>JASWHV010000015.1:61791298-63113594 GCA_030760725.1 Neostapfia colusana
TTTTGGAGTACAGCCCCAGCTCTGATGATGACTCTGAAGGCAGCGAGCACCCCTCTCGCGAGTGTCACGTCCCCAAAACGGCCAACACCTCCCAGCTCGCTACACCGACTAGCGCGAGCCCACAATGCGGCCCCGAGTCGTGGGAGGCATGGCCCCATGAGCTGGCTGACCAGCTCGCAGCCCGACGTGCCGCCTCGAGGGCCAACCAAGCCCGGTTCAACACAAACATCACTGCTTTCGCAGCGTCTGCACACCCTGGCCTCAGCTCAGGTTCAAACGTGGCACGCCTCCGAGCTCGACAGGTCTAGGCTGACATCATCAACGACAGTCGGATCCTGCATTTCTAGAGGACTAGCAAGAACGTGGCGGCAGCCACCTCCATATTGCGCAACATGTCAGAGCCCACCGACCCCAAAGCTCGGCGAGCTCAACAAGACCTTCAGGCGCTTCTGGCCTTAGCCGCCGGCCAGCAGGCCGAAAGTTCCTCCGCCCTGGCCCGGGGTTGGTCAACCCCTAGCGAGAGCCGAAAGCCTAGCAGGAGTGGAACGAACCACGCCGGAACCCGCACGCTGAGCCGGTCAACCCGACCCGATAGGGCAAGATCATCGACACCTCCAAAAGACTCTCGAAGCTAGGCGGCAAACTCAGGAGGGCCTCCCAGGCTTACCTTCCGACTCTCGGCCCCAACGGCCTCGCCGGGTTAGCTACCACAGCCACTGAAGAGGACGGAGTCTGAGCCCCGGCCCTTCGGGCCCCAAAGCCTTTGGAAAGAAGATACTCAGTGCATCCTTTCCGCAAAGGTTTTGGGCCCCGACCAACATTGGGAAATATGACGGGGAGACCAACCCCGGCATATGGTTGGAAGACTACCGCCTGGATTGTCAAGCCGGCAGGGTGGAGGACAATGACTTTATCATCCAATACCTCCCCATCTACCTAGCTGAGCCATCCCAGGCATGGCTTGAGTACCTTCCACCCGACAGCATCCAAAACTTGGTCGAGCTCCAGGAAACGTTCGTCGGCAACTTCCAAGGGACCTATCGGAGTGTTTGCTTCGACACTCCCCCCGGTACGCTACTGGAGCAGCCCGCGGAGGTTCTTTGATTGGAGGGGCTTGACATCCCTAGAGTGATCCAACTCGAGAGAGCGGGTGAACACTAGGATTTACGTGGTTCAGGCCGCTGGAGCGTAATACCCTACATCCACGGGAGTGTTTGTTGTATTGCTTACGCGTGTGTTGCTAGGGTTGATAATGCGTGGGAACCAACCCCTTGTCGGGTGGACACCCCGATCCTTTTATAGATCAAGGCCGGGGTGGTTACAATGGGGCCCGGGGGCCGACAGGTGGCCCCAAGGCTGTCCAAACCCTATACATGATCTAGGGTTTTACCTCCTGAGTAGAGTGGTTGGTGGGGGGTTATGACCCACTGTCTGGCGCGCTGAACGCCTCAGGTGATGATGATGACGCCCTCTTGTCGCTGCGTCACCTCGCTCTGCAGGACGGCACTATGTTGTTGAGCAGCACTGTGCTGTTGTCACTCCTCGTAGCCGTGTCTTGTCACCGTAATGGTGAATGGGCGGAGGGCGGAGGCGTGCACCATGCTTCTAGGGAAAGGCATGATCCTTGAATGCACGGCCTGGCAGTGCACTTCCTCCTTGACTTTGTCGACTCACGTCCCAAAACGGATCATGGGACATGCAGCGGCTCTGGAGCCCTCCTCAGCGGGGAGGAGGCTTAGAGCCCGGTCACACGTGGTAGCTCCGGACCTCACATTAGCGGGGAGGCTCGAGCCAGAGCCAAGGGCACGTGTAGGCTCCAGAGCCCTCCTTGGCAGCGAGGAGGTTCGGAGCCCACCGACACGTGGCGGCTTTGAACCTCACCTCGGCGGGGAGGCTCAGACCGGCGCCAAGGGCACGTGTCGGCTCCGGAGCCCTCCTCAGCAGGGAGGAGATGCAGAGCGCACCAACACGTGGCAGCTCCGGACCTCACTCAGCGGGGAGGCTTGGACCGGAGCCAAGGGCATGTGTAGGCTCCGGAGCCCTCCTCAACAGGGAGGAGGTTCAGAGTCGTGTTGTGCGTGTTAACTCACCCGAGAATCGCATTGGGTGGTGCCGTGTTGTGCGGCACCCAACAGCACACATATAAGGAACAATGTATTACATAAAACAATAGTAGAAGCTTACAAATTTTTCTTCGCAAATAGTTTACATCAAGTAGCTACAGCGGAAGTCTATAAACAGCTCACGTTGAATAACTAAAGAGCACTCGAGAAGAGGTCCAGCCCACGGACTCCTCTCGCTAGCAACACGAAGACAACAGCAGCAGCTGGGTTCTCCCTGTGTTAAACGACTCGGAAGTCTCCGAGTCTCACCGGACAACCTTCTTCTTAGCAGCGATGTTAACCTGCAAAACCACTCATATAGCAAGCGTGAGCACATAGGCTCAGAAAGACTGATCCGTCTCTCCTAAACAAGAAACTCTACATGCACGACGGGTTGCAATTAGGTTAGCTAGTTTTGCATAAAGGACTCGCCTAATGTAGATCCTTAACTTTCAGATTTTTTAGCCTCATTGTACATACCTTGAGCCGAACAGCATCGCAACTCCACAATCAAACACGAAACGCTTTTTTGTGATACTCCTTGCACAAAGTGAAAGTAAAGTTTAATGCGCCTATCTCTAATTCAATCATGGTTGCAATACAAGTTACATCACAGCCTTATCAAGTTCAAAAGAAATAATTCAGTTGTTACTACGTCAAGACGCAGTGGGCAAGTATGCTCATATGACCGCGAGCGACGGTGATTCGGATCAGTACACGCCTGGACTACACGACACGTACACCCGTACTCCAAGTTGCCGGCAGCAACCTCGACTGACGTTGTACGCGGCCACCTTTCCCAAGATCTTCCACACAGGACGCGGCCTAACTGCCCTGAGTCTGCAAGCTCCCTCAAGGTACATACCCGCAGTGGTATGTTCTTGAGCGAGTTACCTCCTGCTACCCTGACGCCAAAAGCCTAAGACAGTTAGAAAAGTTCCAATGTGGATCTCCCGAGGTACATCAGTTTCCTGGGTCCCATATAGCCAGTATGCGCCCGGTACACAACTCAAACTTGTCCAACAGGGTCAAGCACGGACGGGTCTTAACAGACACAGGCAGGGCTATGCACGCACGGTCCGCAGCCTGCTGCATCTAAGCCTCCTGCTCGGTCTCCATTTCTTATGTGTGAACTTTCCTCATTGTTTCTATTCTCAACCCGCTCCGAATAAACCAGCCCTAAACTCGCGAGTAGATTCCAACTACTCGACTTCTACCGGACCTTTCCTACTAACATTTAGCCTAGCCAAATCCACTCGAGAAGTTGCTATTCTACCCTTTCTCTCTTAGTACATTTCTGGTCATGCAATTGGGTTTTCATTGTCATCTAGACTTAATGCAATCAAACAATTCAAAGCTATGATATCTAGAAATGGAAATGCTTTATAAAACTGTTCAAATGCAAACCGGGGTTTGCCTATATTGCAGGTGACTAATATAAACAGTTAGTGAAGATCACTTGAGACTTGATCACTCGCCTTCCTCCCTCCTTGATCTTCACTTCAATTCCTTCACACGTTCTCACGTAGATGCTAAACGATATGGATATGCATATGTATTTAATTGTAAAGCTTTTGCTAATAAGCTCTAATGACAAGTTTAAAAACTGGAACTCTGTTTAAGAAATTAAAATGACACTGGTGCTAGTGGTTTGGGTTTGGGTTTAAGCACTATGATCAAGTGGTAAGTGCTTTCTCCACTTGTGTGTTGATCACCTAAAGAGGTTACACAGGAAAGTGGTGATCCAGAGCTCCAATGGAGCTGAAAATTTTCATGTGATCTCCTTGTCACAAGAAAGTCATCTGGGCCAAAAATTAGCACTTTTTATTGAGTGGTTTATTCAGAACAATTCTCTAAGTAATTATGCAAAGAGGAATTAATTCTGAGGTAACACCGATGTTCATGTCAAACTTAGTGAACTACAATTTCAATTATAGTTCATAGAGCCTGCATGAATTTTCCTATGATTTTTGAAGCTAATAATTGCCTAGAACTGAATTTTCAACTTTTGGAAATTCTCCTAAAATGTTTCTGTATTCATTTGAACACAGCAAGTTAAAATCTGGATTCTCCTGATCAAATCAACTCCAAATGAGCTAAAAATTTTACAGGAGTTCAATAACACCCTAAATAATATTCTGGCGAAATTTGAGGATTTTTGGATGAACCAAACGCCCTCTAAAATTCTTTTTCTGAAAAGCTTTAAAGAATTTTCCAAATTAAATAATGAGTTTAATACAAATTGGGTTGCATATTTGGATAGAGTTTGTCAATCTGATTCTAATACAATTTGAATCACTAGATTTGGGGTTTCCTAGCAAAAGTTATGCTCTTCTCAATTTGGGGGAAATCTAGAATTTGAATTAAAACGTGGAGATGTTTAAACCTGATTGTGGGTCCGGGGAAACACGTGTCACTTGCTGGAACAAGTCACACGTGGAAATTCGCCGTCGACGCTCAACCTTTCGGCTCAAGCTTCGGAGGTGAGCTGTAGGAAGGTCTTGCGCGTCCAGAAGAGGTCTTGCTCGACCGTGACACGCCCTGGTTGAGGCTGTCCATGAGAGCCGCCCGTTGCGGTTTCTTTTGGCCGCCACGGGAGGATCGGGTTTTCGGTGTAGGGAGCACGAACTCACTCGGTGATGGTGCGACGAGGTCATGGAGGTTTCTAGGGTGCGGTCTTGCTGCTCAGTCGAAGCTTACACGCGAGCTTGGCGGTGGCCGAGCGATCGCACGAGCAGCGGCAAGGCTCTGGTCCGTTTCTTGCGCAAGGGAGGAAGGAGCAGCGAGGGTCTCGGTGATATGGACGAAAGGAACACGGTAGTGAGGGAAAAACACCCAGACACCTTTCCAGCATGATGAAAATCGAGGAGGAGGTGGCGCTGGGTGCTGCTCGGTGTCACACGGTGAGGAGCCTCGGTTTGTCTCGATGAACTGACTGAAGAACAAAAACAGAGACCGTGCACTGCAAAAATGAAGATCTTTTGCACACTAAACTTCCCCAATGACATGTGGGTCCCAGCCCCTTCTTATCCCTCTCCAAAATATCTCCCAAAATTTGCAAATGATGGAATTCAATTGTGGGAATTCAAATTTGAGGTGCATTTGGATAATTGGGCAAGTTTCATCCAAATTCAAATGGGCATTTGAATTCTTTGCAATTTAAAGTCCATTTTAGAAAATGAGTTGCAAAACATTTCAAAAATTCATGAAACTTTGCATACACACTAATTTGGACCTAAGGAATCCAAATATGAAATCTGATTTAAAATTTGGCTGCTGCAAATGAGATATTTAGCCAACAGTTTGAAATTCCTTGTGTTGCTCTCATTTGAATTTTGAGTTGAATTTTTTTCCAAAATCTGACTTTAGCTTTCTCACACATATGGGAATTTCCCACCTTGGTTTCAAATCCCTTTTTGGGTTCCAAGTTTTCAAATAATTATTTGACTTGTGTGAAGAGAGCTCTCATGTGTGTTATCACATGTGGAAAAGGTTTTAACAAGTCCCATTTTTCATACATATGAAACCAACTTGCATTCAACTCGAGTTTCTTTGTATTCATATTTTGGGACCTTTACAACCTCAGCTGGGAGGCTTGGACCGGAGCCAAGGGCATGTGTAGGCTCTGGAGCCCGAGCGCACGTGGAAGCCCCGGGGCTGACCTCGGGGCCAAGGTCACGTGGCTACGCTAGCGCCTGCCTCAGCAGGGAGGCGGGGCCTAGGCTGTCTTTTTCCCTCCACGTGGGGGTACCCGGTGTGCAGGGTACCGACAGTGGCCTCCAGGCCCATATCGGGGGAGGCAACAAGTCCGCAGGTGGGGCCTCCATCTTTCCCGCATGGTGGCTTTGGACCTGCACTTTGGAAGCCAAAGTGGTAGTGAGATTCTAGCGTAGTGGGTGTATGGTTGTACCTGGGAGATGAAAAGGCTGCATGTCCTTGGCGTAATGGGCGTACTTAGTAGTCAAAGCGGCAGCACGTCGTCGTCATAGTGGACGTGTGGCTGCTCTTGACTGGTGGGTCGTGGCTATGCGCTCGAGGGGTTGCCCCGGGGTATTTACTGCGGCAGCCCTTGGGTCGGACGCTGCAGTTCCACCACACTGCTTTTATCAGGAACCGCTGGACGTTCCTGACAAGTTATCCATCTGGCTCCCAGTGTCTGATGAGTGGACCTGAGTCCTACCCATCATTGGGGGAGGTGAGTAGCTCGCGGCGGTGGAAACCCATGCGTCGCGCCTGTTGCCCTGCCAGAGGTCGCAGACGTATAAAAGGAAGTCGCATGCCCTCACACTAGTGGCCCTCTTCGTCCATTTCTGCGACATGGTCGTGAGTGTCCTTCGGTGTAGCTCTTCAGGGTGTCCTTCTCCTTGAGGGCTTCGGGGAGAAGCACAATCCTCCTAGGGGCTTACTACTGCCAACACCGAGGGAGGAACTTTGCCCTCTACGTCGTGCCCTTCCCTCTTTGGAAATGGGAACACTGGAGGGAGGGTTGGGTGATCACCCAGACCGACGTCCACGATCGCTTGGAGCTGCCAGGTGGCCCGCTGAGGGCTGAGGAAATCGTCGGGGACAAGATCCCCAACCTGCAGGACGCCTACACGCCGGTACTGGACAAGATCAGGTACTTGGCGGAGGAAGGCCTGACCTCGTTGTGTGTCCTGGCCGGCTTCCTATTCCTTCAGATCGCCCCACTCTAGCAGCGTGTGCGGCCCGCCTAGCAGTACGCCAAGGAGTATAGCAGGTCGGCGATTCCTTGCGGGGCATGGGGATTCTGATAAGCTGATCTATTTGTTGGTCATCCCTTGAGCTACAGCGGGAAGTTGCTTCTTTGTACAAGGATTGGCTTGGAGGAGAAGGAGGTCGCCGTCGCCGACCTCCAGAAGAAGGCTCTGGCCAGCAAGTGGCAGAGCATGTGCACTCCTGCCTTCGGAGGTGCGACCCCAGCATCTCCCTAGAACCTCTGGCGCAGGGCCGCAGTGCAGAGCTGTCAGGGGCAGCCAAGTCTGCCGTGGAGGAGGTCGCCCGACTTGTAGCTGCTAGGTTCCAGCGCGGATAGCTTCCAGGTCTCCCGCTCGCCTTCTATTCTCTTTTGTATGTCGCAGCTCCACCATGAGTAAAGACTTTTTTGTTTCAAGTCTTGTGTTGTCTTGAGTTGTTGGTGTAGACTTCGGACCCTTGGCAGTGCAAAGGTACGGAATGACTTAGCCGAGGTGGATAGCTTTTGCCGATGTCCCAAGCTTGTTCCTCCGGGTCCTTAGTAGCGTAAG
The DNA here is from genome assembly GCA_030760725.1 of Neostapfia colusana. Taxonomy (NCBI): domain Eukaryota; kingdom Viridiplantae; phylum Streptophyta; class Magnoliopsida; order Poales; family Poaceae; genus Neostapfia; species Neostapfia colusana. The sequence goes on from JASWHV010000015.1 coordinate 61,798,665, forward strand.
GACCTAGAGTGGCTCCGGCAGTGTGTCTAACACGTTCTCCCGGGTCCTTGGCAGCACAAGGACCCAAGGGAACCTCGGCCAGTGTCTTCAACTTGTCATAGCCGGAGCTCCAAGTCTTCTGCGTGGTGCTGCAGTGGTCTGACGTACTGACCGCATGGTTCACCGTGATGGCCTCCTGGTAGGTGTGGCCCTTGAGTCGGGGTGCACCTACCAAGAAGACTGGATGAGGCGGTACATCACCATTGGTCCTCCTGGGAGTTCCGGGACGCCAAAGACCTGTTCGGACCTGCAGACATGGCAGACAAAAGGAGTAGTCATGCTTTGTGGTCATTCTTTTCTGTTGTTAGTTTTGTGGTGGCTTACGGTCCTAAGCTGAGCTACAGAGCTTGGGTAATTCAATGTGGGTCATCCGGGCTATGGTTAAAGCCTTGCCCAAGGGTATGAGCCGCTCGATTCCCCGGTACTGAGTTGTAGCGCTGGAGAGGCAAGGTGTGCATGCTTGGGGTACGGAACTAGGCAAAGCAGGCTACACACCCTGGACCTCCCACTGGCCTAAGCCTTTCGGGAGAGGAACCACTCGGCACCATAGGACCCCTGAACAATGAGTCAACCAAAGGACTCCGAGTACGCCACAGGTACCTCAAGCAGACCCGCCTGCAGAAGGATAGCACAACTTCTACTAAGGATAGCACAGGAAAAAGTGACTGGCCACACGGCCGGAGCAGTATGGAAAGAAAGCACAAAAAGGAAAGGGGGTGATGTATGGGGTCTAGTTACTTATTTGTCCATAGGCGTGTACCTTCCAGCCCCCAAGTACTCAGTTGTAGCGTAGGGGAGCCAGTCCAGCAAGCTTAGGGTACGGAACCAAGCTTAGCAGGTTGCGTGTCCTGGACCTCCCGCGGGCTTCCTCTTGTGTCTTTATTGAATAAAGTTCATAGTTTCTAGGAGCTTTTGTGCCTTGTTCGTCCGACTTGTTTTTCGTCAAGTCTTTCTCGCCGAGTTTCTGGACAGACCGATATTGCTTCGGTGTTTCATTCATAACTCGAGTTTTACAGATCCGATTGACGTGATTCTTTTTGGGTTGTCTTCACAACTCAATTATCAATCATCTGTGAAATTTTCACGAGCTTCGGATCTGTAGTTTTTGATATACACGAGTTTCTTTGCAGCGTTGCAGATCTGTTTTATATCGGGTAGAACAGATTGATCTTCGTTTAATGTTTTGATCGTATCTCAAGTTTTACTTCGTGTTTTCAAGTGATTCTTGTTGCATTAGATCCGTGACTTGATTATCTACCTCTCTACTTGATTTCTCACGGTTGAAAACGTTTTAAAACACTTGCACACACGGTTTCTTTAACCGATTGATTTTTTGCTGAGGGGTTTTTGTTGTTTCCGCTGCGAAAAGTTTTAATCTACCACCCCCCCCCCCCTCTGGTAGCTTTTCACGTGCTCTTCGATCCTACAAAGACCACGACAAACTTGTCCAGCTCTGGCATGAATACCAAGTTCATCAGGTACATGAAATAAGCTGGAGCGTTGGTGAGGCCGAAGGACATGACCAGGTACTCATAAAGTCTGTACCTCGTCGAGAAAGCCGTTTTTGGTATATCCTCAGCCTGTATCTTAATCTGATGGTACCCGAATCTTAAGTCCATCTTGGAAAATAGGTTTGCTTCAACCAACTGATCAAACAACATGTCGATCCGTGGCAACGGGTACTTGTTCTTGATAGTTACGGCATTTAGTAGACGATAGTCCATGCAAAGCCGTAATGTTTCATCCTTCTTCTTCACAAATAATGCCAAACAGCCCCATGGTGAGGAGCTCAGCCTAATAAAACCCTTCTCCAGCAGGTCCGTCAACTGTGTTTTTAATTCCGCCATCTCCTTTGGCGCCATCTTGTACGGCCGTCGCGATATTGGCATAGTTCCCGATGCAAGTTCAATCTTGAACTCCACCTCTCGGTCGGGCGGCATCCCCGGTAAATCATCCGGAAATACGTCTGGGAACTCACGGACTACTGGAATGTCTTCCAATCTGATGGTGGTGGATTGGTATACACTTCGAAGTTTTATTTCTGGACTGTCCAGAAAAAATGAGTGAGACTCGTGCATTTCTGAGTGCAAATGCACGACTCGGAGGACGGTGTCTAAAACAGCGCCATGGTGGGTTAACCACGACATCCCTAGGATGACATCGACCTTTTGTCCCTCTAAAGCTATGAGAGACATAGGGTATACTCTACCACCTAAGCATAATGGTTCTTTCGAAACCATCATGCTTGCTGAAATTTTCCCACCCGGTGAACAAATCACGTAAGGACTTTTGGTGGGTAGTATTTGCAAGCTGTATTTAGCAATAAAAGCTTGGCTAATGAAACTATGTGTGGCGCCTGAGTCAAATAAAACTATAGCGGGATGCTGGTGGAGTTGGAACATACCCGCAAGAATTGGCTCTCCCTCCGGCACGTCCTCTATGGCGAGTTGGTGGATGGTGCCGGGCTTAGGATTTGCCCGCCGGGCATTAATGCGGTTCCGGGGCTGATTCCTCCCTGGAAACTGTGGTGCCACTCAGCCGCCTTGCCTCTCGGGGCAGTTGTTGGCAAAGTGCCCTTGGCGACCGCATTTGTAGCATGCGGTTGATGGCTGGTGCGTGCTTGGAGGACGAAAGCCCGGCATGCGCTGCTGAGGTGCAAACGCACGCGGCATCGTCCGCTGCTGCTGTTGTTGCTACGGAGGTGGTGCTGGTAATGCTGGCTGGAACACCGGTAGAGAATACGGCCGACTGCGAAACTGCATCGGTCGCTGCAGTGGCTGCCAGCGTTGGCCCGATGGTGAGTGATACACCATCCGGTATTTTTGGGGAGGACCACCTCCCTCTCCGCTGCTTTGCGGCGCGCTTCGCTTCTTCTCCGCTGCCGCTAACTCCTTTCCGGAGTCCTCTTGTACAATCGCAGCATCAATAATGTCATTGAGGCTGCTGCGATTGAACATCGCCAGCTTTTCCTTCAGGAGCGGATTCATCCCCTGGGCAAAGTCATCCCGCCGCTTCTCGTCGGTATCAGCGTGATATGAAGCGTAGAGCAAGAGATCATTGAACGCCCTGGAGTATTCCAACATGTTTATGCTGCCTTGCTGCAGGGGAAGGAACTCCTGTGTCTTCCTCTTCATATGATCTGGCAGTATGTGATAGGCCCTGAAGGCCATCCGGAACTCCGCCCAGATCAGCACTCGCTCGGTGGGTTGCGAGGCACAGAAGTTTGCCCACCAAGGGCCGCGGACCCCTGAAGTTATTGGGCCGTGAACTGCGTCTTCTGCTGCTCACTCACTTGGAGCAGCCCGAACGTCATCTCCACCATGCGGAGCCAGTTGTCCGCATCGAGGGGTTCATCCACCCTTGAGAATACCGGGGGATGAGTAGCCAGAATGTCTAAGTAGGAGCTTTGTTAACGCTGCTCTCGGTCTTGACGCCTCTCTGGTCGAGACGTATTTGCAATTAGAGTTTGCAGCACCTCTGTATGCTGCTGATGTGAGCCCGCCATGGCCGCAACGATGTCGACCAATGTAACTGTTGGCGGTGGCGGTTGTTGCTGTTGCTGTCCCGAGAAAGCCTCAGGAGGCTGTTGGGAGGCCTCTCCCCCCTGACTGGACCCACCAATCTCAGTGTTGGCGCGTGTACGAGTCATTCTGAAATTCAAAACAGCAACGATCAGCACATGTCGTTCTTAAAATTTCATTTAAAATAGTAGATATGGCAGTGACACTTAAATAAAATTGCACAACGTTCACATATATTGATAAAGCATAACTTTATACAAGATAAATTATTCTCGGATCCTGAGAAGTCGTGCTCATATCGTCACTACCTATACACATACTACTGTCTACACGACATGTCACCTGTTACAAAAGTTTCTACACACCACCCTCGCTGCCCTACATGGCAACGGTAACTCACTACTGAGTAGAACTCGACCTCCTGCGGATCATCCTCCTCCGCTACCTCTGCTGGTGCTTCAGGATCCATGACCTCCTCTTCGGGTTCAGGTTCCCCCATCGCCGGGATACCCAAAACCACGGGTACGGCACCTACCATCGGTAGGCCCACTACCGGAGGCACAAGGTCTTGCAACGCATGCACCTCGTCCATGGCCTGGTTGTAGTCTTCTTCCCAGCCCTGCCCCTCCTCAATAGCGTCATCATGCTCTTGAGTAAGGACCTCGTTCTGCTGGGTCAAGGCTTGTACTTGCTGCTGCAAAGCCGTGATGTCGACACGGCTTTTCTTCTTCGCCTTCTTCAGACGACGCAACTGATTGTGTTGTTCATTCAGTCGCTTGATCATCGGAAGTAGCACATTATGGAGTACGCTGTGAGCACTCTCAAAATGGTCTCGGCGGTTGGTGCTCTCCTTGAGCTCCACAGCAGGTCGAGCTGTATGGACAGCTTGGCTGTCCATCACGGTCTTCCCTGCCATCAACTGGAGGCCGAGGTTCGCCTCCGCGGGGTTGTACCTTGGGCAACTCGGATCAGTTGCCGCAACATACCTCTCCCTCCACACGTGATTAGCTTGCCCTTCCACTGGGACAAGCGCGTATGGAGTGCCCTCCATAGCTCTCACGTGTAGCTGGCAGAAACATGACATGGTGTCGCGGGCTGCCACCTGCCACATCTCCTCCGCTTGTCTACCTCTCACTGTGACGGTGAACGGTGCCCAACCGGGTGGCGTAGGTCCTGCTAGAACTTTGACATTTTAGAACTAACTCATTTTCTATTTTTGGATTTTTATGCAGGAAGTTATGCTCAATTTACAGAGAGTTACAGAGAGTATTTGCTCTGCCCTGTTTTCTGGACAGTTTCAACTCTACTGCATTTTTCGAGTGGTTACGGGGATAAAAAACCTCTGGACATCAATAGAAAAGTTGTAAAGCTCTTCCAGAGCTTTCCAGAAATGTATCATATGACCCTAACCTCTAAAGAATTCAATCTCTAACCTCTGTTTAACTTCAGCATTATTTAGGCTAAAAACAGGGGACTCTGTCCTTAGTGTCCTATAAGTTGAAAACTTGTTAACTTTGAACCTCCTGATTAAGGAAAGAAGTTAAATCAAATTTTTAGTGCTCTGGACCAAGACTTTCAAGTTTTACAATGATGTAGAACATTTAGTGGGGTGTGACGTTGAAGCGTACCAGTTCATGCGGGTACTACGTTCCTTACAAAGAAAAACCTATACCGAACTTAGCCGTCTTCATTAGTTCAGTGGCACTAAACGTCTCTCGCACATGTTTGCTACTCGTGTACCAATCTGTGGTTATACTACCGGCAAATAACTCACACAATCGTCGGGCTCGGCTGCACACCGAACCCGGTCCCAATACAGTTCATACAACCGCCCGTCATTACTCGCACGGTTGTTCTCAAGCCAATCACGCCTTGAGCTACGTGTTCACGTTACTAACCATGTGATGGGGTCTCCCATACTCGCCCGTAGCACGCCAGGGAAGGGTGTTGCTCGAATACCCCAAATGACATGAAGAGTCGTAGAGGATACTAAAGCTGGTCGGGTTACCTGCCACCCATGAGGCTCCACCCTTTAGCTTGTGTGCACTGGTGGACAGCGCTTACATGTACCCCCCCCCCCAAGACATATGACGTCCCGAGATGCATGATTTTCTGACATAAACAAATAGTTTAGAGTTTCCACTTTCTATACACTAATACCATCCTTATATGGGCTACTAACTCGTTCCTCACTGAGTTTTTGAAAAGATGACCTTTTTAAGTGCGTTAAACCTCAAGCGAGCTCTGATACCACGCTGCGAGGACCACATGGTCTCGACTAGCCCGGATCACGCTGAGGGGTGCTGCGTTGCACAGCACCGGATAACACACCAAAAAGGTACAAAGCGGAAGTAAAAGTTTTATTACATAACAGCGTTTATGAACATGCCAAAAGAGTTCACGTTCAGGCCGTGAACGTGTTCCCACTAGCACGCACACACACTAACACGGCGGTGTGCATGACTCCCATTCGACGTGGTTCCCTCTTGGGGGTCCGTATCCTCCTCGGGAGTCTCCTCCTCATAGCACCCTGCAAAAGCTTCAAACACAATCAGTGAGCACGATGGCTCAGCAAGACTCACCCGTCATTCCTATACATGAAACTCTACATGATGTGTTTGCATTGTGTAATGGTATGAAAGTTGCAAAGGACACGCCTAAATAGTTGTACCTTACTTTCAAGTTTTAGCATCAGTTGTGGAAGAACCTCGAGCTAAGGCACATAAAGGAGCCGGAATCAAACAAGAAACACATTTCTCTCATATGCTCTGCCCAATGTTAAAAATAACTTTAATTAGCTCTAAACTACAAATCATTAGCAACCAAAGTATATCTTTCAATCAGCAACTTTTTAACATGACTCTAACCTGTTCTTTCTATGTCACGATACAGTGAACAAGGGGTACTCACTGACCGCGAGGAACGGTGATTATAATTGGTTTAAACCTGCAGGGTTACCCGAATAACCCGTCACGTACGCCCATACTTGATGTTGCCTACAGAAACCACCACGGACGTCATACGTAACCACCTTTCATCCGTCAGCCAAATGTTGAACCGGTCCCATCGTCCCGAGCAAGAGGTCTCTGCGCGCGCATCTGCAGTGCCGCCAGCTGATTTACACCTCAAGCTCTCAACCTACCCTCTGGACGACAAGCTATGCCTCAACAAATCGCTACCCGAATTACATCAGTTTCCCGGTTCCCATATATCCGGTAGGTATTCGGTACTGTTCTAGCTTGTTCAATAGGCCCGCACACGGCTCGGTCCTCAATCGACACAAGCGGAGCTATGGCACCCAGGCTCCAATGTCCTGCTTCCCTTACTCTCTGATCGGTCTCATTTTTCTTGCCATGTGTTCCATTTGCTATCTCTAACCGAGTGGTGTGCCTCTATCCTATTCTCACGAGCAGTTCTAACTACTCGACTTGTACCAAATCCTACACTAATTTAGCATTGCTGTGGCAACTCAAGGTTTAAAAACCTAAGCCCAAAACCAGGGTTTTCTTGGCTATGCATTTTGGTTTTTAAACTAGACTCTAATGCATAATTGAAGTAAATACTCAATGTATGTTATCAAAACAATAAAGTTAATAAAACGGCTAATGCAAACCGGAGCTTGCCTTGCTGCTGTTGCTGGTCGTATGCTAGCTGTTCCTCCGGGGTGATGAAATCGAACCCCTCCGGCTCCTCTTCAACCTTAGCGACTACACAATATAAATATGAATGTGCGTCAATTTAATTGCATTTGAATTTGATGACGATATCGTGAAGTCTATAACTATAACTAGACAGTTATAATCACTCTTAAATTTTTACTGTGGTTTGGATATAACCTACACATAAACTTGGCCAAATTTCATTTGCAGCAAAGCTCATTTGAGCCCTACACAAATAAATGGGTATTTGGCCTTAATTGGAGATCTTAGGGTGTTCTAAGGATTTTCATGGGGCAAGCCATGCCTTTCTGGAAACTAGATTTTAAGAGTATTCTAATGGAATTGGTTTCATCTAATTTGAAGCTTCCTAGCAAAAGATATGAGCTAAACAAGTTCAGAGAAAATCTGAAAATTGTTTCTGGACATTTTCCATTTTTCTCTGGAACAGTTTCCTTAATTTCACCATTAGGTGAATTAGATGAGCTCAAATTGCTCTGAAATTTTATGGTATCTCAGGGATATTATAAGGAACATCCTGGCCAAATTTCAGAATTTTTCATCAAAGGGTTATCCAGTTAAAATTCTAAACAGTTTAAACTTTGAAGAATTAATTCTGGAGAATTAAAGGTTTCCATGAGGTGAAACTTTATTTGTTGGAAAGTACTAAGAGAGCTAAATCCAACAAAATTTGGTTCACCCAAATTGGAGCTTCCTAGCCAAAGTTATGAATTTATAAATTTGGAGCTGAATTCGAAATTGTTTTCCAACGGAAATGCCTTCCCGCGCTGACTGAGCCACTGACAGCGGGGCCCGTCACTTTGTTTAATTTAAACACGGTGCGCACACGCTCCGGACAGAGGCTTACCGCTGGGACCCTCCGGCTTTGTCTTCCTGCCGACCCCCCGAATGTCCCGCGCCGGTGCACTCCAGCGAAGCTCGCCGCCGGCCGATCCCTTGCGCCAAGCTTCACGAGACTCGCCGCTAGGGCCTAGTCCGACGCAAGGAACACGCTGATGTGGTAAGCGGTGATCGCTGGTGACCAGAACATAGCTCCCGACGGTACACCGAGGTGAAGCAACTCCGACAACGTGTATGGAGCTCGGAAAAAAACCCCCAAATGCTCCACTCTCTTCTCCTACAGCACCGGGAGAACTCGGGAATCAAGGACATGAGCTTAGCCGACGGTGGAAATGGCCGCAACACCGACCTCACCGATGACCTGAGGCGCTTTTTGCATGGCGGCACGAAAAACGGCTAGAACTCGGTCGATTATGGATGATTTTGTTCGGTTCTTCCTCGAGGAGAAGCGCTAGGACGTGTACAAGCGTCGTGCAAGCCGGCTCAAGCGTTGGATCATGTAATACGAATTTGGGTTTAGACCGAGCTCGGCTAGTTTTCCCTAGATTTTGGAATTCTTGGAAATTCTCCACACACAGTTGATCATTTTCTATACGGATTGCAGCTACACTATCTAGGGAGTATAGCGCACCTTTCTTGTGCAGAAAGTGGGAGACAACAATGTCTGTGGTGCTCTGTCCATGGCGATCCGAAGTGGAATTCCGCCGGTACACTCGATAGCTCGGTGGAAATCCTCAATTTGCCACCAACCACCACAAAGAAACCTCGGTGTGAAGTGGTAGCACGCTAGAGCACGAGATGACTATCGTTTTTGCTGTGGAGAGCTTGCTCAACCGACGCTTGGTTGCAGTGTGCGATCAGGCGACACCAAGAGCGGTGGTATCTGTGTTCTTCACGGGAGCAGAACAGAGGGCGAGTGAGCGCGTGAGAGAAGTGACGAACTCGGTTTTGAGCTGCTCGGGGAGGGATAAAGACGCCGAGCGGCAGCTCCAGCGGGGCGCGATCGAAGCAGGTGCTGGCGGGCTTCATCGCCGTGGCATCCTCAGCAACACACGCAAGAATCCGAGCACAAGGCTTTAGATGGTTTGCTCACTCCTGTGACTGACTTAAGGGCCCCACTCCTTAGTTTCAACCTCACAAATTAAACTCCTACTGCTCTTAATTCTTGGGGACACTAATACCCCTGTAGTTTGATCAAACATCCAAATGCCCATTTGAATTTGAATGAATCAAAATGTGATTTGATTTGATCAAATTTGCAGCAAAGGTTTAGCTGAAATTTAAATTTGATTTGAATTTATCCAAAATGGCTCGTGTCAAGATCAACTCCAAATGGAGTGGAAATTGGTGTGTGAGCTCACAAAAATGTGCTGAGTGTTAATATGTATCCTACTTTTGAATTCATGAGGTGAAAGGAGTTTGAATTTGAATTTAATTTCAAACTAGCCTCTTTCTAATTATACCCAAAAATACCTCAAAAAGGTTTTGGATTTGGGTACAATTTGGCATGAGCATTCCTAGCAAAGTTTAGGAGTTTTTTATATGCTCAGCCCCTATATGATGCATGTGGGAAATACCACTTTGCATTTTTTAAGTTTATCATCTAATGACTTTGTTGATGGTGTTTACTTGCTCTTCAAAGATGTTCATAAGCTTTCCTCAATTGAGGTGTGTGTGGTGTGATGAACACTTTTAGCAAATGAAAAACGTGGTTCGAGCCGGCAAAACCCACTTTTGCTCGTCGCTCCTCGCTCTCGCGCAAAAACAGAGCCAAAGACATTGCCGCCTCGGTTGCTCGATCGGGAGACCGCGCCAGCTCGCGTGTAGATTCCTCCTGAGTAGCAAAACGGCACCGTTGGCTCGTGCACAAGCTCCTCGACATAAAACCCAGCTGTGATCGGCACCCACAACCCTAGAAACCGGAGTCTTAGCGGCGACCGGAAAACGACCACACCTCAGGCTCACGTGGACTAACGGGAGCTTGTCACGCCTGAGCAGAAGCACTCACAGACGCGCCGGACCACCATGCTGCTTCCATCCAAATCTCAGCCCAAGCCGCGGTTCATCGCCGGAGTAATTTCAGTTTTACTGCTGGTTTTTGCAAACCGGGTTCTTGGTAAGAATTTCTCAAATTCCCAGTGAATCATTGTTTCTAGTGCCTAATATCGCACACTTTCTCTAGACTCATCAGCGCACATGCACGAGAAAAATATTAGCTTAAGATGGTCTGTAGAGACACTATTTCACGGTTTTCCGATGGCACCGTCGGTACCACCTCGTGCGCACGGTGAGAGCCACCCTAGAGCCTCTTACGAGCCCGTTTATGACCATGTGGAGCATCACTGTGGTCTACTGATGCTGTAGAGCCATTTAGCCGAGCGTTCGGTGGGCTAGAAGTGGCGGGCAACATCACTGGACTTCGGTTTGAGCCGCCACTCGTCGCGAGATGGGTTAGGGGCATCACTGTGGTCTACTGATGCTGTAGAGCCATTTAGCCGAGTGTTTGGAGGGCTAGAAGTGGCGGGCAACATCGCCGGACTTCGGTTTGAGCCTCCACTCGTCGCGAGATGGGTTAGGGGCATGATAGTCCAGCAAAGTTGCACCAACGTGTTCAGCACGTGTAATTAGGGGATGGCGGCGAGTGGGAGCGCGGGAGGAGGCCGAACAACTGAGTTCCGGCGAACTCCGGAGAGCTCGGGCACGGGCGCGTGCGGGAAGGCGGGAGGTTGAAGACGACCCCCCGGCCCCATGCGTCAGCCACTCGGGGAATTAAATCGGATTGTCGTGGCTCGGGATCCATTTGTGAATATGCAGTAAAACTCAGTGGCCCCGTGTGGCATTGGCTGAGGAGTAGACACGTAGCCCTGGACCCACCGGCAGGATTTAAACATTTCCCTGATTTTCAAATTTAGTTCAAACTTCAAGCTCACAGGACTTTTGCTAGGAAGCTCCAAATTGAGTGAACCAAATTTTTTTGGATTTAGCTCTCTGAGTACTTTCCAGAAAATCAAGTTTCGACCCTTGAAAACCTTTATTTCTCCAGAATTAATTCTCTAAAGATTAAATTGTTTAGAATTTTAACTGGAGAACCCTTTAGTGGAAAATTCTGAAATTTAGCCAGGATGTTTTTTTGTAATATCCCTGAGCTACCACAACAATTTCAGATTCATTCGAGCTCATTTGATCCACCTAATAGTGTGATTAAGGAAACTGGTCCAGAAAAAAATAAAAATGTCCAGAGACATTTTTCAGATTTTCATTGAACTTGTTTAGCTCGTATCTTTTGCTAGGATGCTTAAAATCTAGTTTCCAGAAAGTCAGGGCTTGATCGATGAAAATCCTTAAAAAACCCCTAAGAGCTCTAATTAGGGCCTATCGAAGTGTTCGGTTGACACTTCCCCCGGGCCTGCACTGGGCACCCCGCGGAGGTTCTTTTTACTGGTGGGGCTAGTCACTTGCGGAGAGCTTGAGTGTATGGACGAGTTAGTAAGAGCTTGACACGGCGAGTTTTACGTGGTTCAGGCCGCTGGAGCGTAAAACCCTACGTCCACGGCGAGCTAGGGAGCTCGCTGTATTGCTTGTTGCTCAGAACCGGAGTCCTGAGCTTGGGGATGAGTTACACTTTGGAAGTGAATGGCTAGCGTATGAGTTGCGGGAGTGCGAACCCAGGGTGCGAATGGCTAGAGTGCGAACCCAGGGTGCGAATGGCTAGAGTGCGAACCCTTGCTATCGTCGCCTACCCGAGCCTTTCATAGTCCAAGACTCGGGTGGCTTACAAGGGGGGCCCGGGACCCGACAGGTGGTCCCAGGGAGATTGACTGTTATCTACCGTATCTGCAGTTATGCCGGTAGTCGTCTCTGGCGAAGGCTTCTGAGTCTTCGTCTTGCAGCCCTGCCCATGCCGCATGCTAGTCGTAGTGAATGATGATGGTGGGGGCGGCATGGGATGTCGTGTCACTGCGTTTATTGGCTGGCAGGCTCCTGACACTGCGCGCCAGTCTGTGATGCGACTGGGCGCAACGGCACCTGACAGAGGCGTGCTCCGTGCCTCCGCGTCTTGGGAAGACGCGGGCCTTGAATACTTTGTACGGGCAAGGTATGGGGCGTCTTTACGCCCGCTGCCTATCGCTCGGGGCAGGCAGCGCCGTTCTGCTGGCCACGTGGCGGGCCCGGAGCCCTCCTCAGAGGAGAGGGGGGGTCCGGCCCTGAAGGACACGTGGAGCCTTCAGACCTCTCCCCGCGGAGGGGGAGGTTTGGCTTCTGTTGGCCACGTGGCGAGCCCGGAGCTCCTCTCTGAGGAGAGGGAGGTCCGGCCCCGCCGGACACGTGGCACCTTCGGACCTCTCTCCCGCGGAGGGGGAGGTCCAGCTTCTGTATGCCACGTGGCGGGCCCGGAGCTCTCCTCTGAGGAGAGGGAGGTCCGGCCCCGCCGGACGCGTGGCGCCTTCTGAGCTCTCCCTGCGGAGAAGGGCGAGTTCCTTAGGCATTTTCCCCTGTGCGTGGGGGTACCCCATATCGCGGGTACCGACAGGGCCAAACACATTTATTTGTGCAGGGCTCAAATGAGTTTTGCTTCAAATGAAATTTGGCTAAGTTCCTGTTTAGGTTGTATCCAAACCACAGTAAAAATTTCAGGGTCAATAGGACTGTCTAGCTATACTTATAGCCTTCACATTATCAAATTTAACTCAAGTGCATTTAAATTGACACGTGTCGTAATTCTTTTTCGTGTAGTCGCTAAGATCGAAGAAGGCCTGGAGGTTCTGGATTTTATCACTCTGGAAGAACAACTAGCATACGTCCAGCAGAAAGGCAAGCTCCATTTTGCATTAGCCATTTCATAAAGTCTTTTGTTTTGATCACTTACTTTACGTATTTCTTACAATTATGCATTAGAGTCTTGTTTGAAAACCCAAATGCATAGCCAAGAGAACCAATATTTTGGGCTTAGGTTTTAAACCTCGATTAGCCACTGCAATGCTAAATTGGTTTAGGTCTTAGTACAAGTCGAGTAGTTGGAACTACTCGCGAGAATAGGCTAGAGGCATACAACTCGGTTAGAGATAGACAATGTATCACATGGCAAGAAAATGAGACCGAGCGGAGAGTAAGGGCAGCAGGACTTTGGGGCCTGGGTGCCATAGCTCTGCTCGTGTCGATTGAGGACCGAGCCGTGTGTGGGCCTGTTGAACAAGCTAGAATAGTACCGAAGACCTACCGGATATATGGGAACCGGGAACCCGATGTATTTCGGGTAGCGATATGTTGACGCATTGCTTGATGTCCAGAGGGTAGGTTGAGAGCTGCGAGGTGTAAATCGGCTAGCGGGCACTGCGGATGCTCCACACAGAGGCCTCCTTCTCGGGACGATAGGACCGGTTCAACATTTGGCTAACGGATGAAAAGTGGTTGCGTACGACGTCCGTGGTGGTTGCTGTAGGCAACATCGAGTACGGGCGTACGTGATGGATTATTCGGTTAACCCTGCAGGTGTAAATCGATTATAATAATTGGCCCTTACGGTCAGTGAGTACCACTTCTTCACTGTACCATGACGTAGAAACAACAGGCTAGTGTCATGTTAAAAGATTGCTGGTTTAAAGATTTACATTGCTTGTTAATGGAATGCTTTAGTTTAGAGCCAATTAATGTTCTTCTCATCCTTAGGCAAAGCACATAAGAGAAATGTGTTTCTTGTTTGATTGCGGCTTTCTTATGTGTCTTGGCACGAGGTTTTCCACTATCTTGAGGCTGGAAACTTGAAAGTAAGGTTCAACTAATTAGACGTGTCTTTTGCAACATGCTTTCCTATTATACACTGCAAACCCAGCATGTAGAGATTCATGTGTAGGTAAGATGGGTCAGACTTGCTGAGCCATCGTGCTCACTGCTTGTGTTTGAAGCGTTTGCAGGGTGCTATGAGGAGGAGGCTCCCGAGGAGGATACGGACCCCCAAGAGGGAACCACCGTCGAGTGGGAGTCGTGCACGCCGCCGTGTTAGTGTGCGTGTATGCTAGTGAAGACACATTCATGGGCTGAACGTAAACTTCTTTTGCTTAGTCTACGCCCGTGAGTGTAGACTTAACATATTTTGATGTAATTATGTTCATAAACCTGTTTATGTAATAAAAATTTTCGCTTCTGATTTGTACTTCTTATGTATGTTATCCGGTGCTGTGCAACGCAGCACCCCTCAGCGTGATCCTGGCTTGTCGAGACCGTCGGATCCTCGCAGTGTGGTATCAGAGCTCCGTTGAGGTTTAACGCACTAAAAAAATTTAAATTTTCATAAACTCGGCTAGGAACGAGTTAGTAGCCCATATAAGGATGTTATTAGTGTATAGAAAGTAGAAACACTAACCTATTTGATTATGTCGTAAAATCATGCATCTCGGGACTTCATATGTCTTGGGGGGGCATGTAAGCGCTGTCCACCAGTGCGCACAAGTTTAAGGCTGGAGCCTCACGGGTGGTAGGTAACCCGGCCAGCTTTAGTATCCTCTATGACTCTTCATGTCGTTGGGGGTATTCGAGCAACGCCCTTAACTGGCATGCTACGGGCAAGTATGGTAGACCCCGTCACATTGTTAATAACTTGAACACGTAGCTCAAGGCGTGATTGGCTTGAGAATAACCTTGCGAGTGATGACGGACGGTTGTATGGACTCTATTGGGACCGGGTTCAGTGTGCAGCGGAACCTAACGATTGTGTGGTTTAATTGCAGGTAGTCTAACCACGGGTCAGTATATGAGTAGCATATGTGCGCGAGAGACGTTTAGTGCCACTGAAATAACGAAGTCGGCTAAGTCTGGTATAGGTTTTCTTTGTGAGGAACGTAGTACCGGCATGATTGTGGTGACGCTTCGACGTCACACTCCACTAAATGATCAACATCATTGTAAAACGTGAAAGTTTTGATCCAGAGCACTAAAACAATTATTTCACTCCTTCCCTTAATCAGGATTTTCAAAGTAAGCAAGTTGTCAACTTATATGATATTAGGAACAGAATCCTCTGTTTTCAGCTGAAATAATGATGAAGTTATACAGAGGTTAGAGGTTGAGTTATTTCGATGTTGGGGTCGTATGATACATTTCTGGAAATCTTTGGAAGAGCTTTACAACTCTTCTATTGATGTCCATAGGTGTTTCATTCCTTAACTAGTCGAAAAATGCAGTAGAGTTGAAACTGTCCAGAAAACAGGGCAGAGCAAATACTCTCTGTAACTCTCTGTAAATTGAGCATAACTTCCTGCATAAAAATCCAAAAACAGTAAATGAGGAAGTTCTGAAAAGTCATGAGATAGTTTACAACTTTGTAACAGAAAGTTTTATCAAATTCGATGTAGAATTAACTGGAATTCTTGGATCAAATCAGTACCTCAAGCAGGGAGGTGATGTACAATTTTCTCCAGAAATTCTGTCAAATTTGACATCTCATAACTTTTGAACCAAGACAGGTCTGAGGGCAAACAAATACATTCTGGAAATCTATTGAAGTTAACTTTAACTTTATGTTGATCTCCAGAACTGGTTTCTCTTTTAGCATGGCCTAAATCAGGTTAAAAGGGAAACTGGTCAGCGCTGTCAGTTTGGGCAGCAGACCAGGAATCAAATTTGTTCTAAGTTTGATTTGTGTTTCCAAGTTTTATGAGTTCAATAACATGTTTTATGCTATAACTCAATGATTTACTGTTGAAATGAATATTTTACCTTTTTCAAATATGTTTCTACAGATGGCAGAGGATAAACATCTGGAGAACGGGTGGGTGGTATCCCACTGTTCTCAATGCAGCGGGTATCCGGAACTGTTAAAGCTGATGCTTCAATATTTCGGCTACATGGATACGCCACGTTACCTAGCCAAGGAAGAAGGTGAGGAGGGGAACAAGGTATCGACTGTCCATGTCGATGTTCCAACAGGACCGACGCCACCGGGTTGGGTACCGTTCACCATCACAGTGAAAGGGAGACAACCGGAAGAGATGTGGCAAGTGGCAGCCCGTGACGCCATGTCGTGTTTCTGCCGGCTACACCTGAGGGCTACGGAGGGCACTCCATACGTGCTTATCCCCATGGAGGGATGATCTAATCACGTGTGGAGGGAGAGGTACTTTGCGGCGACTGATCCAAGTTGCCCAAGGTACAATCCAGCGGAGGCGAACCTCAACCTCCATTTGATGGCAGGGAAGAATGTGATAGACAGCCAAGCTGTCCATACGGCTCGACTTGCCGTGGATCTCAAGGAGCGCACCAGCCGCCGAGATCATTTCGAGAGTGCTCACAGCGCACTCCGTAATGTGCTCCTTCCGACGATCAAGAGACTGAATGAGCAACACAATCAGTTGTGTCGTCTGAAGAAGGCGAAGAAGAAAAGTTGTGTTGACACCTCCTCCATCGATTTTACACCAAGAAATTGAGTGTAGAGTGAGCAATCCGAGCTCTTTTAGAGGGTATGCCGCTGGACCCTATCGGGCGCACAGTGCCGATAGGTTTAGAGCCCTCTCCAGCTTGTTTAGACCTCATGCCGGTCTTCTACATGATCCCCTGGTGCTGTAGAGCCCAAGAACCGACCATTTGGTGGAGAATTCACCGTGCAAGACCTCACCGGAGCCCTAGGGTTTGCTGTGGCCGGTGCGCCCTGTTTTCCGGCGAGTTTCAGCCGCCGGCGACCTCACCAACGTGTTCAGCATGGGGAAATATGGGGGGGCGGCCTGCAGGGGGTCTGGAGGCGGCTGGGAAGTGCTTTTCCGGTGACCTCGCCGGAGGGGGCCGCCACTGCCCTGTTTGGCGCGAGTCTGGAGGTTAGGGATGCCAGGTGGGACCCACTGTCGGCATTTAAACATTTTCCAGATTTTCCCACTTTAGTTCAAACTTTGGAGAGCCATAACTTTGTGTAGGAGTGTCCAACAATTGTGAAAAAAATTTTGTTGGATTGCTCTCAAAGATTACTATCTAGGGGTGCAGCCCAATGTTTATGAAAATCCATGGTTGCCTCATTAATTCATTTAAGGAAAATCTTATATGAATTTTTACAGGAGTTCCGTTTATTGGAAAATTCCCAAATTTGGACAGGACATTCTTCCAAAATTCCTTGAACTCCAGTAAAAATATCAGAGGCATTGGAACTCATTTGCTTGGTCAAATGATGTGTTCATTCCTTATGTCTCTGAAAAAATGGAAAAATAAACAGAGACATTTTCAGCTTTTTCCCAATCCTTAAAAAATCCATATCTCCATGTAGGAAACTCCAAAAATAGTAAAATCAATTCCTATGGACTCAAGACATTTTGTACTTCACAAAAAGTCTACTTTGCAGCATAGGAAAGCTTAATACCTAAGGGGTAAAGGCAGGTTAGTGAAAATCACATAAGGAATTATTGTGATCACCTTGAGCCATTTCATGAGCTCAATTTTTGCACACTGCCTAAATAACATCCATAGAGGCTGTGGTTAAATTCTCAGCTTCATTGGACCTCTGGAACTTGAGCTACCATCTTTTAGGTTTAAGTGTTCATATAATGGACTTAATCACATGGTGATTACTAGTATCTCTTTTCACCCTAGCTTTCATCATCTCTAAGGTTTAGATCCAACAACAGAAACCTTGCTGTTGTTTATCTATCTTATGTGTGAGTTAACTTGTACAACAGTTTTGAATCATTTTCTAAATTGCTTTTGAATACATGTACATAAATCATCTTAATAGCACGTGACGTCGACGTTCGACGAGGACTCGACTCTGCAGCGAGGAACTCCATCTCGTGACGAGTTTGGTGGATTCTCCTGAGGAAGACTAACTCATAGCTTCTAACAAAACCGTTGAGAAAGGCAAGCCCCGGTTTGCATATCGTTACCGTTTTAAATTTTGCTTTACTTCACCTCATGTTTATTAGACTTGATATTGTGCATTATGTCTAGGATGATTGAAACCCACTTGCATGACTATTACATCCCTGAGTAGAAGGTTTAGTGTAGGCTTTGCCTCGTTGTAGATGCTAGGATAATGTTGTAGCTAGCTCGGTAGAAGTCGAGTAGTAAAAAGCTACTCACGAGAAAGATCGAGTAATGGAGTTACTCGCGAGAGGTTAATGATAAGAGCACCCTCATGAAAATGAGATGGGGACGGGGATGTTCCTGTAGGATGGAGCGCTCATGGTTGGTCTCGACCTGCGATGGGTGTGACAATACTTGAGACCACATTTGGTCTGGACCGGGATTGTAAGGCAAATGTGGAGGTTGGTTGTAGCCCCGTCCGTGTCGGTTAAGGACCGTATGTATGCGGCCCTGCTGGACAAGATTGAGCTGTACCGGATATATAGTGGGGTATGGGACCCATGAAACCGATGTAACTCGATGGACCGTGATATAGAAACTCATCCTTCGCGTGGGAATGGCGTTGAGAAGGCAGGAGGTGTAAATCCTTTAGCGGGCAACTTCGACGTGTCCACGTAGAGGACCATCCTGCTTGGCGCGAAGCGTTTTTCTATGTCGGGGTGTCGTGTGAAAGGTTGCTGCTTACAACGTAAGAAAGAGCTCTTGAGAGAGTCTTTCGAGGCGGGTGTATGTGTCGTATATTCCGGGTTGTTATTGATTCGAATCACCGTCGCTCGCGGAAGAGGATTGTGCATACTTGCCCACTGCGCCGTGACTTAGTAACAAGAGGAACTAAGTCTCTTAACTTGCTGTTTGTGGATTAATCACTGTATTGGAACCTTGACTGAAGTAGATATAGAGCCAACTAAATTTCATTTCCACCTTAGGCTAGCAACATCGGGATAAGCGTTTCTTGTTTGATTGTGGACTTCCGATGTTGTGAGGCGTGAGGACCACTAAAATGAAGGCTATAAGAATCTGAATATAAGGATCAAGTTTAGTCAAGCTGCATTTTGCAAATTCCTGTTCCTACTATCTTACTACCCCTGCATTTAGAGTTACATGTTTAGGAGTGACAGTTAAGTCTTGCTGAGCCTTAGTGCTCACGGTTGCTTCTGAGTTGTTTTTGCAGGTAGCAGGATGCCTGCTATGAAGAGGGTTGTTCGGTGAGACGACGAACCTCAAGGTTTGTTCAACTCATCGGAAACCTAGCCGCTGCCTTTCTTTGGTGAAGCTAGTAGGAAGCGTTCACGGGCTGAACAACTTCTCTTCGGCGTAGATAGGGTCGAGAGTGAGTAGATTGTCCAGCTAGTTTTTAATTTCCGCTGCGTGTGTACATTATGTTGTAAAAGAAATTATCTTGACTAACAAAATGGTTTCTTTATGTTCTTACATTTCTTTTCGTGCATGCTGTTGGGTGCCGCATCGCACGGCACCACCCACTGTGATTCCCGGGCCGGGCCTCACAACCTCATTTGAGGAAATCATATGAAAACATTTGAAGAGCAAGTAACACCCATCAAGAAACTCCTTAGGAGATAAAATCACAAAATGCAAAAGTGGTATTTCCCACATGCATCATATAGGGGCTGAGCACCTGTTTAACTCCTAAACTTGGTTAGGAATGCTCATGCCAAATTTTACCCAAATCCAAAACCTTTTGAGGTATTTTTGGGTACAATTAGAAAAAGGCTAGTTTGAACTTAATTTCAAATTCAAACTCCTTTCATCATATGAATTCAAAAGTGGGATTCATATTCATACTCAGCACATTTTTGTGAGCTCACACACCAAATTTAACTCCATTTGGAGTTGATCTTGACATGAGCTATTTTGGCGAAATTCAAATCAAATTTGAATTTCAGTTAACCTTTGCTGCAAATTCGATCAAATCAAATCACACTTTGAATTATTCAAACTCAACTGGCCATTTTGTGGTTTGATCAAATTGCAAAGGGCATAAGGGTCACCAATATTTGGAGCAGTGGAAAATTGAAGTTTTGAGGTTAAAACTAGGGGGTGGGGCCCTCCTGTCATCCTCACACTCGTGCAAACCGACTGAAGAACAGGGGCTCGGGTTCTCGGGCTGCAGCAGCGAGCGCCACCAAGGGGCATCGACCGCGCCACTTCCTTGTTGCGTGAGGCGGTGCTGGCGGCCGACTCGTGAGTCACAAGAGCTCTCCCGAGCGATCTTTTTCCTCCCCACACAAGCTCCCGAGGCTGCACTCTCTCCCCGAGCGAAAACAGAGCCGCTCACACTGCCGCTACCTCGGTTCCAATCAGGAAACCGGCAAATCTCGCGCACAACCTCTCCCCGAGCTGTAAAACTGCATCGGTTGCTCATCCTACACTTCCACAGCATGCAAGCGCTCCATCTTCGAGCTTCCCGACCCTAGAACCGGCGCTACTCGCGGCAACCGAAAGTGACCACCACGAGGTGCTCTCGTGGGCAGCCCGACTGGGTTGTTTTCACACCCAAGCGAGGATGCTCAGAGGGGCGCTAGACCACAGCACCGCTTCTGCCCAACCGGTTGATCAAGCCGTGGATCGTCGCCAACAAATTCGGTAAAGTTTTTCCGGCGTGCACAAACCGACGTTCCGGTACGAGAACTCCAAATTCTTCCTCCCTATTCGTTGTTAGATCACCAAATATTGCACACAGGGGCTGGACTAGCCGGCAATCATTTTCTTTTTAGCAACCCTAGCTTGAAACCAATTCGGAGCAGCGTATTTCAAGTTTTCCCGAGCACGCACATGTCGGCATGAAGTGGGCGCATGGTGACAACCTAGTTGGAGCCATTCCTGAGCGAGTTTAAGGCCATGTCGATCATCCTCGAGGTCCACTGGTGATTTAGAGCCATTTAGCTGAGCTTTTGGCAAGCTTGGTCAGTCGGCCGACGGCGCCGAAGGGGTACCGAAACCGCCGCACGCCGCCGACAGTGTTCCGGCCGCCGGTAGCTCTAGCTCTTGCCACCGACGGGTTCCTCGCCCTCCAAAACTCACAGGCAGCGAGAATTAGGCCGAGAGGTGGCTGGAGTAGAGAGATTCATCGAAATCCGGTAAGGGGGCGGCGCGGGCGCAGGAGGTTGAAGAAGGACTGTGCGTGGGACCCACGTGCAGTCTTTTAAACTTTTCCCCCGATTTTCAGGTTTAGTTCAAATTCAAACACCCATAACTTTGGCTAGGAAGCTCCAAATCGAGTGAACTAAATTTTGTTGGATTCAGGTCTCTGAGTAATTTCCAACAAATAAATTTTCACTCTAAGAAAATATTTAATTCTCCAGAATTAATTCTTCAAATTTTAAATTATTTAGAATTTTAACTGGAGAACCCTTTAGTGAAAAATTCTGAAATTTGGCCAGGAGGTTGTTTGTAATATCCCTGAGCTACCATGAAAATTTCAGGTCCATCCGAGCTCATTTGATCCACCTAATGGTGTGATTAATGAAACTGTTCCACAGAAAATAAAAAATGTCCAGAAATATTTTTCAGATTTTCTATGAACTTGTTTAGCTCATATATTTTGCTAGGAGTCTTCAAATTATATGAAACCAATTCCATTAGAACCCTCTGAAAATCTAGTTTCTAGAAAGTCATGGCTTGCTCTATGAAAATCCTTAGAACAGCCTAAGAGCTCCAATTAGGTCCAAATACACAATTATTTGTGCAGAGCTCAAATGAGCTGTGCTTCAAATGAAATTTTGCCAAGTCTCTGTTTAGCTTGTATCCAAACCACAGTAAAAATTTCATAGTCATTAGACCTGTCTAGCTATACTTATATACTTTATAATATCAACTTCAAACTCATATGCATTTAAATTGACACGCATATATGGTTATCTCATGTAGTCGCTAAGGTTCAAGAGGAGCCGGAGGTGTTGCATTTCATCACTCCGGAGGAACAGCTAGCTTATGACCAGCAGCAAGGCAAGCTCTGGTTTGCATTAGCCATTTTATGAACTTTATTGTTTTGAGAACTTACTTTGAGTATTCATTTCGACTGTGCATTAGAGTCTTGTTTGAAAACCCAATTGCATAGCCAAGAGAACTAGGGTTTTGGGTTTAGGTTTTAAACCTCGAGTAGCCACTGCAATGCTAAGATAGTGTAAGATTCGGTACAAGTTGAGTAGTTGGAAGTGCTCGCCAGAATAGGCTAGAGGCACACCACTCGGTTAGACATAGCAAATGGAACACATGGCAAGTAAAATGAGATCGAGCAGAGAGTAAGGGCAGCAGGACGTTGGGGCCTGGGTGCCATAGCTTCACTTGTGTCGATTGAAGACTGAGCTGTGTGCGGACCTGTTGAACAAGCTAGAACAGTACCGAAGACCTACCAGATATATGGGAACCGGGAAACCGATGTAATTCAGGTAGCGATCTGCGTTGCTTGTCGTCCAGAGGGTAGGTTGAGAGCATGAGGTGTAAATTGGTTGGCGACACTTGTGGATGCGCGTGCAGAGGCCACTTTGTTGGGACGATAGGACCCGGTGGTTGCGTACGACGTCCGTGGTGGTTGCTGTTGGCAACATCGAGTACGGGCGTACGTGACGGGTTATTCGGGTAACCCTGCAGGTGTAAACAATTATAATTGCCATCCCTCACGCTCAGTGAGTACCACTTGTTCACTGTACCGTAACGTAGAAAGAACAGGCTAGTTCCATGTTGAAACATTGCTGATTGAAGGCTGTATTTTGGTTGCTAATGAATTGCTGTTGTTTAGAGCTAATTAAAGTTCTTTTCAACCTTGGGCAAAGCACATGAGAGAAATGTGTTTCTTGTTTGATTGCGGCTCTCTTATGTGTATTAGCACGAGGTTCTCCACAACTTGTGCTAAAAACATGAAAGTAAGGTTCAACTACTTAGGTGTGTCCTTTGTAACTTACATTCCATTACACACTGCAAACCCAGCATATAGAGTTTCATGTGTAGGTAAGACGGGTGAGTCTTGCTGAGCCATCGTGCTCACTTCTTGTGTTTGAAGCGTTTGCCGGGTGCTATGAGGAGGAGGCTCCCGAGGAGGAGACGGACCCCCAAGAGGGCAGCACCGTCGAGTGGGAGCCGTGCACGCTGCTGTGTTAGTGTGCGTGTGTGCTAGTGGGAACACGTTCACGGGCTGAACGTAAACTCTTTTGCTTAGTCTACGCCCATGAGTGTAGACTTGACGTATTTTGTTGTAAACATGTTCACAAACGCTTTTATGTAATAAAACTTTTGCTTCCGCTTTGTACCTTTTGTGTGTTATCCTGTGTTGTGCAACGCAGCACCCCTCAGCGTGATCCGGGCTAGTCGAGACCGTCGGGTCCTCGCAAGCAGCAGCAGCAGAAACAGCAACCTCAACCACCGCCACCGCCAACGGTCATGTTGGCTGAAATTGTTGCGTCCATGGCGGGCTCACACCAGCAGCACACCGAATAGCTGCAGACATTGATTGCCAATATGGCTCGACCAGAGAGGCGTTAAGACTGAGAGGAACGCCAACAAAGTTCCTACTCGGATTTTCTTGCTATCCATACCCCGGTATTCTCAAGGGCGGATGAACCCCTCGATGCGGACAACTGGCTCCGCACGATGGAGATGAAATTCGGGCTGCTCCAAGTTAGTGAGCAGCGGAAGACTCAGTTCGCGGCCCAGCAACTTCAAGGGTCCGCGAGCGCTTGGTGGGCAAATTTCTGCATCTCGCAACCCACCGAGCGAGTGCTGACCAGGACGGGGTTCCGGACGGCCTTCAGGGCCTATCATATACCGCTGGGTTTGATGAAGAGGAAAACGCAAGAATTCCTCCATCTGCAGCAAGGCAACAGGAAATCACTGGAGTACTCCAGGGCGTTCAATGATCTCGCACTCTTCGTGATCAATTCAGTTATTGCAATTTCTCTGTTCTTGCTTGTGTTCTTGATTTCTCTTGCACGGATAAGACTTCGTGGCGAGGTCATTCATTTGACACAGGTGATAACCAACGGAGCAGTGGTGTAGTGATTGTGGGGTTCCGTTTGTTCGGAGCCTTGGATCATCAACGTCAAGATCTCCACCCAATCAATTTTACCATACCTCTCGTCCGCAAACTGATGGTCAAACTGAAAGAGTAAAGCAGATTCTGGAGGATATGCTAAGGGCTTGTGTTATCAGTCATGGGGGGAATTCAGATGACCACCTACCGTTAGCAGAATTCTCATATAGTAACGGGTATCAATCAAGCATCAAGATGGCCCCGTATGAAGCTCTTTATGGCCGGAAGTGACACACACCGTTGAATTGGCGTGAGTCCGGCGAGAGAGTGGTCTATGGGATTAATCTTGTAAATGAAGCCGAAGAACGAGTGCGAGTGATTCAAGCTAACTTAAAGGCTGCTCAATCTCGGCAGAAAAGCTATGCAAATAAAAGACGTCAACCTCTCCACTTTGACATCGGGGACCACGTGTATCTTCGTGTCTCTCGGATGAAAGGGATTCATCGTTTCGTAGTGAAGGAAAAACTTGCTCTGTGATTCATCGGGCTGTTTGCCGTCATCGAGATATGCGGACCTCTGGCCTATCGTCTAGGGCTACCGACGTCACTTTCAGGGATTCATAATGTTTTCCATGTTTCTCAGCTGCGAAAATGTCTTATGTACCCAGCTGTAGTTCATATGGAGAACATCGAGGATCTTCTACCGGATCTCACTTAAGTATCCGATCCAGGTTATCGACAAGAAGACTCACGCCACAAGAAGTTGGACATTGCGATTTTACAAAGTCTTGTGGAGCAACCACACCTCTGATGAAGCAACGTGGGAAGGCGAGGATTTTTTCTGTTCAAATTTTCCCGACTTGTTAGCACCATATGTCCAGTAGCTTCCTCCCTTCCTCTTTCTTTTTGTAATCTCGTGATGAGATTCTTTTAAGGGGGGGGGGATGTAACAGCCCTAACTTTTGTAAAGTTACATTTCAACTTATGAACAAAGGTTGAGTAGAAGAAAGCCAGATTTTGTGTCTCATAAACTAATGAACACACAATGGACATGTGAGGGAATTAAAATTTTTCTCTAACTCATGCTTAACACTTGTTAACATGAGGAGTGGACTTCACTACATGATTTAAATTCATGTGAACATCCTCTATGAGTAGAGTGGGGGAAAATTTAAATATAATTTGAGTTCTTTTAAAAGGATTCATGCTCAAATTATACAAATGCATACAAGTGAATCAACCAATGAATTCCACATGTATAAAATATCTTCTCTTCAAAATTTGGTAATTTTTGAAGCTCATATACTCTTTATTCAAAGAAATAATTGAGAGAGCATTTAAATTCAAATTTGAATTTGAATCTGAACCAAACTTGGTCAATTTCAAATCTGATTTCATATTTGAGTTCCACATATTTTTCTTAGTCTAACTCCAAATTTGGTGAATTTTGGACAAAGAACGTGTGGGAATCTCAAAGCACGGAGAAGAAGGAAGTGAGAGGCTGTAGACCCCACATGGCAGTCTCTCAGTACAGAACGGACTTCCTCGTTTCTTCAGAGTGCGCCATCGAGCAGATCAGCTGCCAGCGTATGACGCCATCAATTCTGTGGGGAAACCACGGAACCGAGAACTAATGCATATGTGTGCCCAGGATGTTCATCACACATACGCATACGATTCACGAATTGAATTCAGATTATATATTACCACGAATAACAGAGTTTATTACAATACCTCATGAATCTTGGACTCATGCTCACAGCGGAAGTCTTATTTCTATGCAGCGGAAGTCTTATTTCTAATGCGGAAGCAAATCTAAGCAGAAGTGGCTCCATCTCTACACTCTCCACAGGCAAGGGTGAGAATAGATCACACGTCGTAATGCTCCACTTGGTCTTCATAGTAGGCTTCTCCTGCTGCTTATGATGAAACAATAATGCAAGTTTGAGTACAATGATGTACTCAGCAAGTGCGGGAAAACACATGATATGCAGCTCATAACAAGGTAGACATAAAAAGGCTTATTGCAGGAAAGCAAATTTATAAAATCATGATAAAACAGCAACTTAACTTTAAATGAATGTAATCCCAACATGAATTAAAATTACCAATATACCTTCATCCCCTTCCGTGTTCCATCCGAACATTAACCAACCTTTATTCATATTCACGAATACCTTCTCGTATTCGCTACCATCTCACGAATACCTTCCCATATTCGCTACCATCTCATCTCATTAAACAACTTCGTCTCGCACCGAGACCAATCTCATGTCATGACTCAACAGTCATGCAACCATCTCATCACCCGAACTCGACAGTCCCAACAACCAAACCATAAACAAACTCATTAACCATAACCAAGAACCTTCCCGATAACCATCCCAACTAATCATCCCAGTTTAGCCAGGTGCTTGTGTCCGTAAGCTCGGCTATCATGATAGTTTTAATAACTCTGCAGAGTTTGCACCTCTTTACCCACATGTTTGTGATTTCGTCACCCGTCGGCGACTGCAGAACCTCCATTATACCAGTACACAACCGTCGGTGTATGGTCAAGAGATCACAGAATAGCCTTTACAAAGGGGTTACTAGATGTATGGACTAACTAAGGTTTCACCGGCAGGCAAGAATCTCCAATTCTCCCACCCATGGGCCCCCTCTTGTGCCATGCAGTTCCCAGGGTAGTCCTCACTCGACTCCCATTCCCCGCGCCTTCAACAGTCCATAACACTCTAGCAACTTACCTAATTACTCAGCTAAGCCGCACCCATACTTGGCCTTGTGGTGGCACTGTTATCCTGGCATGTGCATGCATGAACCGGTCCTTAGATCTACGGCAAGTACACCACCGTCTCATGCTACCTCATTCACAAACCCAGTCTTGCCTAGATCTCCCTCCGATCCATGTTCTTTAACATCATCAGTTTCTCATTATCATTACGAGTGCAGTTAGATAGACACATCTATCTCGCTTCCCAATCCCATAGATTCAGCGAAGCATAAAGCAAAAACCATACCCGACTCATAAACTTCCCTGGCGACAAGGGTGGTTTAACCAAAGCTAATAAACTCCTATAAAAGGGTTTCCCACCATATTTTGGCTCAGCACACACACCTTTTCACAAAACAAATCCGTTTCACCCAAAACATAGGATCAATATGGTCAAGGAGCACTTGCCTTGTTCTTGCGATTCCGATTGTTCTTGAATCCCAAAACCTTGTTGGTGCAGCTCGTCGTAGACAGCTCCCTGAGTTTGTCCTACTAGGTCGGATTTCGTGCACACAAGATTCACAGCAATCAATATCATGCACAAACTTTAAACTAGATGCGATGATGCATATGCATGCTATCTTATGATTAGTTTTCATTAGATGGGTTTGTTCGTGTTCTTGCATGGCTTGCATGGGTAGAGGTGTTCGGATCAATGGTGGACGTGGCGATGATCTTGTCTTTAGATCAACCTGACCATCAAATGATCTGTCCATGAGAAGACTTCTGTTCGAAAGGGATCAAAAAACAGATGCAAAGAAACCACAACGATGTCGTAAGGCGGTATTGGAGATCTACCTTACGTTCTTCTCTGTCTCGAGGTTCTCCTCAGATCGTTGGGCTTTCCTCCAGCGTTCTTCCCTGCTGCACTCAGGCGATGGTCTACTCGGCGGGTTGGGACTTAGGGCTCTAAGTCGTCGGCTCAGGAGTTGGAAAAGAAGTTTGTGGTTTCGGCCAGAGGTTCTGGGTTCTATTTATAATCGGGAAGAGAATAGTCCTAATCTGATTGCATCCCGAATAAGAATCCTATTCAGATCGTTGTTAGATCCTAACATTTTATCTTTAATCGATTTGATGTGGAACTCAGGTTGGTTTCTGCTCCGGTATTTCTACGCGTACAGAATCCAAAAACCGTTCCTAGAACTCGTTACCTCCTCGGTGATGAGCTCCAGAGTCTCCACGTGTCCATCGGGCCTGGTCTCTCCTTTTCCGCGGAGACGAGCTCCGGTGGTGCCGCTTGTCAAACGATTGAGACCTCCATTTTTCTTCAGAGGTGAGCTCCGCGCACGCCACGTGTTAGTGCCGGACCTTTCCTCTCTTCTTTCCTCAAAGACGAGCTCCAAGGTTAACACGTGTCCAACAGTGATGGACCTCACGGAGATAAGCTCCGGTGGCGACACGTGTCCGATAGAACCGGACCTCTCGGAGGTGAGCTCCGAGATCCACACGTATCCCGTGCGACTGGTCCTCTGATTTCCGTGATGACTAGCTCCGCAGGTGACATGCGTCCTGCGGAAATGCCTTTACTTCTTCCGCAGAGGAAGGCTCCGAGAGCAACACGTGTCCCCCAGGGTCGGACCTCTCCCCTTTTGCGGAGATGAGTCCTGAACCTGCCATGTAGCTATTTTAGCGGTGGAGCTCTCCCCACCTCGCAGGGACGAGCTCCGAACACGCCACATGGCCAGCGGCCGCGGAAGTTGTCTTCGGCGCTCTTATGTGAACTGGACTCGGCTCTTACTGATTATCCTTTTTATATTTTTCTCTGTTCCTACTTTTCTTAAAATGTTTCCTCTTCATAAAACATGAACATATGCTGACACCCGAGATGAGGGTGTCACAAATCTACCCCCCTTAAATTGAATATCGCCCCCGAGATTCATTAGTAGTAAATAGATGGGGAAATTCTGCCTTGATATCCTCTTCATGCTCCCATGTGGCTTCAGCTTCTGTGTGATGGCTTCATTGTACCTTGCACCATCGAATCACCTTGTTCCGGGTGACCCTTTCCTTTACGTCCAAGATTCGGACAGGGTGTTCCGCATAAGTCAGGTCCTTTTGAAGTTCAAGCTCTCCCATTGATACTTGTTCCTCTGGTACTCTCAAGCACTTCTTGAGCTGGGATACATGAAACACGTCATGTACGTCAGAGAGGTGGGTTGGGAGCTCTAGTTGATAGGCTACTTCTCCTCGCTTGTCCAGAATCTTAAAGGGTCCGATGTAGCGAGGTGCTAACTTGCCTTTGACGTTGAAACGTCGTTGGCCTCGGATAGGCGATACCTTAAGGTATACGAAGTCTCCCACTTCGAAAGTCAACTTCCTTCGCCTATTATCCGCATAGCCTTTCTGTCGTGACTGAGCAGCCTTTAAGTTTTCCCGTATCGTTTTAACTTGCTTTTCAGCTTCTTGTAGTACTTCGGGTACAAACACCTGGTTCTCTCCGGTCTCGTTCCAGAACAGTGGCGTTCTACACCGTCTACCATATAATGCCTCGAAAGGCAACATCTTCAAGCTAGCTTGATAGCTGTTGTTATAGGAGAACTCGGCATACGGTAAACTCCTATCCCAACTACGCCCACGTTTCAAGGCGCAAGCTCTCAACATGTCCTCCAGAATTTGGTTTGTCCTTTCGGTTTGCCATCAGTTTGTGGGTGATAGGCGGAGCTAAAATCCTGTCGTGTACCCATGGCTTTCTGCAGCTTCCTCCAGAACCTAGAGGTAAACTGAGAACCTCGATCTGAGACTATCCTCTTCGGGACTCCATGACGGCACACGATCTGTTCCATGTACAACTCGGCTAATTGTGCAACGTTGTAACTGGCCTTTACAGGGAGAAAATGGTCGGTTTTCGTCAATCGATCCACGATATCCCAGATGGAGTCATAACCCGACTGAGTACGTGGCAATCCGACGATGAAATCTATACTGATGTCCTCCCACTTCCATTCGGGTATCTTCAAGGGTTGCAACAATCCAGCGGGTCTTTGATGTTCGGCCTTCACCCGTTGGTATGTGTCGCATAGGGCAACATATTCGGCTATATCCCTTTTCATACCATCCCACCAATAACAACTTTTCAAGTCCTTGTACATTTTGGTGCTTCCGGGATGTATGGAATAGGGTGAGTCATGTGCCTCCTTCAATATCATGTCGCGGAGGTGTTTTATGTTAGGCACACAAATCCTTTTTCCTAGCCAAAGTGTACCCTTCTCATCCTCCTTGAAATCCTTCTCTATTCCTTGTCAGATTCTTTCCTTAATCTCCTTGATCTCCTCATCTGTTGCTTGGCCATCTCTTATTTCTTGTTCCAATGAAGAGTGGATCTCCATTATTTCCATGTTATTCAAGAATCCGAGGTGTAACCGTTCAAACTCCTTCCATAGCTTGGGTGGTAGCTCCCGAACCGTGAGTTGGTGACATGCTCCCTTTATGCTCAATGCATCAGCTACCACATTGGCCTTCCCGGGGTGATAGTTAATTCCAACATCGTAATCCTTGATAAGCTCTAACCATCGACGTTGCCTCAAATTCAAATCCGTTTGGGTAAATATGTACTTGAGGCTTTTATGATCCGTATAGATCTCACATCGATGACCAAGGATATAATGTCTCCAAATCTTCAATGCATGCACCACTGCTGCTAACTCCAAGTCATGTGTAGGATAATTAAGCTCGTGCTTCTTTAGTTGCCGTGAGGCATAGGCTACCACTTGTCCTTCTTGCATGAGCACACATTCGAGCCCCTGTCTAGATGCGCCACAATATATGTCAAAGCTCTTGCTTACGTCTGGCAATACCAGAACTGGTGCTGTGGTTAGCCTTTTCTTGAGTTCCTCAAAACTTTCTTGGCAGGCTGGTGTCCATTGAAAGACCTTTCCCTTCATTAGCAACTCCGTCATAGGTTTTGCTATCTTAGAGAAGTCTTTAATGAAGCGTCGATAGTATCCATCCATCCCAAGAAAACTCCGAATATCCCTCACGCTCTGCGGTTGGTCCCATTTCAGCACATCTCTCACTTTTCCGAGATCAACCGATACCCCTTCCTTGGAGATAATGTGGCCTAGGAAAGATATTTCCTTTAGCCAAAATTGACACTTGTTGAGCTTGGCATACAATTGATGCTCACGCAGTTTCTGCAAGGTCAATTTCAAATGTTCCTCATGCTCCTCCTCACTTTTTGAATACACCATAATGTCGTCGATGAAAACTACGACGAACTTGTCCAAGTACTCCATGAAAACCTTGTTCATAATGTACATGAAGTATGCGGGTGCATTTTTCAACCCAAAAGACATGATGGTATATTCATACGAACCATACCATGTTCGAAAGGCTGTCTTGGGTATATCGGAGGGCTTAATCTTCAGCTGGAAGTATCCCAACCGAAGATCAATCTTGGAGAACACTCGGGCTCCTTTCATTTGGTCGAACAGGTCCTCTATACGGGGCAGAGGGTATTTGTTCTTGATTGTTACCTCGTTGAGAGACCTATAGTCCACGCACATCCTTTGGGTTCCATCCTTCTTGTCTACGAAGAGCACCGGAGCTCCCCATGGTGACGAGCTTGGACGTATGAAACCCTTCTCCATCTGCTCTTGAATTTGCTTCTTGAGTTCTACTAGTTCATTGACGGGCATCCTATAGGGTCTCTTGGCTATGGGTGCAGTTCCGGGTACCAAATCGATGGCAAACTCAATGTCTCGGTCAGGGGGCATACCTGGAAGCTCTTCCGAGAACACGTCCGAAAATTCCTGAACCACCGGAATGCTGTCCAATGTTGCTCCTTCAACGTGGTTCAAATTTGCCCTTTCAGTGGTTTGTTGGGCTGACTCAAACTCGACACGGATGCCGTGCTTGTTTGTCAACTGCACGCTTCTTTCAGCACATTGGATTACTCCGTTGTGCTTGCTTAACCAATCCATCCCGAGTATGATGTCAATCCCTTGGGAGTCCAAGACAATAAGGTTGGCAAGGAAGTCTACCCCCCCTTATTTTAAGGCTTACTTTAGGACATACTATCTTAGTCCTTATTTCTTCTCCAGGAGAATTAACTAACATAGCACATTCTAAGTGGGACACGGGTAGATGATGTTTGGCAACATATTTGGATGATATGAACGAATGTGATGCTCCGGAATCAAATAAAATGGCGGCTGGGTTGGAGTTGGCAAGGAACATACCAATTGCGACGTCCTCAGCCTGTTGTGCTTCCTCGGCAGTGACATGGTTCACGTGGCCGCGAGCATAGTTCTGCTGTCCACGGTTCCCTTGATTGTCTCCTCCGTTCGATCGCGGGTTCTGCTTGGGCACGTTACCTTGTTGTCCAGGGCCTCTCCTCGGGCACTGGTTTGCGAAGTGTCCTACTTCCCCGCATGCAAAGCATGCCCTGTTGCCTACGGCAGCAGGTACGTTGGGGCGGGGGTTCTGAACAGGGGCGCCATTGTTAGGTCAGGGCGCAGGAGGCATGGGCACACGAGGTGCCGGTGCAACGAATTGTTGTTGTGGTGGCTGACGAGGGCGGTATGCAGGAGTGGTCGATCCATACTGCGGTGCAGGGGGCATGTACCTAGGTTGTACGTTGCTCCCTTGGGGCTGGTATGGCATCTTCCTCTTGCACTCTCGCTCAATCTCTCGGATCTTGTTTTCAACCACTATGGCCTTGTCAACCAGCTTCTGGAAGCTTACGTAGTCATTGTTGAGGAGCTGAACCTGGATCTCATTGTTCAACCCTCTCATGAACAGGTACTGCTTCCTTTGGTCTGAGTTGACATCTTCGGGGGCATACCGGTACAGTTGTATGAACTTTTTGAGATACTCATTCACACTTTTATGTCCTTGGCGGAGACCTTCGAACTCCTACCTTTTGAGCATCATTACACTAGCAGGGATGTAGTGAGAGCGGAAACTTTCCTTGAACTCAGTCCAAGTGATTGTCTCCTGGTTTGCACGAGCATTGCTCAGGGCATCCCACCAGTCAGCAGCGGCTCCCATAATAGTTCGTGTGACGCGAAGAGAACCTTCTCTCGGTCATTGCACTGAACAATGGCAAGCTTTTTCTCCATGGATTTTAACCAATCATCGGGCTCCATGGGATCACTAGCTTGAGCAAAGGTGGGTTGTCGAGTCCTCATGAACTCTCCCAACCTGTTATGAGCCAACAGTGGTGGTGGCGGTGGTGCTGGAACGGGGTTTTGGTTGGCCTGCAACTGACCCAAAGTTTGGATCATGGTTTGCATAAGCTGGTTTTGCATGGCCATCAACCTTTCCAGATGGTTTTCGCCAGCTCCCGGGTTAGCAGGAACTTCATCATGGTCATCCTCCTGGACGTTCCTTCGGCCGGCGTTTCCTCTCACCATCTGTGAGAGAGATCAAAATAGAATAGAATGTTAGAAGGTTAGGTAGATTCCCTCAACTATATGCATCAAGGTGAGTTGGACTATGTATATATTAGCCCATATGAGGATGTGAGCAAGTGCCAAGACATCTCACACCTCTTTCTACTTACATGTGGATATGGACAATATTTTGAGACGTCCCACAACTCACACTAAGCAGACAATCACAAATAATCATCACAAGGGCTCACACAACTCCTATTCAAGTCTGGTTTCCTATGCCAAGGTATCTATTTTAAAGCCAATCTAAGCATCCTAGGGTGGTTCCTTTGGTCAGCGTGGCTTAACTACCAATCTGTGTCCAATACCAATCTATGACTCCTATTTAGGGGTGTAACTTGCTGTTAACCCGTGGCTCTAATATCAATCTAAGGTTTCTATCTAGGCGTGTAACCTACTGTCAACCCGTGGGCTCTGATACCAATCTGTGACGCCCTCAATTCTGTGGGGAAACCACGGAACCGAGAACTAATGCATATGTGTGCCCAGGATGTTCATCACACATACGCATACAATTCACGAATTGAATTCAGATTATATATTACCACGAATAACAGAGTTTATTACAATACCTCATGAGTCTTGGACTCATGCTCACAGCGGAAGTCTTATTTCTATGCAGCGGAAGTCTTATTTCTAATGCGGAAGCAAATCTAAGCAGAAGTGGCTCCATCTCTACACTCTCCACAGGCAAGGTTGAGAATAGATCACACGGTGTAATGCTCCTCTTGGTCTTCATAGTAGGTTTCTCCTGCTGCTGATGATGAAATAATAATGCAAGTTTGAGTACAATGATGTACTCAGCAAGTGCGGGAAAACACATGATATGCAGTTCATAACAAGGTAGACATAAAAAGGCTTATTTGCAGGAAAGCAAATTTATAAAATCATGATAAAACAGCAACTTAACTTTAAATGAATGTAATCCCAACATGAATTAAAATTACCAATATACCTTCATCCCCTTCCGTGTTCCATCCGAACATTAACCAACCTTTATTCATATTCACGAATACCTTCTCGTATTCGCTACCATCTCATGAATACCTTCCCGTATTCGCTACCATATCATCTCATAAAACAACTTCGTCTCGCACCGAGACCAATCTCATGTCATGACTCAACAGTCATACAACCATCTCATCACCCGAACTCAACAGTCCCAACAACCAAACCATAAACAAACTCATTAACCATAATCAAGAACCTTCCCGATAACCATCCCAACTAATCATGGCAGTTTAGCCAGGTGCTTGTGTCCGTAAGCTCGGCTATCATGATAGTTTTAATAACTCTGCAGAGTTTGCACCTCTTTACCCACAAGTTTGTGATTTCATCACCGGTCGGGGACTGTAGAACCTCTATTATACCAGTACACAACCGTCGGTGTATGGTCAAGAGCTCACAAAATAGCCTTTACAAAGGGGTTACTAGATGTATGGACTCACTAAGGTTTCACCGGCAGGCTAGAATCTCCAATTCTCCCACCCACGGGCCCCCTCTTGTGCCATGCAGTTCCCAGGGCAGTCTTCACTCGACTCCCATTCCCCGCGGCTTCCACAGTCCATAACACTCTAGCAACTTACCTAATTACTTAGCTAAGCCGCACCCATACTTGACCTTTTGGTGGCACTGTTATCCTGGCATGTGCATGCATGAACCGGTCCTTAAATCTACGGCAAGTACACCACCGTCTCATGCTACCTCATTCACAAACCCAGTCTTGCCTAGATCTCCCTCCGATCCATGTTCATTAACATCACCAGTTTCTCATTATCATTACGAGTGCAGTTAGCTAGACACATCTATCTCGCTTCCCAATCCCATAGACTCAGCGAAGCATAAAGCAAAAACCATACCTGACTCATAAACTTCCCTAGCGACAAGGGTGGTTTAACCAAAGCTAATAAACTCCTATAAAAGGGTTTCCCACCATATTTTGAATCAGCACACACACCTTTTCGCAAAACAAACCGTTTCACCCAAAACATAGGATTAATATGGTCAAGGAGCACTTGCCTTGTTCTTGCGATTCCGGTTGTTCTTGAATCCCAAAACCTTGTTGGTGCAGCTCATCGTAGACAGCTCCCTGAGTTTGTCCTGTTAGGTCGGATTTCGTGCACACAAGATTCACAGCAATCAATATCATGCACAAACCTTAAACTAGATGCGATGATGCATATGCATGCTATCTTATGATTAGTTTTCATTAGATGGGTTTGTTCGTGTTCTTGCATGGCTTGCATGGGTAGAGCTGTTTGGATCAATGGTGTACGTGGCGATGATCTTGTCTTTAGATCAACTTGACCATCAAATGATCTGTCCACGAGAAGACTTCTGTTCGAAAGGGATCAAAGAACAGATGCAAAGAAACCACAACGATGTCGTAAGGCGGTATTCGAGATCTACCTCACGTTCTTCTCTGTCTCGAGGTCCTCCTCAGATCGTTGGGCTTTCCTCCGTCGTTCTTCCCTGCTGCACTCGGGCGATGGTCTACTCGGCGGATTGGGACTTAGGGCTCTAAGTCGTCGGCTCAGGAGTTAGAAAAGAAGTTTGTGGTTTCGGCCAGAGGTTCTTTGTTCTATTTATAATTGGGAAGAGAAGAGTCCTAATCTGATTGCATCCTGAATAAGAGTCCTATTCAGATCGTTGTTAGATCCTAACATTTTATCTTTAATCGATTTGATGTGGAACTCAGGTTGGTTTCTGCTCCGGTATTTCTACGCGTACAGAATCCAAAAACCGTTCCTAGAACTCGTTACCTTCTCAGTGATGAGCTCCGGAGTCTCCACGTGTCCATCGGGCCTGGTCTCTCCTTTTCCGCAGAGACGATCTCCGATGATGCCGCGTGTCAAACGAGCGAGACCTCCCTTTTCCTTCGGAGGTGAGCTCCGTGCACGCCACGTGTCAGTGCCGGACCTTTCCTCTCTTCTTTCCTCAAAGATGAGCTCCAAGGTTAACACGTGTCCAACAGTGATGGACCTCTCGGAGATAAGCTCCGGTGGCGACACGTGTCCGATAGAACCGGACCTCTCGGAGGTGAGCTCCGAGATCGACACGTATCCCGTGCGACTGGTCCTCTGATTTCCTTGATGACTAGCTCCGCAGGTGACATGCGTCCTGCAGAAATGCCTTTACTTCTTCCGCAGAGGAAGGCTCCGAGAGCAACACGTGTTCCCCAGGGTCGGACCTCTCCCATTTTGCGGAGATGAGTCCCGAACTTGCCACGTAGCTATTTTAGCGGCGGAGCTCTCCCCACCTCGCAGGGACGAGCTCCGAACACGCCACGTGGCCAGCTGCCGCGGAAGTTGTCTTCGGCGCTCTTATGTGAACTGGACTCGGCTCTTACTGGCTATCCTTTTGATATTTTTCTCTGTTCCTACTTTTCTTAAAATGTTTCCTCTTCATAAAACATGAACATATGCTGACACCCGAGATGAGGGTGTCACACAGCGCGACCTGCCTGCCTGGGCTCTCCCTCAAAGGCACTTCACGATCTTTTGCTCACCCTCATCTCTCACGCACTGAGTGCAGCAGCCGGTCATCTCCCTAGCTCGCCTCTGTTTGTCAGGGTGCTGCGTCACCGTCCTTTGGGCCGCTGGCCCGTGTATCGTGTGGAAGCCCATTACGGTTGCGGCCAGGGGTCTTGTACGCCCCTAACTCCTTTTTATTCAGTAGCCATCACCACATTAGGGTTGGGTTTAGCTTAGTTTCAATCTGTCATTGAACAGTGTCACCGTTCATCAGTTTGTGAGACCCCACTTCGTGATCAATTCAGTTTTGATTGCAATTTCTCTGTTATTGCTTGTGTTCTTAATTGTGCTTGCAGGGATAAGCCTTCGTGGCGAGGTCATTCGTGTGACACGGGTGATAACCGACGGAGCAGTGGTGTAATAATTGTGGGGTTCCGTTTGTTCGGAGCCTTGGATCATCAACGTCGAGATCTCCACCCAATCAAGTTTACCATATCTCTCGGAAGATCAGGACTCATTCTCCTATCATCTGGTATCAGATATCAGGTTGACCGTGAGGTATACTTGTGTGCCCTTTAGATTCATTTTGTTTCAGACCTATAGTCCATAAAAAGCCATAAAATTTTTAATTTCCCTGACCTATAGCCCTCGCTCAGCCTTTTGCACAATTTAATTTTGGAGTCCGTAGTTCTGATTTCGTGTCCTAGGTTGAGTTTGGTTGCTGGTTTAGATTTGTTTGGTTCAGTTTTGTTTCTTCTATCCGCTGCCATCTACAAAAAAACCAATCTACAAAAAAAATCCATTCACCGATTCAATTCGTATCTGTTTCAGTTTTCACCACCACCAAAACCTAATTCGGGGTATCCTCCTTAAAACGGGCATAACTTTTTGCTCGGAACTCCGATTGAGGTATATTTTTTTTCCGTAAAGCTATCGAAAAAATCCACATACGATTCATTGGCTAAGTCGGTCACGACGATTTCAAAAAAAATTAAAAAAATCAGGAAGGCCATTGTTTCAAACTCCGAAGTTCCAGTACCCATTATTTCAAACGCTCCTGAATTTGTACCGATCACATCTTTCATCGGTTTGAGGTAATACTTGGTGTTGTTTCTATTCTTGTGCCCCTGGTTGAGAAAAATATCAAAAAATCAAAAAAACAAGATTTTGATTTCTACTAGTGCTAAAAGACAAAAACAGGAGGCTCAAGGGGTTTCTACTTGTGTTGTTTTCTGTGTGAATGTTGAATACTAGCTGATATTGTCCTTGTTGTTCATCATCATTCATCCTTGTTTTTATCATCATTCATCCTTGTCTTCACAACTTTCTGATATTGTTCCTTGCTTGTTGCCACAACTGTTCTAATACAATTTTAGGCCAGCAACTAGGTCAAATTCTTTGGACACTTATTTAGCATTGCTATCCGTTACTTACTTGTGTGCCACATACATATACTGCATTTGAGCCTTCCCAAGCTCCACCTTCTCTCGAACAGAATAGGTAACCTCTGCAATCACACCCACTCTCTGCTTGCTTTTACACCTGTCACCGTTGGCCACCTGCAGTGCTGGTAAGAAACTTGTAAGAGCGGAGTAAGACACATCTTACTGCTTCATTTCCACTCCCATTTCCACTTCCGAGAGCGTAGTAATAGGGTTCTTCATGATCCTTTTGCCTTCATTTCTGTTTTGTACTAACAATGATAGGAAAGAAGCCTATGGATAAGACCTCTGGTTCTACACCTCTGGATGATAATGAGTGTGTGTCCCATCTAGAACTAAGGGACATGATGTGGGCGATGACTGAAGCATTCAACAACTACCAGATCACTACAACAGCCACCTTTCAGAAGCTTCATACAAGTGTTGCTGGTCTGACCATACGGTTGGACGAGGTGGAGGCTCGTATTCCCCAACAAACTCCAGCCCCTATCAACCTTGATGCTGACACACATGCTCACAACGACACAGAGGATGACTTCGATAACGACGAGGTTGATGCACAGCAGTGCCGTCGCCTTCAACGAAATCATCAAGGTATGGAAGGTAGACCTCGTCCTCATGCTCCTGAACAAGATAATGATCCTTACGCTAAGATTAAGTTTTCTATTCCATCGTTTTATGGATCTTATGATGCTGAGACTTACTTGGATTGGGAGATGATGGTAGAACAAAAATTTAGCTCTCATCTTGTTCCCGAGCGACATAGAGTTAGACAAGCCACTAGTGAGTTTAAAGATTTTGCTATCATTTGGTGGAATGAACTTGTCAATACACGTAATGCCCCACAGACATGGGTTGCGTTAAAAGAAGAGATGCGTGCTAGGTTTGTTCCTCCTTCATATAGACGTGATATTCTAAAGAAATTGCAACGCTTTGATCAGGGTGACATGACTGTCCAAGAGTACTACCAAGAGTTGCAGAAAGGTATGCTTCGTTGTGGGGTAGTTTAGGATCAGGAAGACCAAATTGTTAGGTTTTATGGGGGCTTGCGGCGTGAGATCCAGGACATAGTTGATTACAAGGAATATCATTCTATTCATCGTTTATTTCAACTAGCTATGTTAGCAGAAAAAGAAGTGCAGGGTCACCAACAGCAGCGGCAGAACAACACCTTCACTCCACGACAGTCTCCGGTGCCATCCAAAGCAGCACCCTCCTCGAGTATACGTGTGTCTACACCACCCTCCACCGGTGTTGTACGGAGCACCGCGCCTTATACATCACGGGGACAGGATAACAGCAAGTCACAGACGCCTCCAGGTGTTGCAGCAAAGACTGCTACACCCAACACTTCCACCAGTCACACCTCCGACATCAAGTGCCACCGCTGCCAGGGACTTCGCCATATGCAACGAGATTGCCCCAGCAAACGGGCGATCATTGCCACTGCTGATGATGGGTATGTTAGTGCTTCTGATATTGAAGATGAAAATATTATCGCAGCTAACATTTCAGGATCTGATGACAGTGCTGAGGAGGTTCTTGGTACATCTATGACCAACAACTATAGGACTTTGATTATGCAGCGATCTTTGAGTGCCACGGTTGGAGAGAACGACAACCGCCAACATCACAACCTTTTCAACATGTTTCTCGTCGTCAAGGACTGCCGTGTGCATACAATCATTGATGGCGGTAGCTGAAACAATTTGGTGAATGTTGAGGTGGTCAAGAAGCTTGGCTTGACCACAAGGGAGCATCCCCACCCTTATCACATTCAATGGTTTAACAACAATGGTAAGGTAAAGGTAACACAAACAGCAAGGATACATTTTTCCATTGGTTCTTATCGTGATTTTGCCGATTTTGATGTGGTACCTATGGATGCTTGCTCTCTTTTGTTGGGGTGTCCTTGGGAGTTTGATACTAACGCTATTCACCATGGTCGATCTAATAAGTATACTCTCATGCATAAGGGAAAGAAACCTATGACTCCTACTGAAATTGTGCAATTTGAGCATGAGAAAAAGAACAATGCTAAGCAAAAGGGTGTTTTCAATTCTGAAATTCAGCAATCTATTAAGTTGAAAAATCATGTTTTGCTTGCAACTAAATCTGATCTTGATGACTTATATGCCTCTAATGGAATTTGCTATGCTTTAGTGTGCAAATATGCTTTATATTCCATTGAGGATGCATCCATTGCTTTGCCACCTGTTGTTGCTAACCTTTTGCAAGAGTATATGGATGTTTCTCCATCAGAGATACCCCTGGATTACCACCTGTTCAAGGCATCGAGCACAAGATTGATTTGATTCCAGGGGCGAGCTTGTCGAACCGTGCCGCCTACAGGATAAACCCTGATGAGACTAAGGAAATTCAGCAACAAGTCCAAGATCTTCTGGACCGCGGGTACATTCGTGAGAGGCTTAGTCCTTGTTCTATTCCTGTTCTTTTGGTTCCTAAGAAAGATGGCACTTTGAGCATGTGTGTTGATTGTAGAGCCATCTATAACATTACCATTCGTTATCGCTATCCTATTTCTAGATTGGATGACATGCTTGATGAGTTGAGTGATTTTGTTATTTTCTCTAAGATTGATTTATGTAGTGGGTATCATCAGATTCGTATGGCTTTAGGTGACGAATGGAAAACTGCCTTTAAAACTAAATTCAAACTTTATGAATGGTTAGTCATGCCATTTGGTTTAACTAATGCACCCAGCACTTTTATGAGATTGATCAACAAGGTTTTACGTGCTTTCATTGGTAAATTTGTGGTGGTTTACTTTGATAATATCCTTATTTACAGCAAGTCATATGATGAGCATCTTGAACATTTGCGTGCTGATTTTAGTGTTTTGCTTGATGCACGTTTATTTGGTACCCTTGATAAGTGCACCTTTTGCACCGATCGTGTGTCTTTCCTTGGTTATGTTATTACTTTGCAGGGCATTGAGGTGGACAAGGCAAAGATTGTTGCCATCACGAGCTGGCCACTTCCGACTATGGTCACACAGGTTTATAGTTTTCTTGGTCTCGCAGGTTTCTACCGGTGTTTCATGCGGAATTCCAGCACCACTGCGGCACCTCTCCACGAGTTAACAAAGCATGGAGTACCGTTTTGATGGGGACCATCACAACAACAAGCTTTTGATGCTCTCAAGTCGAAGCTCACACAAGCACCATTGCTGCAACTTCCTGGTTTTGAGAAGACCTTCGAGCTTGAATGTGATGCGAGTGGCATTGGCATTGGAGGAGTGCTCATTCAAGGAGGTAAACCTGTTGCTTTCTTTAGTGAAAAATTGCATGGTCCTTCGCTGAATTATTCTGCATATGACAAAGAACTTTATGCTTTAGTGCGTGTCTTGCAAACTTGGCAACATTACCTATGGTTTAAAGAATTTGTCATACATTCAGATCATGAGTCTTTGAAGTATCTTAAAGGACAAGCTAATCTGAACAAACGTCATGCTAAATGGATTGAGTTCATAGAGTCATTTTCTTACATCATTAAACATAAGAAAGGGAAAGACAATATGATTGTCGATGCTTTATCTAGACGTTATACCATGTTGTCCCAACTTTCTCATAAAACCTTTGGTTTGGAAACCATATAGAGATTATATGCTACTGATTTGGACTTCAAAGATGCTTTTGACAATTGTAGATAGGAAAGAACGTGGCAAAAATTCCTGCTGCGTGAAGGCCTTCTCTACCGTGCTAACAAGTTGTGTGTTCCAGCTAGCTCCGTTCATCTTTTGTTGTTGCAGGAAGCGCATGGAGGTGGTTTGATGGGACATTTTGGTGTTAAAAAGACAGAGGATGTGCTGTCTGCTCACTTCTTTTGGCCATGAATGAGGCGTGATGTGGAGCGCTACGTTTCACGTTGCACGACATGCAACAAAGCTAAGTCCCGGCTTCTCCCACATGGTCTTTATATGCCTCTTCCTGTTCCTAGTGCACCTTGGGAGGATATTTCAATAGACTTTGTTTTAGGATTGCCTAGAAAAAAGAGGGGGAGGGATAGTGTCTTTGTGGTTGTTGATCGTCTTTCTAAAATGGCACATTTTATACCCTGCCACAAGACCGATAATGCTTCACATATTGCTGATGTGTTCTTTAATGAGGTTATACGTTTGCATGGTTTTCCCAATACTATTGTTTCTGATAGGGATGCTATGTTTTTTAGCCACTTTTGGAGAACTTTATGGTATAAATTAGGAACAAAGTTACTGTTTTCTACTACTTGTCATCCACAAACTAATGGGCAAACGGAGGTAGTTATTCGTACCTTATCTACTATGTTGCGGGCTGTTTTGATATATAACTTGAGGTTGTGGGAGGAGTGTTTGCCACATATTGAGTTTGCTTATAACAGGTCTATTCACTCCACAACCAAGTTAAGTCCATTCATGGTAGTATATGGTTCCAATCATCGTGCTCTAATTGATTTGCTACCTTTACCATATTCTGAAATTGTGAACTTAGATGCTACATAACGTTCTGAATTTATTCTTAAGTTGCATGAAGCTACTAAGTTGCAAATTGAAAAAATGAATGAAAAGTATCGCGTTGCTGCTAGTAAAGATAGGAAGGAGGTAAAATTGGAAGCCGGTGATTTGGTGTGGGTTCATTTGAGAAAAGTTAGGTTCCCGGATTTGAGAAAGTCCAAGCTCATGCCACGTGCTGCTGGGCGTTTTAAGGTTCTTGAAAAGATAAATGAAAATGCATATAAACTTGAGTTGTCTCCCGAGTTTGGGGTTAGTCCCACATTTAACATTTCAGATTTGAAACCATACTTGGGTGAGGAAGATGAGCTTGAGTCGAGGACGACTCCAATTAAAGAGGGGGATGATGAGGACATCTCTCCTTTGCATACAAGACAAGGACCGATCACTAGAGCAAGTGCGCGACAGTTGTATCTCCAGGTACGTTCTAACCTTGTCAATTGTTTTTCAGAACTTACGCTTGTTTCCATGCATGTTTTATTGATTAGGAACAATGGAGCGGACCAGCAAGGGCTTACAGAAGTCCAAGGAGTCAAGGAGGAGGAGATAGGACATCCACACCAAGGAGGAGTCCAAGCCCAACTCGACTTTGACTCCACCTCGGATTCCAGGAGCTGCCTTCACCAAAATTGACGCCCCGGACACATACAGAGTTGGATTTGGACGTTCTATATATGTTTAGAACCAGAATTACATAAAGCTTCTAATGGAACCGGTCCCACCTCAAAATCCCTTCTGAGTTGACAGGAATAGGTGAAACAAGTGGACATCCAGAATCTGTCAGGGTGTTGCGTCACCGTCCTTTGGGCCGCTGGCCCGTGTATCGGGTGGAAGCCCATTAGGGTTGCGTCCAGGGGTCTTGCACGCTCCTAACTACTTTTTATTCAGCAGCCGTCACCACATTAGGGTTTGATTTTTCTTAGTTTCAATCTGTCATTAAACAGTGTCACCGTTCATCGGTTTGTGAGATCCCACTACGTGATCAATTCAGTTTTGATTGCAATTTCTCTGTTCTTGCTTGTGTTCTTGATTGTGCTTGTGGGGAT
The DNA here is from genome assembly GCA_030760725.1 of Neostapfia colusana. Lineage (NCBI taxonomy): Eukaryota > Viridiplantae > Streptophyta > Magnoliopsida > Poales > Poaceae > Neostapfia > Neostapfia colusana. The sequence goes on from JASWHV010000015.1 coordinate 61,842,200, forward strand.
AATCCTTCATGGCGAGGTTATTCGTGTTAGACGGGTGATAATCAATGGAGCAGTGGTGTAGTGATTGTGGGGTTCTGTTCGTTCAGAGCCTTGGATCATCAACGTCGACATCTCCACCAAATCAAGTTTACCATACCTCTCATCCGCAAACTGATGGAGGATATGCTAAGGGCTTGTGTCATCAGTCATGAGAGGAATTGAGATGACCACCTACCGTTAGCAGAATTCTCATATAGTAACGGGTATCAATCAAGCATCAAGATGGCCCCGTATGAAGCTCTTTATGGCCAGAAGTGCCACACACCGTTGAATTGGTGTGAGTCCGGCGAGAGAGTGGTCTACGGGATTGATCTTGTAAATAAAGTCGAAAAACGAGTGTGAGTGATTCAAACCAACTTAAAGGCTGCTCAATCTTGGCAGAAAAGCTATGCAAATAAAAGACGTCGACCTCTCCACTTCGACATCGGGGACCACGTGTATCTTTGTGTCTCTCCGATGAAAGGGATTCATCGTTTCGGAGTGAAGAGAGAACTTGCTCCGTGATTCATCGGGTCGTTTGCCATCATCAAGATATGCAAACTTGTGGCCTATCGTCTGGAGCTAACGACATCACTTTCAGAGATTCATATTGTTTTCCACGTTTCACAGCCGTGAAAATGTCTTATGTACCCAGCTGTAGTTTGTATCGAGAACATCGAGGATCTTCTACTGGATCTCACTTATTCTAAGTATCTGATCCAGATTATCAAAGAGAAGACTGGCACCACAAGAAGTTAGACATTGCAATTTTATAAAATCTTGTGGAGCAACCACAACGCTGATGAAGCAACGTGGGAAGGAGAGGATTTTTTTCTGTTCAAATTTTCCCGACTTGTTAGCACCATATGTCCAGTAGCTTTCTCCTCTTCCTCTTTCTTTTTGTAATCTCATGACGAGATTCTTTTAAGGGGGGTGTAACAGCCCTAACTTTTGTAAAGTTACATTTCAACTTATGAACAAATGTTGAGTAGAAGAAAGCCTGATTTTGTGTCACATAAACTAATGTCACACCCGGTTTTTCCGAAGAACAACCAAGTGAATAACACATGTATGCCAGGATCATTTTCTCATACATGTGATGACAAATAGTGAAGCATCATTTATTACAAGCCAGGTGTCGAATATAAATAAGTTTTACATAGCAAATGTCTCGATGGACAATAATAAGTTCATCACAAGTAAATAAACTAGCAGCGGAATATTATTCTTGAGGGTTCCGTCACAGGCGTTGCCCGGGGGTCTCCATGAACCTAGAAACCTTCTTCGGGTCCAAAGTCTTGGTCATTATACACCACCTCATTATCTTGACCTGAGCAGCAATATAGACCAACAAATATGCAAGGTTGAGTACCAATGGTACTCAGCAAGTGTGGGAAAATTATATCATGCATGGCTAGAACAAGGAGAGGTTGAACTCATGGTTAAAGCACTACGCAATTAATACCTATCACCTTAGCTTATTAAGCACCTACATTACTACACAGGTGAAATGGTCCCAATCTCCCATCCCATCATCATAATCAAATAACCATAGCATCATTTCCAATGTTAAGATCCCCGCTTAACATCCACAACTTCCAAAGCCATCAATCCTCTAATCATGAATAAGTCCAAGCCGCTCTTGACCGTGAGCACGGCTGTCATGACAGTTTTGACTCTGTAGAGTTTGTACCACTGTACCAACATGTAGTGATTTCATCCCCCGTTGCCGGGTGGACTAAAAGAACCTCCATTATGCCAGTGGCTAAGAATCACATTCACACTTCCCAGGTGTGTAGCCAGGAGATCACTACGAAGCCTTTACAAAGGGATTCCCGACGAGCGTGGGCCCACTGAGGTTTCACCCCTAACAGCATACAAGGGGCTCCAACCCCGCTGCAGTGGCCCCCTCTTGAGCCTTGCGGTTCATATGGTAGTCCAGCTGACACCTATTCCCCGCACCATCCAACACACCCATACTATGCCGGGGATACACCTAATTAATTGGCCAAGCTGCCCCATCTCAGCATGTGGTTGGCACTGTAAAGCCAGGTTACATGCTCCATGAACCGGTCCTTAGGATCCAGGCAAGTACTAAACACAAACCCGAGTCTCGTGCACCCAGCACACAACCAAAACATCCAACTTGCCTTGATCCCTACCTCTACATAACTCACAATATCTCATTCAAGAGTATGGTAAAATAAACTGATGATCTCATATCCCAAATATCCCATTCTAAGCATGGCTAAGCATATGCATAATAATAAATGACATGATAAAATAAATCCCAACCCAAGCTACAAGGAAACAAGGTAATGCAATTCTAGGGAAACTTCCTAACATGGGTTTCATATTTCATTTGACAATGCAAATAATTCTATCTACACATCTTAGCATAGGATCAAAGTGGTCAAGGACACTTGCCTCCTTCTTGCTGCTCTTGAAATGGGTAGTCCTGATCTTGGAAAGGAATAACTTGCTCTTGAGCAGGTTCTACATCATACCATCACACATAGCAAAAGAAAAACAACAATCCATAAGACATAGTTCACACTTCCACTTCATACAAACCACACATTCATATTTATAAAAGTCATTCACCATTATATGTGTTGTGGTTACTCTATGTGTGTTGATTTGTGGCTTGCATACACTTTTAATCATGTGTATATGATTACTACTTTTGTGTTCACATTTATACTTACATACTATATATATATATATATATATATATGAGTTTCCAATTTAAATAAATTCCTTATATTCAACTACTACACCTTTTTACTACCAAGTATGTATGAAAGATATTTTTCTTCTCCATATGTGCCTTCAGAAATTCTACCAACCCTAAACTGAATTCTTTGGATTTTAGAAACTCCATTTATCATTTACTAGTTGCTATATTTTCAGATTTATTTTCCTATGCATACATGTGTGCTTTATTATGAAATTAGTAATACACATCATCTAAACAGAATAGGTTCTGGTCCTAAATAATTTAATAACATATTTTGACCTTGGCCTCTGATGTAAACTATTTCACAATTATTTTCCCTATTTTCTAAAACTATTCATTACTTAAAAATGTGTCCCTAAATGTGAATAATAAATTAAACAGATTCAATTCAGCCCAAAATATGTTTTTATCTCACTCCAAAGTTTCCTAAATACTGAGAAAGTCTTTAACTAAATTTTGACAATATGTTTGTCCCACTTTTTAATTTTTAAACACTAGCCACATATTCAATTTCCTAAATTAAATACTAAACAGGCTAAAAAGGTAAACTCACCCCACTACAGGGTCTATAATATTATTTTCAGAATTTTCAGGGGTATAGCTACACTTATCATAGGGGTTTTTCCTAATTTTTATTAAGTCCAGGGGCTAAAACTGATTTTTAAATGAATTTACATGATTTTCTGAAGTTCCAGGGGCTAGATCAGAAGTTTCCGGGGCTAGCTCTTATTTCCCGGGAACCCCAGGGGGTAGCACATAAGATTTCCAGTCTTTATAACGTGGGGCTGACGTGGACCGTCTGATTTTAAACCGACGGCTGAGATTATAACGTCGAACCGGTACGCGGGGATTTAAACCATACCGTGCGATTTAAAATAAACGGCGCACAAGCGGCCACGTCGCCCTAATCGAGCGCGGGAGGCGCTGCCGGCGGCGCACGGCGGCGGGAAGCGGCGATCTCGCCGGAAACTTTCGGATCTTCGGGAATTCTTCCTAGAACTGTGATTTTATGGCATAGATCCGTAGAGGGGAGGTCGGGGATCTCACCTCGGGGGGTTTCTTGAGCTCGGAGGTCCTAGAAAGTGATCGGCGACGAGGTCCGAGGTGAAACCACGGCGAGGCTCGTCGGCGCTGTGTTTACACCGCAAGTCACCGAGTTTTCTGCACCTGCAAGGTTCCCCGGAGGCGGTGGATCAAGACCAGCGAGTTAGATCGGAATTTCCGAGCTTAGATCGGCCAGAATTCGCCGGAGAAGTCTCGGTTCTCACCGGAGGAAAATCGGCGGACCGCGTGGGAAAAACAGAACGAGGTCGGGGTTTTTATAGACGGGGAAAGGCGGCGGGGTGGTTTAGATCAAGTCCGCGTCGCCTACGAACGGAATTCAGCGGGGATACGCAGGAATCCAGGTCTGTTTTGATCCGGGGTGAGAGAATCCCGGCGCGGGCGCGAGGTAGAAGAAGGGCTGGCGGGCCCCGCCTGTCAGTGTGAGGAAGCGGCGCGCGCGGCTGCAGGCTGGCGTGGCGCTGGTTGGGCCGGCTGGTGGGTTGCGGCCCGCTGGCCGGTTTTTTTCCGTTTTCTCTTTTTCTTTTTCTATTTCTTTTTTGATTTGAGTTTAATTTGAATTCCAGTTTGAAATTTGAATTTTTGCAAAACATGCAACACGTCCAAAAATTTTTAAATTCCCCTCTTAACATGATTTAGGGTTTTAATCAAAATTGTGGGGTGTTACAGCTCTACCCCCCTTAAAAGAAATCTCATCCTCGAGATTGGTGTTTCTAAGAAAACAATTCCGGAAATTGTGCCTTGAGCTCATCTTCCCGCTCCCAGGTGGCTTCCTCTTCTGAGTGATGCTTCCACTACACCTTGCACATCCGGATTCTTTTATTTCTGGTGAGGCGTTCCATTGTCTCCAAAATCTTGTATGGTTGCTCGGCATAAGACAAATCCTCAGCTACGTTCACTTCATTCATGGGTAACACCTCTTCAGGCGTCCTCAGGCATTTCTTGAGTTGTGACACATGGAATACATCGTGCACATCCGATAGACGAGCCGGTAATTCTAGTTGATACGCCACTTCGCCTTTCCTCTCCAAAACTTGAAAGGGTCCGATGTATCGAGGTGACAACTTCCCTTTCACCTTGAACCGACGAAGTCCTCTGATAGGGGACACCTTGAGATAAACATAGTCTCCCACGTTGAAAACGAGCTCTCTTCTTCGTACATCAGCATAACTCTTTTGGCGTGTCTGTGCTATCCTCAAATTGTTGCGAATTTCCCTTACCTTCGCCTCGGCTTCTTGTAGTACTTCTGGACCAAACACTTTACTTTCCCCCCGTTTGGTTCCAAAATAGGGGAGTTCTGCACTTCCTCCCGTACAAGGCTTCAAACGGTGACATCTTCATACTAGCTTGATAGCTGTTGTTATAGGAAAACTCCGCATACGGTAAGTTCTTGTCCCAACTCCTATTGTTTTTGAGTGCACATGCCCTTAGCATATCTTCAAGGATCTGATTGGTTCTTTCCGTCTGCCCATCAGTTTGGGGATGATAGGCAGAACTAAAGTTCAGATGGGTTCCCATGGTTTTGTGCAACTTCTGCCAGAACCTTGAGGTGAACTGTGTCCCTCGATCCGACACAATATTCTTTGGCACTCCATGGTAACACACGATCCGTGACATGTACAACTCTGCCAATTTGGATCCACTGTAGCTTTCTTTCACGGGGATGAAATGAGCTACCTTAGTTAGCCTATCAATGATGACCCATATCGAATCATACCCTGATTGGGTCCTAGGCAATCCCACGATGAAATCCATGCTGATTTCTTCCCATTTCCATTCAGGCACTTTGAGTGGTTGCAATAATCCCGCGGGTCGTTGATGTTCTGCTTTCACCAACAGACATGTGTCACATAGAGCAACATGTTCCGCGACATCTCGCTTCATGCCATACCACCAATACCTGCTTTTGAGGTCCTGGTACATCTTCGTACTCCCAAGATGAATGGAATAGTCAGTCATGAGCCTCTTCAAAATTAATTCACGGATCTCCTTTACTTCAGGCACACAGATTCTTTTTCCGTGCCACACCGTTCCTTGTTCATCCTCTCTAAAACCCGGAGCTTTATTTTCCTTGATGAGTTGTCTGATCTCTCGTATCTTCTCATCATTCTTTTGACCCTTGCATATGTCTCGCTCTAGTGTGGAGTCCACTTCCATGGCGATGGCTTCACCACTATTTACCAGGCATAGATTGAGCCTTATAACCTCGTCCTTCAATTCTGCACGCATGTCTTTTAAACTCAACTTATTGACTTGCACTTTCCGACTTAAAGCATCGGCCACGACGTTTGCCTTCCCAGGATGATAGTTGATGCCCACATCAAAGTCATTGATTAGCTCTAACCATCTCCTTTGTCTGAGGTTGAGGTCTGGCTGTGTAAAAATGTACTTCAAACTCTTATGATTCGTATATATCTCTGTCCTCTTCCCCATCAAATAGTGCCGCCAAATTTTCAACGCGTGTACCACTGCGGCTAGTTCTAGGTCATGTGTAGGATAGTTCTTCTCGTGCTTCCGAAGCTGCCGGGATGCATATGCCACGACATGCCCTTCTTGCATGAGAACACATCCCAACCCGTTTCCAGAGGCATCGCAGTACACCGTAAAGTTCTTCTGCATATCTGGCATAACAAGCACTGGGGCTGTTGTCAATCTTTCCTTTAACTCCTGAAAACTCGTCTCGCACTGCGGCGTCCATGTGAATGTGTTTCCCTTCTCCAACAGTTTGGTGAGAGGTCTCGAGATCTTAGAGAATCCCTCAATAAACCGTCGATAGTATCCAGCCAATCCCAAAAAGCTTTGAACTTCCCCGACATTTTCAGGGGTCTTCCACTTCTGTATATCCTCGATTTTGGCGGGATCTACGGAGATTCCTCCCTCCGAGATTATATGTCCTAAGAAGGGAACTCTCTTCAGCCAAAACTCACACTTGCTCAATTTGGCATATAGTTGGTGTTCTCTTAGCCTTTGCAACACTAACCTTAGATGTTTCTCATTTGTTCTTCATCTTTGGAGAAGACGAGAATGTCATCTATGAAAACCACCACAAATTTGTCCAGATATTCCATGAATACCTTGTTCATGAGATACATGAAGTATGCCGGGGCATTAGTTAGCCCGAAAGGCATGACGGTGTATTCATACAGTCCGTACCGAGATACGAAAGTTGTCTTGGGAATATCAGATTGCCTTATCTTGAGTTGGTGGTAGCCCGACCTGAGATCAATTTTCGAGAACACACAAGCGCCTCTCAACTGATCAAACAAGTCTTCAATCCGAGGTAATGGGTACTTGTTCTTGATGGTTACCTCATTCAAAGCACGGTAATCCACACATAACCTTTGGGTTCCGTCCTTCTTGGGCACAAATATCACCGGAGCTCCCCATGGTGAGGAACTAGGACGAATATACCCCTTCTCCGTCAATTCTCTCAAATGATCCTTGAGTTCTTCCAGCTGCTTGGAGTCCATCCGATAAGGTCTTTTGTCAATCGGGGCTGTTCCAGGTACTAGCTCAATTGCAAATTCTACTTCACGATCGGGAGGCATACCTGGCAACTCCTCTGGAAAAACATCTGGATATTCCCTGATGGTCCTGATTTCCTCAACTTTCACCTCAACTTGATTTAATTTAATGTCCCTCCTAGGCTCGTGTATTGTTATGAACTTTACTCTTGTGCCACTAGGGTGAGTTAGTTCCACCGTTCTGGTCGAACAATGGATGATTCCTTTATGTTTGGTCAACCAATCCATACCCAAAATAATATCTATTCCCTGTGAATCTATCACTATGAGGTTAGCAGTAAATACTACCACATTAATGTTTAGGTTCACTTTGGGACACACTTGTCTTGTCCTTATTTCTCCACCTGGAGAGTTTACGGCTAGCATATGGTTCATTTGTGTTGTTGCTAGGTCATGCTTCTTAACAAAATCTTGAGCAATGAATGAATGGGTAGCACCAGAATCAAACAGCAGGGTTGCAAGGTGTAAATTGGCAGGAAACTTACCAACTACCACGTCGGGTGCATCTTGTGCTTCCTCCATAGTGACGTGGTTCACCCGTCCTCTCATTACATTCCGCTGTTGTGGCTGCGCGGGCTTCTTCTTTGGGCACTTATGGGCGTAGTGCCCCACTTCACCACAGCTAAAACATTGCACCCCAACCTTAGGCGCCTGGCCTTTGTTTTCTTGGGGTTGGTTTGGGGGTCCTTGTACTGCTGGTCGAGGTGGATATGCAGGGCGAGGCTGCTGTGCAAACTGACGTTGTGGCTGTGTTGGTGCTGCCGGAGGCCTGTAGTTCGGGTTGTACCCTCTTGGTGCTGAGTAGGATACCGCAGCACGGTTCGTCTGCCCTGCTGGTTGCTGCATCAGACGGGGGCGGGTGTTGCTACCCGAGGCTTGATGTGACCAACCGGCCTTCCTCTTATTCTCATTTTCCAAGGCCTTTAGCTTCCTTTCTACCACAAATGCTCTGTTCACCATCTTTTGGAAGCTTTCATACTCATTTGAGGACATTGCACACTGCATCTCCACGGTAAGTCCCTCCACGAAACAATCTTGTTTCTGCTCATCTTTCTCTATGTCCCGTGGGGCATAACGGGATAGTTGAGTAAATTTAGTGAGGTATTCCCTCACCGTCATATTTCCCTGCTGCAGTCCCAAGAACTCCTTCCTCTTGTTTTTGAGTTCACCTCGTGGGATGTAATGGTTGCGGAAGCTACGCTTGAACTCTTCCCAAGTGATGTTCTCAGGGTCATGATGGGCAGCCATGTAGGCGGTCCACCATTCAGCAGCAGGTCCATGCAATTGATGAGAGGCAAACAGCACCCTCTCATACCCTTGGCACTGTATGATCCTCATCTTGCTCTCAATGGTCTTAAGCCAATCATCTGCCTCCAGAGGTTCAGCAGCACTTGCAAACTTCGGAGGTTGAGTTCCTAGGAACTCACTCAACCTTGGTTGGCGTGGTGCAGCATGTGGAGGTGGAACTTGATGCAAGTTGGCCACCACTTGAGTCAAGTTCTGGATGAGCTGATTTTGATTCTCCAGCATTTGGTGGAGGTGATCAACTCCTTCACGGCGACCACCCCGGTCCTGGCCTCCCGAAAGATGAGGGTTGCATGCCTCATCGTTGTTGTTGGCGGGGTTGGCAGCACGTCCTTTTCCTCTTCCGGCCATCTGGCAGAATCAACCAATGTTAATTTGAAAGCATTTAGTATCATCTTACTACTTCCATTTGTTTGTACTTTGAAGTGTTGAGGCTTTGTTATACTTCTCTAAGGGTTCACTTCTCACACAAAAATAAATACAATATTATTTCATGTGGGTTCACACACCAAAGCAAAACAATCTAAAGACGAGGCCGTGGACAATTGCTCATGGCTTCCAAAACTCACGTCACACACCAAGCATTAACACACCATTAACTACATAACGACTCGACTACTCGACATCCTTCTAATTTGAGGGAAAGGCTCTACGCTACTCGTTTTCTTGAGCTGGCTCCTCGGGATCTTCCTCATCATTTTGGCTGCCCTCTGACTCTGCTTTGGGTGGGGAGGCTGCTGGTGGAGAAGTGCGACGACGCCTGATCGCTCGGCGATCCGGGGAGTCAGGAGTCCATGTATCATTCACAGTGACACACAGTTCATTCCCATCTCCTCTTTCTCTCGCCCTTAAGCAGGCTCGCAGCAACGCCTCCGTTTCCTTCAGGGTGTCCCGGACATCCTGAAGCTCTTGTTGACACTCCTGCAGTCGAGTGCTGAGCATAGAAGCATCCTTCAGGCACAAGTCCATGTGCTCATGAGAAGTCCCTTACTGCACCGGCGGGTACTTGTATTCCGTGGTACCACTCTCACGCTGGAGGACATACATGTACTCAGTTTTGTCCAAGTGGCGACGATAGATGTGACTCTGACAGGTGATGGCCTCCCAGGTGACATCTTTCTCCGCATCGACATGTGTCGATCTACAAGCTGGAGAGTGGTGAATCTTAAGCAGCTGATTTTCGTGTATAATCCTCATCTCTGAACTCTATTCTTCCCTCTTCTCACGGATGGTCCTGGTGGATTTATAGTGGATGATTAGCTTGCCCGTATTGCCGGCGGCTTGGAGCATACGCCGAAGACGGCGCAATAAGCCTCCTACTGCCAATCCGTAGGAAAGGTACGTCACCGGACGACTCTCCTCTCTTTCGGCAAGGGCAACTACGGGAACTCTCCCTCCTGTGGACTTGCGAGCGGTGCGAATCATGCGAACCATCTAAACAAAAAGAATTTAAAATTAGGTTAGATAAACTCCCAAACAAAAATCCTATTTTGAATGAAAGTTGGGGTAAGATGAAGAAAGTGACTCATTAAATAACACTTTTCAACACACACCTTGAAAAAAAAAGTTTTTAAGAAAGTAGGGCCCTTAAATACGTCCCTTTCTACCTAGGTCCACGTTCCTACGGGCAACCTTGGCTCTGATACCACTTCTATCACACCCGGTTTTTCCGAAGAACAACCAAGTGAATAACACATGTATGCCAGGATCATTTTCTCATACATGTGATGACAAATAGTGAAGCATCATTTATTACAAGCCAGGTGTCGAATATAAATAAGTCTTACATAGCAAATGTCTCGATGGACAATAATAAGTTCATCACAAGTAAATAAACTAGCAGCGGAATATTATTCTTGAGGGCTCCGTCACAGGCGTTGCCCGGGGGTCTCCATGAACCTAGAAACCTTCTTCGGGTCCAAAGTCTTGGTCATTATACACCACCTCATTATCTTGACCTGAGCAGCAATATAGACCAACAAATATGCAAGGTTGAGTACCAATGGTACTCAGCAAGTGTGGGAAAATTATATCATGCATGGCTAGAACAAGGAGAGGTTGAACTCATGGTTAAAGCACTACGCAATTAATACCTATCACCTTAGCTTATTAAGCACCTACATTACTACACAGGTGAAATGGTCCCAATCTCCCATCCCATCATCATAATCAAATAACCATAGCATCATTTCCAATGTTAAGATCCCCGCTTAACATCCACAACTTCCAAAGCCATCAATCCTCTAATCATGAATAAGTCCAAGCCGCTCTTGACCGTGAGCACGGCTGTCATGACAGTTTTGACTCTGCAGAGTTTGTACCACTGTACCAACATGTAGTGATTTCATGCCCCGTTGCCGGGTGGACTAAAAGAACCTCCATTATGCCAGTGGCTACGAACCACATTCACACTTCCCAGGTGTGTAGCCAGGAGATCACTACGAAGCCTTTACAAAGGGATTCCCGACGAGCGTGGGCCCACTGAGGTTTCACCCCTAACAGCATACAAGAGGCTCCAACCCCGCTGCAGTGGCCCCCTCTTGAGCCTTGCGGTTCATATGGTAGTCCAGCTGACACCTATTCCCCGCACCATCCAACACACCCATACTACGCCGGGGATACACCTAATTAATTGGCCAAGCTGCCCCATCTCAGCATGTGGTTGGCACTGTTAAGCCAGGTTACATGCTCCATGAACCGGTCCTTAGGATCCAGGCAAGTACTAAACACAAACCCGAGTCTCGTGCACCCAGCACACAACCAAAACATCCAACTTGCCTTGATCCCTACCTCTACATAACTCACAATATCTCATTCAAGAGGTGAAATAAATTGATCATCTCATATCCCAAATATCCCATTCTAAGCATGGCTAAGCATATGCATAATAATAAATGACATGATAAAATAAATCCCAACCCAAGCTACAAGGAAACAAGGTAATGCAATTCTAGGGAAACTTCCTAACATGGGTTTTATATTTCATTTGACAATGCAAATAATTCTATCTACACATCCTAGCATAGGATCAAAGTGGTCAAGAACACTTGCCTCCTTCTTGCTGCTCTTGAAATGGGTAGTCCTGATCTTGGAAAGGAATAACTTGCTCTTGAGCAGGTTCTACATCATACCATCACACATAGCAAAAGAAAAACAACAATCCATAAGACATAGTTCACACTTCCACTTCATACAAACCACACATTCATATTTATGAAAGTCATTCACCATTATATGTGTTGTGGTTACTCTATGTGTGTTGATTTGTGGCTTGCATACACTTTTAATCATGTGTATATGATTCCTACTTTGGTGTTCACATTTATACTTACATACTATATATATATATATATATATATATATATGAGTTTCCAATTTAAATAAATTCCTTATATTCAACTACTACACCTTTTTACTACCAAGTATGTATGAAAGATATTTTCTTCTCCATATGTGCCTTCAGAAATTCTACCAACCCTAAACTGAATTCTTTGGATTTTAGAAACTCCATTTATCATTTACTAGTTGCTATATTTTCAGATTTATTTTCCTATGCATACATGTGTGCTTTATTATGAAATTAGTAATACACATCATCTAAACAGAATAGTTTCTTGTCCTAAATAATTTAATAACATATTTTGACCTTGGCCTCTTATGTAAACTATTTCACAATTATTTTCCCTATTTTGTAAAACTATTCATTACTAAAAAATGTGTCCCTAAATATGAATAATAAATTAAACAAATTCAATTCAGCCCAAAATATGTTTTTATCTCACTCCAAAGTTTCCTAAATACTGAGAAAGTCTTTAATTAAATTTTGACAATATGTTTGTCCCACTTTTTAATTTTTAAACACTAGCCACATATTCAATTTCCTAAATTAAATACTAAACAGGGCTAAAAAGGTAAACTCACCCCACTACAGGGTCTATAATATTATTTTCAGAATTTCCAGGGGTATAGCTACACTTATCAGAGGGGTTTTTCCTAATTTTTATTAAGTCCAGGGGCTAAAACTGATTTTTAAATGAATTTACATGATTTTCTGAAGTTCCAGGGGCTAGATCAGAAGTTTCCGGGGCTAGCTCTTATTTCCCGAGAACCCCAGGGGGTGGCACGTAAGATTTCCTGTATTTATAACGCGGGGCTGACGTGGACCGTCTGATTTTAAACCGACGGCTGAGATTATAACGTCGAACCGGTACGCGGGGATTTAAACCATACCGTGCGATTTAGAATAAACGGCGCACAAGCGGCCACGTCGCTCTGATCGAGCGCGGGCGGCGCTACCGGCGGCGCACGGCGGCGATCTCGCTGGAAACTTTCGGATCTTCGGGAATTCTTCCTAGAACTATGATTTTATGGCATAGATCGGTAGAGGGGAGGTCGGGGATCTCACCTCGGGGGTTTTCTTGAGCTCGGAGGTCCTGGAAAGTGATCGGCGACGAGGTCCGAGGTGAAACCACGGCGAGGCTCGTCGGCGCTGTGTTTACACCGCAAGTCACCGAGTTTTTTGCACCTGCAAGGTTCTTCGGAGGCGGTGGATCAAGACCAGCGAGTTAGATCGGAATTTCCGAGCTTAGATCGGCCAGAATTCGCCGGGGAAGTCTCGGTTCTCACCGGAGGAAAATCGGCGGATCGCGTGGGAAAAACAGAACGAGACCGGGGTTTTTATAGATGGGGAAAGGCAGCGGGGTGGTTTAGATCAAGTCCGCGTCGCCTATGAACGGAATTCAGCGGGGATACGCAGGAATCTGGGTCTGTTTTGATCCGGGGTGAGAGAATCCTGGCACGGGCGCGAGGAGAAGAAGGGCTGGCGGGCCCCGCCTGTCAGTGTGAGGAAGCGCCGCGCGCGGCTGCGGGCTGGCGCGGCGCTGGTTGGGCCGGCTGGTGGGTTGCGGCCCACTGGTCGGTTTTTTTCTGTTTTCTCTTTTTCTTTTTCTATTTCTTTTCTGATTTGAGTTTAATTTGAATTCAGTTTGAAATTTGAATTTTTTTCAAAACATGCAACACGTCCAAAAATTTTTAAATTCCCCTCTTAACATGATTTAGGGTTTTAATCAAAATTTTGGGGTGTTACAACTAATGAACACACAATTGACATGTGAGGGAATCAAAAATTTTCTCTAAATCCTGCTTAACACTTGTTAACATGAGGAGTGGACTTCAACTACATGATTTAAATTCATGTGAACATCCTCTATGAGTAGAGTGGGGGGAAATTTAAATATAATTTGAGTTCTTTTAAAATGATTCATGTTCAAATTGTACAAATGCATACAAGTGAATCAACCAATGAATTTCACATGTATCAAATAGCTTCTCTTCCAAATTTGGTAATTTTTGGAGCTCATGTACTCTTTATTCAAAGGAATAATTGAGAGGGCATTTAAATTCAAATTTGAATTTGATTCTGAACCAAACTTGGTCAATTTCAAATCTGATTTCATATTTGAGTTCCATATATTTTTCTTAGTCTAACTCTAAATCTGGTGAATTTTGGACAAAGAACGTATGGGAATCTCAAAGCACAGAGAAGAAGGAAATGAAAGCTCCTCTAAATTACGAGTTTATTGATCAAAACATAATAGGAACAGCCCAAGGTCATCTTACCATGAGCTCTGGCCTCCCTTGCTTATATAACCAGCCCGGAGGCCAACCCAATTTAAACTAGGACTCTAATCATACTCAGTTTCTGAATCGAAACTTTCCATAACTGCTCAAGACTCTTCTATACGCAGATAGAAGCAATCTTAAGACTTCCAAACACCTTAGGAATGTATCCCACATTCCTAAAACAACTCAACTTCGTGTCCCACATGAAATCCTATCATAACCAACTCAAACCTTTCCATATTTGAGCCATAACCGACTCAGCCGCAGCCTGAGTCCATAATCCAGCCAGTTGGACCTTTCCTACCAATTCTTTACGTACACATCCCTTCATCACGCCTTGGAACCATGTTACCACGTCTATGCACTCCTTGCACACATGCAAACACCATCCAACAACGTCCACGATACCTTCATATGCATTGTTCTTGATCCAAACATGTTGCACGACCTCCCGATCAACTCAACCACAATTCCTCCCGAAGTTGGTTGTTGAACCTCATCTTCTCCCTAAGACTAGTTCAATGGATCCCGTCACCAGCCATATCTTGAACTGAAGCAACATCTGTACATGAATAAGCAACCAATACTTTCGAGCACGAGTTCACGACTTGACTCACGTTAGTTCCGAAAACTACAACACCTTACATGAACACCTCACATAAGCATGTTGCAAACCATAGCAAAATGTTAACCATCGTAAACAGCCATAGCACTTCAAAAACTTAGTAAAAGAATACTATGCAAAGTTTCCATAGATGTAAAACAAGTTCGAAACATTTGCATGGTAAAAACAGAACCATTGCGATTTAGCTCCGGACCTTGCCAAAGCTAACCGAACCTTGAGCCGGAGCTTACCAAAGCTAGCAGAACCTAGCACCGGAACTTACCAAAGCTAGTTGGACCTACCGCCGGAGCTAACCAAACACATGTCGGACCTAGCCATAGCAAGTCGGACCTTACGTCGGATCTTGTCGGAACTCGGACCTAGAGTCGGACCTTGACAAAAAGAGTGTTTTGGCAGAATTCAAAACCTTTATCATCATAACCAATGTATTCAGCACACATAGGTCTCACAATCTCCCCCTTGATGAATGCATTGGCAACACCACTTAAAATCCGAACATTGGCTTATTCACATGAAAAGTTTTGTAAACAATCAAATGAGAAAGAATTCTCGAAACAAAAATTTCTCCCCCTATACATATTTCTCCCCCTTTGTAAATCAGAAATAAAATAAGAAGAAAAACAAAAATTCTCCCCCTGAGAAGAATCGTGGCAAAACACTTGTGAATCGTGCAATGTGTGATCAATTTCTCCCCCTTTTACAATGTATTCAGCAAGGTTCAAAAGAAAAATTTGAATTGTTATGAGCATATTTATAACATATACATATAAAACAAAGCTCATCCAAGTCATACTATCAAGTAACTTACACTATCACATCAATGAGATACATAAAGTAGTGTAAGCCATGCTAGAGATCAAGTGTAATTTTCAATTTAAGCAAGTCATGATCTCACAAACTTAACTATGTCAAGAACTGAAAGCATGACACTTGTTGCTGCATTTTAATTATTTTTCAAAGCACAAATTCAGATCATATGATATTTGCGAGAGATTATATGCCGCATCAGCCGTATTCTAACCAACCAAGCCAAGCCTATGTCATTTCATAATTAGAAGCTTAAGGACATGGTTTTAGTCATACACAACTTCTTCCAAGTTCATATATAAGTGCAATGATAAGCGATCTCTAAAGAAGAAGTGTGATGCATGCATACTTTCTTGATCTTTTTCTCAAATTTTCATTTGAACATAAAAGCTCAACATGTGAATAGTTGATTGATTATTTTTTTCATTATTAAAAACACTTGTGAGCATGCAACAAGTTTAAAACAGCAAGAAAGTTCGATCATGATCAGATTTAGTGTAAATAATTATTCCAGCTACTAGTCATGGCAAAAACTACAAAATGTATAACATGAGTAATGTAGTAAGAACTTTCAACATATGAAAGGAATCACAAAGTCATCTATGTATGAAATACTATGCTCATATTATTTTAAATTCAGATTTACACATAGACTTCCCAAGATTCAAAATCCCACCTCAATTTAAGCCATGAGGATACATAACCCCTATTTCACTACGAATGAAACAAAAACGAGTGAAATCCAAAGGTTTTGTAAAAATGTCAGTCAATTGTTGTTCGGTATGTACATGGTGAAGCACAATGTTTCCTTTTTCAACATTATCATGGAGAAAGTGATACCTAATGTCAATGTACTTCGTTCTCGAATGTTGCACGGGATTTTTAGCAATGCAAATGGCACTAGTGTTATCACAAAATAGTGGAACACTATCTAGATCAACCCCATAGTCCTTAAGTGTTTGAACAATCCAAAGAATTTGTGAGCAAGCGCTAGCAGAAGCTACATATTCAGATTCAGCTGTAGATTGTGCAACTGAATTTTGTTTTCTAGAGGACCAAGTAACAAGTGAATTACCAAAAAAATGACAAGCACCTGAAGTACTTTTCCTATCAATTCTACAACCCCCAAAATCAGCATCCGAAAAAGATTTCAAAGTAACCGTTGAGGAAGAAGGAAGAAAATCCCGAATTCTTGAGTTCCATGTAAGTACCTGAGAATTCTTTTGTCGGCTTGACGATGTGAAGCACGTGGGGAAGCTTGAAATCATGCACAAAGATATACGCTGAATTGTATGTATGGTCTTGATGCCGTGAGGTACAAAAGTGATCCAATCATACTTCTATTTTATTTTTGATCCACAGGTTCACTATCTTCATCAAGTTCAAGTGTCGTTGCTGTACCCATTGGTATCCGAAGAGACTTACTTTTATCCATGTTGAAGCGCTTAAGAAGGTCTCTTGTACACTTTGTTTGATGCAAAAAAGTACCCTCCTTGGTTTGCTTGATTTGCGGCCCCAAAAAGCATGTGAGTTCTCCCATCATACTCATCTGAAATTCTGAACTCATCATAGCTGAAAACTTGGACACAAGATCATGAGAAGCACAACCAAAGATAATATCATCCACATACACTTGAACGAATAATGAGTCATTGCCATGCTTAAGCACAAAAAGAGTTTTATAAACCTTGCCCATGGTAAACCCCTTTTCAAGTAAGAATGTTTTTAATTTATCATACCGTGCTCTAGGGGCTTGTTTAAGACCATACAAGGCTTTGGACAGTTTGTAAACATGATTAGGAAAATTTTGATTTTCATAACCCGGTGGTTGCTTGATATAAACCTCCTCTCTATGTAGCCATTAAGAAAATCACTTTTAACATCCATTTGATATAACTTGAAACCTTTAGATGCAGCAAATGCTAAAAAATTCTTATGGCTTCTAATCTAGAAACAGGAGCAAAAGTTTCATCAAAATCTAGTCCTTCAACTTGTGTGAAATCTTGAGCAACCAACCTAGCCTTATTCCTAACCACAACCCCATCCTCACTTTGCTTATTTTTAAACACCCATTTAGTTCCGATTAGAGTGCGACATTGAGGTGGAGGTACAAGTTTCCAAACATTATTTCTTTCAAAATTTTCTAACTCTTCTTGCATGGCAATAATCCAAGATTCATTAGTGAGTGCGTGTGATATATATTTGGGTTCAAAAGAAGCAACACATGCAGAACGAGCGTGAGAGTTTGGATCACAAAACCTGGACCGTGTGACTCATTCGTGCAAGCTTCCAATCATTTGTTGTGGAGGATGACATTTGAGGACCCGGAGGGGAGTAGACAATTTACATGCTCCTTCTTCTTCATGTTCATCACAAATTGAAAAACTTGTGACTTGAGGACGATCAAGACCAACAATGGTGGTCGTCGGTGCTGGTTGTGAATCAAAATCAGGAGCTGGAACAATGTCATTAGCTCCTGAATTTTCGGGCAGCAGCATCACTTCTTCATCTCCTTCGATGAAAATACTCTCCCCTGCGGATATGGGTCTGGTCCTGCAATATTAGAGCTAGTACCTGGGCTATCTTCATCAAAAGAAACCTCTCAAGTCTCCACAATTTTGTTAGTGTCATGTAAAAGCACACGGTAGCCTCTAGTATGAGATGGGTAACCAAGAAACATGCCATCAATGGATCTAGGTTCAAATTTATCAAGATTACCATGTTTCTTAACAAAGCATTTGCAACCAAAGATCCGAAAGTGTGTGACACTAGGCCTATGTCCAAACCGAAGTTCATATGGTGTTTTACCTAGCTTAGCACGCAAGAAAACACGATTTCAGACATAACAAGCAGTTGCAATTGCATCAGCCCAAAATATTCTAGGAGTTTGATATTCATCAAGCATAGTCCTAGCCATCTCAACTAAGGTTCTGTTCTTTATCTCTACAACACCGTTTTGTTGAGGTACATATGATGAAGAAAATTGATGATCTATTCCATTTTCAGCACAAAAGTGATCAAACGATTGATTTTTAAATTCGGTTCCGTTATCACTTCTAATTGCTTTTAAAGATCCTGGGTGTTCAATTGATAATATAAGAAATAAGGTTCTAAAGTGACTAAAAGTTTCATTCTTATATGCCATAAAATAAACCTAAGAGTATCTAGAATAGTCATCAACAATTACAAGAACATACCATTTAGCTCCGAAGGATTGAACACATGAAGGTCCTACGGTGTCAAGGTGCAAAAGTTGACCCGGTTCAGTTGTCATGGTCATTGTGAGAGGAGCATGTGAACCTGCAACCATCTTAGCATGTCTACAAGAAGAGCACACAATTTGGTTGTCCCTTTTAAGATTAGGCAGCCCACGTATGCGATCAAGAGCACTAACACGTGTGAGATGATCAAAGCCTACGTGACCAAGTCTATGATACCAAAAATATAAGTCTTTTAAATCATTAGCAACTAGACATCTATGCTTAGAGGATGACATATCAAAATCATCTTTAAAAACTCTTCCAAACTGAGACATATTAAAAATGAGCTCACTATTTGAATCTACAACCTTGCAACAATTTTTAGTGAAAATAATTTCCAGATTTTCATCTAGCAATTGTGAAACAGAAAGCAAGTTGTATTTCAAAATTTTAACAAGTGCCACATCTTTTAAAGTGTGGTGATTATTTACTCTAACCGAACCCTTAGCAATTATAGGAGTTGAAGAATTATTGGCAAAAGTAACATTTTCTACATGTGACACAAAAGAGAGGGAGGAGAACCATTCTTTGTTACCGGTTATGTGGCATGAGCATCCTGAATCCACAATCCAAATGTTCTTCTTCTTCAAGCATGTAACCTACATAGAAGTACAATATATCGATTACTCAATCTAGGGTTAGTCAAAAGGCATTTAGGAATCCAGTACTGAGTCACACGACGTCCAGCAGAAGTAACACGCAAAGGCTGAGATAAAACAGCAGGTTTATGAGCCAAAGTTTGATGATTTTTGTACCCAACTACTGACCTACGAGGTGTTACATGAGTAGCACTAAAAACAGTAGGTCCGGAAGCAAACTTTGCATGTGTTTGACTCATTACAGCAGGTTGCATATTCCTAACATTCGGTTCAGCAAACGCAACAGGTTTTGCATAGTTGTTATGTGATCTAGCAATCATTCTTTCCTTTTTCTGTTGCTTATCTAGTCTATAACAAAAATCTATGGTATGACCATCTCTACCACAGTAGGTACAATTAAATTTAACTTTATGTTCATGTCTTCAAGTTTCTTAGACAAGTCTAGGCAGTTTTGACATGAAGTTTTTCCTTTTAGTTTACAATTGGAACAATACTTAACGTCATGAGAACGTAAAACATTGTTCAATATAGAAAACTCATTCATAGCATCTTGTAGTTTCTTATTAAGATCATCACAAGTAGAACAAAGCAAATCAATTGTAGAACAACAAGCATCTTTCAAGTTTTTATCATTAAGTGCAGCAAGCTCTCTGTTCTTTTCAATTCTAACTCAAGTTTATCAAGTGTGGAGGTATGTGCACTTCATAGAGAGGACAATTGTTCATATAATAAATGACATGAGGAACAAGAATCATCACTAGGAATCAAAAATTTCAAACGATTAATTTCAGATTCTAGTGACTCGATTTTAACAGCATTGTCCCTAAGATTTTTGTCCTTTTTCTTAACTATAACAGTGGCATGAGAAATAGCATCACACATTTCTTCGCAAGTAGGACATACTTCTTCATTGTCACTGTTGCGTTCTGCCTCTCCATACTTGAACTTGACTTGCCCGCCATGAAGCATAAGTTTGCCAAATCATCTTCATATTCGTCACTTCTGATGTCCACATCGCTCGAGCCAAGTTCTTGAAGTGCGGAGATAAAACTATTTACCAATTGGTGTCCTATAAAATCCTTCTTCTTTTTCTTATCGTTTGCAGAGGAGTGCTTCGTCCTAGTTTGCTTTTCAGCATGGGAAGTAGGACCTGAAGGGTTAGGGCAATCCATATGGAAATGTCTTGTCTTACCACATTCGAAGCATCGTTGAGGTCCGACACTTCTTCTCCTTTCTCACAGTTTGCAATGCTTTTGAGAACCGAGTAGAGATGAGTGCAAGTTCTTCCTCTGGAAACTCTTCAATCTGTTCAAGGGTTAGAGAGGACAACAAAGAAAGTGTACCACAAGATGAAGATTGATTAGAGTTAGGCATGTCACGTTGTGAAACAAATGCAAGAGACTTGTTGGGGTTCTTACGTGATATTATGTCAATTTCATGAGTTTTTAACTTAGAATATAGCACATCTAATGTAAGTGGACTCCTGACAGTATATTCACGAATAGATGTAACTTTCATCTCCCAAATTGACATGTCTAATGCACTTAGTAATTGCCTAGCATTTTCAGCATCTGAAAAATTAACTTGATACTATGCTGAGAATTTTATTGAAGCGAGCAAAGAGGTCATCGATTGACTCATCGGATTGCATCTCGAAGCGCATGTATTCTTTCTTGAACATATCTTGTCTTACCTCCTTGATCGTGTTGGATCCTTCGTGGTAGTCACAAAGTGCTTTCCACATCATGTTACCTGTAGAACTTCACATGAAAGCTTGTCGAGTGGATCAGCAAGATAACCTTTCAGCTGTGGATTATAAAGACTTGATGATTGAAGTCGGATGGAATCACAAAGAGCCGAATGGAAGCTTTGAAGGAGATAGAGAAGGAAAAGCTCAAGGTGGCCATGTACACAACAAAAGAGTTCGAGAAAAATCGTTCCTGGTTGGAGACTTGATTTGGAGAATGATTTTACCCTTACCAACTCGAGACAAGAAGTTTGGAAAGTGGTCACCAAGCTGGTAGGGGCCTTACAAGATTGTGTGTATTGTCCCTGGAAATGCATACTTCGTAAAAAACTTGCAAGGAGCAAACTCGGGTAAGGCCATCAATGGGAGATACTTAAAAAGATTTTACCCGAGTATACGGCAAGAAGGTTAAGTTTATCTACGCCTTGCAAGGTAAAACAAACGATTTATCTAATAAATTTTGGCTTTGGAGATGTTTTTTGGCATACTATGTTTGCCCAAAAACAGGGGGCTTGTGTTGGAGGTAAAAAATGGTTGAGTTTTGCAGGTCAGAGGAGCCAAAAAACAAGTGGAAAGGGCTTTTTTATCTTGAGAATTCAAGGTGCAGAAGGCTTCGGCAAGGAACCTACCCAAGACTGGATAAAATACGTGCGGGGAGCCTGTTTTACCTAGAAAACTCAAGATACAAGCGTTCGGGTGGGTACTCGACCCGAGAAGACCAAATTACCTTGTGGCTGCGAGATAAACCAGCTAAACCGCAAGATACAAAGGCCGAAGGGACTTAGGTGTTCTCGGTAGAGTTCAAAACATTGTACATATTAGATGATATCGTGTCAAGTGTTCTAGAAAGTGTAGCACGACATTTGTCCGCGCATTTAGATAAGATTGAGTCCTAGAGATTAGATGAGCTTAGTTTAAACTTATGAAATCAAATCTTTTCAGTTGTAGTCAGGGTCTATATAAAGGCAGCCATCGGCCGAAACAAAAAATAAGTCTAGATCAATACAATTCAACTTTTCATTCATCTATTCTGTTCTTCTTTCATTTTCGTAGATCATAGCATAGATTGTAGTCTCTTTGTTGCTTTTCTAAGGAAACATCCGTGTCTCTCCACGTAAGTGAGATGAACCACCTTCTTGTTTAACAGGAACCTCATTCTACCTTGATTTCAGCGAGCTAACGCTGAGATTTCTCAAAGTGTAGGTGGCTTAGACCATCTGCTGGCGACTCTATGCTACTAAACCCTCCGTTCCACAAACAGTGGGTACAGGGACGGCTTGTCCCGTCATGCGTTGGACAGATCACTCGATGGAGTCGCCGTATCCGTAGCCTGCTGCCGCGGTTGCTCCCGTCTTGTCGTCAGGGTAGACCATACCGAGGCGCACATGCCCTGTGTACTACTCCTCTTTGATTCCGTCGGAGGTGACATGTATTCAATGCGGTCGCCAAGGATGGCACTCGAGTGCCTTCCCACTTGACCCAGGCGGCGCCTGCTCCGCATTGAAGGTCACCTGCTTCTCGCCTACCCGAGGTCGCGCTCGGGCCTTCTCCTCGGGTTCTTTCCTTCATATGAACCTCGAGGGCGAGGCTCGCGGCTCGCCCCAGGGGTTGGGACCGGGATCCCTATCCTATCTGCTCCGTATTCTCCTTAGCTCGGGCTCGAGCTTTTTCTCGTCGCCTCTTGACGGGAGGTTCCCCCCTTCCCCCTGGGGGTCAGGGCCAGGAACCCCGTCACATATACACTGATGTCATAAATTATAAACCAGAACATGTACATATCACGAGTAAACATAAAGTTAATTTATTGCAATACTTAAATGGTCTATATGCATGAAAACATTATTATTGCAGTGGAAATAACTACCATAGTGTCTCCTGACGCAGTAGACAATTGCTCAGGGATATCTGCCTAGTACTCTTATCGGTGTTTTTCCACCGGCTAGTAATCAAATGCAACACATTTTATGTCTGGATGGCTAGCTAACAAAGACAAGGATTTATGCTGGTTCAGACAGAATGTCTGACATCCAGTTCAGGTGTTCGTCAGTCTTGTATTAGCTCAGCCGTTCATGGAACCGGGATTACAAGCGAGGCTTCCTCATGCCCGAGGGTGCAAGAGAGCCTAAGTATCGAGTGTTGTGTGGGCGTGAAGTCAACATTCCAAGGGAGGTTCCGGGCCTCCCCTTTTATAGCCCGGACGCTTCCGCCTACCAGCCAGCTCCTCATAAATGGTGTGGGGATTTACATGGTGTGTCAGCGTCTAAGGTGGCCCGATGAGCTACAGAAGTGATGAGTACACCTGCTCTCGTCTCGTCTATGGTCTACATATACTTTTGCTGCATGTACACCCACACCGAGCGGGACGGGACGGATGGTGATGATGGCCAGCGTCATGATTGTCTTGTCGCGCGTGGCCTCCCACTCCGTCTTGAAGTCCTTTTGTCATTCTTTCAATTCAGCATTGATGTCTTCTACCTACCTCTGGCCCGTACCCTAGCTCGGGTCGCTCCTTCTTTCGGCCTCGATGGCCGGGGTCGGGGGCCAAAGACCGCTTCCTGCCCTTAGGGATCGGATGTCGCTTTCCGTCCTAAGGAGCCGGCCATCATGGCCTGACCCTGGTAGTCAGAGGTCAGTTATCTAAATTTGGACCTCAAAACGGCTTTCCTTTGAAGGTCGGGCTCGAAACGTTTTTGCGAATCCGCTTAGCTCCCCATACGCAAATAGTTTGATGTTTGGAGGGGTTGAGCTGACTGTAATTTACCCCGCTGGCCAAATTCCCGGGCTCGGTGAGCTGCCTAACTGGTTAATCCGAGTGGAACCCCGTTGCCTTTTCGCAAGGGCCGGGGAATCAGGTTGACCTGACCGGAGCTCGGTACCTGCGTTCAATAAGATCTCTCTTGGGACATTCGCGTAGAACCCAGGTCATTCGGGGGCCTGGTCGGCTTGATGCCGACCCTTCGGGGGGGAACTACGGAGTCGCCAAGATAAGACTCAGATATCAGAGCGTTGGAGATGTCGAGAGCGTTCACGGCTCCTGAGTTTGCCATTCACTGGCAAAATCGCATCGTCTGTCCCACGCTCGAGTTCGCTTCGGGAGGTCCTTTCGACCTACATGTCAGGTAGACCTTTGAACCCAAAACTTTGATCGGGCCTCGAAAGTGGGTCATAAAAACTTACCTACTTACCTGGGGCTTTGATTTGGATGGCTCGTTTACATCACGTTAGGGGTAGTAGAGAAGGCGTCGTGGCGAGGCGGTTAGCAGAACTGGAAGTGGCGCGCGACTCTTCGAGTTTCACCATTGATTTTGAAGAGGCGGGTTCGCCTAGCCGAAATTATGGTGGATGTTGTATTCCTGAGGTCTCAGGGGACATGCGCCCACTCATGGATGAGAGGCATTACTGAAGGGTGCACGCGTCAGTGGGCCCTGATGCCTTTCCTCGTTGCCATCGCGTGCGGGCTATATAAGCAGCCTTTGGGACGCAAGTCCTTACTTTCACCCTTGTGATTTCTTTATCCACTCCAGCCTTCTCGCGCTCCTACCCACCTACGAGCTTTAGTAGTGTAAGTTAGGAAAAGAAGAGATCGAGGGAGAGTATGAGAGGTTCCCCTTCTATCAAGCTCTGCTTTGAACTGTGGTGGCGATTCTTCTGGGTGCGGCTGTCGACCACCGACTCCTTGATCGCAGCGGTCAGAGGCGCTGCGTCCCTCTTCGGAGGGCGTAGCCGTGGAATTTTGACCTGCCACTGCTGAAGTTTGTGAAGAACTGGCATCAAGACTGCTTCTGCATCCGCAATGAGGGCCCGACACTTTTGTTCTTCTCGAGCCAGTCACCCGTCATTCGGGACAAGTGGCACTCTGGCATCACGGAGGTGAACAAGCAGCAGGTCACCATGACCCAGAAGCAAGTCAAGGTGCTGCAAGCAGAAGGGCTGACCTGAGGAAAGAGAACTTTCAAGAATGCTGAATTATGGATGTTGCCTGTAATCATTAATTTTCTTACTGGCATCAACCATCCTTCTGCAGGACTTTGTTTGGTCACCTTACCCTTTTGTCTTGTAATGTAAATGTACTATCCCTTCGTGGCCCTTTTAATGAAGGAAAGCAAGTTTTCTCTATGCATGCGAGATTTTCCCTTTGCGTTGTGTTTTTGATCTGTAGCTTTGAGGACTTTCGCAGTTCTTAGCCGTGGGATGCAAACACTAGGTCGGAAAAACAATACGTCGTTTTTGTTCCTGCGCTTCGCTCGATCCGTAGCTCTGAGAACTTTTTGTAGTTCTTAGCCGTAGATTGCAAAGCGCAAAGAAATTACTTAGAAAATTTTCGCGGAGTGCCTTAAGGGTTTTAGTCATCCAGCTCTTGGCAGGTGGATAGTAGCCCCGAGTGGCACATGGCGGCCGAGCCGGTCGGCCGCCATGTGGCACTTGAGCCGTGTGGATTCGCTCGGGCTTTGATCATTCGAGGTCGGGAGGTCCTGATCTCTGTGACTAGATGACGTGCCCGGGCTTGAGCCCGGGAGGGGAGACCTCTACTTTACACGAAAGGTATAAGTCAGAGAGGGGGAAGCACTTATCTTTTGTTTTTTTTTTGGTTGCACTTCCCAATCCACTTCCTTTCGCTCGGAGGTCGAGACTTTTACGTGTAGAACCGTCTAAGGTGCTCGATGTTCCGAGCGTCGGGGAAGATGTTCCCGTCGGCATCCTTCAGTCGGTAGGCGTCAGGCCGCAAGAAGTATGCTACCGCGTATGGGCCCTCCCATGGGAGTACAGCTTGTGTTTGCCTTTGTTGGTATGGATCCTTCGGAGGACTTGATCGCCGACTTCAAAGGCTCGGGGCTGGACCCGTCGCGAGTGGTAGCAGCAGAGCACCTGCTGGTACTTGGTCGTCCTCAAGAGGGCGACGTCACGGGCTTCATCCAGTTGGTCGACGGAGTCCTGCATGGCTTCTTCGGATCGGGCTTCATCGTAAGCCCTCATTTGGGAGAACCGTACTCGAGCTCGGTTGGAAGACCGCCTCCGACCCATACGCCATGAAGAATGGCATGAAGCCGGTTGAATGGTTGGGAATGGTGCGCATGCTCCAAAGGACAGGGGGCAGCTCGGCAACCCATCGCCTGGCGGATTTATCGAGCTGGTCGAAGATGCGGGGCTTGAGTCCTTGCAATATCATTCCATTGGCTCGCTCGACTTGTCCGTTTGTTTGGGGGTGCGCCACCGAGGCCTAGTCAACCCGAATGTTGAACTCTTCGTAGAACTCCAAAAAATTCTTCCTGATGAACTGTGTCTCGTTGTCGGTGATGATGGAGTTGGGCACCCCGAAACGGTACACGATGTTTCGGAAAAACCTTGCCGCTTGCTCTGATTTCACCGAGATGAAGGGATTCACTTCTATCCACTTCGTGAACTTGTCGACGGCCACAAGGAGGACGGTGAAGCCACCGGATGCCTTCTTGAAAGGTCCGAGGAGGTCGAGTCCCCAGACAACAAAAGGCCATGTGACGGGGATGGTCTTGCGCCGGTACGTGTGTCTGTCGGGCAAAGTATTGGCAGCGCTTGCTGGTGCGCACGATCTGCTGGGCATCGCTGACCGCGGTCAGCCAGAAAAAAAAACTTGGTGGTACGTCTTCCTGACCAACGAGTGGGGCACGGCGTGGTGGCCGCAGATGCCTTCATGGATGTCGAGGAGGAGGGCCCGCCCTTGGTCGGTCAGGATGCATCGCTGGAGGATCCCACTGATGCCGCGCCCGAAGAGCTCGTCGCCGATGATGATGAACAACTTGGCTCTCCTAGCGAGCTGCCGAGCTTCGGCCTCTTCGGCAGGTTGCTCGCCGTGCTTCAAATACTTGATGAAGGGAGCTTCCCAGCCCTGCTTAGTCGTGAATATGGAGGAGTCGGGAAGAGAGTTGGTCTTAACTGCGTCCTCCTTGATCTTGGACTCCTCTTCCACTCGAGAGCTCGGACCACCTTATTCGACTTGAGCTGATGGCTCGTGGATGTCTCCGGCGAGTGCTCCGGGAGGTGGTGTCTCCCGACTTGAGGCCATCTTGGCCAGAGAATCTGTCATCTCGTTGTTCCGCCTGGGAATGTGGCAGAGCTCGAGCCCTTTGAAGCGACTCCTAGCTTTTAAACCTCGCGAAAGTATGCGGCCATGTGTGGGTGACGGCAGCTTGACTCGTTCGTCATTTGGTTGATGACGAGCTCGGAGTCCCCTCGTACGTAATGCAGTCAGGCGCCGAGCCCAATGGCCGCCTTGAGGCCGTTGAGGAGTGTCTCGTACTCAACGACGTTGTTGGTCGCCTTGAAGTGCAGCCGCGACGCATATTGTTGCTGGTCTCCTTCGGAAGAGATGAGCACCGCGCCAGCCCTGGCCCCGGCCCCGTTGAGGGTGAGCGACCCATCGAAATACATAGTCCAATATTTCGATGCGGTTGGCTCGGTGGTGGTTTGGGTTTCCGTCCACTCAGCAATGAAATACACTAGAACCTGCGACTTGATCACCGTGCGGAGGACATACGTAATGTCAAGCCCCATGAGCTCGAGAACACATTTGGCGATCCTGCCCATAGCATCACGGTTGTTGATGATTGTCCTGAGCCCATGTGCCATCACTACTTTTATCAGGTGACACTCTAAGTACTGAAGCAGCTTGCGCTTTGTTGTTAAGATAGCATACACAAGCTTTTGCACATGGGGGTAATGGACCTCGCAGTCAGTTAGAGCTTTAACTACAAAGTAAACAGGCCTCTAGACCGATGGGAGTGCCCGGGCTCCTCTCTCTCTACTACTACGGTTGTGCTAACTACTTGAATAGTTGCTGCTATGTAGAGGAGGAGAGGCTCACCTTGCTTGGGCGAGGCCAACACAGGGGGACTGGTGAGGAAGACCTTCAGCTTGTCGAGGGCCGCTTGCGCTTCCTACGTCCAGCGAAAGGGCTCGGACTTTGGCAGGAGTCGGTAGAGCGGTAGTCCTCGCTCTCCGAGTCGAGAGACGAAACGGCTTAGAGCCGCGAGACATCCCATCAATCTCTGCACCCCCTTGTTTTTTTGTATGGACTCCATGCTGGTGATGATGGTTACCTTCTCAGCGTTGGCTTCGATGCCGCGCTAAAAGATGATGAACTTGAGCAGCTTGCCTCTGGGCACGCCAAAAACACACTCATCAGGTTCATCTTGATGGTGTATCTTCGAAGGTTTGCGAATGTTTCTTTGAGGTCGGTGATGAGGCTGGTCTCTCTCTTGGATTTCACCACAATGTCATCCACGTAGACTTCAAGGTTTCGCCCGATCTGCGGCCGCAGGCACTTTTGCATGCAACGCTGGTACGTAGCCCCCGCGTTCTTGATTCTGAACGACATCCTCACGTAGCGATAAGAGCCAAAGGGAGTGATAAATGAGGTTGCCATTTGCTCCTCCTCGCTGAGACCGATCTGGTGGTAGTCCAAGTACATGTCGAAGAAGCTTAGTGATTTGCTCCCTTAGGTCAGATAGATCCTTGGCAGCTGGAAGGGATCTTTGGGACACGCCTTGTTGAGGCCTGTGTAGTCCACACACATCCTCCACTTCCCGGTCTTCTTCCTGACGAGGACAGGGTTAGCCAGCCACTTAGGGTACTGACCATTCTTGATGAAGCCCACCTGAGCTTCTGCTTCACGGGCTTGGATCCTGGCCTGATGTTTAGTGTGTGCTCAGTGACTTCCCTCGGGATGCCCGGCATGTCGCAGGATTGCCAGGCAAAGACATCCCGATTCACGCTCAGGAAGTCGGCGAGCATGCTTTCCTATTTGGCGTCGAGGGTGGCGCCAACCCGGTCGGTCTTTGTCGGGTCCTCCAGGTCGATCCGGATGTCCTTCGTGTCTTCCGCAGGCCTTAAAGCCCCTGACGTCGAGGCTGGTTGGAGTCGGGTCGGCTTCCCTCGACGTCTTGGGATAGCTCGGAGTGCACGACCGCCGCCACGGCCATAGCTGCCTGCTCGCAGTTGCATTGTTCGCACATGAGAGTCTGTCTAAACTTGGTGCCTATTGTGATGATGTTGCACAGACCCGGCATACTCAGCTTGTGGTAGGTGTAGTTGGGGACGGCCATGAACTTCGTGGAACACGTCGCCCCAAGATGGCGTGGTAGGTGCCGTTAAGGTCCACTACCTCGAATGTGAGCGTCTCAGTGCAGAATTTGGTCGTGTCCCCGAATGTGATGGGAAGGTCAACCTACCCTAGATGCGTCACTTATTCTCCCGGGATGACCCCGTGGATGGGTGCCCGGGTCGGGCGCAGCTGGGATCATGCAATCACCATGGCGTCGAGCGTTCTGGGGTAGAGGATATTTAGACCACTCCTGCCGTTCATGAGCACCTTCGTTAGGCGCTTAGTCTCGATGATCGGGTTAACGACCAGGGAAAAACGTCCTGGTTGCGGAATGTGGATGGGGTGATCCAACCTGTCGAACGTGATGGCAGCCTCGGACCATCGTAGGTAAATCGGAACGGTGGGCTCGACGGTGTTGACCTCCCGAGCCGTCAGCTTCTGCCTTCATCGGCTTTCCTGGGCGTGGGTGCCACCGAAGATCGTGAGGCAGCCGGTCAGCTCAGGGAAGACGAGTTCTTCTTTTTGCTCCAAACTGCCACTTGCATGGGCCTTTTGCCTTTGTTGTTTGGGGAGCTCGGCTCTTTCCCCAAAAAGCGCTTCAGGAGGACGCAATCCTTGAGGGCGTGCTTGACCGAGAAGGGGTGGGTGAATTGTGCACGGCTTCCCTAGCAACTTCTCGAAGTGGTCGGTCTACGTGCGGGTTGTCCTCTTGCCTCCGCGGCGTTTGGCCTTGTAACCAGGTCCGAGTCCGCCTCGGTTTGATGTCGTCGCTTGTCAGCACCGACTGTATTCTTCCTCTCGTCCTTTCGATGAGGCGTTGTGTCCTTTCTCTTGTTGGGAGTCCTCGGTGTCACCTGGTCAAAGATTGCCCCGACTGCCTCTTCTCCCGAGGCGTGGTTGGTGGCGACGTAGAGCAGCTCCTTGGTGGTTCTCAACTTGATGCAGCCGAGCTTGTGCACCAGGGACTTGCAAGTGGTCCTGGAGAGGAACGCCCCAACAACGTCTGCATCAACGACGTCGGGGAGCTCATTGCACTTGTTATAGAAGCGCCTGATATACTGCCTCAAGGTCTCGTCAGACTTCTGCCGACATGCCTTGAGATCCCATGAATTTCCAGAGCGCATGTAGGTGCCCTCGAAGTTGATGATGAAGGTATCCTTTAACTCAGCCCAGCTTCGTATCCTGTCCACCGGGAGGTATTCAAGCCAAACCCAGGCAGAGTCCACCAGGTAGATTGGGAGGTATTGGAGTTATCATCTATCGCACCATCGACTCTGCATGCCAAGTGGTAGTCCTGTAGCCAAATGCTAGGGTTTGACTCCCCGTCGTACTTGGTGACGTTGGTCGGGGTGCGGAATCGGGGCGGGAAGGAGGCGTTTCGTATCCTCCACCTGAAGGCTCGAGGCCCGGGAGCGTCGGAGCTCAGGCTCCTGTCCTCGTCGTCGTCGTAGCGCCCACCCCGGCGCGGTTGGCATTGACGCTCGGGACGCGGTTCTGCGACTTCCTCTCTAGCTCCTCTGCGGGCCTCCAGAGCCTTGCGCAAGTCATATGACCCTATACGCTCACGTATCGAGCTGCGGTTATGGGTAGACAAGCCGGCTTTCTTGGCCTGGCTTGTTGCATGGGCTCACGGCATCCCCGCGGTGCTCTTAGTGTACCCACGGGAGCCACCTCGAATGGACGCCTCTCATCAGCCAGCGAGCGAACTCTCGGCGTGTTGGGCCATGACCCTCTTCAGCTATGAACGGAGATTCTGGAAGGTACGTCGTGCCTCCAGTTGATCAGGCTTCGAAAGGTTGCGCATCATGGCTGCTGCGGCCGCTCAAAGCGAGGCGAGTCATTTGCGTCAGCGATGATGTTCACCCATACATGGCGACAGCGCGCTCGTGCTCCGCCAGAGCTACGATGTGTAACACCCTCAAAATTACTACTACACATTGCATACATTTTTCATATAGAGAAGCATTTAAAAAGAAGAAGAAATAAAGAGACGAATGTAGAAGCAAATAAAATAGTATAAGGGAATAAAAATAGAAAATAATAAAAATAAATAGAAAAGGAAAAGAGATAAAAATAAAAAATAAATAAAATAGCCAAATTGGGCCACCCCAATTTTTCCCCAAAATTCTCCAATTTTCCCTCAAATTTCCCTTTCCCCTAATTTCCCCCAAATTCCCCAAACTTCCCCTAGGGAATCCCCCCCACATTTGGGGGGGAATTTCCCCAATTTTGGCTGCACCAATTAGCGGGGGGGGGGGGAACCCTAATGGGCCCCACCCCTTGGCCGCAGCCCATTAAGGGGGGAAACCCTAGCCGCCCCCCTCTCTATGGATTTTTGTGGGTTTTTATTTCTCAATTAATCTCAGCCATTGGTGGAAAATAAATAATAAAATCCTAGCCCCTAGCTCCCACCTCTTTTAAAATTAAATCTCAGCCATTGGATAATTGAGTTGCTGAAATCCTAGCCATCCTAGCTCTTTTTTCGCCCTTATAAATAAACCCCCCTAGCCACCACCCCCACCCCTCTATTTTGGCTGCCGCCCTCCCTTGCTGCCAGCCAAGTCGCCCCCCCCCCTAGCTAGAGTTTGGCCGCTGTCGAGCTCCGTCACGCCTCACCGTCGCCGGAAAAGAAGCCCCTGACGTTCTGCCCTAGCCGCAGCCTCGTAATTCTCCATAGAAAATCTCCCGCTGCTGCCATTGCAAGGAAGAAGGTACTGGCGCCAAAAAGAGAGGAGGAACAAGTGAGGTAGGTTTCCGTTACCCCTCTTACAACGTCACCGCTGTTTCTACGTACCCGTTTTCTTCACCCCTGCGAGCAGGAAATTCTGCGTGTGGACAAACCATGTTTTGGCAGCCGGTCGGCTAAGGGAAGGCGAGTTCTTCTTATTGCTCCGCGACCGCTTGAATGGGCCTTTTGCCTTTGTCGTTTGGGGAGCTCGGCTCTTTTCCCAAAAACCGCTTCAGGAGGACGCAATCCTTGAGGGCGTGCTTGACCGAGAAGGGGTGGGTAAATTGTGCACAGCTTCCCCAGTAACTTCTCGAAGTGGTCGGTCTACGTGCGGGTTGGCCTCTTTCCTTTGCAGCGTTCAGCCTTGTGACCAGGTCCGAGCCTGCCTCGACTTGATGTCGTCGCTTGTCAGCACTGACCATCTTCTTCCTCTCGTCCTTTCGATGAGGCATCGTGTCCTTTCTCGTGTCGGGGGTCCTCGGTGTCACCTGGTCGTAGATTGCCCCGACCACCTCTTCTCCCGAGGCGTGGTTGGTGGAGACGTAGAGCAGCTCCTTGGTGGTCCTCGGATTGATGCAGCTGAGCTTGTGCACCAAGGACTTGCAAGTGGTCCCGGAGAGGAATGCCCCTACGACGTCTGTGTCAACGATGTCGGGGAGCTCGTTGCACTTGTTGGAGAAGCGCCTGATATACAGCCTCAAGGTCTCGTCGGACTTTTGCCGGCATGCCTCGAGATCCCATGAATTTCCAGGGCGCATGTAGGTGCCCTCGAAGTTGCCGATGAAGGTATCCTTCAACTCAGCCCAGCTTCGAATGCTGTCTGCCTTGAGGTATTCAAGCCAAGCCCAGGCAGAGTCCGCCAGGTAGATGGGGAGGTATTGGAGTTATCATCTGTCACACCATCGACTCTGCATGCCAAGCGGTAGTCCTGTAGCCCAACGCTAGGGTTTAACTCCCCGTCGTACTTGGTGACGTTGGTCGGGGTGCAGAATCGTGGCAGGAAGGAGGCTTTTCGTATCCTACTCCTGAAGGCTCGAGGCCCGGGAGTGTCGGGGCTCAGGCTCCGGTCCTCGTCGTCGTCGTAGCACCCACCCCGGCATTGTTGGCGTTGATGCTTAGGACTCGGTTCTGCGATTTCCTCTCTAGCTCCTTGCAGGCCTCGAGAGCCTTGCGCAAGTCAGATGACCCTGTACGCTCGCGTATCGAGCTGCACTTATGGGTAGACGAGCCAACTTTCTTGGCCTGGCTTGGTGCATTGGTTCCCGGCATCCCCGCGGTGCTCTTAGTGTACCCACGGGATCCACTGCGAATGTACGCCTCTCATGACGAGCGAGCGAACTCTCGGCGTGTTGGGCCGTGACCCTCTCCAGCAATGAACGGAGGTTCTGTAAGGTACGTCGTGCCTCCAGTTCATCGGGCTTCTAAAGGTTGCGCATCATGGCTGTTACGGCCGCTCAAAGCGAGGCGGGTCGTGTGCGTCAGCGATGATGTTCACCCATACATGGCGACGGCGTGCTCATGCTCCACCAGAGCCACGATGTGTAACACCCTTAAAATTACTACCATGCAATGCATACATTTTTCATATAGAGAAGCATTTAAAAATAAGAAGAAATAAAGAGAGGAATCTAGAAGCAAATAAAATAGTAAAAGGAAATAAAATAGAAAATAATGGAAATAAAAAGATAAAGAAATAAATAAAAATAAAAACAAAAATAAATAAAATAGCCAAATTGGGCCACCCCAAATTTTTCCCAAAATTCCACAATTTTCCGCCAAATTCCCCTCTCCCCTAATTTTCCCAATTTCCCGTGTTTTCCCCAAATTCCGCTAGGGAATTTCCCCCATCATTTGGGGGGGAATTTCCCCCAATTTTAGCCGCACCAATTGGGGAGGACCCTAATGGGCCCCACCCCTTGGCCGCAGTCCATTAAGGGGGGGGGGGCTAGCTGCCCCCCTCTTTGTGGATTTTTGTGGGCTTTTATTTCTCAATTAATTTTAAATCTCAGCCATTGGATAACTGAGTTGCTAAAATCCTAGCCACCCTAGCTCTTTTTCCCCCTTATAAATAAACTCCCCACCCTAGCCGCCACCCCCACCCCTCTATTTTGGCCGCCGCCCTCCCTTAATGTCAGCCAAGTCGCCGCCCCCACTAGCTTGATTTTGGCCGCCGTCGAGTTCCGTCACGCCCTGCCGTCGCCGGGAAAGAAGCCCCCGACGTTTTGCCCTGGCCGCAGCCTCGTAATTCTCCATAGAAAATCTCCCGCTGCTGCCATTGCAAGGAAGAATGTCCTGCCGCCAGGAAGAAAAGAGGAACAAGTGAGGTAGGTTTCCGTTACCCCTCTTACAACGTCGCCGCTGTTTCTACGCGCCCGTTTTCTTCACCCCCTGCGAGCAAAAAATTTTGCGTGTGGACAGACCATGTTTTGGTCGATTTTTGATGGTGGGATTGATCTACAAAGTGTGTCAAGATCATAATCAAGTCCGCACTTGATCCCAGAAGCCTTGTTCATTATAAAACCCCATGGAAGCCTACTAAAACATGCAAGAACACGTACAAACTGATTTATAAACTGCACCATAGGAATTGCATTCATCCACCTCATTGCATCTTGAGTAAAGTTTGTGCATGAGAATTGATTGCTGTAAATTTTGTATGTGCATGGTCGTGATTAGAAGGACACGGTCAAGAGGCCGTCTACGAGGAACTACAGCACCAAAACTTTGAGACGCTTGAGCAACACGAACTATGGGAGCAAGGCAAGTGCCCCTTGACCATATTGATCCTATGTTTTTGAAACTATTTTGCTTGCGAAAACTCGTATGCTTGTGTCAACTTGATGGGACACCCTTTTATAGGAGTTTTTTGTTAACCATCCTTGTCGCCGGAAAAGTTGATGAGTCGGGTATGGTCATTTTTCCTTTTTGTTTTGCTTAACTTATGGTATACGGGAAGCTGAAATAAAAATTGTTAGCTACTGTACTCATCAGATTAAAGATGATGAGAACTTGATGATGCTAATGAGTATGGAATTGGGGAGATCTAGGCGATCTTAGTTTGTGGATGCTGCTGAATATGATGGTGGTTTGTTTGCCGTAGATCTAAGGACCGGTTCACGCGAGCACATGCCAGGAAAACAGTGCCACTACAAGGCCAAAAATGGGTGCGGCTTAGCTGACTAATTAGGTGAGTTTCTAGCTTGTTATGGACCATTGGATGGTGCAGGGAATGGGAGTCGATGAGGACTGCTCTGGGAAGCATGGCACACGAGGGGGCCCGTGGGTAGCAGAATATAGATTCGAGCCTGCCGCTGAAACCTCAGTGTGTTTGTACATCCTAGTAGCCCCTTTGTAAAGGCTATTTTGTGATCCTTTGGCCATACACCGACGGTTGTGTACTGGTATAATGGAGGTTCTCTCTAGTCACCGACGGATGATGAAATCATGAACTTATGGGTAAAATGGTGCCACCTCTGCAGAGTGTAAAACTATCATGATAGCCGTGCTTCCGGTTACATGCACCCAGCCAACTTTCGTGATTAGAGGCAAAACATGGGATGTTTATTCGGGTATGGTTATTTGGGTTTGGTCATTGGGATTTGTTTTGGGTCATGACAATGAATTTTGTTTTGGTTCCATGAAAAAGAGATGGTTATGAATATTTATGAGTATGAGATGAATTTGAGAAAGAGTGTTGGCTGGTTTAGGCTTGATAAATGGTGAATTATGATGAAAGAATGTTGCTGAATTACTTGGTTATGATGGGATTTAATTCACCGAGAAATAGTTGCTGTTTTACCATGTTTGTGAAATAAAATTTGTTTGCTGCAATGAACCTCTTTATTCCTTGCCTTGTTGTAAACTACATGTTATACTTTTTCCACACTTGCTGAGTGCGACATGTACTCACCCTTGCATTCTCACATATACATCAGCTACAGGAGAAGAATACTTCGAAGAACAAGTGGAGTACTGGGTGTGTGCACTACCGTCAACATGCCTGTGGAGTTTAGGTTGGAGCCTACTGTCTTAGCCATTTTCCGCTGTTGTTTAGAGTCTTCCGCTGCTAAATAAGTTAAATATTCATGAGTGAGACAATGAGTCAATGTAATAAAGTACTTAAACACTATTCATATGTGGTTATATTCTGAATTTCAGTTTGTGAAGTACATGTGTATGTGTGATGAACATCCTGTGCACACATATGCATTCACTTGGTTCATTTTCGGAACTAGGTGTCACACGATGGCAGTTGAGCAACGCTTCGAACGTGGCTCTATCCGCGTCTATCTGTGCTTTTTCTGCCTCGAGGGGGACGCGGCGTGCCTCGAGCTATTCATCCAGGTATTGCGCGACCATCGGCTTCTTGCCATGGCTTTGGCTCAATGCTTCTTGCTGAACAAGCACTGGCGATAGTGGGGTATTAACGGGAGGAGCGGTTGGAGAGTTATTACTGTTTTTCGCGATGTAGCACTCGTGGGAGGAACGACGGCCCTAATCAGATTTGGTGTCGGAGCTGTAGTCGCAGCTGGTCGTGTCCTCCAAGAGAGGGAAAAGGGACGGCGACGCCTTGTCGATCATGCCCACGAAGTTCTCTTCGAGGGCGTCGTCGACGACGTCGATGGTTACGTCGTCTATTAGGTGGAGGACGCCGCCGTCTTCGGCGATGGACACCAGGCTTCCAAAACGGAAAATCTGGCATGGCATGAAGGCGATGTCGGCCTCGAGCCTGTTGTTGGGGGCGATAGCAAACTCGAGGCTGCCGAAACGGAGCTTCTCGCTGATGCCAAAGCTCGAGCTCACGGAAGCCAACACAGAAAAACGAAAATGTGAAGCAGTCCTCTTGCTGGCGCGCCAACTGTTGGTGTTTTTTCCACCAGATTGTAATCGAATGTAACGCGTCTTATGTCCGGATGGCTAGCTAACGAAGATAAGGATTTATACTGGTTTGGACCGAATGTCCTACGTCCAGTTCGGGTATTTGTCGGTCTTGTATTAGCTCCGCGATTCGTGGAACCGGGGTTACAAGTGAGGCTTCCTTCCCTTACATGACATAGATTCCACAATCAAACAAAAAACGCTTTGTCTAACCATATGAATAAAGTAAGACTAATATTACTAAATAGAATAAAGTCAATAACAAAAGAAAAGATACAAGAGTCATACCTTTCCCAAAGTAGACTTGAGAACTAGAGGTTCCTTCCTACATCCTAAACTCCACTAAGGACTAGGAATGAGTGTGTATACATGTAACACCCTCAAAATTACTACCATGCATAGCATACATTTTTCATATAGAGAAGCATTTAAAAAGAAGAAGAAATAAAGAGAGGAATATAGAAGCAAATAAAATAGTAAAAGAGAATAAAAATAGGAAATAATGGAAATAAAAAAAGGAAAAGAAAAAATAAATAAGTAAAATAGCCAAATTGGGTCACCCCATTTTTCCCCCAAATTCCCCTCACCCTAATTCTCCCAATTTTCCTGATTTTCCCCAAATTCCCCAAAATTCCCCTAGGGGATTTTCCCCACATTTGGGGGGAATTTGCCCCAATTTTGGCCACACCAATTGGGGGGGGGGGGCCTAATAACCCTAGCCGCCCCCCTTTGTGGATTTTTTGGGCTTTTATTTCTCAATTAATCTTAGCCATTGGTGTAAAATAAATAATAAAATCCCAGTCCCTAGCTCCCACCTCTTTTAAAATTAAATCTCAGACATTGGATGATTGAGTTGCTAAAATCCTAGCCACCCTAGCTCTTTTCCCCCCTTACAAATAAACGCCCCAGCCGCCACCCCCACCCCTCTATTTTGGCCGCCACCCTCCCTTGCTGCCAGCCAAGTCACCGCCCTCCCTAGCAGGAGTT
This sequence comes from Neostapfia colusana, assembly GCA_030760725.1. NCBI lineage: Eukaryota > Viridiplantae > Streptophyta > Magnoliopsida > Poales > Poaceae > Neostapfia > Neostapfia colusana. The sequence goes on from JASWHV010000015.1 coordinate 61,880,179, forward strand.
TGTCTGCCGTCGAGCTCCGTCACGCCTCGTCCCCGGAAAAGAAGCCCCCGACGTTCTGCCCTAGCCGCAGCCTCGTAATTCTCCATAGAAAATCTCCCGTCGCTGCCATTGCAAGGAAGAAGGTTCTGCCGCCCAAAAGAGAAGAGGAACAAGTGAGGTAGGTTTCTGTTAACCCTCTTACAACATCGCCGCTGTCTACGCACCCGTTTTCTTCACACCCTGCGAGCAGAAAATTCTGCGTGTGGACAAACCATGTTTTGGTCGATTTTTGACGGTGGAGTTGATCTACAAATGTGTCAAGATCATAACCATGGCCACACTTGATCCCAGCAGCCTTGTTCATCATAAAACCCCATGGAAGCCTACTAAAACATGCAAGAACAAGTACAAACTGATTTTTATAAACTGCACCATAGGAATTGCATTCATCCACCTCATTGCATCTTGAGTAAAGTTTGTGCATGATAATTGATTGCTGTAAATTTTGTATGTGCATGGTCGTGAGTAGAAGGACACGCTCAAGAGGCCATCTACGAGGAATTACAGAACCAAGACTTCGAGACGCTTGAGCAACACGAACCATGGGAGCAAGGCAAGTGCCCCTTGACCATATTGATCCCATGTTTTTGAAACTGTTTTGCTTGCGAAAACTTGTATGCTTGTGTCAATTTAATGGTACACACTTTTATAGGAGTTTACTAGTTTTGTTAACCATCCTTGTTGCCGGGAAAGTTGAAGAGTTGAGTATGGTAGTTTTTCCTTTTTGCTTCGCTTAACTTACGGGATACGGTGTGACACCCGGTTCCAAAAATGAACCAAGTGAATGCATATGTGTGCCCAGGATGTTCATCACACATACACATGTATTCCACAAACTGAATTCAGAATATAACCACATACGAATAATGTTTAAGTATTTATTACATCGACTCATTGTCTCACTCATGAATGTCTATCTTATTCTTGCAGCGGAAGACTCTAAACGACAGCGAGAAATGACTAAGACAGCAGGCTCCAACTTCAACTCCACAGGCATGTTGACGGTAGTGCGCACGCCTAGTACTCCACATGTTCCTCGAAATATTCTTCTCCTGTAGCTGATGTATATGTGGGAGTGCAAGGGTGAGTACATGTCGTACTCAACAAGTGCGGAAAATGTTTGACATGTAGCTTACAACAAGGTAGGGAATCAAAAGGCTCATTGCAGCAAGCAAATTTTAATTCACGAACATGGTAAAAACAGCAGCTAAGTCTAAGTTAGTTAAAATCCCATCATAACCAAGTTAATCATCAACATTCCTTCATCATATTTCACCATATATCAAGTCTCAACCAGCCAATAATCTTTCTCAAGTTCATCTCAAACTCATAAATATTCATAGTCAACATGTATTCATATAATCGAATCCAATCTCATGTTCATGACCACAACCAGTCCCAAAACCAATCCCAATGACCATACCCAAATAATCATCCCAAGTTTTGCCTCTAATCATGGAAGTTGGCCAGGTTCTTGTAACCGGAAGCACGGCTATCATGATAGTTTTACACTTTGCAGAGGTGGCACAACTTTACCCACAAGTTTGTGATTTCGTCACCCATCGGCGACTAGAAAGAACCTCCATTATACCAGTACACAACCTTCGGTGTATGGCCAAGAGATCAAAAAAGGCAGTCCCTCTCGACTCCCAATCCCCGCACCATCCAACAGTCCATAACAAGCTAGCAACACACCTAATTAGTTAGCTAAGCCGCACCCATATCTGTCCTTGTGGTGGCACTATTTTCCTGGCATGTGCTCGCATGAAACGGCAAGCAAACCACCATCTCATCCAGCAACATCTACGAACCAGCTTGCATAGATCTCCCCAAGTCCATGCTCATTAACATCGTGAAGTTCTCATCATATTTATTCATATGAGTGTTGTAGCTAGACATGTTTTATTTCAGCTTCCCGTATCCCGTAAATTAAGCGAAGCAAAAAGGAAAAATGACCATACCCGACTCTTAACTTTCCCGGCGACAAGGATGGTTAACAAAACTAGTAAACTCCTATAAAAGGGTGTCCCATCAAGTTGACACAAGCATACGAGTTTTCACAAGCAAAACAGTTTCGAAAACATAGGATCAATATGGTCAAAGGGCACTTGCCTTGCTCCCGTAGTTCGTTTCGCTCAAGCGTCTCGAAGTCTTGGTGCTGTAGTTCCTCGTGGATGGCCTCTTGAGCTTGTACTTCTACTCACGGCCACGCACATGCAAAATTTACAGCAATCAATTATCATGCACAATCTTTACTCAAGATGGAATGAGGTGAATGAATGCAGTGCCTATGGTGCAGTTTTATAAAACCAGTTTGTACATGTTCTTGCATGTTTTAGTAGGCTTCCATGGGGTTTTATGATGAACAAGGTTGCTGGGATCAAGTGTGGACGTAGTGATGATCTTGACACAGGGTGTAGATCAATTTCACCGTCAAAATTTGAGCAAAACACGGTCTGTCCAGACGCAAAAGTTTCTGCTCAAAGGGGGTGAAGAAAACGGGTGCGTAGAAACAGCGGAAACGTCGTAAGAGGGGTAACGAAGACCTACCTCACTTCTCCTTTGTGGCAGGGCCTCCCTCCTAGCAATGGCAGCAGCAGAGGATTTTTTCATAGAGAATTAAGGGGCTGCGGCTAGGGCAGAACGCCGGGGCTTCTTCTCCGGCGACGGCGAGGCGTGATGGGGCTCGACGGCGGCCAATTTCCAGCAGGGGAGGGACTCAGTGACTTGGCAGCAAGGGGGCGGCTTGGCAGCAGGGGGGCGGCGGCTAAAAGAGAGAGGGGTGCGGCTAGGGGGGGAGTTATATTTATAAGGGGTAAAAAGAGTCCTAGGGGTGGGGAACAAAGAGTCCTATAGGTAGGGGACTCAACCAAAGAGTCCTAGTGGTGGGGGACAAAGAGTGCTAGAGGTGGGGGACTTAACCAAAGAGTCCTAGAGGTGGGGGACTTAACCAAAGAGTCCTAGAGGTGGGGGACTTAACCAAAGAGTCCTAGAGGTGGGGGACTTAACCAAAGAGTCCTAGAGGTAGGGGACTTAAAGAAAGAGTCCTAGAGGTGGGGGACTAGGGTTCCCCCCCCCCTAATGGGCTGCAGCCAAGGGGAGGTGGGCCCAAATACGGTTTCCCCCATAAATTGGTGCGGCCAATTTGGGAAAAATCAGAAAAAATTGGGAAGAATTTGGGAATGTTTGGGAAGGGGGAAATTTGGGGAAAAATTGGGGTGACTCAATTTGGCTATTTTATTTTCATTACTTTCCATTTCTATTTCCTTTTATCATTTTAGTAGCTTCTATATTCCTTTCTTCGTTTCTTCTTTTTAAATGCTCCTCTAAATGAAAAATGTATGTAATGCATGGTAGTGAAATTGAGGGTGTTACATACGGAAAGCTGAAATAAAACTTGTTTAGCTACTGCACTCATGAGAATAAAGATAATGAGAACTTGATGATGACAATGAGCATGGAATCAGGGATATCTATGTGAGCTTAGTTCGTGGATGTTGCTGAATGAGATGGTGGTTTGCTTGCCGTAGATCTAAGGACAGGTTCATGCGAGCACATGCTAGGAAAACAGTGTCACCACAAGGCCAAATATGGGTGCGGCTTAGCTGACTAATTAGGTGTGTTGATAGCTTGTTATGGACCGTTGCATGGCGCGGGGAATGGGAATCGATAAGGACTGCCCTAGGAACTGCATGATACAAGAGGGGGCCCGTTGGTGGGAGAATGGAGATTGGAGCCTGCCAGTGAAACCTCAGTGGGTCCGTACATCCTAGTAGCCCCTTTGTAAAGGCTATTTTGTGATCTCTTGGCCATACACCGACGGTTGTGTACTGGTATAATAAAGGTTCTTTCTAGTCACCGACGGGTGACGAAATCACGAACTTGTGCGTAAAGTGGTGCCACCTCTGCAGAGTGTAAAACTATCATAATAGTCGTGCTTCCGGTCACAAGCACCTGGCCAACTTCCATGATTAGAGGCAAAACTTGGGATGGTTATGTGAGGACCACCCCGTAGTTCACCCACTCCAAGATCGCATAGGGTGGCGCCGTGCGATGCGGCACCCAACAACACACACGAAAAGAATAAAGGACAACATACAAACTTTTATTTGATATAAACCAGCGAAAGTCTTTTACAAAACATAATTATACAGCAGAAGTATTCCTTATTAACACTCTCTCATTCTAACTAAGCAAAAGTGTAGCTGTCCATCCCGGGGACGCTACACACTAGCAGCATGGAACTGGAGATCACGGCGGCGTGCAGGGCTCCAGCTCGGCCGTGTACCCCGTCGGGGGCATTGCCTCATCCTCGGACCCCTCCTCATAGCTCTCACCTGCATACAACTCAAATATTGCAACCGTGAACACGATGGCTCAGCAAGGCTTAATCGACTAGCCTAGGCATGGAACTCTACATGTAGGGATGTGTAAGATAGGAAAAAGGCTTTGCAACAAAGACACGCCTATAAGTTGATCCTTACTTTCACTTTTATAGCAGCAGATTCATGTGCCTTAGGCATCCCTCACATCGGAAGTCCACAATCAAACAAGAAACGCTTTCCTCCGATGTGGTGATGCCCAAAGCGGAAAATAAACTTAATTAGCTCTACATCTACAGCAGACATGGTTCCCAAAACATTAATATATAATCACAGCATATTATCATTCATCTGGCTTACTTCACTTCTTATTACGTCACATAACAGTGAACAAACGGTGCTCAAATAACCGCGAGGGACGGTAATTGCAATCAGGAGACACCTGGACAACACGTTGCATACACCCATTTTCAGAAGCGTGATTCCACACCCCTTCCTACTCTGTTGTATGCAACAACCTTTCAAAGGCAACCCAAATGCCGAACCGGTCTATCCGTAACGGGCAGGAGGTCCCCGCGTGGAGCGTGACTTTGCCCACCGGCAGATTTACACCTTGCTACCCTCAACCCGCTCCTATTTACGGTTGGGTAAGCCTCAGCACCCAGGTTAACCAATTACATCGGTTTCCTGCTTATGTCAGTATGCCATCCGGTACTGTTCGATACTTGTTCAGCAGGCCCGCACACGACTCGGTCCTCAATCGACACCAACAGGGCTACACACGTGAGACCTCCACTCACTGCTTCCTATCCCCCCTGCTGGGTCTCATTTTCTCCACTCTTAAGCCATTTCTATTCTGACCAAACCGTGTGATAAAGCCTTACCTCGCGAGTAGATTCCAACTACTCGACTTCTACCGAGGTCCTAAGCATATTAGCACGGCATTCTCTACTCCTCGAGTCCATAAACTACCCAACCCTCCATAGGATTTAAAAGGTTATGCAAGTGGAGTTTCAATCAACCTAACTCTAATGCAAACATTCACCCTAGACATAAGCGATACAAATAAAGAATTTGCAAAGGTACTTAAATGCAAACCGGGGCTTGCCTGGTTGCAAGTCAAACGGGAGGTTAGCTTCAGGTGGGAGGACGTCCAAGGGCTCCGGTGCGTCCTCAACTTTGGTCACTAAATGAAATGTAGCAAAATATGTGTATAAGTATTAAAAACTTATAAGAATTGAACTTCTATTCATAGCTACTGCTATTTATGTTCCTTAATTGGCTTTAGGATTTTTACAGTGGATACTAGACTCTCTAAGGATGATCTGAGCAAAATTTGGAGAAATGTCATTGCACAATGTAGTCTCCAAAATTCCTACAAGTACAATGATTCTCTGAATTTTGAGCCCAAATCAGGAGTTTTGACATAGATAAAAGTGGAAGATCTGATTAGGGTAAGTCTCCATGGTTCTAACAAAAAAAATTTCACTATTTTTGGAGCTACCAACAGAAATATATGAATTTTTGAAATTGGATAGGAGTTCTGAAAAAGTTTCTGTTTAAATTTGAATTTCCAAATAAGGCTGAACTTTGGAAGGCAATTTAGCCTAGCAAATGAACTCCAATGAAGCCCAAATTTTTACATGAGATCAGTAACTATGAAAAGGATTTGCTGCCCAAATTTGAGAATGTTTCATAAAGAATTGCTCCTGTAATAAATCTCTAAAGGATTTATTAAAACAATTCTACAGAAATTCCTGGGCATTTTCATAGCAAGCAATTTATTTATCTGTGAAGTACTCCTCATGATAATTCCAAAAAAATCGGTCTCACCCTTTTTGGAGTTTTCTACACAAAGTTATGTGTCTCCAAAGTTTGAACTTAATTAGGAAAATCTGGAAATGTTTAAATCCTGGCTGTGGGCCCCATCCATGGCGCTATCCACTCAGATGACGGCAACACCGGGGCCACGGGGCTATTTCCCGCGCAGCCGCACCAGATCCGGTGCCACAGACCGATCCCCACACGTATACAGAGGCTGACCGGTGGGACCCGGCCCTCCTTCGTCTTCCTCGCGCTGCCCGCGCCTCCCGCGGCGGGGCATGCCGGCGAGGCTCGCCGGGACGGGGTTCCCGTGGTCTGAACTTCCTCAAACTCGCCGCCTGTGAGTTCTACACCGTGTTGAACACGATGGTGGGGTCGGGAGCCGATGACAACGGCCGGAACGGTGCTCGCACCGGCGACCCTGTTGAACCTCACTTGGGCGACCTCGTTCTCACTCGACAGTGGGTCTTTCGGGCTAGGGTTTGCTCTAAAAGCACCAGTGTCACATGGACAACATCGATCCATAGCTCACTCTCCATGAAAACCACCGGATAGGGGACCTCACCGGCGACCCGAGCCCGCAAAACGACGGCGGCGACAAAAACTCGAAGAACTCCTTCAGTCTTTGATGGTTTCTAGCGCCGTTTGAGCGAGAAGGACTGTAGGGATCTAGCAAAGCTTCTCCTAGACCAGAATTAGCTCTAGCTACTGCTGCATGACGAATTTGATCGTAGCCCGAGAGGTGTCGCTATGAACTAGGGTTTGGTAAAACTCAAAATTCTCACTAACCGATTGATCAATTGACATGAGGCTTTCGGAAACACGAACTACGGACAACAACGCACCTTTCTTTTGTAGGGAAGGGGCGGTGACATCAGCCGTAGCATGCTGTCCATGGTTATCCGAACGGGGTTCCGTCGGGCACCTCCGAACGCCAGCGCCAAGTGTTGGTTTATGCGTAGTATGAGCTAGGAAACTTAGGTGGAAGAACGGTGGAGGCTGGAGCATGCTCTTGTGCTTCTTTTTGCTGCTTGGAGCTCGATCGTCTGAGCTCGGGCGAGGGTGTGCAAGGGAGGAACAGCAACGGCGCCGGGCAGTTTCCTTGCGGGAGAAACTGAGCAGCGGTGAGCGTGCGAGGGAGCAAAAGAGCGTTTCGGTGCTGCAGCTGGGGGCATGGATATGATCACGTGGCCGAGAAGCAGGAGCTGGCGCGGTGCCGTCCTCGGGAGAGGGTCGCGCCGGGAGCTGGCGTCGCCTCGGCGACTGGCTGAAGCAAAACAGAGGCGGTAGCTCTGTTGTGAGGCTGACTACTGGGCCCCACCTCCCCTCTTTTAATCAAATTTTTCTCTGATATTTTTACCCCAGCTACTCAGAATTAGAGTCCATACTTCCACCCCAAGTCATGGTTTAAACTTGCTGAATTCAAATGGTTTGAATTCTGGTGTGAAGTTTGAATTGTGTTTGATACGTTTGAATTTGAAATGGAATTTGAATTCTCCTTTTTGCCTTGCTCCAAAAACATAGCATACCAAGTCCAAAGTTTCTGATTTTTGTCATGGCTGCTAATTCAAATGTGGAGAACACATTTTGTGGAACCAGATTTGCAAATTGAGGAGATTGGAATTTGAAACTGAATTTGAAATTCAGATTAAAGGGCTTCTCCTTTTTAATCCCAAACAAATACTAAAATCCCTCCAAATGAGCTGAAATTTGGAAGGTTGAATATTTGAAATATGAAGACTCAAGTTATGAATTTAGATCTCCATGTTTGGAAGTTTTGGGAAGTTTGAATCCTCACTTTGAACCTTCACCGTTATAATTCAAAGTTTTAATTCCCCTCATTTTTTCTAAGTGTACATGAGCTGAATTTTTCTGGCTACCACTTTTTGGGGATTTTACATCCCTCCCCCCTTAAAAAGAATCTCGTCCCGAGATTCCAAAAGAAATGCAAAGCGGGGAAAACTTTACCGGGTATATGATGATAGCAAGTCCGGATAATTGGTTCGTAGATATTCCTCGCTTTCCGATGTCGCCTCATCAGAGGTACGGTTACTCCACAAGACCTTGTAGAACCATAAGGTCTGGTTTCTTGTGGCGCGAGTCTTTTCATCGATAATCCGGATTGGATACTCCGTGTACGTGAGGTCTGGTTCAAGAACTTCTATGTCTTCAGTGCGGATTTCAGCAGAGGGTTTGAGGCACTTCCTCAACTGAGAGATGTGGAAGACATTGTGAATTCCTGCGAGCGACGCTGGTAACTCCAAGTGATATGCCACGGGTCTGCATTTTTCAATGACGGCGAATGGACCAATGAATCACGGCGCAAGTTTACCCTTCACTCCGAAACGATGAACTCCCTTCATCGGAGATACACGGACATAAACATGGTCCCCAATGTCGAAGTGGAGAGGGCGGTGTCTTTTATCCGCATAGCTTTTCTGACGAGATTGAGCAGCCTTGAGGTTGGCTTGTATTACCCGCACTCGTTCTTCAGCCTCATTCACAAGTTCAATGCCGTAGATAACTCTCTCGCTGGACTTGCACCAGTTAAGGGGTGTGCGGCATTTCCGGCCGTAGAGAGCTTCATATGGCGCCATCTTGATGCTAGCTTGATACCATTGTTGTAAGAAAACTCCACCAACAGTAAATGATCGTCCCAATTTTTGCTGTGGTGGATGGCACAAGCGCGTAGCATGTCTTCCAGCACTTGGTTCACCCGTTCAGTTTGACCATCCGTCTGCGGGTGATACGCGGAGCTTCGGATCAGTTTGGTCCCCAATGGCACGTGCAACTGTTCCCAAAACTGAGCAACGAACAACGCACCGCGTTCTGAAATAATGGAGCAGGGAACACCATGCAAGCACAAGATCCTTGTAATATACAGCTCCACATATTGCTTGGCCACGTAATTTGTATGTACTGGAATAAAATGAGCCGACTTGGTTAGTCAATCGACTATCACCTAAATCGAGTCATGTTTGTGAGACATGAGAGGTAACCCGACTATGAAGTCCATATTGATATCCTCCCACTTCCACGCCGGAACGTTCAATGGTTGCAGCTGTCCGGCTTTACGCATATGGTCGGCCTTCACCCGCCGACACGTATCACATTCGGATACGTACTTTGCGATTTCTCTTTTCATCCGTGTCCACCAAAACCTGGTTTTCAGATCCTGGTACATCTTGTTGCTGCCCGGATGAATAGAATACTTGGACAAATGAGCCTCGTCCAAGATTTTCTTCCGAAGCTTCATGTCACGGGGTACCACTATACGGTCTTTAAACCATAGAGTACCGTGTTCATCCCTTCGGAAGCATTTCATTTCGCCCTTCTTCATTCTTCTCCGAATGTGCGACATTCCCATGTCTTTCTTTTGAGATTCCATAATCTCCTCTCGTATGGTAGGGACGAGAGCAAGATTATATAATTCCCCATGTGGAACCAAGTACAGACTCGGCTCCTCCTCTTCAGGTGGGTTGATGGATAGATTGTTGACATGAGATTTGCGGCTTAAGGCATTGGCAACCACGTTTGCCTTACCGGGATGATAGTGAATCTCGATCTCATAGTCTTTGATCAGTTCTATCCATCTCTGTTGCCGCATATTCAACTCCTTTTGAGTGAATATATACTTCGGACTTTTGTGGTCGGTGCAGAGGTGCACTAAGTTTCCAAGCAAATAGTGCCTCCACATTTTCAAGGCCAACACCACAGCAGCGAGCTCAAGATCATGAGTCGGATAGTGCTGCTCGTGGTTATGGAGTTTACGTGAGCCATAGGCGACCACTCTTCCTCCTTGCATCAATACACAGCCAAGCCCGATACCGGACGCATCACAATATACGTCGAAGGGCTTGGTTGTATCCGGTTGAGCTAACACCGGGGCTGTTGTAAGATGCTTCACTAATGCTTGGAAAGCTTCTTCACAAGCTGATCTCCAAACATATTTGATCCCCTTCTTCAACAGTTCAGTCATCGGCTTAGCAAGCTTGGAGAAGTTCGGTATGAATCTCCGATAATATCCTGCTAACCCGAGGAAACTCTTGACTTCATGGACTGATGTGGGGGATTTCCATTTCAGCACTTGTTTGATTTTGCTTGGATCAACTGCAATGTCTTCTGCAGAAATAATATGACCAAGAACTGGCACTTGGCTGATCCAAAACTCGCACTTGCTGAACTTGGCATAAAGTTTATGGTCTCGCAATCGTTGAAGCACGATATGCAGATGTTTGGTGTGTTCCTCTTCAGACTTGGAGTAAACCAAGATGTCATCTATGAACACCACCACAAATTTGTCTAACTCCAGCATGAACACTGAGTTCATGATATAACATGAAGTGTGCCGGGGCGTTGGTGAGACCAAAGGACATGACGAGGTATTCATACAACCCATATCTCATCGAGAAGGCCGTCTTCGTAATATCCTCCGCTCGGATCTTGATTTGATGGTATCCGGAGCGAAGATCCATCTTTGAAAACACACTTGCACCCACAAGTTCATCGAAGAGAATATCGATGCGGGGCAGTGGATATTTATTCTTGATGGTGACGGCGTTGACAGGTCGGTAGTCCACACACAACCTCAAGGTTTCATCCTTTTTCTTCACAAACAGCACCGAGCATCCCCAAGGCGAGGAGCTCGGTCGATTAAACCCTTCTTCATTAAATCGTTGAGCTGCTCCTTCAGTTCAGCCAGCTCATTCGGAGCCATCTTGTACGGTCTCCGTGAGATCGGTGTCGTCCCCGGTACAAGTTCAATCTTGAACTCGACATCACTTTCGGGTGGCATGCCCGGAAGATCATGCGGAAAGACATCCGGTTATTCACGGACCACACGGATATCTTCAAGTTTTGTGGCTTCCATGTTATATTTGGCTGGAGCTTCTTGAACCGAACGGTCAAGAATAAGAACATGTGGTTCATGAAGTGGAGAGTTTAGACGAACCACACGTGGAATGATGTCAAGAACAGCACCATGGCGATGTAGCCATGACATTCCTAAAATGACATCAAGTTTTTGACTCTCTAACATTATTAGAGAAGTCGGGTATAGCTTCCCACCCAATTGTAATGGTGCTCTATAGACCATTCTATCAGCTGTTATTTTCCCACCCGGAGAGCATATCAAGTATGAACTATTTGTGGGAATGATAGGCAGTTGATATTTAATAACATAAGACTGACTTACGAAATTATGGGTGGCACCGGAGTCAAAAAGTGTGACTACGGGATGATCTAAGTAAGAAAACGTACCCGCGAGGACGGGTTCGCCTTCCGGCACGTCTTCGATGGCTAAGTGGTGGACGTTGCCGGGTTTTTGTGCTGGTTTCTTGGGCTGATTGTGGGGCTGATTAGCACCCTGATACGGTGCTGCACCCCTGCCCGGTCGCGGCTCGGGACAGTCCCTCGAAATATGCCCGACACGGACACACGTGAAGCACGTGTAAGGTGTCGGGATCCCTCTTACTTGAGGACGGAATACTGGTGCACGCGGTTGGAACTGAGGCACACGCGGGACCATCCTTTGCTGCTGCTGTTGCTGTGGTGGATACGACGGTCGGAAGCCTGGCGCATTATATTGCCGACCGCAAAACTGAGGCGGTCGCGCCGGTGGCTGCCATCTCTGACCGGATGGTGAGCGATACACCACGCGGTATTTTTGTGGCGCTCCACCACTGCTACTCGTCAGCGTGCTGCGTTTCCTATTATCAGAACCGCGCTCGCGCTGAGCATTCTCTTGTAAAATCGCGGCATTAACAAGGTCGTTGAATGTGCTGTGATTGCTTTGGGCGAGATGGACCTTCATCTTGGAATTCAGGCCCCGGAAGAATGCATTGCGCTTGTCTTCCTCCGTTCTCACAAATCCTGGCGCATACTGCGCCAGCCGGTTGAATGACCTGGAGTACTCATGAGCACTCCTCTTGCCTTGTTTTAGCGCCAGGAACTCCTGGAGCTTTCTCTCCATAACACCGGGAGGTATCTGATAGGCGCGGAACTCCTCCCGGAATTCCGTCCATGTGACGGCATGGCCAGCCGGTAATGAGGAGATGTAGTTCGCCCACCATGTACCGGCTTCTCCTTGAAGCTGTTGCGCTGCATACAGCGCCTTTTGGTGTTCGGTGCACTGAAGTAAACCAAACTTTGCTTCAAGAGTGTGTATGAAGCTGTCCGCCTCCAACGGCTCTTCGGCCTCCGTGAAGACCGGTGGATGGGTCGCCAGGAATTATGAATATGAACTTTGTTGGGGCTGGCGTTGCCCATTGTCTTGGCGTCCTCCTGGACGGGACGCATTCTGCTGAACTAGCATCCGCAGCAACTCGGTTTGCTCGTCGCGCGAGCCGAGCACTGCAGCGAGAACCTCCGCAAGATTCCTTGGAAGTTCTGGCAGTGGAGGAGGTGGTTGTTGCTGCATCGTGGTTTGCTCCGGAGGTGGAGACTCATCACCACGAACCTGACTCGGACCTCCCTCCTCTTGCGTGGTCCTTGTACGCACCATTCTCCTTTGCAAGTGGCTGTTTTATTCACAAAATTCCAACTATTTCTGCCCTCCAACTAGGAAAACACTGAACTACAAAGTTGTAGCACATTTCATATACTTTCCAACGATGTCTTACTTGACTCTTAGAAATTTTTCTACAGAAAGTTGTGGTCAAAATACAGAAAATTCCAGAGAGCATTTTGGACTGTCCTGTTTCTGGACAGTGGATACTCATCTGAGATTTTCAATCATTTGGAAGGAGATTCTGTTTTGGAGCTCTACATAAAAGTTGTAGAGGACCTCAAAAACTTTCCAGAATGGTATCCCATACTTCCATTGGTTCAACCAATCCTATGTTATGCCCTGTTTAAGTTCAGCAAAGTTTCTGCCAAAAACAGGGGAGGTTGTTCCTAAGTTTTTAGAAATGAATCTACACTCCCAATTGACTCTTAGTTCAATATAGGAGTTTACTAACCCCTAAATGGAATCCTAAATTTCATTTTTAACTCTTTTCTTTGAAAATATACTTTTATGCAGTCTCGGTACTACGTTTCCTCACCAAAGAAAAATCCTAAACCGGTATTCCGGAATATACGTGTCAAATGGTGGAACTAAGAACGTCACTCACAAACGGTTTCTAAACGTCATGCACTAACGTGGTTAATGTACCTGCAGAAGAACACACAATAATGGTTCACACAATGGTTTTTGGCATTTCAGGCAGTTCCATATTATAGTAAAAACATACGGTTCGTATCATTGCCATACGGACCCTTGAGTCAAGCCACGTCTCAAGGTACATGGTCGTGTTTTCACACCACACGATGGAGAACCCAAGTAGAGCGCGATCGGGTCGTCACGGTTGGTAATTTTATCAACCCAACGGATACCACCTACTGCCTCATGACCGTTGAGGCACGCCGATGGCGAGCGCTGCGTATGGCCCTTTGAACATTAAACGTTCAAGGGTTGCATACTATCGTGTTTCTTACCACACGATGAGGTATTCTCACTTTTGCCTAAAGCACGCTGGAGATCAGCGTTTTCATATGCTCTCAGAACCATTGAGAGGTTCATAGACTCATATTAACTACCGTGCCAAGCCACGGTATACCATTTCATACTATTACTCGTATGGTGAGTTACCGCAATTGATCCGCTTGCGGTGGCGTACCTTACCTCTTACCTGACGTCGGAGCGTCGTTACAGAATGTATAACAAATATGTTAGTATTTCCACCTTAATAACTACTACTATCATAGACCTTATGTGGGCATAGTGACTAATCCTCACTCGACTACTTCTAAGTTCTCAAAATAGGCTCTTTTCGAGTGTGCTATTCCCAATGCGGCTCTGATACCACGTCTGTAAGGACCACCCCGTGGTTCACCCACTCCAAGATTGCATAGGGTGGCGTCGTGCGATGCGGCACCCAATAGCATACACGAAAAGAATAAAGAACAACATACAAACTTTTATTTAATATAAACCAGCAGAAGTCTTTTACAAAACATAATTATACAGCAGAAGTATTCTTAATTAACACTCTCTCATTCTAACTAAGCAAAAGTGTAGCTGTCCAGCCCGTGGACGCTACACACTAGCAGCATGGAACCGGAGATCACGGCGGCGTGCAGGGATCCAGCTCGGCCGTGTACCCCATCGGGCGCATTGCCTCGTCCTCGGACCCCTCCTCATAGCTATATTGCAACCGTGAGCATGATGGCTCAGCAAGGCTTAACCGACTAGCCTAGGCATGGAACTCTACATGCAGGGATGTGTAAGATAGGAAAAAGGACTTTGCAACAAAGACACACCTATAAGTTGATTCTTACTTTCAGTTTTATAGCAGCAGATTCATGTGTCTTAGCCATCCCTCACATCGGAAGTCCACAATCAAACAAGAAACGCTTTCCTCTGATGTGGTGATGCCCAAAGCGGAAAATCAACTTAATTAGCTCTACATCTACAGCAGACATGGTTTCCAAAACATTAATATATCATCACAGCATATTATCATTCATCTGGCTTACTTCACTTAATACTACGTCACAGAACAGTGAACAAACGGTACTCAAATAACCACGAGGGACGGTGATTGCAATCAGGAGACACCCGGACAACACGTTGCATACACCCACTTTCAGAAGCGTGATTCCACACCCCTTCTTACTCTGTTGTATGCAACAACCTTTCAAAGGCAACCCAAATACCGAACCGGTCCATATGTAACGGGCAGGAGGTCCCCGCGAGGAACGTGACTGTGCCCAGCGGCAGATTTACACCTTGCTACCATCAACCCACTCCTATTTACGGTTGGGTAAGCCTCGGCACCCAGGTTAACCAATTACATCGGTTTCCTGCTTATGTCAGTATGCCATACGGTACTGTTCGATACTTGTTCAGCAGGCACGCACACGACTCGGTCCTCAATCGACACCAACAGGGCTACGCACATGAGACCTCAGCTCACTGCTTCCTATCCCCCCTGCTGGGTCTCATTTTCTCCACTCTTAAGCCATTTCTATTCTGACCAAACCGTATGATAAAGCCTTACCTCGCGAGTAGATTCCAACTACTTGACTTCTACCGAGGTCCGTAAACTACCCAACCCTCCATAGGATTTAAAAGGTTATGCAAGTGGGGTTTCAATCACCCTACCTCTAATGCAACCATTCACCCTAGACATAAGCGATACAAATAAAGAATTTGCAAATCTACTTAAATGCAAACCGGGGCTTGCCTCGTTGCGAGTCAAACGGGAGATTGGCTTCAGGTGGGAGGACGTCCAAGGGCTCCGGTGCGTCCTCAACTTCGGTCACTAAATGAAATGTAGCAAAATATGTGTATAAGTATTAAGAACTTATAAGAATTGAACTTCTATTCATAGCTACTACTATTTATGTTCCTTAATTGGCTTTGGGACATTTACAGTGGATACTAGACTCTAAGGATGATCTGAGCAAAATTTGGAGAAATGTCATTGCACAATGTAGTCTCCAAAATTCCTACAAGTGCAAGGCTTCTCTGAATTTTGAGCCCAAATCAGGAGTTTTGACATAGCTAAAAGTGGAAGATCTGATTAGGGTAAGTCTCCATGGTTCTAACAAAATTTGATTCACCATTTTTGGAGCTACCAACAGAAAGATATGAATTTTTGAAGTTGGATAGGAGTTCTGAAAAAATTTCTGTTTAAATTTGAATTTCCAAATAAGGCTGAACTTTGGAAGGAAATTTAGCCTAGCAAATTAACTTCAATTAATCCCAAATGTTTACTCGAGATCAGTAACTATGAAAAGGATTTGCTGCCCAAATTTGAGAATGTTTCATAAAGAATTGCTCCTGTAATAAATCTCTAAATCATTTACTAAAAAGAATTCTACAGAAATTCCTGGGCAGTTTTATAGCAAGAAATTTTTTTCTCTGTGAAGTGCTCCTCATGAGGATTCCAACAAAATTGGTCTCACCCTTTTTGGAGTTTTCTACACAAAGTTATGTGTCTCCAAAGTTTGAACTGAATTAGGAAAATCTCGAAATATTTAAATCCTGGCTGTGGGCCCCACCCATGGCGCTATCCGCTCAGATGACGGCAACACCGGGGCCACGGGGTTATTTCCTGCGCAGCCACACCGTATCCGGTGCGACAGAGCAATCCCCGCGCGTACACAGAGGCTGACCGGTGGGACCCGTCCCTCCTTCGTCTTCCTCACGCTGCACGCGCCTCCGCCGCGGCGGCGCAGGCCGGCGAGGCTCGCCGGGACAGGGTTCCCCTGGTCCGAACTTCCTCAAACTCACCGCTTGTGAGTTCTACACCGTGCTGAACACGATGGTGGGGTCAGGAGCCGATGACAACGGCCAGAACGGTGCTTGCACCGGCAACCCTGTTGAACCTCCTCACTTCGGCGACCTCGTTCTCACTCGACAGTGGGTCTTTCGGGCTAGGGTTTGCTCTAAAAGCACCAGTGTCACATGGACAACATCGACCCATAGCCCACTCTTCGTGAAAACCACTGGAGAGGGGACCTCACTGGCGACCCGAGCCCGCAAAATGCCGGCGGCGACAAAAACTCGAAGAACCCCTTCAGTCTTTGATGGTTTCTAGCGCCGTTGGAGCGAGAAGGACTGTAGGGATCTAGCAAAGCTTCTCCTAGACCAGAAGGTGCTTTAGCTACTGGTGCGCGACGAATTTGATCGTAGCCCGAGAGGTGTCGCTATGAACTAGGGTTTGGTAAAACTCAAAATTCTCACTAACTGATTGATCAATTTACATGAGGCTTTCGGCAACATGAACTACGGATAACAACGCACCTTTCTTGTGTAGGGAAGGGGCGGTGACACCGGCCGTAGCGTGCTGTCCACGGTGATCCGAACGGGGTTCCGCCAGGCACCTTCGAACGCCGGCGCCAAGTGTTGGTTTGTGCGTAGTACGAGCTAGGAAACTTAGGTGGAAGAACGGTGGAGGCTGGAGCACGCTCTTGCGCTTCTTTTTGCTGCTTGGAGCTCGATTGTCCGAGCTCGGGCGAGGGTGTGCGAGGGAGGAACAGCAACGGTGCCGGGCAGTTTCCTTGTGGGAGAAACCGAGCAGCGGTGAGCGTGCGAGGGAGCAAAAGAGAGTTTCGGTGCTGCAGCTGGGGGCGCGGAGATGATCACGTGGCTGAGAAGCAGGAGGTGGCACGGTGCCGTCCTCGGGAAAGGGTCGCGCCGGGAGCTGGCGTCGCCTTGGTGACCGGCTGAAGCAAAACAGAGGCGGTAGCTCTGTTGTGAGGCTGACTACTGGGCCCCACCTCCCCCCTTTTAATCAAATTTTTCTCTGATATTTTTACCCCAGCTACTCAGAATTAAAGTCCATACTTCCACCCCAAGTCATGGTTTAAACTTGCTGAATTCAAATGGTTTGAATTCTGGTGTGAAGTTTGAATTGTGTTTGATCATTTGAATTTGAAATGGAATTTGAATTCTCCTTTTTGCCTTGCTCCAAAAACATAGCATACCAAGTCCAAAGTTTCTGATTTTTGGCATGGCTGCTAATTAAAATGTGGATAACACATTTGTGGAACCAAATTTGCAAATTGAGGACATTGGAATTTGAAACTGAATTTGAAATTCAGATTAAAGGGCTTCTCCTTTTTAATCCCAAACAAATACTAAAATCCCTCCAAATGAGCTGAAATTTGGAAGGTTGAATATTTGAAATATGAAGACTCAAGTTATGAATTTAGATCTCCATGTTTGGAAGTTTTGGGAAGTTTCAATCCTCACTTTGAACCTTCACCGTTATAATTCGAAGTTTTAATTCCCCCCATTTTTCCTAAGTGTACATGAGCTGAATTTTTCTTGCTACCACTTTTTGGGGATTTTACAGGTTATTCAGGTATGGTTATTGGGATTGGTTTTGGGACTGTTTTGGGTCATGACAATGAGTTTGGTTTCGGTTCTATGAAAATGAGATGGTTATGAATATTTATGAGTATGAGATGAACTTGAGAACGAGTAATGGCTGATTGAGTCTTGATAAATGGTAAATTACGATGAAAGAATGTTGATGAATTACTTGGTTATGATGGGATTTAACTCACCTAGAGATAGTTTCTGGTTTGACCATGTTTGTGAAATAAAATTTGCTTGTTGCAATGAACCTCTTTATTCCCTACCTTGTTGTAAGCTACGTGTCATACTTTTCCCGCACTTGCTGAGTACAACATGTACTCACCCTTGCATTCCCATAAACAATTCAGCTACAGGAGAAGAGTACTTCGAGAAACAGGTGGAGTACTAGGCGTGCGCACTACCGTCATCATGCCTGTGGAGTTGAAGTTGAAGCCTGCTGTCTTAGTCATTTTCCGCTGTCGTTTGGTGTCTTTCGCTGCAAGAATAAGTTAGATATTCATGAGTGAGACAATGAGTCAATGTAATAAAGTACTTAAACATCGTTTGTATGTGGTTATATTCTGAGTTCAGTTTGTGATAATGTTGTGTATGTGTGATGAACATCCTGGGCACACATATGCATTCACTTGGTTCATTTTTGGAACCGGGTGTCATAAATTGGTATCAGAGCCACATTGACCGTAGGACGCAAGTCTAGGTAGAACGGACACTCTAAAACACATAGGAACACCCCTCTAAACTGCTATTTTCAAAAATTTCTTTCTACTGCACTTTACTTTTCAATTCAGCCACCGCAAAGTGCTATTTTCAGCCCCTTTTTTCTCTCCTTTTGGACAGCAACACTTTTTATTTTCTTGCTTCATAGCTTCTGAAGTTTTGGAATTATTTTCTTCCTCTCTAAAAGTTTCTCATGTCTTATTTATAGATGGCGGTGACTAGGAGCAAACACGCATAAGGACTCGTCCACCACCACTTGGGAGTGCACTTAACCCCATTGAGGTGTCCGATGGACCATATTCTGAGGAGGTGAATATGGAACACCATGAGGAAGATGAAGTCAGTAGCTCCATGCATGAAGAAGAGGATCTGAAGAGGTGGAATGGGTCGAAGAAGACATGGAAGATAATCCACAAGAACAGCAGCATTGGTATGCAGCTCAGGAGGAATTTCACGCGGGCTTACACCCAACGGAGCCTCATGAAGCTATGTCGGAAGGAGATGAATCCGAAGAGGAGCCACCCCCTGCTGAGGCCAAGAATTAAGGTGATGAACGGGTCAGCCGTTGAGTTCAAGAATTCCGATCTGACGGGATGGAGGACACATATCCAAGGAGCTTAAAGAGTTCCTGGATTACTGCAGCTTATACCCGGAGTATCTCCTCAAGAAAGTCCCTCGTCTCGCACATGAAGATTGGAAGGCTGAAGTAACCATCCTATCTAACGGTAGGGTTGTCACCCGGCAC
Organism: Neostapfia colusana; assembly: GCA_030760725.1. Taxonomy (NCBI): domain Eukaryota; kingdom Viridiplantae; phylum Streptophyta; class Magnoliopsida; order Poales; family Poaceae; genus Neostapfia; species Neostapfia colusana. Next base: position 61,899,698 of record JASWHV010000015.1, read on the forward strand.
TTCACACCCCCATGGAGGGCTACAAGGGCAGAAGCTATTGATGATGCTGCATGGGATGCACTCACCGGACTATGCTACGCTTTCCGTGAGCAGCTTGAGAACACTATCTTTGAGCTGCACCCATATCGGAAGAGTGGTACAAGGGAGATCATTGGACCCCATGAAGGAGCTCTTTCCAACCGACAAGCTGCTGACAAGTCTCAGAGGTTGCTCGTGGAGTTAGGAAACTGCTATGCAAGCGCACAAGAAGAGATCCGTTACCTCCGCAAGAAGCTGTACTTGCTGGAAAAACAGGAGAAGACTCGTGCCAACGCAGGAACAAATGGAGCACCAGCGTCATCTATCCCTACATGGACTGCCAACTCACCATGCCGTGAGCCCATGTATGGACCACCCCCGTCACACGGTGAGAACAGCACCGGTTCTCACGATTAAGTTTGGGTTTCCCATTGAATAAAGTTGTAATAGGAACGCTTAGACGTAGTAGACTGAAATAAGAGTGGTGTTCAGAATTTTATGATGATTGCTTCTGTTTGTGTGCTGGTGTGAGTTGTGGAACGCTTCGGCAAATGTCCACATCCACACATAGTGGAGAGACGTGAGATGCTTCGACACGTGTTCACATCCTCATATAGGCTGAAATTAATAAAAGAAGATACCTAGTTCATACACCTTGATGCATATAGTTGGGGGATCAATCTAAATTTCTATTTCCTACTCTACTCTCTCACATATGGTGAGGGAAAACTCCAACCGCCAACGAAGGAACGCTCGTGGTAACAACGAACCACAGGAGGATGTCAATGTGGAAGTTCCTGAAAATGCCAACCCCGGGGCTGATGCAAGCAACCTCGAAAGGTTGATGGCTATGCAGAACCAGCTCATGCAAACTATGATACAAACTTTGCGTCACCTGCAGGCCAACAACAACAACAATCCTAACCCCGTTCCTGCACCCCCACCGCCGCCACCGCCACCACCGCCGGCTCACAACAGATTGGGAGAGTTCATGAGGACTAGACCGCCTACTTTTGCACAAATATGGAGGCTGATGATTGGCTGAAGTCTATAGAAAAGAAGCTTGCTATTGCTCAGTGCAATGATCGGGAGAAAGTTCTCTTCGCATCACACCAGCTTATGCGAGCAGCCGCTGATTGGTGGGATGCTCTTTGCAATGCTCATGTCAATCAGGAGACAATCACTTGGGCTGAATTTAAGGAGAGTTTCTGCTCTCACTATGTCCCTGAAGGAGTCATGATTCTTAAAAGGCAAGAGTTTGAAGGTCTCCGTCAAGGAAGGAAGAGCGTGAATGAATATCTCAACAAGTTCATGCAGCTGTCAAGGTATGCTCCAGAAGATGTCAACTCGGATCATAGAAAGCAGTATTTGTTCATGAGGGGATTGAACAATTAAATTCAAGTTCAGCTGCTTAACAATGATTATGAAACTTCCAAAAGCTCGTTGACAAAGCTATAGTGGTGGAGAGCAAGATCCATGAGATTGAACAAGAGGGCAAGAGAAAGATGCCATATCAAGGACAGCCACAAGGAAGTAATGTATGTCCCCGCTTCATGCCACCAGCTGCACCATACTATGGCTCATCCGCTTCTACTTTCCGCCCTGCAAATCCACCTCGCTCTAACCAACCAACGCAGCAACGCCCTGTCATGAATGCACCTCGTATTCCTACGCCTCCTGCACCCCGTCCCAACATGGGCGCCTATGCTCCAAACCAGCCTCGCCCCAACATTCCTGCTGTTATGGGCAACAAGGCATGTTTTTCATGCGAAGAGGCGGGACACTTTGCAAGTCAGTGCCCAAAGAAAGGCCTTGGACAACCGAGCAATGCATCTAAGCAGAACCCACGGCCGAATGGAGGAGCTATGCAAGGTAACCGTGGACAGCAGAACTATGCTCGTGGCAATGTGAATCACATCTCCGCTGAGGAAGCACGACAAGCTGAGGATGTCGTGATTGGTATGTTTCTCGCCAACTCCAACTCAACCACTGTTTTATTTGATTCCGGAGCATCGCATTCATTCATCTCATCCAAGTATGTTGCCAAGTATAATCTGCCCATATCACACATGAAATAAACTATGTTGGTTAATTCTCCCGGTGGAGAGATGAGGACTAATATAGTATGTCCAAAAGTAAGTCTTAAAAAAGGGGTAGACTTTCTTGCCAACCTTATTGTCTTAGATTCCTAAGGAATTGACATAATACTTGGAATGTACTGGTTAAGCAAGCACAACAGAGTAATTCAATGCGCTCAGAGGATCGTGCAGCTGACGAGTGAGCACGGTACTCGCATCGAGTTTGAGGCAGCCCAACCTGCAACTGAGGAGGCAGTGCTGAACCACATCGAAGAAGCGACATTGGAAAGCATTCCGGTGGTTCTAGAATATTCAGATGTGTTCCCGAAAGAACTTCTAGGTATGCCACCTGACCGGGATATTGAATTTGCCATTGATTTAGTACCCAGAACTGCACCTATAGCGAAGAGGTCATATAAGACGCCTGCTAATGAATTAGTGGAGCTCAAGAAGCAAATTCAGGAGCAGCTAGATAAGGGTTTTATACGCCCAAGCTCGTCACCGTGGGGAGCCCCCGTGCTCTTCATAGACAAGAAAGATGGGACCCAAAGGATGTATGTGGACTATAGGTCTCTCAACGAAGTGATGATCAAGAATAAATACCCACTGCCCCGCATAGAGGACCTATTCAATCAAATGAAAGGTGCCCGAATTTTCTCTAAGATTGATCTTCAGTCGGGATACTTCCAGCTGAAGATTAAACCCTTCGACATACCCAAGACTGCATTTCGAACACGGTATGGTTCGTATGAATATACCGTTATGTCATTTGGATTGACGAATGAACTTGCCTACTTTATGTACCTCATGAATAAGGTCTTCATGGAGTACTTGGACAAGTCTGTCATGGTTTTCATCGACGACATCATGGTGTATTCAAAAAGCAAGGAAAACATGAAGAACACATGATATTGACATTGCAGAAACTGCGAGAGCATCAATTGTATGCTAAGTTCAGCAAGTGTCAGTTTTGGCTAAAAGAGATATCGTTCCTAGGCCACATCATCTCCGAGGGAGGAGTATCGGTTGATCCTGGAAAATGAGGAATGTTTTGAAGTGGAACCAACCGCAAAATGTGAAGGATATTCGGAGGTTCCTTGGGATGGCTGGATACTACCACCGGTTCATCAAGGATTTCTCTAAAACAGCAAAGCCTATGACTGAATTGCTGATGAAAGGGAAAGCATTTCAGTGGACACAAGCGTGTAAAGACAGCTTTGAGGAGCTATTAACAACAGCACCGGTTTTGATATTGCTGGACGTGAGCAACAGTTCCGATATATATTGTGACGCATCAAGACAAGGGCTTGGATGTGTGCTTATGCAAGGAGGACAAGTGGTAGCCTAGGTATCGAGGCAATTAAAGAAACATGAGATGAATTACCCGACACATGACCTAGAACTTGCAGCCGTGGTACATGCCTTGAAGATTTGGAGGCATTATATCCTTGGTCACCGATGTGAGATCTACACGGATCATAAGAGCCTCAAGTATATATTCACGCAAACGGATCTGAATTTAAGGCAACGTCGATGGTTGGAACAAATCAAGGATTATGATGTTGAAATCAACTATCACCGCGGAAAGGGAGCATGTCACCAACTCACGGTTCGGGAGCTGCCACCCGAGCTGCGTAAGAGTTCGAACGGTTACATCTCGGGTTCTTGAACGAGATAGAGGTGATAGAACTAAACTCATCGCTGGAAAAAGAGATACGAGATGGCCAAACAACGGATGAGGAAATCAAGGAAATCAAGGAAAGAATCCGACAAGGGATAGAAAGGAATTTCAAGGAAGACGAGAATGACACGCTTTGGTTAGGGAAAAGGATTTGTGTGCCTAATGTGAAGAACATCCACGAGACGATACTAAAGGAGGCACATGACTCGCCTTATTCCATACACCCTGGTTGTACGAAGATGTAAAAGGACCTGAAAACTTGCTATTGGTGAGATGATATGAAAAGGGATATCGCTGAATATGTTGACTTATGCGACACGTGCTAATGGGTGAAGGCCGAACATCAAGGACCCGTTGGATTATTAGAACCATTAAAGGTACCCGAGTGGAAGTGAAAAGACATCAGTATGGATTTCATAGTCAGATTGCCACGAACTCAGTCCGTCTACGACTCAATTTGGGTTATTGTGGACCAATTGACGAAAACATCCCACTTTGTTCCTGTTAGGACTAGGTACACCGTGGCACAACTAGCCGAGCTGTATATGGAACAAATCGTGTGTCCTCATGGAGTTCCAAAGAGGATAGTTTCAGATTGAGGTTCTCAATTTACCTCTAGGTTCTGGAAGAAGTTGCATGAAGCTATGGGTACACGGTTAAATTTCAGCTCCGCATAGCACCCATAAACCGATGGGCAAACTGAGAGGACAAATCAGATTCTGGAAGACATGTTGAGAGCTTGTGCCTTGAAACATGGGCGTAGTTGGGACAGAAGCTTGCCGTATGCTGAATTCTCATACAACAATAGTTATCAAGCCTGCTTGAAGATATCACCCTTCGAGGCACTATACGGTAGATGGTGTAGAATACCGCTGTTCTAGAATGAGACCGGAGAAAGCCAAGTATTTGGACCCCAAGTGCTGGAAGGCGTAGAAAAGCAAGTCCAAATGATACGTGAAAACTTGAAGGCCGCTCAGTCACGTCAAAAGGGCTATGCAGACGATAGGCGAAGGAGTTTAACCTTCGAAGTTGGAGACTTTGTGTATCTTAAGGTGTCACCTATCCGAGGCCAACGACGGTTCAACGTCAAAGGCAAGCTAGCACCCTGCTACATCAGGCCATTCAAAATTTTGGGTAAGCGAGGAGAGGTAGCCTATCAACTAGAGTTGCCAACGCACCTCTCCGACGTGCACGATGTATTTCACGTATCCCAGCTCAAGAAGTGCCTAAGAGTACCAAAAGAACAAGTACCGATGGATGAGCTAGAACTTCGGGAGGATCTGACCTACCCCATCAAAATCTTAGACGTAAAGGAAAGGGTCACGAGGAACAAAGTAATCCGTTGGTGCAAGGTACAATGGAGCCATCACACGGAAGCCAAAACTACATGGGAACGTGAGGAAGATCCCAAGGCGGAATTCCCTCATCTCTTCTCCACTCTGTCGAATATCGAGGGCATGATTCATTTTAAGGGGGGTAGGTTTGTAACACCCTCAAAATTACTACCATGTATTGCATACATTTTTCATATAGAGAAGCATTTAAAAAGAAGAAAAAATAAAGAGAGGAATATAGAAGCAAATAAAGTAGTAAAAGGGAATAAAAATAGAAAATAATGGAAGTAACTAAAAAAGGAAAAGAAATAAAAATTAAAAATAAATAGAATAGCCGGGACGCCCCAATTTTTCCCCAAAATTCCTCAATTTTCCCCCAAATTCCCCTCTCCCCTAATTTTCCCAATTTTCCTGATTTTCCCCAAATTCCCCAAAATTACCCTAGGGAATTTTCCCTCACATTTGGGGGCAATTTCCCCCAATTTTGGCCGCACCAATTAAGGGGGGTGAGAACCCTAGTGGGTCCCACCCCTTGGCCGCAGCCCATTAAGGGGGGGAAACCCTAGCCGTCCCCCTTTGTGGGTTTTTGTGGACTTTTATTTCTCAATTAATCTCAGCCATTGGTGGAAAATAAATAATAAAATCCCAACCCCTAGCTCCCACCTCTTTTAGATTAAATCTCAGCCATTGGATAATTGAGTTGCTAAAATCCTAGCCACCCAAGCTCTTTTTCCCCCTTAAAAATAAACACCCCTAGACGCTACCCCCTCCCCTTTACTTTGGCCGCCGCCCTCCCTTGCTGCCAGCCAAGTCACCGCCCCCCTCCTAGCTGGAGATTGGCCCCCGTGCTCTTCATAGACAAGAAGGATGGGACCCAAAGGATGTGTGTGGATTATAGGTCTCTTAATGAGGTGACGATCAAGAATAAATACCCGCTGCCCCATATAGAGGACCTGTTCGACCAAATGAAAGGTGCCTGAATTTTCCCCAAGATTAATCTTCAGTCGGGATACATACAGCTGAAGATTAAGCCATCCACATACCCAAGATAGCATTTCGAACACGGTATGGTTCGTATGAATATACCGTTATGTCTTTTGGGTTAACAAATGCACCCGCATACTTTATGTACCTCATGAATAAGGTCTTCATGGAGTACTTGGACAAGTTTGTCGTTATGTACCTCACGATATCATGGTGTATTCAAAAAGCGAGGAAGAACACGAGGAACACTTGAGGTTGACGTTGCAGAAACTGCGGGAGCATCAATTGTATGCCAAGTTCAGCAAGTGTCAATTTTGGTTAAAGGAGATATCGTTCCTAGGCCACATCATCTCCGAGGGAGGAGTATCAGTCGATCCCGGAAAAGTGGGAGATGTTTTAAAGTGGAACCAACCACAGAATGTGAGAGATATTCGGAGTTTCCTTGGGATGGCTAGATACTACCGCCGGTTCATCAAGGATTTCTCCAAAATAGCGAAGCCTATGACTAAATTGCTAATGAAGGGAAAAGCATTTCAGTGGACACCAGTGTGTCAAGAAAGCTTTGAGGAGCTCAAGAAGAGACTAACCACAGCGACGGTTTTGGTATTTCCAGACGTGAGCAAAAGCTTCGACATATATTGTGACGCATCAAGACAAGGGCTTGGATGTGTATTCATGCAAGAAGGACAAGTGGTAGCCTATGCGTCGAGACAACTAAAAAAACATGAGCTAAATTACCCCACACATGACTTGGAACTTGCAGCCGTGGTACATGCCTTGAAGATTTGGAGGCATTATATCCTTGGCCACCGATGTGAGATCTATACGGATCACAAAAGCCTCAAGTATATATTCACGCAAACGGATCTGAATTTGAGGCAATGTCGATGGTTGGAACTCATCAAGGATTATGATGTTGGAATCAACTATCACCCCGGAAAGGCCAATGTAGTAGCTGATGCGTTGAGCCGAAAAGGAGCATGTCACCATCTCACGGTTCGGGAGCTGCCACCCGAGCTGCGCAAGGAGTTTGAACGGTTACATCTCGGGTTCTTGAACGAGATGGAGGTGATAGAACTGAACTCCTCGCTGGAACAAGAGATACGAGATGGCCAAGCAATGGATGAAGAAATCAAGGAAAGAATCCGACAAGGCATAGAAAAGGATTTCAAGGAAGACGAGAAAGGCACACTTTGGTTATGGAAAAATATTTGTGTGCCTAACGTGAAGCACATCCACGATATGATATTAAAGGAGGCACATGACTCACCTTATTCCATACACCTCGGATGTACAAAGATGTACGAGGACCTGAAAACTTGCTATTGGTGGGATGGTATGAAAAGCGACATAGTTGAATATGTTGCCTTATGCGATACGTGCCAACAGGCGAAAGCCGAACATCAAAGACCCACTGGACTGTTGCAGCCATTGAAAGTACCCGAGTGGAAGTGGGAAGACATCAGCATGGATTTCATCGTGGGATTGCCTCGTACTCAATCGGGTTATGACTCTATTTGGGTTATCGTGGACCGATTGATGAAAACAGCCCATTTCCTTCCTGTTAGAACCAAGTACAGTGTTGCACAACTAGCCGAGCTGTATATGGAGAAAATCGTGTGTCGCCATGGGGTTCTAAAGAGGATAGTTTCAAATCGAGGTTCTCAATTTACCTCTAGGTTCTGGAAGAAGCTGCATGAATCCATGGGTACACGACTGAATTTCATCTCTGCTTATCACCCGCAAATCGATAGGCAAACGGAGAGGACAAACTAAATTTTGGAAGATATGTTGACAGCTTGCGCCTTGAAACATGGGCGTAGTTGGGATAGGAGTCTGCCGTACGCTGAATCCTCATACAACAACAGCTACCAAGACAGCTTGAAGATGTCACCTTTCGAAGCATTGTATGGTAGAAGGTGTAGAACGCCGCTGTTCTGGAAAGAGACCGTAGAGAGCCAAGTGTTTGGACCCGAAGTGCTGCAAGACGCCAAAAAGCAAGTCCAAATGATACGAGAAAACTTGAAGGCTGCTCAATCACGACAAAAAGGTTATGCGGACAATAGGCGAAGAAGATTGACCTTTGAAGTGGGAGACTTCGTGTATCTTAAAGTATCGCCTATACGAGGCCAACGACGGTTCAATGTCAAAGGCAAGTTAGCACCTCGCTATATCGGGCCATTCAGGATTTTGGGCAAGCGAGGAGAGGTAGCCTATCAACTAGAGCTGCCAACGTACCTCTCCGACGTGCATGACGTGTTTCACGTATCCCAACTCAAGAAGTGCTTAAGAGTACCAGAAGAACAAGTACCGATGGATGAGCTCAAGCTTCAAGAGGATCTAACCTATGCGGAACACCCCATCAAAATCTTGGATGTGAAGGAAAGGGTCACGAGGAACAAAGTAATCCGTTGGTGCAAGGTACAGTGGAGTCATCACACGGAACTCGAAACTACATGGGAGCGTGAGGAAGATGTGGCGGACCGGGATCCGCTCATCCAGCATCGCAGAGGGTGGTGCCGCACGATGCGACACCCGACAGCACACATCAGAAGGATACATTGTATTACATAGAAAACAAACTGAAACTCTACAAACTAGTACAATACTCAGTTACAAACTAGTGTTTATATTACACAGCGGAAGTCTACTTTGTACAACTCACGCCCGCCTATCTAGCAAAAGTTGGTTGCCCAGCCCTAGGGCAACCCACACTAGCTGCACTCCTCAGCTCAGCTCGGCGTGTACGGCTCCCACTCAGCTGTGGTCCCCGACGGAGGGTAACCCTTGCCTGTGGACTCGTAACCCGAGTCCGTGGGTGGCTCCTCACCTGAAAAACACTTAAGCAGCAACCGTGAGCACGATGGCTCAACAAGACTTAACCGACTCACCTAGGCAGGAAACTCTACATGTGGGGTACAATGAACATGGGATGGTAAATTTCAGCAAACGGACACGCCTATAGTTTATCCTTAGTTCATCTTTTAGCCACAAGTTAGCAGTTTATGAATATGAAATTTAGTAAGCAATATTTGGTGGCACACATGTAACAATACAATTATATCATACAGCAGAATTGAATCATAACATTCCATAAATTATCTACGTTACGACGCAGTGAACAAGCGGTACTCGTCACCGTGAGGGACGGCGAATTGACTCGATATACACCTGCAGGGAAACCTAAAGAGCAAGTCATGTACGCCCACCCGTGGAGCTGCACAGAACGCTCACTCGATGTCGTATGGAACAACCTTTCACCCAACAGCCCAAGCGTCGAACCGGTCGCACCGAAACGAGCAGGAGGTTCCCTACACGAAGCATCTCTCTATGCCCGTTAGCAGATTTCCACCTTGCTGCCCTCATCCTACACCTATAAATCGGTGCGTTATGCCTCGACGCCCGGAGGTTTGGGTTACATCGGTTTATCGGGGCCCATATATCCGATATGCCTTCGGTACGTTCAATACTTGTTCAGCAGGGCCGCACACGGATTGGTCCTCAATCGACACGGACAGGGCCGCGCACACAAGACTTCCTCTTTCTGCACCATAGCCCCTGCCTATTCTCATTTTCATTACTAAAGTGATCTCACATCACTCGAACCAATCCCGTGTGTCCCAAGCCTAAACTCGAGAGTAGATTCCAACTACTCGACTTGTACCGAAGTCCTACGAATCATTAAGTATAGCCTGTCTACACGAGGTCTTAGACACTACCCTCACTCTTATAGGCAAATTCTGGTTATGCAAGTGGGGTTCCATCCATCCTACACCTAATGCAGAGTCATACTTCACACTAGACATGTGAACAAAGCAAAACTTCATAAAAGGGTTATTCCAAACTGGGGTTTGCCTTGTTGCTGCTGGTAAGTGGTTAGGTCTTCGTCCGGAAGATGGAAGTCAAGCACTTACGGAGTCTCCTCGCCTTCAGCGACTACACGTTAATGAGATACTACATGTCAATTCAATGCAATGTGTAAACTTGAATAAGTAACTACTATAACTCTAGCTAACCCTCCCCTTTGGTTATGAAATTTTTATGGTGGCTTGGTAGGGTCCTAACCAGAGTCTTGACTAAGTTTCATTTGAAACAAGGTTCATCTGAGCCTTGTACAAATAAAAGCTTATTTGGTCAATATTTGAGCCTCTAAGTAATTCCAGGGGTTTTCATGGCTCCAACCATTACTTTCTGGAAACTAGAATTTAAGATGGTTCTAATGGAATTGGTTTCATGTAATTTGAAGAATCCTAGAGGAAGTTATGCCCTAAACACGTTTTTGAGAAAATCTGAAAAATGTTTCTGTTCATTTTTCTATTTTCTCAGGACAGTCCTCTTAATCACCCCATTAGGGGGACTAAATTAATTTGGATGAGTCTAAAAATTTTACTGTGACTCAAGGATTTTCCAATGAACCTCTCAGCCAAATTTCAGAATTTTTCATGATGTAATTCTCCAGATAAAATTCCCAACATTTTAAAATTTAGGGATTTAATTCTGTAAAATTATTAAGTTTCATGAGCTGAAATTGGTATTGCTGGAAGTACTCAAAATTCTGAGTTCAGCAAAATTTGGTTCACTGAATTTGGAGCTGTCTACACAAAGGTATGAATTTCTAAAGTTTGGGTTGATCCCTGAATTATTTTCCTACAGAAAATCCTCTCCCGCGCTAAACCAGAGGCTGACAGCGGGGCCCGCCCGTTTAATTTGAACTAACTGCGCGCTCGCGCGTGATTAGCACAGCGGCTGACACGTGGGACCCCGCCCTTCGTCTACCTCCCGACGCCGCCGCCCGAGCTGCCGGAGCTCCGGCGAGGTCGGCGTTCCCGGCGATCTAGCTCGCCGGCGACGGTGAGACTCGCCGTCCCCACATGATCTTGGATGCTGAACACGCTGGACACCCTGCCGCCGCCGGCTAACCGGCGTAGCTCGCCGGCGACGAGCGCTATGTCTCTGTGCCACCTCGGCAATGTGTTCCCGCCCTCCTGACCATCTCCTTCGCGCGCTAATTGCGTCACCACGTTCAGGGGGACCTCGGGAACCTCGGCATGACCTCGGTTGGGACCTAAACGGCCGGCAACCCGGACCTCACCGGCGACCCCCTCTTCGGCCAAACTGTTCTATGGTGAACCTAGGGTTCTGGCGGTGGTTTCCTTCCGGGTTTTGATCGAGAAAGGTCGCAAGAACCTCTAGATGCCATCTCACAGATCCGTTCGACCTCCCACCCGACGATCTTCCCGAATTTCTCCTAAACCTAATCGGGTCCCGAAACAAGCTCCCCGCCCTAAACTGGAAAATTCTTCGCGCACAAAGGTCGAACCTTAGAACGGTTTGCGCGGTGGTCTCGAGGACGAGCTAGCGCTTCACTTTCCTATGGACATCGAGGGCGGAGGATGATCACAGCTCTGGTGTCGAGCGATCAGAACTCGGGCGATTAGGCGGCTTGTTGCTGAAGTTCGTGAAAACAGGAGCTCGCCTGCGGTTTTGTGCCTTTTATAGGCCACTGAGGGTGGTGGAGGGTGCGACACCTTCTGTGCCACCTTCCCCGCCGAAGCAGGATCTGGCCGGCTAAGGCGGTCGGACGTCGGCGCCATGGCTGGCTGGCGCGCGTCCTGGTCGAGAGCAAATCAACTGAGGGTGCTTCTCTGTTAAGTCTGCTGACCAGTGGGCCCTCTTCTCCCCCTTAATTCTTTCTCCCCTTTCTGCTGCAAATATCCCAGATACTCACAATTAACTGTGAGACTTAAGCACCAAGTCATAACTTGAATTTGGTTTCCAAAATTTGAATTTGGTTTGGCTAAATTTGCTTCACATTTGAACTGAAATTCAAATTCAGTTTGAATTCTTGCAAATTTGGCTCCCGACAAGATGAATTCCAATGGGGGTGAAAATTGGTGGACTAACTCAGAAAAATGTGTTGAGTTTGAATATGAAGCCAACTTTTGAATTTAAGTGATGAAAGTTGCTGCAATTTGAATTTACATTCAAATTGGCCTCTTTTTCAAATGGCTCCAAAAGTGCCTCAAAAAGTGTGGGATTTGCATGAAATTTGGCCTGACCTTCCCAAGACTTTTTAAGTTCTAGGGGTGAGCTCAACCTCTCATGTTCATGTGTAGGAATCCTACTTTGTGAAAGTTAGGGCTTTCCCCTCTAATCATCCTTTTGATGGAGGTTACTTGCTCTTCACAATTCTTCACAAGATATCCACAACAAAAACTGTAGTGTTGTGAGTTGATGAAAAGTTTTTTGCAAGTCCCTTTTCTTGGGCTTTTACATCCCTCTCCCCTTAAAATAATCTTGTCCTGAGATAACAAAAGAAGAGACAGCTATGTAATAGGGACCTACCCGTGCTGAGACACCATGAACTCCGGGTAATTTGAGCGAAGGAATTCCTCGCTCTCCCACGTTGCTTCTTCGGCGGTGTGGTTGCTCCAGAGTATCTTATAGAACCACAACATTTGGCTACGCGTGATCCGGGCTTTTTCATCAATAATTGCCACCGGATATTCATCATACGATAAATCCGGTTGCAACTCGCCGATGTCTTCGGTAGGAACAGCAGCTGTATGCTTCAGATATTTTCGCGGTTGTGAAACATGGAAAACGTCATGGACACCAGCAAGAGATGTCGGTAACTCCAGTCTATACGCCGCTGGTCCACACTTCTCGGTGATAGCATAGGGTCCAATGAAACAGGGAGCGAGTTTCCCCTTCACACCGAACCAGTGCACGCCTTTCATCGGAGACACACGGAGATACATGTGTTCCCCGACGTCAAAGTGCAGCGGTCTACGCCTCTTATCAGCGTAGCTTTTATGCCGGGATTGAGCGGCCTTCAAGTTGGCTTGAATCATCCAAACGCGCTCTTCGGCGTCATTCACCACATCAACCCCGAAGGTGACCCTTTCACAGGACTCACACCAGTTTAATGGGGTGCGGCACTTGCGACCGTAGAGAGCTTCGTAGGGTGCCATCTTGATACTCGCCTGATAGCGTTATTGTACGAGAATTCCGCCAACGGTAGGTGATCATCCCAGTTCCTACCGTGGTGGATGGCACATGCTCTCAACATGTCTTCTATTACTTGGTTCACCCTCTCTGTTTGCTTATCTGTCTGAGGGTGATAGGCGGAGCTTCTAATCAGCTTAGTACCCAGAGCAGCGTGCAACTGCTCCCAAAAGCGAGATACAAATAATGCACCTCGGTCTGAGACTATGGTCTTGGGTACTCCATATAAACATAGAATCTTCGCTATGTACAGCTCCGCATATTTGCCGGCGTTGTAACGTGTATGCACTGGGATGAAGTGAGCCGTCTTGGTTAACCGATCAACGATTACCCAAATGGAAAATCATGCTTGTTGGAAGTCAAGGGTAATACCACAATGAAATCCATGCTCACATCTTTCCATTTCCATGCCGGGATCTTCAGGGGTTGCAGCAGCCCTGATTTCTTCATATGATCAGCTTTCACTCATCTACACGTATCACACTCGGATACGTACTTCGCCACTTCCCGCTTCATCCGTGTCCACCAAAATTTCTTTTTCAAATCTTGGTACATTTTGTTGCTGCCCGGATGAATGGAGTATTTAGACAAGTGAGCTTCATCAAGGATCTTCTTCCTCAGTTCCATATCCCGGGGTACGACTATGCGTTCTTTGAACCACAGCGTCCCCTCATCATCCTTCCGGAAACATTTGATCTCTCCATTGTCTATCCGTCTCCGGAGATGTGCCATGCCCTTATCAACTTTCGGAGCTGCAATGATGTCCTCCCTAATAGTAGGGATGAGGGCAAGGTTGTAGAGCGATTCATAAGGAACCAAGTATAAACTCAGTTCTTCCTCCTCCACCGGGGTAATGGTGAGGTTATGGACATGTGATTTCTGACTCAGTGCGTCGACCACCACATTCGCCTTGCCGGGGTGGTAATAGATCTCAATCTCATAGTCTTTGATTAGTTCTAACCACCTCCTTTGCCTAATGTTCAGCTCCTTCTGGGTGAAAATGTACTTCAAGCTCTGGGTGAAGATGCACCAACTTCCCTAGGAGATAGTGCCTCCACATTTTTAACGCCAAAACCACAGCAGCAAGCTCAAGATCATGAGTTGGATAATGCTTCTTATGGTTACGAAGTTGGCGTGAGCCATATGCGACCACACGTCCTTCCTGCATCAACACGCAGCCGAGCCCAATACCGGACGCGTCACAATACACGTCGAAGGGCTTGGTCGTATCCGGTTGAGCTAAGACCGGGGCTGTTGTGAGATGCTTCACTAATGCTTGGAACGCTCCTTCACACGCCGTGTTCCAAACATATTTCGTCCCCTTCTTCAGCAACTCTGTCATCGGCTTAGCAAGCTTGGAGAAACTTGGAATGGATCTCCGATAGTATCCCGCTAAGACGAGGAAGCTTCTGACTTCATGGACTGAAGTGGGAGCTTTCCATTTCAGCACTTGCTCTATTTTGCTTGGGTCAACCGCAATACCTTCCGCTGAGATGATATGTCCTAGAAATGGCACTTGGCTGATCCAAAACTCACATTTGCCGAACTTGGCATAGAGTTTGTGGTCTCTTAAGCGTTGAATAACAATCCTCAAGTGTTCGGCGTGTTCTGCTTCTGTCTTGGAATAAACCAAGATATCGTCAATGAACACCACCACGAACTTGTCCAGCTCCAGCATGAACACCGAATTCATGAGATACATGAAATGTGCTGGAGCATTTGTGAGACTAAAAGACATGACGAGATATTCGTATAAGCCATATCTCGTCGAGAAAGCCGTCTTCGGGATATCCTCCGCCCGGATCTTTATCTGATGATATCCAGAGCGAAGGTCCATCTTGGAGAACACACTTGCACCCACAAGTTGATCAAACAAAATGTCAATGCGGGGCAGTGGGTACTTATTCTTGATGGTGACAGCGTTGAGCGGCCGGTAGTCTACAAACAGCCTCAAGGTTTCATCCTTCTTCTTCACGAACAGCACCGAGCATCCCCAAGGCGAGGAACTCGACCTAATGAAACCCTTGCTCAACAGATCATTGAGTTGTTCCTTCAGTTCAGCCAGCTCGTTCGGAGCCATTTTGTATGGTCTCCGGGAGATAGGGGTAGTCCCGGGTGCAAGCTCGATCTTGAACTCGACATCCCGCTCAGGTGGCATGTCCGGAAGATCATCCGGAAACACGTCAGGGTACTCCCGGACTACGGGGATGTCCTCTAACTTGAGAGCTTCAATATTATTGATTGATGAAACCTCCCAGACTGGATTATCTAATATGAGGTACTGTGGACAGTGTAGTGGGGAGTTGAGATGAACCGTCCGTGATAAAGTTTCCAGGATAGCGCCATGGTAGCTTAGCCATGACATTCCTAAGATTGCATCAATCTTCTGCCCCTCAAGAATAATCATAGTGGTGGGATATATCTTCCCACCTAAGCACAATGGTGCTTTCGGAACCATCATAGTTGCTGAAATCTTTCCTCCCGGTGAGCAGATCATATAAGAACACTCGGTTGGAAAGGCTTCCAGTTGATGCTCAACCACATACGATGCACTTATGAAGTTGTGGGTTGCACCAGAATCAAATAATATGATGACGGCTTGGTCGTTGAGAGTAAACGTACCCGCCAGCACGTTGTCTCCTTCTGGGACGTCCTCA
This sequence comes from Neostapfia colusana, assembly GCA_030760725.1. Classification (NCBI taxonomy): domain Eukaryota; kingdom Viridiplantae; phylum Streptophyta; class Magnoliopsida; order Poales; family Poaceae; genus Neostapfia; species Neostapfia colusana. Next base: position 61,915,458 of record JASWHV010000015.1, read on the forward strand.
TTGTCGAGGTGGCGAACGCCCCCAGTCTGTTGACCAACCTTTTTGACCGGAGGTTGGCCTCGAGCACCGCCCTGGAACTGGGCTTGCCCGCTGCTCTGCTGCCCCTGGGGACAGTCCTTCGCGAAATGGACCGCCTGGCCACACGTGAAACAAGTGTAACGGGGCGGTCCTCCGCTGATCGGCGGACGGAAATCCGGGGCGCGTTGTGGCGGTGAAAACGCCCGGGTGCCATCTGCTGCTGCTTTTGTTGTTGTGGTCATGGTGGTGGCATCGGCGGTCGGAACGGGGGTGCCTGGAAAGAATGACCCCCAAACTGTTGAGGTCGCGCCGGTGGATGCCACTGCTGTCCGGATGGTGTCCGATACACCATGCGGTACTTATGGGGAGCGCCACCCCCACTGCTGGGTGGAGTGCTGCGCTTACGCTCCTCAGCTGCCAACTCCTGCTGAGCGTCCTCTTGCATTATCGCCGCATTGACGAGGTCATTGAAGGTGTCGCGATTCCATTGAACGAGATGCGTCTTCATCTCGGGGTGTAACCCCCGATAGAAGTGCTCCCGTTTCTTCTCCTCGGTGGAGACGTAGTCCGATGCATATTGCACCAGATGGTTGAAGGCATGGGAGTAGTCATGGGCACTCCTCCCGCCCTGCTTCAGCTCCAAGAATTCTTGGAACTTCCTCTTCATTATCCCGGGAGGTATATGATAGGCGAGGAACGCCTCCCGGAATTCTTCCCACTCCACGGCATGGCCAGCCGGACGGGAGGCGACATAGTTCGCCCACCACGCACCAGCGGCACCGTGAAGCTGCTGCACCGCGAACAGAGTCTTTTGCCGCTCCGTACATTAGAGCAGCCCGAATTTGGACTCGATTGTCCGCAGCCAGTTGTTGGCCTCCAGTGGTTCTGCGGCTTCTGTGAACACCGGAGGGTGCGTACTCATGAAATCCGAGTACGTCACATCACGGGGCTCACGAGGCCCCCTCTCTTGACACCCCCCCCCCCCCCGCCTGGGACGTATTCTGCACAATCGTGCAGAGCAGGTCGGTCTGCTCCTCACGACCACCCACCAGTGCCGCTATCACATCCGCTAGGGTAAGCGGAGGCGGTGGTGGGGGTTGCTGCTGCGGGGTGCTGTCGTAGGCAGGTGGCTGGGAGTCATCGCCTCCCTGCTGGCTAGAGCCACCAACCTCGTACATGGTCCGAGTGCGAACCATCTGCAACCATACGATAATAAACATCAGTCCCGCAACATATTGCATGCAGTCCAATAAAATAGGCGTAAAACATAATGACATTAAAACATGTGATACATCTCGTATGCGGATAATGTAATAACTTTGCACAAGCTACACCATTACCAGACCAAATACAAGCTAGTTAAATCCAACTTGATGAACCTCCTCTTTGGAAGCTCACCACAACTAGGTTTGGTCACTACGAGACGTTACTATCGCTTTGTCATCACGTATACCACCCTTTTATCTTCAATACGACACAAACATGACCTCTAGCAAAAGAAACTTGAGTAAGGCATATACTCAAATCTTTCACTAGTTGAAGATAACCATTCAAGAGTATGTTGTACCCCATTGGAAATACTTAAACCCCCTAGGGTACAACAACCGCTCAAATGAGTTCAACTATCATCTCTCTGTCAGAATAACCAGATTCTATGTATCCCAGATTTTGATCCGGTTCTGGGCATTTTCATAACGCAAGCTGAATACCGAAGTTAAAGTAAACTTCAGCATATTTCCAACGAGTATTTATATGCCTTCAGATCAGCTCTGGTTAAAAGGTTATGGTAATTCAAAGTTAACAGAATTTCTGGAAGAATTTCAACAGCACCTCCTTTGGGAAGTTCCTGTTTTCAACTCACATTTCCACTGAATTCCGTGCTGCAAATACAGAAACTTTGATTTACAAAGATGCAACACCTTTCCTAAACTTTCCAAATATGTGTCATATGATAATTTTATATTTTTCTACAGGAAGTTATGCTTGAAAAACAGAACCATCCAGAGAGTGTTTCAAATCTGTCCTGGTTCTGGACAGTTTACAATCCTCTGGAATTTAAGCCATCTTAAGGTGTGATTCAGCCCTGGAAGTCTGCAACAAAGTTGTAGAGTGCTTAAACAGTTTTCCAGAACTATATCCCACACCTCCCTTGGCTAAATAATCTGTGAGTTATGCCCTGTCAAAGTTCAGCAAACTTGCTGCCCAAAACAGAGCACTCTGTTTTTCAATCCTTTGGAACTACGGTGATCAACTATTGAATTTTTCTACCCAACCAGGGTCCCAAATGTTGAAACTTAGTGATTTTAATTCCTTGTTATCATTATCTTTCATGCACATGCCTATGATATGTCGGTACTACGTTCGTCACAAAAAGAAAATCCTAACCGGATTATACCGGCATATACGTCTCAAGTGTGGCACTAAACGGGCTCTCGCACACGTATACTACGAGGGATACATACGTGGTTAGTACCTGCAGAAGACCACACAATAATGATGCACTCAATGGTTGTTTCCATTTCAGGCAGGACCATATTTAAAAGTAAATACAAATGTCTGTATCATTGTCATACGGCCTTCCTTGAGTTAAGTCACGTCTCAAGGTACGTGATCGTGTTTCAACACCACACGACGGGGAACCCGAGTAGATCATGAATGGGTCTTCACGGTTGGGAATGTTATCAACCCAACGGATACCACCTACTTCCCTGCAGGGCACACCGATGGCAAGCGCTACGTATGTCCTCCTGGGCTAATTCCAGACGAACACACTCTCGCGTTACTGACCATGTGATGGGGTCTCCACTTACTTGCCTAATGCACGCTAGGGATCAGCGTTTCATATGAACTCAGGAACATGAAGAGTCCAAGAGTTTCATATTGACGTCTCACACCAAGCTGTGAGACCTATCCCTGAACCACGTTCCTCGTCAGGGGAGCTAACCGAAATTGAACCGCTTTCGGTGGCGTTCCTTACCATTCTTACCAGAGCGTAGGTGCGTCGTTACATAATTAAAATTCAGAATTATAACACATAGGTTAGTTTTGCCACTTTAAGTAACTATGCTAATATAGTCCTTACTTGGGCAAACTACTGGATCCTCACCATAAACCTAAGTTTTCCCGAAATACAGTCCTTAAGTATTGTGCTATCCCCAATGCAGCTCTGATACCAGGCTGTGGCGGACGGGGATCCGCTCATCCAGGATCACGGAGGGTGGTGCCGCACGATGCGACACCCGAAAGCACACATCAGAAGGATACATTGTATTACATAGAAAACAAACTGAAACTGGACAAACTAGTACAATACTCAGTTACAGACTAGTGTTTATATTACACAGCGGAACTCTACTTTGTATAACTCACGCCCGCCTATCTAGCAAAAGTTGGTTGCCCAGCCCTAGGGCAACCCACACTAGCTGCACTCCTCAGCTCAGCGCGGCGTGTACGGCTCCCACTCAGCCGTGGTCCCCGACGGAGGGTAACCCTCACCGGTGGACTGATAACCCGAGTCCGTGGGTGGCTCCTCACCTGAAAAACACTTAAGCAGCAACCGTGAGCACGATGGCTCAACAAGACTTAACCGACTCACCTAGACAGGAAACTCTACATGTGGGGTACAATGAACATGGGATGGTAAATTTCAGCAAACGGATACGCCTATAGTTTATCCTTAGTTCATCTTTTAGCCACAAGTTAGCAGTTTATGAATCTGAAATTTAGTAAGCAATATTTGGTGGCACACATGTAACAATACAATTATATCATACAGCAGAATTGAATCATAACATTCCATAAATTATCTACGTTACGACACAGTGAACAAGCGGTACTTGTCACCACGAGGGACGGCGAATCGACTGGATATACACCTGCAGGGAAACCCAAAAAGCACGTCACGTACGCCCACCCATGGAGCTGCACAGCACGCTCACTCGATGGTACGGAACAACCTTTCACCCAACAGCCCAAACGTCGAACCGGTCGCACCGAAACGAGCAGGAGGTTCACTACACGAAGCATCTCTCTATGCCTGTTAGCATATTTCCACCTTGCTGCCCTCAGCCTACACCTATAAATTTGTGTGTTATGCCTCGACGCCCGGAGGTTTGGGTTACATCGATTTATCGGGGCCCATATATCCGATATGCCTTCGGTATGTTCAACACTTGTTCAGCAGGGCCGCACACAGATCGGTCCTCAATCGACACGGACAGGGCCGCACACACAACATTTCCTCTTGCTGCGCCCTAGCCCATGCCTAGTCTCATTTTCATTACTAAAGTGATCTCACATCACTCGAACCAATCCCGTGTGTCCCAAGCCTTAACTCGCGAGTAGATTCCAACTACTCGACTTGTACCGAAGTCCCATGATCATTAAGCATAGTCTCTCTACGTGAGGTCTTAGACACTACCCTCACTCTTATAGGCAAATTCTGATTATGCAAGTGGGGTTCCATCCATCCTACACCTAATGCACAGTCATACTTCACACTAGACATGTGAACAAAGCAAAACTTCATAAAAGGATTATTGCAAACCGGTGCTTGCCTTGTTGCTGCTGGTCAGTGGTTAGGTCTTCGTCCATAAGAAGGAAGTCGAGCACTTCCGGAGTCTCCTCGCCTTCAGCGACTACACGTTAATGAGATACTACATGTCAATTCAATGCAATGTGTAAACTTGAATAAGTAACTACTATAACTCTAGCTAACCCTCCCCTTTGGTTCTGAAATTTTTATGGTGGCTTTGTTGGGTCCTAACCAGAGTCTTGACTAAGTTTCATTTGAAACAAGGTTCATCTGAGCCTTGTACAAATAAAAGCTTATTTGGTCAATATTTGAGCCTCTAAGTAATTCCAGGGGTTTTCATGGCTCCAACCATTACTTTCTGGAAACTAGAATTTAAGATGGTTCTAATGGAATTGGTTTCATGTAATTTGAAGAATCCTAGAGGAAGTTATGCCCTAAACACATTTTTGAGAAAATCTGAAAAATGTTTCTGTTCATTTTTCTATTTTCCCAGGGCAGTCCTCTTAATCACCCAATTAGGGGGACTAAATGGACTTGGATGAGTCTGAAACTTTTACTGTGATTCAAGGATTTTCCAATGAACCTCTCAGTCAAATTTCAGAATTTTTCATGAAGTAATTTTCCAGATAAAATTCCCAACACTTTAATGTTTAGGGATTTAATTCTGGAAAATTATTAAGTTTCATGAGCTGAAATCGGTATTGCTGGAAGTACTCAAAATTCTGAGTTCAGAAAAATTTGGTTCACTGAATTTGGAGCTTCCTACACAAAGTTATGAATTTCTAAAGTTTGCGCTGATCCCTGAATTATTTTCCCACAGAAAATCCTCTCCTGCGCTAAACCAGAGGCTGACAGCGGGGCCCGTCCGTTTAATTTGAACTAACCGCGCGCTCGCACGCGATTAGCACAGCGGCTGACACGTGGGATCCCGCCCTTCGTCTACCTCCCAACGCTGCCGCCTGAGCTGCGGGAGCTCCGGCGAGGTCGGCGTTCCCGGCGATCTAGCTCGTCGGCGACGGTGAGACTCGCCGCCCCCACATGATCTCAGACCCTGAACACACTGGACACCCTGCCGCCGCCGCCTAACCGGTGTAGCTGTCTGGCGACGAGCGCTATGTCTCTATGCCACCTCGGCAACGTGTTCCCACCCTCCTGACCATCTCCTTCGCGCGCTAATTGCGTCACCACGTTCAGGGGGACCTCGGGAACCTCGGCATGACCTCGATTGGGACCTAAACGGCCGGCATCCCAGACCTCACCGGCGACCCCCTCTTCCGCCAAACTGTTCTATGGTGAACCTAGGGTTCTGGCGGTGGTTTCCTTCCGGGTTTTGATCGAGAAAGGTCACAAGAACCTCTAGATGCCATCTCACAGCTCCGTTCGACCTCCCACCCCACGATCTTCCCGAATTTCTCCTAAACCTAATCGGGTTCCGAAACAAGCTCCCCGCCCTAAACTGGAAAATTCTTCGCGCACAAAGGTCGAACCTTAGAACGGTTTGCGCGGTGGTCTCGAGGACGAGCTAGCGCTTCACTTTCCTATGGACGTCGAGGGCGGAGGATGATCACAGCTCGGGTGGCGAGCAATCAGAACTTGGGTGATTAGGCGGCTGGTTGCTGAAGTTCGCGAAAACAGGAGCTCGCCGGCGGTTTTGTGCCTTTTTATAGGCCACTGAGGGTGGTGGAGGGCGCGACACCTGCTGTGCCACCTTCCCTGCCGAAGCAGGAGCTGGCTGGCTGACGCGGTCGGACGTCGGCGCCGTGGCTGGCTGGCGTGCGTCCTGGTCGAGAGCAAATCAACTTAGGGTGCTTCTCTGTTAAGTCTGCTGACCAGTGGGACCCCCCCTAATTCTTTCTCCCCTTTCTGCTGCAAATATCCCAGCTACTCACAATTAACTGTGAGACTTAAGCACCAAGTCATAACTTGAATTTGGTTTCCAAAATTTGAATTTGGTTTGGCTAAATTTGCTTCACATTTGAACTGAAATTCAAATTCAGTTTGAATTCTTGCAAATTTGGCTCCCGACAAGATGAATTCCAATGGGGGTGGAAATTGGTGGACTAACTCAGAAAAATGTGCTGAGTTTGAATATGAAGCCAACTTTTTAATTTAAGTGATGAAAGTTGCTGCAATTTGAATTTACATTCAAATTGGCCTATTTTTCAAATGGCTCCAAAAGTGTCTCAAAAAGTGTGGGATTTGCATGAAATTTGGCCTGAACCTTCCCAAGACTTTTTAAGTTCTAGGGGTGAGCTCAACCTCTCATGTTCATGTGTAGGAATCCTACTTTGTGAAAGTTAGGGCTTTCCCCTCTAATCATCCTTTTGATGGAGGTTACTTGCTCTTCACAATTCTTCACAACATATCCACAACAAAAACTGTAGTGTTGTGAGGTGATGAAAAGTTTTTGCATGTCCCTTTTCTTGGGCTTTTACAGAAGACCTCAAGGCAGAATTCCCTCATCTATTCTCCACTCTATCGAATCTCGAGGGTGAGATTCAGTTTAAGGGGGGTAGGTTTGTAAAACCCTCAAATTCATTTCCATGCATTGCATACATTTTTCATGTAGAGAAGCATTATAAAAGAAGTAGAAATGGAGATAGGACCCTAGAAATGGAGAAAGAACTATAGAAATGGAGAAAGAACTATAGAAATGGAGAAAGAACCATAGAAATGGAGAAAAGAACCATAGAAATGGAGAAAGAACCATAGAAATAGAGGAAGGAACCATAGAAATGGAGAAAGAACCATAGAAATGGAGGAAGGAACCATAGAAATGGAGGAAAAACCACGGAAATGGAGAAGGAGATATAGGAATGGAGAATGGGGCATAGAAATGGAGAAGGGCAATGTAGAAATGGAGAATGGGACATAGAAATGGAGAGGGGAATGTAGAAATGGAGAATGGGACATAGAAATGGAGAGGGGAATGTAGAAATGAAGAATGGGACATAGAAATGGAGAGGGGAATGTAGAAATGGAACAAGTGACATAGAAATGGTGAGGAATGGGAAAATGATAGCTGAAATGAGCCACTCCCAAATTTCCCCCAAAATTTCTAAATTCTCCAATTCCCAAAAAAGGGTATTTTCCCCACATTTTGGGGATAAAATCCCCACGTCTGTCGCACCATAAGAGATAAGTTTGTTAAGATCCAAAAAAATTGAATAGGACTCTTATTTGAGTTCCAATTGGAGTAGGACTCTCCTTTTCCTCCTTATAAATATAACCCCCACTCCCTTGGCCAACACCTCTCTCTTTTGGTTGTTCCCCCTGCTGCCAAGCCCCCTTCCTTGCTGCCAAGTCGCCAAGTTCCCCCCTTGCCAGAATTTGGCCGCCGTCGATTCCCGTCGAGCCCCGCCATCGCCGGAGAAGAAGCCCGACAATTTGTCCTGCACTAATCTTCCATAGAAAAATTCCCCACTGCTGCCATTGCTAGGAGGAAGGCTCTGCCACCAAAAGGAAGTGAGATAGGCCTTCATTAACCATCTTACGAAGTCGCCGCTGTTTCTACATATCCATTTTCTTTGCCCCCTTCGGACAGAAACTTTTACGTGTGGACAGATCGTGTTTTGATTAATTTTTGACTGTGAAATTGATCTAGATCTTGGGTCAAGATCATTACCACGTCCACACTTGATCCCTACACCCTTGTTCATCATAAAAACCCATGAAATCCCATTAAAACATGCAAGAACACGTACAAACTGGTTTAATAAAACAACACCATAGGATTTGCATCCATCTACTCTATTGCATCTTGAGTAAAGTTTGTGCATGATGATTGATTGCTGTGAATTTTGTATGTGCATGGTCATGAGAAGGACAAGCTTAAGAGGCCATCTATGAAGAACTACAGCACCAAGACTTCGAGACGCTTGAGCAACAAGAGCCACGGGAGCAAGGCAAGTGCCCTTTGACCATATTGGTCCCATGTTTTGAAACTGTTTTGTTTGCCAAAACTCCTATGCTTGAGTCAACTTGATGGGACACCCTTTTATAGGAGTTTACTAGTTTTGTTAACCATCCTTGTCGCCGCGAGAGTTGATGAGTCGGGTATGGTCGATTTTTCCTTTTTGCGTCGCTTAATTCACGGGATACAGAAAGCTGAAATAAAACATGTCTAGCTACTGCACTCATATGAATAATGACGATGAGATCTTGATGATGTTAATGGACATAGAATTGGGGAGATCTAGGCAAGATTGGTTCGTGAATGTTGCTGGATGAGATGGTGGTACTTGCCGTAGATCTAAGGACCGGTTCATGCGAGAATATGCCAGGAAAACAGTGCACCTCAAGGCCAAGTATGGGTGCGGCTTAGCTGATTAAATAGGTGTGTTGCTAGCTTGTTATGGACCATGTATGGCGCGGGGAATGGGAGTCGAGGAGGACTGCCCTGGTAACTGCATGGCACAAGAGGGGGCCTGTGGGTGGGAGAATGGTGATTCGAGCCTATTGGTGAAACCTCAGTGAGTCCATACATCTAGTAGCCCCTTTGTAAAGGCTATTTTGTGATCTCTTGGTCATACATCGACGGTTGTGTACTGGTATAATGGAGGTTCTGCAGTCGCCAATGGGTGACGAAATCACAGACTTTTGAGTGAAGTGGTGCCACCTCTGCAGAGTGTAAAACTATCATGATAGCCGTGCTTCCGGTCAGAAGCACCTGGCCAACTTCCATGATTAGAGGGAAAACTTGGGATGGTTATTCGGTATGGTTATGGTTATGGTCATTGGGATTGGTTTTGGGACTGTATTGAGTCATGACAATGAGTTTGGTTTTGGCTATATGAATATGAGATGGTTATGAATTTTTATGAGCATGAGATGAACATGAGAAAGATTAATGGTTGGATGAGACTTGATAAATGGTGAATTATGATGAAAGAATGTTGCTTATTTACTTGATTATATTGGGATTACATTCACCTAGAAATAGTTGATGTTTTTATCATGTTTGTGAAATAAAATTTGCTTGCTGCAATGAGCCTTTTCATTTCCTACCTTGTTGTAAGCTACATGTCATACTTTTTCCGCACTTGTTGAGTACGACATGTACTCACCGTTGCATTACCACATAAACATTAGCTACAGGAGATGAGTACTTCGAGGACCATGTGGAGTACTAGGCGTGCGAACTACCGTCAACATGCCTGTGGAGTTGAAGATTGGAGCCTGCTGTTTAGTTATTTCCGCTGTAGTTTAGGCCCTGTTTGGCACAGCTTCTGAACCAGCTTTTTATAAAAATAAGCTGCGGGTGTATGTCACACCCGGTTTTTCCGAAGAAACAACCAAGTGAATATCACATGTATGCCAGGATCATTTTCTCATACATGTGATGACAAATAGTGAAGCATCATTTATTACAAGCCAGGTGTCGAATATAAATAAGTCTTACATCGCAAATGTCTCAATGGACACTAATGCTTCATCACAAGTAAATAAACTAGCAGCGGAATATTATTCTTTGGGGCTCCATCACAGGCGTTGCCCGGGGGTCTTCATGAACCTAAAAACCTTCCTCGGGTCCAAAATCTTGGTCATTATACACCACCTCATTATCTTGACCTGAGCAGCAATATAAACCAACAAATATGCAAGGTTGAGTACCAATGGTACTCAGCAAGTGTGGGAAAATTATATCATGCATGGCTAGAACAAGGAGAGGTTGAACTCATGGTTAAAGCACTACGCAATTAATACCTATCACCTTAGCTTATTAAGCACTTACATTACTACACAGGTGAAATGGTCCCAATCTCCCATCCCATCATCATAATCCAATAACCATAACATCATTTCCAATGTTAAGCTCCCCGCTTAACTTCCAAAACCATGAATCCTCTAATCATGAATAAGTCCAGGCCGCTCTTAACCGTGAGCACGGCTGTCAAGACAGTTTTGACTCTGCAGAGTTTGTACCACTGTACCCACAAGTAGTGATTTCATCCCCCGTTGCCGGGTGGACTAAAAGAACCTCCATTATGCCAGTGGCTACGATCCACATTCACACTTCCCAGGTGTGTAGCCAGGAGATCACTACGAAGCCTTTAAAAGGGATTCCCGGCGAGCGTGGGCCCACTGAGGTTTCACCCCTAACAGCATCCAAGAGGCTCCAACCCCGCTGCAGTGGCCCCCTCTTGAGCCTTGCGGTTCATATGGTAGTCCAGCTGACACCTACTCCCCGCACCATCCAACACACCCATACTACGCCGGGGATACACCTAATTAATTGGCCAAGCTGCCCCATCTCAGCATGTGGTTGGCACTGTAAAGTCGGTTTACATGCTCCATGAACCGGTCCTTAGGATCCAGGCAAGTACTAAACACAAACCCAAGTCTCGTGCACCCAGCACACAACCAAAACATCCAACTTGCCTTGATCCCTACCTCTACATAACTCCCAATAGCTCATTCAAGAGTATAGTATAATAAACTGATGATCTCATGTCCCAAATATCCCATTCTAAGCATGGCTAAGCATATGCATGTAAATAAATGACATGGTAAAATAAATCCCAACCCAAGCTACAAGGAAAACAAGGTAATGCAATTCTAAGGAAACTTTCCTAGCATGGGTTTCATATTTCATTTGACAATGCAAATAATTCTATCTACACATCCTAGCATAGGATCAAAGTGGTCAAGGACACTTGCCTCCTTCTTGCTGCTCTTGAAATGGATAGTCCTGGTCTTGGAAATGAATAACTGGTTCTTGAACAGGTTCTACTTCATACCATCACACATAGCAAAAGAAAAACAACAATCCATAAGACATAGTTCACACTTACACTTCATACAAACCACATATTCATATTCATGAAAGTTCTTTACCATTATATGTGTTGTGGTTACTTTATGTGTGTTGAGTTGTGGCTTGCATGCACTTTTAACCATGTGTATATGATTCCTACTTTTGTGTCCACCTTCATACTTACACACTATTTATATGGGTTTACAATAAATTTCTTATATTCAACTACTTCACCTTTTTACTACCAAGTGTGTATGAAAAGTATTATTTTCCCCATATGTGCCTTCATAATTTCTACCAACCCTAAACTGAACTCTTTGGATTTTAAAAACTCCATTGATCATTTACTAGTTGCTATATTTTTCAGATTTATATTCTTATGCATAATTGTGTATTTTATTATGAAATTAGTAATACATATCATCTAAACAGTATAGGTTCTGGTCCTAAATAATTTAATATCATAATTTGACCTTGGCTTCTGATGTATACTATTTCATAATTATTTTCCCTATTTTTCTATAGCTATTCTTTACTTAAAAATGTGTCCCTATACTAATAAATGTGAATAATAAATGAAACAGATTCATTTCAGCCCAAAAATATACTTTTATCTCACTCCAAAGTTTTCTAAGTACTGAGAAAGTTTTTAATTAATTTTGACAATTATGTTTATCCCCCTTTTTAATTTTTAAACACTAGTTACATATTCAATGTTTTAGATTAAATACTAAACAGGGCTAAAATAATGAACTCACCCCATTACAGGGTCTATAATATTATTTTCATAATTTCCAGGGGTCTAGCTACACTTATCAGAGGTGTTTTTCCTAATTTTTATTAAGTCCAGGGGCTAAAACTGATTTTTAAATGAATTTACATGAATTTCTGAAGTTCCAGGGGCTAGATCTGAAGTTTCCGGGGCTAGCTCTCAATTCCAGAGAACCCCAGGGGGTAGCACGTAAGAATTCCAGCCTTTATAACGCGAGGCTGACGTGGACCGTCCGATTTTAAACCGACGGCTGAGATTATAACATCGAACCGGTACGCGGGGATTTAAAGTCTACTGTGCGATTTAAAATAAACGGCGCACAAGCAGCCACGTCGCTCTGATCGAGCGCGGGCGGCGCTGCTGGCGGCGCACGGCGGCGGGAAGCGGCGATCTCGCCGGAAAGTTTCGGATTCTCGAGAATTCTGCCTAGAACTGTGATCTTATGGCCTAGATCGGTAGAGGGGAGGTCAGGGATCTCACCTCGGGGGTTTTCTCGAGCTCGGGGGTCCTGGAAAGTGATCGGCGGCGAGGTCCGAGGCAAAACCACGGCGAAGCTCGTCGGCGCTGGATTTACACCGTAAGTCTTCGGGTTTTCTGCACCTGCAAAGTTCCCCGGAGGCGGTGGATCAAGACCAGCGAGTTAGATCATAGTTTCCGAGCTTAGATCGGCCAGAATTCACCGGCGAAGTCTCGGTGCTCACCGGAGTGAAAATCGGCGATCGCGTGAGAAAAACTGATCGGGGCTGGGGTTTTTATAGCCGGGGGAGGGTGGTGGGTCTGTTGCGATCGAGTTTGAGTCGTTTGGGACCAGAATTCGGGCTGCGGGACGCGGAAATCCGGTCGGTTGCGATCGCGCGCGCGGGAGAGAATCCGGGGTCGCGGGGTTAGGGATGACATGCGGGTCCCACCTGTCTGTGAGAGACAGCGCGGCGCGCGCGGGGGCGGGCTGGCGCGGGGAAACTGGGCCGGCTGGCGGGTTTCGGCCCACTGGCCGGTTTTTTTCCCGTTTCTCTTTTTCTTTTTCCATTTCTTTTCTGTTTTGGGTATAATTTGAATTCCAGTTTGAATTTGAATTTTTGCAAAACATGCAACACGTCCAAAAATTTTTAAATTCCCCTCTGAACATGGTTTAGAGATTTGAATCAAAATTTGGGGTGTTACAGCTCTACCCCCCTTAAAAGAAATCTCGTCCTCGAGATTGGTGTTTCTAAGAAAACAATTCCGGAAATTGTGCCTTGAGCTCATCTTCCCGTTCCCAGGTAGCTTCCTCTTCTGAATGATGCTTCCACTGCACCTTGCACATCCGGATTCTCTTGTTTCTGGTGAGGCGTTCCATCGTCTCCAAAATCTTGTATGGTTGCTCGGCATAAGACAAATCTTCAGCTACATCCACTTCATTCATGGGTAACACCTCCTCAGGCATCCTCAGACATTTCTTGAGTTGTGACACATGGAATACATCGTGCACATCCGATTGATGAACCGGTAACTCTAGTTGGTACGCCACTTCGCCTTTCCTTTCTAAAACCTGGAAGGGTCCGATGTATCGAGGTGACAACTTCCCTTTCACCTTGAACCGACGAAGTCCTCTGATAGGGGACACCTTGAGATAAACATAGTCTCCCACGTTGAAAACGAGTTCTCTTCTTCGTACATCAGCATAACTCTTCTGGCGTGTTTGTGCTATCCTCAAGTTGTTGCGAATCTCCCTCACCTTCGCCTCGGCTTCTTGTAGCACTTCTGGACCAAACACTTTACTTTCTCCTGTTTGGTTCCAAAATAGGGGAGTTCTGCACTTCCTTCCATACAAAGCTTCAAACGGTGACATCTTCATACTAGCTTGATAGCTGTTGTTATAGGAAAACTCCGCATACGGTAAGTTCTTGTCCCAACTCCTATTGTTTTTGAGAGCGCATGCCCTTAACATATCTTCAAGGATCTGATTGGTTCTCTCCGTCTGCCCGTCAGTTTGGGGATGATAGGCAGAACTAAAGTTCAGATGGGTTCCCATGGTTTCATGCAACTTCTGCCAGAACCTTGAGGTGAACTGTGTCCCTCGATCCGACACAATCTTCTTTGGCACTCCATGGTAACACACGATCCTTGACATGTACAACTCTGCCAATTTGGATCCGCTGTAGCTTTCTTTCACAGGAATGAAATGAGCTACCTTGGTTAGCCTATCAATAATGACCCATATTGAATCATACCCGGATTGGGTCCTAGGCAATCCCACGACAAAATCCATGCTGATTTCTTCCCACTTCCATTCAGGCACTTTGAGTGGTTGCAACAATCCCGCGGGTCGTTGATGTTCTGCTTTCACCAACTGACATGTGTCACATAGGGCAACATGTTCCGCGACATCTCGCTTCATGCCATACCACCAATACCTGCTCTTGAGGTCCTGGTACATCTTCGTACTCCCAGGATGAATGGAATAGTCAGAATCATGAGCCTCCTTTAAAATCAATTCACGGATCTCTTTTACTTCTGGCACACAGATCCTTTTCCCGTGCCACACCTTTCCTTGTTCATCCTCTCTAAAACCAGGAGCTTTTTTCCTTGATGAGCTGTCTGATCTCTTGTATCTTCTCATCATTCTTTTGGCCCTCGCGTATGTCTTGCTCGAGTGTGGAGTCCACTTCCATGGCGATGGCTTCACCACTATTTACTAGACATAGATTGAGTCTTATAACCTCGTCCTTCAATTCTGCAGGCATGTCCTTCAAACTCAACTTATTGACCTGCACTTTCCGACTCAAAGCATCGGCCACGACGTTTGCTTTCCCAGGATGATAGTTGATGCCCACATCAAAGTCATTGATTAGCTCTAACCATCTCCTTTGTCGGAGGTTGAGATCTGGCTGTGTGAATATGTACTTCAAACTCTTATGATCCGTATATATCTCTGTCCTCTTCCCCATCAAATAGTGCCGCCAAATTTTCAACGCGTGTACCACTGCAGCTAGTTCTAGGTCATGTGTAGGATAGTTCTTCTCGTGCTTCCGAAGCTGCCGGGATGCATATGCCACGACATGTCCTTCTTGCATGAGAACACATCCCAACCCATTCCCAGAGGCATCGCAGTACACTGTGAAATTCTTCTGCATATCTAGCATAACCAGCACTGGGGCTGTTGTCAATCTCTTCTTTAGCTCCTGAAAGCTCGTCTCGCACTGTGGCGTCCAGGTGAATGCGATTCCCTTTTCCAACAGTTTGGTGAGAGGTCTCGAGATCTTGGAGAATCCCTCAATAAACCGTCGATAGTATCCAGCCAATCCCAAAAAGCTTCGAACTTCCCCGACATTTTCAGGGGTCTTCCACTTCTGGATATCCTCGATTTTGGCGGGATCTACGGAGATTCCTCCCTCCGAGATTATATGTCCTAAAAAGGGAACTCTCTTCAGCCAAAACTCACACTTGCTCAACTTGGCATATAGTTGGTGTTCCCTCAGCCTCTGTAACACCAACCTTAGATGTTTCTCATGTTCTTCTTCATCTTTGGAGAAGACGAGAATATCATCTATGAAAACCACCACAAATTTGTCCAGATATTCCATGAATACCTTGTTCATGAGGTACATGAAATATGCCGGGGCATTGGTTAGCCCGAAAGGCATGACAGTGTATTCATACAGTCCGTACCGAGATACGAAAGCTGTCTTGGGAATATCAGATTGCCTTATCTTGAGTTGGTGGTATCCCGACCTGAGATCAATTTTCGAGAACACACAAGCTCCCCTCAACTGATCAAACAAATCTTCAATGCGAGGCAATGGGTACTTGTTCTTGATGGTTACCTCATTCAAGGCACGTTAATCCACGCATAACCTTTGGGTTCCGTCTTTCTTGGGCACAAATATCACCGGAGCTCCCCATGGTGAGGAACTAGGGCGAATATACCCCTTCTCCGTCAATTCTCTCAAATGATCCTTGAGCTCCTCTAGCTGCTTGGAGTCCATTCAATAAGGTCTCTTGTATATCGGGGCTGTTCCCGGTACTAGCTCAATTGCGAACTCCACGTCACGGTCGGGAGGCATGCCTGGCAATTCCTCCGGGAAAACATCTGGATATTCCCTGATAGTCCTGATTTCCTCAACTTTCACCTCCACTTGATTTAATTTAATGTCCCTCCTAGGCTCGTGTATCGTTATGAACTTTACTTTGGTACCACTGGGGTGAGTTAGTTCCACCGTTCTGGTCGAACAATGGATGATTCCTTTATGTTTGGTCAACCAATCCATACCCAAAATAATATCTATCCCTCGTGAATCTATCACTATGAGGTTAGCAGTAAATACTACCCCATTAATGTCTAGGCTCACTTTGGGACACACTTGTCTTGTCCTTATTTCTCCACCTGGAGAGTTTACGGCTAACATATGGTTCATTTGTGTGGTTGCTAGGTCATGCTTCTTAACAAACCCTTGAGCAATGAACGAGTGGGTAGCACCAGAATCAAACAGCAGAGTTGCAAGGTGTAAATTGGCAGGAAACTTACCAACTACCACGTCGGGTGCCTCTTGTGCTTCCTCCATGGTGACATGGTTCACCCGTCCTCTCACTACATTCTGATGTTGTGGCGGCGCAGGCTTCTTCTTTGGGCATTTGTGGGCGTAGTGCCCCACTTCGCCACAGCTGAAACATTGCACCCCAATCTTAGACGCTTGGCCCTTGTTGTCTTGGGGTTGGTTTGGGGGTCCTTGCACTGCTGGTCGAGGTGGATATGCGGGGCGAGGCTGCTGCACAAACTGACGTTGCGGCTGTGCTGGTGCTGCGGGTGGCCTGTAGTTTGGGTTGTACCCTCTTGGTGCTGAATAGGGTACCGCAGCACGGCTTGTCTGCCCCGTAGGTTGTTGCATCATACGTGGGCGGGTGTTGCTCCCTGAGGCCTGATGTGACCATCCCGCCTTCCTCTTATTCTCATTTTCCAGGGCCTTTAGCTTTCTTTCCACCACAAACACTCTGTCCACCATCTTTTGAAAGCTTTCATACTCATTGGAGGACATTGCACACTGCATCTCTGCGGTAAGTCCTTCCACGAAACAATCTTGTTTCTGCTCATCAGTCTCTATGTCTCGTGGAGCATAACGGGATAGTTGAGTAAATTTAGTGAGGTATTCCCTCACCGTCATGTTTCCCTGCTGCAGTCCCAGAAACTCTTTCCTCTTGTTTTTGAGTTCACCTCTTGGGATGTAGTGATTGCGGAAGCTACGCTTGAACTCTTCCCAAGTGATGTTCTCAGGGTCATGATGGGCGGCCACGTAGGCGGTCCACCAATCAGCAGCAGGTCCCTGCAATTGATGAGAGGCAAACAGCACCCTCTCATACCCTTGGCATTGTATTATCCTCATCTTACTTTCAATGGTCTTCAGCCAATCATCTGCCTCCAGAGGTTCAGCAGCACTTGCAAACTTTGGAGGTTGAGTTCCTAGAAACTCACTCAACCTTGGTTGGCGTGGTGCAGCTTGTGTAGGTGGAACTTGATGCAAGTTGGCCACCACTTGAGTCAAGTTCCGGATGAGCTGATTTTGATTCTCCAGCATTTGGTGGAGAGGATCAACTTCTTCACTGCGGCCACCCCTTTCCTGGCCTCCAGAAAGATGAGGGTTGCATGCCTCATCATTGTTGTTGGCTGGGTTGGCAGCACGTCCTTTTCCTCTTCCGGCCATCTGGCAGAATCAACAAATGTTAATTTGATACCATTTAGTATCATCTTACTACCTTCATTTGTTGGTACTTTAAGGTGTTGAGGCTTTGTTAAAATTTTACGAGGGTTTATATCTCACACCAAATAAATGTACTATTATTTCCTGTGGGTTCACACACCAAAGCAAAACAATTCTGAAGACGAGGCTGTGGACAATTGCTCATGGCTTCCACAACTCACGTCACACACCAAGCATCATCACACCATTAACTACGTAACGACTCGACTACTCGACCTCTTGCTAGCTAGGGGAAAGACTCTACACTACTCGTCCTCTTGAGCTGGCTCCTCGGGATCTTCCTCCTCATTTCGGCTACCTTCTGACTCTGCTTTGGGTGGGGAGGCTGCTGGTGGAGAAGTGCGACGACGCCTGATCGCTCGGCGATCCGGGGAGTCAGGAGTCCATGGATCACTCACGGTGACACACAGTTCATTCCCATCTCCTCTTTCTCTCGCCTTTAAGCAAGCTCGCAGCAACGCCTCCGTTTCCTTCAGGGTGTCTCGGACATCCTGAAGCTCTTGTTGACACTCCTGCAGTCGAGTGCTGAGCATAGCAGCATCCTCCAAGCACAAGTCCATGTGCTCATGGGAAGTCCCTTGCTGCACCGGTGGGTACTTGTACTCCGTGGTACCACTCTCACGTTGGAGGACATACATGTACTCAGTTTTGTCCAAGTGGCGACGATAGATGTGACTCTGGCAGGTGATGGCCTCCTAGGTGACATCTCTCTCCGCGTCAACTTGTGTTGCTCGACAAGCTGGAGAGTGGTGAATCTTAAGCAGCTGATTCTCGTGTATAATCCTCATCTCCGAACTCCATTCTTCCCTCTTCTCACGGATGGTCCTGGTGGAGTTATAGTGGATGATTAGCTTGCCCGTATTGCCGGCGGCTTCGAGCATACGCCGAAGACGGCGCAACAAATCTCCTACTGCCAATCCATAGGAAAGGTACGTCACCGGACGACTCTCCTCTCTTTCGGCAAGGGCAACTACGGGAACTCTCCCTCCTGTGGACTTACGAGCGGTGCGAATCATACGAACCATCTAAAACAAAAGAATTTAAAATTAGGTTAGATAAATTCTCAAACAAAAATCCTATTTTGAATGAAAGTTGGGGTAAGATGAAGAAAATGACTCCTTTAATAACACTTTTCCACCCACACCTTGGAAAATAGTTTTTAAGAAAATAAGGCCCTTAAATATGTCCATTTCTACCTAGGTCCACGTTCCTACGGGCAACCTTGGCTCTGATACCACCTCTGTCACACCCGGTTTTTCCGAAGAAACAACCAAGTGAATATCACATGTATGCCAGGATCATTTTCTCATACATGTGATGACAAATAGTGAAGCATCATTTATTACAAGCCAGGTGTCGAATATAAATAAGTCTTACATTGCAAATGTCTCAATGGACACTAATGCTTCATCACAAGTAAATAAACTAGCAGCGGAATATTATTCTTTGGGGCTCCATCACAGGCGTTGCCCGGGGGTCTTCATGAACCTAAAAACCTTCCTCGGGTCCAAAATCTTGGTCATTATACACCACCTCATTATCTTGACCTAAGCAGCAATATAAACCAACAAATATGCAAGGTTGAGTACCAATGGTACTCAGCAAGTGTGGGAAAATTATATCATGCATGGCTAGAACAAGGAGAGGTTGAACTCATGGTTAAAGCACTACGCAATTAATACCTATCACCTTAGCTTATTAAGCACTTACATTACTACACAGGTGAAATGGTCCCAATCTCCCATCCCATCATCATAATCCAATAACAATAACATCATTTCCAATGTTAATCTCCCCGCTTAACTTCCAAAACCATCAATCCTCTAATCATGAATAAGTCCAGGCCGCTCTTAACCGTGAGCACGGCTGTCAAGACAGTTTTGACTCTGCAGAGTTTGTACCACTGTACCCACAAGTAGTGATTTCATCCCCCGTTGCCGGGTGGACTAAAAGAACCTCCATTATGCCAGTGGCTACGATCCACATTCACACTTCCCAGGTGTGTAGCCAGGAGATCACTACGAAGCCTTTACAAAGGGATTCCCGACGAGCGTGGGCCCACTGAGGTTTCACCCCTAACAGCATCCAAGAGGCTCCAACCCCGCTGCAGTGGCCCCCTCTTGAGCCTTGCGGTTCATATGGTAGTCCAGCTGACACCTACTCCCCGCACCATCCAACACACCCATACTACGCCGGGGATACACCTAATTAATTGGCCAAGCTGCCCCATCTCAGCATGTGGTTGGCACTGTAAAGCCGGTTTACATGCTCCATGAACCGGTCCTTAGGATCCAGGCAAGTACTAAACACAAACCCAAGTCTCGTGCACCCAGCACACAACCAAAACATCCAACTTGCCTTGATCCCTACCTCTACATAACTCCCAATAGCTCATTCAAGAGTATAGTATAATAAACTGATGATCTCATGTCCCAAATATCCCATTCTAAGCATGGCTAAGCATATGCATGTAAATAAATGACATGGTAAAATAAATCCCAACCCAAGCTACAAGGAAAACAAGGTAATGCAATTCTAAGGAAACTTTCCTAGCATGGGTTTCATATTTCATTTGACAATGCAAATAATTCTATCTACACATCCTAGCATAGGATCAAAGTGGTCAAGGACACTTGCCTCCTTCTTGCTGCTCTTGAAATGGATAGTCCTGGTCTTGGAAATGAATAACTGGTTCTTGAACAGGTTCTACTTCATACCATCACACATAGCAAAAGAAAAACAACAATCCATAAGACATAGTTCACACTTACACTTCATACAAACCACATATTCATATTCATGAAAGTTCTTTACCATTATATGTGTTGTGGTTACTTTATGTGTGTTGAGTTGTGGCTTGCATGCACTTTTAACCATGTGTATATGATTCCTACTTTTGTGTCCACCTTCATACTTACACACTATTTATATGGGTTTACAATAAATTTCTTATATTCAACTACTTCACCTTTTTACTACCAAGTGTGTATGAAAAGTATTATTTTCCCCTTATGTGCCTTCATAATTTCTACCAACCCTAAACTGAACTCTTTGGATTTTAAAAACTCCATTGATCATTTACTAGTTGCTATATTTTTCAGATTTATATTCTTATGCATAATTGTGTATTTTATTATGAAATTAGTAATACATATCATCTAAACAGTATAGGTTCTGGTCCTAAATAATTTAATATCATAATTTGACCTTGGCTTCTGATGTATACTATTTCATAATTATTTTCCCTATTTTTCTATAGCTATTCTTTACTTAAAAATGTGTCCCTATACTAATAAATGTGAATAATAAATGAAACAGATTCATTTCAGCCCAAAAATATACTTTTATCTCACTCCAAAGTTTTCTAAGTACTGAGAAAGTTTTTAATTAATTTTGACAATTATGTTTATCCCCCTTTTTAATTTTTAAACACTAGTTACATATTCAATGTTTTAGATTAAATACTAAACAGGGCTAAAATAATGAACTCACCCCATTACAGGGTCTATAATATTATTTTCATAATTTCCAGGGGTCTAGCTACACTTATCAGAGGTGTTTTTCCTAATTTTTATTAAGTCCAGGGGCTAAAACTGATTTTTAAATGAATTTACGTGAATTTCTGAAGTTCCAGGGGCTAGATCTGAAGTTTCCGGGGCTAGCTCTCAATTCCAGAGAACCCCAGGGGGTAGCACGTAAAAAT
This sequence comes from Neostapfia colusana, assembly GCA_030760725.1. Taxonomy (NCBI): domain Eukaryota; kingdom Viridiplantae; phylum Streptophyta; class Magnoliopsida; order Poales; family Poaceae; genus Neostapfia; species Neostapfia colusana. The sequence goes on from JASWHV010000015.1 coordinate 61,936,974, forward strand.
TCCAGCCTTTATAACGCGAGGCTGACGTGGACCGTCCGATTTTAAACCGACGGCTGAGATTATAACATCGAACCGGTACGCGGGGATTTAAAGTCTACCGTGCGATTTAAAATAAACGACGCACAAGCAGCCACGTCGCTCTGATCGAGCGCGGGCGGCGCTGCCAGCGGCGCACGGTGGCGGGAAGCGGCGATCTCGCCGGAAAGTTTCGGATTCTCGAGAATTCTGCCTAGAACTGTGATCTTATGGCCTAGATCGGTAGAGGGGAGGTCAGGGATCTCACCTCGGGGGTTTTCTCGAGCTCGGGGGTCCTGGAAAGTGATCGGCGGCGAGGTCCGAGGCAAAACCACGGCGAAGCTCGTCGGCGCTGGATTTACACCGTAAGTCTTCGGGTTTTCTGCACCTGCAAAGTTCCGCGGAGGCGGTGGATCAAGACCAGCGAGTTAGATCAGAGTTTCCGAGCTTAGATCGGCCAGAATTCACCGGCGAAGTCTCGGTGCTCACCGGAGTGAAAATCGGCGATCGCGTGAGAAAAACTGATCGGGGCTGGGGTTTTTATAGCCGGGGGAGGGCGGTGGGTCTGTTGCGATCGAGTTTGAGTCGTTTGGGACCAGAATTCGGGCTGCGGGACGCGGAAATCCGGTCGGTTGCGATCGCGCGCGCGGGAGAGAGTCCGGGGTCGCGGGGTTAGGGATGACATGCGGGTCCCACCTGTCTGTGAGAGACAGCGCGGCGCGCGCGGGGGCGGGCTGGCGCGGGGAAACTGGGCCGGCTGGCGGGTTTCGGCCCACTGGCCGGTTTTTTTCCCGTTTCTCTTTTTCTTTTTCCATTTCTTTTCTGTTTTGGGTATAATTTGAATTCCAGTTTGAATTTGAATTTTGCAAAACATGCAACACGTCCAAAAAATTTTAAATTCCCCTCTGAACATGGTTTAGAGATTTGAATCAAAATTTGGGGTGTTACAGTGTACCAAACAGTCAGCTTCTCCAGCAACTTATTAGTTCAGCTGCTTCTCAGAATGAACTAAAAGCAGGATATAAGTTTAAGCTGCCGTTCACCAGCTTTTTAGACAAGTTGTTTTTTTAACAAGTTTAAGTCGTGCCAAACAGGGCCTTAGAGTCTTTCGCTGCAAGAATAAGTTAGATATTCATGAGTGATACATCGAGTCATTGTAATAAAGTACTGAAATACTATTTATTCGTGGTTATATTCTGAATTCAGTTTGTGGATGACATGTGTATGTGTGATGAACATACTGGACACACATATGCATTCACTTGGTTCTATTTTCGGAACTGGATGTCACAAATATGCGCGTGAATCAACTAGAACCGACTTCAGGGAGCCATAGAGTCGACACGTGGAGGATGACCGAGTTTGGGGGGCTTACCAGGTTCGACCGACCCTATAGGTGGGTCATTGGATCTATGGACGGCCACGTGTCATCCTCTGATTGGCTGGAAGTGTATATTATAGGATTGCTCCCCTAAATCCTCCTCAATTTTGCATATTTTCCCTGCATGCACATTTCTTTCCAGGTACAAGTGGAACTACGTTATTTGCAAGGGTAATATGTGCAAGAAATGTTTATTCTTTCACATATATGAGTAATATTGACGTTCGAAATTGGTACTTAACAACCGTCAACGAACTCGCCAAGTTTATAGTAAACAGCGGATAAAACCTGAAGCAGGCCGGACTAGTCTGGTCTGAGGTCGGACTAGTCCGGTCTAAGTATAAATTTGTGTTTTAGGTTTCCTTTTAAGTTTGTTTGAGCGTAAAATATATAGTAGTCAAATGATATCACTAATTAGATGAGAATGATTAGATTGCGAAATAGTAGAACAATTTGCGGGCATTAACACAATGAAAGCTTAACAAGTAATTCTAGTGAGCAAGTGAGATAGTAGAGGAACCAAGAGTCACGATTTATCCCGAGGTTCGATTCCACACAGGAATCTACGTCCTCGTTGAGGAGTCCACCAAGGACCGGGTATTTTCCAACCCTTCCCTCACCAAGCGATCACCAAGATCAAGCCCAAGCTCTCTCACTATCAATAAAATGTGAATACAATGCTCTTAGGGGCTACTCACACCTTGAGGCTCCGTACACCAACCAAGTAGTTCTAGAATTCAATGTACAACTGTTAAGAGCTCAAAATAACAGTTAGAGTGCAAGGGAATCAAACCGAGAGCTCAAACATCGATCACCACGTCTTTCCTCTCACAAAACCACTAAGTCCTTAAGATCCAATCTTAGAGGTCTAGAAGGTGAGGAAAGAGGCTTAGAAGAGCTCTAGGAATGAGTTTTCAGCGCTTAGTTTGTTTTCTTTTCAATTCTCAGCCGAGGGGTCTCCTTTTATAGAAATCCCGGCATTTAGCCGTTACCAACTAAAGTCCGGACTAGTCCGGTCCCAACCCCGGACTAGTCCGTTCTTGAGGGACCACTCACGTCACAAAGCTACCAACTAAAGTTTAGTGACCATTGGACTCAAACGGTCATGAAACCGCAGACTAGTCCGGCCAAGACCGGACTAGTCCGATCTCAGTCACGAACCTTTGTTCCGTATGAGAACGGAATAGTGTGGTAAGGGCGGACTAGTCCGACCTCAAGGGCGGACTAGTCCGGGTTACCAGACTTAGTCTAAAAACTCTCTAATCTGAGCAGCGGACTAGTCCAGCCAACTTTGGACTAGTCCGAGCTCACACAGGAACCTTTGTTCCATCCTAATTCGGACTAGTCTGAAAAGATCGGACTAGTCCGGCCTGTGGAGCGGACTAGTCCGATGGAACTCAGAGACTTCTTCTCCGGACATAAGCGGCTTAGTCCGCTTAGCGGACTAGTCCGGCCTATCGAGCGGACTAGTCCGGCCTTCTGAGACTTAGTCTCATAACGGCTCAGACTCACACAACAACGGACTAGTCCGGTCTTTAATGGACAAGTCCGAACTGACTCAAAGACTCTTTATCTATGACCACTTTGTCTCATGATTCTAACTTTCTACCCATCGTTTGAGCTCTCTAATGATTCTCAAGCATCTAAAAGAGAAGACCCTGTACAAAACTAGAAAATGTGAAATAGAGAATTCTATTTTCTACTCTTTCAAGTCTTCTTCTTTTCCTTTTGCTTCTTGAGAGACTCCATATCCATTTCTTTGATAAACACCCGTGCTTATACTCAGTAGAAACTTATTAGTATCTTAATTGTCTTCATCAATCAACCGAAATCCACGGGAATTACCTAGATGCACTTTCAATCTCCCCCTTTTTGGTGATTGATGACAACTCATTAAGATTTTCGAAAAGTAGATATAATAGATTGTTTTCATAACACATGTGTGTATGATTTACTCCCCTAGATGTGTGCACATTGGATTATCAAGGAAAATATGTGTCACACCCGGTTTTTCCGAAGAACAACCAAGTGAATAACACATGTATGTCAGGATCATTTTCTCATACATTTGATGAAAAATAGTGAAGCATCATTTATTACAAGCCAGGTGTCGAATATAAATAAGTCTTACATAGCAAATGTCTCGATGGACAATAATAAGTTCATCACGAGTAAATAAACTAGCAGCGGAATATTATTCTTTAGGGCTCCATCACAGGCGTTGCCCGGGGGTCTCCATGAACCTAGAAACCTTCTTCGGGTCCAAAGTCTTGGTCATTATACACCACCTCATTATCTTGACCTGAGCAGCAATATAAACCAACAAAATATGCAAGGTTGAGTACCAATGGTACTCAGCAAGTGTGGGAAAATTATATCTTGCATGGCTAGAACAAGGAGAGGTTGAACTCATGGTTAAAGCACTACGCAATTAATACCTATCACCTTAGCTTATTAAGCACCTACATTACTACACAGGTGAAATGGTCCCAAGCTCCCATACCATCATCATAATCAAATAACCATAACATCATCTCCAATGTTAAGCTCCCCGCTTAACATCCACAACTTCCAAAACCAACAATCCTCTAATCATGAATAAGTCCAAGTCGCTCTTGACCGTGAGCACGGCTGTCATGACAGTTTTTGACTCTGCAGAGTTTGTACCACTGTACCCACATGTAGTGATTTCATCCCCCGTTGCCGGGTGGACTAAAAGAACCTCCATTATGCTAGTGGCTATGAACCACATTCACACTTCCCAGGTGTGTAGCCAGGAGATCACTACGAAGCCTTTACAAAGGGATTCCCGACGAGCGTGGGCCCACTGAGGTTTCACCCCTAACAGCATACAAGAGGCTCCAACCCCGCTGCAGTGGCCCCCTCTTGAGCCTTGCGGTTCATATGATAGTCCAGCTGACACCTACTCCCCGCACCATCCAACACACCCATACTACGCCGGGAATACACCTAATTAATTGGCCAAGCTGCCCCATCTCAGCATGTGGTTGGCACTGTAAAGCCAGGTTACATGCTCCATGAACCGGTCCTTAGGATCCAGGCAAGTACTAAACACAAACCCGAGTCTCGTGCACCCAGCACACAACCAAAACATCCAACTTGCCTTGATCCCTACTTCTACATAACTCATAATATCTCATTCAAGAGTATGGTAAAGTAAACTGATGATCTCATATCCTAAATATCCCATTCTAAGCATGGCTAAGCATATGCATAATAATAAATGACATGATAAAATAAATCCCAACCCAAGCTACAAGGAAACAAGGTAATGCAATTCTAGGGAAACTTCCTAACATGGGTTTCATATTTCAATTGACAGTGCAAATAGTTCTAACTACACAGCCTAGTATAGGATCAAAGTGGTCAAGGACACTTGCCTCCTTCCTGCTGCTCTTAAAATGGGTAGTCCTGATCTTGGAAAGGAATAACTTGCTCTTGAGCAGGTTCTACATCATACCATCACACTTAGCAAAAGAAAAACAACAATCCATAAGACATAATTCACACTTCCACTTCATACAAACCACACATTCATATTTATGAAAGTCATTCACCATTATATGTGTTGTGGTTACTCTATGTGTGTTGATTTGTGTCTTGTATACACTTTTAATCATATGTATATGATTCCTACTTTTGTATTCACATTTATGCTTGCATACTATATATATGAGTTTCCAATTTAAATAAATTCCTTATATTCAATTACTACACCTTTTAGCTACCAAGTATGCATAAAAGGTATTTTTCTTCTCCATATGTGTCTTCAGAATTTCTACAAACCCTAAACTGAATTCTTTGGATTTTAGAAACTCCATTTATCATTTACTAGTTGCTATATTTTCAGATTTATTTTCCTATGCATAAATGTGTACTTTATATTGAAAATAGTAAGACACATCATCTAAACAGAATAGGTTCTGATATAAATATATTTACTAATATATTTTTGACCATTTCCTCTGATGTAAACTATTTTACAATTATTTTACCTATTTTCTAAAACTATTCATTACTTAAAAATTGTGTCCCTAAATGTGAATAATAAATTAAACAGATTCAATTCAGCCCAAAATATGTTTTTATCTCACTCCAAAGTTTTCTAAATACTGAGAAAGTTTTTAATTTAATTATGACAATATGTTTCTCCCACTTTTTAATTTTTAAACACTAGCCACATATTCAATTTCCTAATTTAAATACTAAACAGGGCTAAAAAGATAAACTCACCCCATTACAGGGTCTATAATATTATTTTCAGAATTTCCAGGGGTCTAGCTACACTTATCAGAGGTGTTTTTCCTAATTTTTATTAAGTCCAAGGGCTAAAACTGATTTTTAAATGAATTTACATGATTTTCTGGAGTTCCAGGGGCTAGATCAGAAGTTTCTGGGGCTAGCTCTTATTTCTCGAGAACCCCAGGGGGTAGCACGTAAGATTTCCAGTCTTTATAACGCGGGGCTGACGTGGACCGTCCGATTTTAAACCGACGGCTGAGATTATAACGCCGAACCGGTACGCGGGGGTTTAAACCCTACCGTGCGATTTAAAATAAACGGCGCACAAGCGGCCACGTCGCTCTGATCGAGCGAGGGCGGCGCTGCCGGCGGCGCACGGCGGCAGGAAGCGGCGATCTCGCCGGAAACTTTCGGATCCTCGAGAATTCTGCCTAGAACTGTGATCTTATGGCATAGATCGGTAGAGGGGAGGTCGGGGATCTCACCTCGGGGGTTTTCTTGAGCTCGGAGGTCCTGGAAAGTGATCGGCGGCGAGGTTCGAGGCAAAACCACGGCGAAGGTCGTCGGCGCTGTGTTTACACCGCAAGTCACCGAGTTTTCTGCACCTGCAAGGTTCCCCGGAGGCGGTGGATCAAGACCAGTGAGTTAGATCGGAGTTTCCGAGCTTAGATCGGCCAGAATTCACCGGAGAAGTCTCGGTTCTCACCGGAGTAAAAATCGGCGATCGCGTGGGAAAAACAGAACGAGGCCAGGGGTTTTATAGACGGGGAAGGGTGGCGGGGTGGTTTAGATCATGTCCGCGTCGGCTACGAACAGAATTCAGCGGGGTTTACGTCGAAATCCCGATCGGTTTCGATTCAGGCGCGGGGGAGTTCGGCGCAGCGCGAGGTAGACGAAGATCGGTGGGTCCCGCCTGTCAGTGTGAGAGAGCGCGGGCGCGCGGCTGCGGGCTGGCGCTGGGTAAGTTGGGCCGGCTGGTGGGTTTTGGCCCACTGGCCGGTTTTTTTCTGTTTTCTCTTTTTCTTTTTCCATTTCTTTTCTGATTTGAGTTTAATTTGAATTCTAGTTTAAATTTGAATTTTTGCAAAACATGCAACACGTCCAAAAATTTTTAAATTCCCCTCTTAACATGATTTAAGGTTTTGAATCAAAATTTTGGGGTGTTACAGCTCTACCCCCCTTAAAAGAAATCTCATCCTCGAGATTGGTGTTTCTAAGAAAACAATTCCAGAAATTGTGCCTTGAGCTCATCTTCCCGCTCCCAGGTGGCTTCCTCTTCTGAGTGATGCTTCCACTGCATCTTGCACATCCGGATTCTTTTATTTCTGGTGAGGCATTCCATTGTCTCCAAAATCTTGTATGGTTGCTCGGCATAAGACAAATCCTCAGCTACATCCACTTCATTCATGGGTAACACCTCTTCAGGCGTCCTCACACATTTCTTGAGTTGTGACACATGGAATACATCGTGCACATCCGATAGATGAACCGGTAACTCTAGTTGATACGCCACTTCGCCTTTCCTTTCCAAAACTTGAAAGGGTCCGATGTATCGAGGTGACAACTTCCCTTTCACCTTGAACCGACGAAGTCCTCTGATAGGGGACACCTTGAGATAAACATAGTCTCCCACGTTGAAAACGAGCTCTCTTCTTCGTACATCAGCATAACTCTTTTTCCGTGTCTGTGCTATCCTCAAGTTGTTGCGAATCTCCCTCACCTTCGCCTCATCTTCTTGTAGCACTTCTGTACCAAACACTTTATTTTCTCCTGTTTGGTTCCAAAATAGGGGAGTTCTGCACTTCCTTCCATACAAAGCTTCAAACGGTGACATCTTCATACTAGCTTGATAGCTGTTGTTATAGGAAAACTCCGCATACGGTAAGTTCTTGTCCCAACTCCTATTGTTTTTGAGTGCACATGCCCTTAACATATCTTCAAGGATCTGATTGGTTCTTTCCGTCTGCCCGTCAGTTTGGGGATGATAGACAGAGCTGAAGTTCAGATGGGTTCCCATGGTTTCATGCAACTTCTGCCAAAACCTCGAGGTGAACTGTGTCCCTCGGTCCGACACTATCTTCTTTGGCACTCCATGGTAACACACGATCCTTGACATGTATAATTCTGCCAATTTGGATCCGCTGTAGCTTTCTTTCACGGGGATGAAATGAGCTACCTTGGTTAGCCTATCAATGATGACCCATATTGAATCATACCCTGATTGGGTCCTAGGCAATCCCACGATGAAATCCATGCTGATTTCTTCCCATTTCCATTCAAGCACTTTGAGTGGTTGCAATAATCCCGCGGGTCGTTGATGTTCTGCTTTCACCAACTGACATGTGTCACATAGGGCAACATGTTCCGCGACATCTCGCTTCATGCCATACCACCAATACCTGCTCTTGAGGTCCTGGTACATCTTCGTACTCCCAGGATGAATGGAATAGTCGGAATCATGAGCCTCCTTCAAAATCAATTCACGGATCTCCTTTACTTCTGGCACACAGATTCTTTTCCCGTGCCACACCGTTCCTTGTTCATCCTCTCTAAAACCAGGAGCTTTATTTTCCTTGATGAGCTGTCTGATCTCTTGTATCTTCTCATCATTCTTTTGGCCCTCGTGTATGTCTCGCTCGAGTGTGGAGTCCACTTCCATGGCGATGGCTTCACCACTATGTACTAGACATAGATTGAGCCTTATAACCTTGTCCTTCAATTCTGCAGGCATGTCCTTCAATCTCAACTTATTGACCTGCACTTTCCGACTCAAAGCATCGGCCACGACGTTTGCTTTCCCAGGATGATAGTTGATGCCCACATCAAAGTCATTGATTAGCTCTAACCATCTCCTTTGTCTGAGGTTGAGATCTGGCTGTGTGAAAATGTACTTCAAACTCTTATGGTCCGTATATATCTCTGTCCTCTTCCCCATCAAATAGTGTCGCCAAATTTTCAACGCGTGTACCACTGCGGCTAGTTCTACGTCATGTGTAGGATAGTTTTTCTCGTGCTTCCGAAGCTGCCGGGATGCATAAGCCACGACATGTCCTTCTTGCATGAGAACACATCCCAACCCGTTTCCAGAGGCATCGCAGTACACTGTGAAATTCTTCTGCATATCTGGCATAACCAACACTGGGGCTGTTGTCAATCTCTTCTTTAGCTCCTGAAAGCTCGTCTCGCACTGTGGCGTCCAGGTGAATGTGATTCCCTTCTCCAACAGTTTGGTGAGAGGTCTCGAGATCTTGGAGAATCCCTCAATAAACCGTCGATAGTACCTAGCCAATCCCAAAAAGCTTCGAACTTCCCCGACATTTTCAGGGGTCTTCCACTTCTGGATATCCTCGATTTTGGCGGGATCTACGGAGATTCCTCCCTCCGAGATTATATGTCCTAAAAAGGGAACTCTCTTCAGCCAAAACTCACACTTGCTCAACTTGGCATATAGTTGGTGTTCTCTCAGCCTCTGCAACACCAACCTTAGATGTTTCTCATGTTCTTCTTCATCTTTGGAGAAGACGAGAAAGTCATCTATGAAAACCACCACAAATTTGTCCAGATATTCCATGAATACCTTGTTCATGAGATACATGAAGTATGCCGGGGCATTATAGCCCGAAAGGCATGACAGTGTATTCATACAGTCCGTACCGAGATACGAAAGCTGTCTTGGGAATATCAGATTGCCTTATCTTGAGTTGGTGGTATCCCGACCTGAGATCAATTTTCGAGAACACACAAGCTCCCCTCAACTGATCAAACAAGTCTTCAATGCAAGGCAATGGGTACTTGTTCTTGATGGTTACCTCATTCAAAGCACGGTAATCCACGCATAACCTTTGGGTTCCGTCTTTCTTGGGCACAAATATCACCGGAGCTCCCCATGGTGAGGAACTAGGGCGAATATACCCCTTCTCCGTCAATTCTCTCAAATGATCCTTGAGTTCTTCTAGCTGCTTGGAGTCCATCCGATAAGGTCTCTTGTATATCGGGGCTGTTCCCGGTACTAGCTCAATTGCGAATTCCACTTCATGGTCGGGAGGCATACCTGGCAACTCCTCCGGAAAAACATCTGGATATTCCCTGATAGTCCTGATTTCCTCAACTTTCACCTCAACTTGATTTAATTTAATGTCCCTCCTAGGCTCGTGTATCGTTATGAACTTTACTCATGTGCCACTAGGGTGAGTTAGTTCCACCGCTCTGGTCGAACAATGGATGATTCCTTTATGTTTGGTCAACCAATCCATACCCAAAATAATATCTATCCCTTCTGAATCTATCACGATGAGGTTAGCAGTAAATACTACCCCATTAATGTCTAGATTCACCTTGGGACACACTTGTATTGTCCTTATTTCTCCACCTGGAGAGTTTACGGCTAGCATATGGTTCATTTGTGTGGTTGCTAGGTCATGCTTCTTAACAAACCCTTGAGCAATGAACGAGTGGGTAGCACCAGAATCAAACAGCAGGGTTGCAAGGTGTAAATTGGCAGGAAACTTACCAACTACTACGTCGAGTGCATCTTGTGCTTCCTCCATTGTGACGTGGTTCACCCGTCCTCTCATTACATTCTGCTGTTGTGGCTGCGCGGGCTTCTTCTTTGGGCACTTATGGGCGTAGTGTCCCACTTCACCACAGCTAAAACATTGCACCCCAACCTTAGGTGTCTGGCCTTTGTTGTCTTGGGGTTGGTTTGGGGGTCCTTGCACTGCTGGTCGAGGTGGATATGCGGGGCGAGGCTGCTGCACAAACTGACATTGCGGCTGTGCTGGTGCTGCCGGAGGCCTGTAGTTTGGGTTGTACCCTCGTGGTGCTGAATAGGGTACCGCAGCACGACTCGTCTGCCCCGTAGGTTGCTGCATCATACGTGGGCGGGTGTTGATCCCTGAGGCTTGATGTGACCACCCGGCCTTCCTCTTATTCTCATTTTCCAAGGCCTTTAGCTTCCTTTCTACCAAAAATGCTCTGTCCACCATCTTTTGGAAGCTTTCATACTCATTTGAGGACATTGCACACTGCATCTCCGCGGTAAGTCCTTCCACGAAACAATCTTGTTTCTGCTCATCAGTCTCTATGTCTCGTGGGGCATAACGGGATAGTTGAGTAAATTTAGTGAGGTATTCCCTCACAGTCATGTTACCTGCTGCAACCCCAAAAATTCTTTCCTCTTGTTTTTGAGTTCACCTCTTGGGATGTAATGGTTGCGGAAGCTACGCTTGAACTCTTCCCAAGTGATGTTCTCAGGGTCATGATGGGCGGCCACGTAGGCGGTCCACCAATCAGCAGCAGGTCCATGCAATTGATGAGAGGCAAACAGCACCCTCTCATACCCTTGGCACTGGATGATCCTCATCTTGCTTTCAATGGTCTTCAGCCAATCATCTGCCTCCAGAGGTTCAGCAGCACTTGCAAACTTTGGAGGTTGAGTTCCTAGAAACTCACTCAACCTTGGTTGGCGTGGTGCAGCTTGTGGAGGTGGAACTTGATGCAAGTTGGCCACCACTTGAGTCAAGTTCTGGATGAGCTGATTCTGATTCTCCAGCATTTGGTGGAGGGGATCAACTCCTTCACGGCGACCACCCCGGTCCTGGCCTCCAGAAAGATGAGGGTTGCATGCCTCATCGTTGTTGTTGGCGGGGTTGGCAGCACGTCCTTTTCCTCTTCCGGCCATCTGGCAGAATCAACCAATGTTAATTTGAAAGCATTTAGTATCATCTTACTACTTTCATTTGTTTGTACTTTGAAGCGTTGAGGCTTTGTTATACTTTTACAAGGGTTCATATCTCACACCAAATAGATGCACTATTATTTCATGAGGGTTCACACACCAAAGCAAAACAATCTAAAGACGAGGCTGTGGACAATTGCTCATGGCTTCCACAACTCACGTCACACACCAAGCATTAACACACCATTAACTACGTAACGACTCGACTACTCGACATCCTTCTAATTTAAGGGAAAGGCTCTACGCTACTCGTTTTCTTGAGCTGGCTCCTCGGGATCTTCCTCATCATTTCGGCTGCCTTCTGACTCTGCTTTGGGTGAGGAGGATGCTGGTGGAGAAGTGCGACGACGCCTGATCGCTCGGCGATCTGGGGAGTCAGGAGTCCATGTATCATTCACGGTGACACACAGTTCATTCCTATCTCCTCTTTCTCTCGCCTTTAAACAGGCTCGCAGCAACGCCTCCGTTTCCTTCAGGGTGTCCCGGACATCCTGAAGCTCTTGTTGACACTCCTGCAGTCGAGTGCTGAGCATAGAAGCATCTTTCAAGCACAAGTCCATGTGCTCATGGGAAGTCCCTTGCTGCACCGGCGGGTACTTGTACTCCGTGGTACCACTCTCACGTTGGAGGACATACATGTACTCAGTTTTGTCCAAGGGGCGACGATAGATGTGACTCTGGCAGGTGATGGCCTCCCAGGTGACATCTTTCTCCGCATCGACCTATGTCGCTCGACAAGCTGGAGAGTGGTGAATCTTAAACAGTTGATTTTCGTGTATAATCCTCATCTCTGAACTCCATTCTTCCCTCTTATTACGGATGGTCCTGGTGGAGTTATAGTGGATGATTAGCTTGCCCGTGTTGCCGGCGGCTTCGAGCATACGCCGAAGACGGCGCAATAAGCCTCCTACTACCAATCCGTAGGAAAGGTACGTCACCGGACGGCTCTCCTCTCTCTCAGCAAGGGCAACTACGGGAACTCTCCCTCCTGTGGACTTGCGAGCAGTGCGAATCATGCGAACCATCTAAAACAAAAAGAATTTAAAATTAGGTTAGATAAACTCTCAAACAAAAATCCTATTTTGAATGAAAACTGGGGTAAGATGAAGAAAGTGACTTTGAAAAATAGTTTTTAAGAAAATAGGGCCCTTAAATACGTCCATTTCTACCTAGGTCCACGTTCCTACGGGCAACCTTGGCTCTGATACCACTTCTGTTACACCCGGTTTTTCCGAAGAACAACCAAGTGAATAACACATGTATGCCAGGATCATTTTCTCATACATGTGATGACAAATAGTGAAGCATCATTTATTACAAGCCAGGTGTCGAATATAAATAAGTCTTACATAGCAAATGTCTCGATGGATAATAATAAGTTCATCACAAGTAAATAAACTAGCAGCGGAATATTATTCTTTAGGGCTCCATCACAGGCGTTGCCCGGGGGTCTCCATGAACCTAGAAACCTTCTTCGGGTCCAAAGTCTTGGTCATTATACACCACCTCATTATCTTGACCTGAGCAGCAATATAAACCAACAAAATATGCAAGGTTGAGTACCAATGGTACTCAGCAAGTGTGGGAAAATTATATCATGCATGGCTAGAACAAGGAGAAGTTGAACTCATGGTTAAAACACTACGCAATTAATACCTATCACCTTAGCTTATTAAGCACCTACATTACTACACAGGTGAAATGGTCCCAAGCTCCCATACCATCATCATAATCAAATAACCATAACATCATTTCCAATGTTAAGCTCCCCGCTTAACATCCACAACTTCCAAAACCATCAATCCTCTAATCATGAATAAGTCCAAGCCGCTCTTGACCGTGAGCACGGCTGTCATGACAGTTTTTGACTCTGCAGAGTTTGTACCACTGTACCCACATGTAGTGATTTCATCCCCCGTTGCCGGGTGGACTAAAAGAACCTCCATTATGCCAGTGGCTACGAACCACATTCACACTTCCCAGGTGTGTAGCCAGGAGATCACTACGAAGCCTTTACAAAGGGATTCCCGATGAGCGTGGGCCCACTGAGGCTTCACCCCTAACAGCATACAAGAGGCTCCAACCCCGCTGCAGTGGCCCCCTCTTGAGCCTTGCGGTTCATATGATAGTCCAGCTGACACCTACTCCCCGCACCATCCAACACACCCATACTACGCCGGGAATACACCTAATTAATTGGCCAAGCTGCCCCATCTCAGCATGTGGTTGGCACTGTAAAGCCAGGTTACATGCTCCATGAACCGGTCCTTAGGATCCAGGCAAGTACTAAACACAAACCCGAGTCTCGTGCACCCAGCACACAACCAAAACATCCAACTTGCCTTGATCCCTACTTCTACATAACTCATAATATCTCATTCAAGAGTATGGTAAAGTAAACTGATGATCTCATATCCCAAATATCCCATTCTAAGCATGGCTAAGCATATGCATAATAATAAATGACATGATAAAATAAATCCCAACCCAAGCTACAAGGAAACAAGGTAATGCAGTTCTAGGGAAACTTCCTAACATGGGTTTCATATTTCAATTGACAGTGCAAATAGTTCTAACTACACATCCTAGTATAGGATCAAAGTGGTCAAGGACACTTGCCTCCTTCCTGCTGCTCTTGAAATGGGTAGTCCTGATCTTGGAAAGGAATAACTTGCTCTTGAGCAGGTTCTACATCATACCATCACACTTAGCAAAAGAAAAACAACAATCCATAAGACATAATTCACACTTCCACTTCATACAAACCACACATTCATATTTATGAAAGTCATTCACCATTATATGTGTTGTGGTTACTCTATGTGTGTTGATTTATGTCTTGTATACACTTTTAATCATATGTATATGATTCCTACTTTTGTATTCACATTTATGCTTGCATACTATATATATGAGTTTCCAATTTAAATAAATTCCTTATATTCAATTACTACACCTTTTAGCTACCAAGTATGCATGAAAGGTATTTTTCTTCTCCATATGTGTCTTCAGAATTTCTACCAACCCTAAACTAAATTCTTTGGATTTTAGAAACTCCATTTATCATTTACTAGTTGCTATATTTTCAGATTTATTTTCCTATACATAAATGTGTTCTTTATAATGAAAATAGTAAGACACATCATCTAAACAGAATAGGTTCTGATCTAAAATATTTACTAATATATTTTTGACCTTTTCCTCTGATGTAAACTATTTTACAATTATTTTCCCTATTTTCTAAAACTATTCATTACTTAAAAATTATGTCCCTAAATGTGAACAATAAATTAAACAGATTCAATTCAGCCCAAAATATGTTTTTATCTCACTCCGAAGTTTTCTAAATACTGAGAAAGTTTTTAATTTAATTATGACAATATGTTTGTCCCACTTTTTAATTTTTAAACACTAGCCACATATTCAATTTCCTTATTTAAATACTAAACAGGGCTAAAAAGATAAACTCACCCCATTACAGGGTCTATAATATTATTTTCAGAATTTCCAGGGGTCTAGCTACACTTATCAGAGGTGTTTTTCCTAATTTTTATTAAGTCCAGGGGCTAAAACTGATTTTTAAATGAATTTACATGATGTTCTGGAGTTCCAGGGGCTAGATCAGAAGTTTCCGGGGCTAGCTCTTATTTCCCGAGAACCCCAGGGGGTAGCACGTAAGATTTCCAGTCTTTATAACGCGGGGCTGACGTGGACCGTCCGATTTTAAACCGACGGCTGAGATTATAACGCCAAACCGGTACGCGGGGGTTTAAACCCTACCGTGCGATTTAAAATAAGCGGCGCACAAGCGGCCACGTCGCTCTGATCGAGCGCGGGCGGCGCTGCCGGCGGCGCACGACGGCGGGAAGCGGCGATCTCGCCGGAAACTTTCGGATCCTCGAGAATTCTGCCTAGAACTGTGATCTTATGGCATAGATCGGTAGAGGGGAGGTCGGGGATCTCACCTCGGGGGTTTTCTTGAGCTCGGAGGTCCTGGAAAGTGATCGGCGGCGAGGTCCGAGGCAAAACCACGGCGAAGCTCGTCGGCACTGTGTTTACACCGCAAGTCACCGAGTTTTCTGCACCTGCAAGGTTCCCCGAAGGCGGTGGATCAAGACCAGTGAGTTAGATCGGAGTTTCCGAGCTTAGATCGGCCAGAATTCACCGGAGAAGTCTCGGTTCTCACCGGAGTAAAAATCGGCGATCGCGTGGGAAAAACAGAACGAGGTCGGGGTTTTTATAGACGGGGAAGGGCGGCGGGGTGGTTTAGATCATGTCCGCGTCGGCTACGAACAGAATTCAGCGGGGTTTACATCGAAATCCCGATCGGTTTCGATTCGGGCGCGGGGGAGTTCGGCGCGGCGCGAGGTAGACGAAGATCGGTGGGTCCCGCCTGTCAGTGTGAGAGAGCGCGGGCGCGCGGCTGCGGGCTGGCGCGGGGTAAGTTGGGCCGGCTGGTGGGTTTCGGCCCACTGGCCGGTTTTTTTCTGTTTTCTCTTTTTCTTTTTCCATTTCTTTTCTGATTTGAGTTTAATTTGAATTCCAGTTTAAATTTGAATTTTTGCAAAACATGCAACACGTCCAAAAAATTTTAAATTCCCCTCTTAACATGATTTAAGGTTTTGAATCAAAATTTTGGGGTGTTACAATATGCACAAGAGTGAGTTCTCTGGGAATTTCATACTTAGATGTGTTATGGTGGGGTGGCTAAGTGTGATGTGAGCAGTGACCGCATTAAGAAAGATATAAGATTTACGAGCAAACATATTTCAATATGGCATAATATGAAGACATAAAATAGCATAGTCATTACAAAATAACATAAGTGGCATAATGTGGCATAGTTATTACAAACCAGCATAAAATGAGTTTAAAGAGCAAGACTTATGACTAGACTTATGACTAGACATAACTAGACTACTCCCCCTTATTCTCTCCCTCTTTGGCATCAAGGCACCAAAAAAGGGAAGGAAAAAAGAGAAAAACCTAATCACTATCATCTTGATCTTCGTCTTGGTCACTTTGAGTCTCCTCGTCCTCATCCTCATCTTCATCTTCATCTTCATTGTCATCCTCGTGATGAGTGTGGGAGGTAGGAGGAGCGGCTGAGGAGGATCCAAAGTAGGCAAGCTCGTCCTCCGTGAGAGTGGGAAACTCTGTCACTTCGTCATCATCTGATGACGGTGGAGACATAGGTATCTCCATCTTGTCGCACATGGCCTTGAGATACTTCTCTTGGCATTGCTTCATTTTCTGCGTGCGAACTTCCACCTTCCGGCACGAGGAGAATATGGCCTTAAAAATTTTGAGCAGTCCACTAGAGGAGCCACTCACTGATGGAGGGACGGATGGTCCGGTAGAGGATGGAGCTGCAGTGGATCTCCTGCCCAAGGATGCAGGAGGGCGAGGAAGAGGAGTCGGCATCTGAGGACGTAGCTTCCTGTGCTTCACATCCTTTGCAAATTCTAGTCCTGTGACTTTTTCTATCATGCACATGATGTATGGTGCATAGCCACAAGATCTGTTCGGGGTGTGGGAGATGTTGAAGATGTTGTTGTATATGTAGTCAAAGACATTGAATCTCTCTTCTTCATTGAGCAGCTTCAACAGGTTTCTGAGATACCCCTTTATCATCCCCGCATCTCCATCTTTTGGAGCTAGAGTCTTTCTTAGAATCCTGTTCAGCACTCCAAAAAAGGGTTTGATGTTGTGGGTTGAGGATGCCTCATGGGAGAGATATGAAGGATACATGAAGTCCAAGTCATCCTTTCCCAAGGTTCTCTCATTGTGAACTATGATCTCATAGTTCAAGTGCTCCCCAAGTCCAAGGATTCGAGCAAACTCATCATATAGGACAGAGTAAACCACACCATTTGTCATCCAAGTGATTTTCCTGTTTCCATAGGTGTGGAAGTAGCAGGTGGTGTAAAACTGGACTATGACCTCAATGTTCCAATCATACTGAAAGGCCATCAAGTCCTTGATCCCATGGCGTTCTGTTGCTTCAATTACTGCATCAAAAGCTTGATGCTTCTTGTTGGCCATGTATGGCCAGTCCACCCACTGAGCATCAACTACTGGTGTCTTCATTGGGAGATAGACAAGCCGGTAGTAGTCACAATGGAAGTCACACCAGAAGCAAGGGTCTGGTGTGGACTTCTCGTACTTATAAACCTCCTCTTCCTGGAACCTTCTGGCTTTGTCGGCTCCTTTCCCCTTGAAGGTTGCACGTGCCAAATTGGGTTGGCGGTTTGGGTTGTGCATAGGAGGTCCCCTTTCAAGAGGCCCAACAGGTCCCTGTGGGCGATTTTCCCTTCCTCGTCTAGGGTTGTCACGAATGACGAGTCCCCTGTTGGCTAAGACCTTTTTCCTGGGAGGATCAGCTACTTTGCCTTTTTCTTTGTCTTGGGTCAATTTTTGGGGCTCGGTATGTTGTTTGTCTTTCAGGGTTACTAGCCTCTTCCTCCTTGGAGGATCAACCGACTGAGAGGCTTGTGCTTCCCTGTCAGCCCGTTTCTTTGTCCGAGCCTCCCTTGCAGCAGCCTCTCCTGCCTCTGCCTCGGCTGCCGCACGATAAGCGGCTTGGCGAGCCGCTTCGGCCTCGGGGTTTGGAAGAGGACTGTCGCTGGGTCCTGACATGATCTGGTGAGAAAAGAAGTATTTAGCTGATGGAGCATTGCGTTTGAATTAGTTTACAACCCCAAAGTTAGGGGCTAAGACTGTATCAGTCGGACTTGTCCGGGCAGGAGGCGGACTAGTCCGCTCCGGCCGGACTTGTCCGGTTGGTGTCCGGACTAGTCCGGACCCTACAGTTTTAAACCCTAACTGATGTGATTTGATTACTAATTCAGCAAAGTAGTCGCAATACTATGGGGGGTTGAAATAATATGGTATAAGAATCTCAGAGAAGCCATAAGGTACTAAAGGTATGTCCTAGAAATAAGATTTTTGTGAAAAGTCAAGGCTAGGTTAAAAAGTACCTTAGAGTGAAGAAATTTGATGAAATCGGCGGTTCGAAGGAGCGGAGATGGTCGGAGAAGAGTTCCTCGCACTCCACAAGCCTTGAATCGAGGATGCCTTCGAGGGATTTGAGGGAGGACTCCAAAATCGCCAATGAGGGCGAGTTTTGGAGGAGATAAGTGGAGTGGAGGTGAATGAGGGAGAGGGAGGGGGTCAGCCCGACCCTTGGAGGTTAAGTCTCCAGGGGCCGGACTAGTCTGGTCTGTCGGACTAGGTCCGGACTAGTCTCTAGTCCGGACTTGTCTGTGTGCCGGGCGGACTAGTCCGTTGTGGACTTGTCTGCTGCATCTCGGACTTCTTAGGATGCCCGGACTTGTCCGGCCTCTAGGTCGGACTAGTCCGACTCTTAAAGTCTAAAAATTCTTATATATATTAGAATTTTGCCTTTGTTTACGGTGGATTTACTTGCACCTGCTATATGGTCCATATATATATACATAATTACATGATGACCATAGTATAGCCAAAAATAATATGAGAGAAGAAATAGAGGAGGAACAAGATTTTCACAATCGTGCACATTTTTGAAAGTTGTGGAAGAATTTTGAGAACTTCTATTTGCACAACTTTTCAACTCACATTCCTAGAGTCTAGTATATTCAGCTCATTTCGAAGTTCACAAAATCGTTTTTCATCTAGTGGTTTGGTAAAAATATCGGCTAGTTGTTTTTCAGTTCTTACGTGTGAGATAGCTATGTCCCCCTTTATAGAATGATCTCTCAAAAAGTGATGTCGGATGTCTATATGTTTGGTCCTAGAGTACTCAACGGGATTGTGGGCTATCTTAATGACACTCTCATTGTCACAAAGGAGTGGAATGTGGTTCATATTGTGACCATAATCCCTTAGAGTTTGTCGCATCCAAAGAAGTTGAGCACAACAACTCCCGGCTGCGACATACTCCGCCTCAGCTGTGGAGAGAGCAATGGAGTTTTGTTTCTTGGATGACCATGATACTAGGGACCTACCCAAAAATTGACAAGTCCCTGAGGTGCTTTTTCTATCTATTTTACATACGGCGTAATCCGCATTGGAGTATCCGATGAGATTAAACTTAGATCCCTTTGGATACCATAATCTTAGGTTAGGTGTGTGAACTAGATATCTTAGGATCCTTTTAACGGCTGTTAAATGACATTCTTTAGGTGATGCTTGAAATCTTGCACATAAACATACACTAAGCATGATATCGGGCCTAGATGCACAAAGATAAAGTAATGAGCTAATCATAGAGCGATATACCTTTTGATCCACGCTTGGTCCATCTTCATTGAGGTCAAGGTGCCCATTTGTTGCCATTGGTGTCTTGATAGGTTTTGCTTTGTCCATGTCGAACTTCTTGAGTATGTCTTGTGTGTACTTGGTTTGACTAATGAACGTGCCTTCCTTGAGTTGCTTGACTTGAAATCCAAGGAAGAACTTCAACTCTCCCATCATGGACATCTCAAACCTATCTGTCATTATCTTACTAAACTCATTACAAAAAGATTTGTTAGTAGAACCAAATATAATGTCATCGACATATATTTGGCACACAAAGAGATCGTTGTCTACATTCTTTATGAAGAGTGTATAATCTGCTTTGCCTATCTTAAAGCCATTATCAATGAGAAAGTCTCTAAGACATTCATACCAAGCTCTAGGAGCTTGTTTGAGGCCACAGAGAGCTTTTTGCAGCTTAAACATATGATCAGGATATTCTTGGTCTTCAAAGCCGGGTGGTTGCTCCACGTATACCTCCTCCTTGATTGGACCGTTTAGGAAGGCACTTTTCACATCTATTTGATAGAGTTTAAAATCATGATGAGTAGCATAGGCTAATAGAATACGAATAGACTCAAGCCTAGCTACGGGAGCAAAAGTTTCATCGAAATCCAAACCTTCGACTTGAGCATATCCCTTTGCCACAAGTCTGGCCTTATTTCTTGTCACCACTCTGTGTTCGTCTTGCTTGTTGCGGAACACCCACTTGGTGCCTACCACGTTTGCGTTTGGTCTTTTCACTAGCTCCCATACTTGATTTCTTGTAAAGTTGTTTAACTCTTCTTGTATAGCTACCACCCAATCCGGATCCTTGAGTGCATCTTCCATCCTAAATGGTTCTAAGGACGACACAAAAGAGTAATGTGCACAAAAGTTAGCTATTCGAGAACATATTGTTACCCCTTTTGTGATATCTCCAAGGATGTTATCAACGGGGTGATCTCGTTGAATGCTTTGATGAATCCTTGAGTGAGGCACTTGATTTCTTGAGTGGTTTTCTTCTTCTTCTTCTCCCCCTTGATCAACATCATGGTTTCGATTTTCTTCTTCTTCAAACTGACCGTCTTGATCTTGGGGTGCTTGAGTTTGATCTTGAGTGAGAGGTGCCAATTTTGATGAGCTTGTAGCATCTTATCCTACATTTTCTAGCATCTTGTCCTACAATTTGTAGCATCTTGGAGAAGTTCGGTCTCTCCTTTTTTATATATCTATGACCACTTTGTCTCATGATTCTAACTTTCTACCCTTCGTTTGAGCTCTCTAATGATTCTCAAGCACTCTAAAAGAGAAGACCCTGTACATAAATAGAAAATGTGAAATAGAGAATTCTATTTTCTACTCTTTCAAGTCTTTTTCTTTTCCTTTTGCTTCTTGAGAGACTTCATATCCATTTCTTTGATAAACACCTGTGCTCATACTCAGTAGAAACTTATTAGTATCTTAATTGTCGACATCAATCAATCAAAATCCAGGGGGATTACCTAGATGCACTTTCAACGACTACTTCCTGGTGAAGGACGTCCGTGAGACTTCACTGCTTCCATTCTTCCTGCCTCAACTAACATCGACTACTTCAAGCAACTCAACATGTCAACTGTTGGGAACGGCACCGCTGGTGCCTCCGGCACTGGTCCTGCCTCAGGGTACAACCTGACGCTCTCACGTTCATTTGTTGTGTTCTTTCTGTTCAATACAGATTAAGCGCACGAACAATCATTATGAAGCCATAATATTGCTCATTTTCAATTATATCATGATTTTCTTTATTACTTTTAGAATTAAAATGTACCGTAAAATACCTAAATATCTAACACCATTAGCCCAGATAGGAGGTCCAAAACATATATTAATAAATTCAGCAAAGCGTGGCCATGAAAGTACCCCATGATCACGCTCTAGGGCATAGTACCATTGAGCAGCAACCCCTTCCAGATGTAGGGATGCTAACCACACTTTATCTTCAGCTAGGGTTCTCATCCCATGAAAATATGACTCACATTTAGTGAGCCAAGTCAGAGGATCCACCTCACCATCATAACTTGGAAAATTTATGAAGCGTCCTGACCCATAAGATCGGAACTAAACATGTAATATTATGGCAGAAACAGAGTTTGGTACATAATATTACAACACAAGTGGAACCACAACCATACAGAGCTTTATTACAACGGCATACACTTTAGTACAACAATAATAAGAACTAACATAAGGATGATTAACGACATAAAAACATGGACAACTAGCTCCTCCTCGTACATGGTTCCACGGTAACACCTTGGGTGTGGATGCGACCCTACTCGAAGTCCTCCGGGTTGAAGTCAGGATCCTCTGAAGATATCAACAACGGTTGAGTACAAAAGTACTCAGCAAGCTCCACCTCGCCCTTCGGGAGGGGAATGAAACAAACATAGATGCAATGCACAACAATAAGGGTGATGCAACCTAATGCAACTAAATGCAACCAAATAACCCATCCAGAGACATTCCTCACCTCATTCTCACAACAGGTGGCTTCCTAGTTGTTAGGACCACACCATAACCTGTCCTATACCGAGGACACGGCCGTCCGAACGGGTTCTACACTCTGCAGAGGTTGTACGCTGTACCCACACACACGGACCATCAAAGACAGCCCGTCATAACCGACACCCAGTCGAAACATCACCCAGACCAGTTGTCCCCAACCCAGTGTCATGACTTATCTCAATATCATCTCAATTTTCATAAATGCATCTCTCTCGCTCTCTCTCCACCGTGGACGACTATCGGGCTAGCCACCGAGGTTAGGCTAAGCCCCGCCCATACAGGGTCATGTGGTCGTACTGAAGAAAGTTAGGTGAGATGTCAAAACAACTCGGTCCTTAAGGCTCACCAGGGCAGCCTCCATACTCAAACCACGAGCCTATCATCTTGATAGTTCTCACTGTAAGTCTACCACCACGGTAGCGCTTACACCAACACTAACCCTTCTGCCCCGGTCTCAACTCACGCTCTCCCCAACCGTGCAACATAAACAAGGCAACATCATCATGCATAATATCGTCCTATCAATATGCTGCAAAAAGAGAAACATGTATGTTTACACTCTATCACTCGAATAACTCATGCTCAACAATGCAGAGGCCTAATCTACTGGCCACAATGGATGAACCTCACATAGGAGCAATATGATCAAAAGGGGGGTGATGGAACTTGCCTTCGCTACTGTCTGCAACGTCGTGCTCTTGGTCACTTGGCTCCCCTGGGTTCTCTTCCGGCACTGGTTCTACACCGCGCACAAGCAAACATATAAACAAAGCAAATATACATCATTCAGACTTGCTTGCACTAACTATATTATGATATTAGATGATTTTTATAAGAAGAATCGGATTAAGTGATCTTTTTATGTGTGGGTGAGATCTGCTCTAAGGCCAATCAAGGGGTTGCTTAGGGTTGGGCTCAAATCAGCAAGAGTAAACGGGGGAGGATGACCAGAGAGTAAGAAATCGAACGCCGAGGCTATGAATCACTCGATTAAGCTACCGATTTTGGGTAGGAAGTAGAGCAACTTCATGGAAGGGCGGCCATGCCACGGGGTGGTCGCGGCCAAACCCGAGGAGAGGGGGAAGGGGGGATGACTCGGGGAGGAGAGTGGAGGTTGCGGTCCTCACCTTGACCGTGGCTTGGCGGGGCTCGGCGGGAGGGTTCCTCGTCGGAAATCGAAGTTGGAGGGGGGGGAGGAGACGCGAGCGTCGGTGCTCAATGGGGCGGGGGAGAAAGTGAGCCCCCGAGCCCCTTTTATAGATGAAGGGGGGAAATGATAGGGATGGAGGGAGGAGAGGTAGGTGAGGTGTAATTAATGCATGTTCCGGGAGCTTCTCGTGGAGTGGATAAGGATGGGGGGAGATATGTATATGAGGGGTGGTTCCGGAAGCTTCTCGTGCAGTGGATAAGGATGGGGGGAGTATATGTGTGGGGTGGTTTTGGAAGCTTCTCGTGGAGTGGATAAGGATGCGGGGGAGATATGTATATGAGGGGTGGTTCCGGAAGCTTCTCGTGGAGTGGATGAGGATGGGGGGAGATATATGTCAGGGGTGGTTCCGGAAGCTTCTCGTGGAGTGGATGAGGATGGGGGGAGATATATGTGAGGGGTGGTTCCGGAAGCTTCTCGTGGAGTGGATAAGGATGGGGGGAGATATGTATATGAGGGGTGGTTCCGGAAGCTTCTCGTGGAGTGGATAAGGAAGAGGAAAAGAGTTTGCCTTTAGGCAAAAGTAGGGGGTGGCTGCACCAGTTTCGAAAAGACATATCTGAGATCGGCCAGTAATGTGCGTAATTTGTCTGGTGGTTAATTCTATAACCCTGATTTATTAGCTTTACGAAAAATGGGGCGTTACAGACCTACCCCACTTAGGATGAATCTCGTCCTCGAGATTCAAGTGGTCTGTAAAGAGATGGGGGAACTCTATCCGCAATGCATCTTCTCTTTCCCAAGTAGCTTCAGCCTCCGAGTGTCTGCTCCACTGGACCCGACAAAGTGTGATGGTGTTTCTCCGTGTCCTTCGGGTGACTGTTTCCAAGATCTTTACTGGCACCTCCTGGTAGTGCAGATCATCTTGCAGGTCTAGGGTTTCTTGTGTCACCTGTTCCTCGGGAACCCGTAGGCATTTTCCTAGCTGTGACACGTGGAAGACGTTGTGGACGCCTGACATTTCTTCGGGTAGCTGAATCTCATACGCTGCTGATCCTACCCTTTTTAGGACTGAGAAAGGGCCAATGTACCGTGGTGCCAACTTTCCACGTACTTGGAATCTGCGCGTGCCACGGATAGAAGATACTTTAAGGTACACATGATCTCCAGCTTCGAAACTGAGTTCATGCCTCCTCTTGTCTGCGTAGCTTTTCTGACGTGATTGGGCGGCCTTGAGATTCGCTCGAATCTCCGCTACCTTGTCCTCTGCTGCCAAGATGAAGTCTGGTTGCTCCACAATGCGGTCCCCAACTTATGACCACATGAGTGGGGTTCGACACTTCCTTCCATAGAGGGCTTCATACGGTGACATCTTGATGCTGGCCTGATAACTGTTGTTGTATGAGAACTCGGCATACGGTAAATTGTCTTCCCAATCCTTGCCGTAGGTTAGAACAGCGGCCCTCAACATGTTTTCCAAGATTTGGTTGATCCTCTCTGTCTGACCATCTGTCTGAGGGTGATATGCTGAACTAAAGTCTAACTTTGTACCAAGTGCCTTTTGAAGACTCCTCTAAAACCTTGACGTAAACTGAGTACCTCGATCTGACACTATCCTCGAGGGTACTCCATGTAGTTTCACAATATGGTCTATGTACAACATGGCCAGCTTACTCCCATTGTAGGTTGTGCGCACAGGAATAAAGTGTGCAACTTTAGTCAGACGGTCGACCACTACCCATACGGAGTCATTACCATTCTTGGTCCTTGGTAGGCCAGTGATGAAATCCATTCCTACCTCATCCCATTTCCAAACGGGAATCGGTAAGGGCTGTAATAGGCCACTCGGCTCTTGATGCTCAGCTTTGACCCTTCTACACACATCGCAATAAGCCACGAATTTGGCTATGTCACCCTTCATGCCAACCCACCAATATTTTTGCTTAATATCCACGTACATCTTTGTGGCTCCAGGGTGGATGGAGTAGGCAGAGTTATGAGCTTCATCCATGATCGTATTCCGATAGTGACCTTGTGAAGGCACACACAACCGTTCCTTGAACCACAATATTCCATCTCTATCAACTCTAAAGTTTGGTGCCTTGCCTTCACCGGTTTGTTCCTTGATCTTCATTAACTTTTCATCCTCCTGCTGAGCCTTCTTAATCTGGTCATCCAGCACAGGGTGAACACTAAGGTTGTAGTTGTAGGAGTGAGGTACAATACTTAGGTTCAACTTCATCATCTCCTCGCACAGTTGTGGTACTTGAGTCACCAAGTGATGATAGTATGCTTTCCTGCTAAGAGCGTCTGCCACAACATTTGCTTTACCCGGGTGGTAGTGGATCTCCACATCATAATCCTTAATTAGTTCCAATCATCTTCGTTGTCTTAGGTTCAGATCAGGCTGGGTAAAGATATACTTGAGACTCTTGTGATCTGTGTAGATTTCACACTTGTTACCGATCAGATAGTGTCTCCAAATCTTAAGAGCATGCACTACCGCAGCCAATTCCAAGTCATGGGTTGGGTAGTTCTGCTCGTGCGGCCTTAACTGACGAGAGGCATAGGACACCACTCGTCCTTCTTGCATTAGCACACATCCTAGGCCGTGTCTAGAAGCATCACAATAAATAACAAAGTTCTTGTGAATATCCAGTAAGACTAAGACTGGGGTCGTGGTTAGTCTTCCCTTCAACTCACGAAAACTCCGCTCACATGCTTCGGTCCACACAAACTTCTTATCCTTCTTTAGTAGTTCCGTCATTGGTCGGGCTAGCTTGGAGAATCCTTCGATGAACCTCCGATAATAACCTGCCATACCCAGAAAACTACGAATCTCCGAGACCGAAGTTGGTTGCTTCCAAGATGATACAGCTTTGACCTTCTCTGGATCAACTGCAACTCCCTCGGCTGTCAGCACATGCCCAAGGAAGCTAACTTTCTGTAACCAGAACTCACATTTGTTGAACTTGGCATAAAGTTGATGGCTCCTGAGCCGGTCCAAAATAACACGCAGATGTTGCGCGTGCTCTGCTTCACTTCGTGAATAGACTAGAATGTCGTCGATAAAGACAATGACAAACTTGTCCAACTCTTGCATGAACACCCGGTTCATTAGGTTCATGAAGTAGGCAGGGGCATTGGTTAATCCAAAAGACATCACTGTGAACTCGAACTGACCGTAGCGAGTCACAAATGTCGTCTTAGGTATATCTTCGGGCTTAATCCTCACTTGATGATACCCAGACCTCAAGTCGATCTTTGAGAAAAACTTGGCCCCCTTTAGCTGGTCAAATAGATCATCTATCCGGGGTAGAGGGTATTTATTCTTGATGGTCATCGCATTAAGAGCTCGGTAATCTACACAGAGTCTCTTACTTCCATCCTTTTTCTCTACGAAGAGGACTGGTGCGCCCCATGGTGATGCACTAGGTCTTATGTACCCTTTCTCTTGCAACTCATCTAACTGTTTCTTTAACTCCGCTAGTTCTGGTGCTGCCATTCTATAAGGCCTCTTGGCTATTGGGACAGTTCCGGGAACTAGATCAATGTAGAACTCCACTTCTCTTTCTGGCGGCATGCCTGGCAACTCCTCAGGGAACACATCAACATACTCTTTAATCACTGGCACTTCCTGAGGTGTTTCCGCCTTCAAGTGATTTACTACTGGCTCAGACAAGCTGGAGTTGACATGACATGTGACAGTCTTCCCTTCATGGTTCGTCACTGTCACAGTCCTCTGTGCACAAGCTATACTCCCATTGCACTTGGCTAACCAATCCATACCGAGGATCACATCTATCCCATGGGAGTCAAGCACTACTAGATTAACCAAGAACTCTACCCCACTTAGGTTTAAAGGGATGTTGTTAACTCCTAGGTGGCAAGGTATATAACCTCCCGGTGATCGAGTCATTAAGGGCCTCTTAAGGGCTACCGTAGATATATCATGTGTCTCTACGAAGTGTGATGATATAAAAGAATGCGATGCACCAGAATCAAATAGTACTGAAGCCAAAACTGACTGAACCAAGAACTCACCAAGTAGAACTCCTGGTGCTGCATATGCCTCTTCGGCGTAGACGTGGTTTACTGTGGCCTTTCCAAAGGAGTGTTGTGTCCTTGACGGTGCTCCGCGGCTGCCTCCAGCTGGTTGCCTTGGTCCGTTAACTGAGTTGGAGATGACTGATGGTGCTGGCTTAACCTTGTAAGGGCAGTTAACGGCGATATGCCCAGGCTCACGGCAGCTGAAACAGATCCTCTGGCCAACAGTTTGATTGACCCCAGACTGCTGAGGATGGAATGAGCCATGTGATTTAGCAGGCTGTACCGGTTGCTTGAAAGTGGTGGTTGGTGCTTTATAGGATACACCACTATGAGCCATCTGCCCAGAGTAAATAGGTTGTTGGGTCTTCTGCACAAAGTAGGTTGGTTGTTGGGTCCTCTGTAGTGAATAGACAGGTTGATTAGTCCTCTGAAGTTTCACCTACTGGAACCCCTTCTTGTCCTCGAATTTTCTATTCTTCTCCCGTAGCTCATCCTCTATGTTCTTTTCTGTAGTGATGGCCTTGTTAACTAGGGTACTGAAATCTGGATAAACAGATGCTTCAAGAAATTTCCTGATTTCAGTGTTTAACCCACGCAAAAAGGTTTCTTGCTTCTTCTCTTCTGTATCCACAGCGTGGGGGTCATAGCGGGATAACCCGGTAAACTTGTGTAGATACTCCGTCATAGTTAGACCCTTCTGTTTAAGGTTCATAAACTCTTCCCTCTTTAGCTTCATAATGCTACTTGGGATGTGTTGCTCCCTAAACAACTTCACAAACTCGTCCCATATCATGGTCCTGGCATGTGGATGCATCTCTCTGTAGCTGTGCCACCAGGCTAAGGCAGATCCCCTCAGTTGTTGGACAGCAAGCAGAACCTTATCCTGCTCGTTTGCATGCACAACCTCGAGTTTCATCTCAATCTCTCTTAGCCAGTCATCTGCCTCAATAGGGTCCTCAGATCCAGAAAACTTGGGCGGGTTCATCCTGTTGAAGTCTGCGATCTGGTGATTGTTTTGCGGCGCGGGCTGATGGTTGTTGAGACCATCGTTGTTCCGGGCAGCCAGGGTGTTCGTCAGTAGCTCGAGGAGTCGAGTCTGGCAGTCCAGAATGGCGGTCAGGTCATAGTTAGGTGCTTGGGGATGTGGCCGGACAGGTGCACTCTCCGCTGTCTCATGCTCGTGAGGTGCAGGCGGAATCTCTCGTAGTCCTTGGTCCGCCTCGTGTCCATTAGTGACTCGACTCGAGCGGCGAGGCATCTGTGACAAGGCAATCGATGGGTTTAGATTTTCTTCCTATTATTATTACTATGGTGCATCATAATTAGTTAAGCTTACCGTCTTTTATTATTGTTATTATTATTTTTTCTATATTTTTTTCTATTTTACTATGTGTATCTAAACACATACATATAGTTTTATACCACACAATTCACACAAACATTAAACGTTGCAAGCAACACACCAAGCATTCATTCATTCATTCGGGCAAGCGGGTACAAGATACATAGCGCATGTCGTCGCTAGGTCTATTCCCTTAAGGGTCAGCTGGGACCTCTGCCTGGCTATTGGGTCCTACATCCTGATCTTCAGGGTCTTCGTTGGTCCCGCGAGGTGAGGTCGGAGGGGTAGGTGGCACAGGCTCACAAATCCTCCTTCGGGGGTTGGATAGGTGATACACTAGGGTTCCTTCTAGGATAAGTGGCTCCGTCGTTGCACCAGTTTGACGGTCCTTCCGCTTGGCCCGGTCTACAAGGTAGACACCCCTAAGCAGCTGGCTGTGACGGTCGGCCTGCTCCCTAAGGTTCTCCTCGGCCAAGGCGACTCGACTTTCGGCGCTGGCAACCCGGGCTTCAGCCTGCGCTAGTGCTAGCTTAGCCTTTCGCCAGCGGGTCTCCAATGTCTCAGCACGCTGGACGAGGGTCTTCACGCGCTGATTCAGCTGGTCGCACAAGTCATCGAGGCTCAATAAATAACCGGACATGGCGACAATGGTGGGGTCGTCTTCGGTCGACCCGAGGCCTTTCAAGTTGCGAATCCTCGCCACCCATGCGGGACGACTACGGTCCAGTGATGGGAAGTACTTCATGGGTGTGGAACTTAAATGCCAGTCAAACATGTGGCAGAGGTACTTCAGAGCTTTGCGGGCCACCAATTGGCACGTATCTTTCATGCGGCATCCAGTGGCGGAGACATTCCATGGCTTCATGTCCAGGAACCTCTCACTGGCGCCGATGTGCACAGTGACCTCACAGCTTTCGGTGCCATGCTCCACGAACTCATGACCCACGTACTCCGGACGGTCTGGAATACCGAGTCGTGTCGTGGCGGCATAGAGCACCTTGGTGAAGCCATCTTCGTTGATGCAGAAGGTGGTGATATGGTCGTCCGCCATCTGGCATAGAACAGGGCACAAGGATTAGATGAGAGCAAAACCTATCACCAAGGCTCTACGGTCCAGGTTTCCTACAGGCCAACCATTCTACGGTCTCCTATGGTCACCTAAGTACTAGGGTACGCATCCTACAGCCAAGTATGGCTCTGATACCACTTGAAGCGTCCCGACCCATAAGATCAGAACTAAACATGTAATATTATGCCAGAAACAGAGTTTGGTACATTATATTACAACACAAGTGGAACCACAACCATACAGAGCTTTATTACAATGGCATACACTTTAGTACAACAATAATAAGGACTAACATAAGGATGATTAACGACATAAAAACATGGACAACTAGCTCCTCCTCGTACATGGTTCCACGGTAACACCTTGGGTGTGGATGCGACCCTACTCGAAGTCCTCCGGGTTGAAGTCAGGATCCTCTGAAGATATCAACAACGGTTGAGTACAAAAGTACTCAGCAAGCTCCACCTCGCCCTTCGGGAGGGGAATGAAACAAACATAGATGCAATGTACAACAATAAGGGTGATGCAACCTAATGCAACTAAATGCAACCAAATAACCCATCCAGAGACATTCCTCACCTCATTCTCACAACAGGTGGCTTCCTAGTTGTTAGGACCACACCATAACCTGTCCTATACCGAGGACACGGCCGTCCGAACGGGTTCTACACTCTGCAGAGGTTGTACGCTGTACCCACACGCACGGACCATCAAAGACAGCCCGTCATAACCGACACCCAGTCGAAACATCACCCAGACCAGTCGTCCCCAACCCAGTGTCATGACTTATCTCAATATCATCTCAATTTTCATAAATGCATCTCTCTCGCTCTCTCTCCACCGTGGACGACTGTCGGGCTAGCCACCGGGGTTAGGCTAAGCCCCGCCCATACAGGGTCATGTGGTCGTACTGAAGAAAGTTAGGTGAGATGTCAAAACAACTCGGTCCTTAAGGCTCACCAGGGCAGCCTCCATACTCAAACCACGAGCCTATCATCTTGATAGTTCTCACTGTAAGTCTACCACCACGGTAGCGCTTACACCAACACTAATCTGCCCCGGTCTCAACTCACGCTCTCCCCAACCGTGCAACATAAACAAGGCAACATCATCATGTATAATATCGTCCTATCAATATGCTGCAAAAAGAGAAACATGTATGTTTACACTCTATCACTCGAATAACTCATGCTCAACAATGCAGAGGCCTAATCTACTGGCCACAATGGATGAACCTCACATAGGAGCAATATGATCAAGAGGGGGGTGATGGAACTTGCTTCGCTACCGTCTGCAGCGTCGTGCTCTTGGTCACTTGGCTCCCCTGGGTTCTCTTCCGGCACTGGTTCTACACCGCGCACAAGCAAACATACAAACAAAGCAAATATACATCATTCAGACTTGCTTGCACTAACTATATTATGATATTAGATGATTTTTATAAGAAGAATCGGATTAAGTGATCTTTTTGTGTGTGGGTGAGATCTGCTCTAAGGCCAATCAAGGGGTTGCTTAGGGTTGGGCTCAAATCAGCAAGAGTAAACGGGGGAGGATGACCAGAGAGTAATAAATCGAACGCCGAGGCTATGAATCACTCGATTAAGCTGCCGATTTTGGGTAGGAAGTAGAGCAACTTCATGGAAGGGCGGCCATGCCACGGGGTGGTCGCGGCCAAACCCGAGGAGAGGGGGAAGGGGGGATGACTCGGGGAGGAGAGTGGAGGTTGGGGTCCTCACCTTGGCCGTGGCTTGGCGGGGCTCGGCGGGAGGGTTCCTCGTCGGAAATCGAAGTTGGAGGGGGGGAGGAGACGCGAGCGTCGGTGCTCAATGGGGCGGGGGAGAAAGTGAGCCCCCGAGCCCCTTTTATAGATGAAGGGGGAAAATGATAGGGATGGAGGGAGGAGAGGTAGGTGAGGTGTAATTAATACATGTTCCAGGAGCTTCTCGTGGAGTGGATAAGGATGGGGGGAGATATGTATATGAGGGGTGGTTCCGGAAGCTTCTCGTGCAGTGGATAAGGATGGGGGGGAGATATATGTGTGGGGTGGTTCCGGAAGCTTCTCGTGGAGTGGATAAGGATGCGGGGGAGATATGTATATGAGGGGTGGTTCCGGAATCTTCTCGTGGAGTGGATGAGGATGGGGGGAGATATATGTAAGGGGTGGTTCCGGAAGCTTCTCGTGGAGTGGATGAGGATGGGGGGAGATATATGTGAGGGGTGGTTCCGGAAGCTTCTCGTGGAGTGGATAAGGATGGGGGGAGATATGTATATGAGGGGTGGTTCCGGAAGCTTCTCGTGGAGTGGATAAGGATGCGGGAGGAAGAGGAAAAGAGTTTGCCTTTAGGCAAAAGTAGGGGGGTGGCTGCACCAGTTTCGATGAAAGACATATCTGAGATCGGCCAGTAATGTGCGTAATTTGTCTGGTGGTTAATTCTATAACCCTGATTTATTAGCTTTACGAAAAATGGGGCGTTACAATTTACCTTTGGAAATCTCTGAAATTCTCCTATCCTCTCTTTGGACAGTTCTGTTTGTACCGTCATCATCTGATCTCCTATGAATTCTGGAGAAGCCCTCCTTATTGAGTTGTGCTTCTGCTCTTGCAATTCTAGCATCATGAGCATCCTTGCGGGCATTCAAGGTGCTCATCTGAGCCAGGAGCCGGTTTAGTTTCTAGGAGTTTGTAAGTTTCGCAGGATCATTGGCGCTGGCCATTGATGCAGAGCGCCTGACTGAATCTGATACCAAATTGGTAAGAATCCTCCTTCTAGGCGTGCGCAGTGGAGATTTTAGCAGCAGATGGCTTTGGGGCTGGGAACGCAGGGGATATCTTTGAGGGGGAACAGAACTGTCCCTAGTGCTGGAAGAACTCCCAGCCAGGGCGACCAAAGAAAAACCCAAGAAGGGTACTTTATTCCTCGATGCCTAGTACAAACTAATCGGCAGTCTTTATAGACCAGACGCCCTTTATTTAGATATAACAGATTTTGTTAACCAGAATCAAATCCTAATCTATCTTTAACTGATCTTATCATCGGCCATAGCAGAATTATTCTTTTCCTTTTTTGCTGCGCCTATAATATTTTTTCCCATAAAAGGAGTCTAACAAGATAGCACACACGCTTCCACACTGTCAACACTGATCCCAAACATTTGTGCCAACCTATTAGCCAAATAGTTATGGTGGCTAACCATCTATAAATAGGTAAAGTTAATATTCATTACATTTTCTGACAAAACATCAGAAATAACAACCATAAAAAGACAGACAATGGAGCTACAAACAAAAGTATATTACTATGAATATATGGATTGTACAAGCAAATTCAAGAAAAAAAGCTGTGTGTAGGACAAGGTTAAGTGAGGATGTGTTTAGTACACAAAGTTCAAATGGAAAATTCCTCTTCCATATCAAGAATTACAAAACAAGTTGTATTTAGCATGATAACCAGTGCTGGGCTGAACAATTCATCTTTGACATATAGGAGGAAGTTGACAATAAATTTCCCATTTGAACTTAAATGTACTACACACAAAAATAAGATTTTGAAACTAATGGAACTTAAACAACCAAAACTAATGGGCTGGACATATACCTTAAGGATGTTCTTCTCCCTGTCTGCCGGACGTTCACAAGTTTCTTTGAGCATTTGGGTCACCTGTTTGCTGCTAAGCTTCTTGGGATACTTTTGAACTTCTATAATTTGACACACCTATAAACAATTGGAAGGCGTATAATTAGAATCATGCATCAAAAAGTTATGCAGAAATCATTGCAAATTTTACCTCTATCGGCAAGTATATAGGCTTAGGATCATTGCCAGATTGCAGGCAGGGCCAAGCCGTGTATTCCAAGCGGCACTTGTACCGGCTCGCAAAGTATTGAACAACAGTCATCTGGCCTGCTTCTTCATTAGGAGAAAAGCTGAAGATAAGAAATGGCATTGACTAAGTTTATATTATATTAAACGACCAGTCAAAGCAATGAGATGATCCAGTACTTCAGCTGTGCTAGTGGGACAGAGGTAATCCCAGTGACCTTGTACACGCTTCTTTTACCGTGTGTGGTTTCAACACGAACTCCACGCAGTGCTTTGTTCAGCTGGAGAAAATTTAGATAGATGAACCAGTTAGGTAACACTAAACAGTTTGTTCATCACAATACTGTAGATAGACGTAGTACCTTCAGGCGATCCCTGTCAGCAATAGGCTGCTTGGGGTTTCTTGGCCCCACGCAGCTCTTTAAAAAAAATCTATCACGGGGATAGGGTTATAAAAAGCAGTTGAGGATGTGTCTCCAAAACAGAAGTATGATAAACATTTTAAAACAATATTAAGTCGTTAAAACAAATGCAGAAACACATTTTCATGAATGTAAAATGAATAAGTAAAGCATACACACATAATCATGTGTTATAAACACGACGTGTGGACTTCGAAAACATTATACCCAAGACTCCATAAATAAGCATGGATACACTCAATTCAAATTTAAAACTGATGTAACATGCTATTCTGTGTACTAATAGAAACAGATGTCAGAGAGGATTATATGTTAGAGATATAATAGTGATATTATATTAGATGATGTATTAAGAGTTTATTTGTATATATTTTATATATTGGAGTATTCCTCCCTCTCAATAATACAAGTCATATTCATAACATTGTAGCAGAGCCATCAAATTAGTGTTTTCTAACCCTAGCCGCCGGTTTCCGACGCTTCGGCAAGTTTTCTCTTGCAATCATGCGTCTATACCGTGCCGTCGGTGATCTTGGGCTTGTGCGCCCGACCTTTGCTGCGGCCGTGGATCGACTGTCTCCTCGCCTGGGTTGTCGCCGCCTATCGGTTTTGTGTGGCTGTGCGCTGGCCTGCTCCGGTCTCCGCACCTGGACACGCCTGGCCGATCTCCATTGTTTGCATCTGGAAACTGCGCACAGAACCGAGGTCGGCGGCCGCTGTTGCTGGCCCAGCGCCTGTCCATCGCCCATGTGCGTGCTCCGATCTGCGCCTGTCGCGTGCTCTGCGCCTGCCGTGCTTCCCGAGTAAGCAAGTAGTGCCAGCACTGTGCCTGGCGTGTGTTCTCGGCCTGCAGGAAACAAGCGGTGCCAGTCAGGCACTTGCTCACATGAGGCAGAGCAGCATGCCCCTGCATCGGTCCCCGCGCCTGGATTGGCGCCCGCTTGTTCCTGCCTGCCGCTGCCAGGTATGATTAAACCGCGCTAGGTTTAAAAGAAAGAGAGAAAAGAAAGAAAGAAATATTGCAGCTTGGGCCGCTTTTTTTCTGTGCTCTCGCCGTCACCCACCGCTGCTTATTTTACGCCCTTGCCGTCGCCTGTTGTCCTGTCATGATGATGTCTTCTGGTGGTGTTTCAGTTTTACGGTGTCCAGTGCTTTTCAAAGGCACCGACTATCGTGACTCAGTTCTCCGCACTCGTCTTCGTCCTATTGGTCTGTTGGACTCCTCCTCAGTTTTAGCTGCTTGTTATTCGACATCTCGACACACTGCTTCACCGACGGTACCTTCTTCAGCTGCTCCTCCTTCTGCACCTGGAGTACGCGGTAGTCTTCACTGTACCTACTGCAGTAAAGATGGGCATATGGAGGCGTATTGTTTCAGGAAGAGGAAGGCTCAGTCTCACTGTTCTTCACAGGATACTGGTAGTGCTGGTACTGGAGGTTCTCAGGGAATTTCTGCTACTACAGATGACCAGTTGCTCACGCTTCTTCGTCGCGTTGTTACCTCTACACCTTCAGGAGCCGCTGGTTTTGTGACTCAGTCTTCTACACTTTTGGGTACTACTGCTACTTCTGAGTCTTCTACTGAGGGACCACCTTCTACTTCTGCTCTAGGTACCCATCCATGAATTCTTGATTCTAGTGCATCGTTTCATATGACTCCTTATCTTACTAGTTTGTCTTCTT
Organism: Neostapfia colusana; assembly: GCA_030760725.1. Lineage (NCBI taxonomy): Eukaryota > Viridiplantae > Streptophyta > Magnoliopsida > Poales > Poaceae > Neostapfia > Neostapfia colusana. The sequence goes on from JASWHV010000015.1 coordinate 61,972,713, forward strand.
TGAGTCCTTCCTCTCATTCCCTCACTATTCATACTGCCGATGGTTCTCCTCTTTCTATTGTTGGACATAACACTCTTTTGATGTTCCCGACGTTTCATATGTTCCTGGTCTCACCATGCAACTCATATCCGTTGGTCAGCTCACTGATCATGGATGTCGAGTGATTTTTGATTCCGATATTTGTTATGTTCAAGATCGTCGCACGAGTCGCCTGGTTGGTATCGGCCCTCGTCGCCATGATTCCCAACATCTCTGGGAACTTGACTGGCTTTGTCTTCCTTCCGCTGCGCCTGCCAGTCTTGACGGCTCCGCTCTTGTTGCTTCATCCACTTCGTCTTTTGCTCAGTGGCATCATTGCTTAGGACATCTCTGTGGCTCTTGTCTATCTGTGTTAGTTCGTCGAGGTCTTTTAGGATCAGTCTCAGGTTCCGAGTCTTTATCTCAGTGTCAGGGTTGTCGGTTAGGGAAGCAGACTCAGCTCCCTTATCATGCCAGTGAGTCAGTGTCCCAGCGTCCTTTTGATCTTGTTCACTCAGATGTGTGGGGTCCTGCTCCTTTTGTTTCTAAGGGAGGACATCAATATTATATCATTTTTATAGATGATTTTCTCGCCATACATGGGTTTACTTTATGAAACATCGTAGTGAGGCTTTATCTATCTATAAAACTTTCTCCGCTATGATTCGCACTCAGTTTGACACGTCTATTCATGTTTTTCGCGCTGATTCTATCGGTATCTCTCTGATGCTCTTCGTCAGGTTCTTTCTGAGCAAGGTACTCTTGCTCAAATTTCTTATCCTGGCGCTCATGCTCAGAATGGCATTGCTGAGCGGAAGCATTGTCATCTCCTTGAGACTGCTCGTGCTCTTCTACTTGCTTCTGTTGTTCCCCCTCATTTCTGGGTCGAGGCTATTTATACTGCCACTTATTTGATTAACATTCAACTCTCGACTGCTCTTTAGGGGGGATTCCTTTTCAGCGCCTCACCGGCAAGACACCTGACTATGCCAGCCTTCCTATTTTTTGTTGTGTGTGCTATGTGTTGCTTGCGTCTCGTGAGCGCACTAAGCTCACTGCTCAGTCGATTGAGTGTGTATTTCTGGGATACAGTGCTGAGCATAAGGGGTATCGTTGTTGGGATCCGGTTGGACGACGGATGAAGATTTCACGAGATGTTGTCTTTGATGAGACACGTCCTTTCTATCCTTGTCCTTATTCAGATACCTCTTCTGTATCTGTTGTAGATCCTATTTCATTCTTATTTTTCCCTGATACCCCTGCTGCTAGTATGCCTCCTTCACGCTCAATGCCTCTCTCCACGGTGTCTCCTACGGAGCCTTCTTCTCTGGTTCCTGATTTTACTATAAAGCCTCCCGTGACACAGGACTATACTTGACGAGTTGTGCGTTCCTCAGATGCACCATCTTCCTCTGATGAGCCATCAAATCCAGTTGAGTTATCTTTTTCTCATGACCCATCTTCTCCATCCGAGTCTGTTTCATCTGGTGTATCCTCTTCTCCTGAGGAGTCATCTCCTTCCGATATTCTTCTCCTGAACAACCCCTTGGACGTGGTCATCGTCCGCAACATCCTCCTGATCGGTTTTCTCCTTCTATCTTTGCTTCTACTGCTCTACCTGAGCCTGCTACGTATCGTGATGATGTTCCTCATTAGGAATAGAAACATGTGATGGCTGAGGAGATTGCTTCTCTCAAGCGCACCGACACGTGGGAACTTTTGCCCTGTCCCCCACGTGTTCGCCCTATCACCTGTAAGTGGGTCTATAAGGTTAAGACCCGCTCTGATGGATCACTTGAGTGCTATAAGGCTCGACTAGTCGCTCGTGGTTTCCAGCAGGAACATGGTCGTGACTATGATGAGACATTTGCTCCTGTCACTCATATGACCATTGTTCGCACTCTACTTGTTGTGGCCTCTGTTCGTGCCTGGTCCATATCTCAGCTTGATGTGAAGAATGCCTTTCTTAATGGTAAATTGCGAGAGGAGGTTTATATGCAGCCACCGCCTGGCTATTCTGTTCATGAGGGTATGGTTTGTCGACTTCGTCGTTCTATTTACGGCCTTAAGCAGGCACCTCGTGCTTGGTTTCAGTGTTTTGCGTATGTGGTCACTGCTACTAGTTTCTCTGCCAGTGCTCAGGATCCCGCGGTCTTTGTGCACACTTCGTCTCGTGGTCGCACTCTTCTTCTTCTCTATGTTGATGACATGATCATCACCGGAGACGATTCTGAGTACATTGCCTTAGTGAAGGCCCGTCTCAGTGAGCAGTTTCTTATGTCCGATCTTGGTCCTTTTCGCTACTTTCTTGGGATTGAGGTTTCCTCCTGCTCTGAGGGAATTTATCTATCTCAGAAAAAGTACATTTAGGATCTTCTTAATCGGGCTTCACTTACTGATTACCGGACTGTTGAGACTCCCATGGAACTCAATGTCCATCTTCATGCCACTGATGGTGAGCCTCTTGATGATCCGACTTGTTACCGTCATATTGTTGGGAGTCTAGTGTGTCTTGGTGCCACTTGTCCTGATATCTCGTACTCTGTTCACATTTTGAGTCAGTTTGTTTCGGCTCCCACCCGATCCACTATAGTCACTTGCTTCGTGTCTTGCGTTATCTTTGCAGGACTATCTCTAGACGTTTTTTCTTTCCACGCTCTAGTTCTTTACAGCTCAAAGCATACTCTGATGCTACTTGGGCTAGTGATCCTTCTGATTGCCGATCTCTTTCTGCCTATTGTATTTTTCTTGGTGGTTCCCTTATTGCTTGGAAGACTAAGAAGCAGGTAGCAGTTTCTCTTTTAAGTGCAGAGACTGAGTTGCGTGCTATGGCTCTTGTGAGAGCAGAAGTTACTTGGTTGTGGTGGTTGCTTGAGGATTTTGGTGTTTTCTGTTGGTATGCTGACTCCTCTTTTGTCTGACTGTACATGTGCTATCAGTATTGATCGTAATCCGGTCAAGCATGAGCTTACCAAGCATATTGGTGTTGATGCTTCTTATACAGGAGCACAGGTATAGGATGGTGTTGTTGATCTTCAGTATGTGCCTTCAGAGCTTCAGGTGGCTGATTTCTTCACGTAGGCACAGACCCGAGTTCAGCATGATTTTTATCTCTCTAAACTCAGTGCTCGTGATGCACCTTGAGTTTGAGGGGGTGTTAGAGATATAATAGTGATATTATATTAGATAATGTATTAGAGGTTTATTTGTATATTTGTACGCATCATATACTCTATATATTGGAGTCTCCGACGCTCTCAATAATACAAGTCATATTCATAACATTATGTATAGATGTTCAATGAGAGTCCTACCTGAGTGGGGCGCAAGCTCTGGTAGTACTCTCTCCAACACTCCAGGCCCTCCTTTGTCTGCGTGACCAACTCGATCCAGGCCCTCCTTTATGTCTGCGTGACCAAAGACTTTTGAGAAGAAGGACCGTGAAACCGTGACACAGCTGCAAAAGGAAAGGTGATTAGCCGCCATATCGTCAGCACCTTCAAACAACCATAATACTGCAGAAAAGACACGAAAAGAAAGATCTGACAACAGGTATCATACTTCAAGGACGGTGACTCCCTCAGGACATCGTCAAGCGCCTGGATTGTGTCCTGCGGGGAGTCCCTTTGCTGACTAAGGTGGAACCGCTGCAGCTGGTACAAATTTGCAAGCCTTGCATATCGAATTGTAATCTTGTACTCACTGAATTTCAGCAATGCAGATCAAGTTGTTAGAAGATTCGTCGGTTGGCACAACTACAAGTCACAGAAGCGTGCAAAAAAAAATACAGCAGCAATGGGTTGCTTACATTCCTCTTCGCTCCTTCCCCAATTTTACCACGAACTCCATTGGTTTATGTTGGTCACGACAATCTCTACTCGCCGGAACTGAACGTGGAGAAGATGTTTTTACACGAGAGAGGAAGAAGGAGCAAGTTGTTTTTCTGGGCGAACGAATCGGCCTCAATGCCGGACTTGTTCATCTATATTCAACTGAATACATGCAACACATGCAACAAACTTGGCGAGAGGCTCCTACTCCCACGGTGCGGTCACACGATCCGCTGAACGTGTTCAGCATGTTGACACACCGAGTCCACTACATGCAGAGTTTCATGCAACCTTCTAGTGCTATCTCCTACATGCTTACGTGCTAACAAGTGCATGCATGCAAAGGGAAAGAAACAAACATGTTTACGTGTAACAGACGCACACAAGGCTTACTTCAACAAATCTCCCCTTAAGCCTTGTCTACTTCTAGAGTGTTGTGAACGTCGATCTTCGTTCTCATCTCGATGAAACGATCTCGACCGAGGGGTTTAGTCAGAACATCGGCTAGCTGATCATTTGTGCCGACTGATTCTATCATCACCCTCTTCTCTTCAACACACTGCCTGATGAAGTGAAATCTGGTGTCTATGTGCTTGCTTCTGTCATCGAACATGGGATTCTTGATCAGTTGGATTGCAGATAAATTGTCAATCTTCAGGGTGACAGCATCAACAGCTTCCCCTTTGATCTCGGCCAAAAGATGTGCCAACCAAACCCCCTGACATGATGTCGTAGCAGCTGCTATGTATTCCGCTTCACAGGTTGACAAAGCAACAACCCTTTGCTTCTGAGACTACCAAGTTATGACGTTTCCACTGAGGAGATACATCACACCAGTAGTGCTGCGCCGAGTATCAACATCCCCACCTAGGTCACTATCACTATAGCCGACTAGCTCAAGTTCATTTTGCTTTTTCTTGAAAAAACATCCATGATGAATGGTTCCAGCAACATACCTCAGAATTTTCTTCACAACAAGAAGATGTTCAACGGTTGGCTTCTCCATAAATAGGCTGACATAACCCACTGAATAAGTTAGATCAGGTCTTGTGTTCACTAGGTATCGTAGAGCCCCCACAAGCTTTCGGTACTCAGTTGGATCAACAGGAGGTGAATCACAGCTCTTACTCAGTTTCAAACAGGCTCCATTGGAATATGACATGGATTGCACATGAACAGGTTAGCAGCCTTTAGAATCTTCATTGCATAATCTCCGTGACTTACTGCAATGCCATTGTTTGTTTGATTCACTTCCAAGCCGAGGTAGTAGCTCAGCTTTCCAAGGTCTGCCATCTTGAACTCTCCTTGCATTTCCATCTTGAACTTTTCAATCACAGATGTGTCCCCTCCAGTGATGATGAAATCATCCACATAAACACCCAAAATTATCCGTCCATCTTCACTCCCTCGAGTATAAACAGTGTGTTCAGCTTCACCGCGTTGAAACCCAAGTTTAGTTAGTGATGCATCTAACTTAGCATACCAAGCACGTGGGGCTTGCCTTAACCCATAGAGTGCCTTCTTCAATTTGAGCACTTTGTCTTCCTCCCCCTCAATTATGAAACCAGGCGGTTGTGATACAAAAACTTCCTCTCATAAATCCCCATTGAGAAAGGCAGACTTAACATCCATGTGGTGAACCACCCGGCCTTGGTGTGCTGCAAATGCCAACACTAACCGAACTGTTTCTAAACGTGTCACAGGTGCAAATACCTCATCAAAGTCCACACCCCGTTGTTGCACGTACCCCTTTGCCACCAAACGTGCTTTGTGTTTGATGATGAGACCATCAGCATCTGTCTTGGTCTTGAAAACCCATTTGAGACCAATAGGACGTTGACTCTTTGGAGTAGCAACCAACTCCCATGTGTCATTTGCCTCTATTGCTGTCATCTCATCGAGCATTGTCTGGCGCCAGCAATCAAACACACGTGCTTCTTCAAACGAGGTTGGTTCATCAGTGTTGATCATCAACAGCTCCTCGCCTTGTTCTTGTTCATATGGAGGTTGTGGCTCCGCTGCCTCCATTATGTCCTGAATGGAGCGGTACCGCACCGGTGCATCACCATGATCGGCGTCGTGCCTACTTGATGCAGTGGAAGCTAGACTTAGCACATGTGCTGGGGGCTCAACAACATGCGGATTAGGGGAGACAGATACTTGTCTCAGTGCTGGTGACGTCTCACCCATACCTGGGTTCATGATCATCGAATCATCATGTGAGACCATCACATAATCAATAGTGAAGTCACTGCCAGTCTCTTCTCCCTCCCACTTCCAAGCCGCTTCTTTATCAAACACTACATCCCTTGTGATTTTTACTCTTTTGGTATTGAGATCATAGGTGCGGTAAGCCTTCGACCCCGGCTCAAATCCAATGAAAATCATCGGTTTGCTTCTATCATCAAGCTTCTTCAAGTGACCAGTTGTCTTCGTATGAGCAATGCACCCAAACGTACGATGATGTACCGCTGGCGGTGCTCCTGCCCATAATTCAAACGGGGTCTTCCCGCCATTACCATTGGTCACAGTGCAGTTCAACACATACACTGTTGTTACCACTGCTTCTCCCCAGAACACACCCGGGATATTTTTGGCCTTCAACATGCTGTGAGGTGTGCCTACTATCGTCTGATTTCGCCTTTCAACAACGCCATTCTGTTGAGGAGTATACGGCGCTGTCAATTCTCTGTAGACTCCGAGTTCTGTGAAATACTGGTTCAGATGTTTAGAGGTGAACTCTCCCCCCTATTGGTACGAAATGCACCAAGTATTTTCCCACTCTTGCGTTCTGCCGCTACCTGAAACCTCCTGATCGCCTCTGGTGCCTCATCCTTTATGGACAAAAGAGACACCCACATATAACGACTAAAATCATCGACAAGTAGGAGAAAATAGCTTTTACCACTAGGTGTTGTTGGCGTGATAGGGCCACATATATCTCCATGTACCAACTCCAATACTTGAGTGGCATGCCTTGCACCTTGACATGGAAACAGAGCTCGCCTATGTTTCCCAGCTAGGCATGCTTACTCTGTTCACCTGTGTCAGAAGTGGTAATCCCCGCACCAGGCCTTCACGTGACATCCTTCAAAGAGCTCCGAAATTTGCATGTCCAAACCGAGCATGCCAACACCATGCGTCATCGCCAGCCATTGCACTCAGACAGACGGGTCGAGCCAACTCAACATCAAGAACATACAGCCTCCCCGGTGTACGTTGAAGCTTGGCAATCATCTGCAGATTCTCATCACGAACCCACATCACACCACCTTTTACATGAATCTGATAGCCAACTTCATCGAGTTACCCGCAGATGATTATATTTGCTGTAAGGCGAGGAATATAGTACACGTTACTGAGCAAATGATGTTCTCCATTCTTGCAGCTGAACAAAACAGTCTCGCATCCTTCAATACGGACAACAGATCCATCACCACATTGTATAGGTGGCACGTCTTCTATCAGGAGCAAACTAGGCTTATCTTCTTGCACCAGATGTGCTTGTTCCTTCTTAGGCTTGCCACAACAATCACGAGCCCAATGACCGATCTTGCCGCAGTTGTGGCACTTGTCTTTGCCATGATCCGTCTTGGAGCCAGATTCGCTCTGGCCAGGTAATACTTGCTTCTTGTTGAAACCTCCACCTCTTCCATTACGCCAACTCTTTCCACGGTTACCAGAACCACCAGAGTGTTTTGTACCAACATAATCCTTCTGCTTGTATCTTTCAAGCCACTGATCCTCGGTGAGGTAAAGTGTACCATCTTCACGCACTTCTCCTACGTCCACATCCTCTAAGGCGCCCAGTGATCTCTTCCACTGAAAGACTCGCCGAGTCCAACAATGTTTCTATGGAGATCACTAACTGCTTGTACCGTGAACGTGCAATGCGAAGATACTTGTCAACTATCTTCTCCTCTGGCTCAGGATCACCAAGTGTGGCCAGTTGGTTTGTGAGATTATTGAGTCGCATTGCAAAGTCCTCAATAGACTCTTTCTCACGAAGTGAAAGCAGCTCGTATTCATGACGTACCTTCTGTAGTGTGGACTTCCGCACACGATCATCCCCAATCCTCATCACTTTGATGCAATCCCATGCCTCTTTTCGGATGGCTTCACTGCAAGTGTGGCAATCATGTCTGCGGGTACAGCACTGCATATGGCATCAAACGCCATCCGATCCGCCTGAAAATTGGCTCCTTCCTTGCTCACCGCTTCCCACAGCAACCTGGCCTCCAACTTGATCTTCATCAGCAGCGACCACTTGTTGTAGTTTGTCTTCGTCAGAATTGGGTAGTTCGCCGGCCCCGCCGGCGTCACCTTCTCGACGATCCTTTCGACGACGCGCTCGCCACCTACCCGCAATCCCCTCGGCTTGTGCAACAGGGAGCGTCCCCGACGTCCGCCGGAAGCTGGCGACCACGAGCCTTCTCCTGCCATCTCCTTCACTGACAATCAAGGAAACCGTGGACAGCAGAACTATGCTCGCGGCAACGTGAACCACGTCTCTGCTGAGGAAGCACAACAGGCTGAGGACGTCGTAATTGGTATGTTCTTTGCCAACTCCAACCCAGCCACCATCTTATTTGATTCTGGAGCATCACATTCCTTCATATCATCCAAGTATGTTGCCAAGCATAATGTACCCATATGAATGTGGCCTAGAGGGGAGGTGAATAGGCCTTTAAAACATTCCTGCACACTTAATAAAGTTATCAGAAACTTGACTGACCGGACTAGTCCGGTTGTGTGGGCGGACTAGTCCGGTGTGCTGAATTATTTGAGTTAATTAAGTGTGTCTCACAAATTTAATCTTTCAGCAGCGGAATGAGAACAACAGTATTTATAAATTAAATTTATTGTATGGATGCACGTGCAAACTTATAAGGAACTCAAACGATGACTAGCAAACTAGTGATCTAATGTATGAAAATGTAAAACAAATGAGAGACAAGAGACACGAATTTGTACCGAGGTTCGATCTCACCAAGAGATCTACGTCCTTGTTGAGGAAGCTCACACAGAGCCGGGTTCCCAACCCTTTCCCTCTTCAAGTCACCACAAAGGCCGACTTGACTCCACTATCACGGGTAATCACCGAGTTTGTGGGGCAACCTCACACGTTGAGGGCTCCCACAAGAATTACAGAGAAGGTGATCAAATACACTCAAAAAGATTATAATGCAGAATATGAGTGTAGAGAAATCAAACCCCAAGAGCTCACAACGAAAGAACGACGATCTCTCAATCCCAAATCCAAGTATTTGATTGATCTTGGCCTTTTTGCACCTTAGATGTATGGGGAGATGTGTTTTTGGGCTCTTGGGACAGGTGGCGGCGCTAGGGTTCGAGTTTTTGACAATATGTGTCGTGTCTCTTTAGGGAAAAGACGAAGGACCTCTTTTTATAGAGTTTCCCAAAAAGTTACCGTTGTTAAACCTACTACCGGACTAGTCCGGTATATGATCGGACTTGTCCGGTCTACTTCCAGTGGGTTAAACGGACTAGTCCGGTCCACAAACCGGACTTGTCCGGTGCTATGTGAGATGTGGTTCCAGAAACTTCAGCGGACTAGTCCTGTCGCTTGGATGGACTAGTCCACAGTCCTCTAAAAAGGACAACAGAGACATGACCGGACTAGTCCGGTCCAAAACCGGACTTGTCCGGTTGAGTTCCAGTAAGCTGACCGGACTAGTCCGATACGTGGACGGACTGGTCCGGTGTTCGGTGGATTTTAGTTGATTATTAGCCCTTACCCTTACGCAAAGTTATGAGCTCTTGGGATGTGTCTCTCACTCACACCCTATACATTTATATCTACTTTGCTCTTCTAAATTCCACTAAAGTCTTCCTTTTCGGGCACCACTCTATTTTTCATCTTTTTGTGCGCACCTAGCTAGTTCACTTAGTTTGTCCTGTAATCATTTTGTTAGGATCTCATATGCTTGTCATCAATTAGCCAAAACCCACAAGGGATTTCCTACATGCACTTTCAATCTCCCCCTTTTGGTGATTGATGACAACCATTTGAGATATCACAATTGAGAATAAAAGGTTGATTTTCATAAGGTGTGCACATATGAGAATAATAAAGAATTCACAAAAAGCTTCTCACATATGCACACACCTTATGGTGGGGTGCCTAACAGGTGTGTGATAAACAAAATGTGATAGATTAAAGACAAACAATAGTGAACATATAAGTAGGCATTAGAGCATAGTGCATCACACATAAGAAAAGAAATAGTGCATTACAAGATTTTAAAATAGGTACGTGTCCTTGACCACAAAAGAGCTTAATAACTAATACTAGATAGAAATAGTCCACAAAAGAGCTTAATAACTAATACTAGATAGAAATAGTCCAAATCTAATCTCAATCTCTCCCCCTTTGGCATCAAGGCACCAAAAAGGGAAAAATCGAGGGGAATCACTCATCGCTGCCTCCTCCGTCAGTCTCAGTCTGATTTTCATCTTCACTGACTTCGGCATCCACGGGAGCAGGATCTTCCTCTGAGTCCTTGGAGACGGGCGGTGATCCAAAGGGCTCAATCTCAAGCTTTGCACAGATAGATTTGATATTGGCATTGACGTATTGTTGATGTTTCTTCCTTGCAAGCTTTTCCTTGCGCTGCTTGTCTTCGATCTTGCGGCAGCAGGCAAAGATGGAGGAGAGCATCTTGAGGATGCCGCTGGATGATTCTTGGGCAGGTAGAGATCCAGGAGGAGCAGTTGCGGATCTAGTGTCATCATGAGCTTGCTTTGATCTCCTCTCCACTGGTGGAGAGGACGGGGCAGTTGGAGCCGGAGGGAGAGTGTACTCGGTGGGTTTTTGCGGCTTCAACCCCGTATGCTTGACATCCTTGACAAACTCAAGTCCCGTCACTTTCTCAATCATGTACATGATATACGGTGCGTATCCACAGGACCTATTGGGGGTAATTGATATGTTCACAATGTCGTTGTAGATATACTCAAAGACATTGAATGGTCTCCTCCCACTAATGACCTTCATGAGAGTCCTCAAGGTTCCTTGTATAGTTCCTGCATCTCCATCCTTCGGAGCTATAGTCTTTCTCAAGACTCTATTTAGGACCACAAAGAAGGGCTTTAGATATTTGATGGTGGGAGGAACATATGGCATCCTTGTGTCATAGAGAAATTCGAGTTCCTCCTTCTCCAGGGGTTTCAGATTATGAATGACCAGTTCATGATCCAAAGTGTGTTGGAGGTGAAGAATCCTAGCAAATTCATCATACGTGACACTATACCTTGAACCATGAGTCATCCAAGTAAGACTGTCTCCATCATCCCGAGCAAAGTAGAGAGTGGAGTAAAACTGGGTAATTACTTCATTGTTCCAGTCATACTCAAAGGATAGCAGGTCCGTCAGACTGTGCCTCTCTAATGCCTCCACCATCTCACGAAAGGCAGGATACCTCTTCGACTTCAGATATTCAACATTTAGCCATTGACTCTCTACTACAGGGTTCTTCATCTTCATGTACACATGCTCGTAGTAGTCTGCATGGAAGTTGCTCCAGAACCTTGGATCAGAGCATTGCTTAGGTCGGTCATACACTTGAATCTTCCTGAAATTATCAGCTAGCTCACTCCCTTTTCCAGTGAAATCCTCACTTGAAGGCTGCCTGTTGCGGTGAATAGGGTTTTTCATCTTCAAGGGCCCAAGGGGACCACTAGCAAGTCCCTTCCCTTTATTGAGAATTCTTTTTGGCCCTGACGAGCCCTCAGCAGCATCTTTCCTTAGAGGCCTTTTGCCAATGACTTACCTCTTCTTAGGTAGATTGTCGTCATAGGGTGGAGAGTGGACATTGACATCATGTCTCTTCTTCATAACTCTCTCCTTGGTCCTCCTCACTTTCTCGCGTTGAACGTCTTCATCAATGTGAAAGGAGCTGTCATCTGAGCCTGAAGACATGATGCCTGATAAGGAGTTCAAGGATTAGATGCAAATGGACTCATTATCGGCTTCAAAAGGGAACGTAGGGGTTCAACTGTCAGAGACCGGACTTGTCCGGTTTCAGAGTGCGGACTTGTCCGGTGGACCGGACTTGTCCGCCTCTGTGCGCCGGACTAGTCCGGCCTGGCATAAGAACCCTAATGTTTCATTTGAATCAAATCTCCTATCTAAGGGCACAAGGGTAGGAACATGGTAGGATTACATCTATTGAGGCAATGCACATCCTTTTGAAATCAAAGAAAACTAGCTAGAACTAGAAAAGTTGAGATTTTGGTTTAAAGGGGGAAATTTACCAAGATTTGAAGATTCACGTCGAAGAAGTGGAAATCAGTCCGGATGAATCCGGAGGAGGGAGACCACTCGTCAAGGGGAGTCTTTTTTGCGGAGAAAACCTCGATTTTGAGGGTTCAACCCGAAAATCACTTTGGGGGCTAGGGTTTGGAAGAGGAGAGGGAGACCAAGTCTAATGAGGGGTGAGGGAGAGGTCTGGTCCGGGCAAGTGCTTCTATATGCGACTGACCGGACTAGTCCGGTCATGGTAGCGGACTAGTCCAGTACCCCTGAGTTAACCTAGTTGTTGTCAGTCCGGACTAGTCCGGTTGGAAATCGGACTAGTCCATTTCCAACAGACTTGATACATATATAGATAATTAATAGTGATCCAAGGACAATAATTTTGCAAGTAGTCTTGGTGATTACGACCAGTAGGCAATCAGCAATCAACCAATGGTCATAATCCACAAGATTTCTTCATTAAAATAGTTTTCTGAGTGGAAAAGGAGAAGAAGAGCATTTTGATAATACAAAGGAACATTTTGAGTTGCAACCAGGTATGCAATGTTTCAAGCCACATTTCGAGAGTCAAGAATGTTTAGCTCATTTCTTTGTTCACGGAACCTTTTCTCATCTAATGGTTTGGTAAAAATATCCGCAAGTTGTTTTTCAGTCCTAACATGTGAAATAGCAATGTCACCTTTTAATAAATGATCTCTAAGAAAGTGATGACGGATATCTATGTGCTTTGTTCTTGAGTGCTCTACAGGGTTGTGTGCAATCTTTATAGCACTTTCATTATCGCATAGAAGCGGGATATGACTTAGATTGTAGCCGTAGTCCCTAAGAGTTTGTCGCATCCAAAGTAGTTGCGCACAGCAACTACAGGCTGCAACATACTCCGCTTCCGCTGTGGAAAGAGCAATGGAGTTTTGCTTTTTAGATGACCAAGAAACTAAGGACCTACCAAGAAATTGACAAGTCCCTGACGTGCTCTTTCTATCGACTTTGCATCCTGCATAGTCGGCGTCGGAATACCCTATCAAGTTAAACTTGGATCCTTTGGGATACCAAAGGCCCAAGTTGGGTGTGTGCACAAGGTACCTTAGGATTCTTTCTATAGCAATTAAGTGACACTCTTTAGGTGCGGCTTGAAACCTTGCACACATGCAAACACTAAGCATAATATCTGGCCTAGATGCACATAAGTATAGTAAGGAGCCAATCATGGACCAATATACCTTTTGGTCCACATTTAGACTATCTTCATTGAGGTCGAGATGTCCGTTGATGGCCATGGGTGTCTTGATGGGCTTGGCTTTGTCCATATTGAATTTCTTGAGAATGTCTTGTGTATATTTAGTTTGGCTTATAAATGTACCTTCTCTCAGTTGCTTCACTTGAAATCCCAAGAAGAACTTCAATTCACCCATCATTGACATCTCGAACCTGTCTGTCATTATTTTGCTAAATTCTTCACAGAAGGACTTGTTAGTGGATCCAAAGATAATGTCATCAACATAAATTTGACATACGAATAAATGATCATCAAAATGTTTAGTAAAGAGTGTATAGTCAGTTTTACCAATTTTGAATCCATTTTGAATCAGAAAATCTCTAAGGCACTCATACCAGGCTCGAGGAGCCTGTTTGAGGCCATAGAGAGCCTTACGCAGTTTATAGACATGGTTGGGATACTCCTGATCTTCGAACCCCGGTGGCTGCTCCACATAGACTTCCTCCTTCCACTTGAGAATAACCTTTGGCCACCAACCTCGCTTTATTTCTTGTCACTACTCCATGTTCATCTTGCTTGTTCCGAAAGACCCATTTGGTTCCAACGATGTTCGCCCTTGGTCTTTCCACTAGCTCCCACACTTCATTTCTTTTGAAGTTGTTCAGCTCCTCTTGCATCGCAATCACCCAGTCTGGATCCCTTAAGGCTTCTTCTACCCTGTATGGCTCCAGAAAAGACACAAAAGAATAGTGTTCACAAAAATTTGCAATTTGAGATCTAGTAGTTACTCCCTTAGCAATATCTCCAATGATATTGTTGACAGGATGGTCCCTTTGCACACACTGATGTACTCTTGGGTGTGGAATTTGTATAGTTGCTTGTTCTTCATTGTCTTCATGTGTCATGTCTCCCCCTAGATCATTGCTTCCATGATCATCTTAATTTTCTTGATCTTCTTCAACCTGATCTTGTGTAGGAGCTCCCCCTTGATCATTGCTTCCTTGTTGAAATTCATCTTGTGTCTCCTCTCGTGGTAGGATATCACCAAGTGCCATTTTCTTCAGCGCTTCACATGGGGCTTCCTCCTTATCTAGCATAGACTATTTTCTTCAGCGCTTCACATGGGGCTTCCTCCTTATCTAGCATAGACTTATCGACTTGCTCCACTTGTGAGCCGTTAGTTTCATCGAACACTACGTCACGCGCTACTTCAACAAGGCCGGACACCTTGTTGAAGACACGATAGGCGTAGGCATTCGATTCATATCCGAGCAAGAATCCTTCATCAGACTTCGAAGCAAACTTCGAGGCCCTTGGTTTCTTGTTCAGAATAAAACATTTGCAACCAAAAACTTTGAAATAGGAAACGTTAGGCTTTTTACCCGTGAGAAGCTCATATGGAGTTTTCTTCAGTAGTCGATGAAGGAACAACCGATTTGTGGCATGACAAGCGGTGTTCACCGCTTCTGCCCAAAATCGGTCTGACGTCTTGTATTCATCCAACATTGTTCTCGCCATTTCGATCAATGTTCTGTTCTTCCTTTCGGCCACCCCGTTCTGTTGAGGAGAGTAGGGTGCCGAGAATTCATGCTTTATACCTTCTTCATTGAGATATTCTTCAACTTAGGTGTTCTTGAATTCTGTCCCATTGTCACTTCTGATATTCTTTACGGTTGATGAGAATTCATTTTGGGCTCTTTTCAAGAACTTCTTGAGGATTCCCTGAGTTTCTGATTTATCATACAAGAAAAATACCCAGGTAAATCTTGAAAAATCATCAACAATTACTAAACCATATTTGTTACCGCCGATGCTGATGTACGCAATTGGACCAAAGAGATCCATGTGGAGAAGTTCCAGCGGTCTAGCGGTGGTCATCACATTCTTGGCGGGGTGTGGTGCTCCAACCTGTTTTCCTGCTTGACAAGCGCTGCACGGCTTGTCTTTTTCAAAAACCACATCCTTAAGACCACGGATGTGACCACCTTTTAGAAGTTTCTACAGATTTCTCATTCCAACATGGGCTAGCCGTCTATGCCACAGCCATCCCATGTTGGTCTTAGCAACCAAGCAAGTGTTGAGTTCGGCTTTATCTTTGTTGAAGTCAACAAGATAAAGCTTTCCCTTCAACAATCCCTTGAATGCAATCGAGCCATCGCTTCTTCTAAAGACGGTCACACCCTCATTAGTGAATAAACAGTTGTAACCTTTGTCGCATAGTTGAGATATTGATAAAAGATTATAATCTAGAGAGTCTACATGTAAAACATTAGATAAGGTGTGTTGAGAGGATATTTCAATGTTACCACTACCAAGGACCTTTCCTTGGCTGTTGTCTCCAAAGTATATACCTTCACTTGGATCCTTGTTGCACTCGTATTCCACAAACATACCTCTCTCTCCGGTCATATGATTTGTGCATCCGCTATCTAGCACCCACTTAGATCCACCGGAGGAGTAAGCCTGCAAAATAGAATTATTTCTGGGTTTTAGGTACCCAAGCTTGCTTGGGTCCTCTCAGGTTAGTCACAAGAGTCTTGGGCACCCACACACAAGTTTTCAAGTTCTTGTGGCGTGGCCCTGTATATTTAGCAATGACTTTTCCATACTTGTTTTTCATGAGAACATAAGAAGCATCAAATGTATGGAACAGTGTTTGTAGCTCAGATTCATGGGATTTTTCTTTAACAAAAATGATCCTATTCTTAGCATGATTAGAAGTAGACATGTGTTTGTTCCTGTCAAAGCCAAGACCATCTTTGACATTGGGAGGTCTAGTGATCATATATGCACTTCGTGCATATTTGATCTTCTCCTTACCAAAGATGCCGTTTTGAGAAGAATGCATGTCATGTGGGGTTGAAGCATTAGAAATTACATTCTTCTTACTAGAGCAAGTGCAGGTTCTTATTGTTGTCGAGCTCATGTCTTTGGAGGAAGAGCTCTTGGAGGAAGAGGAGTCACTTTGTTTGAGCGACTCAACTTGCACCTCAAGGATTTTGTTAACTTTTGACAAGTTACAAGTTCTTCCTTGATTGCAATGTGCGAGTCCTCTAACTTTGAGTAAATTTCCTTACTCAAGGCTAGCTCTAACTCAAGTGACTCATTCTTCTCTCTCTCAAGCTCAAGAAGCTTTTCAACTTCTTGATATCTCTTCATATCACGGATGAGCATATCTTCTTGTCGGTTGACAAGTTCCTCCTTTTCAAAGATTTCGTTTGACAACATTTCCATTTTCTTTAAAGCAATTTTACTTAGCCCTCTAAACAATTCTTCATTATCACTAGAGCTATCAAAGTCATCAATGGAGGAATTTAGCACAGGAGGAGTAAGTCGAACCTTTTTCTTGCCTTCCTTAGCCATAAGACAAGTGTGGTTGTTCATGTCCCGTCCTCCCATGTTCGGAAAGAGTGTGGCTCTCATAGTTGGTTTCTTGACTGCGAAAGTGGCCATCTCTTCTTCTTCATCGGAGGAGGACTCGTCGTTTGAGTCCCACTCCTTCCCAATGTGAGCTTGATGGGCTTGTCTTATTTTTCTGAAATTTTTCTTTTTTTGAGATCTTGTTTCCTTCTTCTTTTTGTTTTCTTCATAAGTACAGTCCACCATGAAGTGACCATACTCTCTGCAGTTGTAGCAAGTGCGTCGAGCCTTGGATTTTCCTTTATCCTTGCTTTTGCCTTCATGTGAATTGTTGCCGTGTCTTCTCTTCATCATGCGTTTGAACTTTTTGATGAAGAGTACCATTTCTTCGTCATCAAGATCGGTGCTCTCGTCACTTGTATCTCCATCGTCTTGGTCTTCACGAGTTTCTTTGAGTTTGGGTCTGCTCGTTGCTTTGAGAGCAACTTCTTTCTTTTCGGATGAGGTGAGTTCGGCTAAGTCTTTGACGTATTGGGCTTCTTTCTCCATCATTTCATGATTTATGATCTTCACTAGTAATTCATCGGTTGTCATTTTGTGGAAACCGGGGCTCTCTCTGATCATTGAGCAAAGTGTGACATTTCTTGGCATAAAGGCTCTAATCATTCTTTTGACCACTTCGTGATCTGTCCATTTCTTACTTCCATAGGCACGGATTTTGTTGATGAGTGCCTTCATCCGATTGTACATGTCTTGAGGTGATTCGCCTTCTTCAATAGCAAATCTCCCCAACTCTCCTTCTAGCATCTCAATTTTGGCTTCACGTACAGACCTATTTCCTTCATGAGCTGTCTTGAGGGTATCCCAGATTTCTTTTGCACTTTCTAACCCATCGATCTTTGTGAATTCCTCTCTGCTTAGTGATGATGTGATCACGGCGACGGCTTGTGCGTTTCTGTGAATGTCTTGTGCTCGTTATGGAGTGAGTTCATCATCCGTGTCCAGAATATCGATGCCTGTGCAAACAATGTGCCACAGACTAGGATTCAGGGATATCAGATGCATCTTCATGTTGTACTTCCACATGGTGTAGTCACTTCCGTCAAACTGTGGGGGCCTTCCCATAGGAATAGAGAGATAATGATTATTTGAATTGAGACGGTTATAGTTGTAAGGATACCGGGAGTAGTTGTGATGACCACTCCCCATCGTCTTTTCTTCCTCTTTTCCCTTTTGTGCCATTAACTTCTTTCTCAGTAATGTCTTTAGTTGTCTCACTTCATCATCGTCATGTGGATTTTCTTTCAGAACATCGAAGGCTTTGGCTTCTTGCTCGTCATCGTTGTTGTTCGTCTTCGGGATATCGTTGTTCTTCTCAGAGGCCATTGATCTCTCCGAGATGTGAGTCTCGTTGGTGGAGAACTTGCTCTGATACCAATTGAATGTGGCCTAGAGGAGGGGTGAATAGGCCTTTAAAAGATATCTGCACACTTAATAAAGTTATCAGAAACTTGACTGACCGGACTAGTCCGGTTGTGTGGGCGGACTAGTCCGGTGTGCTGAATTATTTGAGTTAATTAAGTGTGTCTCACAAATTTAATCTTTCAGCAGCGGAATGAGAACAACAGTATTTATAAATTAAATTTATTGTATGGATGCACGTGCAAACTTATAAGGAACTCAAACGATGACTAGCAAACTAGTGATCTAATGTATCAAAATGTAAAACAAATGAGAGACAAGAGACACGAATTTTTACCGAGGTTCGATCTCACCAAGAGATCTACGTCCTCGTTGAGGAAGCTCACACAGAGCCGGGTTCCCAACCCTTTCCCTCTTCAAGTCACCACAAAGGCCGACTTGACTCCACTATCACGGGTAATCACCGAGTTTATGGGGCAACCTCACACGTTGAGGGCTCCCACAAGAATTACAGAGAAGATGATCAAATACACTCAAAAAGATTATAATGCAGAATATGAGTGTAGAGAAATCAAACCCCAAGAGCTCACAACGAAAGAACGACGATCTCTCAATCCCAAATCCATGTATTTGATTGATCTTGGCCTTTTTGCACCTTAGATGTATGGGGAGATGTGTTTTTGGGCTCTTGGGACAGGTGGCGGCGCTAGGGTTCGAGTTTTTGACAATATGTGTTGTGTCTCTTTAGGGAAAAGACGAATGACCTCTTTTTATAGGGTTTCCCAAAAAGTTACCGTTGTTAAACCTACTACCGGACTAGTCCGGTATATGATCGGACTTGTCTGGTCTACTTCCAGTGGGTTAAACGGACTAGTCCGGTCCACAAACCGGACTTGTCCGGTGCTATGTGAGATGTGGTTCCAGAAACTTCAGCGGACTAGTCCTGTCGCTTGGATGGACTAGTCCGCAATCCTCTAAAAAGGACAACAGAGACATGACCGGACTAGTCCGGTCCAAAACCGGACTTGTCCGGTTGAGTTCGAGTAAGCTGACCGGACTAGTCCGATATGTGGACGGACTAGTCCGGTGTTCAGTGGATTTTAGTTGATTATTAGCCCTTACCCTTACGCAAAGTTATGAGCTCTTGGGATGTGTCTCTCACACACACCCTATACATTTATATCTACTTTGCTCTTCTAAATTCCACTAAAGTCTTCCTTTTCGGGCACCACTCTATTTTTCATTTTTGTGTGTGCACCTAGCTAGTTCACTTAGTTTGTCCTGCAATCATTTTGTTAGGATCTCATATGCTTGTCATCAATTAGCCAAAACCCACAAGAGATTTCCTAGATGCACTTTCACCATATCACACTTAAAATGCGCTATGTTAGTTAATTCTCCCGGTGGAGAGATGAGGACTAATATAGTATGTCCGAAAGTAAGCCTTAAAATAAGGGGGGTAGACTTCCTTGCCAACCTCATTGTCTTAGATTCCCAAGGGCTTGACATAATACTCGGGATGGATTGGTTAAGCAAGCACAACGGGGTAATCCAATGTGCTGAAAGAAGCGTGCAGTTGACAAATGAGCACGGTATCCGTGTCGAGTTTGAGTCAGCCCAACAAACAACCGAAAGGGCAATTTTGAACCACCTCGAAGGAGCAACATTGGACAGCATTCTAGTGGTTCAGGAATTTACGGA
The DNA here is from genome assembly GCA_030760725.1 of Neostapfia colusana. Lineage (NCBI taxonomy): Eukaryota > Viridiplantae > Streptophyta > Magnoliopsida > Poales > Poaceae > Neostapfia > Neostapfia colusana. The sequence goes on from JASWHV010000015.1 coordinate 61,992,538, forward strand.
CGTGTTTCCAGAGGAGCTTCCAGGTATGGCACCCGACCGGGACATTGAGTTTGCCATTGATTTGGTACCCAGAACTGCACCCATAGCAAAGAGACCCTATAGGATGCCCGTCAATGAACTAGTGGAACTCAAGAAGCAAATTCAGGATCAGTTGGAGAAGGGTTTTATACGTCCAAGCTCGTCACCATGGGGAGCCCCGTGCTCTTCGTAGACAAGAATGATGAGACCCAAAGGATGTGCGTGGACTATAGGTCTCTCAACGAGGTGACAATCAAGAACAAATACCCTCTGCCCCATATAGAAGACCTATTCGACCAAATGAAAGGAGCCCGAGTGTTCTCCAAGATTGATCTTCGGTCGGGATACTTCCAGCTGAATATTAAGCCCTCCGATATACCCAAGACTGCCATTCGAACACGGTATGGTTCATATGAATATACCGTCATGTCTTTTGGGTTAACAAATGCACCCGCGTACTTCATGTACCTTATGAACAAGGTTTTCATGGAGTACATGGATAAGTCCGTCGTGGTTTTCATCGACGACATTATGGTGTATTCAAAAAGTGAGGAGGAGCATGAAGAACATTTGAAATTGACCTTGCAGAAAATGTGTGAGCATCAATTGTATGTCAAGCTTAACAAGTGTCAATTTTGGCTAAAGGAGATATTGTTCCTAGGCCACATTATCTCTGAGGAAGGAGTATAAGTTGACCCCAGGAAAATGGGAGATGTCCTGAAGTGGAACCAACCGCAAAACGTGAAGGACATTCAGAATTTTCTTGGGATGGCTGGATACTACCGACACTTCATTAAGGACTTCTCTAAGATAGCGAAGCCTATAATGTAGTTGCTAACGAAAGGAAAAGCCTTCCAATGGACACCAGCATGCCAAGAAAGCTTTTAGGAACTCAAGAAAAGGCTAACCACAGCGCCGGTTTTGGTATTGTCGGACGTGAGCAAGAGCTTTGACATATATTGTGACACATCCAGACAAGGGCTCGGATGTGTGCTCATGCAAAAAGGACAAGTGGTAGCCTATGCCTCACGACAATTAAAGAAGCACGAGCTTAATTATCCTACACATGACTTGGAGCTAGCAGCAGTAGTGCATGCATTGAAGATTTGGAGACGTTATATCCTTGGTCATCGATGCGAGACCTATACGGATCATAAAAGCCTCAAGTACATATTTACACAAACGGACCTAAATTTGAGGCAACGTCGATGGTTGGAACTCATCAAGGATTACGATGTTGGAATCAACTACCACCCTGGGAGGGCCAATGTAGTAGCTGATGCATTGAGCCAGAAGGGAGCATGTCATCAACTCATGGTTCGGGAGCTACCACCCGAACTACGTAAGGAGTTCGGACGGTTACACCTCGGATTCTTGAACAACATGGAAGTGATGGAGATCCACTATTCATTGGAGCAAGAGATAAGAGATGGCCAAGCAACGGATGAGGAGATCAAGGAGATCAAGGAAAGGATCCGACAAGGGTACGCTTTGGCTAGGAAAAAATATGTGTGTGCCTAACGTGAAGCACATCCGCGACATGATATTAAAAGAGGCACATGATTCACCCTATTCCATACATCCCGGAAGTACCAAAATGTACAAGGACTTGAAGACTTGTTCTTGGTGGGATGGTATGAAAAGGAACATAGCCGACTACGTTGCCCTATGCGAGACATGCCAACGGGTGAAGGCCAAACATCAAAGACCCACTAGATTGTTGCAACCCTTGAAGGTACCCGAGTGGAAGTGGGAAGATATTAGCATGGATTTCATCGTCGGATTTCCACGTACTTAGTCGGGTTATGACTCCATCTGGGTTATCGTGGACCGATTAACAAAAACAACCCAGTTTCTCCCTGTAAGGGCCAAGTACAACGTTGCACAATTAGCCGAGTTGTGCATGGAGCAGATCGTGTGCCGTCATGGAGTCCCGAGGAGGATAGTCTCAGATCGAGGTTCTCAGTTTACCTCTAGATTCTGGAGGAAGCTGCAGAAAGCTATGGGTACACGAGTGGATTTTAGCTCCGCCTATCACCCACAAACTGATGGACGAACCGAAAGGACAAACCAAAATTTGGAGGACATGTTGAGAGCTTGCGCCTTGAAACGTGGGCGTAGTTGGGATAGGAGTTTATCGTACACCGAATTCTCCTATAACAACAGCTATCAAGCTAGCTTGAAGATGTCACCTTTCGAAGCATTGTATGGTAGGCGGTGTAGAACGCCGCTGTTCTGGAACGAGACCGGAGAGAACCAGGTGTTTGGACCCGAAGTGCTACAAGAAGCTGAAAAGCAAGTCCAAACAATACGAGAGAACTTAAAGGTTGCTCAGTCATGACAGAAAGGCTCTGCGGACAATGGGCGAAGAAAGTTGACTTTCGAAGTAGGAGACTTTGTATACCTTAAGGTATCACCTATCAATGGCCAACGACGTTTCAACGTCAAAGGCAAGCTAGCACCTTGCTACATCGGACCATTTAAGATTTTGGACAAGCGAGGAGAAGTAGTCTATCAACTAGAGATCCCAACATATCTCTCCGACGTACATGACGTGTTTCATGTATCCTAGCTCAAGAAGTGCTTGAGAGTACCAGAGGAGCAAGTACTAATGGAAGAGCTTGAACTTCAAGAGGACCTGACTTATGCGGGGCACCCTGTACGAATTTTGGACGTAAGGGAAAGGGTCACAAGGAACAAAGTGATCCGATGGTGCAAGGTACAATGGAGCCATCACACCGAAGCTGAAGCCACATGGGAGCGTGAAGAAGACATCAAGGCAGAATTCCCTCATCTATTCTCTACTAACGAATCTCGAGGGCGAGGTTCAATTTAAGGGGGGTAGATTTGTGACACCCTCACTTTTGGTTTCTGCATGTATTCATGTTTCATGTAGAGAAAACATTTTAAAAGAAGTGGGAACAGAGAAAGAATAAAAAAGATAGCCAAAAAGAGCAAAATCCAGCTCACTAAGAGCGCCGAAGACAACTCCCGCGACCCGCTTGCTACGTGGCAGGCTCGGGGCTCATCCCCGCAAAGGGGGAGAGGTCCGACCCCGTGGGACACGTGTTGCCCCCAGAGCTAGCCTCTACGGAGAAGCAAGGCCAGCCCGCAGGACACATGTCACCTTCGGAGCTAGTCATCGCGGAAATCAGAGGACCAGCCGCGCGGGATACGTATCGATCTCGGAACTCACCTCCGAGAGGTCCAGTTCTAGTGGACGCGTGTCGCCACCGGAGCTTATCTCTGGGAGGTCCGTCACTGTTGGACACGTGTCAACCTCAGAGCTCGTCTCTGAGAAGAAAGGAAGTCTGGCGCTGTTAGGACACGTGGCACACCCGGAGCCACCTCCGAAGAGAGGGAAGGTCCGACACTAACACGTGGCATGTGCGAAGCCACCTCCGAATAGAGAGGAGGTCCCGACCGCCAGGATACGTGACGCACGCGGAGCTCACCTCCGAAGGAGAGGGAGGTCTCGCTCACTTGACACGCGGCACAACCGGAGCTTGTCTCTGCGGAAAGGGGGAGACCAGGCCCCGGTGGACACATGGAGCTTCTGGAGCTCATCACCGCGGAAGTAATGAGTTCTGGAGCAGTTTTTGGATTCTGTACGCATGGAAATACCGGTACGGAGAGGAAACCGACATGAATTCCACAATGTTACCACACCAAATCAACTAAACTTAAGTTGTTAAGATTCAACGACAAGTTGAATAGGAGTCTTATTCGAAGTCCAATCAGATTAGAACTCTTTCTTCCCGATTATAAATAGGACCCAGAACCTTTGGCCGAAACCATGAACTTCTTTTCTAAACTCCTGAGCCGACGACTTAGAGCCCTAGCCCCAACTCGTCGAATAAACCCTTCGTCGGAGTTCAGTCGAGGAAGATCGCCGGAAGAGGGCCTAAACGATCTGTCTTGCTAGAAGAAGGACCTCGAGACTAAAAAGAACATAAGGTAGGTCTCCAATACCACCTTACGACATCGTCGTGTTTTCTTTGCATCTGTTCTTTGATTCCTTTCGAACAGAAGCTTTTCGTGAACAGATCACGTGTTGATCGGTGTGATCTAGAGTCAAGATCATTGCCACGTCCACATTTGATCTGAACACCCCTAGTCATCATAAAATCCATGCAAGGCATGCAAGAACACGTACAAACTGATCTAATAAAAACTGATCATAGGATAGCATGCATATGCATCATCGCATCTAGTTAAAGTTTGTGCATGATATTGATTGTTGTGAATCTTGTATGTGTGTGATTGCGTATAGAAGGACAAGCTCAGGGAGCCGTTTACGACGAGCTGCCACAACAAGGTTTCGAGATCCAAGAGCAACTGGAGCCGCAAGAACAAGGCAAGTGCCCCTTGACCATATTGATCCTATGTTTTGGGAATTTTTTTTTGTTTTACGAAAAGGTGTGTGTGTGCTGAGTCAAACATGATGGGAAACCCTTTTATAGGAGTTTACTAGTTTTGGTTAAACCACCCTTGTCGCCAGGGATGTTTATGAGTCAGGTATGATTTTAATTTATGCTTCGCTGAGTTCATGGGATTGGGAGCAAGATGGATGTGTCTAGCTAACTGCACTCGTAAGATTTATGAGGAACTAAGGTTTTTAATGGACATGGATCGGAGGGAGATCTAGGCAAGCCTGGGTTTGTGAATGAGGTAGAAAGAGATGGTGGTTTACTTGTCGTAGATCTAAGGACCGGTTCATGCAAGCACATGGCAGGATAACAGTGCCACCACAAGGCCAAGTATGGGTGCGGCTTAGCTGACTAATTAGGTAAGTTGCTAGATTGTTATGGACCGTGGAAGGCGCGGGGAATGGGAGTCGAGTGAGGACTGCCCTGGGAACTGCATGGCACAAGAGGGGGCCCATGGGTGGGAGAATTGGAGATTCTAGCCTGCCGGTGAAACCTTAGTGAGTCCATACATCTAGTAACCCCTTTGTAAAGGCTATTTTGTGATCTCTTGGCCATACACCAACGGTTGTGTACTGGTATAATGGAGGTTCTGCAGTCGCCGACGGGTGACGAAATCACAAACTTGTGGTAAAGAGGTGCAAACTCCGCAGATTCTAAAACCATCATGATAGCCAAGCTTACGGTCACGAGCGCATGGCCAACTTCTATGATTAGTTGGGATGGTTATTGGCTATGGTTATTAGTTATGGTTTTTGGATGGTTTGGTTTTGGTTTTGTTTTCGGGACTGTTGAGTCCGGGTGATAAGATGGGTTGCATGACTATTGAGTCATGACAACGAGATTGGTCTCGGTGTGAGACGAAATTGTTTATGAGATGAAATGGTAGCAAATACGAGATGGTATTCGTGAGATGGTAGCGAATACGAGAAGGTATTCGTGAGCAAGAATGAGGTTGATTAATGTCTGGTTGGGACATGGAAGGTAATGAACATAATGGAGGTATGATTGGTATTTTAATACATGTTGGGATTACATTCACTTAAAGATAGGTTGTTGTTTTATCGTGATTTTTGATAAATAACTTTGCTTTCTGCAACGAGTCTTTTTATACCTACCTTGTTGTGAGCTACATAGCATATTTTCCCGCATTTGCTGAGTATATTATTATACTCAAAACTTGCATTATTATTTCATCATCAGCAACAGGAGAAGATTACTATGAAGACCAGGTGGAGCATTAGACGTGTAATATATCCTCAACCTTGCCTGTGGGAGAATGGAGTAGAAGATGGAGCCGCTGCTGTTGCTTAGATTGCTTTCGCATTAGAATAAAGACTTCCGCTGTTAGATTAAGATTTTCGCTGTGAGCACGAGTCTAAGACTCATGAGACATTGTAATAACATCTGTTATTCATGGTCGTACATATCATGAAATTCAGTTTGTAGGTGATGTGTATATGTGTGATGAACATCCTGGGCACACATATGCATCAGTTCTCGGTTCCGTGGTTTTGCACAGAATTAAGGGCGTCACAGCCCCCTAGCAATGAAATTATACGAGCATCCTCCTCCACGCGGGGTCGCAAAAGTACAACGACATGTTGGCAACATTTCGAAAAGAATAAGGAATTTCGTGATGGTATGTGGATTGTTATTTCTGCTACATGCAAGTATTGCAAGAAAACTCTCACTGCAGGTTCTAGTGGTTGCACATGCCATTTGAATCGACATTATACGGGATGTATAAAGCGGTTAGCTTGGCGAGAAGGTGCAGCGGTTCAAACTCAACTCAAATTTAACCCGGATGGTTCAGTAAGTACTTGAGTTTATAATCCTGAAGTTGCTCGTTCTGAAATTGCTAGGTATATTGCAGTTGATGATCAACCTATTTGCATGGGTGAGAGTGTTAATTTTGAAAGAATGTTTCGTCATGCATTTTGTCCATAATATCATAATGTTTCTAGAAATACTAGTAGAGGTGACTTGCTTAAAATATATCATGATAAAATGGATATATTAAAAGAAGCATTCAAGACTACGCCATTTTCTATTGCATTGACATCTGATATTTGGTTATCATCACACCAAAGAACAAGCTATTTGAGTGTTGTTGCTCATTACATAGATCATGAATATAAGCTTAATAAAAGGGTATTAGGATTGCAGCTTATTGATGAGAACCACACTGGTGAGGCTATTGCATCTCATGTGCATGAGGTCATTAATGAATATGGCATTAGAGATAAGATTGCTTCTATTACTCTTGATAATGCATCGGCTAACACTAGGGCAATGGATCTACTTATGCCACACATAGAAAGCTACATTAGTGGGTATGTTCTCCATCAAAGATGTGTGTGCCACATCATCAATCTCATTGTGCAGGCGGGGTTGTCAAAGGCAAGTTCATGTATTGATAATATTTGTAGTGTCATTCGTTATCTTTTGAATTCTCCACAGGTTTACAGGAGTTTTAGGAAGTATTGTTGTGTAAAGGGATTGAAACCAAAAAAGATTTCACTTGATATGAAAGTGGGATGGAACTCGACATACACGATGTTGAATCAATTAAAAGGGTATGAAGAAATTTTTACTACATTTATGAATGCTCAAGGTGCAGGTATACTACTTCATGAACAGGATCAGGATACCGCACGGCGCCTTTGTCGCCTCTTAAAACCATTTTACAATGTAACACATTATTGTCTGGTATTTATTATCCCACATCCTCTTGTAATTGAATGACTTATGAATTTTGCTAAAATATTTAAGACATATGAGTATGATCCAATGCTACGTCCAATTATTGAAGAAATAAGAGCAAAATACCTAAAATATTTTGATGCTATTCCACATTTGTATTGTTGTGCTCTCATCTTTGATCCACGTAAGAAGCTAGAGCAATTAGAAGGTGATTTACAATTTATTGGTGATAATCTAGATCTTGATTACTCTCGAGCTTACTCACATGTTAAATCCGAGATATTTCGAGTTTTCGGTATGTACCAGCAGAAATACGGTAAAACTCGCTCTTGAGGTAAAGTAGCACCAACTGAAAAGAGGAAAAGTATGACAGCTAACATGTGGAAGAAATTGAAGTCTAAAGAATCTTCAACAACGACGTCCTCTAGGTCCAATTGGAATCCAAACGCCGAGTTGTCCCACTATCTTGACATAGATCATGCGGCACATGATCCAATGCTTCAGGTACATATCTATATTTAGCTTTTTTATATAAATTGCAATGTTTAATTTATAATGTTTATGTTTTCTTTTCTTTTCTTTTCAGTATGACAGTGCTGAGATGGACCTCTTAGGGTGGTGGAAAGACAATAAACGTCAATTTACAGTGCTCTCACAATTTGCACGTGACGTTATACTCGTTCCAGTTTCTAGTATATCATCTGAAGCCATATTTAGCTCAGTAGAAAGAATTATTAAAAAGAAGAGGTTATTGTTTTAATATATTGACTTATCTTGTTATGAATCAATATATATTTATCTTATTATCTTGCAGGTCCTCTCTTACACCGAAGATGGTTGAGTGCCTTACATGTCTCAAAGATTGGGAGATGGCTGAATCTAGAGATCAACACCGCCTTAAAAATCTGGAAATATTGAAAGCATTACAAGATCTTGAGCTTGATGAATCCGAATGATGTCAAAGATAATAAAATAAACTGTACTCTTTTCCTTACGGGGGCAGCTCACTATGAGTGTAAGGTTTTTAACGTGGCAATTTATCACAAAACTTTAAACTTTAATAAAATATTTCCCCCCATACTATGTGTGTTTTTGTGTAATTGAAAAATATGTCGTGAGATAGTATATGTTGTGAACTTGTGGTTCATATATTTGAAAAACTGTAAATACTTCATATCATTGTATGCAAGAGTATATGTTTTTAATATGAAATTAAATGGACACATGTAATTTAGCCTACTGAAACCCCAATATTTTTTTGGATTTTTCTTAGATTTTACAGATTTTTTGGATTTTTTTAATTTTTTTTGGATTTTCAGGCCATGCTCGGGCCGGACCCAGTCCGAAATTGTCCCGTCGGGCCGCGTGCCATGCTCGGGGCGGAGATTTCCTAATTCGTACCTGCCGGCCCGGCCCAAAATGACCCGTCGTGCTTTCGGGCCACGGGCCGAGTTGGCTCAAAGCACGAAATTTCCGAGCCGTCCCAGCCCGGCCCGGCCCGACTCCCACCACTATTCAGGACTAAACGAGACCTGATAATGCATACAAACCCAGTAAACACATACGACTTTTGCTTAGCTTGGTAAGCCTTACCGGTTGACAGTCAAAAAATGTGTGCTACACAAGAAAAGAAATGAAACTGTTTTCCTACAGAATATCTAGGCGCACGGCTTAAACTTGTTAAAAAAGCAGCTTGTCTGAAAAGTTGGTGAACAGTAGCTTAAACTTATATCCTGCTTTTAGTTCATTCTGAGAAGCAGCTGAACTAATAAACTGCTGGAGAAGCTGACTGTTTGGTACACCCGTAGCTTATTTTTATAAAAAAACTGGTTCAGAAGCTGTGACAAACAGGGCCCTAGTCCCTAGCAATGTAATACGGGCGGGCACAACCATGCTAAATTTATTAGCGGTGTGAGGGGTCACAAGTGAACAATAAAAAAAAACTCGTCATTGACGCCGTGTCTGACCCCAAACGAGACCCGAGTGGTGAAACATTTGAAAGCAGCCTAGATTGCGTCATGAATTCAACTCAGAAGCTGCGAATCTAAGCTGATACGGCAAATAGCGTCGCGTAACAACTAACAAGAATCTATTCTGATTCGAGCGCGGCATGAAACCAGGTCGATCAAACAAAACCGGGAGCTGCAAGTGCACACAGGTAGAAAGGAAGGCAGAATGAGTGGCTCACGTCGTAATGACGTATGGTTTCTTTCTCCGCGACCTGGACGAGGAAGTGGTTTGCGCGGACCTTGACCTTCATCCCCAGCGTGCCGTGCCCCGGGCGCGCCAGGTGCACGATCCCCTTGCTCGACGCCGGTGGGGCCTGCAGCTGCTCCAGTGCGGGCGACGCTGGCGCGGCCGCTGCAGGTTTTACTGCAGACGCCGGCACGGGCGCGGACGGGCGCGGGGTATGATCTGCCATGGCCAGCCTCCCAATGTCCCTCGCTAGAGAAGATGCGGCGGGAGAAGGAGGAGCGGGCGCCGAACTCGATGAAGTCGTGGCCGGAGGCGGATGCGGGCGCGCGGAAGTCGAGGCCACGGCGTTGGCCACCGGGGGCGGCGACTGGTGAAGCAACGGGACGCGGCGCGACGGGGCGGGCGGGCACGGCCTCCGCCACCCACGCCGCACCCGAGCAACTGGTGGTACCTGCCTCCTCGGCCTCCACCGTCACCGCGACCATAGGCTCGCTCGTACCCTCCGCCGCGGTCTGCACCTTCGCCGCGACAGTAGGCTTGCTGGTGGCCTCCGCCCAGTGGGGGAAGTAGGATTTTATTAAAGGGTATGTCACAAAAAATGTTACATGCAGTTTGATAAAATTATTTATTAACTAAGTAAAAAATATAGTTTTTGTTTGGTATAAAAAAATAAATAATACAGTAAGTCTTGAATTGAACAGATAATATAAATAATTCAAATGCGATAATGTTAATTAAAAATTTAGGCATAAGATAGACTTACAATACTACTTGTCTGATTTTTTAGTCGTTGTTTTCTGAATAACATGAATGTATTGATTATATCATCTTCATCCACTTGAAAGAAAATGTCCCACTCAATGTATGTGATCAGACAATCATCCAAAAGACTATCACCCAGCTTATTTCTTACCGTGAGAAAGAATAAACAATGATGTCGAATAAAATTGTGTGTGAGGAAGGCTGTTGGTCGACCGAATCAAGAACTGCGAGATGCAAGATACAACCAAGCGAGACGTGATCGTGATACGCCACCACTAGTTTGCAATCAGTATCACTGAGAGACCGTCATACGAAAACCAGACAACCATAAGTGCAACGCTGACACGCCGAAATCGTCTTATTGTAGGCCGCAAAGCCTTCTGCTTTGGTGTTGCATGCATGTGTGAAGTGTGCCCAGAAGCGGCAGCCATATTTTATTCTCATTGTAGGCCGCCTGCCAGCGTCCATATCTGATGGTATTTCTTCATGACTTTCGGCAGCCGATTTGCTTCTTTACTCCGTTTCGTTGGCTGATGCTTGCCTAACTCGCTTTCGCTCGCGTGATAAATTGCGGCTTGATGGACCTGAGCATAGGGTATGCCGGGGCCCACCCGGTATACCCTTTGGGTCCGCCCATGCCTCCACCGCCACCGCCTCGACCACCAGACCCGCGCCCTCTCCTGTCGCCGCCGCGTCCAACGGGCCCGCACCCTCTTCCTTCGAGCCGACGGGCCGGCGTCCGCCGCCGCCACCGCCGCGCGAAGCCATGGGAAAAGAGAGGGTTTCCTGATGAAGATGAGAGGGAAACTGACTAGAGCAGTGACGCGGCCCGGGCCCAATTTTATAGACCAGATCGCGCAGGAAGACGAGGCGCTTGCGGATTCTGTTGGCGGACGAATGGTTGCTACCGATACCCACCGAATGTGGGTTGTGAAGACTGGCGAACCCACCTGTGCGCTTCTTATCTGTGCGCTTAGCCATTCGAATAGCATATTCGGTAAATAAAAAAATTGCCAGCCATCCCCTCCGGAAATTGCCAATTAATTTGCTTAAATAATCACATTAATTTATAATGGTGTCATACCAAATGTTGGTATTCCATATAAACCCTAACTCGTGCCTCTCTAACCCGTCTTCTACATGTCACTGCCACTCCTTCGCCTCATATTGTCATCAACCATATTTTTAAATGATTGTCCATTTCTAGTCACCAAGCTATCAATAATCTCATGTCAAACACGGTATTTAATATGATTAAATATAAATATTAATTTTGTATTTGTGTGATACAGGATCCTATTTTGGTATTACGCATAGACCCTAACTCATGGTTCCCTCCCCTCATCTCTCACGTGTCGATATCATCCCTCGTTGCCACATGTCATTGTTATCCCTTCACCTCGGTCGTATTGCCATCCATGGTTTTCATGGTTTTAAAACGATCATCTGTTTTTAGTCACCAGGCTATCAATAATTTGCTAGGTGTATGCCAAACATAATACTTAATATGCTTAAGTAATCATGTTAATTTATGATGGTGTGATACAGGATCCTCTCACCACCTCTCAACATGTCGTTGCCGACTCTTCACCACGTTCGTATCGCTGCCTATGGTTTTAAAGCAAGCCATCAATAAGTTGATTAGATCAGCTAGGCGCACATTAGATCCTTAAATAATCACATTAATTTTGGATGGTGTGATGCATATATAGTGGTTTGTATTCTGTATAAACTTTAACTCACTATTCCCTTTCTTGTCTCTCACATGCCCCTGCCACCCCTTCACCACCGTCGTAACCACCCATGGCTTCATTGGGATTGTTTGTTTCTAGTCACAAATACAACAATGAGTCAATTAGATTAGCTAGGTGAATTAATTTGGAATGATGTGATTCAGACCGGACGGATAGTATTCTACATAAACCCTAACTCGTTGTTTCATCTCCATATTCCCCATCTGCTGCCACCACCCCTTCTATTAGGTGGTGTCACCGATTTAGGCTTTTAGCCAAACTAAAAAGATGTAACTTATTTGCTCTAACGTGTGCCTCTAACATGTCAGCCATAGTCAACACACCCTAAAGAGTGTCTTTGGATGGTGCCCATAAATTTCATGGTAGGTCAAACAATAGCTTCAATTCAAATGTGTCCTAAATATATAGAGGATGGGTAGGCGCCAGTTCTCTCTTAACCCATCTCCCATTTTGTGCTCCACATCTTTTGTCATGGATGCAGTGCTAAAGGCCATAGTCCACACAACCGAACATGTTTGATTTGGACGACATAACCTATTACATGTTTGATTTGGACTTGAGGTGGTAAGTTATACTACCCTCTTAAGCACATTTTTACATAATTATACTCTATCTCTACCCCTTAAACAAAATTAATTCATATCAGCATGTAGCGTACGTCTAGGTCGTAATGGTACCACGGGACAGAATGTTTTAGTATCAATTTTTGGTAGCAGCACAATTTTGTACGAGCACTTGAACAAATCAGTTACTAGAAATTTAAGCTCCGTGTGAGCCCATCATCTTAAGCAATAGGGGACTGCAAAATAGCATTTGCCAAATAAGTGTTGTCAATTTTGCCGTGTGTCCAGCAGCCTCCTCTCCCCACACCCCCGGTGGTGGCCATGAACTGGCCCAACCTTCTTCACTGTGCCATTTGCGCAATCAATGGCCGCAACATTTCTGTTTGACATAACAAAATAAAATATCACGAAGAACAGACGGTCGAACAAGGCAAAGTTACTTAAAACCAATAAAGTCAATAGTTGGAGATACTAAGTTGTATACTAGGTACTAAGAAAAAACAAAACAGAGCAACTATTCATCATTTCAACTTATGCAAAAGGTATAACATTCTTACCGTGCATCTTTTATTCAACTCAAATCCTATTCTAAGTTTTTTTATTTGTAATTGTGAATGATGTGGAAAAAGGAAAATGATATGAAAGGTGAGATGTGATACAAGTTACCTCAAGTGGGGGGTCCTCCCCTAGCTTGTTCTTGGTCAAGGTCCGTGATAGGGGTTGATTCCCTAACAGCGGAGGTAGGCCGTGAGGTCGGCCTATCCTTGTTGCAGCGTGGCTTCGATGATTGAGTGTCGATATTATGGTTTCTTCCATGGGTGCCATGAGTGTGGTCGACGGGCATGTTTGTGGATGCCACTCGTCTGCATATCAAGGTCTCCCGTTTATTGAGTGTGATCCGTGATTCCTTGGCCAAGGTCGTGATAACCTTGAGCCACATAGGAAAAACATGCACCCAACGACGGAGGCAACTCCCTTGAGTTTGAACGGGTGCTAGAATAGTCGAGAGCATATTGACCTCACGTATTCATGACAACCCATTGGTCGCTTGTGGAGGGTTTTCATGACAAACCTCTGGCCTTGTATAACTATGATTGTCCTTCGGGCTTATTTTCTGATAGGTTTCAACCATGCCCGTTTACTCCTTGGCCAAGAGATGTTGAAATAGAACCTCCGGGGCTTCGTTCGACGATTGACTTCTTATATGCCTACATAGAAATATTACTCCTACAAGCTTCCCCTCTTGGATGGAGAATAATGGTTAGCTCCTGGTACTTGTACAAATGAATTTATGGGCTAGATAACCAGATTTCATTTGTACATCCAGGGAAGAGAAACAACAAATATCCATTGGGCCCAATTTATATGAGTGTGAGTGCATCCATAAACAATGTACCATTCATTGATATAAAAGTAGAGCTTTATAAATATAAAAATTTGCACATTTCCTAAAGCTCATACTCATAGCAATGCAAGTGATGGATGTACACCCTATGGGCCCCTTCATCTTGAAATTTTCTAACCATCACAGCTTTATAAGAGCAAATTTTATCTCTTAGATCATGGCAAAACAAGATTCTCAATGTTACTCTCCCCGAACATAGATAATGCCCTTCCTAGGAATTTCGGATTTAGTGATTCCATATGTGCATGAGATTCAAATTAAAATCATGGACATCACTTATCCCTAGGTTGCTACATACCAGTTTACCCATTAAGTTATGACACAAGCTTTGTTTACTAAACCTAGACAAAAATAAATTGACTAATCCATTAAACAATGATTATGGGTTTCTTGGTACTTGTTTTAGTTTCTTCCAAATAAAGTGATATTCCTTATGAAAGCCAAAAGATTATATCATCACTTACTTTCGTGAGGGTACATAGGAATTGAATGAGGATGAGATGGGATCGATGCAAGCAAGCCATTCAATCCTAATGTAATCCAAATGATGGAAAATTCTAAATTCATACCTCTTTGGAAGCGCAGTTCAGGGTCAAAGGCCCTTGTGTGAGAAATACACGACCTTGTAGTGTATCCTTGGTGTTCGGTGTCACTTGCCAAGTCGAGGTTGGAGTCGGCGATGAATGCGGGTGAAACTTTGTCTTGGTGCTCCATCGGTTCGTTATCTTGAGCATTCCTCCATCTCGGACTTGAGATTAGCTCGGTGGAAGGACATGCTCTTGAATCCTCCCGATGGTGGCTTGAGCTCAACGAGGCTCCCCTTCTTCTTGTCGAACAACATTTTTCATATGTTTCATCCTGGCTTCAACTCAATCAAGAACAAACAAAACAACTCGAAAACAGGCTAAGTTAGCAAAAAAAAACTGAAGCCCTTGTCAAATTGTTTTGCCCAACTTGAAACATCTCACAAATGCAATGAGGAATATGTGAAATCTTTTTGTATTGGGTTAGGAAAATAAATTCAAGTGGTTATGCCCAAAGTTCATATCCAAATTAATTTCTTTCCAAATCCAAAATTTTTGTTTTTTATGTTGGTTGGAAATTTTTAGTTTCCAACATGCAAATGCAAGAATTCAAACGTGCTAAATGCAAATACAAGATTTGGTGTAAAATTCAAATATGCAATTGGAAAAATAAATATGAATAACTACCAATTAACCTATTGGCAAGGACTCACCAAATTTTTGAAGTCAGATAAGCTTGACTTACTTCCGCCCTGTTTAGCACGATGATGCGTGATCCATACCCGCAGATGAAGGTGTAGACGACTTCTCTTGCCTCAGCTGGACAGTGGGGTACGTATGGTCCCAGCCTCTCCGTTGCCTTGATGGTGTTGTGACAGCATTGAAGATACTCTTTCATGAGCTAGGTGAGGCTTGTTCTTCTATGGGGTATCACTTTGATCTTCTTGATGTTCTTTTGAGTCAGCCTATACTTGATCTTAGATCAAAGACTTCCTTGGGCATGACAATATGTGAAATCCACAATCAAACAAGAAACGCTTCGTCCACGATGTCGCTTGCCCAAGGTTGCACAAGCCTGGTCAAAGTGTAGGGTCTCGATAGGTGATTGTGGGACACCTTGGATCTTGAATGCTTTCAAGTGTCTTGCCATTCGGCCAATAGCTTATTGGGTGTGCTGTCATTGACTTTTACTTGGCTATGGACAAGACACTTCAAGGTAGGATGACTTAAGTGGAGTCCTTTGGAATTGTTAAAACTCCCATAGCCTCCTTGATGTAAGGGTGGTGTTGATCCACCCTTGACCTCCTTGTGGATGGTAGCCATTGGAGTTGATGTTAGGAACAAAGGATCCTCACTGGTTTTAGGGAAATAATTCCCTAAGTGTCCCGTGTTGCCATGGACTTTCACATCATGTGAATATCCATGACTTGGATGCTCCCAACACTTCTCCGTTAGCTTGATCCTCTTGATAGTTCATAAAGAGGTCTAGTTTCGTAGCTAGCATGTCCACCTTGTTAGTGGTGTGCATGCAAAACTGACGGAAATAGAGTCATTCATAGATCCACCCCATTATTGGTGACTATCTTCTTACACCAAAATTTCAACACGCTCATGGTCTATGAGAAGAAAGCTCCTCCAGCTTCAGCATGAATGTGACGACGGGTCGATGGAGTCAACCCGTTGTAGGAGTGTTGGACGATGAGCCACTATCCACCCCATGCTGAAGGCAAGCCAAGATAAAATCTTGGAGCATCTCTCAAGCTTTGGGGATAGATGTCTTTGGATCCTGTTGGATGATGAAATTCTTTCGCAAAAAGGCAATGGTGTTGCCTAACGGAAAAAATTTGTCGAGGAATGCCTTGAATCACTTTTGTAGTTGAGCAATTGCGTCCTTGTTGGCTTTCCCACATAAGAGATTAGCCTGCACCATAGTGATAAGGCTCGTCTTGATTTCGATGTTCGCGTCTCCCGTGTTGACAGTGGGCCAAACAGGCACATTGTCAGCAGAGGGAGCCAAAAACTTACGAAGGGTGTCCTGAGCCATTGGCGTGGAACTTGATGGTGCAGAGATGACTGGTTATCTTGCCGAAAGGATCACTTGAGGAAAAATGACACGAGGTTGAAATCCTCTCAGAAGTGATTCAAGATTTTCAACAAAGTTTGTCAGCTTGTGGAAACCGGTCATACACTACCCTGTTTTCGCATCAAAGAAGTGTGAAAACAAGTGGGGTTATCCTACTAGGTCTCTACTAGAATCCTACTCTATCGTAAGAAATCTTGCAATACTTTTGTGCCTTTCCTGGCAACGACGCCAAAAATGCTTGTTAGTATTTCTTACGATTACAGGTCATCTTGACAATGGACAATGGCGGATCCATAGCACAATAGTAGGGGGGGTGAATCACGAACTCTAGTATATGTCCGTTCAAACATCCTCATACATAACTTTAAAGTTTAAATATTCAAAGCAATTCAATATATAAATATCATGTCATTGCATCATTCATCTAAGCAATTTTCAAAATACTAAAGATATGTAAGTTTAATTTAAAATATCTCTAACCAGCTGAAAGTTCTTTTTCCCCTAAAAGTAACACTTTTAAAATTCAGGTACTTATTCTAATAAGATTAGCCACTAGCTATTGAAAAATAAAAACTATCACTCAAACAAAAATAATATAGTAAAGGATCTAGTCACTTAGATTAGCATCCATGTGATTAACAGCCTACTCGCGCATGCATATGGTGAAATTCAGGTTTAAAAAAACAATAGGAGATTAGGATCATAAGGATTCTGATTGAAACTAACCGTTCTAGAGTCCTGGCCACGAAGGCACTGGACGGACTCGTTGCCTCAACGAACTGCCGATTTGCTCACACGCTTGTCGCTGCCTTTTGCCACTCACCGACTGCTACTTGCCGCTCAGCCACGTCCGCTCGTCGCCGCTCAACCACACCCACCACTCACCCATGCCCGTCGGCGGCCGGTCGTCGCTCGCTTCTTGAACTTCACGCCACCAGCACCAGCCGCACCTAGGAAGAAAACAATAGGTCAACGATTCATGCCTCAAGCGTAAATGGGCCAGAGTGGATGGGTCAATACTATTTGGGCTGGAATTTCTATTAGTGATCCCATGGCCTTGTAACGGCCCAGTCTGGTAGATATGACACAAATTCGACC
Organism: Neostapfia colusana; assembly: GCA_030760725.1. NCBI lineage: Eukaryota > Viridiplantae > Streptophyta > Magnoliopsida > Poales > Poaceae > Neostapfia > Neostapfia colusana. The sequence goes on from JASWHV010000015.1 coordinate 62,010,074, forward strand.
CCAAATCGCAGACAGGCGCCTTCTTCAACCTCCAACATCCTCAATCTTTCTTCCATGGCCATAAAAATCAGGCAGGGGCTCTTGGGGGCTCCATTGTCTGGCGGGTAGTAGGGGGATTGGAGCCCTCTAGCTGCCCCTTTGGATCCGCCACTGACAATGGATGCCAGCAAGGCTTATGACAACTAGGCTAACCTAGGGCCAAAGCATGCAAGATGAGTTCCGCAAGCACATGAAAGATACCGCTGTAGCATTTCACCTAAGAGTATTCCCTAGGGTATCGTATAATCCCAAAGGAAGGTGAAGTGTGCCAAGCTGAAAGATAGGAGAGGGTATTCTAGTAGGAAACCAAGGAGGATGGGTAAAAGGATAGCAATGGGGTAGTGTGACACACATTGAGCAATCTACTCTAAAGGTAAGATAGTCCTAGTGAGAGTTAGACTAAGGTAAGGGGTTGTTCCTAATGTGCTTCTATTATACATATACATAGCCTATATAGTGTACACATGCATATGCTAGTAGTGAATATTAGGACTTAGTGGTCCAGCATATCGGGCACGGGCTTACCTCTGGTAATACCAGAGCGACTCCCGCTAAGAGCCTGTGGCATAGCCGAACATGGGGGATTACAGTGGAGGAACAGGGCTGTCACCACCTGCTCGCCTACCGCTACAATCCGTGGGTCTACAAGACATCCAACGCTACTTAACTATCCAAGCACCACGCTTGCATGCTAAGTAAATACCTTAGGAGTTGCATGCAAGTACCATCCTAAGGCAATGACTAACCTAAACATCGTCGAACCAATTTTGGGACCAAGCACTATATTTCTCATTTTAACATATTCATATCATACCTAATTAGATTATAGTGGAGGCCTATGTTGTTTATGATAACATAATAACAATGTTACTATACTATCACAAGAACATCTAAACCTACCACATACATGGATTCCACAATCAAACAAGAAACGGTTTATCCAAACATATGAATAGAAGAAGACTAATATTACTAAATATAATAAAGTTGATTAGGACATCTCTCCTTTGCATACAATACAAGGACCAATCACTAGAGCACGTGCACATCGGTTGGATCTCCAGGTACGTTCTAGCCTTGTCAATTGTTTTTCAGAACTTACGCTTGTTTCCATGCATGTTTTATTGATTAGGAACAATGGAGAGGACCAGGAAGGGCTTGGAGGAGTCCAAGGAGTCAAGGAGGAGGTTATAGGACGTCCACACCAAGGAGGAGTCCAAGCCCAACTCAACTTCGACTCCACCTCAGATTCCAGGAGCTGTCTTCACCAAAATTGACGCCCCGGACACATACAGAGTCGGATTTGGACTTTCTATATATGGTTGGAACTAGAACTACATAAAGCTTCCAATGGAACCGGTCCAACCTTAAAATTCCTTCTGAGTTGACGGGAATCGGCAAAACAAGTGGATGTCCAGAATCTGTCAGGGTGCTGCGTCACCGTCCTTTGGGCCGCTGGCCCGTGCATCGTGTGGAAGCCCATTAGGGTTGCGTACAGGGGTATTGCACACACCTAACTCCTTTTTATTCAGTAGCCGTCTCCACATGAGGGTTTGGTTTTGCTTAGTTTCAATCCATCATCAAACAGTGTCACCGTTCATCGGTTTGTGAGACCTCACTTCGTGATCAATTCAAATTTGTTTGCAATTTCTCTGTTCTTGCTTGTGTTCTTGATTGCACTTTCAGGGATAAGCCTTCATAGCGAGGTCATTTGTGTGACACGGGTGATAACCAAAGGAGCAGTGGTGTAGTGATTGTGGGGTTCTATTCGTTCGGAGCCTTGGATCATCAACGTCGAGATCTCCATCCAACCATGTTTACAATAACTCTCGGAAGATCGGGACTCATTCTACTATCAACTGGTATCAGATATCAGGTTGACCGTGAGGTATGCTTGTGTGCCTTTAGATTCATTTTGTTTCAGTCCTATAGTCCACAAAAAGCCACAAAAATTTTTACTTTCCCTGACCTATAGCCCTCGCTCAGCCTTTTGCACAATTTAGGTTCGGAATCCGTAGTTTTGAGTTCATGTCCTAGGTGAGTTTGGTTGCTGGTTTATATTTGTTTGGTTCAGTTTCGTTTCTTCTATCCGCTGCCATCTACAAAAAACCAATTTACAAAAAAATCCATTCACCGATTCGATGCGTATCCATTTCAGTTTCCACCACCACCAAAACCTAATTCGGGGTATCCTCCTTAAAATGGGCATAACTTTTCGCTCAGAACTCCGATTGAGATGCATTGTTTTCCTAGAAAGCTATCGAAAAAATCCACATACAATTCACCCGCTACGCTGGTCACGGCACTTTAAAAAAAAATTAAAAAATCAGGAAGGCCCTCGTTTTGAACACCGAAGTTCTAGCACCCATTATTTCAAACGCCCCTGAATTTGTACCGATCACATCTTTCATCGGTTTGAGGTAATACTTTGTGCTATTTCTATTCTTGTGCCCCTGGTTGAGAAAAAATATCGAAAACAATAAAAACAAGAATTTAATTTCTACTAGTGCTAAAAGACAAAAACAGGAGGCTCAAGGGGTTTCTACTTGTGCTGTTTTCTGTGTGAATGCTGAACACTTACTGATATTGTCCTTGTTGTTCATCATCATTCATCCTTGTTTTCACAACTTGCTGATATTGTTCCTTGCTTGTTGCCACAACTGTTCTAATACAATTTTAGGCCATCAACTAGGTCAGATTCTTTGGACACTTATTCAACATTGCTATCCGTTACTAACTTGCGTGCTACATACATATACTGAATTTGAGCCTTCCCAAGCTCCACCTTCTCTCGAGCAAAACAGGTAACATCTGCAATCACACCCACTCTCTGCTTGCTTTCACACCGGTCACCGTTGGTCACCTGTAGTGCTAGTAAGAAACTTGTAAGAGCGGAGTAAGACGCATCTTACTACTTCGTTTCCACTCCCATTTCCACTTCAGAGAGCGTTGTAATAGGGTCCTTCATGATCCTTTTGCCTTTGTTTTCTGTTTTTTACTAACAATGACAAGAAATAAGTCTATGGATAAGACCTCTGGTTCTACACTTCTGGATGATAATGATTGCGTGTCCCATTTGGAACTAAGGGACATGATGTGGGCGATGAATGAAGCATTGAACAACTACCAGACCACTACAACAGCCACCTTTCAGAGGCTTCATACAAGTGTTGCTGGTCTGACCACACGGTTGGACAAGGCGGAGGCTCGTATTCCCCAACAAACTCCAGTCCCTATCATCCTTAATGCTGATGCACATGCTCACAACGATACAGAGGATGACTTCAATAACAACGAGGTTGATGCACAGCAACGCCGTCGCCTTCGACGAAATCGTCAAGGTATGGGAGGTAGACCTCGCCCTCATGCTCCTGAACAAGATAATGATCCTTACGCTAAGATTAAGTTTTCTATTCCACCGTTTTATGGATCTTATGATGCTGAGACTTACTTGGATTGGGAGATGACGTAGAACAAAAATTTAACTCTCATTTTGTTCCCGACCAACATAGAGTTAGACAAGCTACTAGTGAGTTTAAAGATTTTGCTATCATTTGGTGGAATGAACTTGTCAATACACGTAATGCCCCACAGACATGGGCTGCATTAAAAGAAGAGATGCGTGCTAGGTGTGTTCCCCCTTCATATAGACGTGATCTTCTTAAGAAATTGCAACGCTTTTATCAGGGTGACATGACTTTCTAAAAGAGTACTACTAAGAGTTGCAGAAAGGTATGCTTTGTTGTGGGGTAGTTGAGGATCAGGAAGACCAAATTGTTAGGTTTTATGGGGGCTTGCAGCGTAAGATCTAGGACATAGTTGATTACAAGGAATATCATTCTATTCAACGTTTATTTCAACTAGCTATGTTAGCAGAAAAAGAAGTGCAGGATCGCCAATAGCAGCGGCGGAACAACACCTTCACTCCACGACAGCTTCAGGTGCCATCCAAAGCAGCGCCCTCCTCGAGCGTACGTGTGTCTACACTACCATCCACCTGTGTTGTACGCAGCACCACGCCTTATACATCACGGGGACAGGATAACAGCAAGTCCCAAACGCCTCCAGGTGTTGCAGCAAAGACTGCTACACCCAACACTTCCACCAGTCGTACCTCCAACATCAAGTGCCACCGCTGCCAGGGACTTGGCCATATGCAACGAGGTTGCCCCAGCAAAACAGGCGATCATTGCTACTGCTGATGGTGGGTATGTTAGTGCTTCTGATATTGAAGATGAAAATATTATTGCAGCTAACATTTCAGGTTCTGATGACGGTGCTGAGGAGGTTCTTGGTACATCTGTGACCAACAACTATAGGACTTTGATTGTGCAGCGAGCTTTGAGTGCCATGGTTTAAAAGGACGACAACCGCCAACGACACAACCTTTTCAACATGTTTCTCATCGTCAAGGACTGCCGTGTGCATACCATCATTGATGGTGGTAGGTGCAACAATTTGGTGAATATTGAGGTGGTCAAGAAGCTTGGCTTGACCACACGGGAGCATCCCCACCCTTATCACATTCAATTGTTTAACAACAATGGTAAGGCAAAGGTAACACAAACAGCAAGGATACATTTTTCCATTGGTTCTTATCATGATTTTGCTGATTTTGATGTGGTATCTATGGATGCTTGTTCTCTTTTGTTGGGACGTCCTTGGGAGTTTGATACTGACGCTATTCACCATGGTCCCAACGTGCTCCAAGATGACTTCTCCACGGTCAACACATTCCCTGATAAAATGAAACTTGATGTCAATGTGTTTACTCTGATCATGCAAGACCGGATTCTTTGCAAGTGCAATTGCTGCCGTGTTGTCCATCTTGATCACTGGTGCAGGTACTTGAATTCTTGTCACCTCTTCAAGCACATGCAGGAGCCAAACAGCCTGGCTAGCTGCTGCTGCACCTGCCATATGCGCTTCACATGTGGATTTTGCCACGACCTTTTGCTTGTGTGACATCCAACTGATAGCATTCTCAGCCAGGAATAAATTGACTCCAGTTGTGCTTCGCCGATCATCCACATCTCCCCCAAAGTCACTATCACTATAGCCTTTCAACACAAGACTTCCTTCACCTCAGGTGTAAAACAAACCATACCTCATTGTTGCTGCCACATACCGAAGCAAATGCTTCAAAGCCACCATGTGTTCCTCTTGTGGTTTGGCCATGAACTTGTTCAAGTACCCAACACCAAAACTAAGATCAGACCGAGTATGTAAGAGATACCTGAGTCCACCGATTATACTGGGATAGGCAGTTGGATCAGTCAGTGGTGTTGTACTTCTCTTGGTGAGCTTCAAGCGAGGTTCCATGGGAGTGGCTCACCCATTGCAAGTTCCCATGCCACTCTGTTCCAGCAACTTTGCAGCATATGCACCTTGACACAGTTCAATACCATGCCTCCCTTGTTTTACTTCAACGTCAAGGTAGTACGACAAGCTTCCCAGATCACTCATGCGAAACTTCTCCTTGAACTGACTGATTTCCTCCATGTTCTCCCCCACAATAAAAAAGTTATCAACATACACTCCCACAATGAGTCTTGCCTCACCTCCAAGCTTAGTGTACAAGCCATGTTCTGACTTGCACCATGTAAAACCGAGTTGTTTGAGACTTTCATCAAGTTTGCAGTTCCATGCCCAAGGAGCTTTCCTTAAGCCATACAACGCCTTGTGGAGTCTTAGAACCCACTTGTCCTTGCCTTCAGCTATGAAACCCGGTGGTTGAGTGACATATATCTCTTCTGCAAGGTTCCCATTCAAGAAAGTGGACTTAACATCCATGTGATGAATGTACCACTCAAAGTGTGTCGCAACGGCCAGCACAGTTCTCACGGACTCCATCCTTGCAACCAGCGCGAACACCTCTTCAAAAGCAACTCCTTGCTTCTGCGCATACCCCTTGGCAACAAGCCTTGCTTTATGACATGCAACATTCCCATGCTCATCTTTCTTTTATTTGAAAACACGTTTCAAGCCAATGGCACGGTGTCCTTCTGGGATATGTACCAATGACCATGTCTTATTTTCTTCAATGGGTGTGATCTCCTCAATCATGGCTACAGGCCACTCCTTAGTTCTCAAGGCCTCTTCTGTTGTGCATGGTTCTTCGCCAATGACAACCATAAGCTCATCCAAAACTCCTTTTTGTGGTTCACAATTAGGTGCAATATCAAGAATATTTCTCATGGTACGATAGCGAAGTGACGCTTCTTCCAGATCACTGTCCAACCCTAGAGATAAGATAGGGGGTGACACGGACTCCACCTCTTTGGGTGCATGAAGCCTCAGTTGTGTCCCTGAAGACACTCCCTCGGCTGGGGTTTTCTCACCACGACTTGTGTCAAAAGAAGAAGAGCTTACTCCACAAGGGTTTTCACTACGAGAAATGTACTCCACTTTGAATATGTCTTCATCATTCATCACTTCACTTGAGTCGGCTGCATCACACTTCCATGGATGATTTTCCTCGAACACAGCATCACGTGACACGTGAACACTCTCCTTGTCGAGGTTGTAAAACCTCCAAGCCTTACTTCCTTGTTCATACCCGATGAACACCATTGGGATACTCCGATCTTCAAGTTTGTTGAGACATTTGCTTCCCTGTTTCACATGTGCCACACAACCAAATGTGCGCAAATGATGTATACTGAGTTTCTTGCCATGCCATACCTTATATGGAGTCTTCTTCTCTACACTCCAAGTGGGAGATCGGTTCAACACGTAGACAGCAGTGGTCACCGCCTCCCCCTAGAACCAACTGGGCATGTTCATCGCCTTCAACATACTTCTTGCCATTCCCATGACAGTTTGATTCCTTAGCTCGACCACCCGATTCTGCTCAGGGGAGTATGGGGCTGTCAAGTGACGTTGAAAACCCTCCTTGATGCAATACCCAACAAATGTCCGGGCTTTGAATTCTCGTCCACGATCCGTGTGAAGAGTTCCAATCTTCCTTCCGGCCTCAGCTTCAACACGTGCTTGGAATGACACGAAAACACCCATTGCCTGGTCCTTCATGCTAATAAAAAACACCCACATATATCTGCTAAGATCATCCACGAGAAGGAAGAAGAACCTGCTGCCTCTTGGCGTCGCTAGCGTCACCGGTCCACAAAGATCTCCATGCACAAGCTCAAGTTTCTTCTCAGCCCGGCACTTTGCCATGCACGGGAACGGTTGACGTCGTTGTTTCCTGGCAAGGCAGCTACCACTCTTCTCCTCTGTTTGAGTGATAGTTGGTAACCCATACACGAGCTATTCTTCGGTGAGTTTTCTAAGACTTCGAAAGTTCAAATGTCCCATTCTTGCATGCCACCTCCATGTTGCATTGCTCCATTGTGCCATGAAACATGTTGGTTGTACCACTTAAGATCAATGGTGTACAACCGATTCACGCAAAGTTTCACCTTTGACACAGGGGTTCCATCTTTGTGCCAAGTCTTGACACAATCATCGACCATAAAGATTCGGTGTCCTTCCTCCTCAAGCTGTCCATGACTTATGATATTTGCCTTGAGCTGAGGGATGATATAGACTCCGGCCAACTCCTTTCAACCACCACTTTTGCCTTGGAACACTACAGATCCTTGACCATCAATCTTTGTCACCGAGTCATCTCCCAACAGAACAGTACCATGCACCGTGTTGTCAAGGTTTATCATCACGTCCCGTTTCTCAGTCATGTGATTTGTTGCACCGGAATCCAGGATCCACCGTGTACTGCCTCCACCCTCCATATCTCCTACTTGAACATGTAACATGTCATTGTTGAGGCATACCTCCTCCGGAGACGTGAATGGCTTGACATTGGTGTTGGCACATGCCACCAAGAGACTGGACTCAACTCACGATCAACTTGAGCCATGTTCACTTCTTCGTCCTTCTTCTTCTTCCTGCATTCTCTTGCCCAGTGACCTTTCTTACCAAAGTAGCGGCACTCATCCTTGGCCACTCCACGGCCAAAGTTTCCACCACCATGATTTCCTCGACCACGTCCTCGGCCATGATCTCTCCTAGGTGTAGATGAGTCTCTGTGATGTTCCTGTCCATTCCCCCTGGACATCTTGAGACGTGACGACAGGCGTGCAAGCAACTCTTCTTCACTCGGATGCAACTTCTATTGCGTGTTGCCTTCCCCATTGCTTGCACCCAGTCTTTCTTCTGCTGCCTTGAGTCGACCGATCAACTCATCAATAGACATCTCACTCAAGTTGAGCAAAGTCTCGATGGAGGCCGCAATCTGTTCAAACTTCTGTGGCACCGCCTGCAAGAACTTTCGGACAATCTCCTCCTCCGAACACTCACTCCCAAGTGCCGCGAGTTGAGATGTGATCCAGCTTATATGTACACCAAACTCACTCACCGTATATCCATCATGAAATTTGAGTGCATCAAACTCCCGACGCAATGTACTTGCCCTGGCCTTGCGCACACGTTCAGCTCCCACGTTGCGCAACTTGATCACATCCCATGCGATCCTTGCCGACTCCTTCCCGGCAATGATCCCTACCAATTCTGGTGGCACAGACTTGGTGAGAGCCTCCAACGCCATCCGATCTTATATGTAATCGTCGGTGTCGAGACTTACCGTAGTCCACAAGCCTCTCGCTTACAACACCACCCGCATGAGTGCCGCCCAATCATGGTAGTTTGTCTTTGTGAGCATTGGGTACATGCCACCACTCTGACTTCCTTCATGATGCGATGAATAACCAACCCCCCTGATTCTTCTCCTGCCCTTCTGGCGCCTCCCGGCGGCGTGACGTCCCTCCGTGAACATCGGGCTAGCGAGGATGATCATCGTCGAGACATCAGCGCCCACTCAATGGCCGTGTCACGATTCTAGGTAGCGTAACTGGCTCTGATGCCAATTGTTGGATAAATTTCCTCACAAACACTCAAGGATCTGTGTCACAAGTTGATGTAAGTGCATCTAGGTATCCCCGTGGGTTTTGGAAGATTGATGACGACAATTAAGAGACTAATGAGCTAAGATGATCATAAGCACAGGATGTTTCCAAGGCGGACACCTAAACTCTCAAAAAGGAAAAGGATGCAAAACAGCGTCGAAGACTCGAAGAGTAGAAATTAGGTTTTCACTTGAGTCTTTAGCGGGCTAGCCGTGTAAAAGTGAGAGTATGTGTGTGTCAAGTGCATTGAGATCATAGAAGAGATCTCAAAGCGTTAGAAGTGTCAAAACCGTAGTGGAGAGAGGTGGAGAGGTAAAATTAGGCAGGTCGGACTTGTCCGGGCCAGTGGCCGGACTAGTCCAGAAGTGCCACCGGCTTAGTCCATTTTGGGGCGGATTAAGAGTTCCTGACTGAGTTCGGACTTGTCTATTTTGGGACGGACTAGTCCGTTTCTCTGTTGAAAAGAGTGTTTTGGGACTAAGTCCTGGTAGACTGGGCTTGTCCGCCTTAGTGGCCGGACTAGTCCGGGCTAGCCAGACTTGTCTGTTTTCACCCAGACAAAGAGTTCCTGAGTGAGTTTGGGCTACTCTGTTCTGAGGCGGACTAGTCCGTATGGTTGTGAGATGAGAGCTCCCACAGCTAAGTCTTGGTGGACCGAACTTGTCCGCCTCAGTGACCGGACTAGTCCGGGTCATCCAGACTTGTCCGTTCTCACCCGGACAAAGAGTTTCTGTGTGAGATCGGACTAGTCCAGACTTTTGGTAGGTGGCAACGGTTGGCTTCGGGACTTCTATAAAAGGAGATGCCCCGACCTCACCTCTGGAACCCTAGCGCCGCCACATCCTTTCTAGAGCCTCTCCAAGCCTTCTCCATTGCCTACTCACCCTCTTGAATCAAATCCTAAGTGAATTTGGGTGTGTGAGAAGAGGAGAAGGAAGAACTTCACGTTTAAGGCTCTCGGAGTGATCTTGTGCACTTGGTGTGACCTGTGGCTTGTAAGATCGGTGAAGTTGTGTAGAAGTGATCAAGTGGGAGCCTCGGATTGTGAGCAGCCCCAAACTTTGTAAGTTCACCCTTGAGATAGTGAAGAACCGGGTTGGCCTTAGTGGCGACTTGGTGAGGAAAGGGTTGTTAGACCCGGTCCTTTGTGGACTCCTCAACGGGGACGTAGATTCCTGAGTGGAATTGAACCTCAGGAAAATATCCTCAGTGTCTCTCTTGCATGTACATTTCTTTGAAGATCAATATTGCTTAGAGTTTGTTTTAATTATCTCGTGATTAGAGTATACATCATCACAATCTTGCAATCCATTTCAATATTCTATCACACTTGTCATATAGGATTGCTAGTTGTTTTATCCACATTTTGTTAAACTAAAATCTAAAGAAAAACCCATAAAAACCAAGTTTTAGGCCTTTCTAGCAATTTGACCAGACTAGTCCGCCCCTAAGGCAGACTAGTCCGGCCCTTTTAGGTTTTTCAGCAAGCAAACCGGACTAGTCCGCCCCTGAGCTAGACTAGTCCGGCCACTGTGTTCTAATTTTATTTAATTAAGTCATTTCAGGTATTTTAGCCTATTCACCCCCCTCTAGGCAATTTCAATTGGTATCAGAGCAGGTCTCTCCATCAAGTGTCTAACCACTCGGAGAGAAGATGGCCGGAGTTGAGGGATACGAGATTCCGTCGATGTCACAAGGCAAAAACACATATGACAAGAAAAGGACGCTGATGTGCTTAAAGATCACTCAAGTGATGATGAAGAAGTTCGCTAGCTCAAGGCACGACTTCGTGAGAAGCTAGGTCACTCTAGCAAATAGAAGAAGAAGCCGAAGGATCAAGAAATGAGTAGTCAACCGGACTACTCCCAATATCCTTTCAACTATGAATGATTAACTTCTAACAGTCATTACTTATCCATTCCTCTTGGCAAACCTCCTCAATTCGATGGAAATGATTACTCAATGTGGAAGCATAACATGAAAATGCATCTAATATCCTTAAACCCTAGCTTGTGGAAAATTGTCTTAACAGGTGTCCATCTTCCAAGGAATGAAGAAGACGTCACCCCGGAGCAAGCCATCCTACTTCATCGCAATGCTCAAGTAGTTGGGGTCATCACCTCATCCTTGACTCGAGAAGAGTTCAACCGAGTCGATGGGTTGGAGGTGGCCAAAGATATATGAGACTCACTCAAGACGGCGCATGAAGGCAACCGAGTCATTAGGGAGGCCAAGATTGAAATGATAGAAGGAGAGCTTGGGAGGTTCACCATCATGGATGGTGAGTCCCCTCAAGATATGTACAACCGTCTCAGGTTCCTCATCAACAAGATCCGATCTTATGGATGCACTCGGTGGACGGATCATGAGGTGGTGAAGAGGATGCTTCGGGCATTCATGCCTCGAAACATTGCTCTTTGCTCCTTGATCCGTGAGAGCCCGGGATATGCTCAAATGACCCCGGAGGAAGTGCTTGGAAGGATTATCAACAACAAGATGATGGAGAAGGAAGCCATGTTCTACAACGACCTCCAAAGGCTTGCCTCCTCAAAGAAGAAAGATGTTGCTTTCAAAGCAACATCCTCATCACAAGACTTCAAAGCAAGTGGTGATGAGGGCCTCGACACTGATGAAGAAGAGGTGCTCTTCATCAACAAATTCAAGAGAATGATGAGAAGAAGGAAGGGAAGCAACCATTATGAGAACAAGAACGAAGAAAGGTCCAAGCCCAAAACGAAAAGAGTGTGCTACAACTGTGGTGAATACGGACACTTCATTGTGGATTGTCCATATGAAGAAAGTAAGAAGAAGAAAGATGGCAAGTCTCAAGAGAAGAAATTCTTCAAGAAGAAGAAGCCATCAGGACACGCTCACCTTGGGAAGGAATGGGACTCAAACGAAGACTCATCCTCCGAGGATGAAGAGAAAGTGGCAATACTTGCCATTGGAAGGAGCAAGCTCTTCCCAAACCTTGAAGATTTCAAGTCTACAAGTCTCATGGCTAAGGAGGGAAGAAGAAAGGTTAAATCTAAACCATCCTCCTCTACTTCATCAGTTGATAGCTTTGATAGTAGTAGTGAAAATGAATCCATGCTTAAGGATCTAAGTAAGAGCACCTTGAAAAGGATGAGATTGTTGTCAGAAGAAATCTTTGAGAAGGATGAACTCATCAACCGTCAAGAAGACATGCTCATTCTTGAAAAGGAGAGATGTCATGAGCTTGAAGAGCTCCTTGAGGTTGAAAGGGAAAGAAGCAAGGCACTTGAGCATGAACTCGCTTTGAGCAAGGAAACTTTCTCAAATCTTGAGGACACAACTGTTGTGATCAAGGATGAAATTGTTAACTTGACAAAAGTCAACAAGATCGTTGAAACACATGTTGAGTCTCTCAAGATCAATGCACCTTCTTCCTCTATGATTTCACCCTCCTCAAAGAAATCTCCCGAAGCAACTCAAACTTGCAAGTGCTCAAACTTAATTCTAAAACTTAAAGATGAACTCAAGTTGGCACAAAACAAGCAATCACCGAAAGGTGGTATCTTTGACAAGGAAAAAGTGGCATATGCACGAAGTGCATATACCAATGTAATACCTCTACATGTAAAAGATGGTTTTGGCTATTCTCGGGAGTGGAAGCAACATGCTAAAACTCCCAAGAAAGGAAAAGACTTGATTGTATTTATCAAGGAAGGTTCATACAACAAAGAAAATGTAAAGAACATTGCAAACTCATCAAACATGCCTAAAAATAAACCTCATCCTTTGTTCCATGATTTTGATGCCTCATATGTTTTATTGAGAAACAAATTTGGAAAGATTTATGCTAGGTATGTTGGGTCACTGCGCAAGAGTCCAAAACCTTGTGTGTGGGTGCCAAAGTGACTCTTGACTAACATGAAAGGACCCAACTCCGCTTGGGTACCAAAAGGTAAGACATAACTCTATTTTGTAGGCATACTCCTCCGGTGGATCAAAATGGGTGCTCGACAGTGGATGCACAAACCATATGACCGGAGAGAGAAGGATGTTTGTTGAATATGAGGAAAACGAAGATCCAAGTGAAGGAATATACTTTGGGGACAATAGCCAAGGTAAAATCCTTGGCACATGTAAAATTGCTATCTCTCCCCATCATACTCTTTCAAATGTTTTGCATGTTGACTCCCTTGATTATAACCTTCTATCCATATCCCAATTATGTGATAAAGGTTATAATTGTATTTTTACTAACGAGTGTGTGACTGTCTTGATAAGAAACAATAACTCAATCGCCTTTAAGGGCGTGCTCAAGGGAAATCTTTACCTTGTAGATTTCACCACGGATAAATCTCAACTTGACACGTGCTTAATGGTGAAGACCAACATTGGATGGCTTTGGCATAGAAGGCTAGCCCATGTTGGGATGAGGAACTTGCAAAAACTTCTCAAGGGAGAACACATTCGAGGCTTGAAGAATGTTGTTTTTGATAAAGACAAGCCATGTAGTGCTTGTCAAGTCAGAAAGCAAGTTGGAGCTCAACATCCATCCAAAAATGTCATGACAACCACAAGACCCTTGGAGCTACTTCACATGGACCTTTTCGGCCCAATCGCCTACATAAGAATCAGCGGTAACAAATATGGTCTTGTTGTTGTAGATGATTATTCTCATTTCACTTGGGTGTTCTTTTTGCATGACAAAGGAAAAACTCAAGGTGTGCTCAAGAAATTCTTGAGAAGAGCTCAAAACGAGTTCTCCTTAAGAATCAAGAACATAAGGAGCGATAATGGCACCGAGTTCAAGAACACTCAAGTGGAAGAATACTTGGATGAAGAAGGCATCAATCATGAGTTTTCAGCCCCCTACTCCCCTCAACAAAACGGGGGTGGCTGAGAGGAAGAATATAACTCTCATTGAGATGGCAAGAACCATGCTTGATGAGTACAAGACGTCGGATCGGTTTTCGGCGGAAGCGGTTAACACCGCTTGCCATGCCATAAACCGGTTGTACCTTCATCGACTTTTGAAGAAGACGTCCTATGAACTTCTAACCGGTAACAAACCCAACATTTCTTATTTTCGTGTCTTGGGAGCAAGTGTTATATTCTCAACAAGAAGCCTAGGACTTTGAAGTTTGCTTCAAAGTCCTATGAAGGTTTCTTGCTTGGTTATGACTCAAACACCTACGCCTATCGTGTTTTCAACAAAACTTCCAGAATCGTTGAAATAGCGAGAGACGTATTGTTTGATGAGACTAATGGCTCCCAAGTGGAGCAAGTTGATCAAAGTGTGCTAGATAAAGAAGAGGCTCCACAAGAAGCACTTAAAAGGATGGCACTTGGAGACATTTTTCCTCAAGAACATCCTAAAGACTCAAATGATCATCCAACAAAAGAAGATATATCTCCCTCCCATGATCAAGCTCAAGATGAGCAAGGACAACCTCAACAAGATCAAAACGATCAAAGTCAAGAGGGAGGACTGGATCAAGGGGGAGACGAAGAAAAGAGTGACAATGAAGATGAAGATCAAAGAGTTCAACCACCTCATACAAGAGTGCACCAAAGTGTTCAACGTGATCATCCCGTCGACAACATACTAGGAGATATCTCTAAAGGGGTGCCACTCGCTCTTCAATGGCTAATTTTTGTGAACATTACTCTTTTGTTTCCTCATTGGAGCCCCGCAAGGTAGAAGAAGCACTACAATATCCAGATTGGGTGGTGGCCATGTAAGAGGAACTCAACAATTTTGAAAGGAATCAAGTATGGGAACTCGTGAAGCGACCCAACGCAAATGTTGTGAGAACCAAATGGGTATTCCGCAACAAGCAAGACGAGTATGGGGTTGTGACAAGAAACAAGGAAAGACTTGTTGCAAAGGGATATGCACAAGTAGAAGGTTTTGATTATGATGAAACTTTTGCTCCCGTAGCTAGGCTTGAATCAATTCGTATCTTGCTTGCTTTTGCTACTTACCATGATTTCAAGCTATACCAAATGGATGTGAAAAGCGCTTTCCCCAATGGTCCGATCAAGGAGGAAGTGTACGTGGAGCAACCACCTGGATTTGAGGATGATAAGTATCCTAACCATGTATTTAAACTTCGGAAAGCCCTCTATGAGCTCAAACAAGCTCCTAGAGCTTGGTATGAGTGTCTTAGAGACTTTCTTATTAAAAATGGTTTTAGGATAGGAAAGGCCGACTATACACTCTTCACTAAGCATTTTAACGATGATTTATTCGTGTGCCAAATATATGTCGATGACATTATATTTGGTTCTACTAACAAAGCTTTTTGTGATGAGTTTTCAAAGATAATGACCGAAAGGTTCGAGATGTCATTGATGGGCGAATTGAAGTTCTTCCTAGGATTCCAAGTCAAACAACTCAAGGAAGGAACATTCATAAGTCAAACTAAGTACACTCAAGATGTACTTAAGAGGTTCGACATGGACAAAGCCAAACCTATCAAGACTCCCGTGGGAACCAACGGACATCTTGACCTTAATGAAGATGGTCCAAGTGTGGACCACCTTTCGTTCCATGATAGGTTCTTTGCTGTACCTTTGTGCATCTAGGCCCGACATAATGCTTAGTGTGTGTATGTGTGCACGGTTCCAAGCCGCTCCTAAGGAGTGTCACTTGATGGCCGTTAAGTGGATTCTTAGATATTTGGTACACACTCGTAACCTAGGACTTTGGTATCCCAAGGGATCCAAGTTCAATCTCATCGGATACTCCGATGCCGATTATGTCGGTTGTAAGGTAGATAGGAAGAGCACTTCAGGGACTTACAAATTCCTTGGTAGGTCCTTAGTTTCGTGGTCTTCAAAGAAACAAAACTCCATTGCCTTATCCACAGCCGAAGCGGAGTACGTCGCAGCTGGGAGTTGTTGTGCACAACTCCTATGGATGTGACAAACTCTTAGGGACTATGGTTACACTTCGAGCCATATTCCACTCCTATGTGACAATGAGAGTGCCATCAAGATTTCTCACAATCCCGTGGAGCATTCCAGAACCAAACACATTGATATCCGTCACCATTTCCTGCGAGATCACTCTATCAAGGGAGATATCGTTATCTCTCATGTTAGAAGTGAGAAGCAATTGGCGGACATCTTCACAAAACCCCTTGATGAGAAACGCTTTTGTGACCTAAGGAGCAAACTGAATATCCTAGATTCTCGAAACGTTGCTTGAAATGTGCACATCTGTTTGTTGCTTGTTTATAAACTTCAAAAATCGCATGTTTTTGACATACTACCCTAATCTCTCTTACTCTATGAAAACTATGTTCAAAAGGATTCTTTATCAAATATGGTCATTGTTTGTTTGGTGTATGTTTGCTGACTATGTTTGCCAAAGATATTTGCAAAATATTGCCCAAAAGGATCATATTCTTGAGCTAAAATTCAAATTATATGAATTTCAGCATGTAACCGGACTAGTCCGCCCATGGGCCGGACAAGTCCGAAATATCAAGGTCGGACTTCACAGCAGACAAGTGCAAACTGGACTAGTCCGCCTGGGAGGCCGGACAAGTCCGGCCCCAGAGAAGTCCGGCTCTGGTCCGCCAATCGGACTTGTCCAGCACCTTGCCGGACTACTCCAGTCCCTGGGGACTTAACCCCCCAGGGGCGGCCAAACCTCTCTCTTCACACAGACTAGTCCGCTCACGCCCTCACGTAAGCCGGAAGCGCCCCCAAATTGGCGATTTTTTATTTCTTCCACCAAAAATCTCATCCAATCCACGGATTGGAGCCCTAAGAAGTGCGGAAATTCTTCCCCGTGCTTCGTTGCTCAAGCCTCGACTTCGATTTCATCACATTTGAAGATTTGAGAGGTATTCTTGACCTAACCGAAAATGCCTCCTTTTCTTCATTCTTAGGTCTTTTGCTAGAAACCTCTTCACAAATTTTGTGCCTAGTGTCAATGCGATCGTAGCCTAGGAGTATTGCAACTTAATTTGAAGTTTTTGCGAAAAAAATTGTTAGGGTTAGGGTTCATCCTGTATAACCCAGACTAGTCCGGTTTTGGGCGGACAAGTCCGTTCTTGAGCGGACTAGTCCGGTCCTTTAATGGACAAGTCCGGTTTACACAGAACAAACTCCAACTTTAGCCATTTTTAGTGAATTCTCTTGCAATATTCCACTTCCTTGACCTCTCATCTCTTGTTTCTCAGGAAATATGTCGAACTCCGACCAAAGCTCTCCTCTTCGAAGTCCCACGATCGAGGAGGCTCGACAAGCCCTTCATCGTCGTATTGCCGAAGAAAGGGCGGCAAAGGAGGCCCAAGCGGCTCACGAAGCCGTCCATCGAGAGGCAAGAACAAAGAAGAAGCATGATCTCGACGAGGAGGCACAAATTGCCCAAGTCGTTGAAGAATCATTGAAGGATCAACGGAGAAATAAAAGGGCTGAACGTGAAGCCCAAAGCTTCCAAGCTGCTAGTGCCTCAGAGCCCAAGAGGAAAAGGCTGGTCACCTTGGGAGATAAAGAGCGGGAAAAGGAGAAGGAATCCGAGGGTAGGGTTCCTCGTGATACAAAGAAGGGCAAGGCTCCACTTCCTGAGGAGCCCAAGAACAAAAAGTCAACTACCAAAGCACCGACAAACAGGGCAGGAGGGATAGTAATCAGGGAGAAAGGGCAACCGAAGCCCATCGGCCCCTTGAAGATGGCTGCCTTGCTAGAGATCCAAACCGGCAGCCCAACAATCCGGCATTTGTATTCAAAGGAAAGGGGGCGGAGAAGGCGAGAAGGCTGAGGATGGACAACATCTATGACTATGAGAAGCACACAGCCGACCCTAGATTTTGGTGTGACTTCCACTGTGATTACTACTGCTTGGTCTACTTAAAGATGAAGACCCCAGTCGCTCAAGCTCAATGGGTAGATTGGAACTACATGGCCAAAAGGGAGCACAAAGCCTTTGATGCAGTGATTGAAGCCACAGAGCGACATGGAATCAAGGAAATCATGAGCTTCAAATATGACTGGAACATTGAGGTAATTGTGCAGTTCTACACCACTGTGTACTTCTCCAGCTACGGTGACCAGAAAATCACCTGGATGACTCATGGAGAGCAGTACTCAGTCACCTATGATAGGTTTGCACAGATACTTGGCCTTGAGGAGCACTTGGACCATGAGATTATTATTTCAAACCTCAAGGCAGTGGACAGGGATCAACTTGATTACATATATCCTAGTCATGTTCCCTATGAGGCCGGGCTTGCTAGGAACATCAAGCCATTCTATAACATCCTCAACCGGATTTTGAGGAGAACTATAGCCCCTAAGGATGGAGATGAAGGGGTGATTCAAGGAAACTTAAGACATCTCCTCCTCTTGATAGATGGTGAAGAGAAGTTCAACCTTGTTGAGCACATCTATGATGACATATTCAACATCTCTCACACCCCCAACCGCTCATGTGGATATGCATGGTACATCATGTGCTTAATTGAGAAGGTGTCGGGGATTGTTATTGTCAAGGATGTCACTATCGACCTCCTCGTCCTCAGCTACCCCCTATTGTGCCATAACCCTCAAGAAGGAAAAATGCCCAACCTCCTTCCAGCTCAGCAACTCCTCCTAGTTCAGCGGCACCCCCATCATCTCCTCCTCCGTAGTCCATGAGCGGATTCTTCAAGTGCTTCAACGCACTCTTCGCCTCCTGTCGGCGTGTGGAGGTCCGGACTCGACGCATGGAGAGGCATCAGGAGAAGTACCTCAAGGCTGTGTGTGACAAGCTTGAGGTCCCCATGTCTCCTCCCGAGGAGAGTGATGGGGAACTCACTCCATATCTAGAGTTCACCGCTGATGAGCTCGCCCAGTTCAGGGAAGATGGAAGCTCCTCCAAGGTCGTGCCTTCATCCACCGCCGCCGAAGACAAGGAAGAGGATACGGAGGCCACGAAGAGTGATGTAAATGATGAAGAAGAAGACGAAGAAGATGACGAGTAGACTTAGGCGTATCTTCTTCCCTCTTCTCCTTTTTGGTGCCTTGATGCCAAAGGGGAAGAGATGGAGAGAGGGTCTATTTTGTTTATCATCTCCTAGTCTTGTAATATATCTTTTTGACACCTATGTTTTATGTTTTTGGATGTGGCTATCTATGTTTTATGCATGACTATCTTTTATGTAAGACTATGTGTTGGATTTCATGGCTTATATTTGATCATTGTTGCTCCTTTCTATGTTTATTGTCTTATCACATTTTTTGAGCGCAACACGTAGGCACCCCACCATAACATGTGAATGTATGTCACTGCCCCTCTTTTACTCTTGCATACATTCAGGGGGAGTTTTGCATACATACACTTGTTATGAAAATAAAATTTTTACCTCTTATGTTGAAACTTAATGTGTTGTCATCAATCACCAAAAAGGGGGAGATTGTAAGTGCATCTAGGTATCCCCGTGGGTTTTGGATGATTGATGATGACAATTAAGAAACTAATGAGCTGAGATGATCATAAGCACAGGATGTTTCCAAGGAGGACACCTAAACTCTCAAAAAGGAAAAGGATGAAAAACGGCGTCGAAGACTAGAAGAGTAGAAATTAGGTTTTCACTTGAGTCTTTAGCGGGCTAGCCGTGTAAAAGTGAGAGTATGTGTGTGTCAAGTGCATTGAGATCATAGAAGAGAGCTCAAAGCGTTAGAAGTGTCAAAACCGTAGTGGAGAGAGGTGGAGAGGTAAAATTGGGCAGGCCGGACTTGTCCGGGCCAGTGGGCGGACTAGTCTGGAAGTCCCCCCGGCTTAGTCCGTTTTGGGGCGGACTAAGAGTTCCTGACTGAGTTCAGACTTGTACGTCTTGGGATGGGCTAGTCCGTTTCTCTATTGAAAAGAGTGTTTTGGGACTAAGTACTAGTAGACCGAACTTGTCCTCCTTAGTGACCGGACTAGTCCGGGCTAGCCAGACTTGTCCGGTTTCACTCAGACAAAGAGTCCCTGAGTGAGTTTGGGCTAGTCCGTTCTGAGGCGGACTAGTCTGTATGGTTGTGAGTTGAGAGCTCCCACGGCTAAGTCTTGGTGGACCGGACTTGTCCGCCTCAGTGATCGGACTAGTCCGGGTCATCCAAACTTGTCCGTTCTCACCAGGACAAAGAGTTCCTATGTTAGATCGGACTAGTCCAGATCCTGACCAGACTAGTCCAGACTTTTGGTAGGTGGCAACGGTTGGCTTCGGGACTTCTAAAAAAGGAGATGCCCCGACCTCATTTAGATACCTCTGGAACCCTAGCGCCGCCACAGACTTTCTAGAGCCTCTCCAAGCCTTCTCCGTTGCCTACTCACCTTATTGAATCAAATCCTAAGTGAATTTGGGTGTGTGAGAAGAGGAGAAGGAAGAACTTCGCGTTTAAGGCTCTCGGAGTGATCTTGTGCACTTGGTGTGACCTGTGGCTTGTAAGATCGGTAAAGCTATGTAGAAGTGATCAAGTGGGAGCCTCGGATTGTGAGCAGCCCCAGACTTTGTATGTTCACCCTTGAGATAGTGAAGAACCGGGTTGGACTTAGTGGCGACTTGGTGAGGAAAGGGTTGTTAGATCCTGTACTTTGTGGACTCCTCAATGGGGACGTAGATTCCTGAGTGGAATCTAACCTCGAGAAAAATCCTCAGTGTCTCTCTTGCATGTACATTTCTTTGAAAGATCAATATTGCTTAGGTTTTGTTTTAATTATCTCGTGATTAGAGTATACATCATCACAATCTTGCAATCCATTTCAATATTCTATCAAACTTGTCATATAGGATTACTAGTTGTTTCATCCACATTTTGTTAAACTAAAATCTAAAGAAAAAACCAATAAAAACCATGTTTTAAGCCTTTCCAGCAATTTGACCAGACTAGTCCGCCCCTAAGGCAGACTAGTCCAGCCCTTTTAGGTTTTTCAGCAAGCAAACCGGACTAGTCCGCCCCTAAGCCAGACTAGTCCGGCCACTGTGTTCTAATTTTATTTAATTAAGTCATTTCAGTTATTTTAGCCTATTCACCCCCTCTAGCCAATTTCAGTGGAAGAGAAACCAAAGGAGGTTTTTGTACTCACGAGCTCAGGTTTTGGACTGAGTACCGAAAGAGAATAAACACAAGAATGTTTTGTGGAGGTGCACAACAACTCCAGCGCCGATCTGCTCCTTTTATTAACCGAAAACACACCCTGGTGCAACAATCTCCCGCCCAGGCTCAACACCATGCAGGTTTGATCCCATGCAGTGCATGTATTCGCATGCATGCGCCCTTGCATGCATGACACAAACCCCGGATGTTTGAAACTTGAAAAACAAACTCTCACACACACACACATGCTAGGACGAGGTGTAACACGTGAGGCACGGGACAATCCCCTGGCTCTTGTCACGTTTGCATTATCTGCTTGAAAACATGAAGCAAACTAAACTTGATCAACCTTCAGAAGTACTCAACAACGTCGTGCTCCAGGTCTCGGTAGATGCGGCGATAGAGTCTGAGCTTCCGCCACCGATCCCTGTGATAGTTAGAGCAATTATGTCTATGTTTGAGCAATTATGGCTAAGTTTGTCTATGTTTGCCTATGTTTGAGCAATTATGGCTAAGTTTGGCTAAGTTTAGCTATGTTTGAACAATTATGTCTAAGTTTTGCTATGTTTGAGCAATTATGGCTATGTTTGAGCAATTATGGCTATATTTGGCTACGTTTGGGCAATTATGGCTAGGTTTGGCTATGTTTGACTAATTTTGTCTCAGTTTTCTATAGTAATCTAATTTATACTGATTTGAAGAAATGTTGTTTATCTGTGTCGCAGAAGAAGGCACATGTGGCTGCGCCGGCATCCGTTGCTGCATCGGCGACGGACATGTGGGAATGGCAATCTGCTGCCCGTTCTACTAGGCTAAGGCCTGTGTTAGAAAAGCATTAGCACATGAATAGTAATGAAATGATATAATTGTTTTGTATTTTAAGCTGTTACTTGTATCGCCGCTTGTTGCATTGTAGGTGGCTTGATAGTCTTGTGTGGCCTTCCATAAAGTTGCTTGCTCCTGGAGCTTCTCCTGTGTTAGGCGTAGCTCCTCCTTGACACTTTGAAGCTCCAGCTCCCTCGCCGATATCCGCCGATTGGGTCCAGAACACAAAGACTGCGAGGAGAAGACCCTCGAAGGGCTTGCCTCCCTCGAGTCAACCACTCCATCGAAAATGGCAAAACTATAAGAAAAAATATTAAGAGTAAAATAATGTAGGTCGATTTGATAGAAAAAAGGTAGCATATCACCGTCAATTCGCTTTACCGCCACAGCTCGCATACACGGCGTCTACGTCGATTGGTGTGTTCTGCCAATCGTAGTCTTCGCCGTGAATATTCACCGCATCCTCTTCATACTTCTACAAATACAAGCAATACATAAAAACACATTAGTAGCAATGTTAGTTACAAGTAAAGCAACTCGAGGATTCACCAGTCGAGATATCGCCACCGGAGTGCATAGCTGGTCAGGCTGTGAAGGGTCACTTGCTTTGTGACCTCTCTTCCACACTTGAACATCGCTCGGTGGTTCACCGAGCTCGTTTTCCTGTAAGTACTAGTCACTAGCATGAATAAGCTATAAATATAGTTTAGTAGGTATTTTCCTTAACATTCATCTAGCCAAATGTAGATGGCCATCCGGACCATACGTATGGCCTCCCGTAGAGCCTCTGCACTGTCGAGCCCTATTGGACTTAGTGACGAAGTCCTCGCTGGACCACAGCCGACAGAGGGCCCGGTAAGCCTCCGGACGGTCCTCCAACCAAGAAATCCCCACCCACATGCATTTAGTAATTGATTGAAATAAAGTTTACATTACAAATATGAGTCATAATTAAAACACTACTAGTTTACCTCCGCATGTTGCTCCTCTGTCCAGTACATGTTGGAGCCATCTCTGAGCGTCGCAAGCTTCTACCCTTGATGCCTCTTTAAGTAATTGTTTGTTTCTTGAATTCGAGCATAGGAGATTGCATGCGTAACGAGCTTCCCGGTGTTCTTGTTGAATACGGCTCTCGTGTGCTCGGCATCCGCTGGATCCGCCCAATGGTACCGTCTCTACAAGAAGACAGAAACGTAAGTGTTATTAAATATTCTAGTTCTTGATGAACTAAATTTAAAACATGTATCAAACATACTTACCCAGAAGTAGGCCCATATTGCACCCTGAGCAGTCTTGTACGTCAGGTCAGTAGCACGAGCGTAATCATCCCACGACTTGGTAGGGATACGCTCGTCACCGCTGCCAGGGACCTCACTAGGGTAGTGCAAACATACGAGGTTCCCTAAGACAACGTTGACCTGTCTCATACGTCCTCTACGCTCGAAGGTAGTGTCCTCCCATCCGCTGCAATAACAATTGTGCATGAAGGAGTTTTAGCACTATGTAATTTTCTAAAAATACAACGTAAGGTCTTCTTACCTATCGCCAATAGGGCGAATAGCCGACAACGTTACTTCTTCTCTAGGAACTGGAGGAGGATTAACATAATGACTCCTCTAGTCCGTCACTTTCTCTGCGCCTCTGTGTCCTTGGACGACCCGGAAGGGTGGTCCACCGACCCAGAAGGGTGGTCAGCTGACTCAGACGGGTGGTCAGCCAACTGTGGCTCAGGAGGCTCCTCGGCCTTGGCCTCTAACTCTGACTCTGAGTCATCCTGCAATATTATAATAGTTTTAAGAAATATAAATAGATTAATTAATAATGTAATAGAATATGATTCATAAGTCAAATTACCTCGGTCCGCAGATAGGCAACAGGCGTACCTGAAAGCTCTGAGGGCATGTGTCTCAATAACTGAGATCGTCCGCTCTCTCCAGAGCTACTACTCTTAGAAAGGGTGTCCGCTACATCCTGTGTGCGAGCCATCATGCTCGCACTGCTGAGAAACCTCTTCATAGTCCTCTTGATCCCTTTACCCTTGCTCGATGACATCCTATTTCAACGATGCTTTTATAAATATAATTATTATAAAATATACAACATGAAACAATATATGAAGAAAAACATTACTTGTATTCATTTCTAAAAGTCATTAGAATCTTGCTCATTTACCCTACTCCTTAAACCAGACCATCAAATTGTTTTAGTGACCGATTTCCATTTGCGCTTCTCATGAGTCTGTACATCATCGGCGTCTCCAACTAAGTCATCGACCTCTTGACCAGGCTCAACAACAAATGAGGCTGGCAGATCTTCTTCTTGGTAAACACCATCGAACTCAGCAATGGACATCGGAGTATCATTGTACCCAACATCGCTTGGGGTATATAACCATTCACGAGGATTGACCTTGTATACGACCCACCAAGCACTCATCTTCTGGCATGGATAAGGTAGATAATACACTTGCTCAACTTGGTCCGCAAGGACAAAAGAATCATACCCTCGCAGCCTTTCATTGTGTTTCACTTCAACCATGCCAAATTGGTTTTCACGGGTTCCATGATGGTTAGCAAACCAGTCACAATCAAATAAAACTACTTTAAGTTCCTTATTACCGACAAAGTTGAATTCGAGGACTTTGTTAATGATCCCATAGTAATTTTTTTCACATCCTTCAACACCGATTGCTCTCGTCACAAGTCCAGTATTAGTCGT
Source organism: Neostapfia colusana (assembly GCA_030760725.1). Taxonomy (NCBI): domain Eukaryota; kingdom Viridiplantae; phylum Streptophyta; class Magnoliopsida; order Poales; family Poaceae; genus Neostapfia; species Neostapfia colusana. The sequence continues at coordinate 62,034,628 of JASWHV010000015.1, forward strand.
TGCCACAAGAGGATGAAGAGCTTGAAATTGAGTCGAGCAGAATCAAAACCCATTGACTTTGTACCGAACATAGATTCTAATTCTAAATATTCTGTAAGATAGTTGTTGCAAGTCTTGATGGATGTGTTACACCCGGTTCTGAAATTTGAACCAAGTGAATGCATATGTGTGCCCAGAATGTTCATCACACATACACAAATTTATCACAAACTGAATTTAGAATATAACTACGTACGAGTGATATTTAAGTGCTTTATTATATTGACTCAATGTCTCACTCAGGAATATCTAACTTATTCTTGCAGCGTAAGACTCTAAACGATAGCGGAAAATGACTAAGACAGCAGGCTCCAACTTCAACTCCACAGGTATGTTGACGGTAGTGCGCACGCCTAGTACTCCACCTGTTCCTCAAAGTATTCTTCTCCTGTAGCTGATGTATATATGGGAATGCAAGGGTGAGTACATGTCGTACTCAGCAAGTGTGGGAAAAGTATGACATGTAGCTTACAACAAGGTAGGGATAAAAAGGTTCATTGCAACAAGCAAACTTTATTTCACAAACATGATAAAAAAACAACTATCTCTAGGTGAGTTAAATCCCAACATAACCAAATAACTCATCATCATTCCTTCATCATAATTCATCATTTATCAAGCCTCAACCAGCCAATACTCTTTCTCAATTTCATCTCATACTCATAAATACTCATGATCAACACATATTCATATAATCGAATCCAATCTCATATTCATGACCCTAACCAGTCCAAAAATCAATCCCAAAGACCATACCCGAATAACCATCCCAAATTTTGCTTCTAATCATGGAAGTTGGCTAGGTGCTTGTAACCGGAAGCAAGGCCGTCATGATAGTTTTACACTCTGCAGAGATGGCACCACTGTACCACAAGTTTGTGATTTCGTCACCCGTCGGTGACTAAAGAGAACCTCCATTCTGCCACTACACAACCTTCGGTGTATGGCCAAGAGATCACAAAATAGCCTTTACAAAGGGGCTACTAGAATTTACGGACCCACCGAGGTTTTGCCGGCAGGCTCGAATCTCCATTCTCCCACCCACGGGCTCCCTCTTGTGCCATGCATTTCCCAGGGCATTCCTCCTCGGCTCCCATTCCCTGCGCCATCCAATGGTCCATGACAAGCTAGCAACACACCTAATTAGTAAGCAAAGCCGCACCCATATTTGGCCTTGTGGTGGCACTGTTTTCCTAGTATGTTCTGGCATGAACCGATCCATAGATCTATGGCAAGCAAACCACCATCTCATTGAGCAACATCCACGAACCAAGCTCGCCTAGATCATCCCCGATTTCATGCTCATTATCATCATCAATTTGTCATTATATTTGATCTCATGAGTGCAGTAGCTAAACAAGATTTATTTCAGCTTCCCGTATCCCGTAAGTTGAGCGAAGCAAAAAGGAAAAACAACCATACCCGACTCATCCACTTTCCTGGCGACAAGGATGGTTAACAAAACTAGTAAATTCCTATAAAAGGGTGTCCCATCAAATTGACACAGGCATACAAGTTTCCGCAAGCAAAACAGTTTAAAAACATGGGATCAACATGGTCAAGGGGCACTTGCCTTGCCCCCGTGATTCGTGTTGCTCAAGCGTCTCGAAGTCTTAGTGTTGTAGTTCCTCGTAGACTGCCTCTTGAGCGTGTCCTTATACTCACGACCACGTAGATACAAAGATTACAGCAATTAATTATCATGCACAAACTTTACTCAAGATGCAATGAGGTGGATGATTGCAATTCCTATGGCGCAGTTTATAAAAAATCAGTTTGCATGTGTTCTTGCAAGTTTTAGTTGGCTTCCATGGGGTTTTATGATGAACAAGGCTGCTGAGATCAAGTGTGGACGTGGTTATGATCTTGACACAATTTGTAGATCAATTCCACCGTCAAAAATTGAAAAACATGGTATGTCCACACGAAGAAGTTTCTGCTCGCAGGGGGTGGGGAAACGGGTGCATAGAAACAGCGGTGACGTTGTAAGAGGGTAACGAAAACCTACCTCACTTCTTCGTCCACTATTCCTTGCGACAGGACCTTCTCCCTTGCAATGTCAGCAGCTGGAGATTTTCTATGGAGATTGGTGACGCTGTGGCTAGGGCAGAACATTGGGGGCTTCTTCTCCGGTGACGGCGAGGCGTGACGGAGCTTCGACGGTGGCCAAACTCCAGCAAGGGGCGGCTACCAGGCTTTGGCAACAGGGGAGGGCGGCGGCCTGGAATTTTTGGGGTTTGGGGATGGCGGCTAGGGTGGAGGGTTTTATTTATAAGAGGGGGGCTGATATTTAATTTTAAAAGGGGTGGGAGCTAGGGGCTCTGATTTAATTATTTATTTTCCACCAAGGGCTGAGATTAATTGGGGGAAATAAAATCCCACAAAAAAACAAAGCGGGGCGGCTAGGGTTCCCCCCTTATGGGCTGCGGCCAAGGGTGAGGGGGCCGGCTTGGGTTTCCACCCCCCCTAAGTGGTGCGGCCAATTTCGGGGGAAATCCCCCCCCCAAATGTGGGGAAAATTCCATAGGGAAATTTTGGGAAAATTGGGGAAAACCAGGAAAATTAGGGAAATTAGGGGAGACGGGAATTTGTGGGAAATTTGGGAAAAATTTTGGGGCCGCCAGATTTGGCTATTTTATTTATTTATTTTTTCTTTTCTTTTTATTTTTATTTTTATTTTTATTTTTATTTCTTTTTTATTTCTTTTCATTATTTGCTAATTTTATTTCCTTTTATTATTTTATTTGCTTCTATATTCCTCTCTTTATTTTCTTCTTCATTTTAAATGCTTCTCTACATGAAAAATGTATGCAATGCATGGTAGTAATTTTGATGGTGTTACAAACCTACCCCATTAAAATGAATCTTTCCCTCGAAATTCGATAGAGTGGACAAAAGATGAGACAATTCTGCCTTGAGATCTTCCTCACGTTCCCATGTAGTTTCGGCTTCCGTGTGGTGGCTCTATTGTACCTTGCACCAACGGAATACTTTGTTCCTCGTGACATTTTCTTTTACGTCCAAGATTTTGATGGGGTGTTCCGCGTAGGTCAGATCCTCCTGGAGTTCTAGCTCATCCATCGATACTTGTTCTTCCGGCACTCTTAAGCACTTCTTGAGCTGGAATACGTGAAATACATCGTGCACGTCGGAGAGGTGCGTTGGCAGCTCTAGTTGATAGGATACCTCTCATTGCTTGCCCAAAATCTTGAATAACATGCCTTTGACATTAAACTGTCATTGTCCTCGGATAGGCGACACCTTAAGATACACGAAGTCTCCAACTTTAAAGGTCAAACTTCTTCGCCTATTGTCTGCATAGCCTTTTGTCGTGACTGAGCGGCCGTCACGTTTTCACGTATTGTTTGGACTTGCTTTTTCAGCGTCTTGAGAAACTCGATCTGAAACTATCCTCTTTGGAACTCCATGACGACATACGATTTGCTCCATATACAGCTCGGATAATTGTGCGACGTTGTACTTAGTCCTAACAGGAATAATGTGGGCTGATTTCATCAATCGGTCCATGATAACCCAAATAGAGTCGTAGCCGGACTGAGTACGTGGCAATCTGACTATGAAATCCATACTGATGTCTTCCCACTTCCACTCGGGTACTTTCAATGGCTGCAATAATCCAGCGGGTCTTTGATGTTTGGCCTTCACCCATTGGCACGTGTCGCATAAGGCAACATATTCAGCGATATCCCTTTTCATGCCATCCCACCAATAGCAAGTTTTCAGGTCCTTGTACATCTTTGTACAGCCGAGATATATGGAATAAGGTGAGTCCCTCCTTTAGTATCATGTCGCGGATGTGCTTCACGTTAGGCACACAAATCCTTTTCCCTAGCTAAAGTGTGCCATTCTCGTCTTTCTTGAAATCCTTCTCTATCCCTTGTCAGATTATTTCCTTGATTTCCTTTATTTCCTCATCCGTTGCTTGGCCATCTCGTATCTCTTGTTCCAGCGTTGAGTTCAGTTCTACCATCTCCATTTCGTTCAAGAACCCGAGATGTAATCGTTCGAACTCCTTACGCAGCTCGAGTGGCAGTTCCCGAACCGTGAGTTGGTGACATGCTCCCTTTACGGGATGATAGTTGATTCCAACATCATAATCCTTGAAGATTTCCAACCATCAATGTGTAAGGGCCTAAGTTTTTGCACACATTCAAAGTGTTCATCACACCACACACACCTCATTTGAAGAAACTTTGTGAACACATTTGAAGAGCAAGTAAACACCATCAACATGGTCATTATAGAATAAACTCACAAAATGCAAAAGTGGCATTTCCCACATGAATCATATAGGGGCTGGGCATATGAAAAACTCCTAAACCTTGCTAGGAATGCCCATGCCAAATTTCACTCAAATCCAAAACCTTTTTGAGGTCTTTTTGGGTATAACTAGAAAGAGGGTAGTTTGAACTCAAATTCAAACTACTTCTATCCCATGACTTCAAAAGTGGGAGGCATATTTATACTCAGCACATTGTTGTGAGCTCACACACCAATTTTCACTCCATTTGGAGTTGATCTTGACATGAGCTAAGTTTAGAAAATTCAAACTCAATTTGAATTTCAAACTGCATATGTGCTGAAAATATATTCAAACACTTCACAATTTGAATTCTATCAACTTAAAATGGGCATTTGGTAGATAATTCAAATTCCAAAGGGTATTTGGGTCTCTACTGTTTGGAGCAGTGGGGAAAATTTAATTTCAGAGGTTAAAACTGGAGTGGGACCTACATGTCAGCCTCACTAGCGTTTTAACCGACTGAGGCCACCGAGACTCGGTTCTTGCGCGTGCCCACGCGATCGCCACGGCACTGCACGCCGCTGCCACCTCCTGGTCGCCGATCAGAGCTGCAAACCGACTTCCCCAGCTATTTAGCCTCGAGCTGCCGATGGCAGCAGCCGATTTTCACGCTGCCTCGAAGTTTCCAGCACTGAGAAACCAGAGCAAGTCGATGCACACCCCCACCTCACCACCCCGCCGTCGACCGGCCAAAGCAGTCCCTTCCACCGCAAGCTGAGGCCACAAACGGCACCGTCGGTCTTTGCTCTATGTGCTACGGCCCTCAGCTGCTCGTGATCAGCTTCGGTTGAGCTTGTCCGAGCCGATCTACCATCGCTCTGTCAACCCGAAAGCTCCTCCGACTCGACGCCGTCATCCGAGCAGCTCTAAGCTTCTCCAGCGCGGCAAACGTGTCTCTGAGGTAAGCATCGGAGTCTAGTAGCTCTCCCCGAGCTTCCTAGCTCCCTCTTAGCGCCGGTTAGCCGGAATTTCAATTCTTCCGATAATCACCGTATAGACCACCGAGAACCAAAACTCCAAATTCGTCTCGATCACTTGATCATAGGAAATCCTGGTCGAGCTGAATCTAGAGTAGCACCTCACAGTTACCTCAGCCAAATCCTAGCGATGATGATCAACCCAGTGAGCAGAGCACCGGTAGTTGGGCCACCGCCGGTGAAAACGGCTCGGATCACCGGTGAAGTCTACTTTCCCGGCGATCTCCGGCCAAGAGGAGGGCGGGGTTAGCTTCCCCGTGCCCCAGTGGTGCTTTACGACCCATTGGTTGATCGTATTCACCGCCAAAACAAGCTAACACCATTGGACCCGAGCTCATGATCCGCCTCCACCGTCGCCGACTATGTTTCCGGCGATGTCGAGGTCTGAAAAGTTGCCCGGCGTGTGCGTTGTGCTCCAAGGATCACGTAGGAAGAAACCGTGTCAAAATTAGGCAGTAACGGCTGAGAACGAACCGTGCCACCGTTGCTGTGCGTCGCGCGCTCGGGCGTTGGCGGGAGGTTTACGAAGACACTGTGCATGGGGCCCACGTGCAGTGTTTTAAACATTTCCCCGATTTTCAGATTTAGTTCAAACTTCAAACCCACATAACTTTGGCTAGGAAACTCCAAATCTATTAAAACAAATTTTGTTGGATTCATCTCTCTGAGTACTTTCCAACAAATCAAGTTTCACCCTATGAAAATCCTTAATTCTCCAGAATTAATTCTTCAAAGTTTAAACTGTTTAGAATTTTAACTGGAGATTCCTTTGGAGGAAAATTCTGAAATTTTGCTAGGATGTTCACCAAAATATCCCTGAGCTACCTAAAAATTTCAGATCCATTTGAGCTAAATTCATCCACCTAATGGTGTGATTAATAAAACTGTTCCAGGGAAAATGAAAAATGTCCAGAAACATTTTTCAGAAATTCTATGAACTTGTTTAGCTCATATCTTTAGCTAGGAATCTTCAAATTAAGTGAAACCAAATCCATTAGAATCCTCTGAAAATCTAGTTTCCATAAAGTCATGGCTTGCTCTATGAAAATCTCGAGAACACCCTAAGAGCTCCAATTAAGGCCAAGTGCATAATTATTTGTGGAGAGTTCAAATGAGCTCTGCTACAAATGAAACTTGACCAAGTCTCTGTTTAGGTTGTATCCAAACCACAGTAAATTTTCAGAGTCATTGGGTCTGTCTAGCAAGACTTATAACTCTCACAAGTTTAACTTCAATTCAAATGCATTTAAATTGACACATATTTGTATTTATCATATGTAGTCGCTAAGGTTGAGGAGGAACCCGAAGTCTTAGACTTCGTCACTCCATAGGAACAGCTAGCCTAAAACCAAGAGCAGCAAGGCAAGCTCCGGTTTGCATTAACCCTTTTTCAAATTTTTATTGTTTTGAGAACTTACTTTGAGCACCCACTTAATTCTTGCATAGAGTCTTGTTTGAAACCCAAATGCATAGCCAAGAAAACCCTGGGTTGGAATTAGGTTTGTAAACCTCGTTTAGCTACTGCAATGCTAAGATAGTGTAGGATTCGGTACAAGTCGAGTAATTGGAACTACTCGCGAGAATAGGCTAGAGACACATTGCTCGGGTAAAGATAGCAAATGAAACACATGGCAAGAAAAATGAGACCGAGCGGAGAGTAAGGGCAGCAGGACTTTGGGGCCTGGGTGCCATAGCTCCGCTTGTGTCGATTGAGGACCGAGCCGTGTGCGGGCCTGTTGAACAAGCTAGAACAGTACCGAAGACCTACCGGCTATATGGGAACCGGGAAACCGATGTAACTCGGGTAGCTAGGTGTTGGGGCATAGCTGGTCGTTCAGAGGGTAGTTTGAGAGCTCGAGGTGTATATCGGATGGCGGTACTGTGGATGCACGCGCAGAGACCTCTTTCTCGGGATGATTGTACCGGTTCAACATTTGGCTGATGGGTGAAAGGTGGTCGCCTACGACGTCCGTGATGGTTGCTGTAGGCAACATCGAGTACGGGCATACGTGGTGAATTATTCGGGTAACCCTGCAGGTGTAAATCGATTATAATCACCGTCCCTCGTGGTCAGTGAGTACCACTTGTTCACTGTACCGTGACGTAGGAAGAACAGGCTAGATACATGTTAAAAGTTTGCTGATTTGAAAGATATACTTTGCTTGTTAATGTTTTGTTGTAGTTTAGAGCTAATTAAAGTTCTTTTAAAACTTTGGGCAAAGTACATGAGAGAAATGCATTTCTTGTTTGATTGCGGCTCTCTCATGTGCCTTAGCGTAAGGTTCTCCACAACCTGCTGCTAAAACTTGAAAGTAAGGTTCAAATAATTAGGCGAGTCCTTTGCAACTTATTTTACCTCATGTACCCTAAAACCATTCATGTAGAAGTTTCATGTATAGGAGAGACGGGTCAGACCTGCTGAGCCATCGTGCTCACTGCTCGTGTTTGAAGCTTTTGCAGGGGTTTATGAGAAAGGGACTCCTGAGGAGGAGACGGAACCCCCAGAGGGAAACCCCGTGAAGTGGGAGTCATGCACGCCGCCGTGTTAGTGTGTGTGCGTGCTAGCGGGGACACGTTCACGGGCTGATTGTGAACTCGATGCGTAGTCTACGCCCGTGAGTGTAGACTGAACTATTTTGTTGTAAAAATGTTCATAAACTGGATTATATAATAAAAATTTGCTTCCGCTTTGTATCTTTGATGTGTGTTATCCGGTGTTGTGCAACGCAACACCCCTCACAATATATATCAAAGCTCTTGCTCACGTCCGGCTATACCAATACCAGTGTTGTTGTCCATCTCTTCTTTAACTCCTCAAAGCTGTCTTGACATGCTTGTGTCCACTGAAATGCTTTCCCTTTCATCAGCTATTCCGTCATAGGTTTCGTTATTTTGGAGAAATCCTTGATGAACCGGCGGTAGTATCCAGCCATCCCAAGGAAACTCCGAATATCCCTCACATTCTGCAGTTGGTTCCACTTCAAAATATCTCTCACTTTTCCGGCATACTCCTCCTTCAGAGATAATGTGGCCTAAGAACGGTATCTCCTTTAGCCAAAACTGACACTTGCTAAACTTAGCATACAATTAATGCTCTCAAAGTTTTTGTAACGTTAATCTCAAGTGTTCCTCATTTTCTTCCTCGCTTTTTGAATACACAATGACGTCGTCAATGAAAACCACGACGAACTTGTCCAAGTACTCCATGAGAGACCTTATTCATGAGGTACATAAAGTATGCAGGTGCATTCGTCAACCCAAATGACATAACAGTATATTCATACGAACCATACTGTGTTCGAAATGCAGTCTTGGGTATGACGGAGGGCTTAATCTTCAGCTGGAAGTATCCCGACCGAAGATCAATCTTGGAGAAAATCCGGGCGCCTTTCATTTGATCGAATAAGTCCTCTATGCGGGGCAGCGGGTATTTATTCTTGATCGTCACTTTGTTGAGAGACCTATAGTCCACGCACATCTTGTGGGTCCCATCTTTCTTGTCTACGAAGAGCACGAGAGCTCCCCAAGGTGACGAGCTTGGGCGTATAAAACCCTTATCTAGCTGCTCCTGAATTTGCTTCTTAAGCTCCACTAATTCATTAGCAGGCATCCTATATGGCCTCTTCGCTATAGGTGCAGTTCCGGGTACTAAATCAATGGCAAATTCAATGTCCCATTCAGGTGGCATACCTGGAAGTTTTTCCGGGAACACATCTGAATATTATCGAACCACTAAAATGCTTTCCAATGTCACTTCTTCCATGTGGTTCAGCACTGCCTTCTCGGTTGCAGGTTGGGATGCCTCAAACTTAATACGAGTACCGTGCTCACTCGTCAACTGCACGATCCTCTGAGCGCATTGAATTACTCGTTGTGCTTGCTTAACCAATCCATTCCAAGTATTATGTCAATCCCTTAGGAATCCAAGACGATAAGGTTGGCAAAAAAGTCTACCCTGTTATTTTAAGGCTTACTTTCTGACATACTATATTAGTCTGCATCTCTCCACCGGGAGAATTAACCAACATACTTTGTTTCATGTGGGATATGGGCAGGTTATGCTTGGCAACATACTTGGATGAGATGGATGAATACGATGCTCCGGAATCAAATAAAATAGTGGCTGGGTTGGAGTTGGCGAGAAACATACCAATCACGACGTCCTCAGCTTGTTGTGCTTCCTCATTGGAGACGTGATTCACATTGCCACAAGCATAGTTCTGCTGTCCACGGTTACCTTGCGTTGCTCCTCCATTCGGCCACAGGTTCTGCTTAGGTGCATTTCTCGGCTGTCCAAGGCCTTTCTTGGGGCACTGATTTGCAAAGTGTCCCACCTCTCCACATGAAAAGCATGCCTTGTTGCCCATAACAGCAGGAATGTTGGGGCGAGGCTGGTGTTGAGCATAGGTTCCCATGTTGGGACGGGGTGCAGGAGGCATAGGCATATGAGGTGAATTCATAATAGGGCCTTGCTGCGGTGGATGATTAGAGCGAGGTGGATTTGACGAGCGGAAAGTAGAAGCGGACGAGCCATAGTGTGGTGCAGAAGGTGGCATGAAGCGGGGACGTACATTGCTTCCTTGTGGCTGTCCTTGATATGGCATCTTTCTCTTGCCCTCTCGTTTAATCTCTCGGATCTTGATCTCCACCACTATAGCTTCGTCAACGAGCTTTCCGAAGTTTGCATAATCATTGTTGAGCAGCTGGACTTGAATTTCATTGTTCAATCCTCTCATGAACAAGTATTGTTTTCTGTGATCCGAGTTGACATCTTCTAGAGCATACCTTGACAGCTGCGTGAACTTGTTGAGGTACTCATTCACGCTCTTCCTCCCTTGCCGGAGACCTTCGAACTCCTGCCTTTTAAGCATCATGACTCCTTCAGGGACATAGTGAGAGCGAAAACTCACCTTAAATTCAGCCCAAGTGATTGTCTTCTGATTGGCATGAGCATTGCAAAGAGTGTCCCACCAATCAGCGGCTGCTCCCATAAGCTGGTGTGATGCAAAGAGAACCTTCTCCCGATCACTACATTGAACAATAGAAAGCTTATTTTCCATAGACTTCAGCCAAACATCAGCCTCCACAGGATCATTGGCTTGTGCAAACGTAGGCAGCCTAGTCCTCATGAACTCTCCCAATCTGTTGTGAGCCGGCGGTGGTGGCGTGGCGGTGGTGGGGGTGCAGGACCAGGGTTAGGGTTGTTGTTGTTGTTGGCCTTCGGCTGACCCAACGTTTGTATCATAATTTTCATGAGCTGGTTTTGTATAGTCATCAACCGTTCAAGGTTGCTTGCATCAGCCATGGGGTTGGCCTCTTTAGGAACTTCCACATTGTCATCATTATGTGGTTCGTTGTTACCACGAGCGTTCCTTCATTGGCGGTTGGAATTTTCCCTCGCCATCTATGAGAGAGTAGAGTAGGAAATAGAAATTCAAATTGATCCCCCAACTATATGCATCAAGGTGTATGAACTAAGCAACTTCTTTTATAATTTCAGCCTATATGAGGATGTGAACAAGTGCCGAAGCATCTTACATCTCTCCACTATGTGTGGATATGGACATTCGCCGAAGCGTCCCACAACTCACACCAAGCACACAACCCAAGCAATCATCATAAAAATTTCAGCACACCACTCTTATTCAAGCTGCTGCGATCTAAGTACTCCTATTACAACTTTATTCAATGGGAATCCTAAACTTAATCGTGAGAACCGGTGCTGTTCTTGCCATGTGACGGTGGTGGTCCATACATGGGCACACGCCATGGTGAGTCGGCAGTCCATGTAGGGAAATATGACGCTGGTGCTTCATTTGTTCCCGCGCTGGCACGAGTCTCCTCTTGTTTTTCCAGCAAGTACAACTTCTTGCGGAGGTAATGGATCTCTTCTTGTGCGCTTGCATACCGGTTTCCTAACACCAAGAGCAACCTCTGAGACTTGTCAGCAGCTTGTGGGTTGGAAAGAGCTCCTTCATGGGGTCCAATAATCTCCCTTGTACCACTCTTCCGATACGGGTGCATTTCAAAGGTAGTGTTCTCAAGCTGCTCACGAAAGGCGTAGCACAGTCCGGTGAGTGCATCCCATGCAGCATCATCAATAGCTTCTGCCCTTGTAGCTCTCCATGTGGGTGTGAAGTGCCGTGTGACAAGCCTACCGTTAGATAGGATGGTTATCTCAGCCTTCCACTCTTCATGTCCGAGACGAGGGACATTCTTGAGGAGACACTCCGGGTATAGGCTGCAGCAATCTAGGAACTCTCTAAGCTCCCTGGATATGTGTCCTCCCTCCATCCCATCGGACTAGAATTCTTGAACTGAATGGTTGGCCCCTTCATCACCTTCATTCTCGGCCTCAGCAAGGGGTGGCTCCTCTTTGTATTCATCTCCTTCCGACATAGATTCATGTGGCTCCGCTGGGTGTAAGCCCACATGAAATTCCTCCTGAGGTGCATACCGATGCTGCGGTTCTTGTGTATCGTCTTCCATATCTTCTTCGATCAGTTCCACCTCTTCCGGATCTTCTTCCTCGTGCATAGAGCTACTGACTTCGTCTTCCTCATGAAGTTCCATTTTCACCTCCTCCCAATATGGTCCATCGGACACCTCAATGGGGTTAAGTGCACTCCCAAGTGGTGGTGGACGAGTTCTCATGCGTGTTGTGCTCCTAGTCACCGGCATCTATAAATAAGACATGAGAAACTTTAGAGAAGAAGGAAATAACTCCAAAATTTCAAAATCTATGAAGCAAGAAAACAAAAAGTGTGGCTGTCCACAAGAAAAGAAGAAAAGAGGGGCTCAAAATAGCACTTTGTGGTGGCTGAGTTGACAAATGAAGTGCAGCAGCAAGCAATTTTTGAAAATAGCAATTTAGAGGGGTGTTCCTATGTGTTTTAGAGTGTCCATTCTACCTAGGCTTGCGTCCTACAGTCAACGTGGCTCTGTTGCCAATTTGTGACATCCGGTTCTGAAATTTGAACCAAGTGAATGCATATGTGTGCCCAGGATGTTCATCACACATACACAGCTTTATCCCAAACTGAATTCACAACATAACCACGTACGAGTGATGTTTAAGTAATTTATTACATTGACTCATTGTCTCACTCATGAATATCTAACTTATTCTTGCAGCGGAAGACTCTAAACGACAGCGGAAAATTACTAAGACAACATGCTACAACTTCAACTCCACAGGCATGTTGATGGTAGTGCGCACACCTAGTACTCCACCTGTTTCGAAGTATTCTTCTCCTGTAGCTGATGTATATGTGGTAATGCAAGGGTGAGTACATGGTGTACTCAGCAAGTGCGAGAAAAGTATGACATGTAGCTTACAACAAGGTAGGGAATAAAAAGGTTCATTGCAGGAAGCAAATTTTATTTCACAAACATGGTAAAAACAGCAACTATTTCTAGGTGAGTTAAATCCCAACATACCCAAATAACTCATCATCATTCCTTCATCATAATTCATAACTTATCAAGCCTCAACCAGCCAATACTCTTTCTCAAATTCATCTCATACTCATAAATACTCATGATCAACACATATTCATATAATTGAATCCAATATCATATTCATGACAACAACCAGTCCCAAAACCAATCCCAAAGACCATACCCAGATAACCATCTCAAGTTTTACTACTAATCATGGAAGTTGGCCAGGTTCTTGTAACCAAAAGCACGACTATCATGATAGTTTTACACTCTGCAAAGGTGGCACCACTTTACCCACAAGTTTGTGATTTCGTCACTCATCAGCGACTAAAGAGAACCTCCATTCTGCCACTACACAACCTTCGGTGTATGGCCAAGAGATCACAAAATAGCCTTTACAAAGGGGGCTACTAGAATGTACGGACCCACTGGGGTTTCTCCGGCAGGCTCGAATCTCCATTCTCCCACCCACGGGCCCACTCTTGTGCCATGCAGTTCCCAGGGCAGTCCTCCAAGGCTCCCATTCCCCGCACCATCCAGTGGTCCATGAAAAGCTAGCAACACACCTAATTAGCCAGCTAAGCCGCACCCATATTTGGCCTTGTGGTGGCACTGTTTTCCTGGTATGTTCTCTCATGAACTGGTCCTTAGATTTACGGCAAGCAAATCACCATCTCATTCAGCAACATCCACAAACCAAGATCACCTAGATCATCCCCGATTCCATGCTCATTATCATCATCAAGTTCTCATTATCTTTAATCTCATGATTGCAGTAGCTAAACAAGTTTTATTTCAGCTTCCCGTATCCCGTAAGTTGAGCGAAACAAAAAGGAAAAACGACCATACCCGACTCATCCACATTCCCGGCGATAAGGATGGTTAACAAAACTAGTAAACGCCTATAAAAGGTTGTCCCATCAAGTTTACACAAGCATACAAGTTTTCGCAAGTAAAACAGTTTCAAAAACATGGGATCAACATGGTCAAGGGGCACTTGCCTTGCTCCCGCGCTTCGTGTTGCTCAAGCGTCTTGAAGTCTTGGTGTTGTAGTTCCTTGTAGACGGCCTCTTGAGTGTGTCCTTATACTCACGACCATGCACATACAAAGATTACAGCAATCAATTATCATGCACAAACTTTACTCAAGATGCAATGAGGTGGATGAATGCAATTCCTATGGTGCAGTTTATAAAAATTAGTTTGCACGTGTTCTTGCAAGTTTTAGTTGGCTTCTGTGGGTTTTTATGATGAACAAGGCTGCTGACATAAAGTGTGGACGTGGTTATGATCTTGACACAATTTGTAGATCAATTCCACCGTTAAAAATTGACAAAATATGGTTTGTCCACAAGCAGAAATTTCTGCTCGCAGGGGGTGTGGAAAGCGGGTGCGTAGAAACAGCGGCGACGTGGTAAGAGGGGTAACAAAGACCTACCTCACTTCTTCCTCCACTCTTCCTTACGGCAGGACCTTCTCCCTTGCAATATTAGCAGCTAGAGATTTTCTATGGAGATTGGTGAGGCTGCGGCTAGGGCAAAACGTCGGTGGCTTCTTCTCCGGTGATGGCGAGGCGTGACGGAGCTTCGACGGCGGCCAAACTCCAGCAAGGGGCAGCGACCAGGCTTTGGCAGCAGGGGAGGGCGCGGCCAGGGGTTTTTGGGGTTTGGGGGTGGCGGCTAGGGGGGAGGGTTTTATTTATACGAGGGGAAAACAGCTAGGGAGGCTAGGATTTTAGCAACTCATTTATCCAAGGGCTGAGATTTAATTTTAAAAGGGGTGGGAGCTAAGGGCTGTGATTTAATTATTTATTTTTCACCGAGGTCTGAGATTAATTTTGGGGAAAATAAAATCCCACAAAAAAACAAAGGGGGTGGCTAGGGTTCCCCCCTTATGGGCTGCAGCCAAGGGGGAGGGGTCGGCTAGGGTTCCCCCTCCCCCCAAGTGGTGCGGCCGATTTGGGGGGAAATCCCCCACCCCCAAATGTAGCGAAAAATTCCCTAGGGGAATTTTGGGGAAATTGGGGAAATCAGGAAAATTAGGGAAAATTAGGGGAGAGGGGAATTTCGGGGAAATTTGGGGAATTTGGGGGGAAAATTAGGGGCGGACAGATTTGGCTATTTTATTTATTTTTTCTTTTTTCTTTTTAATTTTTATTTCTTTATCTTTTCTATTTATTTTCATTATTTGCTATTGTTATTTCCTTTTATTATTTTATTTATTTCTATATTCCTCTCTTTATTTTCTTCTTCATTTTAAATGCTTCTCTACATGAAAAATATATGCAATTCATGGTAGTAATTTTGAGGGTGTTACAGGATGTCAATATCTTTTACACACTGTCCATAATATGAACTTATAAGAATATTTTTTACATACTACTATATAATTCACGATACAGAAATGACAAGAAAATGTCACTTGATCTCGAAACCAAGATAGAAAATTAGGGTCTCCATTAATTCCATCTTGTCGCGTTGTTTCTACGTGCTTGCTCATAGGTTGATGTCTAAGTGTCCAATTTTACTTTTGAAATGCGTTGTCCAAAAAATAAGAATATTAGCATTGAGGTTGATGTATATCATTTAAACCTAGGTGTGACAGGGAAATAATGAAGCTGCTTATGTGCGACTTCTGTCATCACCTTGTCACCGTCGTTGTTAACAACTTCGATTTACCACACTTTAATCACTTGTTCTCTTTGCCATGCTCTTTTCATAAAAGCATGTAGTTGTTCGGGCACACATAATTCTTCTCATATTTCATACCAAGACTAGAAAGCATTTTCTTTGACTGGTACATATCTTTAGGCACTTGTGAGGCTTTGGAAGAATATCGCTGATCAATTTGACAAGATCGTTGTAGCAGTGATTTGTGAAAAAGTACTTAGACTTAATTGTCATAAGTCGTGTCATGAAAGAAAGAAGTGTCACTTTTGTGTGCTCATGTAGCGGCTCTTCTGAGGCTCTGAGAAGATTGAAGAACGCTTCAACCTCCGGTGTAGGAGAGTCTTTGTTACAGTCTGGTTGTATAGATTCAAGCATCTCGTCCATACTATCAACCCCATGCTGTAAACATTCTCTTCCTCTTCCTCTTCTTCTATGGGTTTAGGTGCTGCTTTTCTGTGAAAGACCCACACCTCATAATGTGGCATAAAACTGTATTGGCACAAGTCTAATGAAAGCATTCTCTTTTCCAAACACCTCATATTCTGGCACCTTCTACATGGACACCGCACCTTATTTATCTTGGCTAACAAAAAAGCACGGTCCACAAAATCCGTAGTTTTGGTCACCCACTCATCTAAGTGACTTTCATTCTTTTCTCAACTAGTATACATCTAAATACGGTATTCACCCATATTTGAGCCTACAAATCAAATTTAGTAACGTTGGATATCACACGTCTAGATCTCTATTAGGAAGGATGTGTCCTAACGAGACGCGGGTCCGGATATTGATGAAATTTCGGTAGCATAACCCCGCAGTTCTCCAACTGCACGTCCGAAATGGTGTAAAAGAGAACATTAGAGTTATACAACCAAAACTTGATCAAGATCCGGACCTCTCGCATCTCACTATAAGCAAGCTCTCTCAGTCACTCTGAGGCTGTCCAAGAAAGGGACAATTCCAAACTACACGTGTCACGTGCATAGCGCAAGTCACACATGCCGATTCGAAACGGGTGACATATAGGTTACGTTACTCAATTTTAGTTCATTCAATACCATCATAAAAAAACATATTTACGACGGTTTTCATGTGTTCCAATGAGAGACGGGAAAGAAATAGAGAAAGAGAGGGAAAGGTTAGGAGATGGCCGTGTTTGTGTACACCCCCGTGTTCTGCCCGTCCGCACGCGAGCTTGGCGTCCTCACCGGCACCGTTTGCCTTCGTGCCCCGCTCGACCTACTAATGGTCCTACTACTTGTGACAACCCAGTCCGGAGCCGTCGTAAATAATATTATATATGCTCTCACGACGGTGTCGTATATAGATAACCATCATGAAAGCAACAAATTAATACCAATAAATTAACTAATACAACAAATTAAATTATCAAATAATTATATCAATAAATCTATTTTTAAATAAAATTGATAGTCAACAATTTACCTAACTAAATATTAAACTAAGTACTTAAAATACAACTTAATGACCTAAATTAATTAAATATAAAATCAAGTTACTAAATTATAAACTAAATATACAAATAAATTATAAACTAATGAAATAAACAACTAAACAAATAACTAAATAATAAACAAAATACTATACTAACTAAGTAAACAACTAAATAAATAAAAAATAAACAATGGACTACTTAAATTAACAAGTAAATACTAACCTATAACATTGCTAATTAATAAACTAAACATATTTCTCAACTAACTAAAGTAATTAATAAACTAAATTAAGAAGTAATTAATAAACAAAACATAATTATTAAAAAAATTACTCAACGAGGGTGCATCCGGCGGGGGCGGGCGGGGCGGGCTGTTGGGGTCGAGGGCGCACCGGGGCACCGGTGGGGGCGGCACGCGGCCGGGGGACGGCGCCGGGGGCGGTGCGCGGGGCCGGGGGCAAGGGTGCGGCAGGGGTCGGGGCGACGGCTCAGGGCCGGGCGCGGGTGGGGGCACGGCGGCGGGTGGGGGCGGCGGTGGGCGGGGGCGGCGGCGGGTGGCGGCGCGCATTCGCCCGCGCCGACCCCGGGCTAGATTTTGCATTCTTACTAGGGTTGTGTTTCTATATCTCCAATAAATACATTATGTTAATTGACATTTGCTGCTAATGTTGTATCATTTGTCTTAAATATACAGTGGCAATGCAAAGGAAGAACTATGCGCAATTGTTTGTCGTGTAGCACCATCTTTTTTACATTTCGGTTCTTACCAGATACGTAAATGACCGAGTTTCTTGTAGTACAACTATGCATGCTAAGCAGAAAGAAAAACACCATTCACCAACCCTTCATCTAGTCTAGGGCGAAAAGAAATGGTAAAACAATGCTAGTAAAGCCCAACAGTAGATTTTCCATAAAGTTGACACAGGTATGCAAGTTACAAATAAAACATTCCATAAATAGGATACAAAAAGTCAAGTGCAGGATCCTTCCAATCTCGGAAGTGGCTGGTCAAACACTTCGAAGTCTTGGTGTTGAAGATCTTTGCCATACTTTTCTACTCGTTATTAATGCATGCAAAAAGCAAACATAGTAAATAATTTACAATATAGTAATCAATATGGAATGTTATGAATGCATATGATTTGCTTTTATGAAGGTATGAATGTGAAGTGTTTTATTTGTGCCATGGTCAAGAATAGCACGTCTTGGCATTGCGAAAAACTTCGCCGATGAGGTATAATAGCCTTCGAACCTTGTAATGTGTAGTTGGCGTTGGTCAGGGCGGTGCTGGTTCATTCGTAGGTCCATGACTCATGGTCGGGGGTGAGCCTTGTTGAAGTCGTTTGCCGACGTTGGAGTCGAGGAGGAACAAGCGTCTTGGATGCCTAGGCTTGCCGTACGTTGCCTGCTGGTCGTGGTCGCTTCACTGTAGGCCTCTGCTTTCCTGTTCCTCCTGTTCCATCACCAAAGTCCCATTCAGCACCAGCAGAGTGGCAAAGATGTGCATCACTTGAATGGAATTATTCTGTTTTGTTAGCTTTGTACTGGTCTCCATCAATGCGTAATCTAGTCTAAGTCATATGGTTTGTTTTGAAGGCCCGAGCTAGGGGGCGTGCGGGCTGTTCTTTTGAACAGGGCGTCAACTTTTAGGGTCCCCTAAATTTGTATATTATAATATTTTCATATTTTAATCCTCTCGTCCTACCTCATGTCACCAAACTGCCTCGCCTACCACCTTTGAATTCAATCAAAGCCAGACAATAAAAGTCACGTATCATCTTCCTATAGACTGAAAAAAAACAAATAGCGTTATCACCTGCATTACGTAGTAAAAGTTGATGGTGATTGCATGTGGCGCCTAGGTAGTCTTCACGGCTTTAATTTACAAGTATGTGCACCATAGAGTGCAGACGAAAGGTTTACATGTGCAATTGTAGTACATCATAGGACCTCAAAGGTCGGCCCCGATCGCGCCCAAATAGAATGACATAACCCTCTTCACAACTTCAGCCAAAGCACGAATATTTGGTACACCCTTTAATTGTGTACTCAATGTACTCAATGCATCAACATTTATTAATTTATATTATACTACTTATTACACATAACCATTTTTCTAATTTATATTTTATACGTGTGTATAAATTTATGTAGAAAAACCCCGCCTATGTTGTAAGATGTAGCCGTCCCAAGCCCGGATAAAGGAGGAGGGGTTGTGATAGGCTTGGTGAGCCAACAACTGCAGTCAGCCATTCTTATGGAAATGAAACCCAATATAAATTCGTTGGAGCGTAACTCTCTTAGCGACGCGCCATATCAAAACCCGGGTATGGTGTTAAGTGGGCAAGGGTCGGGTCGCCACCGTCTTAGTGGCGCACCATATCGGAACTTGGATATGGTGTTAAGTGGGCAAGGGCTGGATCGCCACCATCTTAGTGGCGCGCTACATCATCGCTTGGGTGTAGTGATAAGTGAGCAAGGGTCTTTGCATCTTACTCAACGGGTGCAAAGCGCAAGGAAGCTAGCCGAGAAATATAGATTTTGGGTGGGTAGTTGGAATGCAGGATCCCTTACGTGGAAGCTATGTGAGTTAGTAGATGTTGCCATTAGGAGACGAGTAAATATCCTTTATGTCCAAGAGACTATATGGGTCGGTCAAATGGCGAGAGAAGTCAAGAATACCGGTTTTAAGCTTTGGTATTCCGGATTGGCTGGGACTAGAAATGGCATAGGTGTTCTAATAGATAAGAGTCTCAAGGATGGAGTAGTGGATGTTCAAAGACGAGGGAATAGAATCATCTTAATTAAGATAGTTATTGGGGACATTGTCTTGAACGTCATTAGTTCTTATGCCCCACAAGTTGGACTTGACATGAGTGTTAGAGGCAATTTTGGGAGGACTTGGAGGATATGGTTAGTAGTGTACCGATAACTGAGAAACTCCTCATAGGAGGAGACTCAATAGTCATGTGGTTGCAACTAATGTAAGATTTGAGGGAGTACATGGAGGCTTTGAATGCGGCGATAGAAACTAGGAGGGTAAGGACATCTTAGACTTTGTCGTAGACTATGATCTGTTGGTATCTAACACCCTCTTTAGGAAGAGACAATCTCACCTAGTGACCTTTAGTAGTGCCCAACACTCTAGCCAGATTGACTTTGTCCTCACTAGGAGAAGGGATAGTCGGGTGTGTCTAGATTCTAAGGCGATCCCCGGAGATTGTGTTGTGACTTAACATAAACTTGTGATAGTTTACTTTTGCTTCCACGAACGTGTTTTGCAGGACAAAGGTGTCAAAGTCACAAGAACAAAGTGGTGGCAGTTGAAAAGAGAATCACAAGAATCCTTTAAAAACAGGGTGATCACAGAAGGACACTGGGGGAAGATGGAGATGCAGATAAAATGTGGGTGAAGATGGCAAATCATATTAGGAAGATAGCTAGTGAGGTGTTTGGTGTGACAAAAGGAAAGAAACTTGTAGATAAAGACACTTAGTGGTGGAATGAGGATGTGCAAAAGGCCATTAAATAGAATGAGTGTTACAAGAGTTGGCATCATGATAGAAGCGCATGAAACATGCTGAATTACAAAGAAGCCAAGAAAAATGCAAGGCGGGCTGTGAGTAAAGCAAGAGGACAGACCTATGATGAGTTATATGAGAGACTAGAGACAAAAGAAGGTGCAAAGGACATATACAAGATGGCAAAAATTCACGAGAGAAAGATGAGGGATTTCAGTCAAGTTAAATGCATCAAAGATGAGACAGATCACATTCTAGTGAAGGATGAAGATATTAAGAATAGATGGCGAGATTACTTTAATGGGTTGTTCAATGATGGGAATGGGAGCATTAGCCTCAAGCTGGATGACTCCTTTGATGACTCCAACATGCGGTTCGTGCGGAGTATATAAGAGTTTGAGGTTAAGGAGGCCTTAAAAAGTATGAAAGGAGGAAAGGCCCTCGGCCCTGATGATGTCCCTATTGAGGTGTGGAGATGCCTTGGGGACGCGACAATAGTATAGCTCACAAAGCTATTCAACCACATTTTTCAGTCAAACAAGATGCCTGAAGAGTGGAGGAAAAGTAGTACCTATCTTTAGGAATAAAGGAGATATTTAAAGTTGTACTTATTACCGAGAGATTAATCTTATGAGTCATACTTTTTAGCTTTGGGAGAGAGTGATTGAACACTGTTTGAGGAGAGTGACCAATGTAACTAAAAATCAGTTTGATTTTATGCCTGGGAGATCTACTATGGAGGCGATTTTCTTACTTTGTCAGCTTTATGGAGAGATATAGGGAGCAGGAGAAGGACTTACATATGGTGTTCATTGACCTGGAGAAAGCGCATGACAAGATACTAAGGCCGGTCATGTGGTGGACGTTAGAGAAACATAAAGTGCCAACAAAGTATATTACCCTTATCAAGGATATGTACAATAATGTTGTGACAAGTGTGCGGGTAAGTGATAGTGAGACCAGTACATTTCCTACCACGATAGGACTACATCAAGGATCGTCTTTGAGCCCACACTTCTTTTCCTTAGTGATGGATGAGGTGTCGAAAGATATACAAGGAGATATCCCTTGGTGTATGCTCTTTGCCGATGATGTAGTGTTGGTAGATGAAACTAGGGACGGTTGTCACACCCGGTTTTTCTGAAGAACAACCAAGTGAATATCACATGTATGCCAGGATCATTTTCTCATACATGTGATGACAAATAGTGAAGCATCATTTATTACAAGCCAGGTGTCGAATATAAGTAAGTCTTACATAGTAAATGTCTCGATGGACAATAATAAGTTCATCACAAGTAAATAAACTAGCAGCGGAATATTATTCTTGAGGGCTCCTTCACAGGTGTTGCCCGGGGGTCTCCATGAACCTAGAAACCTTCTTCGGGTCCAAAGTCTTGGTCATTATACCCCACCTCATTATCTTGACCTGAGCAGCAATATAAACCAACAAAATATGCAAGGTTGAGTACCGATGGCACTCAGCAAGTGTGGGAAAATTATATCATGCATGGCTAGAACAAGGAGAGGTTGAACTCATGGTTAAAGCACTATGCAATTAATACCTATCACCTTAGCTTATTAAGCACCTAACTAAACAGGTGAAATGGTCCCAATCTCCCATCCCATCATCATAACCAAATAACCATAACATCATGTTCAATGTTAAGCTCCCCGCTTAACATCCAAAACTTCCAAAACCATCAATCCTCTAATCATGAATAAGTCCAAGCCGCTCTTGACCGTGAGCACGGCTGTCATGACAGTTTTGACTCTGCAGAGTTTGTACCACTGTACCCACATGTAGTGTTTTCATCCCCCGTTGCCGGGTGGACTAAAAGAACCTCCAATATGCCAGTGGCTACGAACCACATTCACACTTCCCAGGTGTGTAGCCAGGAGATCACTATGAAGCCTTTACAAAGGGATTCCCGATGAGCGTGGGCCCACTGAGGTTTCACCCCTAACAGCATACAAGAGGCTCCAACCCCGCTGTAGTGGCCCCCTCTTGAGCCTTGCGGTTCATATGGTAGTCCAGCT
Source organism: Neostapfia colusana (assembly GCA_030760725.1). NCBI lineage: Eukaryota > Viridiplantae > Streptophyta > Magnoliopsida > Poales > Poaceae > Neostapfia > Neostapfia colusana. Next base: position 62,057,097 of record JASWHV010000015.1, read on the forward strand.
GACACCTACTCCCCGCACCATCCAACACACCCATACTACGCCGGGGATACACCTAATTAATTGGCCAAGCTGCCCCATCTCAGCATGTGGTTGGCACTGTCAAGCCAGGTTACATGCTCCATGAACCGGTCCTTAGGATCCAGGCAAATACTAAACACAAACCCGAGTCTCGTGCACCCAGCACACAACCAAAACATCCAACATGCCTTGATCCCTACCTCTACATAACTCACAATATCTTATTCAAGAGTATGGTAAAGTAAACTGATGATCTCATATCCCAAATATCCCATTCTAAGCATGGCTAAGCATATGCATAATAATAAATGACATAATAAAATAAATCCCAACCCAAGCTACAAGGAAACAAGGTAATGCAATTCTAGGGAAACTTCCTATCATGGGTTTCATATTTCATTTGACAATGCAAATAATTCTATCTACACATCCTAGCATAGGATCAAAGTGGTCAAGGACACTTGCCTCCTTCTTGCTGCTCTTGAAATGGGTAGTCCTGATCTTGGAAAGGAATAACTTGCTCTTGAGCAGGTTCTACATCATACCATCACACATAGCAAAAGAAAAACAACAATCCATAAGACATAGTTCACACTTCCACTTCATACAAACCACACATTCACATTCATGAAAGAAATTCACCATTATATGTGTTGTGGTTACTCTATGTGTGTTGATTTGTGGCTTGCATGCACTTTTAATCATGTGTATATGATTCCTACTTTTGTGTTCACATTTATACTTACCTACTATATATATATGAGTTTCCAATTTTAATAAATTCCTTAGATTCAACTACTACACCTTTTTACTACCAAATATGTATGAAAGGTATTTTTCTTCTCCCTATGTGCCTTCAGAATTTCTACCAACCCTAAACTGAATTCTTTAGATTTTAGAAACTCCATTTATCATTTACTAGTTGCTATATTTTCAGATTTATTTTTCCTATGCATAAATGTGTACTTTATTATGAAAATAGTAATACACATCATCTAAACAGAATAGGTTCTGGTCCTAAATAATTTAATAACATATTTTGACCTTTGCCTCAGATGTAAACTATTTCACAATTATTTTCCCTATTTTCTAAAACTATTCATTACTTAAAAATGTGTCCCTAAATGTGAATAATAAATTAAAAAGATTCAATTCAGCCCAAAATATGTTTTTATCTCACTCCAAAGTTTTCTAAATACTGAGAAAGTTTTTAATTTAATTATGACAATATGTTTGTCCCACTTTTTAATTTTTAAACACTAGCCACATATTCAATTTCCTAATTTAAATACTAAACAGGGCTAAAAAGATAAACTCACCCCACTACAGGGTCTATAATATTATTTTCAGAATTTCTAGGGGTCTAGCTACACTTATCAGAGGTGTTTTTCCTAATTTTTATTAAGTCCAGGGGCTAAAACTGATTTCTAAATGAATTTACATGATTTTCTGGAGTTCCAGGGGCTAGATCAGATGTTTCCGGGGCTAGCTCTTATTTCCCGAGAACCCCAGGGGGTAGCACGTAAGATTTCCAGTCTTTATAACGTGGGGCTGACGTGGACCGTCCGATTTTAAACCGACGGCTTAGATTATAACGTCGAACCGGTACGCGGGGGTTTAAACCCTACCGTGCGATTTAAAATAAACGGCGCACAAGCGGCCACGTCGCTCTGATCGAACGCGAGCGGCGCTGCCGGCGGCGCACGGCGGCGGGAAGCGGCGATCTCGCCGGAGACTTTCGGATCTTCGAGAATTCTTCCTAGAACTGTGATCTTATGGTATAGATCGGTAGAGGGGAGGTCGGGGATCTCACCTCGGGGGTTTTCTTGAGCTCGGAGGTCCTGGAAGGTGATCGGCGACGAGGTCCGAGGCAAAACCACGGCGAAGCTCGTCGGCGCTGCGTTTACACCGCAAATCACCGAGTTTTCTGCACCTGCAAGGTTCCCCGGAGGCGGTGGATCAAGACCAGCGAGTTAGATCGGAATTTCCGAGCTTAGATCGGCCAGAATTCGCCGGAGAAGTCTCGGTTCTCACCGGAGTAAAAATCAGCGATCGCGGGGGAAAAACAGAACGAGGCCGGGGTTTTTATAGACGGGGGAGGGCGGCGGGGTGGTTTAGATCATGTCCGCGTCGCCTACAAACAGAATTCAGCGGGGATACGCCGAAATCCCGATCGGTTTTGGTTCGGGTGCGAGGGAGTCCGGCGCTGTCGTGAGGTAGACGAAGATCGGGTGGGTCCTGCCTGTCAGCGTGAGGAAGCAGCGCGCGCGGCTGCGGGCTGGCGCGGGCGCTGGCTGGGCCGACTGGTGGGTTTCGGCCCACTGGCCGGTTTTTTTCTGTTTTCTCTTTTTCTTTTTCTATTTCTTTTCTGATTTGAGTTTAATTTGAATTCCAGTTTGAATTTGAATTTTTGCAAAACATGCAACACGTCCAAAAAATTTTAAATTCCCCTCTTAACATGATGTAGGGTTTTGAATCAAAATTTTGGCGTGTTACAGCTCTACCCCCCTTAAAAGAAATCTCGTCCTCGAGATTGGTGTTTCTAAGAAAACAATTTCGGAAATTGTGCCTTGAGCTCATCTTCCCGCTCCCAGGTGGCTTCCTCTTCTGAGTGATGCTTCCACTGCACCTTACACATCCGGATTCTTTTATTTCTGGTGAGGCGTTCCATTGTCTCCAAGATCTTGTATGGTTGCTCGGCATAAGACAAATCTTCAGCTACGTCCACTTCATTCATGGGTAACACCTCTTCAGGCGTTCTCAGGCATTTCTTGAGTTGTGACACATGGAATACATCGTGCACATCCGATAGACGAGCCGGTAACTCTAGTTGATACGCCACTTCGCCTTTCCTCTCCAAAACTTGAAAGGGTCCGATGTATCGAGGTGACAACTTCGCTTTCACCTTGAACCGACGAAGTCCTCGGATAGGGGACACTTTGAGATAGACACAGTCTTCCACGTTGAAAACGACCTCTCTTCTTCGTACATCAGCATAACTCTTTTGGCGTGTCTGTGCTATCCTCAAATTGTTGCGAATTTCCCTTACCTTCGCCTCGGCTTCTTGTAGTACTTCTGGACCAAACACTTTACTTTCCCCCGTTTGATTCCAAAATAGGGGAGTTCTGCACTTCCTCCCGTACAAAGCTTCAAATGATGACATCTTCATACTAGCTTGATAGCTGTTGTTATAAGAAAACTCTGCATACGGTAGGTTCTTGTCCCAACTCCTATTGTTTTTGAGTGCACATGCCCTTAGCATATCTTCAAGGATCTGATTGGTTCTTTCCGTCTGCCCGTCAGTTTGGGGATGATAGGCAGAACTAAAATTCAGATGGGTTCCCATGGTTTCGTGCAACTTCTGCCAGAACCTTGAGGTGAACTGTGTCCCTCGATCCGACACAATCTTCTTTGGCACTCGATGGTAACACACGATCCTTGACATGTACAACTTTGCCAATTTGGATCCGCTGTAGCTTTCCTTCACGGGGATGAAATGTGCTACCTTGGTTAGCCTATCAATGATGACCCATATTGAATCATATCCTGACTGGGTCCTAGGCAATCCCATGATGAAATCCATGCTGATTTCTTCCCATTTCCATTCAGGCACTTTGAGTGGTTGCAATAGTCCCGTGGGTCGTTGATGTTCTGCTTTCACCAACTGACATGTGTCACATAGGGCAACATGTTCCGCGACATCTCGCTTCATGCCATACCACCAATACCTGCCCTTGAGGTCCTGGTACATCTTCGTACTCCCAGGATGAATGGAATAGTCGGAATCGTGAGCCTCCTTCAAAATCAATTCACGGATCTCCTTTACTTCAAGCACACAGATCCTTTTCCCGTGCCACACCGTACCTTGTTCATCCTCTCTGAAACCTGGAGCTTTATTTTCCTTGATGAGTTGCCTGATTTCCTGTATCTTCTCATCCTTCTTTTGACCCTCGCGTATGTCTCGCTCTAGTGTGGAGTCCACTTCCATGGCGATGGCCTCACCACTATTTACTAGACATAGATTGAGCCTTATAACCTCGTCCTTCAATTCTGCAGGCATTTCCTTCAAGCTCAACTTATTGACCTGCACTTTCCGACTTAAAGCATCGGCCACGACGTTTGCTTTCCCAGGATGATAGTTGATGCCTACATCAAAGTCATTGATTAGCTCTAACCATCTCCTTTGTCTGAGGTTGAGATCTAGCTGTGTGAATATGTACTTCAAACTCTTATGATCCGTATATATCTCGGTCCTCTTCCCCATCAAATAGTGCCGCCAAATTTTCAACGCGTGTACCACTACGGCTAGTTCTAGGTCATGTGTAGATAGTTCTTCTCGTGCTTCCGAAGCTGCCGGGATGCATATGCCACGACATGACCTTCTTGCATGATAACACATCCCAACCCGTTTCCAGAGGCATCGCAGTACACCGTAAAGTTCTTCTGCGTATCTGGCATAACGAGCACTGGGGCTGTTGTCAATCTTTCCTTTAACTCCTGAAAACTCGTCTCGCACTGCGGCGTCCATGTGAATGTGATTCCCTTCTCCAACAGTTTGGTGAGGGGTCTCGAGATCTTAGAGAATCCCTCGATAAACCGTCGATAGTATCCAGCCAATCCCAAGAAGCTTCGAACTTCCCCGACATTTTCAGGGGTCTTCCACTTCTGGATATCCTCGATTTTGGCGGGATCTACGTAGATTCCTCCCTCCGAGATTATATGTCCTAAGAAGGGAACTCTCTTCAGCCAAAACTCACACTTGCTCAATTTGGCATATAGTTGGTGTTCTCTTAGCCTCTGCAACACCAACCTTAGATGTTTCTCATGTTCTTCTTCATCTTTGGAGAAGACGAGAATGTCATCTATGAAAACCACCACAAATTTGTCCAGATATTCCATGAATACCTTGTTCATGAGGTACATGAAGTATGTCGGGGCATTAGTTAGCCCGAAAGGCATGACGGTGTATTCATACAGTCCGTACCGAGATACGAAAGTTGTCTTGGGAATATCAGATTGCCTTATCTTGAGTTGGTGGTATCCCGACCTGAGATCAATTTTCGAGAACACACAAGCTCCCCTCAACTGATCAAACAAGTCTTCAATGTGAGGTAATGGGTACTTGTTCTTGATGGTTTCCTCATTCAAAGCACGGTAATCCACGCATAACCTTTGGGTTCCGTCTTTCTTGGGCACAAATATCACCGGAGCTCCCCATGGTGAGGAACTAGGGCGGATATACCCCTTCTCCGTCAATTCTCTCAAATGATCCTTGAGTTCTTCTAGCTGCTTGGAGTCCATCCGATAAGGTCTCTTGTATATTGGGGCTGTTCCGGGCACTAGCTCAATTGCAAATTCCACTTCTCGATCGGGAGGCATACCTGGCAATTCTTTCGGAAAAACGTCTGGATATTCCCTGATAGTCCTGATTTCCTCAACTTTCACCTCAACTTGATTTAATTTAATGTCCCTCCGAGGTTCGTGTATTGTTATGAACTTTACTCTTGTGCCACTAGGGTGAGTTAGTTCCACCGTTCTGGTCGAACAATGAATAATTCCCTTATGTTTGGTCAACCAATCCATGCCCAAAATAATATCGATCCCTTGGGAATCTATCACTATGAGGTTAGCAGTAAACACTACCCCATTAATGTCTAGATTCACCTTGGGACACACTTGTCTTGTCCTTATTTCTCCACCTAGAGAGTTTACGGCTAGCATATGGTTCATTTGTGTTGTTGCTAGGTCATACTTCTTAACAAACCCTTGAGCAATAAACGAGTGGGTAGCACCAGAATCAAACAGCAGGGTTGCAAGGTGTAAATTGGTAGGAAACTTACCAACTACCACATCGGGTGCATCTTGTGCTTCCTCCATAGTGACGTGGTTCACCCGTTCTCTCATTACATTCTGCTGTTGTGGCTGCGCGGGCTTCTTCTTTGGGCATTTGTGGGCGTAGTGCCCCACTTCACCGCAGCTAAAACATTGCACCCCAACCTTAGGTGCCTGGCCTTTGTTGTCTTGGGGTTGGTTTGGGGGTCCTTGCACTGCTGGTCGAGGTGGATATGCAGGGCGAGGCTGCTGCACAAACTGACGTTGCTGCTGTGCTGGTGCTGCCGGAGGCCTGTAGTTCGGGTTGTACCCTCTTGGTGCTGAGTAGGGTACCGCAGCACGGTTCGTCTGCCCTGCTGGTTGCTGCATCAGACGTGGGCGGGTGTTGCTCCCTGAGGCTTGATGTGACCACCCGGCCTTCCTCTTATTCTCATTTTCCAAGGCCTTTAGCTTTCTTTCTACCACAAATGCTCTGTCCACCATCTTTTGGAAGCTTTCATACTCATTTGAGGACATTGCACACTGCATCTCCGCGGTAAGTCCTTCCACGAAACAATCTTGTTTCTGCTCATCAGTCTCTATGTCTCGTGGGGCATAACGGGATAGTTGAGTAAATTTAGTGAGGTATTCCCTCACCGTCATGTTCCCCTGCTGCAGTCCCAAAAACTCCTTCCTCTTGTTTTTGAGTTCACCTCTTGGGATGTAATGGTTGCGGAAGCTACGCTTGAACTCTTCCCAAGTGATGTTCTCAGGGTCATGATGGGCGGCCACGTAGGCGGTCCACCAATCAGCAGCAGGTCCATGCAATTGATGAGAAGCAAACAGCACCCTCTCATACCCTTGGCACGGTATGATACTCATCTTACTTTCAATGGTCTTAAGCCAATCATCTACCTCCAGAGGTTCAGCAGCACTTGCAAACTTTGGAGGTTGAGTTCCTAGAAACTCACTCAACCTTGGTTGGCGTGGTGCAGCTTGTGGAGGTGGAACTTGATGCAAGTTGGCCACCACTTGAGTCAAGTTCTGGATGAGCTGATTCTGATTCTCCAGCATTTGGTGGAGGGGGTCAACTCCTTCACGGCGACCACCCCGGTCCTGGCTTCCAGAAAGATGAGGGTTGCATGCCTCATCGTTGTTGTTGGCGGGGTTGGCAGCACGTCCTTTTCCTCTTCCGGCCATCTGGCAGAATCAACCAATGTTAATTTGAAAGCATTTAGTATCATCTTACTACTTTCATTTGTTTGTACTTTGAAGTGTTGAGGCTTTGTTATACTTTTACGAGGGTTCATATCTCACACCAAATAAATGTACTATTATTTCATGTGGGTTCACACACCAAAGCAAAACAATCTGAAGACGAGGCTGTGGATAATTGCTCATGGCTTCCACAACTCACGTCACACACCAAGCATTAACACACCATTAACTAATCGTAACGACTCGACTATTCGACATCTTGCTAACTAAGGGAAGGACTCTACACTACTCGTTTTCTTGAGCTGGCTCCTCGGGATCTTCCTCATCATTTCGGTTGTCTTCTGACTCTGCTTTGGGTGGGGAGGCTGCTAGTGGAGAAGTGCGACGACGCCTGATCACTCGGCGATCTGGGGAGTCAGGAGTCCATGTATCATTCACGGTGACACACAGTTCATTCCCATCTCCTCTTTCTCTCGCCCTCAAGCAGGCTCGCAGCAACGCCTCCGTTTCCTTCAGGGTGTCCCGGACATCCTGAAGCTCTTGTTGACACTCCTGCAGTCGAGTGCTGAGCATAGAAGCATCTTCCAAGCACAAGTCCATGTGCTCATGGGAAGTCCCTTGCTGCACCGGCGGGTACTTATACTCCGTGGTACCACTCTCACGCTGGAGGACATACATGTACTCAGTTTTGTCCAAGTGGCGACGATAGATGTGACTCTGGCAGGTGATGGCCTCCCAGGTGACATTTTTCTCCGCATCGACCTGTGTCGCTCTACAAGCTGGAGAGTGGTGAATCTTAAGCAGCTGATTTTCGTGTATAATCCTCATCTCTGAACTCCATTCTTCCCTCTTCTCACGGATGGTCCTGGTGGAGTTATAGTGGATGATTAGCTTGCCCGTATTGCCGGCGGCTTCGAGCATACACCGAAGACGGCGCAATAAGCCTCCTACTGCCAATCTGTAGGAAAGGTACATCACCGGACGGCTCTCCTCCCTCTCGGCAAGGGCAACTACGGGAACTCTCCCTCCTGTGGACTTGCGAGCGGTGCGAATCATGCGAACCATCTAAAACAAAAAGAATTTAAAATTAGGTTAGATAAACTCTCAAACAAAAATCCTATTTTGAATGAAAGTTTGGGTAAGATGAAGAAAGTGACTCCATTAAATAACACTTTTCAACACACACCTTGTAAAATAGTTTTTAAGGAAATAGGGCCCTTAAATACGTCCATTTCTACCTAGGTCCACGTTCCTACGGGCAACCTTGGCTCTGATACCACTTCTGTCACACCCGGTTTTTCCGAAGAACAACCAAGTGAATATCACATGTATGCCAGGATCATTTTCTCATACATGTGATGATAAATAGTGAAGCATCATTTATTACAAGCCAGGTGTCGAATATAAGTAAGTCTTACATAGTAAATGTCTCGATGGACAATAATAAGTTCATCACAAGTAAATAAACTAGCAGCGGAATATTATTCTTGAGGGCTCCTTCACAGGTGTTGCCCGGGGGTCTCCATGAACCTAGAAACCTTCTTCGGGTCCAAAGTCTTGGTCATTATACCCCACCTCATTATCTTGACCTGAGCAGCAATATAAACCAACAAAATATGCAAGGTTGAGTACCGATGGCACTCAGCAAGTGTGGGAAAATTATATCATGCATGGCTAGAACAAGGAGAGGTTGAACTCATGGTTAAAGCACTATGCAATTAATACCTATCACCTTAGCTTATTAAGCACCTAACTACACAGGTGAAATGGTCCCAATCTCCCATCCCATCATCATAACCAAATAACCATAACATCATGTTCAATGTTAAGCTCCCTGCTTAACATCCAAAACTTCCAAAACCATCAATCCTCTAATCATGAATAAGTCCAAGCCGCTCTTGACCGTGAGCACGGCTGTCATGACAGTTTTGACTCTGCAGAGTTTGTACCACTGTACCCACATGTAGTGATTTCATCCCCCGTTGCCGGGTGGACTAAAAGAACCTCCATTATGCCAGTGGCTACGAACCACATTCACACTTCCCAGGTGTGTAGCCAGGAGATCACTACGAAGCCTTTACAAAGGGATTCCTGACGAGCGTGGGCCCACTGAGGTTTCACCCCTAACAGCATACAAGAGGCTCCAACCCCGCTGCAGTGGCCCCCTCTTGAGCCTTGTGGTTCATATGGTAGTCCAGCTGACACCTACTCCCCGCACCATCCAACACACCCATACTACGCCGGGGATACACCTAATTAATTGGCCAAGCTGCCCCATCTCAGCATGTGGTTGGCACTGTAAAGCCAGGTTACATGCTCCATGAACCGGTCCTTAGGATCCAGGCAAGTACTAAACACAAACCCGAGTCTCGTGCACCCAGCACACAATCAAAACATCCAACTTGCCTTGATCCCTACCTCTACATAACTCACAATATCTCATTCAAGAGTATGGTAAAGTAAACTGATGATCTCATATCCCAAATATCCCATTCTAAGCATGGCTAAGCATATGCATAATAATAAATGACATAATAAAATAAATCCCAACCCAAGCTACAAGGAAACAAGGTAATGCAATTCTAGGGAAACTTCCTATCATGGGTTTCATATTTCATTTGACAATGCAAATAATTCTATCTACACATCCTAGCATAGGATCAAAGTGGTCAAGGACACTTGCCTCCTTCTTGCTGCTCTTGAAATGGGTAGTCCTGATCTTGGAAAGGAATAACTTGCTCTTGAGCAGGTTCTACATCATACCATCACACATAGCAAAAGAAAAACAACAATCCATAAGACATAGTTCACACTTCCACTTCATACAAACCACACATTCACATTCATGAAAGAAATTCACCATTATATGTGTTGTGGTTACTCTATGTGTGTTGATTTGTGGCTTGCATGCACTTTTAATCATGTGTATATGATTCCTACTTTTGTGTTCACATTTATACTTACCTACTATATATATATGAGTTTCCAATTTGAATAAATTCCTTAGATTCAACTACTACACCTTTTTACTACCAAATATGTATGAAAGGTATTTTTCTTCTCCCTATGTGCCTTCAGAATTTCTACCAACCCTAAACTGAATTCTTTAGATTTTAGAAACTCCATTTATCATTTACTAGTTGCTATATTTTCAGATTTATTTTTCCTATGCATAAATGTGTACTTTATTATGAAAATAGTAATACACATCATCTAAACAGAATAGGTCCTGGTCCTAAATAATTTAATAACATATTTTGACCTTTGCCTCAGATGTAAACTATTTCACAATTATTTTCCCTATTTTCTAAAACTATTCATTACTTAAAATGTGTCCCTAAATGTGAATAATAAATTAAAAGATTCAATTCAGCCCAAAATATGTTTTTATCTCACTCCAAAGTTTTCTAAATACTGAGAAAGTTTTTAATTTAATTATGACAATATGTTTGTCCCACTTTTTAATTTTTAAACACTAGCCACATATTCAATTTCCTAATTTAAATACTAAACAGGGCAAAAAAAGATAAACTCACCCCACTACAGGGTCTATAATATTATTTTCAGAATTTCTAGGGGTCTAGCTACACTTATCAGAGGTGTTTTTCCTAATTTTTATTAAGTCCAGGGGCTAAAACTGATTTTTAAATGAATTTACATGATTTTCTGGAGTTCCAGGGGCTAGATCAGAAGTTTCCGGGGCTAGCTCTTATTTCCCGAGAACCCCAGGGGGTAGCACATAAGATTTCCAGTCTTTATAACGCGGGGCTGACATGGACCGTCCGATTTTAAACCGACGGCTGAGATTATAACGCCGAACCGGTACGCGGGGGTTTAAACCCAACCATGCGATTTAAAATAAACGGCGCACAAGCGGCCACGTCGCTCTGATCGAACGCGGGCGGCGCTGCCGGCGGCGCACGGCGGCGGGAAGCGGCGATCTCGCCGGAGACTTTCGGATCTTCGAGAATTCTTCCTAGAACTGTGATCTTATGGTATAGATCGGTAGAGGGGAGGTCGGGGATCTCACCTCGGGGGTTTTCTTGAGCTCGGAGGTCCTGGAAGGTGATCGGCGACGAGGTCCGAGGCAAAACCACGGCGAAGCTTGTCGGCGCTGCGTTTACACCGCAAATCACCGAGTTTTCTGCACCTGCAAGGTTCCCCGGAGGCGGTGGATCAAGACCAGTGAGTTAGATCAGAATTTCCGAGCTTAGATCGGCCAAAATTCGCCGGAGAAGTCTCGGTTCTCACCGGAGTAAAAATCAGCGATCGCGGGGGAAAAACAGAACGAGGCGGGATTTTTATAGACGGGGGAGGGCGGCGGGGTGGTTTAGATCATGTCCGCGTCGCCTACGAACAGAATTCAGCGGGGATACGCCAAAATCCCGATCGGTTTTGGTTCGGGTGCGAGGGAGTCCGACGCTGTCGCGAGGTAGACGAAGATCGGGTGGGTCCTGCCTGTCAGCGTGAGGAAGCAGCGCGCGCGGCTGCGGGCTGGCGCGGGCGCTGGCTGGGCCGGCTGGTGGGTTTCGGCCCACTGGCCGGTTTTTTTCTGTTTTCTCTTTTTCTTTTTCTATTTCTTTTCTGATTTGAGTTTAATTTGAATTTTTGCAAAACATGCAACACGTCCAAAAAATTTTAAATTCCCCTCTTAACATGATGTAGGGTTTTGAATCAAAATTTTGGGGTGTTACAACGGTGTTGATAAGAAATTAGAGTTATGGAGACAAACCTTAGATTCCAAGGGGTTTAGACTTAGTAGGACTAAGACCGAGTATATGAGTTGTGACTTTAGTGGTGTTGGTCGTGAAGAGAAAAATGTTAGTCTACAAGGACAAATAGTACCTAGGAGGGACTCTTTTCGATACTTAGAATCAATGTTATAAAGCAATGGCGATATTGATGAGGATGTTTGCCAAAGAATTAAGGTAGGGTGGATGAAATGGCGACAAGTCTCTAGAATCCTATGTGACAGAAAGGTCCCACAGAAGGTAAAAGGAAAGTTGTATAGGACGGTGATCAGACCCGCGATGCTATATGGGGCGGAATGTTGGCCAACTAAACAGCAACATGTCAAACAAATGAGTGTCGCGAGATGCACATGATACGGTAGATGTGTGGACACACACGAAGAGACCGGATTAGGAACGAGGCGATTCGTGATAGGGTGGGGGTGGCACCGATTGAAGAAAAGTTTGTCCAACATCGACTAAGGTGATTTGGACATATCCAGCGGAGACCTCCAAAAGCACCGGTTACTACTGGAATTTTAAGAGGTAGAGAAAATATTAGGAGGGGTAGAGGATGACCAAGTTTGACTTGGGTGGAGGCAATAAAACGAGACTTGAGAGATTGTAAAGTATCTAGAGACCTAGCTCATGATAGGACTGCATGGAAAGTAGCAATTCATGTGCCAGAATCTTAGTTTTTTATTACCCTTATATCTCTTCCCCTCTTTTACTTTATTTAAAAATAATAAACAATTGTTGGGTTTCATGTCTAGCCTACCCCAACATGCTTGGGACAAAGGCTTTGTTGTTGTATCAATTTATGTAGAAACCTAGTAAAAATCATGGCTTCTAGAAAGTATGAATCAGATGTTCAAATGTGGCGGGGTTCCCGACCCCAACCCCCAAGGGAAGCGGGGAGCCTCCCCTCGAGGGGGGACTCAGGGAAGAAAGCCCGAGCCCGGGAGAAGACAGAGCCAAAAGGATAGGGATCTCGGTCCTGACCCCTGGGGCGAGTTGAGGGCCTCGCCCTCGAGGCTCAGGCTAAGGGACACTCCCGGAGAGAAGGCCCGAGCCCGACCTCGGGTAGGCGAGAGGCAGGCGGCCTTCAATGCAGAGCAGGCGCCATCCGGGTCAAGTGGAAAGGCACTCGAGTCCCATCAATGGCTCCACTTTGATCGACCTTCACGCACGGCACGAAGATATCCTTTGGCGGCTTCGATTTCATCGTCGACGATGATGACTTCTTGGAATATGCCCCTGTCCACCCCTGGAGCCGGAACGCACGACCAGGGATCCGTGGCTCCCTCATCCATAATGCGAGCGTCCCCTAGGTCCCCGATAGGCAGCTGGCTATTTCGCCCCCGATAGGCAGACCCACCCGCGGCTCCAGGGGAAGCAACACCGACTGTTGCTCACCCTCCCGCAGGAACGAGTAAGCCCGCGCAATCACCTTTTCGCGATGCCCAGGAGTTTAAAATCACAACAGCAACCGCCGCACCACCCCTCCGGTGGTCCGGAACGAGGATCTCATTCGACCAAGCCGACCACCCCACACATCTCCCGCGAGCAGGGTGCTCGCCCCTAATCATGGACTCGATAGTCGGCACCAAGCGTCTGATTAAGGTAATGATTAACGACAAGAGTGGCCTTAACATCTTGTACGTCAAGACCCTCGACGCTATGGGGATACCACGCTCCCACCTTTAGCTGGCTCGAGCATCCTTCTACTTCACCATTCCTGGCGGACAGGTGATGCCGCTCAGAGATGTTGACATCCCCATCACCTTCGGGGATGAAGCAAACTTTTGCATGGATTTCATCAACCTTGAGGTCCCCGAGTGCGACGGTCCGTTCCACATCATATTAGGATGGCCATGCTATGCGAAGTTCATAGCCATCCCAAGCTACACCTACCTCAATATGAAGATGCCCGGCCCCAAGGGAGTCATCACCGTGCAATCAAACATATGATGAGCTCTCCTATGTGAACAAGACGCGTGCGAGCTGGCATCGACAACGGTTGCAGAGGTGGAGCTCAGTGAACTCCGGCAGCACATGACAGGAGGCACACTCGACCAAACAACCACATCCAGAACCTTCCGGTCCACGGAGGACATGAAGGCGGTCAGGAACGACCCTGAAGAGCCATCCAAGAAGATCCGAGTTGGTACCACGTTAGGCCAAGAACACGCGGCCGCGCTCATCGAGTTCATGCGCTCCAATCGGGACATCTTCGCCTGGCAGCCCTCCGACATGCCGGGCATCCCCAAAGAGATCGCCGAGCACACCCTCAATATCAAGCCGGGCTCCCAGCCTATCAAGCAGAGATTGTGTCGCTTCGACAAACAGAAGTGGCGGGCCATCAGGGATGAAATTGGCAAACTCCTATCAGCCGGCTTCATCGAGGAAGTACAGCACCCAGAGTGGCTTGCCAACCCTGTGCTCGTCAAAAATAAGAGCGGGGACTGGAGAATATGCGTCAATTACACGAGCCTGAACAAGGCATGCTTGAAGGACCCCTTCCCGCTATGTCGTATCGACCAGGTCATCGATGTCACCGCAGGGAGCGAATCCATGTGCTTCCTTGATGCCTACTCAGGATACTACTAGATCACCCTCTGCAAGGAAGAGCGGCAAGCAACGGCGTTCATCACCCCCTTTGGCTCTTACTTCTATGTAAGGATGCCCTTCGGGCTAAAAATGCGGGAGCAACATCCAACGATGCATGCAGAAGTGTTTCCAGCAGAAGATCAGGCGAAATCTCTAGGTCTATGTCGATGACATCATTATAGAGTCAAGAAAGGCGTCCAGCCTCATCTCCGACCTCTAGCAATCCTTCGGCAATCTTCACCGCACAACATCAAGCTCAACCGGAAAAATGCGTGTTCGGCGTCCCGCGAGGAAAATGCTCGGGTACATCATCTCGAAGCGCGGCATGAAAGCCAACCCCGAGAAGATCACAATGATCACCAATATGGGACACATCAGCAGCATCAAGGGTGTGCAGAAGTTGATGGGCTGCCTCGCAGCCCTGAGCCGCTTCGTCGGTCGGCTTAGGGAGAGGAGGCTACCCCTCTACCGGCTCCGAAAGAAATCCCAACCATTCAAATGGATGGAGGAGGCCCAGAAAGCCCTCGACGACCTAAAGATTTTCCTCATCAATCCCCAGTACTAGAGTCCTCCAAGCGAAATGAGTCGCTCCTTCTCTATATCACCGCCACCAGCCAAGCAGTTAGCACCACCCTCATCGTAGAGCGGGAGGAGTCCGAGCATGCCAACCGAATTCAAAGGCCGGTCTACTTCGTGAGCAAGGCTCTTTCCGATTGTGAGACACACTATCCACACGTACAGAAACTCCTATACGCCATCCTCATAACAAAGCAGAAACTCCTGCACTACTTCTAGAACCACCCGGTGCGGGTGGTGACCGCACACGCGCTCGGGGCGATCATCAACAGCCAAGATTCATCCCGGAGAATCGTGAAGAGGGCACTGGAACTCATGGTATACAACATATCCTACGTCACCCGCACGGCAATCAAGTCCCAAGCCTTGGCCGAATTCATCGCCAAGTGGACAGAAGTTAGTACCAGCCCCAACTTAGCCTAAGTACTGGACAATGTACTTTGATGGATCATTGACCCTTAACGGCGTGGGAAGTGGTGTCATCCTCATCTCTCGCGAAGGGGATCAGCTCCAGTATGTGTGGCGGTTGCACTTCAGGGAAACCAACAAAGTCACGGAGTACGAGGCTCTCCTTAATAGACTTCGTATTGCGGTCGAGCTCGGCGTATAATGACTCTGTGGCGGATCGCAAAGGGTGGTGCCGCACGATGCGACACCCGACAGCACACATCATAAGGACACCTTTTATTACATGGGAAACCAACTGAACTGTACAAACTAGTACAATACTCAGTTACAAACTAGTGTTTATATTACACAACGGAAGTCTACTTTGTACAACTCACGCCCGCCTATCTAGCAAAAGTTGGTTGCCCAGCCCTAGGGCAACCCACACTAGCTGCACTCCTCAGCTCAACGCGGCGTGTACGGCTCCCACTCAGCCGTGGTCCCCGACGGAGGGTAACCCTCGCCGGTGGACTCGTAACCCGAGTCCATGGGTGGCTCCTCACCTGAAAAACACTTAAGCAGCAACCGTGAGCACGATGGCTCAACAAGACTTAACCGACTCACCTAGGCAGGAAACTCTACATATGGGGTACAATGAACATGGGATGGTAAATTTCAGCAAACGGACACGCCTATAGTTTATTCTTAGTTCATATTTTAACCACAAGTTAGCAGTTTAGGAATCTGAATTTTAGTAAGCAATATTTCGTGGCACACATGTAACAATACAATTATATCATACAGCAGAATTGAATCATAACATTCCATAAATTATCTATGTTACGACGCAGTAAACAAGCGGTACTCGTCACCGCGAGGGATGGCGAATCGACTCGATATACACCTGCAGGGAAACCCAAAGAGCACATGACGTACGCCCACCCGTGGAGCTGCACAGGACGCTCACTCGATGTTGTACGGAACAACCTTTCACCCAACAGCCCAAACATCGAACCGGTCACACCGAAACGAGCAGGAGGTTCCCTACACGGAGCATCTCTCTATGCCCGTAAGCAGATTTCCACCTTGCTGCCCTCAGCCTACACCTATAAATCGGTGCGTTATGCCTCGACGCCCGGAGGTTTAGGTTACATCGGTTTATCGGGGCCCATATATCCGATATGCCTTCGGTACGTTCAATACTTGTTAAGCAGGGCCGCACACGGATCGGTCCTCAATCGACACGGACAGGGCCGCGCACACAAGACTTCCTCTTGCTGCGCCCTAGCCCCTGCCTAGTCTCATTTTCATTACTAAAGTTATCTCACATCACTCGAACCAATCCCGTGTGTCCCAAGCCTAAACTCGCGAGTAGATTCCAACTACTCGACTTGTACCGAAGTCCAATGAATCATTAAGCATAGCCTGTATACGTGAGGTCTTAGACACTACCCTCACTCTTATAGGCAAATTCTGGTTATGCAAGTGGGGTTCCATCCATCCTACACCTAATGCACAGTCATACTTCACACTAGACATGTGAACAAAGCAAAACTTCATAAAAGGGTTATTGCAAACCGGGGCTTGCCTTGTTGCTGCTGGTCAGGGGTTAGGTCTTCGTCCAGAAGAAGGAAGTCGAGCACTTCTGGAGTCTCCTCGCCTTCAGCGACTACACGTTAACCATATGCTATATGTCAATTTAAATGCAATGTGTAAACTTGAATAAGTAATTATTATAACTCTAGCTAACACTCCCCTTTGGTTCTGAAATTTTTATGGTGGCTTGGTAGGGTCCTAACCAGAGTCTTGACCAAGTTTCATTTGAAACAAAGTTCATTTGAGCTTTGTACAAATAAAAGCCTATTTGATCAATATTAGAGTCTCTAAGTAATTCCAAGGATTTTCATGGCTCCAACCATTACTTTCTGGAAACTAGAACTTAATATGGTTCTGATGGAATTGGTTTCATGTCATTTGAAGAATCCTAGAGAAAGTTGTGCCCTAAACAAGATTTGAGAAAATCTGAAAAATGTTTCTGTTCATTTTTCTATTTTCTCAGGGCAGTCCTCTTAATCACCCCATTAGGGGGACTAAATAAACTTGGATGAGTCTGAAACTTTACTGTGACTCAAGGATTTTCCAATGTACCTCTCAGCCAAATTTCAGAATTTTTCATGAAGTAATTCTCCAGATAAAATTCCCAACAGTTTAAACTTTAGGGATTTAATTCTGGAAAACTATTAAGTTTCATGAGCTGAAATTAGTATTGCTGGAAGTATTCAAAATTATGAGTTCAAAAAAATTTGGTTCACTGAATTTGGAGCTTCCTACATAAAGTTATGAATTTCTAAAGTTTGGGCTGATCCCTGAATTATTTTCCCACAGAAAATCCTCTCCCGCGCTAAACCAGAGGCTGACAGCGGGGTCCGTCCGTTTAATTTGAACTAACCGCACGCTCGTGCGCGATTAGCACAGCGGCGAGGTCGGCGTTCACGGCAATCTAGCTTGCTACCGACGGTGAGACTCTTCGCCCCCACATGATCTCGGACGCTGAACACGCTGGACACCCTGCCGCCGCCGGCTAACCGGCGTAGCTCGCCGGCAACGAGCGCTATGTCTCTGTGCCACCTCAGAAACGTGTTCCCGCCCTCCTGACCATATCCTTCGCACGCTAATTGCATCACCACGTTCAGGGGGACCTCGGGAACCTCGGCATGACCTCGGTTGGGACCTAAACGGCCGGCAACCCGGGCCTCACCGGCGACCCCCTCTTCCGCCAAACTGTTCTATGGTGAACCTAGGGTTCTGGCGGTGGTTTCCTTCCGGGTTTTGATCGAGAAAGGTCGCAAGAACCTCTAGATGCCATCTCACAGATCCATTCGACCTCCCACCCGACGATCTTCCCGAATTTCTCCTAAACCTAATCGGGTCCCGAAACAAGCTCCCCACCCTAAACTGGAAAATTCTTCGCGCACAAAGGTCGAACCTTAGAACGGTTTGCGCGGTGGTCTCGAGGACGAGCTAGCGCTTCACTTTCCTATGGAAGTTGAGGATGGAGGATGATCACAGCTCGGGTGGCGAGCGATCAGAACTCGGGCGATTAGGCGGCTGGTTGCTGAAGTTCACGAAAACAGGAGCTCGCCGGCGGTTTTGTGCCTTTTTATAGGCCACTGAGGGTGGTGGAGGGCGCGACACCTGCTTTGCCACCTTCCCCGCCGAAGCAGGAGCTGGCCGGCTGAGGCGGTCGGACGTCGGCGCCGTGGCTGGCTGGCGCGCGTCCTGGTCGAGAGCAACTCAACTGAGGGTGCTTCTCTGTTAAGTCTGCTGACCAGTGGGCCCTCTTCTCCGCCCTAATTCTTTCTCCCCTTTCTGCTGCAAATATCCCAGCTACTCACAATTAACTGTGAGACTTAAGCACCAAGTCATAACTTGAATTTGGTTTCCAAAATGTGAATTTGGTTTGGCTAACTTTGCTTCACATTTGAACTGAAATTCAAATTCAGTTTGAATTCTTGCAAATTTGGCTCCCGACAAGATGAATTCCAATGGGGGTGAAAATTGGTGGACTAACTCAGAAAAATGTGTTGAGTTTGAATATGAAGCCAACTTTTGAATTTAAGTGATGAAAGTTGCTGCAATTTGAATTTACATTCAAATTGGCCTCTTTTTCAAATGCCTCCAAAAGTGGCTCAAAAAGTGTGGGATTTGCATGAAATTTGGCCTGAACCTTCCCAAGACTTTTTAAGTTCTAGGGGTGAGCTCAAACTCTCATGTTCATGTGTAGGAATCCTACTTTGTGAAAGTTAGGGCTTGCCCCTCTAATCATCCTTTTGATGGAGGTTACTTGCTCTTCACAATTCTTCACAAGATATCCACAACAAAAACTGTAGTGTTGTGAGGTGATGAAAAGTTTTTGCAAGTCTTTTTTCTTGGGCTTTTACATCCCTCCCCCTTTAAATGAATCTCGTTCCGAGATTACAAAAGAAGAGACAGCGATGTAATAGGGACTTACCCGTGCTGATACGCCATGAACTCCGGGTAATTTGAGCGAAGGAATTCCTCGCTCTCCCATGTCGCTTCTTCGGCAGTGTGGTTGCTCCAGAGTATCTTGTAGAACCACAACGTTCGGCTACGCATGGTTCGGGCTTTTTCATCAATAATTGCCACCGGATATTCATCATACGACAAATCTGGTTGCAACTCGCCGATGTCTTCGGTAGGAACAGCAGCTGTATGCTTCAGACATTTTCACAGTTGTGAAACATGGAAAACGTAATGGACACCAGCAAGAGATGCCGGTAACTTCGGGCTATACGCCGCTGGTCCACACTTCTCGGTGATAGCATAGGGTCCAATGAAATGGGGAGCGAGTTTCCCCTTCACACCGAACCGGTGCACGCCTTTCATCGGAGACACACGGAGATACACGTGTTCCCCGATGTCAAAGTGCAGTGGTCTACGCCTCTTATTAGCGTAGCTTTTCTGCCGGGATTGAGCAGCCTTCAAGTTGGCTTGAATCATCCGAAACGCGCTCTTCGGCGTCGTTCACCACATCAACCCCAAAGGTGACCCTTTCACCGGACTCGCACCAGTTTAATGGGGTGCGACACTTGTGACCGTAGAGAGCTTCGTAGGGTGCCATCTTGATACTCGCATGATAGCCGTTATTGTACGAGAATTCCGCCAACGATAGGTGATCATCCCAGTTCCTACCGTGGTGGATGGCACATGCTCTCAACATATCTTCTATTACTTGGTTCACCCTCTCTGTTTGCCCATCTGTCTGAGGATGATAGGCGGAGCTTCTAATCAGCTTAGTACCCAGAGCAGCGTGCAACTGCTCCCAAAAGCGAGATACAAATAATGCACCTCGGTCTGAGACTATGGTCTTGGGTACTCCATATAAACATAGAATCTTTGCTATGTACAGCTCCGCATATTTGTCGGCATTGTAACGTGTATGCACTGGGATGAAGTGAGCCGTCTTGGTTAACCGATCAATGATTACCCAAATGGAATCATGCTTGTTGGAAGTCAAGGGTAATCCCACAATGAAATCCATGCTCACATCTTCCCATTTCCATGCCGGGATCTTCAGGGGTTGCAGCAGCCCTAATTTCTTCATATGATCAGCTTTCACTCGTCTACACGTATCACACTCGGATACGTACTTCGCCACCTCCCGCTTCATCCGTGTCCACCAAAATTTCTTTTTAAAATATTGGTACATTTTGTTGCTGCCCAGATGAATGGAGTATTTAGACAAGTGATCTTCATCAAGGATCTTCTTCCTCAGTTCCATATCCCGAGGTACGACTATGCGGTTGTTGAACCACAGCGTCCCCTCATCATCCTTCCGGAAACATTTGATCTCCCCATTGTGTATCTGTCTCCGGAGATGTGCCATGCCCTTATCAACTTTCTGAGCTGCAATGATGTCCTCCCTAATAGTAGGGATGAGGGCAAGGTTGTAGAGCGATCCATAAGGAACCAAGTAGAAACTCGGCTCTTCCTCCTCCACCGGGGTAATGGTGAGGTTATGGACATGTGATTTCCGACTCAGCGCGTCGGCCACCACATTCTCCTTGCCGGGGTGGTAATGGATATCAATATCATAGTCTTTGATTCGTTCTAACCACCTCCTTTGCCTCATGTTCAGCTCCTTCTAGGTGAAGATGTACTTCAAGCTCTTGTGGTCGGTGTAGAGATGCACCAACTTCCCCAGGAGATAGTGCCTCCACATTTTTAACGCCAAAACCACAGAAGCAAGCTCAAGATCATGAGTTGGATAATGCTGCTCATGGTTCCGAAGTTGGTGTGAGCCATATGCGACCACACGTCCTTCCTGCATCAACACGCAGCCGAGCCCAATACCGGACGCGTCACAATACACGTCGAAGGGCTTGGTCGTATCCGGTTGAGCTAAGACCGGGGCTGTTGTGAGATGCTTCACTAATGCTTGGAACGCTCCTTCACACGCCGTGTTCCAAACATATTTCGTCCCCTTCTTCAGCAACTCTTTCATCGGCTTAGCAAGCTTGGAGAAACTTGGAATGAATCTCCGATAGTATCCCGCTAAGCCGAGGAAGCTTCTGACTTCATGGACTGAAGTGGGAGCTTTCCATTTCAGAACTCGCTCTATTTTGCTTGGGTCAACCGCAATACCTTCCGCTGAGATGATATGTCCCAGAAATGGCACTTGGATGATCCAAAACTCACATTTGCTGAACTTGGCATAGAGTTTGTGGTCTCTTAAGTGTTGAAGAACAATCCTCAAGTGTTCGGCGTGTTCTGCTTCTGTCTTGGAATAAACCAAGATATCGTCAATGAACACCACCACGAACTTGTCCAGCTCCGGAATGAACACCGAGTTCATGAGATACATGAAATGTGCTGGAGCATTTGTGAGACCAAAAGATATGATGAGATATTCGTATAAGCCATATCTCGTCGAGAAAGCCGTCTTTGGGATATCCTCCGCCTGGATCTTTATCTGATGATATCCAGAGCGAAGGTCCATCTTGGAGAACACACTTGCACCCACAAGTTGATCAAACAAAATGTCAATGCGGGGCAGTGGGTACTTATTCTTGATGGTGATGGCGTTGAATGGCCAGTAGTCCACACACAGCCTCAAGGTTTCATCCTTCTTCTTCACGAACAGCGCCGAGCATCCCCAAGGCGAGGAACTCAGCCTAATGAAACCCTTGCTCAACAGATCATTGAGCTGTTCCTTCAGTTCAGCCAGCTCGTTCGGAGCCATTTTGTATGGTCTCCGGGAGATAGGGGTAGTCCCGGGTGCAAGCTCGATCTTGAACTCGACATCCCGCTCAGGTGGCATGCCTGGAAGATCATCCGGAAACACGTCGGGGTACTCCCGGACTACGGGGATGTCCTCTAACTTGAGAGCTTCAGTATTATTGATTGCTGAAACCTCCCGGGCTGAATTATCTAATATGAGGGACTGCGGACGGTGTAGTGGGGAGTTGAGATGAACCGTCCGTGATAAAGTTTCCAGGACAGCAACATGGTAGCTTAGCCATGACATTCCTAAGATTGCATCAATCTTCTGCCCCTCAAGAATAATCATAGTGGTGGGATATATCTTCCCACCTAAGACAGTGGTGCTTTCGGAACCATCATAGTTGCTGAAATCTTTCCTCCCGGTGAGCAGATCATATAAGAACACTCGGTTGGAAAGGCTTCCAGTTGATGCTCAACCACATACGATGCACTTATGAAGTTGTGGGTTGCACCAGAATCAAATAATATGATGATGGTTTGGTCGTTGAGAGTAAACGTACCCGCCAGCATGTTGTCTCCTTCTGGAGCGTCCTCATTGTCGATGTGGCGAACGCCCCCAGTCCGCTGACCAACCTTCTTGACTGGAGGTTGGCCTCGAGCACCGCCCTGGAACTGGGCTTGCCCGCTGCTCTGCTGTCCGTGGGGGCAGTCCTTCACGAAATGGCCCGCCTGGCCACACGTGAAACAAGTGTAGCGGGGCGGTCCTCCGCTGATCGGCGAACGGAAACCCGGAGCGCGTTGTGGCGGTGGAAACGCCCGGGATGTTGTCTGCTGCTGCTGCGGTCGCGGTGGTGGCATTGGCGGTCGGAACGGGGTGCCTGGAAAGAACGTCCCCCGAACTGCTGAGGTCGCGCCGGTGGATGCCACTGCTGTCCAGATGGTGTCCGATACACCATGCGGTACTTCTAGGGAGCGCCACCCCCACTGCTGGGTGGAGTGCTGCGCTTCCGCTGCTCAGCTGCCAACTCCCACTGAGCGTCCTCTTGCATTATCCCGGCATTGACGAGGTCGTTGAAGGTGCCGCGATTCCATTGAACGAGATGCGTCTTCATCTCGGGGTGTAACCCCCGATAGAAGTGCTCCCGTTTCTTCTCCTCGGTGGAGACGTAGTCCGACACATATTGCGCCAGATGGTTGAAGGCACGGGAGTAGTCATGAGCACTCCTCCCGCCCTGCTTCAGCTCCAAGAATTCTTGGAACTTCCTCTTCATTATCCCGGGAGGGATATGATAGGCGCGGAACGCCTCCCGGAACTCTTTCCACTCCACGGCATGGCCAGCCGGACGTGAGGCGACATAGTTCGCCCACCATGCACCAGCGGCACCGTGAAGCTGCTGCGCCGCGAACAGAGTCTTTTGCCACTCCGTACATTGGAGCAGTCTGAATTTGGACTCGATTGTCCGCAGCCAGTTGTCGGCCTCCAGTGGTTCTGCGGCTTCTGTGAACACCGGAGGGTGCGTACTCATGAAGTCCGAGTACGTCACCTCACGTGGCTCACGAGGCCCCCTCTCTTGACACCCCCCCCCCGCCTGGGACGTATTCTGTATGATCGTGCGGATCAGGTCGGTCTGCTCCTCACGACCACCCACCAGTGCCGCTATGACATCCGCTAGGGTAAGCGGAGGCGATGGTGGTGGTTGCTGCTGCAGGGTGCTGTCGTAGGCAGGTGGCTAGGAGTCATCGCCTCCCTGCTGGCTAGAGCCACCAGTCTCGTGCGTGGTCTGAGTGCGAACCATCTGCAACCATATGACATTAAACATCAGTCCCGCAACATATTGCATGCAGTCCAATAAAATAGGCGTAAAATATAATGACATTAAAACATGCGATACATCTCGTATACGGATAATGTAATAACTTTGCACAAGCTACACCATTACCAGACCAAATACAAGCTAGTTAAATCCAACTTGATGAACCTCCTCTTTGGAAGCTCACCACAACTAGGTTTGGTCACTACGAGACGTTACTATCGCTTGGTCATCACGTATACCACCCTTTTATCTTCAATACGACACAAACATGGTCTCTAACGAAAGAAACATGAGTAAAGCATATACTCAATCTTTCACTAGTTGAAGATACCCACTCATGAGTATGTTCTACCCCATTGGAAGTACTTAAACCCCCTAGGGTACAACAATCTCTCAAATGAGTTCACTGTCATGCCTCTGCCAGAATGACCAGCTTCTACATATCCAAGATTTTGATCTGGTTCTGGGCATTTTCATGACTGAAGTTGAATACCGAAGTTAAAGTTAACTTCAGTATCTTTCCAACGAGTATTTATGCCCTCAGATCAGCTCTGGTTTAAAAGTTATGGTAATTCAAAGTCAACAGAATTTCTGGAAGAATTTCAACAGCGCCTCCCTTGGAAGTTGCTGTTTTCAACCCTGGGTTCCACTGAATTCCGTGCTGAAAATACAGAAACTTTGAATGACACAGATGTAACACATCTCCTACCCTTTCCAAATATGTATCATATGATAATTTAAGATTTTTCTACAGGAAGTTACGCTTGAAAAAAAAAACAGGACAGTCCAGAGAGTGTTTTAAATCTGTCCTGGTTCTGGACAGTTTACACTCCTCTGGGATTTAAGCCACCATAAGGTGTGATTCAGCTCTGGAAGTCTACAACAAAGTTGTGGAGTACTTAAATACCTTTCCAGAACTATATCCCACACCTCCATTGGCTAAATGATCTGTGGGTTATGCCCTGTCAAAGTTCAGCAAACTTGCTGCCCAAACAGAGCACTCTGTTTTTCAATCCTTTGGAACTACACTGAGCAACTATCACATTTTCCTACCCAACCCGGATCCTAAATGTTGAAACTTAGTAATTTTAATTCCTTGTTATCATTATCTTTCATGCACATTCCTATGATATATCGGTACTACGTTCCTCACAAAAAGGAAATCCTAACCGGATTATACCGGCATATACGTCTCAATTGTGGCACTAAACGGTTTCTCGCACACGTGCACTACACGGAATACATACGTGGTTAGTACCTGCAGAAGACCACACAATAATGATGCACTCAAAGGTTGTTTTATTTCAGGCAGTTCCATATTTGAAAGTAAATACAAACGTCTGTATCATTGTCATACGGCCGTCCTTGAGTTAAGCCACGTCTCAAGGTACGTGATCGTGTTTCAACACCACACGATGGGGAACCCGAGTATATCATGAACGGGTCGTCACGGTTGGGAATGTTATCAACCCAACGGATACCACCTACTGCCCTGCAGGGCACGCCGATGGCAAGCGCTGCGTATGTCCTTCTAGGCTATTTCCAGACGAACACACTATCGCGTTACTGACCACACAATAGGGTCTCCACTTACTTGCCTAATGCATGCTAGGGATCAGCGTTTAATATGAGCTCAGGAACATGAAGAGCCCAAGAGTTTCATATTGACGTCCCACACCAAGCTGTGAGACCTATCCCTGAACCACTTTCCTCGTCAGGGGAGCTAACCGAAATTGAGCCGCTTTCGGTGGCGTTCCTTACCAATCTTACCTAAACGTAGGTGCGTCGTTACATAATCAAAATTTAGAATTATAACAAGTATGTTAGTGTTGCCACTTTAAGTAACTATACTACTATAGTCCTTATGTGGGCCTAATACCGTTTCCTCACCGTATCCTAAGTTTTTGTCGTAATACGATCCTTATTCCATGTGCTATTACCAATGCGGCTCTGATACCAGGCTGTGGCAGACCGAGATCCGCTCATCCAGGATCGCAGAGGGTGGTGCCGCACGATGCGACACCCGAGAGCACACATCATAAGGACACCTTTTATTACATGGGAAACCAACTGAACTGTATAAACTAGTACAATACTCAGTTACAAACTAGTGTTTATATTACACAACGGAAGTCTATTTTGTACAACTCACGCCCGCCTATCTAGCAAAAGTTGGTTGCCCAGCCCTAGGGCAACCCACACTAGCTGCACTCCTCAGCTCAGCGCGGCATGTACGGCTCCCACTCAGCCGTGGTCCCCGACGGAGGGTAACCCTCGCCGGTGCACTCGTAACCCGAGTCCGTGGGTGGCTCCTCACCTAAAAAACACTTAAGCAGCAACCGTGAGCACGATGGCTCAACAAGACTTAACCGACTCACCTAGGCAGGAAACTCTACATATGGGGTACAATGAACATGGGATGGTAAATTTCAGTAAACGGACACGCCTATAGTTTATCCTTAGTTCATCTTTCAGCCACAAGTTAGCAGTTTAGGAATCTGAAATTTAGTAAGAAATATTTGGTGGCACACATGTAACAATACAATTATATCATACAGCAGAATTGAATCATAACATTCCATAAATTATCTACGTTACGATGCAGTGAACAAGCGGTACTCGTCACCACGAGGGATGGCGAATCGACTCGATATACACCTGCAGGGAAACCCAAAGAGCACGTCACGTACGCCCAGCCGTGGAGCTGCACAGCACGCTCACTCGATGTCATACGGAACAACCTTTCACCCAACAGCCCAAACGTCGAACCGGTCGCACCGAAACAAGCAGGAGGTTCCCTACACGGAGCATCTCTCTATGCCCGTTAGCAGATTTCCACCTTGCTGCCCTCAGACTACACCTATAAATCGGTACGTTATGCCTCGACACCCGGAGGTTTAGGTTACATCGGTTTATCAGGGCCCATATATCCGATATGCCTTCGGTACGTTCAATACTTGTTCAGCAGGGCCGCACACGGATCGGTCCTCAATCGACATGGACAGGGCCGCGCACACAAGACTTCCTCTTGCTGCTCCCTAGCCTCTGCCTAGTCTCATTTTCATTACTAAAGTGATCTCACATCACTGGAACCAATCCCATGTGTCCCAAGCCCAAACTCTCGAGTAGATTCCAACTACTTGACTTGTACCGAAGTCCTATGAATCATTAAGCATAGCCTGTCTACGCGAGGTCTTAGACACTACCCTCACTCTTATAGGCAAATTCTGGTTATGTAAGTGGGGTTCCATCCATCCTACACCTAATGCACAGTCATACTTCATACTAGACATGTGAACAAAGCAAAACTTCATAAAAGGGTTATTGCAAACCGGGGCTTGCCTTGTTGCTGCTGGTCAGGCGTTAGGTCTTCTTCCGGAAGAAGGAAGTCGAGCACTTCCGCAGTCTCCTCGCCTTCAGCGACTACACGTTAACCATATGCTATATGTCAATTTAAATGTAATGTGTAAACTTGAATAAGTAATTACTATAACTCTAGCTAACTCTCCCCTTTGGTTCTGAAATTTTTGTGGTGGCTTGGTAGGGTCCTAACCAGAGTCTTGACCAAGTTTCATTTGAAACAAAGTTCATTTGAGCTTTGTACAAATAAAAGCATATTTCATCAATATTAGAGTCTCTAAGTAATTCCAGGGTTTTTCATGGCTCCAACCATTACTTTCTGGAAACTAGAACTTAAGATGGTTCTAATGGAATTGGTTTCATGTCATTTGAAGAATCCTAGAGAAAGTTGTGGCCTAAACAAGATTTGAGAAAATCTGAAAAATGTTTCTGTTCATTTTTCTATTTTCTGAGGGCAGTCCTTTTAATCACCCCATTAGGGGGACTAAATGAACTTGGATGAGTCTGAAACTTTTACTGTGACTCAAGGATTTTCCAATGAACCTCTCAGCCAAATTTCAGAATTTTTCATGAAGTAATTCTCCAGATAAAATTCCTAACAGTTTAAATTTTAGGGATTTAATTCTGGAAAACTATTAAGTTTCATGAGCTGAAATTGGTATTGCTGGAATTACTCAAAATTCTGAGTTCAGCAAAATTTGGTTCACTGAATTTGGAGCTTCCTACACAAAGTTATGAATTTCTAAAGTTTGGGCTGATCCCTGAATTATTTTCCACAGAAAATCCTCTCCCACGCTAAACCAGAGGCTGACAGCGGAGCCTGCCTGTTTAATTTGAACTAACCGCGCGCTCGCGCGTGATTAGCACAGCGGCTGACACGTGGGACCCCACCCTTCGTCTACCTCCCGACGCCGCCGCCCGAGCTGCCGGAGCTCCGGCGAGGTCGGCGTTCCGGGCGATCTAGCTCGCTGGCGACGGTGAGACTCTCCGCCCCCACATGATCTCGGACGCTGAACACGCTGGACACCCTGCCGCCACCGGCTAACCGGCGTAGCTCGCCGGCGACGAGCGCTATGTCTCTGTGCCACCTCGGCAACGTGTTCCCACCGTCCTGACCATCTCCTTCGCGCGCTAATTGTGTCACCACGTTCAGGGGGACCTCGGGAACCTCGGCATGACCTCGGTTGGGACCTAAACGGCCGGCAACCTGGACCTCACCGGCGACCCCCTCTTCCGCCAAACTGTTCTATGGTGAACCTAGGGTTCTGGCGGTGGTTTCCTTCCGGGTTTTGATCGAGAAAGGTCGCAAGAAGATGTAGACGCCATCTCACAGCTCCGTTCGACCTCCCACCCGACGATCTTCCCGAATTTCTCCTAAACCTAATCAGGTCCCGAAACAAGCTCCCTGCCCTAAACTGGAAAATTCTTCACGCATAAAGGTCGAACCTTAGAACGGTTTGCGCGGTGGTCTCGAGGACGAGCTAGCGCTTCACTTTCCTATGGACGTCGAGGACGGAGGATGATCACAGCTCGGGTGGCGAGCGATCAGAACTCGGGTGATTAGGCGGCTGGTTGCTGAAGTTCGCGAAAACAGGAGCTCGCCGGCGGTTTTGTGTCTTTTTATAGGCCACTGAGGGTGGTGGAGGGCGCGACACCTTCTGTGCCACCTTCCCCGCCGAAGCAGGAGCTTGCCGGTTGAGGCGGTTGGACGTCGGCGCCGTGGCTGGCTGGCGTGCGTCCTGGTCGAGAGCAAATCAACTGAGGGTGCTTCTCTGTTAAGTCTGCTGACCAGTGGGCCCTCTTCTCCCCCCTAATTCTTTCTCCCCTTTCTGCTGCAAATATCCCAGCTACTCACAATTAACTGTGAGACTTAAGCACAAAGTCATAACTTGAATTTGGTTTCCAAAATTTGAATTTGGTTTGGCTAACTTTGCTTCACATTTGAACTGAAATTCAAATTCAGTTTGAATTCTTACAAATTTGGCTCCCGACAAGATGAATTCCAATGGGGGTGAAAATTGGTGAACTAACTCAGAAAAATGTGCTTAGTTTGAATATGAAGCCAACTTTTGAATGTAAGTGATGAAAGTTGCTGCAATTTGAATTTACATTCAAATTGGCCTCTTTTTCAAATGCCTCCAAAAGTGCCTCAAAAAGTGTGGGATTTGCATGAAATTTGGCCTGAACCTTCCCAAGACTTTTTAAGTTCTAGGGGTGAGCTCAACCTCTCATGTTCATGTGTAGGAATACTACTTTGTGAAAGTTAGGGCTTTCCCCTCTAATCATCCTTTTGATGGAGGTTACTTGCTCTTCACAATTCTTCACAAGATATCCACAACAAAAACTGTAGTGTTGTGAGATGATGAAAAGTTTTTGCAAGTCCCTTTCTTGGGCTTTTACAGACTCTACGTACGTGGTCAGTCCGAGCTTGTGATCAACCAGATGATGAAGGAGTCGAGCTGCCATAACGCACGCATGGAGTCCTACTGTCGATAGGCGAGGAAGTTGGAGGACGGGTTCGAAGGGCTCAAGCTCTGAACGTCCCGAAACGAGATAATAGTGTGGCCGACGCTTTGGCCAAGCTCACTTCAAGCCGCGAGTCCCTGCCCCTGGGAGTCTTCATCATTGACCTCAATCAGCCATCTGTCCGCATTGAAGAAGCGCGACTGGATTGCCCATCCGATCCAGACCTCTAGGTGCACACCACCGAACCCGAATGGCAGACCCCCGTACGTTGAGTACTTGGCAACCGGGAGGATCCTCGCTGAGGAGGTCGAGGCCCGGCAAATTGCACGCTAGGCCAAGATGATTGTGCTTATGGAACGCGAGCTCTTCCGATGGAGCGTCACCGGGATCCTACACCACTTCATCCTGAGCGAGCAAGGAAAAAAGCTACTCCTCGACATCCACGAAGGGGTCTGCGGGCATTACGCGGCCCCAAGGACCCTAGTCTGAAAGGCGTATCGTAGGGGTTTTACTGGCCGACTGTTGTCTCTGACGCAGAGCAGATCGTACGCACCTGTCAGGGCTGCTAATACTTCTCCTGACAAATACACGCTGCGGCCCAGGACCTCCAAACCATCGCCCTCACGTGGCCTTTCGCGGTATGGGGGATCGACCTCCTTGTTCCTTTCAAGAAGGCGTCTGGGGGCTTCACCATCCTTGTCATCGCGGTAGACAAGTTCACTAAGTGGATCGAACCAATGCCATTTGTCATGAAATCATCAGAGCAAGCGGCAAGCTTCGCCCACGACATTGTCTACCGCTTCGCAGTGCCAAACTCCATCATCACTGACAACAACACCCAGTTCACGGGTAGAAAGTTCCTCGAATTCTGCGACAGCTTCCACATCTGGTTTGACTGGCATCGGTGGCCACACGCGAAAAAAATGGACAAGTGGAGCATGGAAAATGGCCTAATCCTGCAAGGTCTTAAGCTTCGCATCTTCAACCACCTCAACAAATGCACCTGGCACTGGGCCACCGAGCTGCCATCCGTATTATGGAGTCCACGCACCACGCCCAACCGCTCCACCGGTTTCTCGCCCTTCTTCATGGCGTACGGTGCGAAAGTCATCCTACCAACCGAATTGGAGTACGGCTCACCCAAAACCTAAGCATACGAAGAAACCCAGTCCAAGCGAGCGAGGCAGGTCTCTATCAATCAACTCAATGAGGCTCGTGATATCGCGCTCCTGCAATCGGCCAAATACCAAGAAGCACTGTGGCGTTACCATGAGCAGCGGGTTCACCCTCGAGCCCTCCAAACAAGGGACCTAGTCCTTCAAAGGATCCAGACCAACCAGAACAGACACAAGTTGTCTTTCCCATGGGAAGGCCCGTACGTCATCTCTATTGTCCTTAGACCTGGCGCCAACTGCTTGGCCGACGTCGATGGCAATCCCCTCCCCAAAGCATGGAACATAGAGAAGCTCAAACGATTCTACGCACAAGGACGCCAAGCCCTGCGTGTACAATGTAGCGTCAACAATTGACCAGTCTCAAGAAGCGTCCTGTGGAGAGAATCGATCTCCCGTCCCGCGACGCTCGGTGGCTAAACAGCCACATCAAGAGGATATGCTCCCCTCAAGTCGGGTGACCTATGTCTAAGGGACAATGAAAACCCTGAACAAAGCCATGGTCCAAACGAGACAGGTATAGCATTTACTCAAACTACGCGAGATCCAAAGACTCGCACCAGGAAGCCCGCTCCTCCCAAGTCCTGAGTCGCGCGACCTATGGCCAAGGGACAACGATAACCCAGAGCGAAGCCACGGTCCAAACGAGGCACGATGGACAGAGTACCCGAGCCCCTTCTTCTCGAGCCGCGTCTCGCGACCCATGGCCAAGGGACTACGAAAACCCTGGGTGAAGCCATGGTCCAAACAAGGCACAACAGATAAATTACCCTAGCCCCCTCTTCCAAAAATCATGCAACCTTAAGCCAGGAGGCAACGAAAGCCCTAGAAGAAGCTACGGGTCGAGCAAGATAACGACATAAGTAAAAAGTCCGACCATCTTTTCATTACTTAAAAAGCATTAGTACAAAAAGGGAAAAGAAGAGATATGAGGCTAATGAAGGGCTACCCTAGCCTTTTCTTCTCCATCTCTTCCAACTGTTGGATCTAATCATCGGGGACCATCTCCTGCAGGGACCATGCCACCAGCTCAACCCGTCTAAGGAGCTCTCTGAGCTTTGCATCGGATAGGCCGTTGACGATGCCCTCTCCAACGGCCTCGAGATTGATCCCAGGGTAGTGCGACAGTACCATGCCCAGGGCCATCTGAGCCTAGCAAATGGCTCCGGTGCCCCCGTAGGACAATAGACATGCCGCTAGCCGATCCCTGATCGTCGGCAGCTCCTCCCGAGTATCTCCTCCAAGAACTTATCGAGCACCAGACGGTAGACAGAGCACCTGCCATTCTAAACTCTGTGGAGACTCAACCGGAGTGCTTCAACCTCCTCAAAAACCTTTCCCAGCCGAGACCTGACGGAGTCCTTATCCGAAGAAGCTTCCTCAAACGAGCCCATAATCAGATCACAGGTAGCGGTAGCCGCGGCACGAATCCTCTGCAGATAATCCTAGACCTCGGAGAGCCGAGAGCAAAGATTCGCGAGCTTCGTGTCTCAGGCTCCAAGCCTCTTCTCCACCTCGGCCAGTAGGCCCTTCGTCTCTAAAGAAACGACGCAAAGCTGAGTACGAAGACACGAGAGAAATCACAAAAATAGAAGGAAAACCTAGGGGCGAGTTGACGACCCGCCCCAATTACAACATCTTGAGCCACTTGAGCCTCCTCGGCTCTGGTCTCCGCGGCCGCCCATGCATTGGCCGCCTCATCTGAAGCAGCCCGGGCTTCGTCAAGAGCCCCTGCGAGCTTGGTATCAGCCACCGCCACCCTGGCAGTCGCGACCGTACTCTCCTCGGCAGCTTGTACAACCTCCACTAAGACTTGAGCAAGCTCCCGTCAGTACGGATTCCACCTCTGAGCGACAGAGTTTGCTCTCTCGGTCGAGACGCGACTTCTCGTCCTTCCACTGGATTAGCCCCTACAAAGAACAAAAAAAGCTCAAGATCGAACAAAACCACCCAAGAAGAAAAGGCAAAAATAGAGCCAAAGTCCTCACTTGACCGCCAGGAGCCGCCTTCTAAAGTCGATCGAGCGTGCCGACCAGGCCCTCATACCCGTTCATGAGGCTCACCCAAGCGGCGGTAAGCTAGGCGCAGGAGCTCTTGACATCCTCGCAAGCCCGCTCTCATGTCGCAAGCTCAGAAAGAGAGACATCCAGGGTGGGGGCTGTTGGGGGTGAAAATTTGTTGTGAATTTTGCAGGTCTCAGGAGCCAGAAAACAAGGTGGAAAGGGCCTTTTATCTCAAAAATTCAAGGTGTGGAAAACGTCGGTGAGAGAACCTACCCGAGGATGGAGGATCGCTAGCGGGAGGCCTTCTTATCTTGAAAACTCAAGATACAAGCACCCAAGTAGGATTTCAACCCGAGAAGACCAAGTTATCTCACGGCCGCAAGTTAATCCAGCTAAACCGCAAGATGTAAAGGCCGAGCAGGACTTAGGCATTCTCGGGAGAACTAAAAATGTTGTAAATATTAGATAGCGTCGTGTCAGCGTTCTAGAAGGTTTTGCACGACATTCAGTCATGTCTTAGAGATAAGTTGAGTCTAGTTTAAACTTAGGAGATCAGATCTTTTCAGTTTGTATCGAGTCTATATAAAGGCAGTTCTCCGCCGAAGAAAAACATCAATCAATCAAGTCGATCAATACAAAGTTTTTGTTCATATACTTTTCTTTCATGTTTTCGTTGTTCATAGTTTAGTTTTGTAGTCCTTTGTTGCTTTGTCGATAAAAGCATCTGTCCCTCTCTAGGTAAGGGAGATTTACCACGTTCCTTATCCAGGAACCTCATTTTATCTAAGTTTCGGTGAGCTAACGTCGAGATTTACACAGCTTTGGTGACTCCATCATCTGTTCCATGAACAGAATTGGCGGCTCCGGTTGGGAGAGATGTCATTCGCATCGCCCAAACACATCTACTATGTGATCGGCACGTTCTTGTACCGATCACAACCGAGAAGAGTATGGCTGATGCGTCCTGGAGGAAGGCCAATGGCCAAGCCGTCGACGTGAGCAACATCATCAATGTCCATATTGAGGATCTTTCACATGAGGACCGTGAATGCATCCAGGAAGAATTGGAGCGGGAGATCCAGGAGGAGAAGATGGCGCGGCTACAAACCAAGCTAGCTTTCTTCCAGAAGATGTGAGGAGGTGTGAGACCTATGTGTGCTGAATACATTGGCTTTGACAATAAAAGTTTTGAATACTACCAAAACACCTTTTTAACAAGGTCTGACTCTAGGTCCGAGCTCCTGCAAGGTCCGACAATAGGTCCGACTTGTTTTGGGTAGCTCCGGCAAGGTCCGACGTAAAGTCCGACTTGCTTTGTCTAGGTCTGACTTATTTTGGCTAGGTCCGACTTGTTTTTGCTAGCTTCGGTGCTAGGTCCGACTAGATTTAGTAAGTTCCGTGCTAGGTACGACTAAGCTTTAGTAAGCTCTGGCGCTGGGTCCGACTAGCTTTGGTAAGCTCCGGTTCAAGGTCAGGTTAGCTTTGGTAAGGTTCGGAGCTTGATTGCAATGGTTCTGCTTTTAACTTGCAATGTTTCGAACTTGCTTTACTCTTATGGAAAGTTTGCTTAGTATTATTTTACTAAGTTTTTGGTGTGTTTTGTTGGTTATGGCTGATATCATTTTGCTATGGTTTACAACATGCTTATGTGAGGTGCTCACGTAAGATGTTGTAGTTTCAGAACTAACGAGAATCAAGTCGAGGACTTGTGCTCGGAAGTATTGGTTGTTTATTCATGTGCAGGTGTTGCTTGAGTTCAAGACATGGCTGGTGACGGGATCCATTGAACTAGTCTTAGGGAGAAGATGAGGTTCAACAACCAAGTTCGGGAGGAATTGTGGTTGAGTTGATCGGGAGGTCGCGCAGCATGTTTGGATCAAGAACAATGCATATGAAGGTATCGTGGACGTTGTTGGAAGGTGTTTGCACGTGTGCAAGGAGTGCATAGACATGGCAACATAGTTCCAAAGCATGGTGAAGAGATATGGGAGTGGGGATATGGTTGAAAAGGTTCAACCGGCTGGATTTTGCGCTCAGGCTGCGGCTGAGGCGGTTATGGTTTGTTTATGGAAAGTTTCGAGTTGGTTATAACAGGATTTCATGTTAGGCATGAAGTAGAGTTGTTTTAGGAATGTTTGGGACGTTCCTAAGGTGTTTGGAAGTCTTAAGATTGCTTCTATCTGTGTATAGAAGAGTCTTGAGCAGTATTGGAAAGTTACAGTTTGAATCCAAGTAGGAGTAGGAGTCCTAGTTTGAATTGGATTGGCCATAGAGCTGGTTATATAAGCAAGGGAGGCTAAGGCTCGTGGAGTGCACGACTTTGGGACTGTTCCTATTGTGTTTTCATAAATAAAATTCGTATTCTAAAGGAACTTTTGTGCCTTGTTCGTCCGGCTTATTTCAGACAAGTTTTTCTCGTCGAGTTTCTGTTCAGCACTACCTTGCTTCGGGGTGGTTTTATCATAACTCGAGTTTTACAGATCCAATTGATGTGATTCTTTTTGGGTTGTCTTCACAACTTTATTATATATCATCTGTGAAAATTTCACGGTCATTGAATTTGTGGTTTCTAGTCTACACGAGTTTCTTTGCAGTATTCCAGAACTGTTTTTCTCGCGTAGGACAGATTGACCTTTGTTCGATCTTTCGATTGTAACTTGAATTTTTCTCAACGGATTTTCATGATTCTTGTTGTGAAGTATTCGTGACTTGATTCTCTACAATCTATACTAGTTTTGTCACAGTTGAACACGTTTAGATTAGTCACACACACGGTTTCTTTAACAGATCGGTTTTCTGCTGAGGGGTGTTTTGTTGCTTCTGCTGAAAAGTTTTTATCTACCATTCACCCCCCCTCTAGTAGCTTTACACATGTACTTTGATCCTACAATTGGTATCAGAGCCAGGTTTCTCTAATCTTTGTGATTTGCACGTGTTTTGACTAATCATTATGGAGAAATACTCCGCCAAACCTTGTGTGTTTAGTGGTATTGATTTTCAGGTTTGGAAGGCACGCATGGAAGCTTTCATCCAGGCGCAAGGCTTTGCAATATGGGAAAAGGTGTACAAGCCTTACGATGTGCCTTCAAACGATCAAGTCACGGCTACAAACATGAGAGATGTCGACAACAACAACAAGGCTTGGAACTTGATCATACAATGACTAACTCAGAGCGACTTCGACCGTGTTGCACACCTCCGATCGGCGTACGATGTGTGGAGAGCACTTTGTGACTACCACGAAGGATCCAACACGATCAAGGAGGTAAGACAGGATATGTTCAAGAAAGAATACATGCGCTTTGAGATGCAACCCGGTGAGTCCATTGATGACCTCTTTGCTCGCCTTAATAAAATTCTCAGCAACTTGCGTAGCGTCAATGTTAATTTTTTAGATGCTGAAAATGCTAGACAATTACTAAGTGCATTAGACAATGCAATTTGGGAGATGAAAGTAACATCCATACGTGAATCCACTGTCATGAGTACTCTTACATTAGATATGCTTTATTCTAAGCTACAAACTCATGAAATTGACATTATATCGCGTAAGAAACAAAATAAGACTATTGCATTTATCTCACAACGTAATATGCCTAGCTCCGGCTAATCATCTAGCAATACACTTGCTTTGCTGTCTTCACTAACCCTGGAATAGATTGAGGAGTCTTCAGAGGAGGAGCTAGTACTTCTTTCTACTAGGTTCTCAAAAGCATTGCAAAATGTGAGAACTAGAAGGAGAGGAAGCACCGGACCTCAACAACAATTTGAATGTGGTAAGACAGGACGCTTTCGTACAGATTGCCCTAACCTTTAAGATCCTTCTAACCGTGATGAAAAGCAGAATAAAGTAAAGTTCTCTTTTGGCAACACCAACAAGAAAAAGAAGGGTTTGACAGGACGTAAACTGATAAACAGTTTCATCACCGCACTTCAAGAACTTGGCTCGAGTGATATAGACATTGGGAGTGATGAAGATGAAGATGATCTGGCAAACTTGTGCTTCATGGCGGGCAAATCAAAATCAAGTATGGAAGATGCAGAACACAACAGGGACAACGAAGAGGTATGTCCTACTTGCGAAGAAATGTGTGATGCTATTTCTCGTGCCACTATTATTGTTAAGAAAAATGACAAAAAGCTTAGGGACAATGCTGTTAAAATTGAGTCACGAGAATCTGAAATTAACCGTTTAAAATCCTTGATTCCTAGTGATGATTCTTGTTCCTCATGTGATTTAATATATGAATAATTTGTAACACCCCAAATTTTGATTCAAAACTCTAAACCATGCTCAGAGGGGAATTTAAAAATTTTTGGACGTGTTGCATGTTTTGCAAAAATTCAAATTCAAACTGGAATTCAAATTAGACTCAAAACAGAAAAGAAATGGAAAAAGAAAAAGAAAAACGGGAAAAAAACCGGCCAGTGGGCCGAAACCCGCCAGCCGGCCCAGCTTTCCCCGCGCAGCCCGCCCCCGCGCGCGCCGCGCTGCCTCTCACCGACGGGTGGGACCCGCCTGTCATCCCTAACCCCGCAACCCCGGACTTTTCCCCGAGCGCGCGCGATCTTAACCGATCGGAAAACCCGTCCCGCAGCCCGAATTCCGGTCCCAGAGGACTCCAACTCGATCACAACAGACCCACCGCCCTCCCCCGGCTATAAAAACCCCCGATCCGATCAGTTTTTCTCACGCGATCGCCGATTTTCACTCCGGTGAGCACCGAGACTTCGCCGGTGAATTCTGGCCGATCTAAGCTCGGAAACTCTGATCTAACTCGCTGGTCTTGATCCACCGCCTCCGGGGAACTTTGCAGGTGCAGAAAACTCGGAGAGTTACGGTGTAAACGCAGCGCCGATGAGCTTCACCGTGGTTTTGCCTCGGACCTCGCCGCCGATCACTTTCCAGGACCCCCGAGCTCGAGAAAACCCCCGAGGTGAGATCCCTGACCTCCCCTCTACCGATCTAGGCCATAAGATCACAGTTCTAGGCAGAATTCTCGCGGATCCGAAACTTTCCGGCGAGATCGACGCTTCCCGCCGCCGTGCACCGCCGGCAGCGCCGCCCGCGCTCGATCAGAGCGACGTGGCCGCTTGTGCGCCGTTTATTTTAAATCGCACGGTAGACTTTAAATCCCCGCGTACCGGTTCGATGTTATAATCTCAGCCGTCGGTTTAAAATCGGACGGTCCACGTCAACCCCGCGTTATAAAGACTGGAATTCTTACGTGCTACCCCCTGGGGTTCTCTGGAATTGAGAGCTAGCCCCGGAAACTTCAGATCTAGCCCCTGGAACTCCAGAAAATCATGTAAATTCATTTAAAAGTCAGTTTTAGCCCCTGGACTTAATA
Organism: Neostapfia colusana; assembly: GCA_030760725.1. Lineage (NCBI taxonomy): Eukaryota > Viridiplantae > Streptophyta > Magnoliopsida > Poales > Poaceae > Neostapfia > Neostapfia colusana. Next base: position 62,095,357 of record JASWHV010000015.1, read on the forward strand.
GAAATTAGGAAAAACACCTCTGATAAGTGTAGCTAGACCCCTGGAAATTATGAAAATAATATTATAGACCCTGTAATGGGGTGGGTTCATTATTTTAGCCCTGTTTAGTATTTAATGTAGAAAATTAAATATGTAACTAGTGTTTAAAAATTAAAAAGTGGGACAAACATAATTTTCAAAATTAATTAAAGACTTTCTCAGTACTTAGAAAACTTTGGAGTGAGGTAAAAATATATTTTTGGACTGAAATGAATCTGTTTCATTTAATTATTCACATTATTTAGTATAAGGACACATTTTTAAGTAAATAATAGTTATAGAAAAATAGGGAAAATAATTATGAAATAGTCTACATCAGAAGCCAAGGTCAAAATATGTTATTAAATTATTTAGGACCAGAACCTATACTGTTTAGGTGATGTATATTACTAATTTCATAATGAAATACACAATTATGCATAGGAATATAAATCTGAAAATATAGCAACTAGTAAATGGTAAATGGAGTTTCTAAAATCCAAAGAATTCAGTTTAGGGTTGGTAGAAATTATGAAGGCACATATGGGGAAAAATAATACTTTTCATACACACTTTGTAGTAAAAAGGTGAAGTAGTTGAATATAAGAAATTTATTGAAAACCCATATAAATAGTATGTAAGTATAAAGGTGGACACAAAAGTAGGAATCATATACACATGGTAAAAGTGCATGCAAGCCACAACTCAACACACATAAAGTAACCACAACACATATAATGGTAAAGAACTTTTATAAATATGAATGTGTGGTTTGTATGAAGTAAGAAGTGTGAACTATGTCTTATGATTGTTGTTCTTCTTTTGCTATGTGTGATGGTATGAAGTAGAACCTGCTCAAGAGCAAGTTAACCCTTTCCAAGATCAGGACTACCAATTTCAAGAGCAGCAAGAAGGAGGCAAGTGTCCTTGACCACTTTGATCCTATGCTAGGATGTGTAGATAGAATTATTTGCATTGTCAAATGAAATATGAAACCCATGCTAGGAAAGTTTCCCTAGATTTGCATTACCTTGTTTCCTTGTAGCTTGGGTTGGGATTTATTTTGTTATGTCATTTATTTACATGCATACGCTTAGCCATGCTTAGAATGGGATATTTGGGATATGAGATCATCAGTTTATTATACCATACTCTTGAATGAGACATTGTGAGTTATGTAGAGGTAGGGATCAAGGCAAGTTGGATGTTTTGGTTGTGTGCTGGGTGCACGAGACTTGGGTTTGTGTTTAGTACTTGCCTGGATCCTAAGGACCGGTTCATGGAGCATGTAACCCGGCTTTACAGTGCCAACCACATGCTGAGATGGGGCAGCTTGGACAACTAATTAGGTGTATCCCCAGCGTAGTATGGGTGTGTTGGATGGTGCGGGGAGTAGGTGTCAGCTGGACTACCATATGAACCGCAAGGCTCAAGAGGGGGCCACTGCAGCGGGGTTGGAGCCTCTTGTATGCTGTTAGGGGTGAAACCTCAGTGGGCCCACGCTCGTCGGGAATCCCTTTGTAAAGGCTTCGTAGTGATCTCCTGGCTGCACACCTGGGAAGTGTGAATGTGGATCGTAGCCACTCGCATAATGGAGGTTCTTTTAGTCCACCCGGCAATGGGGGATGAAATCACTACTTGTGGGTACAGTGGTACAAACTCTGCAGAGTCAAAACTGTCTTGACAGCCGTGCTCACGGTTAAGAGCGGCCTGGACTTATTCATGATTAGAGGATTGATGGTTTTGGAAGTTAAGCGGGGAGCTTAACATTGGAAATGATGTTATGGTTATTGGATTATGATGATGGGATGGGAGATTGGGACCATTTCACCTGTGTAGTAATGTAAGTGCTTAATAAGCTAAGGTGATAGGTATTAATTGCGTAGTGCTTTAACCATGAGTTCAACCTTTCCTTGTTCTAGCCATGCATGATATAACTTTCCCACACTTGCTGAGTACCATTGGTACTCAACCTTGCATATTTGTTGGTTTATATTGCTGCTCAGATCAAGATAATGAGGTGGTGTATAATGACCAAGACTTTGGACCCGAGGAAGGATTTTAGGTTCATGAAGACCCCCCGGGCAACGCCTGTGATGGAGCCCTAAAGAATAATATTCCGCTGCTAGTTTATTTACTTGTGATGAAGCATTAGTGTCCATTGAGACATTTGCGATGTAAGACTTATTTATATTCGACACCTGGCTTGTAATAAATGATGCTTCACTATTTGTCTTCACATGTATGAGAAAATGATCCTGGCATACATGTGATATTCACTTGGTTGTTTCTTCGGAAAAACCGGGTGTGACAGAGGTGGTATCAGAGCCAAGGTTGCCCGTAGGAACGTGGACCAAGGTAGAAATGGACGTATTTAAGGGCCCTATTTTCTTAAAAACTATTTTTCAAGATGTGGGTTGAAAAGTGTTATTAAAGGAGTCATTTTCTTCATCTTACCCCAACTTTCATTCAAAATAGGATTTTTGTTTGAGAATTTATCTAACCTAATTTTAAATTCTTTTGTTTTAGATGGTTCGTATGATTCGCACCGCTCGTAAGTCCACAGGAGGGAGAGTTCCCGTAGTGGCCCTTGCCGAAAGAGAGGAGAGTCGTCCCGTGACGTACCTTTCCTACGGATTGGCAGTTGGAGATTTGTTGCGCCGTCTTCGACGTATGCTCGAAGCCGCCAGCAATACGGGCAAGCTAATCATCCACTATAACTCCACCAGGACCATCCGTGAGAAGAGGGAAGAATGGAGTTCGGAGATGAGGATTATACACGAGAATCAGCTGCTTAAGATTCACCACTCTCCAGCTTGTCGAGCAACACAAGTTGACGCGGAGAGAGATGTCACCTGGGAGGCCATCACCTGCCAGAGTCACATCTATCGTCGCCACTTGGACAAAACTGAGTACATGTATGTCCTCCAACGTGAGAGTGGTACCACGGAGTACAAGTATCCACCGGTGCAGCAAGGGACTTCCCATGAGCACATGGACTTGTGCTTGGAGGATGCTGCTATGCTCAGCACTTGACTGCAGGAGTGTCAACAAGAGCTTCAGGATGTTCGAGACACCCTGAAGGAAACGGAGGCGTTGCTGCGAGCTTGCTTAAAGGCGAGAGAAAGAGGAGATGGGAATGAACTGTGTGTCACCGTGAGTGATCCATGGACACCTGACTCCCCGGATCGCCGAGCAATCAGGCGTCGTCGCACTTCTCCACCAGCAGCCTCCCCACCCAAAGCAGAGTCAGAAGGTAGCCGAAATGAGGAGGAAGATCCCGAGGAGCCAGCTCAAGAGGACGAGTAGTGTAGAGTCTTTCCCCTAGCTAGCAAGAGGTCGAGTAGTCGAGTCGTTACGTAGTTAATGGTGTGATGATGCTTGGTGTGTGACGTGAGTTGTGGAAGCCATGAGCAATTGTCCACAGCCTCGTCTTCAGATTGCTTTGCTTTGGTGTGTGAACCCACAGGAAATAATAGTGCATTTATTTGGTGTGAGATATAAACCCTCGTAAAATTTTAACAAAGTCTCAACACCTCAAAGTACCAACAAATGAAAGTAGTAAGATGATACTAAATGGTATCAAATTAACATTTGTCGATTCTGCCAGATGGCCGGAAGAGGAAAAGGACGTGCTGCCAACCCCGCCAACAACAACGATGAGGCATGCAACCCTCATCTTTCTGGAGGCCAGGACCGGGGTGGTCGCCGTGAAGAAGTTGATCCTCTCCACCAAATGCTGGAGAATCAAAATCAGCTCATCCAGAACTTGACTCAAGTGGTGGCCAACTTGCATCAAGTTCCACCTCCACAAGCGGCACCACGCCAACCAAGGTTGAGTGAGTTTCTAGGAACTCAACCTCCAAAGTTTGCAAGTGCTGCTGAACCTCTGGAGGCAGATGATTGGCTGAAGACCATTGAAAGTAAGATGAGGATAATACAATGCCAAGGGTATGAGAGGGTGCTGTTTGCCTCTCATCAATTGCAGGGACCTGCTGCTGATTGGTGGACCGCCTACGTGGCCGCCCATCATGACCCTGAGAACATCACTTGGGAAGAGTTCAAGCGTAGCTTCCGCAACCACTACATCCCGAGAGGTGAACTCAAAAACAAGAGGAAAGAGTTTCTGGGATTGCAGCAGGGAAACATGACGGTGAGGGAATACCTCACTAAATTTACTCAACTATCCCGTTATGCTCCACGAGACATAGAGACTGATGAGCAGAAACAAGATTGTTTCATGGAAGGACTTACCGCAGAGATGCAGTGTGCCATGTCCTCCAATGAGTATGAAAGTTTTCAAAAGATGGTGGACAGAGCGTTTGTGGTGGAAAGGAAGCTAAAGGCCCTGGAAAATGAGAATAAGAGGAAGGCGGGATGGTCACATCAGGCCTCAGGGAGCAACACCCGCCCACGTATGATGCAGCAACCTACGGGGCAGACGAGTCGTGCTGCGGTACCCTATTCAGCACCAAGAGGGTACAACCCAAACTACAGGCCACCCGCAGCACCAGCACAGCCGCAACGTCAGTTTGTGCAGCAGCCTCGCCCCGCATATCCACCTCGACCAGCAGTGCAAGGACCCCCAAACCAACCCCAAGACAACAAGGGTCAAGCATCTAAGGTTGGGGTGCAATGTTTCAACTGTGGTGAAGTGGGGCACTACGCCCATAAATGCCCAAAGAAGAAGCCTGCGCCGCCACAACAGCAGAATGTAGTGAGAGGACGGGTGAACCATGTCACTATGGAGGAAGCACAAGAGGCACCCGACGTGGTAGTTGGTAAGTTTCCTGCCAATTTACACCTTGCAACTCTGCTGTTTGATTCTGGTGCTACCCACTCGTTCATTGCTAAAGGGTTTGTTAAGGAGCATGACCTAGCAACCACACAAATGAACCATATGCTAGCCGTAAACTCTCCAGGTGGAGAAATAAGGACAAGACAAGTGTGTCCCAAAGTGAGCCTAGACATTAATGGGGTAGTATTTACTGCTAACCTCATAGTGATAGATTCACAAGGGATAGATATTATTTTGGGTATGGATTGGTTGACCAAACATAAAGGAATCATCCATTGTTCGACCAGAACGGTGGAACTAACTCACCCCAATGGCACAAGAGTAAAGTTCATAACGATACACGAGCCTAGGAGGGATATTAAATTAAATCAAGTGGAGGTGAAAGTTGAGGAAATCAGGACTATTAGGGAATATCCAGATGTTTTTCCGGAGGAATTGCCAGGCATGCCTCCCGACCGTGACGTGAAATTCGCAATTGAGCTAGTACCGGGAACAGCCCCGATACACAAGAGACCTTATCGAATGGACTCCAAGCAGCTAGAAGAGCTCAAGGATCATTTGAGAGAATTGACGGAGAAGGGGTATATTCGCCCTAGTTCCTCACCATGGGGAGCTCCGGTAATATTTGTGCCCAAGAAAGATGGAACCCAAAGGTTATGCGTGGATTACCGTGCCTTGAATGAGGTAACCGTCAAGAACAAATACCCATTGCCCCGCATTGAAGACTTGTTTGATCAGTTGAGGGGAGCTTGTGTGTTCTCAAAAATTGATCTCAGGTCGGGGTACCACCAACTCAAGATAAGGCAATCAGATATTCCCAAGACAGCTTTCGTATCTCGGTACGGACTGTATGAATACACCGTCATGCCTTTTGGGCTAACCAATGCCCCGGCATATTTCATGTACCTCATGAATAAGGTATTCATGGAATATCTGGACAAATTTGTGGTGGTTTTCATAGATGATATTCTCGTCTTCTCCCAAGATGAAGAAGAACATGAGAAACATCTAAGGTTGGTGTTACAGAGGCTGAGGGAACACCAACTATATGCCAAGTTGAGCAAGTGTGAGTTTTGGCTGAAGAGAGTTCCCTTTTTAGGACATATAATCTCGGAGGGAGGAATCTCCGTAGATCCCGCCAAAATCGAGGATATCCAGAAGTGGAAGACCCCTGAAAATGTCGGGGAAGTTCGAAGCTTTTTGGGATTGGCTGGATACTATCGACGGTTTATTGAGGGATTCTCCAAGATCTCGAGACCTCTCACCAAACTGTTGGAAAAGGGAATCGCATTCACTTGGACGCCACAGTGCGAGACGAGCTTTCAGGAGCTAAAGAAGAGATTGACAACAGCCCCAGTGCTGGTTATGCCAGATATGCAGAAGAATTTCACAGTGTACTGCGATGCCTCTGGAAATGGGTTGGGATGTGTTCTCATGCAAGAAGGACATGTCGTGGCATATGCATCCCGGCAGCTTCGGAAGCACGAGAAGAACTATCCTACACATGACCTAGAACTAGCTGCAGTGGTCCACGCGTTGAAAATTTGGCGGCACTATTTGATGGGGAAGAGGACAGAGATATATACGGATCATAAGAGTTTGAAGTACATATTCACACAGCCAGATCTCAACCTCCGACAAAGGAGATGGTTAGAGCTAATCAATGACTTTGATGTGGGCATCAACTATCATCCCGGGAAAGCAAACGTCGTGGCCGATGCTTTGAGTCGGAAAGTGCAGGTCAATAAGTTGAGTTTGAAGGACATGCCTGCAGAATTGAAGGACGAGGTTATAAGACTCAATCTATGTCTAGTAAATAGTGGTGAAGCCATCGCCATGGAAGTGGACTCCACACTCGAGCAAGACATACGCGAGGGCCAAAAGAATGATGAGAAGATACAAGAGATCAGACAGCTCATCAAGGAAAATAAAGCTCCTGGTTTTAGAGATGATGAACAAGGAACGGTGTGGCACGGGAAAAGGATCTGTGTGCCAGAAGTAAAGGAGATCCGTGAATTAATTTTGAAGGAGGCTCACGATTCTGACTATTCCATTCATCCTGGGAGTACGAAGATGTACCAGGACCTCAAAAGCAGGTATTGGTGGTATGGCATGAAGCGAGATGTCGCGGAACATGTTGCCCTATGTGACACATGTTAGTTGGTGAAAGCAGAACATCAACGACCCGCGAGATTATTGCAACCACTCAAAGTACCTGAATGGAAGTGGGAAGAAATCAGCATGGATTTTGTCGTGGGATTGCCTAGGACCCAATCCGGGTATGATTCAATATGGGTCATTATTGATAGGCTAACCAAGGTAGCTCATTTCATCCCTGTGAAAGAAAGCTACAGTGGATCTAAATTGACAGAATTGTACATGTCAAGGATTGTGTGTTACCATGGAGTGCCAAAGAAGATAGTGTCGGACCGAGGGACACAGTTCACCTCGAGGTTTTGGCAGAAGTTGCATGAAACCATGGGAACCCATCTGAATTTCAGCTCTGCCTATCATCCCCAAACCGACGGGCAGACGGAGAGAACCAATCAGATCCTTGAAGATATGTTAAGGGCATGTGCACTCAAAAACAATAGGAGTTGGGACAAGAACTTACCGTATGTGGAGTTTTCCTATAACAACAGTTATCAAGCTAGTATGAAGATGTCACCATTTGAAGCTTTGTATGGAAGGAAGTGCAGAACTCCTCTATTTTGGAACCAAACAGGAGAAAGTAAAGTGTTTGGTCCAGAAGTGCTACAAGAAGCCGAGGCGAAGGTGAGGGAGATTCGCAACAACTTGAGGATAGCACAAACACGCCAGAAGAGTTATGCTGATGTACAAAGAAGAGAACTCGTTTTCAACGTGGGAGACTATGTTTATCTCAAGGTGTCCCCTATCAGAGGACTTCGTCGGTTCAAGGTAAAAGGGAAGTTGTCACCTCGATACATCGGACCCTTTCAAGTTTTGGAAAGAAAAGGCGAAGTGGCGTACCAACTAGAGTTACCGGTTCATCTATCGGATGTACACGATGTATTCCATGTGTCACAACTCAAGAAATGTCTGAGGACGCCTGAAGAGGTGTTACCTATGAATGAAGTGGATGTAGCTGAGGATTTGTCTTATGCCGAGCAACCATACAAGATTTTGGAGACAATGGAACGCCTCACCAGAAATAAGAGAATCCGGATGTGCAAGGTGCAGTGGAAGCATCACTTAGAAGAGGAAGCCACCTGGGAACGGGAAGATGAGCTCAAGGCACAATTTCCGGAATTGTTTTCTTAGAAACACCAATCTCGAGGACGAGATTTCTTTTAAGGGGGGTAGAGCTGTAACACCCCAAATTTTGATTCAAAACTCTAAACCATGCTCAGAGGGGAATTTAAAAATTTTTGGACGTGTTGCATGTTTTGCAAAAATTCAAATTCAAACTGGAATTCAAATTAGACTCAAAACAGAAAAGAAATGGAAAAAGAAAAAGAAAAACGGGAAAAAAACCTGCCAGTGGGCCGAAACCCGCCAGCCGGCCCAGCTTTCCCCGCGCAGCCCGCCCCCGCGCGCGCCGCGCTGCCTCTCACCGACGGGTGGGACCCGCCTGTCATCCCTAACCCCGCAACCCCGGACTTTTCCCCGAGCGCGCGCGATCTTAACCGATCGGAAAACCCGTCCCGCAGCCCGAATTCCGGTCCCAGAGGACTCCAACTCGATCACAACAGACCCACCGCCCTCCCCCGGCTATAAAAACCCCCGATCCGATCAGTTTTTCTCACGCGATCGCCGATTTTCACTCCGGTGAGCACCGAGACTTCGTCGGTGAATTCTGGCCGATCTAAGCTCGGAAACTCTGATCTAACTCGCTGGTCTTGATCCACCGCCTCCGGGGAACTTTGCAGGTGCAGAAAACTCGGAGAGTTACGGTGTAAACGCAGCGCCGATGAGCTTCGCCGTGGTTTTGCCTCGGACCTCGCCGCCGATCACTTTCCAGGACCCCCGAGCTCGAGAAAACCCCCGAGGTGAGATCCCTGACCTCCCCTCTACCGATCTAGGCCATAAGATCACAGTTCTAGGCAGAATTCTCGCGGATCCAAAACTTTCCGGCGAGATCGCCGCTTCCCGCCGCCGTGCGCCGCCGGCAGCGCCGCCCGCGCTCGATCAGAGCGACGTGGCCGCTTGTGCGCCGTTTATTTTAAATCGCACGGTAGACTTTAAATCCCCGCGTACCGGTTCGATGTTATAATCTCAGCCGTCGGTTTAAAATCGGACGGTCCACGTCAACCCCGCGTTATAAAGACTGGAATTCTTACGTGCTACCCCCTGGGGTTCTCTGGAATTGAGAGCTAGCCCCGGAAACTTCAGATCTAGCCCCTGGAACTCCAGAAAATCATGTAAATTCATTTAAAAGTCAGTTTTAGCCCCTGGACTTAATAGAAATTAGGAAAAACACCTCTGATAAGTGTAGCTAGACCCCTGGAAATTATGAAAATAATATTATAGACCCTGTAATGGGGTGGGTTCATTATTTTAGCCCTGTTTAGTATTTAATGTAGAAAATTAAATATGTAACTAGTGTTTAAAAATTAAAAAGTGGGACAAACATAATTGTCAAAATTAATTAAAGACTTTCTCAGTACTTAGAAAACTTTGGAGTGAGGTAAAAATATATTTTTGGACTGAAATGAATCTGTTTCATTTAATTATTCACATTATTTAGTATAAGGACACATTTTTAAGTAAATAATAGTTATAGAAAAATAGGGAAAATAATTATGAAATAGTCTACATCAGAAGCCAAGGTCAAAATATGTTATTAAATTATTTAGGACCAGAACCTATACTGTTTAGGTGATGTATATTACTAATTTCATAATGAAATACACAATTATGCATAGGAATATAAATCTGAAAATATAGCAACTAGTAAATGATAAATGGAGTTTCTAAAATCCAAAGAATTCAGTTTAGGGTTGGTAGAAATTATGAAGGCACATATGGGGGAAAATAATACTTTTCATACACACTTTGTAGTAAAAAGGTGAAGTAGTTGAATATAAGAAATTTATTGAAAACCCATATAAATAGTATGTAAGTATAAAGGTGGACACAAAAGTAGGAATCATATACACATGGTTAAAAGTGCATGCAAGCCACAACTCAACACACATAAAGTAACCACAACACATATAATGGTAAAGAACTTTTATAAATATGAATGTGTGGTTTGTATGAAGTAAGAAGTGTGAACTATGTCTTATGATTGTTGTTCTTCTTTTGCTATGTGTGATGGTATGAAGTAGAACCTGCTCAAGAGCAAGTTAACCCTTTCCAAGATCAGGACTACCAATTTCAAGAGCAGCAAGAAGGAGGCAAGTGTCCTTGACCACTTTGATCCTATGCTAGGATGTGTAGATAGAATTATTTGCATTGTCAAATGAAATATGAAACCCATGCTAGGAAAGTTTCCCTAGATTTGCATTACCTTGTTTCCTTGTAGCTTGGGTTGGGATTTATTTTGTCATGTCATTTATTTACATGCATACGCTTAGCCATGCTTAGAATGGGATATTTGGGATATGAGATCATCAGTTTATTATACCATACTCTTGAATGAGACATTGTGAGTTATGTAGAGGTAGGGATCAAGGCAAGTTGGATGTTTTGGTTGTGTGCTGGGTGCACGAGACTTGGGTTTGTGTTTAGTACTTGCCTGGATCCTAAGGACCGGTTCATGGAGCATGTAACCCGGCTTTACAGTGCCAACCACATGCTGAGATGGGGCAGCTTGGACAATTAATTAGGTGTATCCCCGGCGTAGTATGGGTGTGTTGGATGGTGCGGGGAGTAGGTGTCAGCTGGACTACCATATGAACCGCAAGGCTCAAGAGGGGGCCACTGCAGCGGGGTTGGAGCCTCTTGTATGCTGTTAGGGGTGAAACCTCAGTGGGCCCACGCTCGTCGGGAATCCCTTTGTAAAGGCTTCGTAGTGATCTCCTGGCTGCACACCTGGGAAGTGTGAATGTGGATCGTAGCCACTGGCATAATGGAGGTTCTTTTAGTCCACCCGACAACGGGGGATGAAATCACTACTTGTGGGTACAGTGGTACAAACTCTGCAGAGTCAAAACTGTCTTGACAGCCGTGCTCACGGTTAAGAGCGGCCTGGACTTATTCATGATTAGAGGATTGATGGTTTTGGAAGTTAAGCGGGGAGCTTAACATTGGAAATGATGTTATGGTTATTGGATTATGATGATGGGATGGGAGATTGGGACCATTTCACCTGTGTAGTAATGTAAGTGCTTAATAAGCTAAGGTGATAGGTATTAATTGCGTAGTGCTTTAACCATGAGTTCAACCTTTCCTTGTTCTAGCCATGCATGATATAATTTTCCCACACTTGCTGAGTACCATTGGTACTCAACCTTGCATATTTGTTGGTTTATATTGCTGCTCAGATCAAGATAATGAGGTGGTGTATAATGACCAAGACTTTGGACCCGAGGAAGGATTTTAGGTTCATGAAGACCCCCCGGGCAACGCCTGTGATGGAGCCCTAAAGAATAATATTCCGCTGCTTGTTTATTTACTTGTGATGAAGCATTAGTGTCCATTGAGACATTTGCGATGTAAGACTTATTTATATTCGACACCTGGCTTGTAATAAATGATGCTTCACTATTTGTCTTCACATGTATGAGAAAATGATCCTGGCATACATGTGATATTCACTTGGTTGTTTCTTCGGAAAAACCGGGTGTGACATAATTGTCCTCTCTAAGAAGTGCACATACCTCCACACTTGATAAACTTGAACTTGAAATCAAAAAGAACAAAAAGCTTGCTGCACTTAATGATAAAAACTTGAAACATGCTTGTTGTTCTACAATTGATTTGCATTGTTCTACTTGCGATGATCTTGATAAGAAACTACAAGATGCTATGAAAGAAATTTCTATATTGAACAATGCTTTACGTTCTCATGAAGTTAAATATTGTTCCAATTGCAAATTAAAAGGAAAAACTTCATGTGAAAATTACCTTGATCTATCAAACAAACTTGATAACATGCATAAGACATTAGATCGGTTTTGTAATGGGAATAAGAACCTAAACTTGCTGCTGAATTCTTCCAAGTCTTGCAATGATAAAACTGGTTTAGGTTTTGATTCACATGCTCATGCTAAGGAACATCCACCTAAAATTGTAAAATTATTAGGAAGTGGTTTGATTCAAACAGTTCCTAAACAAAAAGAAGTGGTTTTTAAATCTGCAGGAGTGTTGTCACGTTCAGGTTCAAATAAGTATACTGCATGCTCATCTAGACATGAACACAAAGTTAAATTTCATTGTACCTATTGTGGTAGATAGGGTCAGTTCATAGATTTTTGTTATAGACTAGCTAAACAACATAAAAAGAAAAGAATGCAAGCTAGATCTTATAACTCTCAAGCAAAATTTGCTGCACATACTAAACCGAATGTCAGGAACATGCAACCTGCTGTTATGAGTCAGAAATATTCAAAGTTTACCTTCGGAGCTTCAGTTTTTGCCTCCGGACCTTCTGTTTTTGCCTCCGGAGCTACTGATTTTCGTGCTACACAAGTAACACCTCATAGGTGAGTAGTTAAGAACAAAAAATCTCAAACTTTGACTCATAAACCTGTTGTTTTATCTCAGCTTTCGCATGTTATTCCTGCTGGACATCGTGTGACTCAGTACTGGATTCCTAAATGCCTTTTAACTAACCCCAGTATTGAGTCGTCGATGTATTGTGCTTCTATGTAGGTTACACGCTTTAGGAACGAGAACATTTGGATTGTGGATTCAGGTTTCTCACGCCACATGATCGGTAACAAAGAATGGTTCTCCTCTCTCTTTTTTGTATCACGTGTAGAGAATGTTACTTTTGCCGATAATTATTCAACTCCTATAATTGCTAAGGGTTCGGTTAGAGTAAATGATCACTACACTTTGAAGGATGTGGCACTTGTCAAAAATTTGAAATACAACTTGCTTTCTGTTTCACAATTGCTAGATAAAAATCTGGAAATTATTTTCAATAAAAACTGCTGCAAAGTTGTAGGTTCAAATAGCGAGCTTATTTTTAACATGTCTCGGTTTGAAAGTGTTTTAAAAGCTGATTTTGATATGTCTTCCTCTAAGCATAGATGTCTAGTTGCAAATGATTCCAAAGATTTATATTTTTGGCATCGTAGACTTGGTCACGTAGGCTTTGATCATCTCACGCGTGATAGTGCTCTTGACCGCATACGTGGGCTGCCTAAGCTTAAAGAGGACAAAGAAATTGTGTGCTCTTCTTGTAGACATGCTAAGATGGTTGCAGGTTCACATGCTCCTCTCACAATGACCATGACAACTGAACCGGGTCAACTTTTACACCTTGACACCATAGGACCTTCACGTGTTCAATCCTTCGGAGGTAAATGGTATGTTCTTGTGATTGTTGATGACTATTCTAGATACTCTTGGGTTTACTTTATGGCATCTAAGAATGAAGCTTTTAGTCACTTTAGAACTTTATTTCTTAGATTATCAATTGATTACCTAGGATCTTTAAGAGCAATTAGAAGTGATAATGGAACCGAATTTAAAAATCAATCGTTTGATCACTTTTGTGCTGAAAATGCAATAGATCATCAATTTTCTTCACCATATGTACCTCAACAAAACGGTGTTGTAGAGAGAAAGAACAGAAACTTAGTTGGGATGGCTAGGACTATGCTTGATGAATATCAAACTCCTAGGAAATTTTGGGCTGATACAATTGCAACCGCTTGTTATGTATCAAATCGTGTTTTCTTGCGTGCTAAGCTAGGTAAAACACAATATGAGCTCAGGTTTGGACATAGGCCTAGTGTCACACACTTTAGGGTTTTTGGTTGCAAATGCTTTGTTAAGAAACAAGATAATCTTGATAAATTTGAAGCTAGATCTGTTGATGGCATGTTTCTTGGTTATCCATCTCATACTAGAGGCTACCGTGTGCTTTTACTTGATACTAACAAAATTGTGGAGACTTGTGAGGTTTCTTTTGATGAAGCTAGCCCAGGTACTAGTTCAAATATTGCAGGTCCGGATCCATATCCGCAGGGGGGGAGTATTTTCGTTAAAGAAGAGGAAGAAGTGGTGCTGCTGCCCGAAAATTCAGCAGCTAATGACATTGTTCCAGCTCCCCATCTTGATTCACAGCCAGCACCGACGACCACCATTGCTGGTCCAGATCCTCCTCACGTCACAAGCTCATCTATTTTGATGAACATGAAGAAGAAGAAGAAGCTTGTGAAGTGTCCACTCCCCTCTGGATTCTCAAAAGTCATCATCCACAACGAATTATTGGAAGCTTGCATGAACGAGTTACAAGATCCAGGTTTTTTGACCCCAATTCTCATGCTCATTCTGCTTTTGTTGCTTCTTTTGAACCCAAAGATATATCACACGCACTCACTAATGAATCTTGGATTATTGCTATGCAAGAAGAGTTAGAAAATTTTGAAAGAAATAATGTTTGGAAACTTGTACCTCCACCTCAAGGTCACACTTTAATTGGAACTAAATGGGTGTTTAAAAATAAACAAAGTGAGGATGGGGTTGTGGTTAGGAATAAGGCTAGGTTGGTTGCTCAAGGTTTCACACAAGTTGAAGGTCTAGATTTTGATGAAACTTTTGCTCCTGTTGCTAGATTAGAAGTCATAAGAATTTTGTTAGCTTTTGCTGCATCTAAAGGTTTTAAGCTATATCAAATGAATGTTAAAAGTGTTTTTCTTAATGGCTACATAGATGAGGAGGTTTATGTCAAACAACCACCTGGTTTTGAAAATCCAAATTTTCTTAATCATGTTTACAAACTGTCCAAAGCCTTGTACGGTCTCAAACAAGCCCCTAGAGCATGGTATGATAGGTTAAAAACATTCTTACTTGAAAAGGGGTTTACCATGGGCAAGGTTAATAAAACTCTTTTTGTGCTTAAGCATGGCAATGACTCATTATTCGTTCAAGTGTATGTGGATGATATTATCTTTGGTTGTGCTTCTCATGATCTTGTGTCCAAGTTTTCAGCTATGATGAGTTCAGAATTTGAGATGAGTATGATGGGAGAACCCACGTACTTTTTGGGGCTGCAAATCAAGCAAACCAAGGAGGGTACCTTTGTGCATCAAACAAAGTATACAAAAGATCTCCTAAGGCGCTTCAACATGGACAAAAGTAAGCCTCTTCGGACACCAATGGGAACAGCAACAACACTTGAACTTGATGAAGATTGTGATCCCGTTGATCAAAAAGAAGATAGAACCATGATCGGATCACTTTTGTATCTCACGGCATCAAGACCGGACATACAATTCAGCGTATGCCTTTGTGCACAGTTTCAAGCCTCCTCACGTGCCTCACATCGTCAAGCCGTCAAAAGGATTCTCAGGTACTTACATGGAACTCAAGAATTTGGCATTTTTCTTTCTTCTTCCTCAACCGTTACTTTCAAAGCTTTTTCTGATGCTGATTTTGGGGGTTGTAGGATTGATAGGAAAAGTACTTCTGGTGCTTGTCTTTTTTTGGTAATTCACTTGTTGTCTGGTCCTCTATAAAACAAAGTTCAGTTGCACAATCCACAATCGAATCTGAATATGTAGCTGCTGCTAGTGCTTGCTCACAAATTCTTTGGATTGTTCAAACACTTAAGGACTATGGGGTTGATCTAGATAGTGTTCCACAGTTTTGTGATAACACTAGTGCCATTTGCATTGCTAAAAAACCCGTGCAACATTTGAGAACTAAGCACATTGACATTAGGTATCACTTTCTCCGTGATAATGTCGAAAAAGGGAACATTGTGCTTCAACATGTAGATACCGAACAACAATTAGCTGACATTTTTATAAAACGTTTGGATTTCACTCGTTTTTGTTACATTCGTAGTGAAATAGGGGTTATACATCCTCATGGCTTAAATTGAGGGAGAATTTTGAAACTTGGGAAGTCTATGTGTGAATCTGAAATTAAAATAATATGAGCATAGTATTTCATGCATATATGACTTTGTGATTCCTTTTTCATGCTGAAAGTTCTTACTACATTACTCGTGTTATACATTTTATAGTTTTTTCCATGTCTAGTAATTAGAATAATTACTTACACTAAATCTGGTCATGGTCAAACTTTCTTGCTGTTTTGAACTTGTTGCATGCTCACAGGTGCTTTTAATCATAAAAAATTAATCAAGTAATCAACTCACATGTTGAGTTTTTATGTTCAAATAAAAAAATAAGAAAAGATCAATAGAATACGTATGCATCACACTTCTTCTTTTGAGATGGCTTATCATTGCACTTAGATATGAACTTGAAAAGAGTTGTGTATGACTAAAACCATGTCCTTAAGCTTCTGACTGTCAAATGACATAGGCTTGGCTTGGTTGGTTAGAATAAGGCTGATGCTGCATATAATCTCTTGCAAATGTTATAAGATCAAAATTTGTGCTTTAAATGATAAATAAAATGCAGCAACAAGTGTCATGCTTTTAGGTCTTGAAATAGTTAAGTTTGTAAGATCATAACTTGCTTAAATTGAAAATTACACTTGATCTCTAGCATGGCTTACACTACTTTATGTATCTCATTGATGTGATAATGTAAGTTACTTGATAGTATGATTTGGATGAGCTTTGTGTTTATATGCATATGTTATAATATGCTCATAACAAATTAAAATTTATCTTTTGTACCTTGCTGAATACATTGTCAAAGGGGGAGAAATTGATCACACATTGCACACATTCACAAGTGTTTTGGCATGATTCTTCTCAGGGGAGAATATTTGGTATTTTTGTTTTTCTTCTCATTTTATTTCTGATTTACAAAGGGGGAGAAATTGTTTTCAAAACTTTTCATGTGAATAAGCCATTGTTCGGATTTTAAGTGGTGTTGTCAATGCATTCATCAAGGGGGAGATTGTGAGACCTATGTGTGCTGAATACATTGGCTTTGACGATAAAAGTTTTGAATACTACCAAAACACCTTTTTAACAAGGTCCGACTCTAGGTCCGAGCTCCTGCAAGGTCCGACGATAGGTCCGACTTGTTTGGGTAGCTCCGGCAAGGTCCGATGTAAGGTCCGACTTGCTTTGTCTAGGTTTGACTTATTTTGGCTAGGTCTGACTTGTTTTTGCTAGCTCCGGTGCTAGGTCCGGCTAGCTTTGGTAAGTTTCGTGATAGGTCCGACTAAGCTTTAGTAAGCTCCGGCGCTAGGTCCGACTAGTTTTGGTAAGCTCCGGTTCAAGGTCCGGTTAGCTTTGGTAAGGTTTGGAGCTTGATTGCAATGGTTTTGCTTTTAACTTGCAATGTTTTGAACTTGCTTTACTCTTATGGAAAGTTTGCTTGGTATTAGTTTACTAAGTTTTTGGTGTGTTTTGGTGGTTATGGCTGATATCATTTTGCTATGGTTTACAACATGCTTATGTGAGGTGCTCACGTAAGATGTTGTAGTTTCAGAACTAACGAGAGTCAAGTCGAGGACTTGTGCTCGGAAGTATTGGTTATTTATTCATGTGCAGGTGTTGATTGAGTTCAAGACATGGCTGGTGACGGGATCCATTGAACTAGTCTTAGGGAGAAGATGAGGTTCAACAACCAAGTTCGGGAGGAATTGTGGTTGAGTTGATCGGGAGGTCGCACATCATGTTTGGATCAAGAACAATGCATATGAAGGTATCGTGAACATTGTTGGAAGGCGTTTGCACGTGTGGAAGGAGTGCATGGACGTGGCAACATGGTTCCAAGGCGTGGTGAAGAGATATGGAAGTTGAGATATGGTTGAAAAGGTTCAACCGGCTGGATTTTGCGCTCAGGCTGCAGCTGAGGCGGTTATGGTTTGTTTATGGAAAGTTTCGAGTTGGTTATAATAGGATTTCATGTTAGCCATGAAGTAGAGTTGTTTTAGGAATGTTTGGGACGTTCCTAAGGTGTTTGGAAGTCTTAATATTGCTTCTATCTGCGTATAGAAGAGTCTTGAGCAGTATTGGAAAGTTACAGTTTGAATCCAAGTAGGAGTAGGAGTCATAGTTTAAATTGGATTGGCCATAGAGCTGGTTATATAAGCAAGGGAGGCTAAGGCTCGTGGAGTGCACGACTTTGGGACTGTTCCTCTTGTGTTTTGATAAATAAAATTCGTATTCTAAAGGAACTTTTATGCCTTGTTCGTACGACTTATTTCAGACAAGTTTTTCTCGTTGAGTTTCTGTTCAACACTACCTTGCTTCGGTGGTTTTATCATCACTCGAGTTTTACAGATCCAATTGATGTGATTCTTTTTGGATTGTCTTCACAACTTGATTATATATCATCTGTGAAAATTTCAGGGTCATTGAATTTTTGGTTTCTGATCTACACGAGTTTCTTTGCAGTATTCCAGAACTGTTTTTCTCGCGTAGGACATATTGACCTTTGTTCGATCTTTTGATCGTAACTTGAGTTTCTCTCAACGGATTTTCATAATTCTTGTTGTGACGTCTTCGTGACTTGATTATCTACAATCTATACTAGTTTTGTCACAGTTGAACACGTTTATATTAGTCGCACACACGGTTTCTTTAACAGATCAGTTTTCTGCTGAGGGGTGTTTTGTTGCTTCCGCTGAAAAGTTTTTATCTACCATTCACCCCCCCCCCTCTGGTAGCTTTACACGTGTACTTCGATCCTACATGAGGCATCGTACAAAAGGCCGACACGCACGAGGCAACAGCACGCAAGGTAAATGCACTGATATCCCTTGAAGAACTCGTTCAACTCGTAGAGGTATCGGTCACCACAAAGTACAACGCCGATCTAGAGCAGATGGCATCATTGGAAGTGGACAAACAAAAGAATTCTTTCCACATGTTCAAAACTGACGTAGAACACACAATAGATCGGAACCTCCTTTGGCAGATCCGATCTACCGTGCAACAAGCGCAATACGGGGCAGTAGGCAAACGCGTAGAAGCTAACGCGAGTAGTGCAGCAGGGAACGCATCCACCACGTCGTCACCTTGCATGCCACCTACGTACGCGCAAGCTAGACAGCCTACCGTGAACGTGCAGCAGCCATACTACCAAACGGTGGCGTATGGACCTGCTGTTCCACCCACAGGGAGTGGTGTACCGCTCGGGCCAGTACCTGACGCGTACTTTCCTCCATTACCTCCACAAGTTGCACCTTGCAACTTGCTTGAACCTCCCATGCCACAGAACAATGCACCACAAGAAGAACTTAGGGAACAAGTGACTAGAACCGGATCAGTGCAATGACGTAGGAATTACTGATGTACACCGGATTGGATTGTTCCCCTTGTCCCTAACCGGCACGGCTTTTAGTTGGTTCACTTCACTAGCTCCTAATTCTGTCCTCACTTGGTCGTGTCTGGAACAAAAGTTTCATAAATACTTCTTCACTGGCGAAATCGAGCTAAAATTGTTCCATCTAACCGCAGTGAGGCAGAGACATAATGAAATTGTGGCGGAATACATCAACGGTTCAGGGAAACTAGGAACAAATGCTTTAGCTTAACCATAGGGGAAAAGCATTTGGCCGATCTAGCATTTGTAGGGCTTCTACTGTATCTTACGGAGAAGATGGATCACGTCGAGTTTGGAGACGTCAACCAAGTCCTGCAGCGATTTGTGGCACACAAAAACCGAACAGAGAGGCTAAGGTACACGGTCGGTTCAAAGAGAGCAACCACTAGGACCGAGAGAAACGACATGTTAATCAGCTCGGGGAAGACTCGGCCAGTAATGAGGATATGGAAGTTTGTGCGTGGCCCAGTGGGTTGAAAACTATAGAACAAGCCTCTAGCTTGCACTTTCTTGAAGCCCAGCCCCAAGAAGAAGGAGGAGATGAAGTTTACCTTTGATGTAACAAAGTGTGATAAGCTCTTCGACACGCTCTTACAAAATAAAGTGATCAAGTTGAAGAATGGGAACGTCATACCACCAGCCGAGCAGCAGACCAACAAAAGATATTGTAAGTGGCATGACTCCTATTCTCATTCAACTAAAGAGTGCAACTTCTTTTGTCGACAGGTACAATCGACTCTAAACGATGGCCGGTTGACACTCGGTGATAGCCACCGAATGAAGTTGGATACAGATACTTTCCCTGTCAACATGGGAACTTTGAGGGGAAGAAGATCCTTGTGAGGACCGATCAAACATCGACAACCAAAGGGAAGAACGTGATCGTGTCTGATTATCTATGAAAGAAGATGATCAAGCCTTAGAACCCCGAGGTCAGCAGATGGAAGCTCAACGAGCCAAGAAAGACGACCCAATTCAAGCCGACTTTGGAGTATTAGATCATCAAATACATCAAGAAGAGGCAGCAAGTGTATTCCACAGGCTAAAAGATTGCATGTGTGACAGATCGAAGATTTTCACCAACAGAAGCTTGGGAAGCACTCTCGGTAAAGTTGGGTTTGGGAGGCATCGACACCTTGAGAAGCCCGTGATTTTCCAAGATAAATTGCCTGCCCAAGGGGCTCGGGGGGCACGGCCCGGGGTTTAGCGTTACCTCGGGAAATCGGTGGATTTCCAAGGTAAAACACCATCTTGTGTGGCTCGGGAACCCTGGGTGCAGGAGCATCACTCAGGTGAGTGAGGAACCAGTGTTGCAACATGGAAATTGAAGCAAAAACAACAAGAAAATACTGATTCCTCAACCCAGCCTCAGATACATGTAGGGAAGACCCAGACCGAAGAAAACACTAGCTCGGAGCGCCAAGTTCTGATTATTGGGTTTGTACCTTGCGTGATCCAAGATGAACTAGCCCCTAGTAACACGAGGGGTGAAGGCCAGTTTACAGAGCAAAGTTTGGGTAAACGGCCTGACGTTGGCAGCTCCAACATGAAGATGGGTGATGGTCCAAGCAAAGCCGAGAGACCCAAGGTAGATCCAAGACCTCCTAGCAAATGCTCTCGGTTGGTGTCTCCGGAGGGAAGGATTATCGTTGGACCAGACATCAAGTCAGCACCAAAACAACAAGATACAAAGGCTGGTTGAACGTGCACAACCACAACAATCCAAAACATTAACCGGCCAGATCGAAATAGCTCCAAGGCGGCTCAGCGGATGGGATGTAAATCTAGAGGGGATGAAACAAGACCAAATCAAGACAATGATTCGGAGAACAAAGCCAGAACACCAATGGTGTCCCACAGGGCTAAAGAAGACTCAGAAAAGGCATTTCCAACGGATGAGGGCTCTAGAACATGCTGAGAAGAGGAAGGAGGAGAAGAGGGATCGTTGGTTCAACCAAGCTTGACCAATGATGACCAAGAAGACTTGGAAGGAAAATAGGATTGCTCGAGAGGAAGCTAGAAACGATGAGGATGAAGAGAACATATCGTATAAGGATGAAAATCATGTCGAGGTAAACATGGTGTTTCATTTGACATCGAATTCTGTCTTCCGGAAGTTGAGGTGGCCGAGCTCGATCTAGGAGCTAAGAACACGGTTTTTGAGAAACCATAGTAGCTCGGCCAGCACATGAAGCCATTGTACATCCGAGGACACATCGATGGAACACCAGTTAGATGGATGTTGGTCGATGGGGGAGCAGGGGTCAACATAATGCCCATATCCATGTTTGACAGGCTTGGATACCAAGAGAATGACCTCATCAAGACCAACACCACTTTGAGCGAGTTTGCTGGACGCCCAACCAAAGCCAAGGGGGCATTGTCGGTGGAGCTCACGGTTGAAGCAAGACAATACCCACAACCTCCTTTGTTGTCGACGTGAGGAGTCGGTACTACCTGCTTGTTGGGCGAGATTGGATTCATTTCAATGGGTGTGTTCCATCCACACTTCACCAATGTCTTGTCCAGTGGGTTGATGACAGGGTAGAAGTAGTTGAGGCTGATAATTCAACTTGTATAGCAATGGTCGAGTCACCTGATCTTCAACATTAGGATATTAAGTGTCTCACAGGTCAGGACTTAACAGACTATGACTTTGGAGCGTAGGAAGGGACTGGTTTGTGCCCGTATGTTAAAGCTAACTGATTTCACTCGGCTCAGCAATGTAACTTGAAAATGCAAGATAAATGAGGTCATTTAACTTGGCCGCAGGAGAAAACTGAGTAATATCATTTACGAAGGAACGATATGGGCGAGCTAGTAGAGGACTTAGACGACTTAGGGAAGCTCGGGAAACGGTTTTCTTCGATGGACGAACTGGAGGAGATAAATCTTTGGGAATGATCAGCACATCGGCCAACCTTCATCAACAAAAATCTCGGATGTTCTCAGAAGCAAGAGGTAGGCCAGTTACTTAAATAATATATGGATTGCTTCGCACGGGAATACACTGAAATGTGAGGACTCAGCCGAGACCTTTTGGAGCACAAGTTGTCGATCAAGCCAGGTTTTAGACCTCACAAGCAACCATTCATAACAGTTCGACCCGGCCATACATGACAAGATCAAGGAAGAAGTGAATCTTCTACTCCAAGCTAAGTTCATTCGGCCCTGTAGGTATGCCGAATGGGTATCAAACATAGTCCTGGTAGAGAAGAAAAACACAGGAAAGTTGAGGATATGCATAGACTTCCGAGATCTCAACCGAGCTACACCTAAGGATGAGTACCCCATGACCATTGCCGATGTGTTGATCAACAAAGCTTCGGGGCACAAGATGATCAGCTTCTTGGATGGAAATGTGGGGTATAATCAGATCTTCATGGCTGAGGAAGACACATCAAAGACAACCTTTTATTGCCCCTGGTTCGTGGGTTTGTTTGAATGGGTTGTCATAACCTTCGGGTTGAAGAACGTCGGTGCAACATACCAGAGGGCTATGAATCTGATCTTCCATGATCTGTTGAGAGACATTTTTGAGGTGTATATGGATGACCTTGTGGTAAAGACAACTAGATTCCAAGGGCATATGGCCGACTTGAAGATATCTTTTGAGACAATGAGAAGGTATGGCCTTGAGAAGAACCCTCTCAAGTGTGTGTTTGGCGTGTCGGCTGGACGTTTCTTGGGTTTTATCGTGCATCAACACAGCATAGAGGTCGACCCTCAAACCTAGCGTTTGCACCCCATGAGCGAGGGATGCAGAAGCTCTCAGAATCACAATCCAAAACACAATACAAGGTTGTCACACACATCGTACGAAGGGCTAATGCTTTTACATTATAAGGGGGGAGCTAAAAGAAAAGGGGAGATGACCGAACAAAGGGTTACAGGAGGATGACGTCTGTAAGAAAATTGATGATTACAGACAACATCTACAATTCAACGAACTTGCAGGATCGCAGACTTCTGGTTAGCATTCTTGCAAGTTCACTTGCCCCTGGTCGGCTCCCCTGCTTGCCTCCAATCGGGTTTCTTACTCACGGCATCTAGACCCATGCCCAAGGCCACAACATCCTGGCATCCACACACCTCAACTATGCTCTAGCGCCACCGGCCGACGATCGGCCAGCCCACGAGAAGCGGAGGCTCCCACCAAATATGAATCTAGAGTTAGCCTTGATGACGACCCCTAACAGAATTCAATGACGATAGAGAGAAGCACTGTGTGCACACACCCCGAGAATCAACGCCGACGCCACCGGCCATTAGGATCAAGAAGCCGACGGTCAAACGCCGCACCTAGAGGAGGCACACTCATAGTTTGAAGTTGCACCAAATAGTACGAAGAAGTCCACATACTAGCACTCAAGTTTTCCATTCCCTCAAACTCACGTTGCAAGGGGAAAATAGAGGCGAGAGAAAGATAGTATGTTAGGAGGCGACGGGGTGAAGACTCGCTCCCCAGAGGCAAATTATATAGCCGTAGTCAACAATAGTTGAGGCACTGGGTCCCATAGACGCGTGCGCCCCAATGCCTCCCCGCCGCAGAGGGGAAGCACCTCTCTCGAAACCTTGGGACACGACACGTTGACACCCACTATAATGATGGTAAGACGAACCTACCTCTTAAGGATCCACGACACGATACAAAAAGACACACGGTTTTCCTCTCCTCGGACTCTGCACCACATTGTGAAAACTCCTCGCCTACCACCCACGTGGTATCCCCAGGCTCGCGAATAGGGACCTAGGCAAATTAAAAATCCTTCTCATCTTTTCACTCACGAGAACCCTATCAATGTTTCAGGTACGGAGGTCCGCCTATATATATATATATATCCAGAGGGAGGGGCATACAACTCGAGATGGCCAAAAAAATGGCGGACTCAGGAGCGCCCGGATGCTCCTGACATCTCCAATGCTCTGTTATTCGAGTCCTGCCTCACTAACCCTGCGGTTGCTCTCCAAGGAGGGTCCGCATCGAGGCCCCCGGGCCCCAAAAAGGTTTGGGTTCTGCACGGGTATACCCAGGTAGGATCCCATGGAACGACGGACACAGAGTCCCGACTAGGTCTAAACTTGGTTCCCCAGCCCTTGCGAAGAGGTAAAGTGTTTCCACTCAGATTAGCTCGTTAGGAGAGCTCGACGGCCCCAGGAATTTGGCAAACCGAGGTAAATATCTGACAACTCAACCCCTCCAAACTTAGGGCAGTTTGTGACGGGGAACGACACGTGTTAGGCCCAACGTTAGCACGAGCGAACTCGCCTCCTCAAAACACATAGAACTGAGACAACGCGCCCCCCATCTTTATATTCACACACACGGCGCTCTAAGGTACCTCAAGTTAATAAACCCGTGAGAATATATGAGTTTTTAAAGCCCACACCTGAAAATGCGATCAGAGTTCCGGGTTCAAAGGCCTACCTGGCAAACAGGTCGAAAGGGCCGCCCAGAACGACCCAGGGCGAGGGGTAGACAACTCGAGATGGCCAAATGAACGGCGGACTCAGGAGCACCTGGATGCTCCTGACATATCCAATGCTCTATTATCCAAGTCCTGCCTAACCAACCCCGTGGTTGCTCTCCAAGCAGGGTCGACATCAAGCCGCCCGGGCCCCCGAAAGGTCTGGGTTCTGCACGGATACAACCAGGAAGGATCCCATGGAACGATGGACACCGAGTCCCGAGCAGGTCTAAACTTGGTTCCCAAGCCCTTGCGAAGAGGCAGAGGGTTTCCACTCGGATTAGGTCGTAAGGCAGCTCACCGAGCCCGGGAATTCAACCAACCGACAGCTCAAACCCTCCAAACCACGGGCAATTTGCGGATGGGGAACGATATGAAATTTTAGCCCGAATCAAACCCGACCACCAAAAAAAGAGCCCGGGTGCTAACAAAGCAACCCCTGCTGAAGGGCTCAGCGCCTGGAACACCGAGCCTGGACGTGGCTCCAAACCAAGCGAAACAAAATCATGGCCCGAACAAAGACCAGCCAATGAAGAAATGGCCCTGGGGCTCACAAAAGAGCCCCACCTCCCGCCATCTAGGACGTAGTGCCCGAAATGCCGAGCCTAAACGCGTCTCCGAATCAGAAGAAGCGGGAGCACGACCTGAGCCAAGACCGGCCAATGAAGCAAGGGCCTAGGGGGCTGTTGAACAAACCCCCGCCATCAAGGGCACAGCTCCTGAAATGCCAAACCTAGACACGACTTCGAATCTGATGGAGCGGGATCACATCCCGAGCCAAGATCGGTTGATGAAGAAAGGGCCTGACGACTAGAGAAACGACCCCCGCCACGAAGGATTCAATATCCTAGATACAGAACCTGACATGGATCCGATCGATACAAAACAATATGCTAACTCTCTTATGCTCTGCCCTCAGGTTCATAACAACTCCCCGCCAAATGAAGGACATGCCCCCGACCGACTCAAAGACAGTTCGGTTGAGGGCCAGGGGGCTACTGATCGGGTAACGGACCCCGAGTACCTAAGGAACGGTGAAAACGACGAAGACATGCGGACTCAGCACGCCGATCGAGTAGCTTGAAGAAATGCCTGCACTAGGGCCCGCCTGAAGGTCGAGATGCGGGAACCGGCGACGACACCCGACCTCGGGGTCGGAAGAAAGCGGCCGGCCCCCAAGGGTCAGGACGGAAAGACCAGTCACTAAGGGCGACAAGCAATGTCGACTTGCAAAAGGTGGAAGGCCTTAAATGATGACAATAGAAGACGAATGAAGGACTTCAAAGCAAGATGGAGTTCGTACGTGAAGGGGCTGGCACGAAACATGACCCTATTGTCTCCTGTCCTGTCCCATCCGGAGCAGGTGGGCAGGGGCGAAAAGTAGACATCGACTACGAACAAGACAAGAGCAGAAGTACTCATACCCTCGCGCTACGGCTAGGAGGGCTAGGTCCTAAGCACCCATTGTAAACCCCCGCCTCATTTACGATGGAGCGGCGGGTAGGAAGAGGTAAAAGGGTTATAAAAGGAGAGACCCATAGAGAACAAGGGAGAGGCTTCTCTCCCCTGTTTGTAACCTGAACCGCACAAGCCACAAGAGCTAATACAAGGTCGACGACCCCCCCCCCCCCGTGCTGGACATAGGACATATTGTCTGAACCAGGATAAATCCTTGCCTTTATTAGCTAGCCATCCAGTGAAAGAACGTGAGGCATACAATTACTATTCGGAAATTCAAATGCCGACGCACGGTGACTGTTTGGCCTCACTCACAGCGCAAGACTACGATCACGACGCGGGGGCTGAGTCGAGCGGCGCCTCCTCGACCCTACTGGACACGAAGGGTAACACGACCACTGGTGGAACATAAGTCTTCAGCCCACATTATGGGCTTGATGAGCTCCGGGTACGTAGGCTGGCTTGCAAAATACTAAGAGGCCGCCCAGGGAACCCCCGAGTTAGGGGCAGGCGATGTGAGGCGGTCTACGATAGAGACGATCTCGGGCAGGACGAATCCATCTGACGCCTCTAATCTTGTAGTCGAGTCCAAGCCCTGCGAGCATCGAGGTAACCACTCAAAGGGTCGACAGCGAGCCGCTCAAGCCAGCGATGAGCTCAGGAACCATGCGCATGCCTCGAGCAGGGTTCTAATGAAATGCGGGCATCGAACCCCGACCAGAAAGCCCCTCGGCGCGAAGCAGGACCAATGGTTCCGACCATCCAAAATAAACAGGATGAGAGGGTTTCACTCGGCTCTACCCGGTAGGAAACTCACTGGGCTCGGGGGCTCGACCATCGAGGAAAGCCTCCGACTAGCCCGACCCCTTGGAATCACAAACGGTTCGCACAAGGGGGCGAGGAAAACTCGCCATAACGACAACTCGGCCCCTCGAAAGAGGGCCCGGGGGATTGACACAAGGACCCAGCGGGAGCGATCAAAGGTCGTGACCGGCTGCTAGAGGTCCATTCGTCGTGGCCGCGTTAGTGAAACTAGGCACTAACCATCTTTCCTATATTTCTGGTTGTGCAGAATTGAAGCCTTTGTTTTTGGTTGTGCAGGCTCGGGGGCTACTGACGGGGTTCCTGACCCCCCAGGGGGAAGTGGGGAGCCTCCCCTCGAGGGGAGGCTCAAGGAAGAAAGTCCGAGCCCGAGCCCAGGAGAAGACGGGGCCGAAAGGATAGGGATTTTGGTCCTGACCCGTGGGGTGAGTCGAGGGCCTTGCCCTCGAGGCCCAGGCGAAGGGACGACCCCGGATAGAAGGCCTGAGCCCAACCTCGGGTAGGTGAGAGGCAGGTGGCCTTTAATGCGGAGCAGGTGTCAAGTGGGAAGGCACTCAAGTGCCATCCCTAGCAGCCGTATTGAATACCCTTCACCTTCGACGGAACCGAAAAGGAGTAGTACGCGGGGCCTATCCTGACAACATGACACAAGCAGGCGCGACAAGAGGCTACGGATACGGCGGCTCCATCGAGTGCCTTGTCCAATGGGTGACCGGATAAGCTGTCCATGTATCCACGACCTCCTCTCCATATGTAATATGAGAGAGGACAAGAGGAAGTATATATAGAGGACCCAGGCGATCCCCTTGGGACAGGCTCTTGCACTTGTAAGAACCCCCCCATTCTTAAGAAAGAACAACGAGACACCCCAGACTGGATGTAGATCATCTTGCCTGAACTAGTATAATTTCTTTGTGTTCTTAGTTAGGCCCCTCGAGGACGAACGCGAGGCACATTAGTTACTAGTCGGAAATCCGAACACTGACAAAAAGTGTAAGAAAAAAAAAGAAAGAATATATAACATAGCTCAGTCTATGAAAAGGGTCATGGACAAATTTTAGTAAAGAATTACAAATATCATCTATGAATCAGTTAGCTTATAAAGACCAACAACTAATAATACTTCTGAAGCACTAGATTCATTAGGTAATAAGAGCTTATATATATTATAAATCTATAATATATATATAAATTTATAATCTATATATACTATAAATTTATAATCCTCTTTTTTTATGGAGACAAACCTAATTTTCGTACGAGGCCTTTGTGATATCCTGACTCCCGACTTAATAGGATTGATAGGGTACTCATACCATCAAGGTATATCTTCTTTTTTCCGGAAGCTCACCTGCAAAGGACTCCGGGGTTAAGCGTGCTTGGCCCGGAGGAATTTGGGGATGGGCGACCGACCGGGAAGTTTTCCAGGGTGCGCACGAGTGAGGATAAAGTGCGTAGAAAAGACGAGTGGTGGTATGTGGGGCTAGTCTATGATCCTAGAGAGCTGTTACAAATGGTATCAGAGCCGACCCTCGCAGTTTCACGGGTGCGTACGGGTCAGTGAGAAGGATACGGTAGCGTACGGGTCAGGGACGTGGGTACGTACGCATGACGCGTGGGTCCTCTGTGTGGCGGTATGGTACATATGCTGCTAATCGGACGTACGGTATGTGTATGCCAGTACTGAACATACAGACGTGGCTAAGAGGGGACGTTCCTGTCTTGGCGTTGACCGGCGAGGACGTCGGTCTTCTAAGGGGGTGGATTGTGTGATATCCTGACTCCCGGCTTAATAGGACTGATAGCGTACTCATACCATCAAGGTATACCTTCTTTTTCGGAAGGCCACCTGCAAAGGACTCCGGGGTTAAGCATACTTGGCCCGGAAAAATTTGGAGATGGGTGACCGACCGAGAAGTTTTCTCGGGTGCGCACGAGTGAGGATAAAGTGCGTAGAAAAGACGAGTGGTGGTATGTGGGGCTAGTCTATGATCCTAGAGAGCTGTTACAACCTTGAATTTTACCAGCCCAGCCTTGGTTTTGATAGAGATGAATGTCCTATTTGTGTGATGAATGATGCTTCCTTTTGTTGTTACGTGCTTATACATGCCATTTTCTTGATGGAAGGTTAAATTGTGAAAATTCACTCGATTGGACCACTAATGTTATTGCGTAATCTTCATGAGGTGAATTTGTTTTTGGAGGTTGAACTTGAAATTAAAAAGTGTTCTCTTGAACATTATTTCCTTACATGAAACAACATTATGTTGCACCACAAAATAAAAAAAATCCTATTTTGGATCACTACAATACATAAGGGGGCCCTACGCAGCAGTAAAGCTGTTGCGTTGTGACGATGAGGTCATGGGTCAAATCCTGAAAACAGCCTCTTGCGGAAATATAGAGAAAGAGTGCGGACAAAATACTCAAATGGGTTGGACTCTTCCTCAAATGGGCCAGGGTCACTCTGGTTCAGCTGCACCAACTGGATTCTCTACAAAAAATCAGAAATCCGACCAAAATGGTTCTCGTGAGAATCAGATTCTCTAGGATATATAAATTTTTCTAGTGCAAATTAAAATCTTCCAAGACCCAATATTTCCTAGATTCCTCTTCTAACTTTTTTTAGAAATTACCCACCATGCCACTGATTACACAACCTGCGTTATTTCTTTATAACACATATTTATCACAGAATCCATATTTCATAGTTGTTTCCAGCCAAACAAATTTCAGTTTCCTCGCAACTCTAACATGACAACAACTTTCTCACAGCTCACAGCTAGAATCAGATTTTCAGAAATCAACATTTGAACCAAGCACACCCTTAGTTCCTTGGAGAAAAGTGAGGATAAAAGTAAACAAATTTCTTTGCAACGTGTATTTCTGTCCTGCATGAAGGCCTCGTTTAAAGAATTTTAGATCATTGGGTACTAAAAAGTTCTCTCTAGAACATGCAGTAGGGCTGCATATCTTTATGTTAAGATAAAAAACAGTTTGCTTAAAGACTGATACAACACAATGCAAGGACCAATCGGAGGAGAAAGAGAATGTAACTATATCGCAGACACACAAGCAGCCTCGTTGTTTTGCACCAGCAGTGATCCATTCCACGTCCTCTTCTTTGGGATGTTAAAATACTATTATGAACGTTTTCCATTGCATCCAATGATATACATGTACTGATTTCCATCATATGCGCTCACTTTTGGTGCTTCAATTCATCCTCTACATGCACGAAGTCCAACCCATAAAGAGGATTTATTGGTGTTTCTAATGAAAGCTCGATGATCCAGGACAAGCGCAGTACGGTCAGCATTTCCTTGTCTATACCCCTTCCTTTTTTCCCTCTTCTTTTTTCTCACATCCATTTAAGAACCCACGTTAAATATGGCTTTTTGTTGTTTTGAATGCAATTAAGTAGATATGTAGGAAAACTGTTTGTGAAAGCTTCATCAGGGCCTCCAGATATTCTTAGTGAACTAAGAGCCTTGGCCGGTTCACACGGATATTGTTGGAATTTTGGTCCAAGACTCATGCAGGAAATAACAATAATTTTAAATAAATCTCAAAGGCCTATTAGTGCAAGAGAGAGTGGTGTCAGTGGCTTAGTACCACACGGGAAGTTTGAGTGAAGCAACTCCTATATAAGGGAGGTTGTTCTTCCACTCCTTAGTGAGAGGTAAGAAGAGAAGAGAGGAGTGGCCCACGCGCGCTCCTCTCCTCCTTGCTCGCCTCGCCACGCCTTACACACGCACGTGTTTGTGTGAATTCGAGTCTCGAGCCGAGCCTAACTTTTATTTTTGCTACAGAAAAATTCAGTTGGACTTTGTGGGTTTTATGGGCTGTCAATTAGAGACCGGACCGGACACTACTATAAAAATTATCTGTGATAAAGAGTCTTCACAGGAGGATTCATTAAGGTTAGCACAGACGGTCTTAACCTTTATGAATCCGCCTGTGATAATCTTTTTTCACAGGCGGTTTGAGTTTCCGCCTGTGATAATACGTTTGGAACCACCTGAGTTAAAGCTTGTTGTAGTAGTGCACGTTGCGGATAAATTGGATACGCAACCGAATCGATCTCTAACAGGGATTCTATATATTGTGGCGTGCGCGGTAGAGGAGAGAACAACCGAAAACAAATCTTTCCACGTTCGAGTTTCTTGCGCCGCCATTGTCCACTCCATCCCGAGCGCCGGCGTGCACCGACGATCGAGAGAGCAGGTCTTCAGAACCGCTCGCCCTTGCGATCCTGCACCAGGAAAGGGTGAATAAGGTTTTTGGGAAGCACTCTGCGTGACTGCTCACGTTCTTCATCACGGATCACCTACCGTTGAGATCTGGCGTTGCTGCCCAGCATCGCCACCAACGTCTGCACCGACCGATTGTCGTCAGATCAACGTTTGCAGCGATTCCTCCAGTTTAAGATCGGTACACCTAATCCGACTTCTCGTTTGCTGGTGTTTCTCGCTGTTTGAAGTCGTTTCTTTTCAGAATTATTTAGTAAATTGCCTATTTCTTCTAACAGATATGAAGAAATTGAATTGTATGAGATTCGGTTGTATCTCTGCAAACTAGATACTCCTAATCCATTTGATATGGTTGCACTATAGTTCTAAATATCATATGTGATGTTTTTATCACTTTAATATGCAGGAAATAAAATTCAAACTCACCTTAGTGCTTGTTTGGGTAATAATAAAGTAGTGGAGTGGAATGAAATAGAGTGAAAAATGAACTCATTTTTACTTCAATCCTCCTCAATCCACTCCAAATGGAGAGTATTTGACTGTGATAGTCTTAAAGTGTGTACCGATTCACATTCATCTTTCCTTTTCAGCCTCTCAGGTTTGCTTCAGGACTCATCTCTTTTTGGTTTGCTCCTGAAAACTTAGCTTATTGCTTTCTCTTTCTTTTTTTTCTGGCAGATTGAAAATGGGGATATTATCTGCTACCAAAAATGGCCAAGACTAGAGTAAAATATTTTTTTCTCTTTTAGGAAAGAACATTTACTGTATTGTTATAAATTTCGCATCAGTAACCTCCTAGTTTATATTTTTTAAATTCAAATGTCTATATGGTAAGGTCCTGATTTCTTTATAAGCAAATTCGGTTCCTCAATAGAAATGTTTATAAAGCTGAATCAGAATTACACATGAAACTGTTCCTCAATAGTAAGTTAGATTCGACTCTTGAAAGACACGATGATAGTTGAAATGACCAATAGAACTTGATATATAAAAATAATCTATGGTATCCCTAGTAAATATTTTTGAAGAACTTTCACCTCTTTGTGATAATAAATTGACACATAAAACCTCACCTTTCACCTCTTTCGTCAGGAGCAGTATCTGACCGCGAGAAACAAAAAATTAAATTGAGGATCGTAATAGGTGATAAGATTTCTGGTGTTGGATTTGCTGATTTGGCTGAGCCACGTGGAAAGCATAGTAAGAAAAAGTCATAGATGCAAATGGGTAAATAGTCTTGCCCAAGGAGTCATTTAAAATATGCACGGTTGGATTAGCTATCCGCTGAGTTATTAACATCGTACAAGCCGTTGGATCAGGATCGGACGTGCAGAATCAACCCTCTCAGAAAGTGTCTTGGAGCCGCCTCCACCGAATCCTTCTCAGCTCGTCGTCATTCTCCTCCCAATATCTAAATCCAAGCAAACCCTAACCCTATCACCGGCCATGGCGCTCACCACGCGCGGCGCCGGCGGCGCCGGCGACCCCTCGAAGCCACCGTCCGCATCCGACCCCAGCCTCGGCTTCCTCACGAAGCGCGACACCGAGGTGAAGCTGCCCCGCGCCACGCGTGTCAAGAACAAGACGCCCGCGCCGATCCAGATCACCGCCGAGCAGATCCTGCGGGAGGCCAGGGAGCGGCAGGAGCCCGAGATTCGCCCGCCCAAGCAGAAGATTACCGACCCCCACGAGCTATCGGACTACCGCCTCCGCAAGCGGAAGGAGTTCGAGGACGTCATCCGCCGCGTGCGGTGGAGCGTCTCGGCGTGGGTCAAGTACGCGCGGTGGGAGGAGCAGCAGCGCGACTTCGCGCGCGCGCGCTCCGTCTACGAGCGTGCCCTCGACGTCGCCCACCGCGACCACACCCTATGGCTCAAGTATGCCGAGTTCGAGATGCGAAACCGGTTCGTCAACCACGCGAGGAATGTCTGGGACCGCGCCGTGTCGCTCCTCCCCAGGGTGGATCAGCTATGGTACAAGTACATCCACATGGAGGAGCTGCTTGGCGCTGTCGCCAATGCGCGCCAGGTGTTTGAGCGCTGGATGGCATGGCGGCCTGACACCGCCGGTTGGAACTCCTACATCAAGTTTGAGCTGCGGTATGGGGAGGTTGAGCGTGCGAGGGCTATCTATGAGCGGTTCGTGGCTGAACACCCACGGCCAGACACCTTTATCCGCTATGCTAAGTTTGAGATGAAGCGCGGTGAAGTAGAGCGAGCACGAAGGGTGTATGAGCAGGCAGCAGATCTTCTCGCGGATGATGAAGATGCAGAGGTGCTCTTTGTGGCATTTGCAGAGTTTGAGGAGAGGTGCCGAGAGGTTGAGCGTGCACGTGCAATATACAAATATGCACTGGATAGGGTGCCCAAGGGTCGTGCTGAGGAATTGTATAGAAAGTTTCTGGCTTTTGAGAAGCAATTTGGTGATCGCGAGGGGATTGAGGATGCAATTGTGGGCAAGAGGAGATTTCAGTATGAGGATGAGGTGAGGAAGAATCCACTAAATTACGACTCATGGTTTGATTACATCAGGCTGGAAGAGAGTGTTGGGAACAAGGAGAGGATCAGGGAGGTGTATGAGAGGGCTATTGCCAACGTGCCCCCTGCTGAAGAGAAGCGATATTGGCAAAGGTACATATACCTCTGGATTAACTATGCGCTTTATGAGGAGCTTGACGCAAAAGAAGTTGAACGGACCAGGGAAGTCTACAAGGAATGTCTGAAGTTGATTCCTCACAAGAAATTCACTTTTGCGAAGCTTTGGCTCATGGCCGCTCAGTTTGGAATAAGGCAGCGTAATCTCAAAGCAGCCCGACAGATTCTTGGAAATGCAATTGGAATGGCCGGGAAGGGAAAAATATTCAAGAAATACATTGAGATTGAGTTGTATTTGGGTAACTTTGACCGATGTAGGACTCTTTATGAGAAATATATCGAACGGTCCCCAGCAAACTGTTATGCATGGAGGAAGTATGCTGAACTGGAGAAGAATCTCAGCGAAACTGATCGTGCTCGATCAATATATGAACTTGCTATTGCACAGCCAGCCCTTGATACACCAGAGGTTCTTTGGAAGGTATTTGTTCTTGCTGTTATCCTGTTAGCTTCTGCGAGTTTTATACTCTCTGTAGTGTTTTATAATAGATGCATATGTTCTATCTTTAGTCCTAAACAATTGACCGGTTTTAGATGATATCCTATTGAATAATTTATTACCGTCGTCGTAGTCACTAAAATAGTCAAAATACATTTTCTAGTGAACTATTCATTACCCATTAGGTGCCTTTAAGGGGCACCATTGATTAGATACAAATATGTTGTATGTTATTTGCTATTTTTTCCCTGTTCATTTTCTGTTTTGGTTAAAGATTTGAGAATTTTTCTGTCCGGCAGGAACATTTATTTTCTTGCACTTGTATTTTTAGTGTATCCCTATATCTTTTTAGTTCCAGCTCTTTGTATGTTCTTTTTAGTGCACCTGCGCCCGGGGAGGCCGCTGGCGGCTCGGAGGGGGACACCGGTGGATCGGAGGAAGTCTCGGGGGAGGCCAGCCGTCTGTGGAGTCCGCTCGGAATCGGGAGGGGGGTGGGGCGTCGGTGGAGGAAGGCAGCAGCATGGTTGTTAAGGCGTCGCTTAAGCGACGCTTAAGTAGGAAGGCGACCGGCGGCGGTAAGGCGTCCTTGTCGCCTTAATCCCGAGCTTAAGGCGTCCATAAGGCGTCCGGGGCGATCGAGGCGTCCTTGAGGCGTCCCCCGAGGCGAGCTCAAGGCGACGCCTTA
This sequence comes from Neostapfia colusana, assembly GCA_030760725.1. NCBI lineage: Eukaryota > Viridiplantae > Streptophyta > Magnoliopsida > Poales > Poaceae > Neostapfia > Neostapfia colusana. The sequence goes on from JASWHV010000015.1 coordinate 62,130,294, forward strand.
GCTCGGGATCGAATCGGGCCTTATTCTGGTTCAGCCCAGCCGCTCGGTGCGTAGAAGGTGCGTAGAAGAGACATAAACAGAGGAGGCAGAGGAGGTTAGGGTTGTCGGCGGCGGCGGTTCAAACCTCAGAGGAAGGCGGCGGCTCGGCCCTGCGTGCGCGGCGCTCCCCCGGCTCGGAGGAAGGCGACGGCGGCTCGGCCCTGCATGCGCGGCGCTCCCCCGGCTCAGAGGAAGGCGGCGGCGGCTCGGCCTTGCTCGGCGGCGGCGATGGCTTTCCTGCTCGGCGGCGGCGGCTCCTGCTCGGCGGCGGCAGGTCCAGCTCGGAGGCGACGGCTCTCCCTCTCTTCCGCTCGGGGCTCGGGCTCCCTGCTCTCGGGTCTCTGACTCTCTGTTCCGCTCGGCCGCTTGGGCTCTGTCCGGGTCCGGTGACTGGTAAAGCCTAAAGCCTCTCTCTCATGTGAATGAGTAATGACTGAAATAATGGATGTAGATTGAGCTGTCTCAAGTACTCATGTCATGTACGACTTTGCTCGTTGCTCATGTAGGATTGACAATTGACAATGAATCCAATTGAGAGTGCTGGTTCTGCCGATGCTCCTATGAATGCAGATGCTTATGATCCAATGGTTGATCCTAAACGAAGAGCAAAGTCCAATGATCCAGGATGGAAGTACGGTTATTGGACGAAAATTGGGAACAGAGACAAGGTGACATGCAATCTTTGCAAGACCGTGACAATAGGAGGAATCAAAAGGTTGAAAGAGCATCTTGCAGGTGGATATGCTGATACTCATATGTGCTCCAAGACTACCATTGAGATTAGGAAAGAAATGATAGCTTACCTGAAAAAAAGAACTAGACCAATTTTCCTAGATAATGATGTTGGGCAGCAACAGGAGCAGGGGCAGATTGGGGACAATTCTCAGTCCGTTGTTTAGCCAAGTTCAGGGACAACTGCTAAAAGGAGGAGAGCCATGTTTGAGATGAAGACCTTAAAGAAGACACAAGATGCAACATCACAATCACAATCTAGGAAAGTTGCAAGCATGCTCCGAAGAACACCTGAACAAGTTGTGGATGATAGACGCTCTTCAGGACCACACCAAACCACCATTGAGGCTAGCACAAAGTCTAAGGCTGACAGGAATTATGTGAACAAGCAATGGGCTTTATGGTTCTATGAGTGTGGTGTACCCTTTAATGCTATAAACTCTAGACAATTTCATATTGCTTGTGAGGCCACAACACAATATGGTTCAGGGTATGTGCCTCCTAGTATGCATGAGATCAATGAGCCTTTACTTCATGAGTGTGTAAATGATACAATCAACTTGAGGGCTGATCATGAGTTAGCTTGAAAGACTTATGGCTGCACACTTATGTCCGACGGATGGACCGATAGAAGGGGGCATCACTTGATTAATTTTCTTGTCAATAGCCCAGCTGGAACATACTTCCTAGAGTCCGTTGATGCATCAAATGAGGCACATGATACAACTATACTAGCTGATTTGATAGAGAAGAGGATTGCCCACATTGGTAAAGATAAAGTGGTTCAAGTAGTCACATATAATGGTGCTAACTACAAGGCGGCGGGTAGAATTCTAATGCAACGGATTCCCACATTGTTTTGGACTCCTTGTGCCTCTCATTGTTTGGACCTCATGTTGGAAGATATTGGAAAGTTGAAAGATTTTAAGAAGCCAATTGCACAAGCTAAACGGGTCACCACTTTTATATATAGGCATGGGAGGATTCTTGCAGCAATGAGAGAGAAGACAGGTGGGATGGACTTGGTAAGACCTGCAGCCACTCGGTTTGCCACTTGCTTCCTTACTTTAAAGAGCCTACACAAGCATGGTGATGCCTTGAGGGGTCTATTTGTGAGTGAAGCATGAAACTAAAACAAATTAGCAAAGACTGAGGCTGGAAAGAATGTTTGTGACATTATTCTTGCTAAGGTGTTTTGGTCCTCAGTTGAAGATTGTCTTAGAGCTTCGGCACCTCTTCTTATTGTGCTTAGGGCGGTTGATGCTGATGAAAGACCAGCCATGCCTGAGGTTGCAGCTCTAATGAATGTTGCAAAAGAGAAGATAAGTGCTAGCTTTCCTACCCAAAACAAACAAGTCTTGCTGAAAAGAGTCTTGGACATTATTGAGCGTAGATGGGTCTCACAAATGAACCATCCATTGTATGGAGCTGCACTTTTTTTTGAATCGAGGAAAATTCTTTACAATAAAAAGGAAGGGAGATGATAGATATGTGGGTGAGCTAAGGAGTTTCTTCAATGATGTGCTTGCAAGAATGGAACCCGATGAAGAAGTTCGGGCCAAGATTGATAACTATGCAATGCAATATCAAGACTAACGAGGGCCTATCTTCTCAAACGTCATGGCACAACAACAAGTTCAACTAAAAAGCCCTCGTAAGTATCGGTGTTTTGCTTGCTAGTTTCTCTTCTCCATATTAATTCTATTCTTAGTTTGTAACTAATATGTGGTTACATTTCTCATTATAGTTGATTGGTGGCGGTCATATGGTGGTCGAGCATTTGAATTGCAAAGCTTTGCAAAACGCCTAGTTAGCCTTTGTGCTTCATCTTCTGGTTGTGAGCGGAATTGGAGTACCTTTGAATTTGTAAGTATTGGAATCCACAATCCATATATTAGAGTTGCATAATCCATATACTCATTTAGCTTCTCATTGCTTAATTTATAGATGCACACAAAAAAGGAACCAGTTGCTACACAAGAGGTTGAATGACTTAGTTTTTGTTTCATACAACCGGAAGATGCAAAGTAGGTTTCAAAAGAGGAGGGAGAACGCTGGCCCAAGTTACGACCCCCATTGGTCATTGAAGATTTTGATTGGGACAATGAATGGATAGACTCATCGGTTGTTCACACCGGTAGGGATAATGCTGATCTACTTGACCTCACATGGGATCATGTTGATGAAGCCGTTGGAGCATCAAGCTCGCTTCAAGGTGGTAACCTTTCAAGACAAGCTAGCAGGTTGAACACCTATCAAAGGCGTGCAAGAATGAGGGCACAAGAAGTTGAGGAAGGTGAAGAAGATGCTAATGATTCGGACTTGGAGGAAGATCCACATGATGACATAGACGTGACTGATAGTGATGAAGATTCAGATGGAGATGATGGTGGAGAAGAAAATAATCCTACAATTCTCGATGAGTTTGACGATGGATATTGAGACTTGAGAGTTTGAGAGATGAGATCATGGGACTTGAGAGTTTGAGAGATGTTGAACTTTTAGTCTATTTCGTATCTTATGTTGAACAACTTGTCTACTTCTATTTTCTAATTACTACTTTCATCCTTATTTATTTGGAATTTCTTTATTTTTCTATATTTATTTATTACTAAGGCGTCGCCTCGCCTTACGCCTTATCGCTTAAAAGGTAAAAAGGGGGTTGGTCGCCTTAAGTCGCCTTACCGCCTTAATAACTATGGGCAGCAGGCCGGGTGGGGAGGCCGCGCCGCCAGGAGGTCCGCCGGTGGGGCGCGAGTGGGGAGCGCCGAATAGGCAGAGAGATGTTGCGGCGGCGGCGCTCGTGCGATTGCACGAGGAGATGGGCGGGTGGGGAGCGGCTGAGGTTAGGGTTGGGGGATTATTAGATATAAACAGAAAATGAGATGGGCTGGTGCTAGTGGGCTGGATGGGCCACTGAAATGTAGTTTTTTCTTCTCTTGTTCTTTTCTTTTTTCTTTTCCATTTTATTCCTACTCCTGTTTTTTGCTATATCTAAATATTAGTAAGGCGTTGCCTCGCCTTACCGCTTTAATAACTATGACCATGAGATCACGGGTTCAAGTCTTGAAAACAACCTCTTGCAAAAATGCAGGGAAAGGCTGCGTACAAAAGACCCAAGTATGTTGGACCCTTCCCCGGATCATGCGCAAGCGGGAGCTACATGCACCGGGCTGCCCTTTCTTATTGGGGGCTATACATCCTAAAATTAGATGTGACTTAATGACTTGTATCTCAAGCTAAAACGGGCATAATATATATTTATGTTTAATACACCACCACCACCACCACCACCACCACCACCTATGTTGTAATGACATAGCCGGACCCAAGCCCGGGGAAAGGAGGAGGGGTTGTGATAGGCTTGACGAGCCAACAACTACACTTAGCTATTCTCATGGAAATGAAACCCAATAGAAATTCGTTGGGGGCGTAACCCTCTTAGCGACGCGCCATATCGGAACCTGGGTATGGTGTTAAGTGGGCAAGGGCCGGGTCGCCACCGCCTTAGTGGCGCGCCATACCGGAACCCGGATATGGTGTTAAATGAGCAAGGGGCAGATCACCACCACCTTAGTGGCGCGCTACATCATCGTCCGGATGTAGTGATAAGTAAGCAAGGGTCTTTGCATCTTACTCGACGGGTGCAAAGCGTAAAGAAGCTAGCCGAGGAACATAGATTTCGGGTGGGTAGTTGGAACGTAGGATCCTTGACGGGGAAGCTACGTGAGTTAGTAGATGTTGCCATTAGGAGACGAGTAAATATCCTTTGTGTACAAGAGACTAGATGGGTGGGGTCAAAAGGCGAGAAAAGTCGAGAATATCGGTTTCAAGCTTTGGTATTCTGGGTCGGCTGGGACTAGGAATGGGGTAGGTGTTCTAATAGATAAGAGTCTTAAGGATGGAGTAGTGGATGTTCAAAGACGAGGGGATAGGATCATCTTAATCAAGATAGTAATTGGGGACATTATCTTGAACATCATTAGTGCTTATGCCCCACAAGTTGGGCTCAACATGAGTGCTAAGAGACAATTTTGGGAGGACTTGGAGGATATGGTTAGTAGTGTACCGATAACCGAGAAACTCCTCATAGGAGGAGATCTCAATGGTCATGTGGGTGCAACTAACCTAGGATTTGAGGGAGTACATGGAGGCTTTGGATGTGGCGATAGAAATCAAGAGGGTAAGGACATCCTAGACTTTGCCGTAGCCTATGATCTGTTGGTAGCTAACACCCTCTTTAGGAAGAGGCAATCTCATCTAGTGACCTTTAGTAGTGCTCAACACTCTAGCTAGATTGACTTTGCCCTCACTAGGAGAAGGGATAGACGGGAGTGTCTAGATTGTAAGGTGATCCCCGGGGAGTGTGTTGTGACACAACATAAGCTTGTGGTAGTAGACTTTCGCTTTCATACATGTTCTTTGCGGGACAAAGGTGTCAAAATCACAAGAACAAAGTGGTGGAAAAGGAGAATCACAAGAATCCTTTAAAAATAGGGTGATCACAGAAGGACCATGGGAAGAAAATGGAGATGCAGATAGTATGTGGGTGAAGATGGCAACTTGCATTAGGAAGGTAGCTAGTGAGGTGTTCGGTGTGACAAAAGGAAAGAAACTTGTAGGTAAAGACACTTGGTGGTGGAATAAGGATGTACAAAAGGCCATTAAGGAGGAGTGTTACAAGAGTTGGCATAATGATAGAAGCACAAGCAACATGCTTAAGTACAAAGAGGCCAAGAAAAATGCAAGGCGGGCTGTGAGTAAGGTAAGAGGACAGGCCTATGATGAGTTATATGAGAGACTAGAGACAAAAGAAGGTGAAAAGGACATATACAAGATAGCGAAAATCCGTGAGAGAAAGATGAGGTATTTCAATCAAGTGAAATGCATCAAAGATGAGACTGATCACATTCTAGTGAAGAATGAAGATATTATGAATAGATGGCGGGATTACTTTAATGGGCTATTCAATGATGGGAATGAGAGCACTATGGTTGAGTTGGATGACTTCTTTGATGACTCCAATAGGCGGTTCGTGCAGAGGATACAGGAGTTTGAGGTTAAGGAGACCTTAAATAGGATGAAAGGAGGAAAGACCCTCGACCCTGATGATGTCCCTATTGATGTGTGGAGATGTCTTGGAGATGTGGCAATAGTATGACTCACAAATCTATTCAACCACATTTTTCAGTCAAACAAGATGACTGAAGAATGGAGGAAAAGTATATTAGTACTTATCTTCAAAAATAAAGGAAATATTCAAAGTTGTACTAATTATCGAGGGATTAAGCTTATGATTCATACTATGAAGCTTTGAGAGAGAGAGTGATTACACCGCCTGAGGAAAGTGATCAATGTCACTAAAAACCAGTTTGGTTTTATGCCTGAGAGGTCTACAATGGAGGCGATTTTCTTGCTTCGTCAGCTTATGGAGAGATATAGGAAGCAGAAGGACTTGCATATGGTGTTCATTGACTTAGAGATGAGTCATGTGGTGGACACTAGAGAAACATAAAGTGTCAACAAAGTACATTACCCTTATCAAGGATATGTACAATAATGTTAGGACAAGTGTGCGTGTAAGCGATAGTGAGACTGATGCATTTACTATCACGGTAGGACTATATCAAGGATCAGTTTTGAGCCCATACATCTTTTCCTTGGTGATGGATGAGGTGTCGAAGGATATACAAGGGGATATCCCTTGGTGCATGCTCTTTGCCGATGATGTAGTGCTGGTAAATGAATCTAGGGATGGTGTTGATAAGAAATTAGAGTTATGGAGACAAATCTTAGAGTCCAAGGGGTTTAGACTTAGTAGGACCAAGACCGAGTATATGAGGTGTGACTTTAGTGGTGTTGGTCGTGAAGAGGGAAATGTTAGTCTACAAGGACAAATAGTACCTAAAATGGAATCTTTCCGATACTTAGGATCAATGTTACAAAGCAATGGTGATATTGATGAGGATGTTTGCCACAGGATCAAGGTAGGGTGGATGAAATGGCGACAAGCCTCTAGAATCCTATGTGATAGAAGGTCCCACAAAAGCTAAAAGAGAAGTTCTATAGAACGGTGATCAGACTCGCGATGCTTTATGGGGCGGAATGTTGGCCAACTAAACGGCAACATGTCCAAGAAATGAGTGTCGCAGAGATGCGCATGCTACGGTGGATATGCGGGTACACGAGAAGAGACCGAATAAGGAATGAGGCGATTCGTGATAGGGTAGGGGTGACGCCGATTGAAGAGAAGTTAGTCCAACATCGAATAAGGTGGTTTGGACATATCTAGCGGAGACCTCCAGAAGCACTGGTTAACAGTGAGATTTTAAGCGATAGAGAAAATATTAGGAGGGGTAGAGGACGATTAAGGTTGACCTGGGAGGAGGCGGTAAAACGAGATTTGAGAGATTGGAATGTATCCAGAGACTTAGCTCATGATAGGACCGCATGGAAAGTAGCAATTCATGTGCCAGAATCTTAGTCTTATTTTTTCTTTTTTTTCCTTGTTGTTCTTATATCTCTTCCTCTCTTTTACTTCATATATATATATATATATATATATATATATATATATAATTATTGGGTTTCATGTCTAGCCGACCTCAACATGCTTGGGATAAAGGTTTGGTTTTTGTTATTGTTGTTGTTGTACACCACCACCACCACCAACAACTAAGCCTTTGTCTCAAGCACGTTGATGTAGGCTAGATATGAAACCCAAAACTATCATAACTCTCCTTTACCCGGGCTTGGGACCGGCCATACCTAGAAAGGCATAGGCGGAGTTTTATGTGTAATACACCCTCTGTCCAATATTGATCTACGCATTTGGTTGCTGCACAGAGACCAATGAGAAGCAATAGTCCTACGTTAACCTGCTTCTGTTTTTTTGAGTCGATGCTTCGCTGTCTGTAGTCTCTGAGTTTTTTTTTAACTGGAGGAGACCCAGCTTCTCACCCAGCCCAATGGACCATCTCATATTAACTGTGGTACCCAGCCCAATGCATGCCACCATGCAATGTGTGGCCAGCTATGGTGCCTAACGTGATACGCAGATCAATATTGGAAATCCTTTTCTTTCATAATACGCAGATCATATATGGATGGAGGGAGTACCTTTTATCCTCCTCAAACGTGGATCCAATTTTTGTTGGTTTCTTTGGACATAACTTTTCTGCAGGAAAATTTGAACCAACTTAGTTTTGATACATTCTCATTTTGTATTGTATCTATTACTTGACATCATTCATTTCCATATAATTTATGAAGCCAGTTGAAAACTGTGGTCACTTTGGCTGCTCTGCTTAAGCGCCACTAGGAGCTAGGCGGAGCTCCACGGCCTCACTTACGGCTAGGTTTTTGATTTAGGCATTTCCCCCTATTTTTTCATCAACACGTGTTAAACTGATAATATGCAATGTTTTCGTTATTTCTGTATTTTTTTATGTTTGCTTGCTAAGAGTACAAAATTCTAGGACCGCATAGGTGGAAGTGGAACCTAGGTGCTAGGTGGAGCCAATTGCTGCCTAGTGCTTCCACTTCTTATAAAATATCTTCATCAGTGCTTCTCTAGAATCTATACTATCATAAGTTTCTAAACTCCGAAAGACTGTTGATGTGCCATGTCAATCTTGGATTTTTTTGTCTCTCTTTGAATCAAGGGAATTAAAGGTTTCCCCTGCTTTCCCATCTGAATAAAACAATGTCTGGGAATTGATCGTGCTGTCAGGCAGAATACCTGCAGTGTTGGTCTTGGCATTCTGCAGTCTCCACGATTACAAATTGTTGAATGCTAGTTGCATTTTAAAAGTTTAAGCATGCTTGTTGAGACAAGTTTTACTTGGTTTCCCTTTTCTTTATGTTTAGTTGTCATCTTGATCTTTCTGATTCCTGAACTTTTCAGTACCTTTACTATTCACTTCCATAATGATTCACTCATGCAACAAAGTACTAAGCCAGTTTGTAGAGTATCTGGAAACACCTGTCCTACTATACTGTATTGGACTTTTTCGCCTCAATTTTATTAGAACAAAACGGAGCATAATTGCATTTAGCTCAAAATATCCTGTTGTTGTTGGTGTTGGTGTTTTGAAAACGTAATTTTCTTTAGGTGTTGTAGGGTAATATACTCGGTGCAGATGCATTCTAATCTAATTACTGTAACATGGAGGCATCCTGTAAATTATTGATAAGATTTTGAAGTTTGCTCCTCTATTTAGTGCATTTATATCCTATTTTTTCTTTTAAAAGTGTGTTTTTGGAGCTGTGGATACCTACTGACCCATGTTTTTAAACTCAGGAATATTTGCAGTTTGAAATTGATGAAAGTGAATTTGATAGGACAAGGGAACTCTATGAAAGACTACTTGATAGAACCAAGCATTTGAAGGTATGGATCAGTTATGCTGAGTTTGAGGCCTCAGCTGGCTTGAGTGGTGAAGGCACTGAAAGTGAGGAAAAAAGGAATGAAGTAGGTTATCAGGAGCAGCAGCTGGAGCGGGTAAGGAAATGCAGAGGTAAATAATGTGTTTGAATCTCTTACATTATCAGCCATAAATGACTTTAATGACTCGTGGACTAAATATAATGCCCTTCTGTTATAATGACCAGCTGTCTTTGAAAGAGCATTTGACTACTTCAGAACCAGTGCCCCGGAGTTGAAGGAGGAAAGAGCTATGGTTCTTGAAGAATGGCTTAACAAGGAGGTGAGCTTTGGTGATCTTGGTGATGTTAGCTTAGTGCAGAAGAAGGCGCCAAGAAAAGTAAAGCGGAAGAGGCCAATCCCCACAGAAGATGGTTCCACTTTAGGGTATGCCCCTTCACTCAGTTATTTTATCTTGCACTTCTATTTGAAAAAGTTTGCCTTGGCATGTGTAGCATGCTCTGCATTAATGGGTATCTAGTCATTTACAAATAGCAAGCCCAAATCTGATGTCCTACCTTTTTTCATGTTTTGAAACTATGGAAACATGTTATTACTGACATAACGTTTCCTTAATCATTTAGGTACGAGGAATATATAGATTACATTTTCCCTGATGAAGTTACTCTAGCTCCAAACCTGAAGATCCTTGAAGCTGCTTATAAATGGAAGAAGCAGAAAACCGGTGATGATGATGATGAGTGATCTTGACATTCTTGCCTGCGTTGTTGTGAATATTTTGCTGCAGCCGGATTCTAATGTTGACGAGTGATCAGTCACATCTGAATCTGCTTTGTTGTGAATGTTTCTCCACAGCCAGAATCTGATGTAAAAGAGAATTTTCCATGTGCTAGAATTATCTGAACAGGAACGATCAATTAATTGATACTAAGGTATCACCCAGTTCCTGCAGCACATAGACCGAGTACCAACACACCAGATGCACATATATTATGCATTCTAAGTTGAAGTATAGTTTAATTGAACTGTATTGGAGGAAATGATTACAACATTACGAGCCCCTATATCAGATTCAAATGAACAAGTTATGTACAAAAATACACAGCAAAAGAGGCAAGCATCTAAAGGCCACGCTGTAGAACTTAAGAGAGATCATTGAGTTTTGTCTTGTTGGTATTCTTCCATCCATTTCTTAATCTCCTTGTCCTGATCTCGCAGCAGCACTTGCCATCCGCATGCGTGAAGCAATTTTGTGTATAACATCAATTGGATTTTCACTATGATCTTTTCTATTGTCATCTAGTTTTCCACTTTCGATAGTTTCAGTACAGGATTGCAAAAACCAAAGAACCCCAAATCATGTGTCTCACCTCAGTGGGAGGCAGTGTTGTAGGATATCGCCCATGTTCTGGGTATTCTTTGTCCCAGCCTAACGCCTCTTTAAAGCAAAAACAAGTGAACTTGGCTATAAAACAGTAATGGTCACATGGTTAGTAGTCTCTAGAACGTCACACAAAATACAAACAGTTTTTTCTCGTTTCCATTTTTTCTTTTCCAGCTGGAGGTGCACCCCAGTCTGTATTCTGTAGCATGGCCAACCACATGGGGATTTATTGTGTCGAGATTTTACATAAAACTATGGAAAAGTAGAATACATAGATTTTACATAAATAAACAAATGCCTGAAGGGTCCTTTCCTCCAAACAATAAGGTTCTATTTATATGAAGGAGAAGAGGACTATTTACGTTTGTTCCATTGGTGGGGTTAAGTATTACAAACAAGTGGATATCTAAAATTCCAAATTTTCACTCGATCGGTTCCGATTTGTAAACTGTTCACGCTGAACTAATACATATAATACCAAAAGTTACATATCTCAGTCGTAAGGGGTAAACGAAGAACGCCATTCTCAATATTACAGAAAGCTTACATTTAATATCGTTACTCAAATTTTATGGCCTCGGTACAAATAATCCTATCGTTATCATTCTCAAAGTACAGCAGGGCATGCACTTCCATTTTGTAATGGCATTTGAAGCCACTTTGAGACCTTGATCTCATCTTAACCCTAAACCAAGAGAAGAATGGCAATTTCTAGTGAAGACCTGAAGTACATTTCATAATTTCGGTCTTTTTTTCCTTCACACTGACAGCTGTATATCTTTGAACTCCAGGCCAGTGGCAAAACCGGGATAGGAAGCGCAAACACAAGGTCATCACATGTTTCGTAAGTAACTTAATTCAAATGTTAAGAATCACTAACATTTTTGCTACTTGTATGACCTAATTATAGCTGTATATGCATCTAAAAGCTGAAATTACCAACTCCAACCGGGCAAGTAACTTAGTTTCTGTAGGTAGGTTATCACAAACGAAGTAGATGATGGCAACTGAGGACACGATGATAGGGTTTAGGGGTTATATAGCGTGGCTGGGGACTTCTGCTCTGGGTTTTCGTCCATTCTTGTCGCATGAACTGAGGTTTTCTTTCAGTTCCGGAGGTCCTTTGTTATTCTGGTATGGCTATGGCAAATAAAAAAAAAGACACCGAGAAGAATGTGCGGTACGTATATATTTACTATTTTTTCCAAAACAGGGTCTGCAGCAAACCCCCACCATGCTCTTTGGTTATAGGTCAAAAACTACGTCAATAGTTATCCTGCCGGGACCGAAGAAGAGGCAACCGAAGCGGCAAAACGCCTTTGTCGACGTTTCCGCAGTATCTCGAAGATAGAATAAAGGGAAAGAGCGAAGCCACAGCACGAACGCACACGGGCAGCCAAACAAACGTTGCAAAGCCCACAGGCAAGGAAGAGATGAACTGGACGAGAAGGCGATCGAGGAGCAGTGACCGGCATGACAATCTTGCAATCCCAGATCCTCTGGTCCTCCTCTATGCCTGAATATGAATGTTTCTTGAAACCGTGGCCCTGTTTTTATGCTGGGCAGTGAAGCTGCGGCCAGCACGCGTGGCGGATTTGAACTTTTTGGTGTCGGAAATATTGGGTTCCCTGAATGGGGATCGGGAATGGATGCAGTAGCAGAGACCATCCACTCTGCCCATCCTGGGCACCGCAGCCGTCGCCCGCGTGGTACAGTACAATCCTGTGTCATCAACTAATCGAATTGACGGCACGGCATGCACGCATTTACTCGAAGAACGTGCATGGATGTGTAGACTGGTCGCGAACGGTGGCTGGGTTCCATGCAGCGTAGGCACGATGGAGACACATGGGGCAGGTGCATATGCATGGCTTAATTTGTGCAGTCGGAGGTGAGAGACGACGACGCAGTACATGAATTTAATCTGATGCGTACAGCGACAGTAATATTCGGACGAACAGTGACGCGTTACAGTACTTTCTGAGGTCCTACTAGTAGGTGCATTTGTTTCCTTGTTTGACGAAAAATGGGGCTGTTATTGATTAATTGTTGGAGCATCATTCAAAGTACCACAAAAATGAATGAGTGCGTACTCGTCTAGTATGAATGAGTACTAAAACAGTAACTAAATTCTCTGAATTAATTGATCGATCACCATGTACGCGGACGGACTCATTGAAAAGTTAAAGGCCATGTTTGATTTCGCTTTTTTAAAACTAAGCCGCGATATGGATAATCCGTTGCCTGGAGAATCTTGAGTGTTTGGCAATCTTGATTACTTTCAATGGATTCTTCCTGTCTGTCTGTGTCCTTGCTGCTCTAGCTGGGGGGCGAGTCCCCCTACATGGAGGTCATCGACTGTGTGCATAACACCACGTTGTCATATCGTGCCCCATCCTGATAGCCAGCGAGAGAAGGGTTGCGGCCACGGCAAGCGGGCGAAGGAGAAGAGGGGCGCGTTGGACGTTGCCATGTGGAGCACTGGGGGCGGTGGCGCCTAGAGGGCAGCTTGTGCGATTGGAGACCGTGGTGGCGGGGGCGGCGGCAGCAACGTGCATTGGGCTGTAGGGTTGACATCCTTAACGGACTAGGTGCCATGGGTAGGGCGACGGGCTTGGGAGGCTGGGGAACGGGCTGGGCGATAGGGATGACGTCCTCGAACGTCTGAAGGCCGTCGGCGCCTCGAGACCAGCAGGAGGGCGCCGGTGCCCTGCCCTCGATTGGGAGACACGGTGATGTTTGATAGATGGGAGACACTGAGATCGGGAGTACCAGGCCAAGGGTAGTGAAGTGAAAATCGGTTCGCTTAAAATGAAATGTTGGCTTCAGCTCGCGATGGGGAAATCCATCTTCCTATTGTTTTGGTTTTTTTAATAATCGGCTTAAAATATAAGAGAGAATTAAGCAAAACGGGTTGGATTTTCGCTTATTTTCATCCATAAGCTGATTATAAGCGAAAACAAACAGAGCCAAAGATCTTGCGTCTCAGCCAACGCTTACCCCATCGGTAAACATCCACCTTAGCAATTGCATCCCACGTGTCCTATATCAAATGAACAAAGAGAGAGAATCCTCGACACCGGTCCGTTCTCCGAGAGCAAACCGCCAACCCGAAGTGTCTTGCGCTCGCTGCAAAATCTCCATCCATGCGTTTTTTCTAAGTGAAAACCCGTGGAAACCCTTCAAAGCCCCACAACAAGCGGATGTTGTAGAATGGGTATCCTTTAAACCTTAAAAAGACAAATGCCCTGCTACACATCAAGAAGAGGCAACCAAGGACGTATTGCCATCTAGTTTTGATATTGTCCATCACCCAACACATTTTAGGAACAAAGATAGGATTTTCTCAACACAATGCAAACTCGTGCTATACTTCATAATACGATAGTCGAAGGTGAGAAGGAATTGGTTAAAACATCATTTAGATTTGCTTGAGATTCCAAATGGATTGATCATATTAGCACCTGAAGTGCAAACTAGTAATAATCGAGCCAATTCTGTTATCCATGCATTTATTATTACTATATATGATTATGCTTATCTATTGATATAAATATATTATTTCCGCTTCTTATTTTAATCTACAATTCATTTTTCTATACAAGCAACAAAAAATAGTGTATAAGATCAAATCCATGTGTTGTTCACCTGGATTTATGGACTCATACATATATTAAATAGTATACAGACAGACTAATAGATAGTCTGTTGTATAAGTTGTCTATTCTACTATCTGTGTGTGACAATCAAGATACTCATAGACAACACCTGTCTAAACTACCGTGGGTGCCTTTTTATTAGGATCATCTATTGCAGACATGAATGAGTACGTACTCGTCTATGTATGAATGAGTACTACACAGTAACTAAATTCTCTGAATTAGTTGATCGATCACCCTGTACACCGACGGACTCACTGAAAAGTTAGCGACCCTTCCTCTGAGCCATCACTCCATATGTAAACATCGATCCACCTCAGCAATTGCATCCGACGTGTCTAATATAAAATGAAAAAAGAGAGAGAATCCTCGGCACCGGTCCGTGCTCCGAGAGCAAACCGCCAACCCGAAGCGTGTTGCACTTGCTGCAAAATCTCCATCCACGCGTTTTTTTTCTGGTGAAAACCTGTCAATGGTGGTAAACCCTCCTACCGCACGCGCATGCTCTTTTTGGTTAAACCCACTCAGCCTAAACTGGGGGTGTATGGTGGGGGCGGGGAGCAACTTCTGATTGGATCCCCTTCAAAGCCCCACAACAAGTGGATGTGTAGAATGGGTAGCCTTTAAACCATAAAAGACATGCTTTGCTACACAATAAGAAGGGGCAACCAAGGATGTACTGCAATCTTGTTTTTATTTTGTCCATCACCCAACACATTTTAGGAAAAAAAGAGGATTTTCTCAACATAATGCAAACTCGTGTTGTCGAACTGTTCGGTACGACACTTCCCCCTGTACCGCTACTAGAGCAGTCCATGGAGGTTCATAATTTGGAGGGGCTAACTTCGCTAGATCGATCGACACTGATGAACACAGATGAACACTGGGATTTACATGGTCCGTGCCGCTGGAGAGTAAAACCCTACGTCCATGTGAGTGAGTGTTGTATTGACTTGCGCGTGTGAGTGACTCAGTCCGGATCACAATCCTTTTCTCGGAGGCTGCCCCGGTCCTTTTATAGTTTAAGCCCGGGGCAGTTACAATGCGACCCGGGGCCTGATAGGTGGCCCCGCGGCTGTCCGTAACCTATACACGATCTAGGGTATTTACAGCTACATGTAATGTTGCTGTCAGTGGAGTTAAGGTGCGCCGCCTGTCACGCTGGGCGCCTCTGGCCGAGTAGCGGTTGATGATGGCGTATGAAGGCTCTGTCTTGTCATTGCATCCTCTCGGTCTGCTGGGTAGCACTATGCCGTTGTCACGCCTCACCGCCCTATCCTATCAACGTAATGACGGACATGAGTTGGCGAAGACGTGTGCCACGTGCCATGCTTTTGGGAAAGGCGTGAGTCTTGAATGTGTGACTGGACGACACATGTCTTCATTAAATTCAGAGGCTTTACGTCCCATGACTGGTCGTGGGGCATGTGGCGGCTCCGAAGTTCTCCTCAGTGGGGAGGTCAGGCCCGGAGCCTGGGGACACGTGGCAGCTCCGACCCTCGCCTCAGCGGGGAGGCGAGGTTCGGGGACAAGGACACGTAGCAGCTCCAGAGCCCTCCTCAGCGGGGAGGTCCGGCCCGGAGCCCGAGGACACGTGGCAGCTCCGTACCTCGCCTCAGCGGGGAGGCCATGTCCGGGGCCAAGGACACGTGGTGGCTCCAGAGCCCTCCTTAGCAGGGAAGTCCGTCCCAGAGCCCAAAAACACGTGGCAGCTCCGGACTTCGCCTCGGCGGGGAGGCGAGGCCTGGGGCCAGGCACACATGGCGGCTCTGAAGCCTCCTCAATGGGGAGGTCCGACCTGAAGTCCTAGGACACGTGGCATCTCCGGACCCTGCCTCAGCGGGGAGGCCAGGTCCGAGACATTTGTAATTTTACCACTCTCAACATTAGGCTTCGCTAATATACCACTCCCAACAGTGAACTCGCTAAAATACCATTATAATAGGAATCAGTTCGCTCGTTTACCATCAAAATGTTTTAAATGATTGTACTGGCTAAACAGTATATGGAAAAGTCAAAAATACCCTTCAGTTCTTTTTTTCGTAGCCCTTTATACACCTCCAGAGCCGCTCAGCCCGTTGGTGCGCCGCCGCCCAGCATCTTGTGCGCCACCGCGCCTACCTGACTGAGGGCACCGCCCGCCGACCCCAAGCAGAGCGCCGCCACCCCCCAGGCGGTGGTTACCTAGCCGAGGCATGCTGGTGCCGGACGGCAGCGTCGCCCCCGCTCAGGAGGCCATACCGGGCTGCGGGTTTGGAAGATGCAGCTTGCTGCTGCTGCTGTCAAATTGCAATGGAAGAGTGTACAAAAGATTTTGTTTTCAGGTCCTTTTTTCCAAGTTTATGTTAGGTGTTCTTGATGTTCCCTCCAGACAACGAGAATTTCGGTTTCCTCTCTTCTCAACAGAAGCTTGGTCTGTATAGCTTTGGCATTGGATAGTGTGCTAATTGTTGAGGTAAACCAATTCATAACCGTTGTAGTTTGGAAACTTAAGGTTGTAGTGGCATGTAGCTTTTTAGTCTTCTATATGGCATTTTTTTAATTTAGCATTCTTCCATATGGCTGTTTTCAAATGAAAAATGCGAATAAGAGAGCTGAAGGAGGGCCTTGGCGCAGCGGTAAAGCTGTTGCCTTGTGACCATGAGGTCACGGGTTCGAGTCCTGGAAACAGCCTCTTGCAGAAATGCAGGGAGAGGCTGCGTAGAAAAGACCCAAATGGGTTGGACCCTTCCCCAAACCCTGCGCAAGCGGGAGCTACATGCATCGGGCTACCCTTTTCTAACTCCTCCTATGTTATAATGACATAGCCGGTCCCAAGCCCAGGTAAAGGAGGAGGGGTTGTGATAGGCTTGGCGAGCCACCAACTACACTTAGCCATTCTCACGGAAATGAAACCCAATAGAAATTCGCTGGGGCGTGACCCTCTTAGCGACGCGCCATATCGGAACCCAGGTATGGTGTTAAGTGAGCAAGGGCCGGGTCGCCACCGCCTTAGTGGCGCGCCTTATCGGAACCCGGATATGGTGTTTAACGAGCAAGGGCCGGATCACCACCACCTTAGTGGCGCACTACATCATCACCCGGATGTAGTGATAAGTGAGCAAGGATCTTTGCATCTTACTCGATGGGTGCAAAGCGTAAGGAAGCTAGCCGAGGAACATAGATTTCGGGTGGGTAGTTGGAATGTAGGATCCTTGACGGGGAAGCTACATGAGTTAGTAGATGTTGCCAATATGAGACGAGTAAATATCCTTTGTGTACAAGAGACTAGATGGGTGGGTCAAAAGGCAATAGAAGTCGAGAATACCGATTTCAAGCTTTGGTAAGATTGGCTGGGACTAGGAATGGTATAGATGTTCTAATAGATAAGAGTATTAAGGATGGAGTAATGGATGTTCGAAGACGAGGGGATAGGATCATCTTAATCAAGATAGTATTTGGGGGCATTTTCTTGAACGTCATTAGTGCTTATGCCCCACAAGTTGGGCTCAACATGAATGCTAAGTGGCAATTTTGAGAGGACTTGGAGGATATGGTTAGTAGTGTACCGATAACCGAGAAACTCCTCATAGGAGGAGATCTCAATGGTTATGTGGGTGCAACTAACCTAGGATTTGAGGTAGTACATGGAGGCTTTGGATGCGGCAATAGAAATCAATAGGGTAAGGACATCCTAGACTTTGCCGTAGCATGTGATCTGTTGGTAGCTAACACCCTCTTTAGGAAGAGGCAATCTCACCTAGTGACATTTAGTAGTGCCCAACACTCTAGCCAGATTGACTTTGTCCTCACTAGGAGAAGGGATAGGCGGGAGTGTGTAGATTGTAAGGTGATCCCCGGGGAGTGTGTTGTGACACAACATAAGCTTGTGGTAGTTGACTTTCGCTTCCATACATGTTCTTTGCGGGATAAAGGTGTCAAAATCACAAGAACAAAGTGGTGGAAGTTGAAAGGAGAATCACAAGAATTCTATAAAAATAGGGTGATCACAGAAGGACCCAAGGCAGAAAATGGAGATGCAGATAGTATGTGGGTGGAGATGGCAACTTGCATTAGGAAGGTAGCTAGTTAGGTTTTTGGTGTGACTAAAGGAAAGAAACTTGTAGATAAAGACACCTGGTGGTGGAATGAGGATGCACAAAAGGCCATTAAGGAAAAGAAGGAGTGTTACAAGAGTTGGCATAATTATAGAAGCGCAAGCAACATGCTTAAGTACAAAGAGGCCAAGAAAAATGCAAGGCGGGCTGTGAGTAAGGCAAGAGAACAGGCCTATGATGGTTATATGAGAGACTAGAGACAATAGAAGGTGAAAAGGACATATACAAGATAGCAAAAATCTGCGAGAGAAAGATGAGGGATTTCAATCAAGTGAAATGCATCAAAGATGAGACTGATCGCATTATAGTGAAGGATGAAGAGATTAATAATAGATGACGGGATTACTTTAATGGGCTATTCAATGATGGGAATGGGAGCACTATGGTTGAGTTGGATGACTTCTTTGATGACTCCAACATGCGGTTCATGCAGAGGATACAAGAGTTTGAGGTTAAGGAGGCCTTAAAAAGGATGAAAGGAGGAAAGGCACTCGGCCCTGATGATGTCCCTATTTAGGTGTGGAGATGCCTCGGGGACGTGGCAATAGTATGACTCACAAAGCTATTCAACCACATTTTTCAGTCAAACAAGATGCCTGAAGAATGGAGGAAAAGTATATTAGTACCTATCTTCAAAAATAAAGGAGATATTCAAAGTTGTACAATTACGAGGGATTAAGCTTATGAGTCATACTATGAAGTTTTGGGAGAGAGTGATTGAACACCGCCTGAGAAAAGTGACCAATGTCACTAAAAATCAGTTTGGTTTTATGCCTGTGAGGTCTACAATGGAGGCAATTTTCTGACTTCGTCAGCTTATGGAGAGATATAGGGAGCAGAAGAAGGACTTGCATATGGTGTTCATTGACTTGGAGAAGGCGTACGACAAGATACCAAGGTCAGTCATGTGGTGGGCACTAGAGAAACATAAAGTGTCAACAAAGTACATTACCCTTATCAAGGATATGTACAATAATGTTAGGACAAGTGTGTGCATAAGTGATAGTGAGACTGATGCGTTTCCTATCACGGTAGGACTACATCAAGGATCAGCTTTGAGCCCATACATCTTTTCCTTGGTGATGGATGAGGTGTCGAAGGATATACAAGGGGATATCCCTTGGTGCATGCTCTTTGCCGATGATGTAGTGCTGGTAGATGAAACTAGGGATGGTGTTGATAATAAATTAGAGTTATGGAGAACCTTAATGTCCAAGGGGTTTAGACTTAGTAGGACCAAGACCGAGTATATGAGGTGTGACTTTAGTGGTGTTGGTCGTGAAGAGGGAAATGTTAGTCTACAAGGACAAATAGTACATAGAAGGGACTCTTTCCGATACTGAGGATCAATGTTACAAAGCAATGGTGATATTGATGAGGATGTTTGCCACATGATCAAGGTAGGGTGGATGAAATGGCGACGGTAATCAGAACCACAATGCTTCATGGGGCGGAATGTTGGCCAACTAAATGGCAACATGTCCAACAAATGAGTGTCGCAGAGATGCGCAGGCTACGGTGGATGTGCGGACACACGAGAAGAGACCGAATAAGGAATGAGGCGATTCGTGATAGGGTAGGGGTGGCGCCGATTGAAGAGAAGTTAGTCCAACATCGACTAAGGTGGTTTGGACATATCCAGTGGAGACCTCCAGAAGCACCGGTTAACTGTGGGATTTTACGAGGTAGAGAAAATATTAGGAGGGGTAGAGGACAACCAAGGTTAACCTGGGAGGAGGCGGTAAAACGATATTTGAGAGATTGGAATGTATCCAGAGACTTAGCTTATAATAGGACCGCATGGAAAGTAGCAATTCATGTCCCAGAATCTTAGTCTTGTTTTTTTTCTTTTTTTCCTTGTTGTTCTTATATCTCTTCCTCTCTTTTACTTCATTGATATTGGGTTTCATGTCTAGCCGACCCCAACATGCTTGGGATAAAGGCTTGGTTGTCGTTGTTGTTGTTGTTGCTTTTCTGTCAAAAGAGACTTTATAATGTCTAGATGGTAAATGAGCGAACTGGTTCCTATTATAATAGTATTTTAGCGAGTTCACTGTTGGGAGTGGTATTTTGGTGAAGTCCAACGTTGAGAGTGGTAAAATTACAAATGTCTCGTCAGGTCCGGGGCCAAGGACACATGGCGGCTCTGGGCCCTCCTCAGCAGGGAGGTCCGACACAGAGCCTAGGCACACATGGCAAAGCCGGACCTTGCCTCAGCAGGGAGGCCAAGTCCGGGGGCCAAGGACACGTGGCGGCTTCGGAGCCCTCCTCAGCGTGGAGGTCCGGCTTGGAGCCTGGGCACACCTTTCAGCGCCGGACCTTGCCTCAGCAGAAAGGCCAGGTCTAGGCCAAGGGCACGTGGCCGTGCCAGAGCCCGCTTCAATAGGGAGGCTGGGTCTAAAATGTCTTCAACCCTCCACGGGGGGGGGGGGGGGGGGTACCGGTCTGCAGGGTACCAACAGTGGCTCCCGAGCCCACCTCGAGGGAGGCGATGATCTCGCGGGTGGGGCCTCCATCTTTCCTTCCCACGTGCTTGATTTGAACTTGCACCTTGGTGGCTTGAAGTGGCAGCAAGCCCCTTGCGTAGTGGGTGAGTGGCTGTACCTGGCAGTCAAAGAGGCAGCACATCCTTGGCGTAGTGGGCGTACTCGACAGTCGAAACGACATCACGTCCTTGGCACAGTGGACGCATGGCTGTTCTTGACTGGAGGGTCGTGGCAACGTGCTCGAGGAGCCGTATTTGGGCATTGACTTTGGCGTTTCTTGGGTCGACCGCTGTAGTTCCACGACACCAATTTTCTCAAGAACCACCAGAGCTTTGTTCCAGAGATGCAGTCTGCTTAGCCCCCAATTTCTGACAAGCGGACCTGGGTCCCATGTGTCATTGGGAGTGCGGGTAGCGCGGGGCAGTGACAGCCCAGGTGCCGCGCACGAGGCCCTGCCAAGGGTCGCAGGAGTAGCAAAGGAAACTTTACAGCGAAGGGTGATTTCTTTCTTACTTGTCTCCTCGTGCCTTGTGCTCTCCATCTTCCACTTTTGCGCTCAAAGCCTCCGCTCCCAAGGAGATCGAGCCACCACATGCTTCCATGGCATCCAGCCTTTGCTCCTCCCGGCTTTGTACTGATGAAGAACTCGGGCGCGTAAGGCGCCTGCTCGGCTGGTAGTCGGTCGAGCATGACGGAAAGATCCGTCGCAGGACGACCCCGCTTACTAGCCTATAGCCGGTGAGATGACAAGGTGAAAAATAAATTTAGTTTGCTCTATTTCTACTTCAAACATGGTTTTCATGCAACTTAACATAATCACAACAGCAATTATACTTTTTGCAAACTGTTTCCACACAAGTTGATTAACTACGTCACAACATGGGAGCAAGCGGTACTCAATAACCGCGAGGGACGGTGATTCGAATCAAACACTACCCGGATAACTCGACAGATACGCCTGCCTCTGAAGACCCAACTCTGGCGTCCTTCATTACGTCGTATGTGGCAACCTTTCTCAGAACACTAAACTGTAGAACCGGTCGCGCCGTCTCGGGCTCATAGGTCTAACGAGACGATGTGGTATGCCTCTACAATCCAGTGAACCTGGTACATAGGTTTCCTGGTTCCCATATATCAGTAAGCATCCGGTACACAACTCAATACTTGCTCCTGGACGCGGCATACGCATCGGTCCTTAACCGACACAGGAAGAGCTACTCGACCAAGACCTCCGGAAGAAGTTTTGGTGGACACGTATGAAACGTGAAGTTGCAAAATACGTTTCAGATCGCTGAGGGGGCCCGACCCCGATCACAGGGCCGTGCCGCCTTGCCCGAGGAATCGCATTGGGTGGTGCCGTGTTATGCGGCACCCAACAGCACACATATAAGGAACGCAGTATTACATAAATCAAAAGCGGAAGGTTACAATTATTCTTTGTAAATAATTTACACAAATTAGCTACAGCGGAAGTCTATAACCAGCTCACGTTGAATAACTATGAAGCACCGAGAAGAGGTCCAGCCCGCGGACTCCTCTCGCTAGCAACACGAAGACAAGGCAGCGGCTAGGTTCTCCAAGTGTGACGTGACTTGGAAGTTTCCGAGTCTCACCGGACAACCCTCTTTATAGCGTCGAGGTTTACCTGCAAAACCACTTATATAGCAAGAGTGAGCACAAAGGCTCAGCAAGACTTAACCGTCTCTCCTAAAGCATGGAACTCTATGTGAAAGTAACCTAAGACCTAAGCCTGTCCTTTGCGAAACGACTCGCCTACAAGTTCCTCCTTAACTTTCAGATTTTAGCCATAATAGTAGTGACCTTGCGCCCAGCAACATTGGAACTCCACAATCAAACAAGAAACGCTTCATTCCAATGTTACTTGTCCCAAGGTGAAAAATAAATTTAGTTTGCTCTATCTCTACTTCAAACATGGTTATCATGCAACTTAACATAATCATAACAGCAATTATACTTTTTGCAAACTGTTTCCACACAAGTTGATTACTACGTCACAGCGCAGTGAGCAAGCGATACTCATAACCGCGAGGGACGGTGATTCGAATCAAACACTACCCGGATAACTCGACACATACGCCCGCCTCTGAAGACCCAACTCTGGCGTCCTTCATTACGTCGTATGTGGCAACCTTTCTCAGGACACTAGACTGTAGAACCGGTCGCGCCGTATCGGGCTCATAGGTCTAACGAGACGATGTGGTATGCCTCTACAACCCAGTGAACCTGGTACATCGGTTTCCTGATTCCCATATGTCAGTAAGCATCCGGTACACAACTCAATACTTGCTCCCAGGGCCGCATACGCTTCGGTCGTTGACCGACACGGGCAGAGCTACTCGACCAAGACCTCGTCTTGTCGCTGTCTAACCCCTCTGCCCGGTCTCATCTTTAGAAACGTAAACTTTAGTTTGCTACCTTTTCCAATCCCCACTTATGTGGTCCTGGAACAAAGCTCGCGAGTAGATTCCAACTACTCGTCTTCTACCGTCTGTCCTAGCCTATTTAGCACGGCCTTATTCTACAGCGATGACACACCTCTACCCTTGACCTCAGGGTTCATGTTTGGTTATGCAAGTGGAGTATCAAACATCCTGGACCTAATGCACATACAAACCTCGACCAATAGTAGTGAACAAAGGGAAAACTTTAAAAACAACTTAAGTGCAAACCGGGGCTTGCCTTGGTTTTGCAGGTGACTTAAGTCAGATAAGATGAATTTAGTTGCTGATGATAACTTGAAGCTTAATCCCTGCCTTCTTGCTCCTTGATCAAATCTTCACTTATCCACGTTTAAGCACTACACGTTATGAATATGTATATATGTTTAATACTAAAACTTTTTGCTAACAAATGCTACAGACAAGTTTAAAACTGGAACTTTGTTTAAGAATTTAAAATTACACTGGGGGTGGTGGTTTGGATGTGTGTCTAAGCACTATCCTCAAGTGAGAAGTGAGGTTCATCACTTGGGTGGGGAAATCAACTAATGGTTGAACAGAACACTGATGATCCAGGGTCCCAATGGAGCTGGGAAATTTCTTGGGAGTTCCTTGTCACAAGAAAGTTCTCTGGACCAAAATTCAGAACATTTCACTAAGTGTATCACCCAGAACAATTCCCTAAGCATTTAAGCATAAAGGAATTAATTCTGATTAAAATTGCACTTTCATGCAAATTCAAGTGAACTATAATTTCATACATAGCTCAGAGAGTATGTCTGAATTTTCCTAGGATTTTTGGAGTTAAGGAATGCCCAGAACTGAATTTCCAAGTTTTGGAAATTCTCTGAAAATGTTTCTGTACTTATTTGAATACAGAAACTTGGAATTAGAATTACCCTAACTAAATCAACTCCAAATGAACTGAAACTTTTACAGGGGTCTCCTAATACCCTACAGAATATCCTGGCAAAATTTGGGAAATTTTGGATGAACCAAACTCCCTCTAAAATTCTTTTGCTGAAAAATTTTAAAGAATTCTCCAGAATTTTCTATTGGTTTTCATGCAAATTGGGTTGCATATTTGGATAGAGTTTTACCTCCTGAATCCAACCCAATTTGAATCACTAATTTTGGAGCTTCTTAGCAAAAGTTATGAATTTCTGAAGTTGTAATGGAAACTGGACATTTTCCTTTGAATAGTAATTGCAACCAGTGGCTGACAATTGGGCCCACGGGGATTTAAATGGACCAGTCACTGACTAGCCACACCGGGGCCACAGACTATTTACATGTGGACACACTAAATCCGGCCTCACAGCTGATCCGATTTAGGTTTCACTGTGACTGACATGTGGGGCCGGTCCCTTCTTCAACCTCCGGCTCTTCCCTCTTTCCCGCGCCCGCGCTCGCTCGCCGGCCAGAAATCCCCCTTTCGGTTCCCCCGTTCCCCGATCGTCTCCCGGCCAGAAGTCCGCCGCCTGGAGGTTTTTGAGGGCGGGAAAGCCATTTTCGGGGTCTGTGCGGGCTGTAGAGGACCGCAAGGGGTCGGGCGACGGGCAGCGGCCTCGGCCCTTGTCCGGCGACGTCGGCCGGCCTCCCTACCGACCCAAATCCGTGGATTTCTTGCTCCAGAGCACCAGTGACTCATGGCCGAGGTCGTCATGCAAGCAACCGAGCTCGGAAACGCCCCCAACTACCAAGTCATCGTGCGCCCTAGTTTAAAAACGGGTGTCCGACGATAAAACTCGAAGAACACCGTCGAGGATCTACTTTTCTTCCGGATTTTTGATGTCAGCGACGCGCCAGGATGTCTCTAGCCTATACCGTGATCAGAATGAGCAAAGAACTGCTGTTGATGACGAATTTTGAGAAATCCCCCCACCACGGCTTATGGACACCTCGTCGGTTTTTCTAGAAATTCCCGGGCTACCATGGATGAATTGCCTAGGGTCTTTGGTAGTGTGACGAGGAGGGAACGACACACCTTTTTGCTGTTCAACTCGGGTTGTGACACGGCCCGTATCGCCGGGGCGTCGAAGAGGTGCGGCGGCGACTCCCAGTGATCTCCGATGAAAAATAATTCGGCTGTGCACCGCTCATAGAGGCTGTTGGGTCGGCTGAGCCCGCTCAGGGAGTGCCCGGGGATTCTTGCGCCTGTTCCCACGCTCTCTGATGGTCACGCAAGGGACGAGCGGCACCGGGCGAAGCTCAGTCCGAGGATTGGTCGAGCGGCAGGAAATTCGGCCGTGTGTACTCCTCTCGGGGAAATAGGGAAGGGACCGAGGTTGAGGCCGAAGTGTATCATTTGCCTTGCTCTGCTGAGGTGTTACACGCGGGAGACATCGACCACGGGGGCTGCACGTCGACTCCTCGGTGGCGCCTCGAGCCCGCTCGGCCACTCGGGTGAGAGCCGATACACAGAAGCAGACTTAAGCAGTAAGTAATACTCCCCCCTCTCAATGACAAGTGGGGCCCATCACTCCCCTCTGCCCCAAAAGATCTTCAATTTCTGACCTAGTGCAAACTCAGCTCTGAGGAACTCAAATCCAAAAGTTATTTTTCAATTTGACAAGTTGTTCCTCAGATTTAAGTTTTAAATTCAAATTTGGATGAAATTTGCAAGTTCCTTTGATATTCATATCAAAGCACCTCCAAATTTGCTCCCAATTTGCCCCCTCTACAATTTGAACCTGGGGAGTTTGAATATGCCCTCTGATCTATGAGTTGGTCGTTGCAAATACAACTTTTTAAACATCAGTTTGCATTTTCCTTTTTGGAGATGGCCCCTCCTCTTTTTCTCTTTTTTGGAAGTGACCCTCTTAATTCAAACTGAATTCAAAGTTTTATTGCTCATGCCAACACTTTCATGAGTACACAAAAGTTTTTGTAAGTCCCATTTCTTGCATATAAACTCAACTTTATTCATAGCTCAAGTTTTCTATTTACAAGTTCTGGGACTTTTACATTCCTCCCCCTTAAAAAGAATCTCGTCCCGAGATTCATGATTAAGGACAAGGTGGAGAGGACAGTTACTCAACATACGCCTCTAACAATTCTGGATGATTGCGTTGCAAATACTCCTCGCTTTCCCATGTAGCTTCGTCGGACCTGTGATTTTCCCATAGCACTTTGAAAAATCGCAGCGTCCAATTCCTGGTTTCGCGAGTCTTTTCATCAATTATCCGGGTTGGTCGCTCAACATACGTGAGGTCCGGCTTCAAATTTTCTATGTCTCCCGTGATAATCTCTGTTGGAACTTTTAAACACTTCCGCAACTGAGATATGTGGAAGACGTTATGTACTCCGGCTAAGGTTGCCGGCAACTCCAAACGGTATGCTACGGGTCCACATCTTTCAATGATGACGAAGGGACCGATAAAACGCGGAGCTAATTTTCCTTTCACTCCGAATCGGTGAATGCCCTTCATAGGAGATACGCGGAGGTATACGTGGTCCCCAACATGGAAATCCAGAGGACGACGTCTCTTATCCGCATAGCTCTTTTGTCTGGACTGAGCGGCTTTAAGATTTGCTTGAATAAGCCGTACCCGCTCTTCCGCTTCATTTACGAGATCAATCCCGTAAATAACTCTCTCGCCGGCTTCACACCAGTTCAAGGGTGTGCGGCACTTCCGGCCGTAGAGAGCTTCATAAGGCGCCATTTTGATACTTGATTGATACCCGTTGTTATAAGAGAACTCCGCCAACGGTAAGTGATCATCCCAGCTCATACCGTGATGAATGGTACATGCTCTCAGCATATCTTCAAGTATTTGATTCACCCTCTCAGTTTGCCCATCGGTTTGAGGGTGATACACGGAGCTTCGAATCAATTTAGTTCCCAAGGATGTGTGCAGCTGTTCCCAGAAGCGGGATACGAACAGCGATCCTCTGTCGGACACAATGGTACGGGGAACCTCATACAAGTAAAAGATTCGTGCTATGTACAACTCCGCATACTTTTTGGCGCTGTATTTGGTACGCACCGGAATGAAGCGTGCTGATTTGGTTAACCGGTCCATGATTACCCAAATCGAATCATGCTTATTAGCTGTGAGAGGTAGTCCAACGATGAAGTCCATACTAATATCCTCCCACTTCCATGCCGGAACGCTTAACGGTTGTAAGGTTCCCGCTTTCTTCATGTGGTCGGCTTTAACTCGCCGGCACGTATCACATTCTGATACGTATTTAGCAACTTCTCTCTTCATCCGAGTCCACCAGAATTTAGTCCTCAATTCTTGGTACATCTTGTTGCTGCCCGGATGAATAGAAAATTTGGATAAGTGAGCCTCATCCAAAATTTTCTTCCGCAGCCTCATATCACGGGGTACGACTATCCGGTCCTTGAACCATAGAGTGTCTTCCTCATCTAACCGGAAACATTTCATTTCTCCGTTCTTCAATCTCCTTCTGATATGAGCCATGCCCTTGTCTTTCTTTTGAGCTGCCATAACCTCCTCTTTTATTGTGGGTATGAGGGCTAGGTTATGCAGAGCTCCAAATGGAACCAAGTAAAGACTTGGTTCTCCCTCTTCTATCGGCGTGATGGTTAGGCTATGAATATGAGACTTCCGGCTGAGTGCATCGGCAACCACATTTGCCTTGCCCGGATGATAATGAATTTCAATCTCATAGTCCTTGATCAGCTCCAACCATCGCCGTTGCCGCATATTCAACTCCTTTTGAGTGAATATGTACTTCAAACTTTTGTGGTCGGTGTAGAGATGAACCAGATTTCCCAATAGGTAATGTCTCCACATCTTCAAAGCTAGTACCACGGCAGCAAGCTCGAGATCATGAGTTGGATAATGTTTTTCATGATTCCGTAATTGTCGTGATCCATATGCGACCACACGTCCTCCTTGCATGAGTACACAACCAAGCCCGACGCCGGATGCATCACAATAAACATCAAAAGGCTTCGTTGTATCCGGTTGAGCTAGAACCGGGGCTGTTGTGAGGTGTTTCACCAACGCTTGAAAAGCTTCCTCACATGGCTTGCTCCAATCATATTTGATGCCCTTCTTCAGTAGCTCTGTCATAGGTTTGGAGATTTTTGAGAAGCTCGGGATGAACCTCCGGTAATATCCCGCCAAACCCAAGAAGCTACGAACTTCGTGGACTGATGTTGGAGACTTCCATTTCAGCACTTGATCAATCTTGCTTGGATCAACAGCAATGCCTTCCGCTGAAATAATGTGCCCAAGAAATAACACTTGGTTGATCCAGAATTCACATTTACTAAACTTTGCATAAAGCTTGTGGTCTCGCAGTCGTTGGAGCACAATATGCAAATGTTTAGCGTGTTCCTCTTCAGATTTGGAATAGACCAAAATGTCGTCGATGAATACCACGACGAACTGATCCAGCTCCGGCATGAACCCCGAGTTCATAAGATACATAAAGTGGGCCGGAGCATTGGTCAACCCAAATGACATGACAAGATATTCATAGAGTCCATATCTTGTCGAGAATGCTGTTTTCGGGACATCTTCCGCTCGAATCTTGATTTGATGATATCCCGACCTTAAGTCCATCTTGGAGAAGACTTTAGCACCCACTAGTTGATCGAAGAGGATATCAATTCTTGGTAGTGGATACTTGTTCTTTATGGTCACAGCATTTAAAGGACGATAATCGACGCATAGCCTCAGCGTCTCATCCTTCTTCTTTACAAACAAAGCTGAGCAACCCCAGGGTGACGAACTTGGACGAATAAACCCCTTGTCCATCAGATCTTTGAGTTGCTCCTTCAGCTCGGCTAATTCATTCGGAGCCATTTTGTATGGTCTCCGAGAGATCGGCGTGGTTCCCGGTATCAACTCTATTTTGAATTCCACCTCGCGCTCAGGTGGTAAGCCTGGAAGATCTTCGGGAAACACGTCCGGATATTCACGGACTACCGGAATGTCTTCTATCTTGCACGCCTCGGCATTACATACTTCCGGGTTCTTGGAAATCGCTTCGCCGAGGTACAAAGTTTGACGTCCGTGAAGTGGAGAGTCCAAGTGAACACTCCTGTTCTCGATGTCCAGAACAGCCTTGTGGAAGGTCAACCATGATATTCCCAATATGGCATTGATTCCCTGGTCTTCGAGAATGATGAGGGTGGTAGGATAAATTTTTCCACCCAAGCAAAGTGGTGCTCGAGAAACGACTTCATTAGTTGAGATGTCTCCACCTGGCGAATGAATAAGGTAAGAACCTTTTGTGACAGTTGTGGAGATCTGATCCCGGATCACCGTTGCCCTGCTAATGAAGTTATGTGTTGCACCAGAGTCGAATAAAATGACAACCGGCTTGTCATTTAAGGTGAACCTGCCGCCAAGAACAGGTCCTCCCATTGGCAGATCATCGACTGACACATAATTGACTGTTCCCACCTTGGACATAGCTTTTCTTGGCTGTCCAAGATCACTCTGTTGAACTGGACCCGCAGACCCATTTTTGCTGCTCGGTTCAGTTGCTTCATTGACCTTAATTTTCAAGCTGAAGTGGGACAGCACCTTGCTCGGCTGAGAAATCACCTTGTTCATCTTCAACCTCTTGAGGGAAAAAGTATTCTGGTGCACCTTGTTGATACTGAGGTGCATAAGAAATAAGTTGCTGCTGCGGTGGAGGTGAATAAGACCTCTGTGGAGTAGAAGAGTCGTCACACTCCCAGAATGATTGCACCTCTTGTGGAATCTCCCGACCGGAAGGTGAACGAATTACCAACCGATACTTCTGGGGTAGACGATTGTCTTCATCCTATGATGAGTCCCTCTCCCTCTTTTCTTTGAGG
Source organism: Neostapfia colusana (assembly GCA_030760725.1). Lineage (NCBI taxonomy): Eukaryota > Viridiplantae > Streptophyta > Magnoliopsida > Poales > Poaceae > Neostapfia > Neostapfia colusana. The sequence continues at coordinate 62,160,326 of JASWHV010000015.1, forward strand.
TAGAGGTTGGAATGATATTCTTGAGCGATAGTACAGCTCACAAACTCATCAAAATTCTCTTGGCTAACTTGAGCCAATTCACATCGCAGCCTAGCAGTCAGCCCTCGGTAGAAATGATAACCTTTCATGGCTGGTGATTTCACATAGTCAGGGACATATTGAGCTAAGCGGTTGAATTCCTTCGCATACTCAATAACACTCATGTCCCCTTGCTTCAGACTCCAGAACTCATCCAGACTGGTTTACATTATGCCCGCAGGGATGAAACGAGCACGAAATGCAGCCTGGAACTCCGCCCATGTGACACGATGCCCTGCTGGTTGGACAGCAAGGTAGTCTGCCCACCATGCTCCAGCAAAGCCGTGAAGCTGCTGAGCGGCATATAGAGTCTTTGAGAATTCATTACATTGGATCAACCCAAACTTGGACTCGATGACACGTAACCAGTGATTTGCTTCACAAGGGTCAGCCGCCTCGGAGAATACCGGCGGTTGTATCGCCAAGAAATCCAGATACGTGCTCTGGGTGGGCATGTGACGTTGAACTTCTTGATCTATGCCTTGCTGAACTATGGTTTGGAGAGTTTCATTCATCTTCGCCATAATTTCGGCCAATCCGGTTGGCGATGGCTCTTGTGATGAAGTCGAGTCATTCCCACCTCGACTTGAATCTCCAAGCTCCATTTGAGAATGTGTGCGTACCATACTGCACGAAACAAAATTTTGAGTCAATCAAAATTCTATCTCAGTAGTAAGTAAAGATAAGTAAAACATGAACATGTCATGAACTTTATGAAAGCATAACCACATTCATGTTTAAACCAATCTTATGTACGCTAAGCTAATCAGCGGGACTACCCTGACCAGCTCACACAAACTCCAAATTTTACTCAAGTTATCAACAGATTCTAGACTTGAGTTCCATACCAAAGTTTTAGTAAACTTCAGTAGCTTTCCAACAAGTACTTATGTGCTCCTTAAGGATTTTTCTACAGGAAGTTATGGCTTAAAAACAGAAAGGTCCAGAGAGGTTTTTGCTACTGTCCTGGTTCTGAACAGTTTGCCTTCAACTGGACTTTTCACGAAGTTAACGTGTGATTTTGCTCTGGAGGTCTACAAAGGAGTTGTAGAGCACTGAAAAATCTTTCCAGAACTGTATCATACACCTCAATGGGTTAAATCTACTCAGAGTTATGCTCTGTTAAAGCCCAGCAAGAATTCCTGCCAGAAACAGAGCACTCTGTTTTTTTTTGAAAACTTTGATACCTAGTTATACTCTCATTTGAATCTTAGCTCAAAATAAGAGTTCAGTAGCTACTACTTGTTTTAAACTTCCATTTTTAGTTGAAAGTTAGTTCATGAATCATTTCTTCTTAGGAAAGAGGTTATTAAGTGTAGTACGGTGTCGATGCACCGTAAGAACATGTCGGTACTACGTAGCCTTACCAAAAGAAATTCCTAAACCGGATTATACCGGCATATCCGTTTTATCAGTGGCACTAAGACGGTCTCTCGCACACGTGTACTACACGGGATACGTACGTGGTTAGTACCTGCAGAAGATCACTCAATAGTGGTGCACTCAAAGGTTGTTTCATTTCAGGCAGTTCTATAATTGAAAGTAAATACAAACGCCCGTATCATTGTCATACGGCCGTCCTTGAGTTAAGTCACATCTCAAGGTACGTGATCATGTTTCAACACCACACGACGGGGAACCTGAGTATGTCATGAACGGGTCGTCACGGTTGGGAATGTTATCATCCCAACGGATACCACCTACTGCCCTGCAGGGCACGCCGATGGCAAGCGTTGCGTATGTCCTCCTGGGCTACTTCTAGAAGAACACACTATCGCGTTACTGACTACACGATGGGGTCTCCACTTACTTGCCTAATGCACGCTAGGGATCAGCGTTTCATATGAACTCAGGAACATGAAGAGTCCAAGAGTTTCATATTAACATCTCACACCAAGCTGTGAGATCTAACCCTGAACCACTTTCCTCGTCAGGGGAGCTAACCGAAATTGAACCGCTTTCGGTGGCGTTCCTTACCATTCTTACCTGAACGTAGGTGCGTCGTTACATAATGAAAGTTCAGAATTAAAACATATATGTTAGTCTTGCCACTTTAAGTAACTATACTACTATAGTCCTTATGTGGGCCTAATACCGTTTCCTCACCGTATCCTAAGGTTTTGTCGTAATACCATCCTTATTCCGTGTGCTATTACCAATGCGGCTCTGATACCACACTGAGGGGGCCCGACCCCGATCACAGGGCCGTGCCGCCTTGCCCGAGGAATCGCATTGGGTGGTGCCGTGTTATGCGGCACCCAACAGCACACATATAAGGAACGCAGTATTACATAAATCAAAAGCGGAAGGTTATAATTATTCTTTGTAAATAATTTACACAAATTAGCTACAGCGGAAGTCTATAACCAGCTCACGTTGAATAACTATGAAGCACCGAGAAGAGGTCCAGCCCGCGGACTCCTCTCGCTAGCAACACGAAGACAAGGCAGCGGCTAGGTTCTCCAAGTGTGACGTGACTTGGAAGTTTCTGAGTCTCACCGGACAACCCTCTTTATAGCGTCGAGGTTTACCTGCAAAACCAAGGCAAGCCCCGGTTTGCATTATATTGTTTTTAAAGTTTTTCCCTTTGTTCACTACATTTGGTCAAGGTTTGTATGTGCATTAGGTCAAGGATGTGTGATACTCCACTTGCATAACCAAACATGAACCCTGAGGTCAAGGGTAGAAATGGGTCATCGCTGTAGAATAGGGCAATGCTAATTAGGCTAGGACATCCGGTAGAAGACGAGTAGTTGGAATCTACTCGCGAGCTATAGTTTAGAATATCATAAGTGTCGTTTGGAAAGGAAGCAAACTAAATTTAACATTTCTAAAGATGAGACCGGGCAGAGGGGTTAGGCTGCGACAAGACGAGGTCTTGGTCGAGTAGCTCTGCCTGTGTCGGTTAAGGACCGATGCGTATGCCGCGTCCAGGAGCAAGTATTGAGTTGTGTACCGGATGCTTACTGACATATGGGAATCAGGAAACCGATGTACCAGGTTCACTGAATTGTAGAGGCATACCACATCGTCTCGTTAGACCTATGAGCTCGAGACGGCGCGACCGGTTCTACAGTTTAGTGTCCTGAGAAAGGTTGCCACATACGACGTAATGAAGGACGCCAGAGTTGGGTCTTCAGAGGCAGGCGTATGTGTCGAGTTATCCGGGTAGTGTTTGATTCGAATCATCGTCCCTCGCGGTTATTGAGTATCGCTTGCTCCCATGTTGTGACGTAGTTAATCAACTTGTGTGGAAACAGTTTGGAAAAAGTATAATTGCTGTTATGATTATGTTAAGTTGCATGAAAACCATGTTTGAAGTAGAGATAGAGCAAACTAAATTTATTTTTCACCTTGGGACAAGTAACATTGGAATGAAGAGTTTCTTGTTTGATTGTGGAGTTCCAATGTTGCTGGGCGCAAGGTCACTACTATTATGGCTAAAATCTGAAAGTTAAGGATGAACTCGTAGGCGAGTCTTTTCGCAAAGGACAGGCTTAGGTCCTAGGTTACTTTCATATAGAGTTCCATGCTTTAGGAGAGACGGTTAAGTCTTGCTGAGCCTTTGTGCTAACTCTTGCTATATAAGTGGTTTTGCAGGTAAACATCGACGCTATACAGAAGGTTGTCCGGTGAGACTCGGAAACTTCCGAGTCATGTCACCCTTGGAGAACCTAGCCGCTGCCATGTCTTCGTGTTGCTAGCGAGAGGAGTCCGCGGGCTGGATCTCTTCTCGAGTGCTTCTTAGATATTCATCGTGAGCTGTTTATGGACTTCCGCTGTAGCTATTTTATGTAAATTATTTACAAGGAACAGTTGTAAGCTTCCGCTTTGGTTTATGTAATACTGTGTTCCTTATATGTGTGCTGTTGGGTGCCGCATAACACGGCACCACCAAATGCGATTCCTCGGGCAAGGCGGCACGGCCCTGTGATCGGGGCCGGGCCCCCTCAGCGATGTAAAATCCCCAAAAGTGGTAGCAAGAAAATTCAGCTCATATACACTTATGAAAAATGAGGGAAATCAAAACTTTGAATTATAATAAGTGTGAGTTCAAAGTGAGGGTTTAGATTTTCCAAAATTTCCAAACATGGAGATCTAAATGCACAACTTGGATCTTTATAGTCCAAATATTCAACCTTCCAAATTTCAGCTCATTTGGAGGAGTTTTAATATTTGTTTGGGATTAAAAGGAGAAGCCCTCTAATCTGAATTTCAAATTCAGTTTCAAATTCCAATTCCCTCAATTTGAAAATTTGGTTTCACAAAGGTGTTCTCCACCTTTTAATAAGCAGCCATGCCAAAAATTGGAAACTTTGGAGCTGGTTTGCTATATTTTTGAGGCAATACAAAGTGGAGAATTCAAACTCCTTTTCAAATTCAAATGATCAAACCCCATTCAAATTCTACACCAGAATTCAAACCATTTGAATTCTGCAAATTCAAACATAACTTTGGGATGAAGTAAAGCTTTTAATGTTGAGTTGCTGGAGGGAAAAATATCAGAAAAGTTTTACTAAACAAAAGGGGAAGTGGGGCCCAATTGTCAGCCACCTAAAGCAAACAACCGACTGTTTTCCCTCTTTCTCTCTGTTCCCGGTTGATCGCGGCGCGACAGCTCTCGGAAAAGCGCTCCCCCCGACGCCCTCACCGAGCCACCGAGCTGGTTCTCGCTGGCCGACGTCGGCGCGCGCGCGTGGGCGATAAGAGCGGCCGCCCGAGTACCCCAGCGCTACTTCTCCTCCTCCTCAGCTCGTGCAGCGCCGCGACCGTCTCACTTCCAGTGGACACCGCCGCTCAGCTCTCTCCGCTCGACCACAGCCCTCCAAGCTCAATAGCTCGAGCGCTCCACAGCAAAGAGCATCGCCTGGACGTGCTCTAGCCCTTGCCAAAGCCCCTTCGAGTGTCGGCTCTCCGTCGACAGCAGCAACCGGCCACCCTCTTCCCCGACTTCCTATACAAGAAAGGTGCGTGGACATGTCCTGGTCGTGTAGCCGGAGGCCGTTTAGCGTTTGCTAGGACCGATGGCAAGAATTTCACCGTTTCCCCAAACGGTACACCGACGGGTAGTGCGCGGTCTAACCAAAAATTCGTTGTGCTCGGGGTAGCTCCGCGCTAGATAAGCTTACAGTAGCTCCAGCACAGGCTTGCGCATCTCCCCGAAGTTCTAGCAGATCAAATGAGCAAGTAGAGATGCTAGGTACCGAGTTTTTATCGCCGCCGGAGTTTTGCGGGCTTGGGTCGCCGGTGAGGTCCCCTCTCCGGTGGGTTTCAGGGAGAGCGAGCTATGGGTCGAGGATGTCCATGGGACACTGGTGCTTTTGGAGCAAACCCTAGCCCGAATGACCCACTGTTAAGGGAGAGCAAGGTCGCCGAAGTAAGCTTCGACATGGTCGCCGGTGCAAGCACCTTTCCGGCCGTTGTCATCGGCCCCCGACCCCACCATCGTGTTCAGCACGGTGTAGAACTCACAGGCGGCGAGTTTGACGAAGTTTGGACCAAAGGAACCCTGTCCCGGCGAGCCTCGCCGGCGTGCGCCGCCGCGGAAGGCGCGGGCAGCGCAAGGAAGACGAAGGAGGGCCGGTCCCACCGGTCAGCCTCCGGGTTCTCGCGAGGATCGGGTTGTGGCGCCGGATCTGGTGCGGCTGCGCGGGAATAACCCCGTTGCCGCCGGTGTTGCTAAGATCTGACTGGTCCGAATTAAACCAGTGGGCCCAGCCCAATTATTTGAAGTTTCTATTAGAGAAATAATTCCAGGAATTAGCTGATCTTTACAAGGCCATAACTTTGTGTAGAAAACTCCAAAAAGAGTGAGACCAATTTTGTTGGGTTCCTCATGAGGAGTACTTCACAGAGAAACCAAATTTTGGCTATGAAAATGCCCAGGAATTTCTGTAGAATTGTTTTTATTAAATCCTTTAGGGATTTATTACAGGAGCAATTCTTTATGAAATATTCCCAAATTTGGGTATCAAATCCTCTTCAACTGATCTCCAGTAAAAATTTGGGCTTCATTGGAGGTCATTTGCTAGGTCAAGTTACCTTCTCAAGTTCAGCCTTTATTTGAAAATTCAAATTTAAACAGAAGCTTTTTCAGAACTCCTGTCTAAGTTCAAAAATTCATATCTCTCTGATGGTAGCCCCAAAAATGGTGAAACAAATTTTGTTGGAACCATGGAGACTTACCCTAATCATATCTTCCACCATTAGCTATGTCAAGCTCCTGAATTGGGCTCAAAATTTAGAGAAGCATTGTACTTGTAGGAATTTTAAATACTACATTGTGCAATGACATATCTCCAAATTTGGCTCAAATCATCCTTAGAGAGTCTAGTATCCACTGTAAAAATCCCAAAGCCAATTAAGGATTTTAAATAGCAGTAGCTATGAGTAGAAGTCCAATTCTTATAAATCCTTAATACTTATACATGTATTTTATTACATTTCATAATAGTGACCGAAGTTGAGGATACGCCGGAGCCCTTGGACGTCCTCCCACCAGAAGCTGACTTTCCGTTTAACTCGCAACCAGGCAAGCCCCGGTTTGCACTTAAGTACCTTTTATAAAGCTTTTTATTTGTATCATTTATGTCTAGGGTGAATGTTTGCATTAGAGTTAGGGTGATTGAAACCCCACTTGCATAGCCTCTTTAAATCCTATAAAGGGTTGGGTAGTTTACAAACCGACGAGTAGAGAATGCCATGCTAATGTATAGGATCTCGGTAGAAGTCGAGTGGTTGGAAGCTACTCGCGAGATAGTACTTATCACACGGGAAGAAAAGAAGTAGATAATGGCTTGAGTTATAAAAATGAGACCCAGCAGGGGGGATAGGAAGCAGTGAGCAGAGGTCTCACGTGCGTAGCCCTGTTGGTGTCGGTTGAGGACCGTCCGTGTGTGGCCCTGCTGGACAAGTATCGAACAGTACCGGATGCATACTGGCATATGGGAACCAGGAAACCGATGTAATTGGTTAACCTGGGTGTCGAGGCTTACCCAACCGTAAATAGGAGTGGGTTGAGGGTAGCAAGGTGTAAATCTGCCGGTGGGCACAGTCACGCTCCACGCGGGGACCTCCTACCCGTTACGGATGGACCGGTTCGGCATTTGGGTTACCTTTGAAAGGTTGTTGCATACAACAGAGTAGGAAGGGGTGTGGAATCACGCTTCTGAAAGTGGGTGTATGTGACGTGTTATCCGGGTGTGTCTTGATTGCAATCACCGTCCCTCGCGGTTATTTCAGTACCCGCTTGTTCACTGCGCTGTGACGTAGTAAGAAGTGAAATAAGCCAACAGAAAATGCTATATTGATCTTAATGTCTTGAATACCTTGATTGTTGTAGATATAGAGCTAATTAAGTTTATATTCCACTTTGGGCATCTCCACATCGGGGGAAAGCGTTTCTTGTTTGATTGTGGACTTCCGATGTGAGAGCTGTCTAAGGCACATGAACCTGCTGCTATAAAACTGAAAGTAAGGATCAACTTATAGGCGTGTCTTTATTGCAAATTCCTTGTCCCATCTTACATATCCTTGCACGTAGAGTTCCATGCCTAGGGTTGACGGTTAAGACTTGCTGAGCCTTCGTGCTCACGGTTGCAATATTTGAGCTGTGTGCAGGTGAGAGTTATGAGGAAGGTTCCGAGGACGAGGCGATGCCCCCGTCGGGGTACACGGCCGAGCTGGAGCCCTGCACGCCGCCGTGATTCTCCGGTTCCATGCTGCTAGTGTGTAGCGTCCCCGGGCTGGACTGCTGCACTTTTGCATAGCTAGGATGAGAGGCCTTATATGTATATTACTTCCGCTGTATGAATAGGTTTTGTAAAAAGACTTCCGCTGTTTTATATCAAATAAAACTTTGTATGTTATCCGTTATTCTTTTCGTGTGTGCTGTTGGGTGCCGCATCGCACGGCACCACCCTATGCGATCCTGGAGTGGGTGAACCACGGGGTGGTCCCCACAGGCGTGGTATCAGAGCCGCATTGGGAATAGCACGCTCAAAAAGAGCTTATTTTGAAAACTTAGAAGTAGTCGAGTGAGGATTAGTCATTAAGCCCACATAAGGTCTATGATAGTACTAGTTATGATGGTGGAAAAGCTAACATATGTGTTATACATTCTGTAACGACGCTCCGACGTCAGGTAAGAGGTAAGGTACGCCACCGCAGGCGGATCAATTGTGGTAACTCGCCATACGAGTAATAGTATGGAATGCTATACCGTGGCTTGGCACGGTAGTTAATATGAGTTATATGGTCCTGAGAGCATATGAAAACGCTGATCTCCAGCGTGCTTTAGGCAAAAGTGAGAATACCCCATCGTGCGGTAAGCAACACGATAGTATGCAACTCTTGAACATTCAATGTTCAAAGGGCCATACGCAACGCTCGCCATCGGCGTGCCTCAACGGTCATGAGGCAGTAGGTGGTATCCGTTGGGTTGATAAAATTCCCAACCGTGACGATCCGTTCGCGCTCTACTCGGGTTCCCCGTCGTGTGGTGTGAAAACACGACCATGTACCTTGAGACGTGGCTTGACTCAAGGACGATCCGTATGGCAATGATACGGACCATACGTTTTTACTAGGATATGGAACTGCCTGCAATGTTAAAACTTTTGGGTGCATCATTATTGTGTGTTTTTCTGCAGGTACACTAACCACGTTAGTGCATGACGTGTAGAAACCGTTTGTGAGTGAAGACTTTAGTTCCACCATTTGACACGTATATGCCGGAATACCGGTTTAGGATTTTTCTTTGGTGAGGAAACGTAGTACCGACTGTATAAAAATTTATTTTCAAAAAAAAGAGTCAAAATGAAGTTTAGGATTTCATTTAGGGGTTAGTGAACTCCTATATTGAACTCAGAGTCAATTGGGAATATAGATTAAATCTCAAAAACTTAGGAACAATCTCCCCTGTTTTCGGCAGAAATTTTGCTGAAATTGAACAGGGCATAACATAAGATTGGTTGAACCAATGGAGGTGTGGGATACCATTCTGGAAAGGTTTAGAAATCCTCTACAACTTTTCTGTAGAGCTCCAGAACAAAATCTCACCCCAAAGGGATGAAAATCTCAGATGAGTAGGTACTGTCCAAAAACAGGGCAGACCAAATGCTCTCTGTAATTTTCCGTATTTCGACCAAAACACTTAGTTTTACCGTTTGACGTCCAGTGGCTGTTGTAAAACAGCGATTTGGAGTCGAAGAGTTTATGCATTTGACGTATCACTTCGAGTTAGTACATGTTTGGGTCCAATACAATAGCGAGAAATTACGCATGCTAACACACTTAACATCCCGTGGTGACCCCGATGGTCGAAATGAACTTTTAACCCATAAAGTTCAATACTTTGGAACTCAATCATATGACACGGTCCAGGGATGTATATGGTGCATAAATTTTATACTTTATCCATATGTGTGATTGTTATGCGCGTTGTTTATCCCATTCTCGCATTACTATTGTATAGACTGGATGAGCTAAACCAACATGTGCTGATCATTGAATGATCTGAATGCAGAATGGTGCGGACACGTTCAACGCAAGAGGAGGGAGGTCCAAGTCAGGTTCGTGGTGATGAGTCTCCACCACCGGAGCAAACCACGACGCAGCAGCAACCACCTCCTCCACCACCAGAACTTCCAAGGAATCTTGCGGAGGTTCTCGCCGCAGTGCTCGGCTCGCGCGACGAGCAAACCGAGTTACTGCGGATGTTGGTGCAGCAGAATGCGTCCCATCAGGGAGGACGCCAAGACAATGGGCAACGCCAGCTCCAACAAAGCTCGTATTCAGAATTCATGGCGACCCATCCACCGGTCTTCACGGAGGCCGAAGAACCTTTGGAGGCGGACAGCTTTATCCGCACTCTAGAGGCAAAGTTCGGGCTACTACGATGCACCGAACACCAGAAGGCGCTGTATGCAGCGCAACAGCTTCAAGGAGAAGCCGGTACCTGGTGGGCGAACTACACCGCCTCCTTACCGGCTGACCATGCCGTCACATGGACTGAGTTCCGGGAGGCGTTCCGCGCCTATCACATACCTCCCGGTGTGATGGAAATGAAGCTCCAGGAGTTCCTGGCGCTACGACAAGGCGAGAGGAGTGCTCATGAGTACTCCAGGTTATTCAACCGGCTGGCGCAGTATGCGCCAGGATTTGTGGGCACGGAAGACAACAAGCGCAATGCGTTCTTCCGGGGCCTGAACTCCAAGATGAAGGTCCATCTCGCCCAGAGCAATCGCGGCACATTCAATGACCTAGTTAATGCCATGATTCTACAGGAGAATGCTCAGCGCGAGCGCGGTTCTGACAAGAGGAAACGCAGCGCGCTGACGAGCAGCAGTGGTGGAACGCCACAGAAATACCGCGTGGTGTATCGTTCACCATCCGGTCAGAGATGGCAACCACCGGCGCGACCGCCTCAGTTTCGCGGTCGACAATATAATGCGCCGGGCGTCCGACCGACGTATCCACCGCAGCAACAGCAGCAGCAAAGGATGGTCCCGCGTGCTCCTCAGTTTCAACAGCGTGCACCGGGATTCCGTCCTCAAGTCGGCGGGACCCCGACACCTTACACGTGTTACACGTGTGGCCGTGTCGGGCACATTTCGAGGGACTGCCCCGAGCTGCGACAGGGCAGGGGTGCAGCACCGTATCAGGGTGCTAATCAGCCCAAGAAACCAGCACCAAAACCCGGCAACATCCACCACTTAGCCCTCGAAGATGTGCCGGAAGGCGAACCCGTCCTCGCGGGTACGTTCTCTTACCTAGATCATCCCGTAGTCATACTTTTTGACTCCGGTGCCACCCATAATTTCATAAGTCAGGCTTATGTTATTAAATATCAACTGCCTATCATTCCCACAAATAATTCATATTTGATATGTTCTCTGGGTGGGGAAATAACAGCTGATAGAATGGTCTATAGAGCACCATTACAGTTGGGTGGGAATCTATATCCGACTTCTCTAATTATGTTAGAGAGTCAAAAACTTGATGTCATTTTAGGAATGTCATGGCTACATCGCCATGGTGCTGTTCTTGACATCATTCCACGTGTGGTTCGTTTAAACTCTCCACTTCATGAACCACATGTTCTTATTCTTGACCATTCGGCTCAAGAAACCCCAGCCACATATAACACGGAAGTCACGAAACTCGAGGATATTCGTGTGGTCCGTGAATACCCGGATGTCTTTCCGGATGATCTTCCGGGCATGCCACCCGAAAGAGATGTCGAGTTCAAGATTGAACTCGTACCTGGGACGACACCCATCTCACGGAGACCATATAAGATGGCTCCGAATGAGCTGGCTGAACTAAAGGAGCAGCTCAACGATGTGATGAAGAAGGGTTTCATTCGACCGAGTTCCTCGCCATGGGGATGCTCGGCGCTGTTTGTGAAGAAGAAGGATGAAACCTTGAGGTTGTGTGTGGACTACCGACCTCTCAACGCCGTCACCATCAAGAATAAATATCCACTGCCCCGCATCGATATTCTCTTTGATCAACTTGTGGGTGCGAGTGTATTTTCCAAGATGGATCTTCGCTCCGGATATCATCAAATCAAGATCCGAGCGGAGGATATCCCAAAGATGGCCTTCTCGACGAGATATGGGTTATATGAGTACCTCGTCATGTCTTTTGGTCTCACCAACGCCCCGGCACACTTCATGTATCTCATGAACTCAGTGTTCATGCCGGAGTTGGACAAGTTTTTGGTGGTGTTCATAGACGACATCTTGGTTTACTCCAAGACTGAAGAAGAACACGCCAAACTCTTGCATATCGTGCTTCAACGATTAAGAGACCATAAGCTTTATGCCAAGTTCAGCAAGTGCGAGTTTTGGATCAGCCAAGTGCCATTCCTTGGTCATATCATTTCTGCAGAAGGCATTGCAGTTGATCCAAGCAAAATCGAACAAGTGCTGAAATGGAAATCCCCCACATCAGTCCACGAAGTCAGAAGTTTCCTCGGGTTAGCAGGATATTATTGGAGATTTATACCAAATTTCTCCAAGCTTGCTAAGTTGATGACTGAACTGTTGAAAAAGGGGATCAAATATGTTTGGAGCTCAACTTGTGAAGAAGCTTTCCAAGCATTAGTGAAGCATCTTACAACAGCCCCAGTGTTAGCTCAACCGGATACAACCAAGCCCTTTCACGTATATTGTGATGCGTCTGGCATCGGGCTTGGCTGTGTATTGATGCAAGGAGGAAGAGTGGTCGCCTATGGCTCACGTCAACTTCGTAACCACCAGCAGCACTATCCGACTCATGATCTTGAGCTTGCTGCTGTGGTGTTGGCATTGAAGATGTGGAGGCACTACTTACTTGGAAACTTAGTGCACCTCTACACCGACCACAAAAGTCTGAAATATATATTCACTCAAAAGGAGTTGAATATGCGGCAACGGAGATGGCTAGAACTGATCAAAGATTATGAGATCGAGATTCACTACCATCCTGGAATGGCAAACGTGGTTGCCGATGCCTTAAGCCGCAAATTCCATGTCAACAATCTGTCCATCACCCCACTTGAAGAGGAGGAGCCGAGTCTGTACTTGGTTCCATATGGGGCATTATATAATCTTGCTCTCATCCCAACCATAAGAGAGGAGATTATGGAAGCTCAGAAGAAAGACATGGGAATGTCGCACATTCGGAGAAGGATGGAGAATGGCGAAATGAAATGCTTCCGAAGAGATGAACACGACACTCTATGGTTTAAAGACCGTATAGTGGTACCCCGTGACATGAAGCTTCGGAAGAAAATCTTGGACGAGGCTCATTTGTCCAAGTATTCTATTCATCCAGGCAGCAACAAGATGTACCAGGATCTGAAAACCAGGTTTTGGTGGACAAGGATGAAGAGAGAAATCGCAAAATATGTATCCGAATGTGATACGTGTCGGCGTGTGAAAGCCGACCATATGCGTAAAGCCGGACAGCTGCAACCATTGAACATTCCGGCGTGGAAGTGGGAGGACATCAGCATGGACTTCATTGTTGGTTTACCTCTCACGTCTCACAAACATGACTCGATTTGGGTGATAGTCGATCGACTAACCAAGTCGGCTCATTTCATTACCGTACATACAAAGTACGTGGCCAAGCAATATGCGGAGCTGTACATTGCAAAGATCTTATGTTTGCACGGTGTTCCCCGCTCCATCATTTCAGATCGCGGTGCGCTGTTCGTCTCTCGGTTTTGGGAACAGCTGCACGCATCATTGGGGACCAAACTGATCCGAAGCTCCGCGTATCACCCGCAGACAGATGGTCAAACTGAACCGGTGAACCAAGTGCTTGAAGACATGCTACGCGCTTGTGCCATCCACCACGGAAAGAATTGGGACGATCATTTGCCGTTGGTGGAGTTTTCTTACAACAATGGCTATCAAGCTAGCATCAATATGGCGCCGTATGAAGCTCTCTATGGCCGGAAATGTCGCACACCTCTCAACTGGTGCGAGTCTGGCGAGCGAGTCATCTACGGCATTGAACTTGTGAATGAAGCTGAAGAACGAGTGCGAGTAATACAAGCCAATCTCAAGGCTGCTCAATCTCGTCAGAAAAGCTATGCGGATAAAAGACGCCGTCCTCTCCACTTCGACATTGGGGACCATGTTTATGTCCGTGTGTCTCCGATGAAGGGAATTCACCGTTTCGGAGTGAAGGGTAAACTTGCACCGCGGTTTATTGGTCCGTTCGCCGTCATTGAAAGATGCGGACCCATGGCCTATCGCCTGGAGTTACCAGCGTCTCTCGCAGGCATTCACAATGTCTTCCACATCTCTCAGCTGCGGAAGTGCCTCAAAACCTCAGCTGAAATCCGCACTGAAGACATAGAAGTTCTTCAACCGGACCTCACGTACACGGAGTATCCAACCCGGATCATCGATGAAAAGACTCGTGCCACAAGAAACCGAACCTTATGGTTCTACAAGGTCTTGTGGAGTAACCATACCGCTGATGAGGCGACATGGGAAAGCGAGGACTATTTACGAACATATTATCCGGACTTGCTATCATCATATACCCGGTAAAGTTTTTCCCCACTTTACTTTTCCTTTGGAATCTCGGGACGAGATTCTTTTTAAGGGGGGAGGGATGTAAAATCCCCAAAAGTGGTAGCAAGAAAATTCAGCTCATATACACTTATGAAAAATGAGGGAAATCAAAACTTTGAATTATAATAAGTGTGAGTTCAAAGTGAGGGTTTAGATTTCCCAAAATTTCCAAACATGGAGATCTAAATGCACAACTTGGATCTTTATAGTCCAAATATTCAACCTTCCAAATTTCAGCTCATTTGGAGGAGTTTTAATATTTGTTTGGGATTAAAAGGAGAAGCCCTCTAATCTGAATTTCAAATTCAGTTTCAAATTCCAATTCCCTCAATTTGAAAATTTGGTTTCACAAAGGTGTTCTCCACCTTTTAATAAGCAGCCATGCCAAAAATTGGAAACTTTGGAGCTGGTTTGCTATATTTTTGAGGCAATACAAAGTGGAGAATTCAAACTCCTTTTCAAATTCAAATGATCAAACCCCATTCAAATTCTACACCAGAATTCAAACCATTTGAATTCTGCAAATTCAAACATAACTTTGGGATGAAGTAAATCTTTTAATGTTGAGTTGCTGGAGGGAAAAATATCAGAAAAGTTTTACTAAACAAAAGGGGAAGTGGGGCCCAATTGTCAGCCACCTAAAGCAAACAACCGACTGTTTTTCCCTCTCTCTCTCTGTTCCCGGTTGATCGCGGCGCGACAGCTCTCGGAAAAGCGCTCCCCCCGACGCCCTCACCGAGCCACCGAGCTGGTTCTCGCTGGCCGACGTCGGCGCGCGCGCGTGGGCGATAAGAGCGGCCGCCCAAGTACCCCAGCGCTACTTCTCCTCCTCCTCAGCTCGTGCAGCGCCGCGACCGTCTCACTTCCACTGGACACCGCCGCTCAGCTCTCTCCGCTCGACCACAGCCCTCCAAGCTCGATAGCTCGAGCGCTCCACAGCAAAGAGCATCGCCTGGACGTGCTCTAGCCCTTGCCAAAGCCCCTTCGAGATTTGCCGGTCCGAACTGCTCGAGAAACGCGGATTGGCGCCAAAGCTTCAGGGTGCCCGGACCTCGCCGTGTCGGCTCTCCGTCGACAGCAGCAACCGGCCACCCTCTTCCCCGACTTCCTATACAAGAAAGGTGCGTGGACATGTCCTGGTCATGTAGCCGGAGGCCGTTTAGCGTTTGCTAGGACCGATGGCAAGAATTTCACCGTTTCCCCAAACGGTACACCGACGGGTAGTGCGTGGTCTAACCAAAAATTCGTTGTGCTCGGGGTAGCTCCGCGCTAGATAAGCTTACAGTAGCTCCAGCACAGGCTTGCGCATCTCCCCGAAGTTCTAGCAGCTAAAATGAGCAAGTAGAGATGCTAGGTACTGAGTTTTTGTCGCCGCCGGAGTTTTGCGGGCTCGGGTCGCCGGTGAGGTCCCCTCTCCGGTGGGTTTCAGGGAGAGCGAGCTATGGGTCGATGATCTCCATGGGACACTGGTGCTTTTGGAGCAAACCCTAGCCCGAATGACCCACTGTTAAGGGAGAGCAAGGTCGCCGAAGTAAGCTTCGACATGGTCGCCGGTGCAAGCACCTTTCCGGCCGTTGTCATCGGCCCCCGACCCCACCATCGTGTTCAGCACGGTGTAGAACTCACAGACGGCGAGTTTGACAAAGTTTGGACCAAAGGAACCCTGTCCCGGCGAGCCTCGCCGGCGTGCGCCGCCGCGGAAGGCGCGGGCAGCGCAAGGAAGACGAAGGAGGGCCGGTCCCACCGGTCAGCCTCCGGGTTCGCGCGAGGATCGGGTTGTGGCGTCGGATCTGGTGCGGCTGCGCGGGAATAACCCCGTTGCCGCCGGTGTTGCTAAGATCTGACTGGTCCGAATTAAACCAGTGGGCCCAGCCCAATTATTTGAAGTTTCTATTAGAGAAATAATTCCAGGAATTAGCTGATCTTTACAAGGCCATAACTTTGTGTAGAAAACTCCAAAAAGAGTGAGACCAATTTTGTTGGGTTCCTCATGAGGAGTACTTCACAGAGAAACCAAATTTTGGCTATGAAAATGCCCAGGAATTTCTGTAGAATTGTTTTTAGTAAATCCTTTAGGGATTTATTACAGGAGCAATTCTTTATGAAATATTCCCAAATTTGGGTAGCAAATCCTCTTCATAGATACTGATCTCCAGTAAAAAATTTGGGCTTCATTGGAGGTCATTTGCTAGGTCAAGTTACCTTCTCAAGTTCAGCCTTTATTTGAAAATTCAAATTTAAACAGAAGCTTTTTCAGAACTCCTGTCTAAGTTCAAAAATTCATATCTCTCTGATGGTAGCTCCAAAAATGGTGAAACAAATTTTGTTGGAACCATGGAGACTTACCCTAATCAGATCTTCCACCATTAGCTATGTCAAGCTCCTGAATTGGGCTCAAAATTTAGAGAAGCATTGTACTTGTAGGAATTTTAAATACTACATTGTGCAATGACATATCTCCAAATTTGGCTCAAATCATCCTTAGAGAGTCTAGTATCCACTGTAAAAATCCCAAAGCCAATTAAGGATTTTAAATAGCAGTAGCTATGAGTAGAAGTCCAATTCTTATAAATCCTTAATACTTATACATGTATTTTATTACATTTCATAATAGTGACCGAAGTTGAGGATACGCCGGAGCCCTTGGACGTCCTCCCACCAGAAGCTGACTTTCCGTTTAACTCGCAACCAGGCAAACCCCGGTTTGCACTTAAGTACCTTTTATAAATCTTTTAATTTGTATCATTTATGTCTAGGGTGAATGTTTGCATTAGAGTTAGGGTGATTGAAACCCCACTTGCATAGCCTCTTTAAATCCTATAAAGGGTTGGGTAGTTTACAAACCGACGAGTAGAGAATGCCATGCTAATGTATAGGATCTCGGTAGAAGTCGAGTGGTTGGAAGCTACTCGCCGCTGAGGGGGCCCGACCCCAATCACAGGGCCGTGCCGCCTTGCCCGAGGAATCGCATTGGGTGGTGCCGTGTTATGCGGCATCCAACAGCACACATATAAGGAACACAGTATTACATAAATCAAAAGCGGAAGCTCACAACTGTTGTTTGTAAATAATTTACACGAATTAGCTACAGCGGAAGTCTATAAACAGCTCACGATGAATATCTAAGAAGCACTCGAGAAGAGATCCAGCCCGCGGACTCCTCTCGCTAGCAACACGAAGACATGGCAGCGGCTAGGTTCTCCACGTGTGATATGACTCGGAAGTTCCCGAGTCTCACCGGACAACCTTCTTTATAGCGTCGATGTTTTCCTGCAAAACCACTTATATAGCAAGAGTGAGCACAAAGGCTCAGCAAGACTTAACCGTCTCTCCTAAAGCATGCAACTCTACATGAGGGTAACTTAAGACCTATCCTGTAATTTGCAAAAAGACTCGCCTATGAGTTCATCCTTAACTTTCAGATTTTAGCCATAATAGTAGTGACCTTGCGCCCAGCAACATTGGAACTCCACAATCAAACAAGAAACGCTTCATTCCAATGTTACTTGTCCCAAGGTGAAAAATAAATTTAGTTTGCTCTATTTCTACTTCAAACATGGTTTTCATGCAACTTAACATAATCACAACAGCAATTATACTTTTTGCAAACTGTTTCCACACAAGTTGATTAACTACGTCACAACATGGGAGCAAGCGGTACTCAATAACCGCGAGGGACGGTGATTCGAATCAAACACTACCCGGATAACTCGACACATACGCCCGCCTCTGAAGACCCAACTCTGGCGTCCTTCATTACGTCGTATGTGGCAACCTTTCTCAGGACACTAAACTGTAGAACCGGTCGCGCCGTCTCGGGCTCATAGGTCTAACGAGACGATGTGGTATGCCTCTACAGTCCAGTGAACCTGGTACATCGGTTTCCTGGTTCCCATATATCAGTAAGCATCCGGTACACAACTCAATACTTGCTCCTGGACGCGGCATACGCATCGGTCCTTAACCGACACAGGCAGAGCTACTCGACCAAGACCTCTTCTTGTCGCAGCCTAACCCCTCTGCCCGGTCTCATCTTTAGAAATGTAAACTTTAGTTTGCTTCTTTCTCCAACCACACTTATGATATCCTAAACTATAGCTCGTGAGTAGATTCCAACTACTCGTCTTCTACCGGATGCCCTAGTCTATTTAGCATTGCCCTATGCTACAGCGATGACACATTTCTACCCTTGACCTCAGGGTTCATGTTTGGTTATGCAAGTGGAGTATCACTCATCTTTGACCTAATGCACATACAAACCTTGACCAAATGTAGTGAACAAAGGGAAAACTTTAAAAACAATTTAAGTGCAAACCGGGGCTTGCCTTGGTTTTGCAGGTGACTAAAGTCAGATGATATGGGGTTAATTGCTGATGCCTTGAAGTTCAACTTCTACCCTTCTTGTTCCTTGATCCAAGTTCACCTTCTCCTTCACTCTTCCACGTTTAAACACTACACGTTAGGAACATGCATATCTTTAATTGTAAAACTTTTTGCTAACAAATGCTACAGACAAGTTTGAAACTGGAACTTTGTTTAAGAATTTAAAATGACACTGGGGGTGGTGGTTTGGATGTGTGTCTAAGCACTATACTCAAGTGAGAAGTGAGGTTCATCACTTGGGTGGTGATCACCTAATGAGGTTGAACAGGACATAATTATCCAGGGCTCCAATGGAGCTGGGAATTTTCTTGGGAGTTCCTTGTCACAAGAAAGTTCTCTGGACCAAAATTCAGAACATTTCACTAAATGGATCACCCAGAATAATTCCCTAAGCATTTAAGCATAAAGGAATTAATTCTGATTAAACTTGCAGTTTCATGCAAATCTAAGTGAAATATAATTTCATACATAGCTCAGGAAGTATGCCTAAATTTTAATAGGATTTTTGGAGCTAAGGAATGGCTAGAACTGAATTTCCAAGTTTTGGAAATTCTCTGAAAATGTTTCTGTATTCATTTGAATACAGAAACTTGAAATTGGAATTATCCTAACTAAATCAACTCCAAATGAGCTGAAACTTTTACAGGAGTCTCCTAATATCCTGAAGAATATCCTGGAAAAATTTGGGGAATTTTAGATGAACCAAACTCCCTCTAAAATTCCTTTGCTGAAAATCGTTAAAGAATTTTCCAGAATTTTATATTGGTTTTCATGCAAATGGGGTTGCATATTTGGATAGAGCATTTCATCCTGAATCCAACCCAATTTGAATCACTAAATTTGTAGCTCTCTAGCAAAAGTTATGCAGATCCAAAGTTTGAACCAAATCTGGAATTCAAATTAATTCGGGAGAAATTCAAACTCTGCCTGTGGGTCAACCCTACACGTGTCAACTGCTGAAACACGAGCCACACGGGGCCACAGACCTTTTCCCGTGCCACCACACCGGATCCGGGGCCGCAGCGGATCGAAGATTTAAAATATCACAGCTGACAGGTGGGACCGGCCGGTCGTCTTCAACCTCGGCCCGTCCCCTTTTTCCCGCGCCGCCCCCTCGCCGGCAACTCATCGGGGCTCGCCGGAGTCGGCTTCCCGGCCGTCTCCCGGCTCGGTACTCGCCGCCTGGGGGTTTTCAGGGTCGTGGAACATGTCTACGGGGTTGGCTCGGGCTGCCGGTGGCCGGAAGTAGGCCGGCGACGAGCCGCGGCCTTCGGTGATGATCGGCACCGTCGCCCGAGCACACTAGCCCGCCAAAAGCTCAGCGGATCTGCTCTAAAGCATCAGTGGAGGTCAGGAAAGCTCGGCGTGGCCTCATCCTGGCTCGGAAATGGCGGCAACTCGGTTGTCACTGTGCGCCCGCGCGTTCCCGCCATGGCCGCCGATCGGAGAGCTCAAAATTAGCTGTAACCACGGTGTTTCTAGCTAGGGTTGTGGAGGAAAAAGATTCCCTATCCTCTCTAGCTCTTGTGTGCGCAAAATGAACAACTTTAACCGAGAATTAAGCGTTAATTTCAACAGTTCTTACCCGCGGGTAGGTTTTCCTCGTCCGAGGGAAAAACTTGAAATTCCCAAGCTACGTTGCACGGCTTGGGCTGAAACTCGGGGGAGAGCAGCGTGACGTCCCGGCGCGTCTTGGAGGTTGCTTGCTCGGCCGTGAAAAGCCTCGGTATGAGCTGTCCACGGTGACCCGAGTTGCCCTTTCGCCGGTGAGCGTTAGTACCTCACGTTGATCGTTGATTTGGGCGCCCCACGAGCCAGGAACGACGGGGCCGAGCTGTGGAGGATCTTGTGCACTCGACTGCGCTCCCTTTTCGTGTGGACGGCTCGAGCAGAAGAGGGCGCGAGCGGGTGGACAACCGAGGGAAACGGAGGCGTCGCCGGCGTTTGTCTTTCGGGCGCGGAAGCAAAAGGAGGCCACGGTACGAGTGAGAGGCTCCGTGTTTGCTTCGGTGGGAGGGATAAGTGCCGGATAAACCGCATCTGGCGCCCGCGCGTGGGGGGGGCAGCTCGAGCAGGAGGTGGCGGTGGCTGCCGCCTCGGTGGCGCCGGGAGCGACTTCAGTGGCTCGGCGGAAACCAATACACCGTGGTAGACTTAAGCAGCAAGTTATAATCCCCACCTTTCTATGACCAGTGGGGCCCACAACTCCCTCCTGCCCCAAAAGATCTCCAAATTTTTGGCACATGCAAATTCAGCTATGAGGGATCCAAATTCAAAAGCCCCTTTGCCATTTGACAATTTGTACCACAGTTTCAAATTTAAATTCAAATTTGGATGGAATTCACAAGTTCCTTTGATATTCCTATCAAAGCACCTCCAAATTTTCTCCAAATTTGCCCCCTCTACAATTTGAACCTGGGGAGTTTGAATATGAACTCTGATCTATTAGTTGGTCATTGCAAATACAACTTTTTAAACATCAGTTTGCATTTTCCTTTTTGGAGATGGCCTCTCCTCTTTTTGGAAGTGACCCTCTTAATTCAAACTAAATTCAAAGTTTTATTGCTCATGCCAACACTTTCATGAGTAAACAAAAGTTTTTGCAAGTCCCATTTCTTGTATTCAAACTCAACTTTATTCATAGCTCAAGTTTTCTATTTACAAGTTTTGGGACTTTTACATTCCCCCCCCCTTAAAAAGAATCTCGTCCCGAGATTCATGATTAAGGACAGGGTGGAGAGGACAATTACTACACATAAGCCTCTAACAACTCCGGATGATTGCGTTGAAAATACTCCTCGCTTTCCCATGTAGCTTCGTCGGATGTGTGATTTTCCCATAGCACCTTGAAAAATCGTAGCGTCCGATTTCTGGTTTCGCGAGTCTTTTCATCAATTATCCGGGTTGGTCGCTCAACATACGTGAGGTCCGGCTTCAAATTTTCTATGTCTCCCGTGAGAATCTCCATTGGAACTTTTAAACACTTCCGCAACTGAGATATGTGGAAGATGTTATGAACTCCGGCTAAGGCTGCCGGCAGCTCCAAACGGTATGCCACGGGTCCACACCTTTCCATGATGGCGAAGGGACCGATAAAACGCGGAGCTAGTTTCCCTTTCACTCCGAATCGGTGAATGCCCTTCATGGGAAATACGCGGAGGTAGACATGGTCTCCAACTTGAAAGTTCAGAGGACGACGTCTCTTATCCGCATAGCTCTTTTGTCTGGACTGTGCGGCTTTCAGATTTGCTTGAATAAGCCTTACCCGCTCTTCTGCTTCATTTACGAGATCAATCCCGTAATTTACCCTCTCGCTGGATTCACACCAGTTCAAGGGTGTGCGGCACTTCCGGCCGTAGAGAGCTTCATAAGGCGCCATTTTGATACTTGATTGATACCCGTTGTTATATGAGAACTCTGCCAACGGTAAGTGATCATCCCAGCTCTTACCGTGGTGGATGACACATGCTCTCAGCATATCTTCAAGTATTTGATTCACCCTCTCAGTTTGTCCATCGGTTTGAGGGTGATACGCGGAGCTGCGAATCAATTTAGTTCCCAAGGATGTGTGTAGCTGCTCCCAGAAACGGGATACGAACAGCGATCCTCTATCGGAGACAATGGTACGGGGAACTCCGTGCAGGCATAAGATTCGTGCTATGTATAACTCCGCATACTGCTTGGCGCTGTAGTTGGTATGCACCGGAATGAAACGTGCCGATTTGGTTAATCGATCAACGATTACCCAAATCAAGTCATGGTGGCGGGAGGTCATCGGCAACCCAACGATGAAATCCATACTCAAGTCTTCCCACTTCCATGCCGGTATTTGTAGCGGTTGCAGCAAGCCCGACTTATTCACATGGTCGGCCTTAACTCTTCGACACGTATCACATTCTGAAACGTATTTTGCAACTTCACGTTTCATACGTGTCCACCAAAACTTCTTCTGGAGGTCTTGGTACATTTTATTGCTGCCAGGATGAATAGAAAATTTGGATAAGTGAGCCTCATCCAAAATTTTCTTCTGCAGCCTCATATCACGGTGTACGACTATCCGGTCCTTGAACCACAAGGTATCTTCCTCATCTAACCGGAAACATTTCATCTCCCCGTTCTTTAACCTCCTTTTGTTATGAGCCATGCCCTTGTCTCTCCTTTGAGCTTCCATCACCTCCTCTCTTATTGTGGGTATGAGAACTAGATTATGCAAAGCTCCATATGGAACCAAGTAGAGACGTGGTTCTTCCTCTTCTATCGGCGTAATGATTAGGTTATGAATATGAGACTTCCGGCTGAGTGCATTGGCAACCACATTTGCCTTGCCTGGATGATAATGAATTTCAATATCATAGTCCTTGATCAGCTCCAACCATCGCTGTTGTCGCATATTCAACTCCTTTTGAGTGAATATGTACTTCAAACTTTTGTGGTCGGTGTAGAGATGAACCAGATTTCCCATTAGGTAATGTCTCCACATCTTCAAAGCTAGTACCACGGCAGCAAGCTCGAGATCATGAGTTGAATAATGTTTCTCATGATTCCGTAATTGCCGTGATCCATATGCGACCACACGTCCTCCTTGCATGAGTACACAACCAAGCCCGACGCCGGATGCATCACAATAAACATCAAAAGGTTTGGTTGTATCCGGTTGAGCTAGAACCGGGGCTGTTGTGAGGTGTTTCACCAACGCTTGAAAAGCTTCCTCACATGGCTTGCTCCAATCATACTTGATGCCTTTCTTCAGTAGCTCCGTCATAGGTTTGGAGATTTTTGAGAAGTTCGGGATGAACCTCCGATAATATCCAGCCAAACCCAAAAAGCTACGAACTTCATGGACTGATGTTGGAGACTTCCACTTCAGCACTTGTTCAATCTTGCTTGGATCAACAGCAATGCCTTCTGCTGAAATAATGTGTCCAAGAAATGGCACTTGGTTGATCCAGAATTCACATTTACTAAACTTTGCATAGAGCTTGTGATCTCTCAGTCGTTGGAGCACAATATGCAAGTGTTTAGCGTGTTCCTCTTCAGATTTGGAGTAAACCAAGATGTCATCGATGAAGACCACGACGAACTGATCCAGCTCCGGCATGAACACCGAGTTCATAAGATACATAAAGTGGGCCGGAGCATTGGTTAACCCAAATGACATGACAAGATATTCATAGAGTCCATATCTTGTCGAGAATGCTGTTTTCGGGACATCTTCCGCTCGAATCTTGATTTGATGATATCCCGACCTTAAGTCCATCTTGGAGAAGACTTTAGCACCCACTAGCTGATCGAAGAGGATATCAATTCTCGGTAGTGGATACTTGTTCTTTATGGTCACAACATTCAAAGGACTATAATCGACGCATAGCCTCAGCGTCTCATCCTTCTTCTTCACAAATAAAGCTGAGCAACCCCATGGTGATGAACTTGGACGAATAAACCCCTTGTCCATTAGATCCTTGAGTTGCTCCTTCAGTTCGGCTAATTCGTTCGGAGCCATTTTGTATGGTCTCCGAGAGATTGGCGTAGTTCCCGGCATCAATTCTATTTTGAATTCCACCTCGCGCTCAGGTGGTAAGCCTGGAAGATCTTCGGGAAACACGTCCGGATATTCACGGACTACCGGAATGTCTTCTAACTTGCACACCTCGGCATTACATACTTCCGGGCCTTTAGAAACCACTTCGCCGAGATACGAAGTTTGACGTCCGTGAAGTGGAGAGTCCAAGTGAACACTCCTGTTCTCGATGTCCAGGACAGCCTTATGGAAGGTCAACCATGATATTCCCAATATGGCATTGATTCCCTGGTCTTCGAGAATGATGAGGGTGGTAGGATAAATATTTCCACCCAAACAAAGTGGTGCTCGTGAAACGACTTCATTAGTTGATATGTCTCCACCTGGCGAATGAATAAGGTAAGAACCTTTGGTGATAGTGGTGGAGATCTGATCCCGGATCACCGTTGCCCTGCTAATGAAGTTATGTGTCGCACCAGAGTCGAATAAAATGACAACCGGCTTGTCATTTAAGGTGAACCTGCCAGCCAGAACAGGTCCTCCCTTTGGCAGATCATCGACTGACACATAATTAACCGTCCCCACTTTTTCCATAGCCTTTCTTGGCTGTCCAAGATCACTTTTTGAAACTGGACCCGCAGACATAGCGTTGCTGCTTGGTTCAGTCGCTTCATTGACGTTGAGCTCATTGTCAATATAAAGTGGGACAGCACTTGGTTCAGCTGAGAACTCACCTTGTTCATTTTCAGCCTCTTGAGGGTAATAATATTCTAGTGCACCTTGTGGATACTGAGGTGCATAAGAAATAAGTTGCTGCTGCGGTAGAGGTGAATAAGACCTCTGTGGAGTAGAAGAGTCGTCACACTCCCAGAATGATTGCACCTCTTGTGGAATCTCTCGACCGGAAGGTGAACGGATTACCAACCGATACTTCTGAGGTAGACGATTGTCTTCATCTTGTGATGAGTCCCTCTCCCTCTTTTCTTTGAGGTAAAGGTTGGAATAATATTCTTGAGCAATAGCACAGCTCACAAACTCATCAAAATTCTCTTGGCTAACTTGAGCCAATTCACATCGCAGCCTAGCAGTCAGCCCTCGATAAAAATGATAACCCCTCATGGATGGTGATTTCATATAGTCAGGGACATATTGAGCTAAGCGATTGAATTCCTTCGCATACTCGATAACACTCATGTCCCCTTGCTTCAGACTCCAGAACTCATCCAGACTGGTTTGCATTATGCCCGCAGGGATGAAACGAGCACGAAACACAGCCTGGAACTCCGCCCATGTGACACGATGCCCTGCTGGTTGGACAGCAAGGTAGTCTGCCCACCATGCTCCAGCAAAGCCGTGAAGCTGTTGAGCGGCATATAGAGTCTTTGAGAATCCATCACATTGGATCAACCCAAACTTGGACTCGATGACACGTAACCAGTGATTTGCTTCACAATGGTCAGCCGCCTCGGAGAATACCGGCGGTTGTGTCGCCAAGAAATCCAGATACGTGCTCTGGGTTGGCAAGTGATGTTGAGCTTCTCGATCTATGCCTTGTTGAACTAGAGTTTGGAGAGTTCCATTCATTTTGGCCATAATTTCAGCCAATCCAGTTGGCGATGGCTCTTGTGATGAAGTCGAGTCATTCCCACCTCGACTTGAACCTCCAATCTCCATTTGAGAATGTGTACGTACCATACTGCACGAAACAAAATTTTGAGTCAATCAAAATTCTATCTCAGTAGTAAGTAAAGATAAGTAAAACATGAACATGTCATGAACTTTATGAAAGCATAACCACATTCATGTTTAAACCAATCTTAGGTACACTAAGCTAATCAGCGGGACTACCCTGACCAGCTCACACAAACTCCAAATTTTACTCAAGTTATCAACAGATCCTCGACTTGAGTTCAATATCAAAGTTTTTAGTAAACTTCAGTAACTTTTCAACGAGTATCCATATGCCTCCAGATCATCTCTGGATCCAAAGTTATGATTGTTCAAATTTGACAGAATTCTTGGATAAAATTTGCCAGCATCCCCTTTGTATGTGGCTATTTTATCACCAGTGTATACGAAGATACAATAAGAACCTGAGCCAACTCTGAACTGCAACAATGTTGCACATCTCATAACCTTTCCAATGGTGTATCATAGGCTCCATAAGGATTTTTTTCTACAGGAAGTTATGGCTTAAAAACAGAAAGGTCCAGAGAGGTTTTTGCTACTGTCCTGGTCTTGAACAGTTTGCCTTCAACTGGACTTTTCACCAACTTAAAGTGTGATTTTGCTCTTGAGGTCTACAAGGAATTTGTAGAGCACTTGAAAATCTTTCCAGAACTGTATCATACACCTTAATTGGTTAAAGCTACTCAGAGTTATGCTCTGTCAAAGTCCAGCAAGAATTCCTGCCAGAAACAGAGCTCTCTGTTTTTGAAAACTTTGACACCTAGTTATACTCTCATTTGAATCTTAGCTCAAAATAAAAGTTTAGTAGCTAATACTTGTTTCAAACTTCCATTTTTAGTTGCAAGTTATTCCATGAATCATTTCTTCATAGGTAAGAGGTTATTAAGTGTAGTACGGTGTCGATGCACCGTAAGAATCATGTCGGTACTACGTAGCCTCACCAAATAAAAATCCTAACCGGATTACACCGGCATATACATACTATTAGTGGCACTAAGATGGTCTCTCGCACACGTGTACTACACGGGATACGTACGTGGTTAGTACCTGCAGAAGATCACTCAATAGTGGTGCACTCAAAGGTTGTTTCATTACAGGCAGTTCCATATTTGAAAGTAAATACAAACGCCTGTATCATTGTCATACGGCCGTCCTTGAGTTAAATCACGTCTCAAGGTACGCGATCGTGTTTCAACACCACACGACGGGGAACCCGAGTATGTCATGAATGGGTCGTCACGGTTGGGAATGTTATAAACCCAACGGATACCACCTACTGCCCTGCAGGGCACGCCGATGGCAAGCGTTGCGTATGTCCTCCTGGGCTACTTCCAGAAGAACACACTATCGCGTTACTGACCACACGATGGGGTCTCCACTTACTTGCCTAATGCACGCTAGGGATCAGCGTTTCATATGAACTCAGGAACATGAAGAGTCCAAGAGTTTCATATTAACATCTCACACCAAGCTGTGAGATCTAACCCTGAACCACTTTCCTCGTCAGGGGAGCTAACCGAAATTGAACCGCTTTCGGTGGCGTTCCTTACCATTCTTACCTGAACGTAGGTGCGTCGATACATAATGAAAGTTCAGAATTAAAACACATATGTTAGTCTTGCCACTTTAAGTAACTATACTACTATAGTCCTTATGTGGGCCTAATACCGTTTCCTCACCGTATCCTAAGGTTTTGTCGTAATACCATCCTTATTCCGTGTGCTATTACCAATGCGGCTCTGATACCACGCTGAGGGGGCCCGACCCCGATCACAGGGCCGTGCCGCCTTGCCCGAGGAATCGCATTGGGTGGTGCCGTGTTATGCGGCATCCAACAACACACATATAAGGAACACAGTATTACATAAATCAAAAGCGGAAGCTTACAACTGTTGTTTGTAAATAATTTACACAAATTAGCTACAGCGGAAGTCTATAAACAGCTCACGATGAATATCTAAGAAGCACTCGAGAAGAGATCCAGCCCGCGGACTCCTCTCGCTAGCAACACGAAGACATGGCAGCGGCTAGGTTCTCCACGTGTGATATGACTCGGAAGTTCCCGAGTCTCACCGGACAGCCTTCTTTATAGCGTCGATGTTTTCCTGCAAAACCACTTATATAGCAAGAGTGAGCACAAAGGCTCAGCAAGACTTAACCGTCTCTCCTAAAGCATGCAACTCTACATGAGGGTAACTTAAGACCTATTCTGTAATTTGCGAAAAGACCCGCCTACGAGTTCATCCTTAACTTTCAGATTTTAGCCATAATAGTAGTGACCTTGCGCCCAGCAACATTGGAACTCCACAATCAAACAAGAAACGCTTCATTCCAATGTTACTTGTCCCAAGGTGAAAATAAATTTAGTTTGCTCTATTTCTACTTCAAACATGGTTTTCATGCAACTTAACATAATCACAACAGCAATTATACTTTTTGCAAACTGTTTCCACACAAGTTGATTAACTACGTCACAACATGGGAGCAAGCGGTACTCAATAACCGCGAGGGACGGTGATTCGAATCAAACACTACCCAGATAACTCGACACATACGCCCGCCTCTGAAGACCCAACTCTGGCGTCCTTCATTACGTCGTATGTGGCAACCTTTCTCAGGACACTAAACTGTAGAACCGGTCGCGCCGTCTCGGGCTCATAGGTCTAACGAGACGATGTGGTATGCCTCTACAGTCCAGTGAACCTGGTACATCGGTTTCCTGGTTCCCATATATCAGTAAGCATCCGGTACACAACTCAATACTTGCTCCTGGACGCGGCATACGCATCGGTCCTTAACCGACACAGGCAGAGCTACTCGACCAAGACCTCGTCTTGTCGCAGCCTAACCCCTCTGCCCGGTCTCATCTTTAGAAATGTAAACTTTAGTTTGCTTCTTTCCCCAACCACACTTATGATATCCTAAACTATAGCTCGCGAGTAGATTCCAACTACTCGTCTTCTACCGGATGCCCTAGTCTATTTAGCATTGCCCTATGCTACAGCGATGACACATTTCTACCCTTGACCTCAGGGTTCATGTTTGGTTATGCAAGTGGAGTATCACTCATCCTTGACCTAATGCACATACAAACCTTGACCAAATGTAGTGAACAAAGGGAAAACTTTAAAAACAACTTAAGTGCAAACCGGGGCTTGCCTTGGTTTTGCAGGTGACTAAAGTCAGATGATATGGGGTTAATTGCTGATGCCTTGAAGTTCAACTTCTACCCTTCTTGTTCCTTGATCCAAGTTCACCTTCTCCTTCACTCTTCCACGTTTAAACACTACACGTTAGGAACATGCATATCTTTAATTGTAAAACTTTTTGCTAACAAATGCTACAGACAAGTTTGAAACTAGAACTTTGTTTAAGAATTTAAAATGACACTGGGGGTGGTGGTTTGGATGTGTGTCTAAGCACTATACTCAAGTGAGAAGTGAGGTTCATCACTTGGGTGGTGATCACCTAATGAGGTTGAACAGGACATAATGATCCAGGGCTCCAATGGAGCTGGGAATTTTCTTGGGAGTTCCTTGTCACAAGAAAGTTCTCTGGACCAAAATTCAGAACATTTCACTAAATGGATCACCCAGAACAATTCCCTAAGCATTTAAGCATAAAGGAATTAATTCTGATTAAACTTGCACTTTCATGCAAATCTAAGTGAAATATAATTTCATACATAGCTCAGGAAGTATGCCTAAATTTTCAAAGGATTTTTGGAGCCAAGGAGAAGGCGTGGACAAGGGAGGAGCTGCAGGAGGTCATGCAGGAGACCCTCGACTTGGAGTGGGCCACAGTCGGGAGGCTCAACAAGAAGGCTGTGGACCTTCTGGCTGAAACCAAGCAGCTCCACGCCGCAACCGATGCGCGCACTGAAGCTTTGTCGGAGGCACGGGAGATCCTTGTCCGATGGGAGCAGGAGGTGCAGGCAAAGGAGACGGGTATCTCCATCCGCCAGGCAGCCCATGAGGGGGAGCAGGAGCACTTGAGGAAGCTGCTCCAGGATGTCGACGAGCGCGAGCTCACCGCCATGTCCAAGGAGGCCTCCCTGGATCTCCAAGCTACGGAGCTAGCTACCAAAGAGGAAGATCTGGCCGCCAGGGAGGCAGGAGATGGCAAGCAAGGACCTGGTCGAGGAGCTGGCCACCGCCGTCGAGGCAGAGAAAGTTTGGGACTTCCTCGGTCATGCGGAGATGGCGCTGGAGCCCTTCGGCTTCAGTCCTTTGCGCTCTGGCGGTCCGAAGCAGGAGGTGAGCCAGGTGCTCCCTGCTCTAGACTCGGCTGGAGCCAAAATGCTGGCACTAGAGGGCGCCGTCTGGGAGGAGCTAGAAGCTCAAGGTAGGGCCTTAGCCTAGCAGGTGGTTGAGCATGTGCTCACATGCTTCCGGAGCTAGGACCTCAACGTCTCCCTCGAGCCAGTGGTACATGGCTCCATTGCAGAGACGTTGGAGGCGGCCAAGTCTACTGTGGAGGAAGTTGCCAAGCTCGTAGGTGCTAGGTTCTAGTGCCAGTAGGCTTCTAGGACTCCTTCTCGCCCTGTATGCTAGGTTCCCTTGTATGTCAGCGCTTCTCCTCGAATGAATAAAAACTTATTGCTGAAGTCTTTATGTCTTGTGTTGTTGAGTGTGTCTTCGGATCCTTGGCAGCGCAAAGGCCCGAAAAGACTTAGCCGAGGTAGCTAGATCTTTGCCGATGTCATGAACTTGTCTCTTTGGGTCCTTAGCAGTGCAAGGACCTGAAGGAGCTCCGACAGTATCATTAGCCCGTCTCCCTGGGACCTTAGCAGCGCAAGGACTCGAGGGAGCCCCGGCGATGTCGTTAGCTCGTTGTAGTTGAAGCTCCGAGTCTCTGCTTGTCACTGCAGTGGCCCCGATGTCTTACCCGCGTAGTTCACCATGATGCCCCCTGGTAGGTGCGGCCCTAAGGTTGGGGCGCACCTACCAAGCAGACGGCTGAGGCAGGACATCGACGGAGGACCCCTTGGAAGGTCAGGGACACCAGGACCTGTTTGGACCTGCAGACATGACAGAGAAAAGGAGTAATCGTGCTCACTGGTCACTCTTCCCTGCTCCTAGTTTTGCTGTGTCTTACGGTCCTTAGCCAAGCTGCGGGGCTTGAGTAATTCGGTGTGAGAGCATCCGGGTTATGGTTACAACTTTGCTTAGGGGTACGAGCCATCCGACTCCCCGGTACTTAGCTGCACTGCTGGAGAGGCAGAGTGTGCACGGTTAGGGTACGAAACCAGGCTAAGCAGGCTACACACCCTAGACCCCCCGCTGGCATTAGCTTTTTAGGGGAGGGACCATTCGACGCCATAGGGCCCCCGAGAAAGGAAATAACCGAAAGACCCTGGGTACCCCACAGGTACCTCAAGCGGATCCGCCTACAGAAGGATTGCACAACTCCTACTATGGGTAAGCAAAGGAAAAAGTGACTGGCCACACGGCCGAAGCGATATGGAAAGTAAGCATGAAAATGAAAGGGGTGATTCCCCGGGTCCTGTTACTCCCTTGTCCGTAAGTGTATGCCATCCAGCCCCCAAGTACTCAGTTGTAGCACTAGGGAGGTAGAGCGGGTAGGCTTAGGGTACGAAACCAAGCTAAGCAGATTGCACGCCCTGGACCTCCCACAGGCGTTAACCTTTCAGTGAGGGGACCTTCCAGTGCCACAGGACTTAGAACAAATACGTAGGACGAACCCAGGACATGCCATAATAGAGTTAACATGCATGAGTAAGCACAAATTGTAATGTAAAGAGAGGGGGGTAGGAACACGTAGCATAAGATAATTTTTTCTCGGACCTGGTTTATTCATAGGAGAAAAGAGGGTTTACAAGAAGGGAACGATCCACTCCGAATGACAAGAGTAACAGGACTCCTCCGGAGCTTAGGTGTCCTAAGCGATGCTCCTAGACTCTATGTCACCCCACAGAGAAAAAAGAGTCCTACCGTTGCGCTAAGGATAGAACTTACAAAGGTGCTCTATGTTCCATAGATTGGGTAGAGGTACCCCATCCTCCGCGGTCAGGCGGACTTGTGTCACTCAGAAGGGACCCTCCCAACAGGGGAGAATTTGTTTGCCCCTTCACGAGAAAGTATACACCGGAGCACCAGGTCGCCCACCTTGAGCTGTCTACTCCGCATGAACGTCTGGTGATAATGCCAGAGCGCTTGGCAGTACCGTGTGTTTCGAGCAACTGCTTGTCACCTTCGCTCATTGACAAGGTCGATATATTCACACCGGAGCTGGTCCGTGGCTTTATCGTATGCCTGGACACGACGGGAGCCCATGGTGATCTCCAGAGGGAGGACGGCCTCAGCCCCGTACACCAGGAAGAAGGGTGTTTCCCTTGTCGCGCGGCTGTGGGATGTTCGGCTAGCCCACAGTGCGCACGGAAGCTCATCTACCCAATTGACACCATGCTTCTTCAAGCAGTTGTAGGTGCACATCTTGAGTCCCCTGAGTATCTCAAAATTGGCCCTCTCAACTTGAACATTGTTCTCTGGATGAGCAATGGAAGCGTAGCAGACTTGGATGTCGGGGTCTTTGCAGTACTCTTGAACACTGCACTGGTGAACTGGATCCTGTTGTCGGTGATGATTCTGTTCGGGACCTCAAACCAGCAGATGATTGACTTGATGAACTTAAATGCCGACTGCTTGTTGATTGTAACTACAGGGGTAGCTTACGCCCACTTGGTGAACTTTCTACGGTGATGTAGAGGTACTAGTACCCTCCGACGGATCTAAAGAATTGCCCCAGGATATCCACCCCCCACACAGCGAAGGGCCATGAGGGCGGGATCATCTGCAGTGTCTGCGCCAATGTGTGGATCTGCTTGGTGTGGAAGTGACACACTTTGCATCACTTGACCAACTCGATGGCATCCTGGAGAGCTTCCGGCCAGTAGAAGCCATGTCGGAAGGCTTTACCGACCAGCGTGCAGGAAGATGCATGGTTCTCACACTCGCCTCCTTGGATTTCTGCAAGCAAGTCGCAACCCTCCTACCGTGTTATGCATCACAATAGGAAGCCATTGGCACCGTACCAGTAGAGATCCCCTTCTACCAGCATGTATCTTTTAGCCAACCGAACGATCCGTTCAGCGGATACATGTTCATCGGGAAGGATATTGTCTTTCAAGTAGTTCTGGATCTCCGTGATCCATGCGTCGGGACCTACTTGAGCTTCTGTATCTTGAGCGCTGGGTTGTATGGAGTCCCCGGTGACGCTTACGATCCTTGGCGAGATCCATGGTAGCAGGGCCGCTAGGACGCCAGCTTCAAGGTGCTGATCTCGCCCCCTTCGCCTGGTTCGGCAGGCCAGGTGGTAAGTCGTGACAACATCCTTTCGAAGACTCCCTCAAGAACTGGAGCCCAGGTGGAATCCTTCGTTGATAGGTCATCGGTGATCATGTTGTTGGCGCGAGAGACATGGCACAGGTCCAAGACTTGGAAGTCCTTCTCCAAGTTCTGCACTTGGAGGAGATAGGCTGTAAGCTGGGGGCCGTTGCAGCAACATTCTCCCTTGACTTCCTTGATGATCAGCTGAGAATCACCTTTTAC
The DNA here is from genome assembly GCA_030760725.1 of Neostapfia colusana. Taxonomy (NCBI): domain Eukaryota; kingdom Viridiplantae; phylum Streptophyta; class Magnoliopsida; order Poales; family Poaceae; genus Neostapfia; species Neostapfia colusana. The sequence goes on from JASWHV010000015.1 coordinate 62,193,643, forward strand.
CAACAACTGCTGGACGCCGAGGGACAACGCGGTCTTTAACCCGAAGATGAGAGCCCCATACTCCGCCATGTTGTTGGTTGCCTTGAAGTCAAGCCGCACCATGTACTTTAACTGCTCCCCAGTCGGAGTGAGGAGCAATACCCCCACTCCGGCACCTTGCTTGCGCGAGGAGTCATCGAAGAAGAGGGTCCAGTGAGGTCCGATGAAGAACGGAGCTCTTGGCTCTGGTTCACTGATGTCTTGGCCCCCTGGTTGGCACAGTGGTGGTGTCCACTCTACCATGAAGTCAGCTATTGCTTGACTCTTCACCGTAAGGCGCAACAAGAAGTCTAGCTCAAACTCTACCAGCTCAACAGCCCATTTCGCCACATTTCTGGTTGCGTTGGGGCTGTGGAGGACGACGTTCAATGGGTATGAGGTGATCAATGAGATCTTGTGAGCTTGGAAGTAGTGGCCCCACTTCCTTGATGCAACAAGGACTACATAGAGCTTGTGCACCTCCACATATTTTGTCTTGGCATCATGTAGGACCTCGCTGATGAAGTAGACAGGAAGCTAGATGGTCCGAACCCTCCCAGAGGGGTCCGGATCGTCTTCTTGGAGAGGTCCAGGACTCAGGGGCCCCTGGCCCCCGTGTCCGAGACTGCACTTTGGGAGATGGGACCCGGATGTGCATTTGTCGTCAGGTTCGGCGGGCCGGGACCTGACTATCTCCTTGTCCCCTATGCCCCCTGTGAGGTCCGAGTCCTGGGGCTCAGGACCTATGGCGGGAGCCTCGTCTAGGACTTGGGGTCGTTGTAGCTCCGGTCGCTCTACGACCACGACCATGCTGACGACCTCTGTTGTTGCGGCGATTTTGAGGAGTAGAGGCTTGCCTTGTTCCAGAGCTACCATGATCGGCAGCGTTGTGAGGAACTTCTATAGCCCTTGGAATGCCTCATATGCCTTCTTGGTCCAGATGAGGGGTTCGGACCTACGCAGAAGCTTGAAGAACATGAGATCCCACTCAGCCAGTCTAGAGATAAACCGGCTGAGCGCAACCAAGCATCCCGTAAGCTTCTGCACGTCCTTGATGCGGGCAGGTGGACGCATCAGTTCTATTGCCTTAATCTTCTCTAGATTAGCTTCGATTCCCTGGCGTGAGACCAGGAAACCGAGTAGCTTTTCGGTAGAGACCTCGAGGACACATTTGTCTAGGTTCAACTTTGTGCGTGTCTAACGCAACCTGTCGAAGACTAGGGATAGGTTGTCGAGCAAAGATGCTTGCGAATTAACCTTGACAACGATGTCATCGACGTACACCTCTACTAGATCACGAATGAGATTCCCAAATGTTTTATGCATAGCACGTACAAGAGTGGGAAGAGCATTCTTAAAACCATAAGGCATGTATACATAGCAATATAGACCATCTACTGTTATGAAGATAATATCCTCTTCATCTTCTCCAGACATAGGTATTTGATGGAAACCTGAGTAAGCATCTAGGAAACATAGTAGATCACAACCAGATGTAGAATCCACTATTTGGTCTATACGGGGGAGAGAAAAAGGATCCTTTGGGCATTGCCTTATTGAGGGTGGTGTATTCTATGCACATCTGAAACTTCCCGCCAGCCTTGGGGATGACAACAGGGTTGGTCAGCCATTGTGGATGGTGGACTACTCGGATGAAGCGGGCGTTGAGCAGCTTCTTGATTTCGTTACGGATGAAGTTTTGTTGCTTGATGGACTGCTTCTGAGGCTTCTGTTGCACAGGCCTGGCGTTGGGGTAGATCTTCAGATGGTGCTCAATCGCCTCTATGGGGATCCCGGGCATCTCCAATGGTTTCCATGCAAACACGTCGACGTTAGCCTGGAGGAAGGTGATGAACGCGTCTTCCTATTTGTCACCTAGACCCCCGGCGATGCGGGTGGTCTGGGTGGCATCGAAGCCGACTTGGATGACCTTGACGGCAACATCCTCGCTGTCTGCGGGCTGCACACAGGGTGCAAATGTCAACCCTCACTGGCGTGTGCTTGCAGGCTGCCGGCTAGCTTCACCATAGCCAAAAGCAGCCTCCTGCACCGCTGCCAATGCTTGGAGCTTCTCCAGTGCTGAGACGGCGGCAGTAAGGTCTCCGTGGATCATGAGGACCCTTGAGTCGGCATCTTCAAGACTAAGTAGTCGTAGTGGGCTACTGCCATGAATCGACACAAGGCTGATTTGCCAATGATGGCGTTGAAGGGGTGGATGACCTCCGCAACATCGAAGACGATGCTCTCCGCGCGGTAGTTCTCAGGCGTCCCGAACGTCACACGGAGGGGAGATGCTACCGCATGGCCAGATAGGGTCCTAGCCCACTGTCAGGAATGGACGTGAGGGGGTGAGCTGGGACATAGACATCTGCAGCTTCTTGAAAGCTGCAAGGTTGATGACGCTGAGGGACGCCCCACAGTCGATCTACACGTGGTAAAGCTTCACACTGGCAATGGTGGGGGCGATGAGGATGGGCAGCTGCCTAGTGCCCGCTATGTTCTTGGGGCAGTCGGAGGCGTCGAATCTGATCAACGTATCCATCCACTTGTGGTGAGGTGCCGGCCCGGGGGTTGGAGCAACCGCTTCCACTACCCGTCGCAGGGTCTTGACAGCACGTCGGGACGTGATGTCTGAGGAATCCCCTACATCACATGGAGCATCTTGCGATGCTCGTTGTCGGCGACGGAGTCGAAGTCGGAGTGGCCGTAGGTGACCTTTAATGCCCGCTTGGCATTCTGGTACTCCATCTCTTGCTCTTCGTCGGCCTTAGGGTCAGCCTTCTGCTTGACCTCCGCTGACGGCCTCATTCCTTTCTGCATCTAGGATGAAGGAGGAGTAGATCTGCAGAAACTCGGTGGGGTTGATAGTCTCGTCATACTTCTCTGGCAAGTGGGGCCGGAACTTGGGTGGCCAAACCACCATGTGAAGGTGCAAGGCGAGCGCCATGCAGCTCCCGCCTGCTCCTGGAGAGACAGGGGTCTGTGTAGGATGTCCCGCTTGTACGACACTCGAGGTGTCATACTCTCCCTCGAGGTTGCATCGCCTCTCGCAACATCGCTCGATGGTGATGCAGACATATTCGCTCATGTGGAGGCGGTCTAGATCGATCCTGAGGTCGGCTGTGGCCTGCCTGGCCGTGGTCGCCGCGCGCGTCGTAGCTGTCTCGCGGGCCACCGTCGGCGTATGCGACTGGGCCTACGAGGGCTTGGCTCACTGCCTTCTATAGGCGGGCGTGTTTATGGCGGCGGCGACGAGGTGGTCAACGTCGTTGCACCACTGCTCTACTGTCTCTGGGGGAGCACCCTTGCCCGGAGGGTTGTGGAGAAGAGCGCGTGCTGCGGCCAGCACGCTCTCGGGCTTGCAATTGGCGGCGTGGTTGCCAGCGTGGAGACGAAAGGCCGCCGGAGCATAAAACCCTACGTCCACAGGAGTGAGTGTTGTATTGCATTGTGCGTGTGAGTGAGTGAATCCGGATCGGAATCCTTTTCCCGGAGGCTGCCCCGATCCTTTTATAGTTCAAGGCCTGGGAAATCATAATGCGACTCGGGGCCCGACAGGTGGACATGCAACTGCCCGTACCCTATACACGATCTAGGGTATTTACAGTTAAATGCAATGTTGTTGTCGGTAGAGTTGAGGCATGCCACCTGTCACGTCGGGCGCCTCTGACCGAGTAGCAGTTGATGATGGCGGATGAAGGCCCCATCTTGCCGCCGCGTCCTCTCGGTCTGTTGGGTAGCACCGTGCCGTTGTCACGCCTCGCCGCCCTGTCCTGTAACCGTAAAGATGGACGGGAGTGGGCAGAGACGTGTGCCACACGCCATGCTTCTAGGGAAGACGCAAGTCTTGAATGCACGACTGGACGACACACATCTTCATTAACTTCAGAGACTTTACGGCCCATGACTGGTCGTGAGGCACGTGGCGGCTCCGGAGCCCTCTTCAGTGGTGAGGTCAGGCCCGGAGCCCAGGGACACGTGGCAGCTCCGGACCTTGCCTCAGCGGGGAGGCCAGGTCTGAGGCCAAGGACACGTGGCGGCTCTAGAGCCCTCCTCAGCGGGGAGGTCCGGCCCGAAGCCTGGGGAGACGTGGCAGATCTAGACCTCTCGCCTCAGCGGGGAGGCAAGGTCCAGGGCCAGGGACACGTGGTGGATCCGGAGCCCTCCTCAGCAGGGAGGTCCGACCCGAAGCCCGGGGACACGTGGTAGTTCCGGATCTCGCCCCAGCGGGGAGGCCAGGTCCGGGGCCAAGGACACATGGCGGCTTCGGAGCCCTCCTCGGTGGGGAGTTCTGGCCCAGAGCCTGGGGACACGTGGGACCTGGCCTCAGCAGGGAGGCTAGGTCCGGGGTCAAGGGTACGTGGCGGCTCCGGAGCCGTCCTCAGCGTGGATGTTCGGGCCGGAGCCTGGGCACACGTGGCAGCGCCGGACCTTGCCTCAGCAAGGAGGCCAGGTCCAGGGCCAAGGGCACGTGGCCGTGCCAGAGCCCGCCTCAACAGGGAGGCGATGTCCGGAAAGTCTTCAACACTCCACGCGGGGTACCCGATATGCATGTTACCGACACATGTTATCCTTCATAATACGATAGTCAAAGGCGAGAAGGAATTGGTTAAAATTCATTTAGATTTGCTTGAGAGTCCAAATGGATTGATCATACAAGCACCTGAAGTGCAAACTAATAATAATCTGAGCCAATTCTGTTATCCATGCATTTATTACTATATATGATTATGCTCATCTATTGATATAAATATATCATTTGTGCTTCTTATTTTATTCTACAATTCATTTTCCTATACAAGCAACAAAAAATAGTGTATAAGTTCAATCATTGTGTTGTTCACCTTAATTTATGGACTCATACATAAATTAAATAGTATACAGACAGACTAATAGATAGTCTGTTGTATAAGTTGTCTATTCTACTATCTGTGTGTGACAATCAAGATACTCATAGACAACACGTGTCTAAACTACCGTGGGTGCCTTTTTATTAGGATCACCTATTTGCAGAAATATATCCAGATGGCAGCTATTCTTTACTAGCTTTAGATGCACGCGGTAGTTTGATCAACTTTAGTGACATGTAACTTATATGTCATGAGAATATTTTTCATAAGGAATTTAAAAGTATAAGTCTCATGTTGTTAAAGTTGAATGAAGTCATAAAAATTGTTTGTCAAAAGAAGATTTGATCAAACCTAAAAACAAAATCTTGTTGGGACAAAGAGAGTAACAAACACTAAAAATAGACCCAATACAGTGGCAGGGCCACTAGAAAGCATTAATTTTATATTAGTGTGCCAGTTAAAACGGTATCCAGAAATCCTAGCCATGAATATACCTTCATTTCATGACAGAGCGATGGATAAGACAACCCAACTAGGCTCAACGAAGATATATGGCACACGTATTTACTCTAGGAGTAGAGAGTACTATACGTTTTTTTTCTTTTAAAAGCCCGAGAGTACTACGAATTAATCACCTGCTACATGTAGCAGTACAGTGACACAGATACCTACTACTCTACTCCGTCCCAGTCAAACTCTATTTCTAGAGAATTACCCCTAACCAGCAGGCTCGGCCGCCCATGCAGAGACGAGTTCATGTGGAGGAAATTAAACGGGCAGGTCGCGATAATGATCACAGCTCAGACCTGTATAATCTAGTACTAGTAAGTAAAAGTCCATAGAAGAAAAAGGCTAAATTTTTTAATCAATGCAGGTACCATAATAAAATCTGACGCGACCGGGCATGTTCCCCTGGCAAGTACTAATAACTGAGGAAAACTGCACTAATAAGCTTATGCCGGCCGGACAAATAACTCCAAAGGTACATGTTCTCCTGACAAGTAGCAAGTGCCTTTTGTATGTTCATATCAAGCGGTACATGCCATCGATCGGATGAACAAGCTGTCCTTCACATCCATCACGGCACGTGGAAGATGACGAGCTAGCACTGTGCTAGCCTTCCAATCATCAATCAATGTTTTTTCCTTGAAGTAATTTGGCAGACTAGCTGCCATTTTCAATAAAGAAGGAATAAAGTTCACAAACTACAAGATTGAGATTAAAATTAACATTGCCAACCCTGGAATGGAAATAACTAGAAAAGGTGTACAACTTTTGTTATACACCCAAGTAATGCTGCAACTTGAAACTCCAAGTAAAGTTTAGACTTCTTCAGGATAGGTTCTTCTAGCCATATATACTGAACCAATCAAATTCCTCCTTGGTTAGCAGAGCTACTGCAGGAGGCTGTTTTCTCCACTCCTTGAAAAACTCTCCTATTCTTTTCTTTCCATATATTCCACCAAGCATAGAGTATCACACCTGGAGTTTTTTTCTCTCTTCTTTTTGTATTATTTCTTTGAATGCTTCTAGCCAGGAGGAAGGCTTTGATGTTGTTATTGGCGAGGTGTCCATCTGCTCTCTAAATTTATACCAGCTCGCTATATCACTTAAAATTTCCTTAGCAAACGGACACTTCAAAATCAAGTGTGCTACTGTTTTTTTCTAGCATTCCACCTTTTTTTTCTAGCATTCCACCATGGGACCGAAAGAAGATGATGAAGATTTTCATTCATATCCCGGGAACATTTTCACACCCATCCTTTACGGCATGAGATCTAGGGTTTTCTAGCTAAAGGATGAAGTGAAGCAGTCAAATTGAGTTCCGGGAAGAAAGCAGCCCTAGCCTCTGTCCGGTCGATCATTCCGCCATTGCTGCCCAAAGGTGTTGTAACACCCCAAAATTTTGATTCAAAACCCTAAATCATGTTAAGAGGGGGATTTAAAAATTTTTGGACGTGTTGCATGTTTTGCAAAAATTCAAATTCAAACTGGAATTCAAATTAAACTCAAATCAGAAAAGAAATAGAAAAAGAAAAAGAGAAAACAGAAAAAAACCGGCCAGTGGGCCGAAACCCACCAGCCGGCCCACCCAGCAACCGCGCCAGCCCGCAGCCGCGCGCGCTGTTTCCTTCCGCTGACAGGTGGGACCCACCAGATCATCGTCTACCCCGCGCCCGCGCCGGACTCCCTCTCACCCGAATCAAAACCGATCGGGATTTCGGCGTATCCCCGCTGAATTCTGTTCGTAGGCGACGCGGACTTGATCTAAACCACCCCGCCGCCCTCCCCCGTCTATAAAAACCCCGACCTCGTTCTGTTTTTCCCACACGATCCGCCGATTTTCCTCCGGTGAGAACCGAGACTTCTCCGGCGAATTCTGGCCGATCTAAGCTCGGAAATTCTGATCTAACTCGCTGGTCTTGATCCACCGCCTCGGGGAACCTTGCAGGTGCAGAAAACTCGGTGACTTGCGGTGTAAACACAGCACCAATGAGCTTCGCCATGGTTTCGCCTCGGACCTCGTCGCCGATCACTTTCCAGGACCTCCGAGCTCAAGAAAACCCCGAGGTGAGATCCCCGACCTCCCCTCTACCGATCTATGCCATAAAATCACAGTTCTAGGAAGAATTCCCGAAGATCCGAAAGTTTCCGGCGAGATCGCCGCTTCCTGCCGCCGTGCGCCGCCGGCAGCGCCGCCCGCGCTCGATCAGAGCGACGTGGCCGCTTGTGCGCCGTTTATTTTAAATCGCACGGTAGGGTTTAAACCCCCGCGTACCGGTTCGATGTTATAATCTCGGCCGTCGGTTTTAAATCGGACGGTCCACGTCAGCCCCGCGTTATAAAGACTGGAAATCTTACGTGCTACCCCCTGGGGTTCTCGGGAAATAAGAGCTAGCCCCAGAAACTTCTGATCTAGCCCCTGGAACTTCAGAAAATCATGTAAATTTATTTAAAAATCAGTTTTAGCCCCTGGACTTAATAAAAATTAGGAAAAACTCCTCTGTTATGTATAGCTAGACCCCTGAAAATTGTTAAAATAATATTATAGACCCTGTAGTGGGGTGAGTTTACCTTTTTAGCCCTGTTTAATATTGAATTTAGGAAATTGAATAGGTGGCTAGTGTTTGAAATTTAAAAAGTGGGACAAACATATTGTCAAAATTAAATTAAAAACTTTCTCAGTATTTAGAAAACTTTGGAGTGAGATAAAAATATATTTTGGGCTGAAATGAATCTATTTAATTTATTATTCACATTTAGGGACACATTTTTAAGTAAAGAATAGTTCTGGAAAATAGGGAAAATAATTGTAAAATAGTTTACATCAGAGGAAAAGGTCAAAAGTATATTAGTAAATATTTTAGATCAGAACCTATTCTGTTTAGATGATGTGTCTTGTTATTTTCATAATAAAGTTCACATTTAGGCATAGGAAATAAATCTGAAAATATAGCAACTAGTAAATGATAAATGGAGTTCTAAAATCCAAAGAATTCAGTTTAGGGTTGGTAGAAATTCTGAAGACACATATGGAGAAGGAAAATACCTTTCATGCATACTTGGTAGCTAAAAGGTGTAGTAATTGAATATAAGGAATTTATTTAAATTGGAAACTCATATATATAGTATGTAAGTATAAATGTGAACACAAAAGTAGGAATCATATACACATGATTAAAAGTGCATGCAAGCCACAAATCAACACACATAGAGTAACCACAACACATATAATGGTGAATGACTTTCATAAATATGAATGTGTGGTTTGTATGAAGTGGAAGTGTGAACTATGTCTTATGGACTGTTGTTTTTCTTTTGCTATGTGTGATGGTATGATGTAGAACCTGCTCAAGAGCAAGTTATTCCTTTCCAAGATCAGGACTACCCATTTCAAGAGCAGCAGGAAGGAGGCAAGTGTCCTTGACCACTTTGATCCTATGCTAGGATGTGTAGCTAGAATTATTTGCATTGTCGAATGAAATATGAAACCCATGCTAGGAAGTTTCCCTAGAATTGAATTACCTTGTTTCCTTGTAGCTTGGGTTGGGATTTATTTTATCATGTCATTTATTATTATGCATATGCTTAGCCATGCTTAGAATGGGATATTTGGGATATGAGATCATCAGTTTATTTTACCATACTCTTGAATGGGATATTATGAGTTATGTAGAGGTAGGGATCAAGGCAAGTTGGATGTTTTGGTTGTGTGCTGGGTGCACGAGACTCGGGTTTGTGTTTAGTACTTGCCTGGATTCTAAGGACCGGTTCATTGAGCATGTAACCTGGCTTTACCGTGCCAACCACATGCTGAGATGGGGCAGCTTGGCCAATTAATTAGGTGTATCCCCGGCGGAGTATGGGTGTGTTGGATGGTGCGGGGAATAGGTGTCAGCTGGACTACCATATGAACCGCAAGGCTCAAGAGGGGGCCACTGCAGCGGGGTTGGAGCCTCTTGTATGCTGTTAGGGGTGAAACCTCAGTGGGCCCACGCTGTCTTTTGCCCACTACATGGGGGTACCCGGTCCGCAGTGTACTGACAGTGGCCCGAGCCCATCTCGGGGGAGGCATCGAGCCCGCGGGTGGGGCCCCCATCTCCCCGTGTGGTGGTTTTGAACCTGTGCTCTGGAAACCGAAGCAGTGGCGAGATTTTCACGTAGAGGTCGAGTGGTTGTACCTGAGAGACAAAAAGGTTGCACGTCCCTAGCGTAATGAGCGTACTTGCCAGTCAAAGTGGCAGCACACGCCGGCACAGTGGACGTGTGCTCGCCCGTGACTGGCAGGCCGTGGCGACGTGGCTGAGGGGTTGCCCTTGGGCAGTTATTGCGACAACCTTTGGATCGGTCGCTGCAGTTCCACCACGCCGCTTCTACTTATCGCCCTAATCAGCCACAGCAGCAACATCCTATCCCGCAAGCACCTCGTGTGCCTTTACCTCTTGCGCCCCGACCCAACATGGGCGCCTATGCTCAAAACCACCCCCGCCCTAACGTTCCTGCTGTCTTGGGCAACAAGGCATGCTTTGCATGCGGAGAGCCGGGACACTTTGCAAGTCAGTGCTCGAGGAAAGGTCTTGGAGAGCCAAGCAACGGGCCCAAGCAGAACCCACAGCCAAACGGAGGAGTTATGCAAGGCAATCGTGGACAGCAGAGCTATGCTCGTGGCAACGTGAATCATGCCTCTGCTGAGGAAGCGCAACAGGCTGAGGAAATCGTGATTGGTATGTTCCTTGCCAACTCCAACCCAGCCACCATTTTATTTGATTCCGGAGCATCGCATTCATTCATATCATCCAAGTATGTTACCAAGTATAATCTATCCATATCACACTTGAAATATACTATGTTGGTGAATTCTCCCGGTGGAGAGATGAGGACTAATATAGTATGTCCAAGGGTAAACCTTAAAATAAGGGGGGTAGACTTCCTTGCCAACCTCATTATCTTGGATTCCCAAGGGCTTGACATAATACTCGAAATGGATTGGTTAAGTAAGCACAATGGAGTGATCCAATGTGCTAAGAGGAGCTTGCAGTTGACAAATGAGTACGGTACTCGTATTGAGTTCGAGTCAGCCCAACCATCAACCGAGAAGGCAACATTGAACCACATCAAAGGAGCAACATTGGAAAGCATTTCGGTGGTTCAAGAATTTTCGGACGTGTTCCCGGAAGAACTTCCAGGTATGCCACCTGACCGGGACATTGAGTTTGCCATTGATTTGGTACCTGGAACTGCACCGATAGCAAAGAGACCATATAAGATGGCCATTAATGAGCTAGTGGAACTCAAGAAGCAAATCCAGGAGCAGCTAGAAAAGGGTTTTATACACCCAAGCTCGTCACCATGGGGAGCCCCCGTGCTCTTCGTAGACAAGAAGGATAGGACCCAAAGGATGTGTGTGGACTATAGATCTCTCAATGAGGTGACGATCAAGAACAAGTACCCTCTGCCCCGTATAGAGGACCTGTTCGACCAAATGAAAGGTGCCCGAGTTTTCTCCAAGATTGATCTTCGGTCGGGATACATCCAGCTAAAGATTAAGCCCTCCGACATACCCAAGACTGCCTTTCAAACACGGTATGGTTCGTATGAATATACCGTTATGTCTTTTGGGTTAACAAATGCACCCACATACTTCATGTACCTCATGAACAAGGTCTTCATGGAGTACTTGGACAAGTTCGTCGTGGTTTTCATCGACGATATCATGGTGTATTCGAAAAGTGGGGAAGAACATGAAGAACATTTGAGATTGACATTGCAGAAGCTGTGAGAGCATCAATTGTATGCCAAGTTCAGCAAGTGTCAATTTTGGCTAAAGGAAATATCGTTCCTAGGCCACATCATCTCCGAGGAAGGAGTATCGGTTGATCCCGGAAAAGTGGGAGATGTTCTGAAGTGGAACCAACCGCAAAACGCGGGAGACATTCAGAGTTTTTTGGGATGGCTGGATACTACCGCCGGTTCATCAAGGATTTCTCCAAGATAGCAAAGCCTATGACTGAATTGCTAATGAAGGAAAAAGCATTTCAGTGGACCCCAGCGTGTCAAGAAAGCTTTGAGGAGCTAAAAAAAGGCTAACCACAGCGCCGGTTTTGGTATTGCCAGACGTAAGCAAGAGCTTTGACATATATTGTGACGCATCAAGACAAGGGCTTGGATGTGTGCTCATGCAAGAAGGACAAGTGGTAGCCTATGCGTCGAGACAACTAAAGAAACACAAGCTGAATTACCCCACACATGATTTGGAACTCGCAGCCGTGGTGCATGCAGTAAAGATTTGGAGACATTATATCCTTGGCCTCCGACGTGAGATCTATACGGATCATAAAATCCTCAAGTACATATTCACCCAAATGGATTTGAATTTGAGGCAACGTCGATGGTTGGAACTTATCAAGGATTATGATGTTGGAATCAACTATCATCCCGGGAAGGCCAATGTAGTAGCCGATGCATTGAGCCGAAAGGGAGCATGTCACCAACTCACGGTTCGGGAGCTAGCGCCCGAGCTGCGCAAGGAGTTCAAACTGTTGCATCTCGGGTTCTTGAACGAGATGGAAGTGATGGAACTCCACTCTTCGTTGGAACAAGAGATAAGAGATGGCCAAGCAACGGATGAGAAAATCAAGGAGATCAAGGAAAGAATCCGACAAGGCATAGAAAAGGACTTTAAGGAAGACGAGAAGTGTACACTTTGGCTAGAGAAAAGATTTGTGTGCCTAACGTGAAGCATATCCGCGACACGATATTAAAGGAGGCACATGACTCACCTTATTCCATACATCCCGACAGTACAAAGATGTACAAGGATCTGAAAACTTGCTATTGGTGGGGTGGTATGAAAAGGGACATAGCTGAGTATGTTGCCGTATGCGACACATGGCAACGGGTTAAGGCCGAACATCAAAGACCCGCTGTACTGTTGCAACCATTGAAAGTACCCGAGTGGAAGTGGGAAGACATCAGTATGGATTTCATCATTGGATTACCACGTACTCAGTCGGGTTACGACTCCATATGGGTTATTGTGGACCGATTGACGAAAACAGCTCATTTCCTTCCTGTTAAAAACAAGTACAACGTTGCACAACTAGCCGAGCTGTACATCGAGCAAATCGTGTGCCGCCATGGAATCCCAAAGAGGATCATTTCAGATCGTGGTTCTCAGTTTACCTCTAGGTTCTGGAGGAAGCTGCATGAAGCCATGGGTACACGGCTAAACTTTAGCTCCGCTTACCACCCGCAGACCGATGGGCAAACAGAAAGGACAAACCAAATTTTGGAAGACATGTTGAGAGCTTGCGCCTTGAAACATAGGCGTAGTTGGGATAGGAGATTGCTGTATGCCGAATTCTCCTATAACAATAGCTATCAAGCTAGCTTGAAGATGTCACCTTTCGAAACATTGTATGGTAGACGATGTAGGACGCTGTTGTTTTGGAACGAGACTGGAGAAAACCAAGTATTTGGACCCGAAGTGCTGCAAGAGGCTGAGAAGCAAGTTCAAACGATACGGGAGAACTTGAAGGCTGCTCAGTCACGACAAAAAGGTTATGCGGAAAACCGGCGAAGAAAGTTGACTTTCAAAGTAGGAGACTTTGTGTACCTTAAGGTATCACCTATCCGAGGCCAACGGCGTTTCAACGTCAAAGGCAAGCTAGCACCTCGCTACATCGGACCATTCAAGATTTTGGGCAAGCGAGAAGAGGTAGCCTATCAACTAGAGATCCCGATGCACCTCTCCGACGTGCATGACGTGTTTCACGTATCCCAACTCAAAAGTGCTTGAGAGTACCGGAAGAACAAGTACCAATGAATGAGCTCGAGCTTCAAGAGGATCTGACCTACGTAGAGCACCCTGTCCAAATTTTGGACGTGAAGGAAAGGGTCACGAGGAACAAAGTGATCCGTTGGTGCAAGGTACAATGGAGCCATAATACGGAAGCCGAAGCTACATGGGAACGTGAGGAAGACCTCAAAACAGAATTCCCTCGTCTATTCTCCACTCTATCGAATCTCAAGGGCGAGATTCAGTTTAAGGGCGGTAGGTTTGTGACACCATCAATTTCGTATCCATGCATGCATACATATTTCATATAGAGAAAACATTTTAAAAGAAGTAGAACAGGTGAAAGATAGCTAAAAAGAGCCAATTCCAATCCACTGAGAGCGCTGTCTACACTTCCCGCGGCCCGCTGGCCACGTGGCGCCTTCGGAGCTCATCCCTGCAAAAAGGGTGAGGTCCGGCACCACCGGCTACGTGGAAGGCTCGGAGCTTGCCTCTGCGGAAGGGGCGACGTCCGGCCCCGTGGGACACATGTTTCCTTCGGAGCTAGTCTCTGCGGAGAAGCGAGGCTTAGCCCACGGGACACGTGTCGCTCTCGGAGCTCGTATCCGAGATGTCCGACCCAACGGTACACGTGTCACCCTCGGAGCTCCGCTCCGAGAGGTCCGACCCAGCGGGACACGTGTCACCCTCGGAGCTCGCCTCCGGGAGGTCCGACACTGCGAGACACGTGTCACCCTCGGAGCTCGCCTCCGGGAGGTCTGACGCTACTGGACACGTGGCACTCTCGGAGCTCACCTCCGAAGAGAGGGGAAGTCTGGAACTGACACGTGGCACTCTCGGAACTCGCCTCTAGAAAGAGGGGAGGTCCCGACCCACCCAACACGTGGCGCACGCGGAGCTCGCTTCTGAGGGAGAGGGGAGGTCCCGCCCGCCAAGACACGTGGCGCACGCGGAGCTCGCCTCTGAGTAGAGGGGAGGTCCCGCCCACCTGACACACGACACAACCAGAGCCCGCCTCTGCGGAGAAGGGAAGCCTGGCCCCCGCTAGACACGTGGCGTCTCCAGAGCTCTCCACTGCGGAGATACAAGGTCCTTAGGCGTTTTTCCCTCCTGTGCGCGCGGGAATACCCGGTATTGAGGAAACCGACATGATTTCCACGTTGCTACCACACCAAATCGATTGGAGATAAGTTGTTAAGATCCAAAACAATTTGAATAGGACTCTTATTTGAAATCTAATCGAAGTGGGACTCTTCTTTCACCCCTTATAAATAGAACCCGAAACCCCTGGTCGCAACCACGTACTCTTATTTCCCACCTCCCGAATCGACGACTTGGAGGCCCTAGCCCCCAACTCGCCGAGTTAACCCCTTGCTGGAGTTCAGTCACCGTTGAAACCACCGACGAGCCCCGACACGCTCGCCGTCGCCGAAAGAGAGCCGACGATCTGTCTTGCTATGAGGAAGGCCCTGACACCAAGGAGAAGTGAGGTAGGTCTTCGTTACCACCTTACGATATCATCGTGGTTTTCTTCGCATCTGTTTTCTTCGAACAGAAGCCTTTTCGTGTGGACAGATCACATGTTGATCGGTTTTTGACGGTGAAATTGATCTAGATCTTGAGTCAAGATTATCACCATGTCCGCACTTGATCCTTACGCCCTTGTTCATTGTAAAACCCCATGCAAGCCCATTAAAACATGCAAAGAACACGTACAAACTGATCTAATGAAAGTGCACCATAGGATTAGCATGCATCTGCACCATTACATCTTAAGTAAAGTTTGTGCATGATGATTGATTGCTGTGAATCTTGTATGTGCGTGATCGTGAGTAGAAGGACAAGCTCAGGGAGCTACCTACGAAGGACTACAACACCAAAACATCGAGACACAAGAGCAACAAGAGCCATAGGAACAAGGCAAGTGCCCCTTGACCATATTGATCCCATGTTTTGGAAACTGTTTTGTTTGCAAAAATATATATGCTTGAGTCAACTTGATGGGACACCCTTTTATAGGAGTTTCCTAGTTTTGTTAACCACCCTTGTCGCCAGGAAAGTTGATGAGTCGGGTATGGTCGTTTTTGCTTTTCGCTTCGCTGAGTCCACGGGATATGGGAAGCGAGATAGAGTGTGTCTAGCTACTGCACTCATATGAACAATGATAAAAGAACTTGATGTTGATAATGAACATGAATCGGGGGAGATCTAGGCAAGCTTGGTTTTAGGATGTGGTAGAATGAGATGGTGGTTTACTTGCCGTAGATCTAAGGACCGGTTCATGCGAGCACATGCCAGGAAAACAGTGCCACCACAAGGCCAAGTATGGGTGCGGCTTAGCTGACTAATTAGGTAAGTTGCTAGATTGTTATGGACCGTGGAAGGCGCGGGGAATGGGAGTCGAGAGAGGACTGCCTTGGGAACTGCATGGCACAAGAGGGGGCCCGTAGGTGGGAGAATGGTGATTCGAGCCTGCTGGTGAAACCTTAGTGAGTCCATACATCTGGTAACCCCTTTGTAAAGGCTATTTTGTGATCTCTTGGCCATACACCGATGATTGTGTACTGGTATAATGGAGGTTCTGCAGTCGCCGACGGGTGACGAAATCACAAACTTGTGGGTAAAGTGGTGCCACCTCTTAAGAGTGTAAAACTATCATGATAGCCATGCTTCCGGTCACAAGCACCTGGCCAACTTCCATGATTATATGGGATGGTTTTTGGGATGGATGCTTGGTTTGGTCATGGTATCGTTTGGGATGGTCATTGTATGGTCATTGGTTTGGTTATTGGTATGGTTTGGTCTTTGGAATTTGGTTTCGGGACTGCTGAGTCCTGGTAATGAGAATGGTTCCGGACTGTTGAGTCAAAACAATGAGCTTTGGTTTCGGATATGAGATGGATGTGATCATGAGATGGTCATTATGAGCATGAGAAAGAGCTAAGAAAGATAAATGTCTGGATGATACATAAAAAGAGGAGAATCATGATGGAGGTATGTTGATGTTTTAATTGGATACATGTCAGGATTAAATTCACTTAAAGGTAGTTGCTGTTTTTATCATGTTTTGTGAAATAAACTTTGCTGTCTGCAGTGAGCCTTTTTAATCCTACCTTGCTGTAAGCTACATATCATATTTTCCCGCACTTGCTGAGTATGTCATGTACTCAAACTTGCACTATTACTTCATCATCAGCAACAGGAGAAGAGTACTTCAAAGATCATGTGGAGTACTAGGCATGTGGTCTACCGTCAACTTGCCTGTGGGGATGGATTTGAAGATGGAGCCGCTGCCGTGCCTAGTTTACTTCCGCTATAATGTAGAAGACTTCCGCTGCTAGAATAAGTTAGAGACTTCCGCTGCAAGAATAAGTTAGAGATTGATGTAATAAAGTACTTAAACCCTATTATTCGTGGTTATATTATGATTTCAGTTTGTGGATTACATGTGTATGTGTGATGAACATCCTGGACACACATATGCATCAGCTGGGTTCTGTTTTCACGGGACCGGGCGTCACACAATGAGGCGGAGCAGGTGCGCCTGGAGGAGTGGCTTCAGGGCGTCCATGGCCGGGAGGTCTCCGCTGCATCTTTGGAGTTTGACCTGAAGGAGCGAGCTGCACGGATGGCCACCAGGGATCAGACCCTGGTTGCTTTGGAGCAGTGGCTAGCCACTCAGGAACAAGAGCTAGCGAGGAGGAGTTCGGTGGGGGAGTTGGCTTCTTCTGTCAAGGAGGTCGAAGATCTGCGGGCTTCTCATGCCGCTGAGGCAGAGAAGGTCTGGGACTTTCTTGGTCGCATAGATGCGACACTGGAACCCTTCGGCTTCGGCCCCTTGCGCCCTTAGGGTTAGTCCAGGAGGTGAGCCAGGTGCTCCCTGCCCTGGAATCAGCCAGAGAGAAGCTCCTGACGCTGGAGTATGTCGTGGGGGAGCATCTGGAGGCTGAAGGCAAGGCTCTGGATCAGATGGTGGCAGGGCATGGGCTCACCTGCCTTCAGAGCTCCGACCCCAACATCTCCCTGGAACTTGTGGTGCAGGGCCACAACGCAGAGCTGTCAAAGGCGGCAAAGTCTTCCGTGGAGGAAGCCGCCCGACTTGTAGCTGCTAGGTTCCAGGTAGGTCCTAGGTCTCCCGCCTGCTTTGTATCCCCCTGTGTATGCCGGGGCTCCGCTGTTATCAAAGACTTTTTGTTTCAAGTCTTATGTTACCTTGAGTTGTTGATGCAGACTTCGGACCCTAGGCAGCGCAAAGGTCCAGAATAACTTAGCCAATGTGGGTAGCTCTTTGCCGATGCTCCGAGCTTGTTCCTATGGGTCCTTAGCAGTGTAAGGACCCAGGATGCTCTGACAGTGTGGCTACCGCTCCTTCCAGGTCCTCGGCGGCGCAAGGACCCGACGGAAGTTCGGTCCTTGTCTTCAGCTTGTCATAGCTAGTGCTCCTAGTCTTCTGCTTGCCGCTACAGTGGTCCGACGTCCTGCCCGCGTGGTTCACCATGATGGCCCCCTGGTAGGTGTGGCCCTCGTATTGGGGTGCACCTACCACTGGATGAGGCATAGTGTTAGCTTTGGGCCCCCTAGGAGGTCCGGAACGCCAGGGACCTGTGCGGACCTGCAGTCATAGCAGAAAGAGGGAGTAGTCGTGCTCTCTGGTCACTCTTCCTTGTTTGGTAGCTTTGCTGTGGCTTACGGTCCTTAGTTAAGCTGCGAGGCTTGGGTAATCTGATGTGGGTCGTCCGGGCTATGGTTAAAGCCTTGCCCAGAGGTATCCGGTTCCTCGGTACCGAGCCGTAGCACTAGAGAGGCAGTGTACGCACGCTAAGGGTACGGAACCGGGCATAGTAGGCTACGCCCCTGGACCTCCATCTGGCGTAAGCTTTTCGGGGGAGGGCTGTTAGGCGCCATAGGGCCCCCAGGCAATGAGAAAACCAAAGATCCCTTAAGTCACGTTCAAGACTTTGCTCAGGGGTATGAGCCGTTTGGCTCCCCGGTACCGAGCTGTAGCGCTACAGAGGCAGGGTACGCACGCCAAGGGTACAGAACCAGGCATAGCAGGCTACGCCCCTGGACTTCCTGCTGGCGTAAGCTTTTTGGGGGAGGGACCATTCGGCGCCATAAGGCCGCCGAGCAACGAGATGACCATAGGATCTTCGGGTACACCACAGGTACTTCAAGCAGACCCGCCAGTACAAGGATAGCACAACTCTTGCTACGATTGGACACAAGAAAAAGTGACTGGCCACACGGCCTGAGCGGTATAGAAAGAAAGCACGAAAAGTATGGGGGCAATGTCCGGGGTCCGGTTACTTCTCTTGCCCATAGGCGTGTTCTTTCTAGCCCCAAGTACTCAGTTGTAGCGCTGGGGAGGCAGGGTGTGCACGCTAAGGGTACGGAACCAGACATAGCAGGCTACACACCCTGGACCTCCCCCGGGCATTAACCTTTCAGCGAGGAGACCTTCCAGTAGCACGGGACCTAGGAAAAGTGTGTAGGATAGGCTCCGGACACTCCATTTACAGTTGATACGCATGAGGAAACACAAACTGTAAATACGGTACGTAGGGTAGGATAATTTTTTTCTTATTTCTAGCTTCCTTTGAGTGATAGGAGGAAATAGGTCGTGCAACAAAGGTAGCGACCTGCCCTGGATGACAAGAGTAACTGGACCCCTCCAGGGCTTAGGTGTTCTAAGCGTTGTTCCTAGACACTATGACACCCTTAAAAGAAAGAGAAAGAGAAAAAACACCCTACCACTGCGCTAAGGGTAGAACTTACAGAGGTGTTCTATGTCCTGTGGTCTGGGTAGAGATACCCATCTCCTACGGCTAGGTGGGCGCATGTGGAGCGGCATACTTGTACTGGTCGGGAGGGATACTCCCAGCTGGGGGGAGGGTTTGTCACCCTCCTCGAGAAAGTATCAGCCGAGGCACCAGGTTGCCCTACCTTGGGCTATCTACTCTAAGCATACCATCGCTGACGCATTTCACGGTGTAGCGCATTTCGAGCAGCCTCTAACCACATTGCCTCGTCGATGAGGTTGATTTATTCACGCAGAAGCCGGTCTTGCATGGCTTCGTCGTATGCCCGGACGTCAGGAAAGCGCTTGGTGTGTTCCGGAGGGAGGACGGCCTCGACCCCCTACACCAGTGTAAGAGGGTGTTTCCCTTGTCGCACGACGGAGGGGGGCACCTAGTTTGGCATGGAGCGTCTTGTGTCGCTCGTTGTCATCACTGGAGTTGGAGTGGCCGTAGATGGCTTTCAACGCCCTCTCGGCATCTTTATACTCCATACCCTGCTCAGCATCGGCCTCAGGTTTGGCCTTTTGTTTTCCCTCCCGCTGGCGGGAGGGTGCACCGTCTTGGCACGGCCGCTACTGTTGCAACTCACGGAACCCTTCTGCGAGCTTCTTGATCCCCTCCTGTAGCTAGGATGGTCAGGGCCACGGGGAAGTAGTTAGCCATGACGTTCATCCCCTCCTGCAGCTAGGATGGAGGTGAAGTAGATCTGCAGAAACTCGGCGGGGTTGACTGTCCCGTCATATTTTTCCGGCAAGTGGGGCTGGAACTTGGGTGGCCAGACCACCATACTAAGGTGCAGGGCGAGCACCATGCAGCCTCCTACTGCCTCGAAGAGGTAGGGGTAGGCGGAGCGCGGTCTATCGGTACGGCGCTCAGAGAGCGATACTGATAAGGACATCACAACAGTCGATACTCACAATGATATACAAGGATCAATCACAAGAGCACGAGAACGGTTACTAAATCAGCAGGTGAACTCATTCCTAACTTTCTACCCATGTGATTTTAAGAATGGATTGCTATTTAATAATTTAATTGTTATTAGGAACCATGGACATGATCAACAAGTAAAAGGAGGAGGATTTAGGGACGTGGAGAACCAGATGGGACATCCACAAGTTGATGGAAACAGTCGCCGACTCGGACTCGAGTTCAACTCGGAGTCCAGGAGCAGTCCATCTTAAAACAGACGCCCAGGATGCATACGGACTCCATTTTTGACGTTCTACATATGCATGGAAAGATGAGAAGATAAAATTTCCAATGGTTCTGGTCCCACATTAAAATTCGCCAGGAGTCATTGGGAGTTGTCGAAACAAGTCGAATTCAGAGTTCTGTCCGGTGCTGCACCACCGTATTGGGCTTTTGGGCCTTGTATCCCTTATGAGTCCATTAGGGACGCATCTAAGGGTCTTATGACCGAACACTAGCCTTTAAATACTGTATCCGCTGGCCAAATTTGTGGGTTTTGCTTAGAATAAACAATCTCGCTGTTCTACGGTTTGTGAGACCCCAATTTCGCAATTCTCAGATTGCATCTTCATCGTTCTTGCTTGTGTTCTCGGTTGCACATGCAGGAATAGCCTTCTTGGCGAGGTCAAGCATGTGAAGCACGGTTGATAACCAACAGAGTAGAGGTGTAGTGATTGCAGGGGTAATTCGGGTCTGCTCGAGTGCCTCGGATCATCAACATCAAGATCTCCACTTCAATCGACCTACCTTTCGGAAGATCGGGTCTAAACCACACATCAATTGGTATCAGATTTGTAGGATCGAAGTACACGTGTAAATCTACCAGAGGGGGGTGAATGGTAGATAAAAAACTTTTCAGCGGAAGCAACAAAACACCCCTCAGCAGAAAACCGATCTGTTAAAGAAACCGTGTGTGTGACTAATATAAACGTGTTCAACTGTGACAAAACTAGTTTAGATTATAGAGAATCAAGTCACGAAGACGTCACAACAAGAATCATGGAAATCCGTTGAGAGAAACTCAAGTTACGATCGAAAGATCGAACAAAGGTCAATCTGTCCTACGCGAGAAAAATAGTTCTAGAATACTGCAAAGAAACTCGTGTAGATCAGAAACCACAAATTCAATGACCGTGAAATTTTCACAGATGACATATAATCAAGTTGTGAAGACAACCCAAAAAGAATAACATCAATTGGATCTGTAAAACTCGAGTTATGATAAAACCACCGAAGCAAGGTAGTGCTGAACAGAAACTCGGCGAGAAAAACAAGTCGGACGAACAAGGCACAAAAGTTCCTTTACAATACGAATTTTATTTATCAAAAAATAAGAGGAACAGCCCCAAAGTCGTGCTCTCCATGAGTCTTGGCCTCCCTTGCTTATATAACCAGCTCTATGGCCAATCCAATTCAAACTAGGACTCCTACTTCTACTTGGATTCAAACTGTAACTTTCCAATACTGCTCAAGACTCTTCTGTACGCAGATGGAAACAATCTTAAGACTTCCAAACACCTTAGGAACGTCCCAGACATTCCTAAAACAACTCTACTTCATGCCTAACACGAATCCTGTTATAACCAACTCGAAACTTTTCATAAACAAACCATAACCGCCTCAGCCACAGCCTGAGCGTAAAATCCAGCCGGTTGAACCTTTTCAACCATATCTCCACTTCCATATCTCTTCACCACGCCTTGGAACCATGTTGCCACGTCCATGCACTCCTTGCACACGTGCAAACACCTTCCAACAACGTCCACGATACATTCATATGCATTGTTCTTGATCCAAACACGCTGCGCGACCTCCCGATCAACTCAACCACAATTCCTCCCGAACTTGGTTGTTGAACCTCATCTTCTCTCTAAGACTAGTTCAATGGACCCCGTCACCAGCCATATCTTGAACTCAAGCAACACCTGCACATGAATAAACAACCAATACTTCCGAGCACAAGTCCTCGACTTGACTCTCGTTAGTTCCAAAACTACATCTTACGTGAGCACCTCACATAAACATGTTGTAAACCATAGCAAAATGATATCAGCCATAACCACCAAAACACACCAAAAACTTAGTAAAATAATACTAAGCAAACGTTCCATAAGAGTAAAGCAAGTTCAAAACATTGCAAGTTAAAAGCAGAACCATTGCAATCAAGCTCCAAACCTTACCAAAGCTAGCCGGACCTTGAACCGGAGCTTACCGAAGCTAGTCGGACCTAGCGCCGGAGCTTACTAAAGCTTAGTCGGACCTAGCACGGAACTTACCAAAGCTAGTCGGACCTAGCACCGGAGCTAGCAAAAACAAGTCGGACCTAGCAAAAATAAGTCAGACCTAGACAAAGCAAGTCGGACCTTACGTCGGACCTTGCCGGAGCTACCCAAAACAAGTCGGACCTATCGTCGGACCTTGCAGGAGCTCGTACCTAGAGTCGGACCTTGTTAAAAAGGTGTTTTGGTAGTATTCAAAACTTCTATCGTCAAAGCCAATGTATTCAGCACACATAGGTCTCACAATCTCCCCCTTGATGAATGCATTGGCAACACCACTTAAAATCCAAAAATCGGCTTATTCACATGAAAAGTTTTGAAAACAATTTCTCCCCCTTTGTAAATCAGAAATAAAATGAGAAGAAAAATAAAAAATACCAAATATTCTCCCCCTGAGAAGAATCGTGCCAAAACACTTGTGAATGTGTGCAATGTTGATCAATTTCTCCCCCTTTGACAAATGTATTCAGCAAGGTACAAAAGAGAAATTTAAATATGTTATGAGCACATTATAACATATACATATAAAACAAAGCTCATCCAAATCATACTATCAAATAATTTACACTATCACATCAATGAGATACATAAAGTAGTGTAAGCCATGCTAGAGATCAAGTGTAATTTTTAATTTAAGCAAGTCATGATCTCACAAACTTAACTATTTCAAGACCTGAAAACATGACACTTGTTTCTGCATTTTATTTATCATTTAAAGCACAAATTTTGATCTTATGACATTTGCAAGAGATTATATGCAGCATCAGCCTTATTCTAACCAACCAAGCCAAGCCTATGTCATTTGACAGTCAGAAGCTTAAGGACATGGTTTTAGTCATACACAACTCATTTCAAGTACATATATAAGTGCAATAATAAGCCATCTCAAAAGAAGAAGTGCGATGCATGCATATTCTCTTGATCTTTTCTCATTTTTTATTTGAACATAAAAACTCAACATGTGAGTTGATTACTTGATTAATTCTTTATGATTAAAAGCACTTGTGAACATGCAACAAGTTCAAAACAGCAAGAAAGTTCGACCATGACCAGATTTAGTGTAAGTAATTATTCCAATTACTAGACATTGTAAAAACTACAAAATGTATAACACGAGTAATGTAGTAAGAACTTTCAGCATGAAAAAGGAATCACAAAGTCATATATGCATGAAATACTATGCTCATATTATTTTAATTTCAGATTCACACATATACTTCCAAAGTTTCAAAATTCTCCCTCAATTTAAGCCATGAGGATGCATAACCCCTATTTCACTACGAATGTAACAAAAACGAGTGAAATCTAAAGGTTTTGTAAAAATGTCAGCCGATTGTTGTTCGGTATCTACATGGTGAAGCACAATGTTCCCTTTTTCGACATGATCACGGAGAAAGTGATACCTAATGTGAATGTGCTTAGTTCTCGAATGTTGCACGGGGTTTTTAGCAATTTAAATGGCACCAGTGTTATCACAAAATAGTGAAACACTATCTAGATCAACCCCATAGTCCTTAAGTGTTTGAACAATCCAAAGAATTTGTTAGCAAGCACTAGCAGCAGCTACATATTCAGATTCGGCTGTGGATTGTATGGTGGACCGGGATCCGCTCATCCAGGATGGCAGAGGGTGGTTCCGCACGATGCGACACCCGACAGCACACATCATAAGGATACATTGTATGACATAGGAAAAACCAACTGAAACTGTACAAACTGGTACAATACTCAGTTACAAACCAGTGTCTTTATTACACAACGGAAGTCTAATTTGTACAACCCACGCCCGCCTATCTAGCAAAAGTCGGTTGCCCAGCCCTAGGGCAACCCACACTAGCTGCACTCCTCAGCTCAGTGCAGCGTGTACGGCTCCCACTCAGCCGTAGTCCCCGACGGAGGGTAACCCTCGCCGATGGACTCGTACCCCGAGTCCATGGGTGGCTCCTCACCTGAAAAACACTTAAGCAGCAACCGTGAGCACGATGGCTCAACAAGACTTAACTGACTCACCTAGGCATGAAACTCTACATGTAGGGTACAATGAACATGGGATGGTAAAATTTCAGCAAATGGACACGCCTATAGTTGATCCTTAGTTCATCTTTTAGCCACAGTTAACAGTTCATGAATCTGAAATTTAATAAGCAGTTTTTGGTGGCACACATGTAGCAATACAGTTATTCATATCAGCAGAATTGAATCATAACATTCCATGATTTATCTACGTTACGATGCAGTGAACAAGCGGTACTCGTCACCATGAGGGACGGCGAATCGACTCGATATACACCTGCAGGGATACCCAAAGAGCACGTCACGTACGCCCACCCGTGGAGCTGCACAGCACGCTCACTCGATGTCATACGGGACAACCTTTCACCCAACAGCCCAAACGTCGAACCGGTCGCACCGAAACGAGCAGGAGGTTCCCTACACGGAGCATCTCTCTATGCCCGTTAGCAGATTTCCACCTTGCTGCCCTGAGCCTACACCTATAAATCGGTGCGTTATGTCTCGACGCCCAGAGGTACAGGTTACATCGGTTTATCGGGGCCCATATATCCGATATGCCTTCGGTACGTTCAATACTTGTTCGGCAGGGCCGCACACGGATCGGTCCTCAATCGACACGGACAGGGCCACGCACACAAGACTTCCTCTTGTTGCGCCCTAGCCCCTGCCTAGTCTCATTTTCATTATTAAAGTGATCTCACATCACTCGAACCAATCCCGTGTGTCCCACGCCTAAACTCGCGAGTAGATTCCAACTACTCGACTTGTACCGGAGTCCTATGAATCATTAAGCATAGCCTGTCTACTCGAGGTCTTAGACACTACCCTCACTTTTATAGGAAAATTCTGGTTATGCAAGTGGGGTTCCATCCATCCTACACCTAATGCACATTCATACTTCACACTAGACATGTAAACAAAGCAAAACTTTATAAAAAGGTTAATGCAAACAGGGGCTTGCCTTGTTGCTGCTTGTCAGGGGTTAGGTCTTCGTCCGGAAGGAGGAAGTCAAGTACTTCCGGAGACTCCTCGCCTTCAGCAACTACACGTTAACGAGATACTACATGTCATTTCAAATGCAATGTGTAAACTTGAATAAGTAATTCCTATAACTCTAGCTAGCCCTCCCTTTTGGCTCTGAAATTTTTATGGTAGCTTGGTAGGGACCTAACCAGAGTCTTGACCAAGTATCATTTGAAACAAAGTTCATTTGAGCTTTGTACAAATAAAAGCCTATTTGGTCAATATTAGAGTCTCTAAGTAATTCCAGGGTTTTTTCATGGATCCAACCACTACTTTCTGGAAACTAGAATTTCAGATGGTTCTAATGGAATTGGTTTCATGTCATTTGAAGAATCCTAGAGGAAGTTGTGCCCTAAATAAGATTTGAGAAAATCTGAAAAATGTTTCTGTATATTTTTCTATTTTCTCAGGGCAGTTCACTTAATCACCCCATTAGGGGGACTAAATGAACTTAAATGAGTCTGAAAATTTTACTGTGACTCAAGGATTTTCCAATGAACCTCTCAGCCAAATTTCAGAATTTTTCATGAAGTAATTCTCCAGATAAAAATCCCAACAGTTTAAATTTTAGGGATTTAATTCTGGAAAATTATTAAGTTTAACGAGCTGAAATTGGTATTGCTGGAAATTACTCCAAATTCGGAGTTCAGCAAAATTTGGTTCACTGAATTTGGAGCTTCCTACACACAGTTATGAATTTCTAAAGTTTGGGCTGATCCCTGAATTATCTTCCCACAGAAAATCCTCTCCCGCGCTAAACCAGAGGCTGACAGCGGGGCCCACCCGTTCAATTTGAACTAACCGCGCGCTCGCACGCGATTAGTACAGCGGCTGACACGTGGGACCCCGCCCTTCGTCTACCTCCCGACGCCGCCGCCCCGAGCCGCCGGAGCTCCGGCAAGGTCGGCTTTCCCGGCGATCTAGCTCGCCGGCGACGGTGAGACTCGCCGTCCCCACATAATTTCGGGGGCTGAACACACTGGACACCATGCCGCCGCCGGCTAACCGCCGTAGCTCGCCGGCGACGAGCGCTATGTCTCTGTGCCACCTCGGCAACGTGTTCCTGCCCTCCTGACCATCTCCTTTACGCGCTAATTGCGTCACCACATTCAGGGGGACCTCGGGAACCTCAGCATGACTTCGGTTGGGACCTAAATGGCCGGCAACCCGGACCTCACCGGTGACCCCCTCTTCCGCCAAACTGTTCTATGGTGAACCTAGGGTTCTAGCGGTGGTTTTTCCTTCCGGGTTTTGATCAAGAAAGGTCACAAGAACCTCTAGGTGCCATCTCACAGCTCCGTTCGACCTCCCATCCGACGATCTTCCCGAATTTCTCCTAAACCTAATCGGGTCCCCAAACAAGCTCCCCGCCCTAAACTGGAAAATTCTTCGCGCACAAAGGTCGAACCTTAGAACGGTTTGCGCGGTGGTCTCGAGGATGAGCTAGCGCTTCACTTTCCTATGGACATCGAGGGCGGAGGATGATCACAGCTCGGGTGGCGAGCGATCAGAACTCGGGCGATTAGGCGGCTGGTTGCTGAAGTTCGTGAAAACAGGAGCTCGCCGGCGGTTTTGTGCCTTTTTATAGGCCACTGAGGGTGGTGGAGGGCGCGACACCTGCTGTGCCACCTTCCCCGCTGAAGCAGGAGCTGGCCGGCTGAGGCGGTCGGACGTCGGTGCCGTGGCTGGCTGGCGCGCGTCCTGGTCGAGAGCAATTCAACTGAGGGTGCTTCTCTGTTAAGTCTGCTGACCAGTGGGCCCTCTTCTCTCCCCTAATTCTTTCTCCCCTTTGCTGCTGCAAATATCCCCGCTACTCACAATTAAATGTGAGACTTAAGAACCAAGTCATAGTTTGAATTTGGTTTCAAAAATTTGAATTTTGGTTTGGTTAAATTTGCTTCACATTTGAACTGAAATTCAAATTCAGTTTGAATTCTTTGCAAATCTGGCTCCTGACAAGATGAATTCCAATGGGGGTGAAAATTGGTGCACTAACTCAGAAAAATGTGCTGAGTTTGAATATGAAGCCAACTTTTGAATTTAAGTGATGAAAGTTGCTGCAATTTGAATTTACATTCAAATTGCCTCTTTTTCAAATGCCTCTAAAAGTGCCTCAAATAGTGTGGGATTTGCATGAAATTTGGCCTGAACCTTCCCAAGACTTTCTAAGTGCTAGGGGTGAGCTCAACCTCTCATGTTCAGGTGTATAAATTCTACTTTGTGAAAGTTAGGGCTTTCCCCCTAATCACCCTTTTGATGGAAGTTACTTGCTCTTCACAAATCTTCACAACATATCCACAACAAAAACTGTGGTGTTGTGAGGTGATGAAATGTTTTTGTAAGTCCTTTTTCTTGGGCTTTTACAGATTGTGCAACTGAACTTTGTTTTATAGAGGATCAGGCAACAAGTGAATTACCAAGAAAATGACAAGCACCAGAAGTACTTTTCCTATCAATCCTACAACCCCCAAAATCAGCATCGGAAAAAGCTTTCAAAGTAATGGTTGAGGAAGAAGGAAGAAAAAAGCCAAATTCTTGAGTTCCATGTAAGTAACTGAGAATCCTTTTGATGGCTTGACGATGTGAAGCACGTGGGGAGGCTTGAAACCGTGCACAAAGACATACGCTGAATTGTATGTCCGGTCTTGATGCCATGAGATACAAAAAGTGATCCGATTATGCTTCTATATTCTTTTTGATCAACGGGATCACAATCTTCATCAAGTTCAAGTGTTGTTGCTGTTCCCATTGGTGTCCGAAGAGGCTTTCTTTTGTCCATGTTGAAGCGCCTTAGGAGATCTTTTGTATACTTTGTTTGATGCACAAAGGTACCCTCCTTGGTTTGCTTGATTTGCAGCCCCAAAAAGTACGTGAGTTCTCCCATCATACTCATCTCAAATTCTGAACTCATCATAGATGAAAACTTATACACAAGATCATGAGAAGCACAACCAAAGATAATATCATCCACATACACTTAAACGAATAATGAGTCATTGCCATGCTTAAGCACAAAAGGAGTTTTATCAACCTTGCCCATGGTAAACCCCTTTTCAAGTAAGAATGTTTTTAACCTATCATACCATGCTCCAGGGGCTTGTTTGAGACCGTACAAGGCTTTGGACAGTTTGTAAACATGATTAGGAAAATTTGGAATTTCAAAACCAGGTGGTTGTTTGACATAAACCTCCTCATCTATGTAGCCATTAAGAAAAGCACTTTTAACATCCATTTGATATAGCTTAAAACCTTTAGATGCAGCAAAAGCTAACAAAATTCTTATGGCTTCTAATCTAGCAACATGAGCAAAAGTTTCATCAAAATCTAGACCTTCAACTTGTGTGAAACCTTGAGCAACCAACCTAGCCTTATTCCTAACAACAACCCCGTCCTCACTTTGTTTATTTTTAAACACCCATTTAGTTCCAATTAAAGTGTGACTTTGAGGTGGAGGTACAAGTTTCCAAACATTATTTGTTTCAAAATTTTCTAACTCTTCTTGCATGGCAATAATCCAAGATTCATTAGTGAGTGCGTGTGATATATCTTTGGGTTCAAAAGAAGCAACAAAAGTAGAGTGAGCATGAGAATTGGGGTTGAAAAACCTGGATCTTGTAACTCGTTCATGCAAGCTTCCAATAATTTGTCGTGGAGGATGACTTTTGAGAATCCGGTGGGGAGTGGACACTTCACAAGATTCTTCTTCTTCATGTTCATCACAAATAGATGAGCTTGTGACGTGAGGAGGATCTGGACCAGCAATGGTGGTTGTCGGTGCTGGCTGTGAATCAAGATAAGGAGCTGGAACAATGTCATTAGTTGCTGAATTTTCGGGCAGCAGCACCACTTCTTCCTCTTCTTTAATGAAAATACTCTCCCCCTGCGGATATGGATCCGGACCTGCAATATTTGAACTAGTACCTGAGCTAGCTTCATCAAAAGAAACCTCACAAGTCTCCACAATTTTGTTAGTATCAAGTAAAAGCACACGATAGCCTCTAGTACGAGATGGATAACCAAAAAACATGCCATCAACAGATCTAGCTTCAAATTTATCAAGATTACCATGTTTCTTAACAAAGCATTTGCAACCAAGGACCCTAAAGTGTGTGACACTAGGCCTATGTCGAAACCTGAGCTCATATGGTGTTTTACCTAGCTTAGCACGCAAGAAAACACGATTTGAGACATAACAAGCGGTTGCAATTGCATCAGCCCAAAATTTCCTAGGAGTTTGATATTCATCAAGCATAGTCCTAGCCATCTCAACTAAGGTTCTGTTCTTTCTCTCTACAACACCATTTTGTTGAGGTACATATGGTGACGAAAATTGATGATCTATTGTATTTTCATCACAAAAGTGATCAAACGATTGTTTTTTAAATTCGGTTCCATTATCACTTCTAATTGCTCTTAAAGATCCTGGGTGATCAATTGATAATCTAAGAAATAAAGTTCTAAAGTGACTAAAAGCTTCATTCTTAGATGCCATAAAGTAAAAACAAGAGTATCTAGAATAGTCATCAACAATCACAAGAACATACCATTTACCTCCGAAGGATTGAACACGTGAAGGTCCTATGGTGTCAAGGTGTAAAAGTTGACCCGGTTCAGTTGTCATGGTCATTGTGAGAGGAGCATGTGAACCTGCAACCATCTTAGCATGTCTACAAGAAGAGCACACAATTTCTTTGTCCCCTTTAAGCTTAGGAAGCCCACGTATGTGATCAAGAGCACTAACACGCGTGAGATGATCAAAGCTTAACTGACCGAGTCTACGATGCCAAAAATATAAATCTTTGGAATCATTTGCAACTAGACATCTATGCCTAGAGGAAGACATATCAAAATCAGCTTTAAAAACTCTTTGTAAGGGCCTCAGTTTTTGACACCCATTTGTAGTGTTCATCCCCACACCACACACCTCATTTGAGGAAGAATGATGAACACAAATGAAGAGCAAGTAACAATTATCAACATGCTCATTAGGGAACAAACTTACACATTGCAAAAGTGGTATTTCCCACATGTGATATAGATGGGCTGGACATAGGAAAACTCCTACACTTTGCTAAGGATGTCCATGCCAAGTTTCACCCAAATTCAAAAAACCTTTTTGAGGTCATCTTGGGTATAGATAGGAAGGGGGCAGTTTGAAAACATATTCAAATTCAAACTGTTTTTATACCATGAATTTGAAAGTGGGAGGCATATTCTTACTCAGCACATTTTTGTGAGCTCACACACCAATTTTCACTCCATTTGGAGTTGATCTGGACATGAGCTAAGGGGGAGAAATTCAAACTTTATTTGAATTTCAAACTGAATTTGTGCTGAAATTCATTCAAACCAAACCTCATTTGAACTTTGATCAATTCAAATGGCTCATGGGTGAATAATTTGAATGGCCAAGGGTAGTATAGGATTCACTGTTTACCACAGTTGTTAGGAGTAAATTTCAGAGGTTAAAAGGAGGGGTGGGACCCACATGTCAGCCTCTGCTTCAACACAAACCGACTGAAACACAGTTCAGTCGGTTCCCGGTTGCAGTGTGCGCGCGCCACCGAGGGGGGGGGCAGCCGGCGCCAGCTCCTGCTGCGCGCCCCAAGCCGGAGACCAGTCGCCGGGCTACTTATTCCCTCCCCGGCGTGCTCCGATCACTCATTCCCCGAGCTGCCGGCATACTCGGCCGTTTTTCCACTGCCATCACCGCCGCTCGAGCTCACGCTTGATCAGGCCGATCACCCGCGAGCACAGCCTCTCCTCCATAGCAAAACGGCACCAAGAGATTGTGAGCAACCTCCCAGACTCCGTGTTGGCCTGTGAGCAAGCTTCCTGGAGCTGTACGAGCCATTTCTCCGGCGAGCCGAACATCGCCGCCGATCGGGCTCCCGTGGACAGCACGGCACAGCCGTTGTCACATCCTCTTCTCTACACAAGAAAGGTGCGTGATTGTATGTAGATGGATTAGCCGAAAGCCGTTTGGCGATTGATCAACCCTCGGCCGAGAATTTCCAAATTTACTCTTGATCAGTTCATAAGAACCGAGCTCACCTTCGGGTGAAATTCGTGCTCTATGCACGAAGGTTGGACGAGCTCGTTACCTAGTAGATTCTACGCACGATAGCGCCCACGCTCGAACTGGAATTAGAGAAAACCATCGAGAATCGGCCATGATATGGCTGTTTTCCCCGCCGCCATGGCTGAACACCTCGGCTCACCGTCGAGAGCCTAGTTGCCGGTATTTCTAGCTTCCACCCAGCCCGGGTTCGTGTTTCCCATGCCCTACTGATGCTCTCCGACCGATTTCCGGTCGATTTGGTGCACGGGAGAGCGGGACCGACCTCACCGGAACCCTAGCAGGTGCTGTCACCGGTGCGCACGGGTTTCCGGTCATCGCCGGCAGCCGGCGACCCCACCATCGAGTCCAGGGGGTCGGAAAAGGGGCAGGCGGCAAGTTTCGGGCCGGGGGGTGGCCGGGAACTCAGTTCCGGCGAGGGTCGCCGGAGAACGCCGCCGCCGCGCAGTTGGCGCGAGGAGGGAGACGACGCACTGTGTGCGGGGCCCACAAGCCAGAGTTTAAACTTTTCCCCGAATTTCAGTTTTAGTTCAAACTTCAAATCCTTATAACTTTGGCTAGAAAGCTCCAAATTGAGTGAACCAAATTTTGCTGGATTCAGCTCTCTGAGTACTTTCCAGAAAATCAAGTTTCACTCCATGAAATTCCTTATTTCTCCAGAATTAATTCCTCAAAGTTTAAACTGTTAGGAATTTTAACTGGAGAATCCTTTGGAGGAAAATCCTGAAATTTTGCTGAGATGTTCACCAAAATATCCTTGAACTACCGTAAAAATTTCAGATCCATTTGAGCTCATTTAATCCACCTAATGGTGTGATTAGTGAAACTGTTCCAAAGAAAATAGAAAATGTTCAGAAACATTTTCAGAATTTTCTCTGAAATTGTTTAGCTCATATCTTTAGTTAGAGACTTCCAAATTAAGTGAGACCAACTCCATTAGAACCCTCTAAAAATCTAGTTTTCAGGAAGGCATAGTTTGTTTCATGAAAATTCCTAGAACACCCTAAGAGTTCCACTTAAGGTCAAGGACATAATTAATTGTGGAGGGCTCAAATGAGCTTTGCTGCAACTAAAACTTGACCAAGTCTCTGTTTAGGTTGTAACCAAGCCACAGTAAAAGTTTCACAGTCATTAGGTCTATCTAGCAAAGAGTATAGACTTCACAATTTCAAAGATAATACAAATGCATTTAAATTAATACATACATTGCTCTTATCATGTAGTCGCTAAGGTCGAGGAGGAACCCGAAGTCCTAGACTTCGTTACTCCGGAGGAACAGCTAGCCTACGACCAAGAGCAGCAAGGCAAGCTCCGGTTTGCATTAACCTTTTTACAAATTTTTATTGTTTTGAGCACATACTTGTTTCCTTTGTTCTGTGCATTAGAGTCTTGTTTGGAAATCCAACTGCATAGCCAAGAAAACCACGGGTTGGGTTTAGGATTGCAAACCTCGTTAGCCACTGCATTGCTAGGATAGAGTAGGATTCGGTACAAGTCGAGTAGTTGGAACTACTCGCGAGAATAGGCTAGGGGCACATTGCTCGGGTAGAGATAGCACATGATACACATGGCAAGAAAATGAGACCGAGCGGAGAGTAAGGGCAGCAGGACTTTGGGGCCTGTGTGCTGTAGCTCCGCTTGTGTCGATTGAGGACCGAGCCGTGTGCGGGTCTGTTGAACAAGCTAGAACAGTACCGAAGACCTACCGGCTATATGGGAACTTGGAAACTGATGTAACTCGGGTAGCTGGGTATTGAGGCATTGCCCGTCGTTCATAGGGTAGGTTGAGAGCTCGAGGTGTAAATCGGCTGGCGGCACGGAGATGCGCATGCAGAGACCTCTTGCTCGGGACGATGGGACCGGTTCAATAGTTGGCTAACGGGTGAAAGGTAGTCGCGTACGGCGTCCGTGATGGTTGTTGTAGGCAACATCGAGTACGGGCGTACGTGACGGGTTGTTCGGGTAACCCTGCAGGTGTAAATCGATTATAATCGCCGTCCCTCGCGGTCAGTGAGTACCACTTGTTCACTGTACCGTGACGTAGAAAGAACAGGCTAGTCACATATTAAAATGTTGCTGATTGAAAGCTGGACATTGATTGTTAATGATATGCTGTAGCTTAGAGCTAACTAAAGTTCTTTTCAACTTTGGGCAAAGTACATGAGAGAAATGCGTTTCTTGTTTGGTTGCGGCTCTCTCATGTGCCTTAGCGTAAGGTTCTCCACAACCTGCTGCTAAAACTTGAAAGTAAGGTTCTACTAATTAGGCGAGTCCTTGCAAATGATTTTTACCTCATGTAACCCATTATCCTCATGTAGAAGTTCCATGTTTAGGTGAGACGGGTCAGACTTGCTGAGCCTTCGTGCTCACTGCTTGTGTTTGAAGCTTTTGCAGGGTTCTATGAGGAAGGGACTCCCGAAGAGGAGATGAAACCCCAGGAGGGGAACCCCGTCGAGTGGGAGTCGTGCACGCCGCAGGGTTAGTGTGCGTGTGTGCTAGCAAGGACACGTTCGAGGGCTGAACGTGCACTTGATGCTTAGTCTACGCCCGCGAGTGTGGACTAAACGTATTTTGATGTAAACAGGTCATAAAACTGTTTATGTAATAAACTTCCGCTTCCGCTTTGTACCTTTGACGTGTGTTATACGGTGCTGTGCAACGCAGCACCCCTCAGCGTGATCCTGGCTCGACAGGACCAATGGGGTCGTGTCAGCGTGGTATCAGAGCTCGCTTGAGGTTTAACACAGTACAAAGGTTTTCTTTTTCAAAAAAATCCAGTGAGGAACGAGTTAGTAGCCCGTATAAGGATGTTATTAGTATACAGAAAGTGGCTTATTAACCTATTTGTTATGTCGGAAAATCGTGCATCTCGGGACGTTCATGTCTTGGGGGGTGCACGTAAGCGCTGTCCACCAGTGCGCACAAGCTGAAGGGTGGAGCCCCACGGGTGGCAGGTAACCCGACCCGCTTTGATATCCTCTACGACTCTTCATGTTGTTTGGGGTATTCGAGCAACGTCTGTCCCTGGCGTGCGTGGTGCAACATGGGAGACCCCGTCACGTGGTCTGAAATGTGAACACGTAACTCAAGGCGTGTATGGCTTGAGAACATCCGGGCGATTGATGACGGCCGGGTGTACCAACTGTATAGATTCCGGGCTCGGTGTGCAGCCGAGTCTGATGATTGTTTGAGTTTCTGCAGGTAGCCTTAACACGAAACGGTAGACGTGTAGCATCCGTGTGCGAGTGACGAGTAGTGCCACTGAACTAACGAAGCCGGCTAAGTCCGGTATAGGTTTTTCTTTGTGAGGACGTAGTACCGACATAATCTGGTGACGCATCGACGTCACACCCAACTAAATGAACAACTTCATTTAAAAACTTGAAGGTTTTGATCCAAAGTAGTAAAACTTGGTGTAACTCCTTCCCTTGAACAGGATATTCAAAGTTAACAAGTTTTCAACTTATAGGATGTTAAGGACAGAGCACTCTGTTTTCAGCTGAATCAAGGCTGAAGTTAATCAGAGGTTAGAGGTTGAGTTCTTTCGAGGTTGGGGTCATATGATACATTTCTGGAAAGCGTTGGAAGAGCTCTACAACTCTTCTGTTGAGGTCCAGAGGTGTTTCATCCCTTAACCACTCGAAAAATGCAGTAGAGTTGGGACTGTCCAGAAAACAGGACAGAGCAAAGACTCTCTGTAAACTCTCTGTAAATTAAGCATAACTTCCTGCTTAAAAATCCAAAAATAGGAAATGAGGTACTTCTGGAAAGCTTATGAGATGGGTTACGACTTTGTAACAGAAAGTTTTGTCAGATCGGGAACAGAATTAACTGGGATTCTTGGATCAAATCAGTACCTAAGGCAGGGAGGTGCTGTCCAATTGATTCCAGAAATTCTGTTAAACTTTGACATCTCATAACTTTTGAACCAGGACAGATATTAGGCCAAGCAAATACTGGCTGGAAAGCTATTGAAGTTGGCTTCAACTTTGATGTTGAGCTCCAGAACTGGTTTTGCTTTTAACATGGCCCAAATCAGGTTGATATGGAAACTAGTCAAGGCTGTCATGGGAACAGCAGATCAGCAGTCAAATTTGTTTAAAATTTGAACTATGTTTCCAAGTTTTGTGGGTTCAATGACATGTTTTATGTTATAACTCAGGGGTTTACTGTTTAAATAAATATTTGACATTTCTCAAATATATTTTTACAGATGGCAGCAGATAAACGGTTGGAGAACGGGTGGGTAGTTTCCCACTGCTCTGACCGTAGCGGCTACCCGGAAGCATTGTGGCAAATGCTCCAATATTTCGGGTACAACCAGATGCCGCAATACTTCGCCAAGGAAGAAGGCGAAGAGGGGAACAAGACGTGGACGATCCATGTCGAGGTTCCTGCAGGGCCTACGCCACACGGTTGGGTGCCATTCACCGTCACGGTGAGAGGAAGACAACCGGAAGGGATGTGGCAAGTGGCAGCCCGTGACACTATGTCACGTTTCTGCCAACTACACGTGCAGGCTATGGAGGGAACTCCATACGCACTCGTTCCGGTGGAGGGACGAGCTCAGCATGTGTGGGAAGAGAGGTACCTGGAGGCAACAGACCCGAGTTGCCCAAGGTACAACCCCGCGGAGGCACATCTCAGCCTCCAAGTGAGGGCGGGAAACGCTGTGATGGACAGCCAAGCTGGTCATACGGAGCATCTCGCCACCAAGCTCAAGGAGAGCACAAGCCGTGGAGATCATTTCGAGAGTGCTCACAGCGCACCCCGCAATGTGCCCCTTCCGACGATCAAGCGACTGAATGAACAACACAATCAGTTGCGTCGTATGAAGAAGGCAAAGAAGAAGAGCCGTGTTGACATCGCGGCGTTGCAAGAGCTGGTGCAGACCCTAACCCAGCAGAATGAGGACCTTGCTCAAGAGCGGGACGATGCTATTGAGGAAGGACAAGGCTGGGAAGAGGACTACAACCAGGCTATGGACGAGGTGCATGCATTGCAGGACCTCGTGCCCCCGGTATTGGGTGTACCGGTAGTCTTGGGTCTTCCAGCCATGGGAGAACCCGGAATGGGAGAAGAGGTGGTGGATCCAGAGCCACCAGCAGAAGTACCGGAGGAGGACGACCCACAGGAGGTCGAGTTCTACTCCGAGTAGGGGGTTACGGTTGCCAATTAGGGCAGCTAGGGTAGCGTAACCTAACTTTAGTAATCAGTGACATGTCGTGTAGACAGTAGCGTATGTATAGGTAGTGACGACATGAGCACGACTTCTCGGAGATCCGAGAATAATGTATCTTGTATAAAGTTTATGCTTTATCAATATATGTGAATGTTGTGCAAGTTAATCATGCGTCGCTTCAATACCTACTGCTGTTTATGGCATTTTTGAGTACGACATGTGCTAATTGCTGCTGTGTTGAATTTCAGAATGACGCGTACTCGTGCCAACCCTGATGTTGGAGGTACTAGCCAAGGGGGAGAGACCTCCCAACCACCTCCCGAGGACTCCTCGGGACAACAGCAGCAGCAACAGCAACAGCAAACACCGCCACCGCCACTGCCAACGGTTACATTGGCCGACATTGTCGCGGCAATGGTGGGCTCGCACCAGCAGCACACAGAGTTGCTGCAGACTCTCATCGCCAATACGTCTCGCCCAGAGAGACGTCAAGATCGTGAGGAGCGCCAACAGAGCTCCTACTCCGACTTCCTGGCGACTCATCCCCCTGTATTCTCAAGGGCGGATGAACCACTTGACGCGGACAACTGGCTCCGCGCCATAGAGATGAAGTTCGGGCTGCTCCAAATCAGCGAGCAGCGCAAGACTCAGTTCGCGGTCCAGCAGCTCCAAGGATCCGCGAGCGCGTGGTGGGCCAACTTCTGTGCTTCACAGCCCACCGACCGAGTGATGACCTGGGCGGAGTTTCGGACGGCCTTCAGGGCCTATCATATACCGCCAGGTCTGATGAAGAGGAAGACGCAGGAGTTCTTACACCTGCAACAAGGGAGCCGGAACGCGCTGGAATATTCCAGGGCGTTCAACGATCTCGCGCTCTACGCGTCGTATCACGCAGATACGGACGAGAAGCGGCGGGACTACTTTTACCAGGGGCTTAACCCGCTCCTGAAGGACAAGTTGGCGATGTTCAATCGCGGCAGCCTCAACGACATCATTGATGCTGCGATTGTTCAGGAGGACTCCGGCAAGGAGTTGGCAGCGGCAGAGCGAAAGCGAAGCGCGCCGCAGAGCAGCGGAGAAGGAGGCGGTCCTTCTCAGAAGTTTCGGATGGTGAATCGCCCACCATCAGGTCCACGCTGGCAACCACCACAGCGGTCGATGCCGTTCCGCAGTCGACCGTACTCTTCACCCGCATTCCGGCCGGCACTGCCAGTACCACCGCAACAACAACAGCAGCAGCGGGCGATGCCGCGTGCGTTTGCACCTCCGCAACGCATGCCGGGCTTTCGTCCATCGAGTACTCCACCAGCAGCGGCCACATGTTACAAGTGTGGTCGTCCAGGGCACTTCGCGAGCAGTTGCCCGGAGAGGCAAGGCGGCGGAGTGGCACCACAGTTTCCGGGGAGGAATCAACCCCGGAACCCTACTAATGCGCGGCGGGCAAACCCTAGGCCCGGCACTGTCCACCAACTTGCCATTGAGGACATGCCGGAGGGCGAGCCAATCCTTGCGGGTATGTTCCAACTCCACCAGCATCCCGCTATAGTACTGTTTGATTCAGGCGCCACGCATAATTTTATTAGCCAAGCTTTCATTGCTAAACACAGTTTGCCAATACTACCCACCGATAGTCCATATTTAATTTGTTCACCGGGTGGGAAGATTTCAGCAAGCGTAATGGTCTCCAAAGCACCCTTATGCTTAGCGTGTAGAGTGTACCCCACGTCTCTCATTATCTTAGAGGGACAGAAGGTCGATGTCATCCTAGGGATGTCGTGGTTAACCCACCACGGCGCTGTTTTAGACACCGTCCTTCGAGTCGTGCACTTAAACTCAGAGGTGCACGGTTCTCACTCATTATTTCTGGACAGTCCAGAAATAAAACTTTCAAGTGTCTATCAGTCCACAACTATCAGATTGGAAGACATTCCAGTGGTCCGGGAGTTTCCTGATGTATTCCCGGATGATTTGCCGGGGATGCCACCCGATAGAGAGGTGGAGTTCAAGATTGAACTTGCACCGGGAACCATGCCAATATCCCGAAGGCCGTACAAGATGGCGCCCAAGGAGTTGGCGGAACTGAAGACTCAGCTCACGGACCTTCTGGAGAAGGGTTTTATTAGGCCGAGCTCCTCGCCATGGGGCTGTTCGGCATTATTTGTCAAGAAGAAGGATGAAACGTTGCGGCTTTGCGTGGACTACCGCCCATTAAATGCCGTAACCATCAAAAACAAGTACCCGTTGCCACGGATCGACATGTTGTTTGATCAGTTGGTCGAAGCGAAGATCTTTTCCAAGATGGATTTAAGATCCGGGTACCATCAGATTAAGATAAGGGCGGAGGACATTCCAAAGACAGCTTTCTCGACAAGGTACAGACTTTATGAGTACCTGGTCATGTCCTTTGGCCTCACCAATGCTCCAGCTCACTTCATGTACTTAATGAACTCGGTGTTTATGCCGGAGCTGGACAAGTTTGTCGTGGTCTTCATCGACGACATCCTGGTATATTCCAAGTCGGAGGAAGATCACAAGAAACATCTGCGTATAGTCTTGCAACGGCTGCAGGATCACAAGTTATACGCAAAATTCAGCAAATGCGAGTTTTGGATATCGCAAGTGCCTTTCCTCGGGCATATCATCTCAGCAGAGGGTATCGCTGTGGACCCGAGCAAGATCACGCAAGTGCTGAATTGGAAATCCCGAGAACTGTTCATGAGGTACGGAGTTTCCTCGGACTCGCGGGATATTATCGGAGGTTCATTCCGAACTTCTCGAAGATTGCCAAGCCAATGACAGAGCTGCTGAAGAAGGCTACCAAATATGTTTGGAGTCCAGCATGTGAAGCAACATTCAAGGCTTTAGTCAAGCACCTGACATCAGCACCGGTTTTGGCGCAGCCAGACACAACAAAACCGTTCGATGTGTACTGCGATGCATCCGGCATTGGGCTCGGATGTGTGCTGATGCAAGACCAAGAGTGGTCGCGTATGGATCACGACAGCTTAGGAATCATGAACAAAATTATCCAACTCACGACTTGGAGCTCGCTGCCGTGGTACTTGCACTAAAAATGTGGAGGCACTACCTACTCGGTAACCTTGTACATTTATATACCGACCACAAAAGCCTCAAGTACATATTCACTCAGAAGGAGCTGAACATGAGGCAACGAAGATGGTTAGAACTGATAAAGGATTACGAAATAGAGATCCATTATCATCCGGGCAAGGCAAACGTTGTGGCAGATGCGCTGAGCTGCAAGTCACACGTCAATAATCTGACCATCACACCATTGGAAGAGAGCGAACCACCACTCCATGTGATTCCACACGGAGCCCTCTACAACCTAGCTTTGATCCCCACCATCCGTGAAGAGATAGCGGCAGCCCAGAAGAATGACAAGGGCATGTCACATTTGCGGAGACGTATAGACAGTGGGGAGTTGAAATGTTTCCGGAAGGACGGAGACGGCGTCCTATGGTTCAAGAACCGGATCGTCGTACCCCGAAACCCGGAGTTACGGAAGAAAATCTTTGATGAGGCTCATTTATCAAAGTTTTCTATTCACCCCGGCAGCAACAAAATGTATCAAGAACTCAGAAGAAAGTTTTGGTGGACACGGATGAAGCGAGAGACTGCAAAATACGTGTCCGAGTGTGATACATGTCGAAGGGTGAAGGCAGACCACATGCGGAAACCGGGACTGCTGCAACCACTGGGCGTTCCTGCCTGGAAGTGGGAGGACGTGAGCATGGATTTCGTCGTCGGTTTACCCACCACCTTACAGAAACATGATTCTGTGTGGGTAATCGTCGATCGGCTCACCAAAGTTGCCCATTTCATCCCGGTCAACACCAACTACAACGCCAAGAAGTACGCTGAACTGTACATCTCACATATCCTATGCTTATACGGCGTACCCCGTACCATCATATCGGACCGGGGCACTTTATTTGTGTCCCGTTTTTGGGAGCAGCTACACGCTGCCTTGGGGACGAAGCTGATCCGTAGTTCAGCCTACCACCCGCAGACGGATGGGCAAACTGAGCGGGTAAATCAGATTCTAGAAGACATGCTACGAGCTTGCGCTATCAACCACGGCAAGAATTGGGATGATCACTTGCCGTTAGCCGAGTTCTCGTACAACAATGGGTACCAAGCCAGCATCAAGATGGCACCCTACGAGGCGCTATACGGGAGAAAATGCCGCACACCATTGAACTGGTGTGAGTCTGGCGAAAGGGTTACCTTCGGGATTGACCTTGTCAACAACGCGGAAGAAAAGGTTCGACTGATTCAAGCGAACCTAAGAGCCGCTCAATCCCGACAGAAACAGTATGCGGACCGGAGAAGGCGCCCATTACAATTCGAAGTTGGAGATCACGTATACCTACGAGTGTCTCCAATGAAGGGCGTAAACAGATTTGGGGTGAGAGGAAAGTTGGCACCCCGATTCATTGGTCCATTCCAAATTACCGAAAGATGTGGATCGGTGGCATACCGGCTGAAATTACCAGAAGCACTTTCCGGTGTGCACGACGTCTTTCACATTTCCCAGCTGAGGAAGTGTCTCCAGCTATCAACTACCGTTCAGCTGGAAGACATTGAAGAACTGCAACCGGATCTCACCTATCGGGAGGAACCGGTGCAGATTATTGATGAAAAGGCCCGAACCACACGCAACCGTACGTTGTGGTTCTACAAGGTTCTATGGAGTAATCACTCCATGGACGAAGCGACATGGGAGAGCGAAAAATTCCTTCACACTAACTACCCCGACTTTCTCACGTCGCATATCCGGTAATTTTCCACCGTCCTCTCTCTCATTTTCACCTTATAATCTCGGGACGAGATTCTTTTAAGGGGGGAGGAATGTAAGGGCCTCAGTTTTTGACACCCATTTGTAGTGTTCATCCCCACACCACACACCTCATTTGAGGAAGAATGATGAACACAAATGAAGAGCAAGTAACAATTATCAACATGCTCATTAGGGAACAAACTTACACATTGCAAAAGTGGTATTTCCCACATGTAATATAGATGGGCTGGACATAGGAAAACTCCTACACTTTGCTAAGGATGTCCATGCCAAGTTTCACCCAAATTCAAAAAACCTTTTTGAGGTCATCTTGGGTATAGATAGGAAGGGGGCAGTTTGAAAACATATTCAAATTCAAACTGTTTTTATACCATGAATTTGAAAGTGGGAGGCATATTCTTACTCAGCACATTTTTGTGAGCTCACACACCAATTTTCACTCCATTTGGAGTTGATCTGGACATGAGCTAAGGGGGAGAAATTCAAACTTTATTTGAATTTCAAACTGAATTTGTGCTGAAATTCATTCAAACCAAACCTCATTTGAACTTTGATCAATTCAAATGGCTCATGGGTGAATAATTTGAATGGCCAAGGGTAGTATAGGATTCACTGTTTACCACAGTTGTTAGGAGTAAATTTCAGAGGTTAAAAGGAGGGGTGGGACCCACATGTCAGCCTCTGCTTCAACACAAACCGACTGAAACACAGTTCAGTCGGTTCCCGGTTGCAGTGTGCGCGCGCCACCGGGGGGGGGGGGGGGGCAGCCGGCGCCAGCTCCTGCTGCGCGCCCCAAGCCGGAGACCAGTCGCCGGGCTACTTATTCCCTCCCCGGCGTGCTCCGATCACTCATTCCCCGAGCTGCCGGCATACTCGGCCGTTTTTCCACTGCCATCACCGCCGCTCGAGCTCACGCTTGATCAGGCCGATCACCCGCGAGCACAGCCTCTCCTCCATAGCAAAACGGCACCAAAAGATCGTGAGCAACCTCCCAGACTCCGTGTTGGCCTGTGAGCGAGCTTCCTCGAGCTGTACGAGCCATTTCTCCGGCGAGCCGAACATCGCCGCCGATCGGGCTCCCGTGGACAGCACGGCACAGCCGTTGTCACGCCCTCTTCTCTACACAAGAAAGGTGCGTGATTGTATGTAGATGGAGTAGCCGAAAGCCGTTTGGCGATTGATCAACCCTCGGCCGAGAATTTCCAAATTTACTCTTGATCAGTTCATAAGAACCGAGCTCACCTTCGGGTGAAATTCGTGCTCTATGCACGAAGGTTGGATGAGCTCGTTACCTAGTAGCTTCTACGCACGATAGCGCCCACGCTCGAACTGGAATTAGAGAAAACCATCGAGAATCGGCCATGATATGGCTGTTTTCCCCGCCGCCATGGCTGAACACCTCGGCTCACCGTCGAGAGCCTAGTTGCCGGTATTTCTAGCTTCCACCCAGCCCGGGTTCGTGTTTCCCATGCCCTACTGATGCTCTCCGACCGATTTCCGGTCGATTTGGTGCACGGGAGAGCGGGACCGACCTCACCGGAACCCTAGCAGGTGCTGTCACCGGTGCGCACGGGTTTCCGGTCATCGCCGGCAGCCGGCGACCCCACCATCGAGTCCAGGGGGTCGGAAAAGGGGCAGGCGGCAAGTTTCGGGCCGGGGGGTGGCCGGGAACTCAGTTCCGGCGAGGGTCGCCGGAGAACGCCGCCGCCGCGCAGTTGGCGCGAGGAGGGAGACGACGCACTGTGTGCGGGGCCCACAAGCCAGAGTTTAAACTTTTCCCCGAATTTCAGTTTTAGTTCAAACTTCAAATCCTTATAACTTTGGCTAGAAAGCTCCAAATTGAGTGAACCAAATTTTGCTGGATTCAGCTCTCTGAGTACTTTCCAGAAAATCAAGTTTCACTCCATGAAATTCCTTATTTCTCCAGAATTAATTCCTCAAAGTTTAAACTGTTAGGAATTTTAACTGGAGAATCCTTTGGAGGAAAATCCTGAAATTTTGCTGAGATGTTCACCAAAATATCCTTGAACTACCGTAAAAATTTCAGATCCATTTGAGCTCATTTAATCCACCTAATGGTGTGATTAGTGAAACTGTTCCAAAGAAAATAGAAAATGTTCAGAAACATTTTCAGAATTTTCTCTGAAATTGTTTAGCTCATATCTTTAGTTAGAGACTTCCAAATTAAGTGAGACCAACTCCATTAGAACCCTCTAAAAATCTAGTTTTCAGGAAGGCATAGTTTGTTTCATGAAAATTCCTAGAACACCCTAAGAGTTCCACTTAAGGTCAAGGACATAATTAATTGTGGAGGGCTCAAATGAGCTTTGCTGCAACTAAAACTTGACCAAGTCTCTGTTTAGGTTGTAACCAAGCCACAGTAAAAGTTTCACAGTCATTAGGTCTATCTAGCAAAGAGTATAGACTTCACAATTTCAAAGATAATACAAATGCATTTAAATTAATACATACATTGCTCTTATCATGTAGTCGCTAAGGTCGAGGAGGAACCCGAAGTCCTAGACTTCGTTACTCCGGAGGAACAGCTAGCCTACGACCAAGAGCAGCAAGGCAAGCTCCGGTTTGCATTAACCTTTTTACAAATTTTTATTGTTTTGAGCACATACTTGTTTCCTTTGTTCTGTGCATTAGAGTCTTGTTTGGAAATCCAACTGCATAGCCAAGAAAACCACGGGTTGGGTTTAGGATTGCAAACCTCGTTAGCCACTGCATTGCTAGGATAGAGTAGGATTCGGTACAAGTCGAGTAGTTGGAACTACTCGCGAGAATAGGCTAGGGGCACATTGCTCGGGTAGAGATAGCACATGATACACATGGCAAGAAAATGAGACCGAGCGGAGAGTAAGGGCAGCAGGACTTTGGGGCCTGTGTGCTGTAGCTCCGCTTGTGTCGATTGAGGACCGAGCCGTGTGCGGGCCTGTTGAACAAGCTAGAACAGTACCGAAGACCTACCGGCTATATGGGAACCGGGAAACTGATGTAACTCGGGTAGCT
The DNA here is from genome assembly GCA_030760725.1 of Neostapfia colusana. Lineage (NCBI taxonomy): Eukaryota > Viridiplantae > Streptophyta > Magnoliopsida > Poales > Poaceae > Neostapfia > Neostapfia colusana. The sequence goes on from JASWHV010000015.1 coordinate 62,237,996, forward strand.
GGGTATTGAGGCATTGCCCGTCGTTCAGAGGGTAGGTTGAGAGCTCGAGGTGTAAATCGGCTGGCGGCACGGAGATGCGCGTGCAGAGACCTCTTGCTCGGGACGATGGGACCGGTTCAATAGTTGGCTAACGGGTGAAAGGTAGTCGCGTACGGCGTCCGTGATGGTTGTTGTAGGCAACATCGAGTACGGGCGTACGTGACGGGTTGTTCAGGTAACCCTGCAGGTGTAAATCGATTATAATCGCCGTCCCTCGCGGTCAGTGAGTACCACTTGTTCACTGTACCGTGACGTAGAAAGAACAGGCTAGTCACATATTAAAATGTTGCTGATTGAAAGCTGGACATTGATTGTTAATGATATGCTGTAGCTTAGAGCTAACTAAAGTTCTTTTCAACTTTGGGCAAACTACATGAGAGAAATGCGTTTCTTGTTTGGTTGCGGCTCTCTCATGTGCCTTAGCGTAAGGTTCTCCACAACCTGCTGCTAAAACTTGAAAGTAAGGTTCTACTAATTAGGCGAGTCCTTGCAAATGATTTTTACCTCATGTAACCCATTATCCTCATGTAGAAGTTCCATGTTTAGGTGAGACGGGTCAGACTTGCTGAGCCTTCGTGCTCACTGCTTGTGTTTGAAGCTTTTGCAGGGTTCTATGAGGAAGGGACTCCCGAAGAGGAGACGAAACCCCAGGAGGGGAACCCCGTCGAGTGGGAGTCGTGCACGCCGCAGGGTTAGTGTGCGTGTGTGCTAGCAAGGACACGTTCGAGGGCTGAACGTGCACTTGATGCTTAGTCTACGCCCGCGAGTGTGGACTAAACGTATTTTGATGTAAACAGGTCATAAAACTGTTTATGTAATAAACTTCCGCTTCCGCTTTGTACCTTTGACGTGTGTTATACGGTGCTGTGCAACGCAGCACCCCTCAGCGTGATCCTGGCTCGACAGGACCAATGGGGTCGTGTCACTCTTCCAAACCGAGACATGTTAAAAATAAGCTCACTATTTGAACCTACAACTTTGCAGAAGTTTTTATTAAAAATAATTTCCAGATTTTCATCTAGCAATTGTGAAACAGAAAGCAAGTTGTATTTCAAATTTTTGACAAGTGTCACATCCTTCAAAGTGTAGTGATCATTTACTCTAACCGAACCCTTAGCAATTATAGGAGTTGAAGAATTATCAGCAAAAGTAACATTCTCTACACGTGACACAAAAGAGAGAGGAGAACCATTCTTTGTTACCGGTCATGTGGCGTGAGCAACCTGAATCCAAATCCAAATGTTCTCCTTCCTCAAGCGTGTAACCTACATAGAAGCACAATACGTCGATGACTCAATACTGGGGTTTGTTAAAAGGCATTTAGGAATCCAGTACTGAGTCATACGATGTCCAGCATGAATAACATGCGAAAGCTGAGATAAAACAGCAGGTTTATGAGTCAAAGTTTGAGATTTTTTGTTCTTAACTACTGACCTATGAGGTGTTACTTGTGTAGCACGAAAATCAGTAGCTCCGGAGGCAAAAACAGAAGGTCCGGAAGCAAAAGCTGTAGCTCCGGAGGCAAAAACTGAAGCTCCGGAGGTAAACTTTGAATATTTCTGACTCATAACAGCAGGTTGCATGTTCCTGACATTCGGTTTAGTATGTGCAGCAAATTTTTCATGAGAGTTATAAGATCTAGCTTGCATTCTTTCCTTTTTATGTTGTTTAGCTAGTCTATAACAAAAATCTATGACATGACCATCTCTACCACAATAGGTACAATGAAATTAAACTTTGTGTTCATGTCTAGATGAGCATGCAGTATACTTATTTGAACCCGAATGTGACAACACTCCTGCAGATTTAAAAACCACTTCTTTTTGTTTAGGAACTGTTTGAATCAAACCACTTCCTAATGATTTTATAATTTTAGGTGGATGTTCCTTAGCATGAGCATGTGAATCAAAACCTAAACCAGTTTTATCATTGCAAGACTTGGAAGAATTCAGCAGCAAGTTTAGGTTCTTATTCCCATTACAAAACCGATCTAATGTCTTATGCATGTTATCAAGTTTATTTGATAGATCAAGGCAATTTTCACATGAAGTTTTTCCTTTTAGTTTACAATTGGAACAATATTTAACTTCATGAGAACATAAAGAATTGTTCAATATAGAAATTTCTTTCATAGCATCTTGTAGTTTCTTATCAAGATCATCGCAAGTAGAACAATGCAAATCAATTGTAGAACAACAAGCATCTTTTAAGTTTTTATCATTAAGTGCAGCAAGCTTTTTGTTCTTTTCGATTTCAAATTCAAGTTTATCAAGTGTGGAGGTGTGTGCACTTCTTAGAGAGGACAATTGTTCATACATTAAATCACATGAGGAACAAGAATCATCACTAGGAATCAAGGATTTTAAACGATTAATTTCAGATTCTAGTGACTCAATTTTAACAGCATTGTCCCTAAGCTTTTTGTCCTTTTCCTTAACAATAATAGTGGCACGAGAAATAGCATCACACATTTCTTCGCAAGTGGGACATATCTCTTCGTTGTCACTGTTGTGTTCTACATCCTCCATACTTGATTTCGATTTGCCTGCCATGAAGCACAAGTTTGCCATATCATCTTCATCTTCATCACTTCCAATGTCTACATCACTCGAGCCAAGTTCTTGAAGTGCAGTGATGAAACTGTTTATCAGTTTGTGTCCTGTAAAACCCATCTTTTTCTTGTTGGTGTTGCCAAAAGAGGACTTGACTTTATTCTGCTTTTCATCACGGTTAGAAGGACCTGAAAGGTTAGGGCAAACTGTACGAAAGTGTCCTGTCTTACCACATTCAAAGCATCGTTGAGGTCCGGAGCTTCCTCTCCTTCTAGTTCTCACATTTTGCAATGCTTTTGAGAACCTAGTAGAAAGAAGTACTAGCTCCTCCACTGGAAACTCCTCAATCTGTTCCAGGGTTAGTGAAGACAGCAAAGCAAGTGTATTGCTAGATGATTGGTCGGAGCTAGACATATCATATGCAATAGTCTTATTTGGATTCTTACGTGATATAATGTCAATTTCATGAGTTTTTAGCTTAGAATAAAGCACATCTAATGTAAGAGTACTCATGACAGTGGATTCACGTATGTATGTTACTTTCATCTCCCAAATTGACATGTCTAATGCACTTAGTAATTGTCTAGCATTTTCAGCATCTAAAAAATTAACATTGACGCTACGCAAGTTGCTGAGAATTTTATTAAAGCGAGCAAAGAGGTCATCAATGGACTCACCGGGTTGCATCTCAAAGCGCATGTATTCTTTCTTGAACATATCCTGTCTTACCTCCTTGATCGTGTTGGATCCTTCGTGGTAGTCACAAAGTGCTCTCCACACATCGTACGCCGATCGGAGGTGTGCAACACGGTCGAAGTCGCTCTGAGTTAGTCCTTGTATGATCAAGTTCTGAGCCTTGTTGTTGTTATCGACATCTCTCATGTTTGTAGCCTTGACTTGATCGTTTGAAGGCACATCGTAAGGTTGTACACCTTTTCCCATATTGCAAAGCCTTGCGCCTGGATGAAAGCTTCCATGCGTGCCTTCCAAACCTGAAAATCAATACCACTAAATAAACAAGGTTTGGCGGAGTATTTCTCCATGATGATTAGTCAAAACATGTGCAAATCACAAAGATTAGATCAACCTGGCTCTGATACCAATTGTAGGATCAAAGTACACGTGTAAAGCTACCAGAGGGGGGTGAATGGTAGATAAAAGCTTTTCAGCGGAAGCAACAAAACACCCCTCAGCAGAAAACCGATCTGTTAAACAAACCGTGTGTGTGGCTAATCTAAACGTGTTCAACTGTGACAAAACTAGTATAGATTGTAGAGAATCAAGTCAGAAACACGTCACAACAAGAATCATGAAAATTCGTTGAGAGAAACTCAAGTTACGATCGAAAGATCGAACAAAGGTCACTCTGTCCTATGCGAGAAAAACAGTTCTGGAATACTGCAAAGAAACTCGTGTAGATAAGAAACCACAAATTAAATGACCGTGAAATTTTCACAGATGATAGATAATCAAGTTGTGAAGACAACCCAAAAAGAATCACATCAATTGGATCTGTAAAACTCGAGTTATGATAAAACCACCGAAGCAAGGTAGTGCTGAACAGAAACTCGACGAGAAAAACTTGTCTGAAACAAGTCGGACGAACAAGGCACAAAAGTTCCTTTAGAATACGAATTTTATTTATCAAAACACAAGAGGAACATCCCCAAAGTCGTGCTCTCTATGATTCTTGGCCTCCCTTGCTTATATAACCAGCTCTATGGCCAATCCAATTCAAACTAGGACTCCTACTCCTACTTGGATTCAAACTGTAACTTTCCAATACTGCTCAATACTCTTCTATACGCAGATAGAAGCAATATTAAGACTTCCAAACACCTTAGGAATGTCCCAAACATTCCTAAAACAACTCTACTTCATGCCTAACACGAAATCCTGTTATAACCAACTCGAAACTTTCCATAAACAAACCATAACCGCCTCAGCCGCAGCCTGAGCGCAAAATCCAGCCGGTTGAACCTTTTCAACCATATCTCCACTTCCATATCTCTTCACCACGCCTTGGAACCATGTTGCCACGTCCATGCACTCCTTGCACATGTGCAAACACCTTCTAACAACGTCCACGATACATTCATATGCATTGTTCTTGATCCAAACATGCTGCGCGACCTCCCGATCAACTCAACCACAATTCCTCCCGAACTTGGTTGGTGAACCTCATCTTCTCCCTAAGACTAGTTCAATGGATCCCGTCACCAGCCATGTCTTGAACTCAAGCAACACCTGCACATGAATAAACAACCAATACTTCCGAGCACAAGTCCTCGACTTGACTCTCGTTAGTTCCGAAACTACAACATCTTACGTGAGCACCTCACATAAGCATGTTGTAAACCATAGCAAAATAATATCAGCCATAAACACCAAAACACACCAAAAACTTAGTAAAATAATACTAAGAAAACTTTCCATAAGAGTAAAGCAAGTTCGAAACATTGCAAGTTAAAAGCAGAACCATTGCAATCAAGCTCCGAACCTTACCAAAGCTAACCGAACCTTGAACCGGAGCTTACCAAATCTAGTCGGACCTAGCGCTGGAGCTTACTAAAGCTTAGTCGGACCTAGCATGGAACTTACCAAAGCTAGTCAGACCTAGCACTGGAGCTAGCAAAAACAAGTCGGACCTAGCCAAAATAAGTCAGATCTAGACAAAGCAAGTCAGACCTTGCCGGAGCTACCCAAAAAAGTCGGACCTATCGTCGGACCTTGCAGGAGCTCGGACCTAGAGTCGGACCTTGTTAAAAAGGTGTTTTAGTAGTATTCAAAACTTTTATCGTCAAAGCCAATGTATTCAGCACACATAGGTATCACAAGATTTCAGGTTGCCCGTGAGGTACTTTGATTTTCCACTATATTAGTTTTTATTTTTCATACCTAGAGTTCACAGAAAAAGCCAAAAAAACATATCGTGTTTACCGATTTGCCCTAGCTAGCCGCCTTGCGTGAACTCCCGCATCGCCAGCCCTAGAACAGGTGACAAACCATTGTGCCAGTCCTCCTTGATTCATCACACAACATCCCATCAGCCGTCGTTGATAAATTCCAATTGTTTTTCACATCCTATTGCGAGATCTTTTTCAAAACCCGAGTTTGAATCAACATAAAAAACAGTAACTTGGGTAGCCTACCTTAAAACGGCCATAACTTTTGCATACGAACTCGAAATTGAGTGATTTTTTTCAGATTGATCTAATCAAAATTTTTTAACCGATTTTCCACTGCTTCACCGTGTTCGGCGAAATTTGTATGGCCAAATTCCCCTCGGAAGATAGACTATCCGACCTCCGAAGTTTCAGCCCGAATTTTAAAGAATCTCACTGATTTTCTATAGGCCACATCTTACATCCAATTGAGCTGCAAAGTTGTGTACTTTCTATTTTCATGCTCTTGAGTAAATAAAAAATATTAAAAAAAGAAAAAAATAGTGAAGAGAGCACATATATTAAAGCATTGACAACACACACTTGAAAACAGTTGGCCTATACACTTGTGTTGTACTTGTTGGTTATTTTCCTGATTTTCTATTTGCCTTTCTACTGCCTTGTGTTGTGCTAGGACTAGAACACTTGTTAACCAGCAACAGTTCCTACATTGAATACTTATTCAACTTTGTTTTTGCTGTTAACAATTTTTGCTTATTAGTCAATATATTGTGCCATCCAAGCTCCACTTTTCCTCTTGAGCAGAACATGTACCTTTGCAATCACTCCACGCTTCATTGGTTCTCACCGTCCACCGTTACCACCTGCTGTGTCGGTAAGAACACTTGTAAGAACGTGGTAAGACGCTTGAGAGAGAGAGATTGTTTCCTTCCTTCCACTTTTCACATTGCCACTATCCTTTGTAGTTGATAGGGATAACATCTTTTTGTTGTCTTTTATTTACTACTAACAATGGCAGAAGATAAAAGGGATGATTAATGTGTTCAACATGCTGAGTTGCGTGACATGATGAGGGAAATGACAGATATGTTCACCAAAACCCACGCATCAACAGAGGCGTCATTGATGACCTTGAATCGCCAACTTGCTGATCTTGTTGTTCGGATGGATACTCTTGAGGCGCGGCTGCCTCTCGCTGAAGAACGTGAAGGCGGTGCTTATAATATGGAAGATCAAAACAATCAACCACGACTTCCACTTTATCTACGAGGTACGGGAGGTAATAATCATTATAATTACAATGATCGTCATAACATTTTTAATCGCCCTCTTGATGATCCTTTTGCTAAAGTCAAATTTACTATACCCTCTTTTTCTATTGCTTATGATGCTGAGTGTGACACCCTCATCTCGGGTGTCAGCATATGTTCATGTTTTATGAAGAAGAAAAACATTTTGAGAAAAGAAGGAACAGAGACAAGTATCAAAAGGATAGCCAATAATGCTCTCCGAGAGCACCGAAGGCAACTTCCACGGCCAGCAGACCACGTGGCGTGTTCAGAGCTCATCCCCGAGAAATTGGGAGAGGTCCGCGCTAAACTGGCTACGTGGCAGGCTCGGGGGTCACCTCCGCAATTGGAAAGAGGTCCGACCCTGTGGGACACGTGCTGCCCGCGGAGATAGCCTCTACGGAAGAAGCAAAGGCATTTTTCATAGGACACGTGTCATCCCCGGAGCTAGTCTTCGCGGAAATAAGAGGGCCAGTCGTGGGGGATACGTGTCAATCTCGGAGCTCATCTCAGAGAAGTCCGGATCTATCGAACATGTGTCGCCACCGGAGCTTATCACCGGAAGGTCCGTCGCAGCTAAACACATGTCGACCTCGGGGCATGTCCCTGAGGAAAGGAGAGCAGAAAGACCGGCACCCACACGTGGCGTGCGCTGAGCTCGTCTCCGAAGAAGAGGGAGGTCTCGATCGATTGACACGCGGCACAACCGGAGCTCGTCGCTGCGGATGAGGAGATACCAGGCCCGGAGGACACGTGGAGCTTCCGGAGCTCATCATCACGGAGGTAACGAGTTCTGGAGCAGTTGTTACGCGTAAGGACACCGGTACGCAACAGAAACCGATCTAAAATCCACGATGGTTACCGAAGATAAGATGTCAGGATCTAACAAAGATCTGAATAAGACTCTTATTCGGGATCCGATCTGATTAGGACTCTTCTCTTCCCAATTATAAATAGAACCCAAAACCACTGGCCGAAACCACGAACTTCTCTTTCAACTCCTGAGCCGACGACTTAGAGCCCTAGCCCTAACTCGCCGAGCAAAACATCGCCGAAGCACAACAAGGGAGATCATCGGAGGAGAACCAAGCGGTCTGAGGAGGACCCCGAAGACAAGAAGAACGTGAGGTAGGACTTACCACCTTACGACATCATGTTGTACATCTCTTTGCGTTTGTTCTTCGATTCCTTTCGAACAGAAGCCTTTTCGTGGGTAGAACACTCGATGATCAGTTTGATCTAAAAGACAAGATCATCGCCACGTTCATCTTTGATCTGAACACCTCTGACCATGCAAGCCATGCAAGAACATCATATTAATCTAATAGAACTAATCGTAGGATAGCATGCATGTGCATCATCGCATCTAGTTTAGGGTTTGTGCATGATATTGATTGCTGTGAATTTGTATGCACGTGAATCCTACATAGCAGGACAAACTCAGGAAGCTGTCTACGACGAGCTGCAGCAACAAGGTTTTGAGAATCAAGAACAACCGGAACCGCAAGAACAAGGCAAGTGCTCCTTGACCATGTTGATCCTATGTTTTGGGTAAAACTATTTTGTTTTGCGAAAAGGTGTGCGTACTGAGTAAAACATGATGGGAAACCCTTTTATAGGAGTTTACTAGTTTTGATTAAACCACCCTTGTCGCCTGGGAAGTTTATGAGTCGGGTATGGTTTTTGCTTTATGCTTCGCTGAGTCTCTGGGATCGGGAAGCGAGATAGATGTGTCTAGCTAACTGCACTCGTAATGATAATGAGGAACTGATGATGTTAATGAACATGGATTGGAGGGAGATCTAGGCAAGCCTGGGTTTGTGTATGAGGTAGCATGAGATGGTGGTTTTACTTGCCGTAGATCTAAGGACCGGTTCATGCATGCACATGCCAGGATAACAGTGCCACCACAAGGCCAAATATGGGTGCGGCTTAGCTGAGTAATTAGGTAAGTTGCTAGAGTGTTATGGACTGTGGAAGGCGCAGGGAATGGGAGTCGAGTGAGGACTGCCCTGGGAACTGCATGGCACAAGAGGGGGCCCGTGGGTGGGAGAATTGGAGATTCTAGCCTGCCGGTGAAACCTTGGTGAGTCCATACATCTAGTAACCCCTTTGTAAAGGCTATTTTATGATCTCTTGACCATACACCGACGGTTGTGTACTGGTATAATGGAGGTTCTGCAGTCGCCGACGGGTGACGAAATCACAAACTTGTGGGTAAAGAGGTGCAAACTCTGCAGAGTTATTAAAACTATCGTGATAGCCAAGCTTACGGTCACGAGCACCTAGCTAAACTGCCATGATTAGATGGGATGGTTACTGGGATGGTTATTGGAATGGTTATTGGGAAGGTTCTTGGTTATGGTTTGGTTTGGGACTGTGGAGTCCGGGAGATGAGATGGTTGCATGACTGATGGGTCATGACATGAGCTTGGTCTCGGTGCGAGACGAGGTTGTTTTATGAGGTGAGATGGTAGCGAATACGAGGAGGTATTCGTGAGTATGAATAAAAGATTGGTTAATGTTCGGATGGAACACGGGAAGTGATGGAGGTATGTTGGTAATTTAATACATGTTGGGATTACATTTAAACTTAAGTTATTGTTTTATCATGGTTTTACAGAACTGCTTTTCTGCAAATAAACCTTTTATGCCTACCTTGTTTATGAGCTGCATATCATGTGTTTTCCCGCACTTGCTGAGTACATCATTGTACTCAAACTTGCATTATTATTTCTTCATCAACAGCAAGAGAAGATTACTATGAAGACCGAGTAGAGCATTATGGCGTGTGATCTGTTCTCAACCTTGCCTGTGGAGGGAGTAGAGATGGAGCCACTTCTGCTTAGTTTTGCTTCCGCATTAGTTTTTGCTTCCGCATTTAAATAAGGACTTCCGCTGCATAGAATTAAGTTTTCCGCTGTGAAGCATGAGTCCATGACTCATGAGGTGTTGTAATAAACTCTGTTATTCGTGGTAATATATAATCTGAATTCAGTTTGTGGAACGTATGTGTATGTGTGATGAACATCCTGGGCATACATATGCATTAGTTCTCGGTTCTGTGGCTTTCCACAGAATTGAGGGCGTCACAGATTGGTATCAGAGCCACGGGTTGACAGTAGGTTACACGCCTAGATAGAAACCTTAGATTGATATTAGAGCCACGGGTTAACAGCAAGTTACACCCCTAAATAGAAGTCACAGGTAGCTAGGCCACGCTGACCAAAGGAAGCGCCCTAGGGTGAATAGCCTAGATTGGCCTTTAAAACCACCTTGACATAGGAAACCATCCTTGAATAGGAGTTGAGTGGGCCCTTGTGATGATTATTTGTGAATATGTGCTTAGTGTGAGTTGTGGGACGTCTCAAAAACGTTGTCCATATACACACGTAAGAAGAAGGAGGTGTGAGATGTTTCGGCACTTGCTCACATCCTCATAAGGACTAATATATATAGTCTAACTCACCTTGATGCATATAGTTGAAAGGACCTACCTAACTTTCTAACCTTCTATTCTATTTCGTTCTCTCTCACAGATGGTGAGAGGAAACGCCAGCCGAAGGAACGCCCAGGAAGATGACCACGGGGAAGTTCCTGCTAACCCCGGAGCTGGCGAAAACAACCTAGAAAGGTTGATGGCCATGCAAAACCAGCTTATGCAAACCATGATCCAAACTTTGGGTCAGTTGCAGGCCAACCAACACCCCGTTCCAGCACCACCGCCACCACCACCACCGGCTGATAACAGGTTTGGAGAGTTCATGAGGACTCGACCACCCACCTTTGCTCAAGCAAGTGATCCAATGGAGGCCGATGATTGGTTGAAATCCATGGAGAAGAAGCTTGCCATTGTTCAGTGCAACGACCGAGAGAAGGTTCTCTTTGCGTCGCACCAACTGATGGGAGCAGCTGCTGACTGGTGGGATGCCTTGAGCAACGCCCATGCCAACCCGGAGACAATCACTTGGACTGAGTTCAAGGAAAGTTTCCGCTCCCACTACATCCCTGTTGGCGTAATGATCCTCAAGAGGCAGGAGTTTGAAGGTCTCCGCCAAGGGAAGAAAAGTGTGAACGAATATCTCAACAAGTTCATACAACTGTCCCGGTATGCCCCCGAAGATGTCAACTCAGATCAGAGGAAGCAGTACCTGTTCATGAGAGGGTTGAACAATGAGATCCAAGTTCAGCTCCTCAACAATGACTACGTAAGCTTCCAGAAGCTAGTTGATAAGGCTATTGTGGTGGAAAACAAGATCCGAGAGATCGAGCGCGAGTGCAAAAGGAAGATGACATACCAGCCCCAAGGAAGCAACGTACGACCTAGGTACATGCCCCCTGCACCGCAGTATGGATCAACCACTCCTACGTACCGCCCGGGTCAGCCACCACAGCAACGGCTCGTTGCACCGGCACCTCGTGTGCCCATGCCTCCTGCGCCCCGGCCTAACAATGGCGCTCCTGTTCAAAACCCCCGCCCCAACGTACCTGCTGCCGTAGGCAACAGGGCATGCTTTGCATGCGGAGAAGTAGGCCACTTCGCTAACCAGTGCCCGAAGAGAGGCCCTGGACAGCAAGGTAACGTGCCCAAGAAGAACCAGCGACCAAACGGAGGGGACAACCAAGGGAACCGTGGACCGCAGAACTATGCTCGTGGCCACGTTAACCATGTCACTGCTGAGGAAGCAAAACAGGCTGAGGACGTCGCAATTGGTATGTTCCTTGCCAACTCCAACCCAGCCACCATTTTATTTGATTCCGGAGCATCATATTCCTTCATATCGTCCAAATATGTTGCCAAACATCATCTACCCGTATCCCACTTAGAATGTGCTATGTTAGTTAATTCACCCGGAGGAGAAATGAGGACTAGTATAGTATGTCCTAAGGTAAGCCTTAAAATAAGGGGGGTAGACTTCCTTGCCAACCTTATTGTCTTGGACTCCCACGGAATTGACATCATACTCGGAATGGACTGGTTAAGCAAGCACAATGGAGTAATCCAATGCGCTGAGAGAAGCGTGCAGTCGAGAAACGAACACGGTATCCGTGTCGAGTTTGAGTCAGCCCAGCAAGCAACCAAACGGGCAGATTTGAACCATGTTGAAGGAATAGCATTGGACAACATTCCAGTGGTTCAGGAATTTTCGGATGTGTTCCCGGAAGAACTTCCAGGTATGCCACCTGACCGGGACATCGAGTTTGCCATAGATTTGTTACCTGGAACTGCACCCATAGCTAAGAGACCATATAGGATGCCCGTCAATGAGTTAGTTGAACTAAAGAAGCAAATTCAAGAACAGTTGGAGAAGGGTTTTATCCGTCCAAGTTCGTCACCATGGGGAGCCCCGGTACTCTTCGTGGACAAGAAGGACGGAACCCAAAGAATGTGCATGGACTACAGGTCTCTCAACGAGGTAACAATCAAAAATAAATACCCTCTGCCCTGTATAGAAGACCTGTTCGATCAAATGAAAGGAGCCCAAGTGTTCTCCAAGATTGATCTTCGGTCGTGATATTTCCAGCTGAATATTAAGCCCTCCGATATACCTAAGACAGCCTTTCGGACGCGGTATGGTTCATATGAATATACCGTCATGTATTTTGGATTGATGAATGCACCCGCATACTTCATGTACCTTATGAATAAGGTTTTCATGGAGTACTTGGACAAGTTCGTCGTGGTTTTCATCGACGACATTATGGTGTATTCAAAAAGTGAGGAGGAGCATGAAGAACATCTGAGATTGACCTTGCAGAAGTTGCGAGAGCATCAGTTGTATGCCAAGCTCAACAAGTGTCAATTTTGGCTAAGGGAAATATCCTTCCTAGGCCACATCATCTCCAAGGAAGGGGTATCGGTTGATCCTGGAAAGGTGAGAGATGTTCTGAAGTGGGACCAGCCGAAGAGCGTGAGGATATTCGAAGTTTCCTTGGAATGGCAGGATACTATCGGCACTTCATTAAAGACTTCTCTAAGATAATAAAACCTATGACGGAGTTGTTAATGAAGGGGAAGGTCTTTCAATGGACACCAGCCTGCCAAGAAAGTTTTGAGGAACTCAAGAAAAGGCTAACCACAGCACCAGTTCTGGTATTGCCAGACGTAAGCAAGAGCTTTGACATATATTGTGACGCATCCAGACAAGGGCTCGGATGTGTGCTCATGCAGGAAGGACAAGTGGTAGCCTATGCCTCACGACAATTAAAGAAGCATGAGCTTAACTATCCTACGCATGATTTGGAGTTAGCAGCAGTGGTGCATGCATTGAAGATTTGGAGACATTATATCCTTGGTCATCGATGTGAGATCTATACGGATCATAAAAGCCTCAAGTACATATTTACACAAACGGACTTGAATTTGAGGCAACGTCGATGGTTAGAACTCATCAAGGATTATGATGTAGGAATCAACTACCACCCCGGGAAGGCCAATGTAGTAGCTGACGCATTGAGCAGAAAGGGAGCATGCCACCAACTCACGGTTCGGGAGCTACCGCCCGAACTACGTAAGGAGTTCGAACGGTTACACCTCGGATTTTTGAATAACATGGAAATAATGGAGATCCACTCCTCATTGGAGCAAGGAATAAGAAAGGTCCAAGCAACGGATGAGGGGATCAAGGAGATCAAGAAAAGAATCCGACAAGGGATAGAGAAGGATTTCAAGGAGGATGAAAAGGGTACGCTTTGGCTAGGAAAAAGGATTTGTGTGCCAAACATAAGACACCTTCGCGATATGATATTGAAGGAGGCACATGATTCACCCTATTCCATACATCCAGGGAGCACCAAAATGTACAAGGACTTGAAAACTTGCTATTGGTGGGATGGTATGAAGAGGGATATAGCCGAATACGTTGCCCTATGCGACACATGCCAACGGGTAAAAGCCGAACATCAAAAACCCGCTGGATTGTTGCAACCTTTGAAAATACCTGAATGGAAATGGGAGGACATCAGTATGGACTTTATTGTCGGATTACCACGAACTCAGTCAGGATACGACTCCATCTGGGTCATTGTGGACCGGTTGATGAAAACCGCCCATTTTTTTCCGGTAAAGACCAGTTACAACATTACACAGTTGGCAGAGTTGTACATGGAGCAGATCGTGTGCCGTCATGGAGTTCCGAAGAGGATAGTCTCAGATTGAGGTTCTCAGTTTACCTCTAGATTCTGGAGGAAGCTGCAGAAAGCCATGGGTACACGACTGGATTTTAGCTCCGCCTATCACCCACAAACAGATGGGCAAACCGAGAGGACGAACCAAATTTTGGAGGACATGCTGAGAGCTTGCGCCTTGAAACGTGGGCGTAGTTGGGATAGGAGTTTACCGTATGCCGAGTTCTCCTATAACAACAGCTATCAAGCTAGCTTGAAGATGTCGCCTTTCGAAGCCTTATATGGCAGACGGTGTAGAACGCCACTGTTCTGGAACGAGACTGGAGAGAACCAGGTGTTTGGACCCGAAGTACTACAAGAGGCTGAAAAGCAAGTCCAAACGATACGGGAAAACTTAAAGGCTGCTCAGTCACGACAGAAAGGCTATGCGGACAATAGGCGTAGGAAGTTGACCTTTGAAGTAGGAGACTTCGTATACCTTAAGGTATCGCCTATCCGAGGCCAACGACGTTTTAACGTCAAAGGCAAACTAGCGCCTCGCTACATCGGACCATTTAAGATTTTGGACAAGCGAGGAGAAGTAGCCTATCAACTAGAGCTCCCAAACCACCTCTCCGACGTACATGACGTGTTTCATGTATCCCAGCTCAAGAAGTGCTTGAGAATACCAGAGGAACAAGTGTCAATGGGAGAACTTAAACTTCAAGAGGACCTGACTTACGCAGAACACCCTATCCGAATCTTGGACGTAAAGGAAAGGGTCACCCGAAACAAGGTGATTCGATGGTGCAAAGTACAATGGAGCCATCACACTGAAGCTGAAGCCACATGGGAGCGTGAAAAGGATATTAAGGCTGAATTCCCCCATCTATTTTCTACTAACGAATCTCGAGGACGAGATTCAATTTAAGGGGGGTATATTTGTGACACCCTCATATCGGGTGTCAGCATATGTTCATGTTTTATGAAGAAGAAAAACATTTTAAGAAAAGAAGGAACAGAGACAAGTATCAAAAGGATAGCCAATAATGCTCTCCGAGAGCACCGAAGGCAACTTCCACGGCCAGCAGACCACGTGGCGTGTTCGGAGCTCATCCCCGAGAAATTGGGAGAGGTCCGCCGCTAAACTGGCTACGTGGCAGGCTCGGGGGTCACCTCCGCAATTGGAAAGAGGTCCGACCCTGTGGGACACGTGCTGCCCGCGGAGATAGCCTCTGCGGAAGAAGCAAAGGCATTTTTCATAGGACACGTGTCATCCCCGGAGCTAGTCTTCGCGGAAATAAGAGGGCCAGTCGCGGGGGATACGTGTCAATCTCGGAGCTCATCTCAAAGAAGTCCGGATCTATCGAACATGTGTCGCCACCGGAGCTTATCACCGGAAGGTCCGTCGCAGCTAAACACGTGCCGACCTCGGGGCATGTCCCTGAGGAAAGAAGAGCGGAAAGACCGGCACCCACACGTGGCGTGCGCGGAGCTCGTCTCCGAAGAAGAGGGAGGTCTCGATCGATTGACACGCGGCACAACCGGAGCTCGTCGCTGCGGATGAGGAGATACCAGGCCCGGAGGACACGTCGAGCTTCCGGAGCTCATCATCACGGAGGTAACGAGTTCTGGAGCAGTTGTTACGCGTAAGGACACCGGTACGCAACAGAAACCGATCTAAAATCCACGATGGTTACCGAAGATAAGACATCAGGATCTAACAAAGATCTGAATAAGACTCTTATTCGGGATCCGATCTGATTAGGACTCTTCTCTTCCCAATTATAAATAGAACCCAAAACCTCTGGCCGAAACCATGAACTTCTCTTTCAACTCCTGAGCCGACGACTTAAAGCCCTAGCCCTAACTCGCCGAGCAAAACATCGCCGAAGCACAACAAGGGAGATCATCGGAGGAGAACCAAGCGGTCTGAGGAGGACCCCGAAGACAAGAAGAACGTGAGGTAGGACTTCAATACCACCTTACGACATCATGTTGTACATCTCTTTGCGCCTGTTCTTCGATTCCTTTCAAACAGAAGCCTTTTCGTGGGCAGAACACTCGATGATCAGTTTGATCTAAAAGACAAGATCATCGCCACGTTCATCTTTGATCTGAACACCTCTGACCATGCAAGCCATGCAAGAACACCAGATTAATCTAATAGAACTAATCGTAGGATAGCATGCATGTGCATCATCGCATCTAGTTTAGGGTTTGTGCATGATATTGATTGCTGTGAATTTGTATGCACATGAATCCTACATAGCAGGACAAACTCAGGAAGCTGTCTACGACGAGCTGCAGCAACAAGGTTTTGAGAATCAAGAACAACCGGAACCGCAAGAACAAGGCAAGTGCTCCTTGACCATGTTGATCCAATGTTTTGGGTAAAACTATTTTGTTTTGCGAAAAGGTGTGCGTACTGAGTAAAACATGATGTGAAACCCTTTTATAGGAGTTTACTAGTTTTGATTAAACGACCCTTGTCGCCTGGGAAGTTTATGAGTCGGGTATGGTTTTTGCTTTATGCTTCGCTGAGTCTCTGGGATCGGGAAGCGAGATAGATGTGTCTAGCTAACTGCACTCGTAATGATAATGAGGAACTGATGATGTTAATGAACATGGATCGGAGGGAGATCTAGGCAAGCCTGGGTTTGTGTATGAGGTAGCATGAGATGGTGGTTTTACTTGCCGTAGATCTAAGGACCGGTTCATGCATGCACATGCCAGGACAACAGTGCCACCACAAGGCCAAATATGGGTGCGGCTTAGCTGAGTAATTAGGTAAGTTGCTAGAGTGTTATGGATTGTGGAAGGCGCAGGGAATGGGAGTCGAGTGAGGACTGCCCTGGGAACTGCATGGCACAAGAGGGGGCCCGTGGGTGGGAGAATTGGAGATTCTAGCCTGCCGATGAAACCTTAGTGAGTCCATACATCTAGTAACCCCTTTGTAAAGGCTATTTTGTGATCTCTTGACCATACACCGACGGTTGTGTACTGGTATAATGGAGGTTCTACAGTCGCCGACGGGTGACGAAATCACAAACTTGTGGGTAAAGAGGTGCAAACTCTGCAGAGTTATTAAAACTATCATGATAGCCGAGCTTATGGTCACGAGCACCTGGATAAACTGCCATGATTAGATGGGATGGTTACTGGGATGGTTATTGGAATGGTTATTGGGAAGGTTCTTGGTTATGGTTATTGATTATGGTTTGGTTTGGGACTGTGGAGTCCGGGAGATGAGATAGTTGCATGACTGATGGGTCATGACATGAGATTGGTCTCGGTGCGAGACGGGGTTGTTTTATGAGGTGAGATGGTAGCGAATACGAGGAGGTATTCGTGAGTATGAATAAAAGATTGGTTAATGTTCGGATGGAACACGGGAAGTGATGGAGGTATGTTGGTAATTTAATACATGTTGGGATTACATTTAAACTTAAGTTGTTGTTTTATCATGGTTTTTACAGAACTGCTTTTCTGCAAATAAACCTTTTATGCCTACCTTGTTTATGAGCTGCATATCATGTGTTTTCCCGCACTTGCTGAGTACATCATTGTACTCAAACTTGCATTATTATTTCTTCATCAACAGCAAGAGAAGATTACTATGAAGACCGAGTAGAGCATTATGGCGTGTGATCTGTTCTCAACCTTGCCTGTGGAGGAAGTAGAGATGGAGCCACTTCTGCTTAGTTTTGCTTCCGCATTAGTTTTTGCTTCCGCGTTTAAATAAGGACTTCCGCTGCATAGAATTAAGATTTCCGCTGTGAAGCATGAGTCCAAGACTCATGAGGTGTTGTAATAAACTCTGTTATTCGTGGTAATATATAATCTGAATTCAGTTTGTGGAACGTATGTGTATGTGCGATGAACATCCTGGGCACACATATGCATTAGTTCTCTGTTCCGTGGCTTTCCACAGAATTGAGGGCGTCACACTGAGGCATATCTTGATTGGGAGATGACAGTAGAGCAGAAATTTAATGCCCACCTTGTTCCCGAACAACATAGAGTTCGTCAAGCCACTAGTGAGTTTAAAGATTTTGCTATCATATGGTGGAATAAACTTGTTAAAACTAGAACTGATGCTCCAACATGGGATAGATTAAAGGAAGCTATGCGTGTTTGTTTTGTTCCTCCTTCTTTTCAGCGGGACCTTCGCAAAAAATTGCAGCGCTTAGACCAAGGTAACATGTCCGTAGAGGAGTATTATCAAGAGTTACAAAAGGGTATGTTGCGCTGTGGGGTAGTAGAGGACATGGATGGTAAAATAGCTTGTTTTTATGGGGGGTTGAGGCGTAAAATTCAGGACATTGTTGATTATAAGGAATATGATACTGTTAATAGATTATTTCAGCTGGCTATGTTGGTAGAAAAAGAATTGCAGGGCCGCCAACAGCAGCAGCAACAACGCACGAGGAGCACCTTCACACCGCATTCGACATCTACACTATCCAAAACAGAACCATCTTCGAGTTTTTCTACAGCCACTACACCATCCAATGGTGACCAACGAACTTCATCTACTGCTCCATTTCCTCGCACGCCGGAGGGCAGCAAGACAACACCATTCAAGCCTACGTCTTCCACTCCTTCCACGAGTGAACTTCCGACATTGAGTGTCACCGCTGCAAGTGAGATGGTCATGTGATAAAAGATTGCCCTAGCAAACGAGCATACATAGCACGAGATGATGGCGGGTATGATAGTACTTCAGATGTTGAAGATGAATATTCTCTTGCTACTGATGTTGCAGGACCAAAAGATGACCACTATAGCACAGATGAAGAGGTACTTGATACTGCAGCAACGGAAAATTATAGAAACATAATTGTGCAGCGTGCTTTGAGCTCCAAAGTCGAGGCGGATGACAAGCTACAACGACACAATCTTTTTCACATATTTCTCATCGTCAAGGACTGCCGTGTGCACACTATAATTGATGGAGGCAGCTGCAACAACTTGGTGAACACGGATGTGGTCAAGAAACTTAGGTTGACAACAAGAGCACACCCTCATCCATACCACATTCAGTGGTTCAACAACAGCGGTAAGGTTAGGGTAACACAAACAGCGAGACTACATTTTTTGATTGGTTCTTACCATGATTTTGCCGATTTTGATGTCGTACCTATGGATGTTTGTTCTCTTTTGTTGGGACGTCCTTGGGAATTTGATACGGATACTATTCATCATGGTAGAACTAATAAATATACTCTGATGCATAAAGGAAAGAAAATCACTTTGCTTCCTATGACTCCTGCTGAAATTGTGCATTTGGAGAAAAGTAAAACACGTGATGATAAGGAAAAAAATCACTAGACTCTGAAAAACAGCAAGTAATTAAGTTAAAATCACCTTCGTTGCTCACAACTAAATCTGATCTTGCTGATTTATTTAATACCAAGGGGATGTACTATGCTTTAGTATGCAAAGAAGCCATGTTTTCGCTTCATGAAGTATCCATTGCATTGCCTCCTGCTGTTGCTAACCTTTTGCAGGATTTTGCGGATGTGTCCCCCCCCCCCCCCCCCGAGATACCCCCTGGATTACCACCTATGAGGGGCAATGAACATAAGATCGACTTGATTCCAGGGGCAAGTTTGCCAAATCGTGCGGCGTACAGGGCGAATCCGGAAGAGACAAGGGAAATTCAGCGACAAGTTCAAGATCTTTTGAACCGTGGGTATATTCATGAAAGCCTTAGCCTTTGTTCTGTTCCTATTCTTTTGGTTCCTAAGAAAGATGGTAGCTGACGCATGTGTGTTGATTGTAGAGCAATTAATAACATCACCATTCGATATCGTTATCCTATTCCTCGCTTAGATGACATGCTTGATGAATTGAGTGGTGCTATTATTTTCACAAAAATTGACTTGAGTAGTGGTTACCACCAAATTAGAATGGCACTAGGAGATGAATGGAAAACTGCATTTAAAACCAAGTTTGGACTTTATAAGTGGTTAGTCATGCCTTTTGGTTTAACTAATGCACCTAGCACTTTTATGAGATTAATGAACGAGGTTTTACGTGCTTTTATTGGAAAATTTGTGGTGGTTTACTTCGATGATATCCTCATTTACAGCAAGTCATATGACAAACATCTTAATCATTTACGTGTTGTTTTCAGTGTCTTGAGAGATGCACGTTTGTTTGGTAACCTCGAAAAGTGCATCTTTTGCACCAATCGAGTTTCATTTCTTGGATATGTCGTTTCATCGCAGAAAATTAAGATGGATGAGGCAAAAATTGTGGCGATCACTAGCTGGCCAACTCCATCGACCGTCACGCAGGTGCGTAGTTTTCTTGGTCTTGCAGGTTTTTATCGACTCTTTGTGCGGGATTTCAGCACCATTGCAGCACCTCTCCATAAACTGACGAAGAAGGGAGTGCAGTTTCGATGGGGCAAACAGCAGCAACAAGCTTTTGATGTTCTCAAATCAAAGCTTACACAAGCACCATTGCTATAACTTCCTGATTTTGAAAAGACATTTAAGCTAGAATGTGATGCAAGCGGCATTGGTATGGAGGTGTTCTCATAAAAGGAGGTAAACCCGTTGCATTATTTAGTGAAAATATGCATGGTCCTTCTCTGAATTATTCTACTTATGATAAGTAATTGTAGCCTTAGTGCGAGTTCTACAAACTTGGTAACATTACCTGTGGTCTAAGGAGTTCGTCATACATTCCGATCATGAATCTTTGAAGTATCTGAAATGTCAAACCAATCTGAATAAACGACATGCTAAATGGATTGAGTTCATAGAATCGTTTCCATACATCATTAAGCATAAGAAAGGGAAGGAGAATGTTATTGCAGATGCATTATCTATACGTTACACCATGTCGTCCCAACTTGATCATAAAATATTTGGTTTGGAAACAACAAAAGGATTATATCCTACTGATTTGGACTTCAAAGATGCCTTTGAAAATTGTAGAGAAGGAAGAACATGGAATAAATACGTACTACGGGAAGACCTCCTCTATTGTGCTAACAAGCTATGTGTTCCTGCTAGTTCCGTTCGCCTATTACTTTTGCAGGAAGCACATGGAGGAGGTTTGATGGGACATTTTGGAGTGAAGAAAACTGAGGACGTGCTGGCCACACACTTCTTTTGGCCAAAGATGAGACGTGATATCGAGCGCTATGTGTCACGATGCACTACTTGCAATAAAGCTAAGTCTCGACTTAACCCACATGGTCTTTATATGCCTCTTCCTGTTCCTAGTGTACCTTGGCAGGATATTTCCATAGATTTTGTTTTGGGATTGCCTAGGACTAAGAGGGGGAGGGATAGTATTTTTGTGGTTGTTGATTGTTTCTCCAAAATGGCACATTTTATACCTTGTCATAAGAATGATAATGCCTCACATATTGCTGATCTGTTTATGACGGAAATTATTCATTTACATGGTGTGCCAAATACCATTGTTTCTGATCATGAGGCAAAATTTTTAAGCTATTTTTGGAGAACTTTGTGGTATAAATTGGGAACCAAGCTGCTGTTTTCAACCACATGTCACCCACAAACCGATGGACAAACTGAGGTAGTAAATCGTACTCTATTCACTATGTTGCGGGCTGTTTTAAAAACAAATTTAAAGGGTTGGGAGGATTGTTTACCACATATAGAATTTGCTTACAATAGGTCAGTTCACTCTACTACAAAGGTAAGCCCATTCCAGGTAGTGTATGGTTTTAATCCCTGTGCTCCTATTGATTTATGACCTTTGCCTCCTTCTGGAACTATAAATTTGGATGCTACACAACGATCTGAATTCATTCTTAAGATGCATGAAACTGCAAAGAAAAATATTGAAAGGAAGAATGAGAAGTATAGAATTTCTGGTAGTAAAGGTAGAAAAGAAGTAAAATTAGAACCAGGGGACTTGGTATGGCTACATTTGAGAAAAGAACGATTCCCTCACTTGAGAAAATCTAAACTTATGCCACGAGCTGCTGGTCCTTTTAAGATTGTTGAAAAGATCAATGACAATGCATATAAGCTTGAGCTGCCTCCCGATTTTGGGGTTAGTCCTACATTTAACATTTCAGATTTACAACCGTACTTGGGAGAAGAAGATGATCTTGAGTCGAGGACGACTCTGATTCAAGAGGGGGGGGGATGATGAGGACATCACAACATTGGATACTCACAATGATATACAAGGACCAATCACAAGAGCACGAGCACGATTACTAAATCAGCAGGTGAACTCGTTCCTAACTTCCTACCATGTGATTTTGAGAATGGATTGCTATCTAATGATTTAATTGTTATTAGTAACCACGGACATGATCAACAAGTAAAGGGAGGAGGATTTGGGGATGTGGAGAACCATATGGGACGTCCACAAGTTGATGGAAACAGTCGCCAACTCGGACTCGAGTTCAACTCGGAGTCCAGGAGCAGTCCATCTTAAAACGGACGCCCAGGATGCATACGGACTCCGTTTTTGACGTTCTACATATGTATGGAAATATGAGAAGATAAACTTTCCAATGGTTCTGGTCCCACATTAAAATTTGCAAGGAGTCATTGGGAGTTTCGAAACAAGTCGAATTCAGAGTTCTGTCCGGTGCTGCACCACCGTATTGGGCTTTTGGACCTTATATCCCGTATGAGCCCATTAGGGATGCGTCTATGGGTCTTATTGCCGAACCCTTGCCTTTAAATACTGTAGACACCGGCCAAATTCGTGGGTTTTGCTTAGATTAAACAATCTCGCCGTTCTACGGTTTGTGAGACCCCAATTTCGTAATTTTCAGATTGTATCTTCATCGTTCTTTCTTGTGTTCTCGGTTGCACCTGCAGGAATAGCCTTCTTGGGGAGGTCAAGCACTACAGGAATCGGGACTATAGACGACGGCCGGAAACCGTCGTCAATAAGGGCACTACCGTCGTCAATAAGTTATTGACGACGGTAAAAGCTTATAGACGACGGTTTTGAGCTGTCGTCAATTATTAGTCGTCAATAAGTTTATTGACGACGGTAACCGTCGTCAATAAATTTATTGACAACAGCTAAATCTAGCTGTCGTCAATAAACTTATTGACGACAGCTAAATCAGGCTGTCGTCAATAAGCTTATTGACGACGGCCAGGAAACCGTCGTCAGTAACCGTGGCTTATTGACGACGGTTTACACTAGGCCGTCGTCAATAACAATTGCTTATTGACGACGGTTTCTGGTACCTGGCCGTCATCAATACTAGTGGCTTATTGACGACGGCCAAGTACCAGAAACCGTCGTCAATAAGCTTTTCAATTTTTTTTAAAAAAAAACAGAAAATCCTGCCCTGGCTTCGAGGCCAGCCCTGGCTCGATGGCCAGATCACAGGCAATTAAAACATACATCACAGGCAGGCACAAAAACACTATACGCACGCCACACTACCCTACGCTACCCCGACCGCTGCCACCGGAGTCCAGGAAGTCGTCGTGCGCTCGTCCAAACGCTGGTTGCTGAGGGGATGGAGTTTCCTGAGCCCGTGTCGCCGATCCCTATGATGTACATGTATAGGTAGACAAATTAGAAGTTCACAAATGTGTATATGATTAAATAAACTCATTACAAGTTAAAATTGAGCAAGTTAGCTAGATTTGGCTATGTTTGAGTAAGTTTGCTCATATTTTACTAAGTTTGAGAAGTATGGACTAGTAGTGTTTGTGTTTGAGCTAGTTCAAAAAGTTTTGGCTATGTTTGAGTAAGTTTGGTCATATTTGACTATAGTTGAGTAAGTTGTACCATATTTTACTCAGTTTGAGGATGTTTAACTAGTTTTCTCTAAGTTTAAGTAAGTTTGATCAAATTCAACTAAATTTGAGCAAATTTAACTAGTTGCAGCTATTATGAGAAATTTTGTACCTGTGCTCCTGACGTCGGCCCCTGTGGTAGCTGTATCGGTGGCGGCGCCCACTGAGGAAAGACAACGGGTTGTCCTGTGGCCATAGCCTGCAAATATGAAGTAAATTATTATACATGTCATTTATATATTAGAAACGTTGAGTACATTGATCTGAACTTACCTGCATGGCAGCTTGCAGTTGTAGCATGTACGAGTGTTGATACTCGTCCCTAGCCCGGAGCTCGGCTGCCTGCCTCTCGTTCGCGAGCCTCAGCGCTTCCTGCGTCCTCTGGAGCTCCTCCTGGACACTCTGGAGCTCCAGATCACGGCTGCCACGCCTGCTGGATCCACCCTGCGATGAAGAGGCCCTCGAGTAAGACCGCGCCTCCCTCGAGTCTACTACTCCATCGAAGATGGCCAACCTACACAACGAAGTAAGAGTATTAAAGTTTCGTATCTCGAAGTTAATGAAAGTAAATGAAAACAACAGAACTCACCGGCCGTGAGGTTTACCGCCACCGCTTGCATAGGCGGCTTCAGGTACGATCGGCGAGTTCTGCCAATCGTAATCGTCGCCTCGAAGCCTCCGCACCTCCTCCCCATACTTTTCCTGAAAATACAGAAAATTAAAGTCATCAGAAGTTTTAAAGATAATACAATTAAGTCAACTAAAGAACTCACCAACGTCTCTGTCGCTGTCTGAGAAGATAGCTGATCAGGCTGCGAGGGGTCACTTCCCATGTGACCCCTCCTCCACACCTGGATAGCGGTCGGCTCCTGACCGATCTCGCGCTCCTATCGATACGTGTTAGCATAATGGTGCAGCAGAGAACAACAGGGTTATGCCGTCGAAATCTCGTCTAGATCTAAACCCGCGTTTCATCACATGCCACGCCCCCTCGGTCACTCCCAGGCTGTCCAAAAAGGGACAATTCCGAACGTACACGCCTCACATGCGCAACACATGTGAGACGGGCCCGTTCGAAACGGGTGACGCATGTTGTATAGGTTTACGTCAATCTTTCGTTTTTGAGTCATTTAAAAGAGAGAGAGGAAAGAACGAGAGAGAAGGAAAAAAGGAGAGACAAAGAAGTGGGTCAGCCGTCCTAAGTTATGCCCCGTTGGGGCCTGCCATTATCTTACGACGCCTTTAGGGTTAGCCGTCGTACGTTATACCCCGTTGTAAGTGGTTCAAAGATGAAACCCCACCGTTGGGGCCCGCCGTCCACGCGCGGGAGCTTCCCGTCCTCCGTGCCTGTCTCGACTAATACATTACCACTAAATGAGCCGTGACAGACCCTAAATGGGTCGTGTCAGGCCGGACCGGGCCGAAACCCATTTATTTACATATAGTAACTAATCACACAATCAATCAAAGTATTAATTAAACAATAATCAATTACAATACTAATTAAACAATTAATCAACTAAGGTCGGACGGCGCGCCAGGGCGGGGCTTGGGGCGGGGCCGGGCGGCACATCAGGGCGGGGCTCGGGGCGGGGCGCGGCGAGCGGCAGCGGCCGAGGCGCGGCCAGGGCTCGACGCGACCATAGGAGCGCGCTCGGGACCTGCATCCAGGGAGCGGCGGCTGCCAGAGGGCGCGACAGCGACAGTCGGAGGAGACCAGACGGCGGCTGGAGAAGGCGCGGTACCGGCGGCCGGAGAAGGTTCGCCTGCGGGTAGAGGAGGCACGGCTGCGGCGTTAGGGGAGAGAGCAGGTGCCTGCCAGGGAAAGTGTTGGGGTGAGGCGGCGCCCAGGGAGGAGAGGTCGCCGGCGGAGCGCCGGCCATGGTTGGTGGCGCTGCTGGAATCGGGAGAGAGAAGGGGAGGGAAGCCTAGGGTTTGGCTGATACCATATTAGAGGATGAAAACAGAATTAGTTCATTGATATGGGTTAGGGGTACATATATATAGGGTACATGACTTGACAGACAAGTAGCCTAATGACTAATGACAATCACCCCTAATCCTAATACACGTATATGCTAACAATCACTTGGCAGCAATTTACTATACGGAAATAACCATAAGAAAAGTATGTAAAATGAGAAACCAAAAGCTTCCATATAACTGGGATAATAAACAGGATGGGCTCAATAAGTATCGATTCTATGCAAAATGTTAGAACCACAATGGTGTCAAACCAATTAGGTGCATCGTATTGAATGTTGACCAATGCAATCTTTGGGGCTACTTATTGATTTTTTTCTAATCACTTTTCTTCTATATTGCAATATGCTATATGCATTAAAGTTTAACCTTCTCATGGTCATTTTTTTCTCAGATGCAGATGATGCTGATTCCTTAGTTGTTGATGCTTGTAACCTTCGTCCATCACTTGTTTGGAAAGATGGCCAGTGGGCTGAGTGGTCCCAATCCAGAGAAAGGAAATCTAAATCAAATAACCTTCGTCCAACACGGTTTAATTTTCGCTTAAGCTGATCACCCCTCCCAAAAAAAAGAAAAAAAAGCTCTCTGCACGCAGCCTTTGGTCCAGCTGATCCTTTTTATGATGTGGAGCTGTGGAGTAGCTACTGATTAGTTCTAGCCAAATGCGTGATGTTAAACAAATGCACCAAGGACAGCCAGAGCTAAACATGGTCTGGCCAGAAAGTAGGAAACGTATGATTGACTGTACACTGATAAGCAGGGAGCATGCGTGAGGCGTTGGTCCGAAGGTTTCACGCAGGTGCTTAAATTTTCTATCCAATTCCTGAACCTCTAGTATAAACCTCAGCAGCATCTGTCGTCTGCATGCATGCGTGTAGGTTCAAGACCACCGCCCCGACTGTAACTAAGGAACACACACACTTTGCACGCCTTTGAATTCTGAAGTGCAATGCGTGTCTGAAGATAAGCAACATGCAGTTTGCCGATCAGGAATTTAAAGGTGGGAAATAAAATCACACAGTTACAGTAAGTACCATTACGTAAGTGAATCGTCCGTCATCATCAGACAATGGAGACGAACTCTGGGGCTTGCTTGTCTCGTCAGAATCAAATCGAACGCCCGAGAGCGAACCTTCGGCCGGCCGGACGGGGGAGGGTCCGGAGAGGCCAGACGGGGGGAGGACGGCGAGGCCTGCCGGCCGGTCGCCGGCGGCGCGGCCGGGGGGCGAGGAAACCGGGGGAGAGGCCGGAGGGGGAGGAGGAGGGGGACTTACCTCGGCGGTGGCGGCGGGGACCGGCGGTGGCGGTGGCGGGGAGCGGCGGGGAGGGCGGCGGCGACGAGAGCTCGGCGCGAGTCGGGAGGCGGCAGTGGCCGCCTCCCGGCTCGCGTACGGGTTATATGTCCCGTTATTGACGACGGTGCCTGGTCACCGTCGTCAATAACGCCTCGGGTGGGCCCGAATTAAGTTAAAGACGACGGGCACCGTCGTCAATAATTTATTGACGACGGTGCTCGTTCAGCCGTCGTCAATAACTGTGTTATTGACGACGGTACTAGGTCACCGTCGTCAATAACTCCTCGGGTGGGCCCGAATTTAGTTAAAGACGACGGGCACCGTCGTCAATAATTTATTGACGACGGTTCTCGTCTAGCCTTCGTCAATAACTAAGTTATTGACGACGGCTTTATCTAGCCGTCGTCAATAATATTAAAGACGACGGCCCCGTCGTCAATAAATTTGGCCGTCGTCTACGATCGTTTTTCCTGTAGTGAAGCGTGTGAAGCATGGTTGATAACCAACGGAGCAGAGGTGTAGTGATTTCAGGGGTAATTCGGGTCTGCTTGAGTGCCTCGGATCATCAACGTTGAGATCTCCACGTCAATTGACCAACCTTTCGGAAGATCGGGCCTAAACCACTCATCAGATACCCTCCTTCGAGGTTGTGAAGCCTCTCGCGGCGTCGCTACATGGTGGTGCAACTGTCCTTGCTTTCGAGGCATTAGTTCAACTCGACCCTGAGGTCGGGCGTGGACGTCGCGCGCGGGGCTGCCACCCCACGGGCCACCGTCGGCGTACCCGACTTGACTAGCGAGGGTTCAGCCGGCTGTCTCCTGTAAGAAGGAGAGTTCATGGCAGCGGCAACGAGATGGTCGATGTCATGCCACCACTGCTCTGCCGCCTCAGGGGTAGCACCCTCACCCGGAGGGTTGTGGAGCAGAGCGATATGCTGCAGCCATCACACACTCCGGGCTCGGCCGTGGCGGTGTTGTCGCCACTACCGGAGAAGAGGGTGGTCGAGAGAAAGCGGCCCCTGGCGGTGTGAGTACCGACGGTGCACCGTCCGTGCGATTGCCGGCCCGTCATGACCTGGGCGCCACGGGCCCCTCAGGGGCTCCAGCGTTCTGTTCATCGATTTGGCCAGATTTGGGCGCTGAGGGCGCCGGTGGCACGCCGGTCGTCTGACCACTGGCCTGGCCTGGCCTGACCTGCCCGCTCTGGAGCAGGAGGTAGCTTCGTAGTCTCCTGTCTGGAGACGACGGCGAGGTGGGAGAAAAGGATCACCATGAGAAATGATGTTCACCATGGTCGCGTGAAGAGCGCGGAAAGCCCCCCTACACGGGGCGCCAAATGTCGCAGTATGAGCTGCGACACTCCTCCCGGCCTGCTCGGAAGCAGCGCGCGATGTTCTTTTTTTCCAGAGGGGGTTTGGCGCCCTTCGCGACCTGGGCTCACGGGAGCGGATGAACACAGGGATTTATGTGGTTCGGGCTGCTAAGCGTAATACCTACATCCACGGGTGTGCTTTTTCTATTGCTTGAGCTTGAGCACTTGTTCTTGTGTGATCTCGAGAGCGGGGAATCAGAACCCTTTGCAGGGTGGTCACCCTGGTCCTTTTATAGTTCAAGGCCGGGGTGGTTACAATGAGGCCTGGGGCCCGACAGGTGGCCCCAGAGCTGAGTAAACCCTATACATGATCTAGGGCTTCATCCTATGAGTAGAGTGGACGGCGGGAGAGTTAAGTCCTGCCGCCCGGTGCGCTGAGCGCCCTTGACCTCGTGTCAGGTGATGATGAAGACACCGTCTTGTCGCCGCTTCTCCTCGCCCTGCTCGGACGGGTTCATGCCGTTGGGCAGCACTGTACTGCTGTCACGCCCCTCAGTCCTGTCCTGTCACCGTAATGGCGAACGGGCAAGGGACGAAAGCGTGTGTTGTACGCCATGCTTCTGGGGAAGGCATGAGCCTTGAATGCGAAGCCTGACAGCGCAGTTCCTTCTTGACTTCGTTGACCCACGGCCCGCGATGGATCGTGGGGCACGTGGCAGCTCTGGAGCTCCTATCGACGGGCTTGGTCCCAGGGGACACGTGGCATCTCCGGACCTCACCTCAGCAGGGAGGCACGGGCCCAAGCCCGGGGCACGTGTCTGTTCCGGAGCTGTCCTCAGCATGGAGGTGGCTCGGAGCAAGGGGACACGTGGCAGCTCCGGACCTCATCTCAACGGGGAAGCTTAGGCCGGTGCCCAGTGCATGTGCCAGCCCCGGTGCTGTCCTCTTCGGGGAGGTGGCTCAGAGCCAAGAGACACGTGGAAGCTCCGGACCTCACCCCAGCGGGGAGGCTCGCACCGGACCCCGGAGCACGTGTCAGCTCCGGTGCCCAAGCGCACATGGTAGCCCCAGGGCTGACCATGGGGCCTAGGGCACGTGGCTTATGCTGGGGCCCGCCTCAGTTGGGAGGTGAGGCCCAGGCTGTCTTTTGCCCACTACGCGGGGGTACCTTGTCTGGAAGGTACCGACAATATCGGATATGTCAGATGTAATGGAAACGGATTCATCAGATCGGAAAATTATGGATATCGAATGGATTTAGATATTTATTTTGGAAAAAAGTTCACAAGTAACATGTAGTTCATATTTCGTACACATAATCCATAACACATCCACATAAAATGCATACATGGTTCATACACGAAACAAACAAATAGTTCATACATATTGCATATATGGTTCAAACACACAAATATATAGTTTGTCATAGTTCATATACGTTACAACACCAAGACAACAAGTAAACAACAAACATGCAGCAAAAATACAACAACAAAACAACACACATGGAGCACGGGACTCGACCAAGAGTCGCCGAGTTGGGGAGACGGCTACGGAAACGGGATTTGGGACTGGATGTCTGGATCGGGACGGGACAGTTAGGGTTAGCCAATTTGGGCTAGGCCGCTGGTGTACAATGGGCCAAAAAGTATTTGGATATTTTTCGAATTATGATTCGGACATATCCGACAAAATATGGATATCTGACCATTCGGACGGATATTAACCTATATTGTTTCCGATCTATATCCGATTGAGATCTGACAAAAACGGATATGCACCGGATATTTTTGGATCCGAAACCCGGACGGATCGGAAAATATACGATCCGTTTTCATCCCTAATGTTAGTTGGATTCCTATCCAGGGGTTGTCCCTTTATCCATTTGGTTGCATGGTAGTTGGATTCCTGTCCAGAGCTTGTCCCTTTCCTTCCAGTACTGCCATAACCATGTTAATCTGAGTGCCAAACAGAATCTCTCGACACCTGTCGGTACCCTCAGTACCGGGTACCCCCGCGCACAGGAGAAAAACCGCCTAAGGACCTCGCCCCCTCTGCAGGGGTGAGCTCCGAAGGCGCCACGTGTCCAGCAGGGCCGGACCTCCCCTCTCCTCAGAAGCGAGCCCCGGGCCTGCCACGCGGCCAGCAAAGCCGGGCCTCGCCCCCTCCGCAGGGGCGAGCTCCGAAGGCGCCATGTGTCCAGTGGGGCCGGGCCTCCCCTCTCCTTAGAGGCGAACCCCGGGCCTGCCACATGGACAGCAGTGCCGGACCTTTCCCCCTCCGCAGGGGTGAGCTCTGAAGGCGCCACGTGTCTAGCAGGGCCGGGCCTCCCCTCTCCTCAGAGGCGAGCCCCGGGCCTACCACGCGGCCAGCAGAGCCGGGCCTCGCACCCTCCGCAGGGGCAAGCTCCGAAGGCGCCACGTGTCCAGCAGGGCCGGGCCTCCCCTCTCCTCACAGGCGAGCCCCGGGCCTTTTATGCGGCCAGCAGAGCCGGGCCTCGCCCCCTCCGCAGGGGCGAGCTCCGAAGGCGCCACGTGTCCAGCGGGGCCGGGCCTCCCCTCTCCTCAGAGGCAAGCCCCGGGCCTGCCACGTGGCCAGCAGTGCCGTACCTCACCCCCTCCGCAGGGGTGAGCTCCAAAGGTGCCACGTGCCGTGCTACCCACCCCGGCTCGGTAGGCAGCAGGAGTAAGGCACACCATGCCTTGTACGATCAAGACATTCAAGACCCGCGCCTTCCCAAGATGCGGAGACGCGGCGCACGCCCCTGTCAAGTGGCACTGTGACCAGTCGCGTCACAGTTAAGACAAGCACACCATGTCAGAAGTTGTTGACCAATAGATACGGCAACAAGACATTCCCTGCCGTCCCTGCTATCATCAACCACTACGCCTAGCTTGCGGCACGGGCAGGACGGCAGAACAACGACTAAGAAGCCATTGCTAGAGACAACTACCAGCATTCACTGCAAGATATGATAGATGACAGGAAATCTCCCCGGGGCCACCTGTCGGGCCCCGGGGCCCACCTTGTAAGCCACCTGAGCCTTGAAGTATAAAAGACTCGGGTTGGCAACGTTGCAAGGGGTTCAAAATTGGGCAACTCAGTTCATCCAGATCACCAAGTTTAGAACTCCGGTTCAAAGCTCCGAGCAATACAGCTCTCGTGGACGTAGGGTGTTACGCTCAGGCGGCCCGAACCACGTAAAAATCCTTGTGTCAATCCTCTCACAACCAACGTGACCTCCCGAGAGAACTAGCCCCCTCCGAAAAAGAACCTTTGCGGGTTGCTCCTGAAGCAGACCCGCGGGAAGTGTCGACGACACACTTTGACATTTGGCGCGCCAGGTAGGGGGCTTTTTTCTCTCGAGACAGGTCTGCGCCAATGAAGATGACCAAGCTTCCTTCAGCAGCTGGCTCTTCGCGCCCTCATTCCTAGCGAACGATGACCAGTGAGGGTCATGTCTCGACACGCTCAGGGAGGAGTGTGTTAGGATAGGTTGGGAGCCCGCGTCGGACTCCAAAGATGCGGATTCCTACAATCTCAAGATCTGCTACGGCGCAGAGTGCTACTCAAGCAAGTGCACTAGCTGCCGCACGAACGCTCCTGCACAATCTGCCTGCTGTGGACGCTCCCCAGGGGGCCGCCCAGCAGTGGATCCTCGACGTTGACCACCTCGTCGCTGCTGCCTTCAACCCTCCGCTGCGACGGGGACGACGCCCCGGCCAACCAGATGTGTCACTGTCGCGCACACCAACGGTTGACAAGCATACGGCAGACTCCCGTTCTACCAGGCTCTCAACAACGGATCTGAGGACAGAGCTGGAGTGACGTCGCTTGGGGGAAGATGGTCGCGTGACCATCGAGCAACAGCGGGAAAGGCGTCGCAACCACGAGGCCGACTACAGCATGTTGACTGCCTTGACTCAGCCTAGGCCTCAGATGTTCGCCATGCGACCTCTCCCCAGGTATACGCCACACAAAATATGCAGCATCCATATGCCTTGCAGTCGGCGCCCCCGGTATATGGTGCACCATTGGCCATGTCGGGGTACACCGTGCCAGCAGCGGACGAAGGGTACGCGGCACCAGAATCTGCAGCAGCAGGGACGGGGTGTGCGGCCCTGGCGCCACACCTCCGCTTCGCAGTGTGGCCACGCAAGTTCCGGCCACACCTGCCGGAGAAGTACGACAGAAGCGTCAACCCTGCAGAGTTCCTGCAGATCTACTGTACTGCCATCCTCGCGGCAGGAGGGGATGAGGCCATCATGGCCAACTACTTCCCCGTCGCCTTGACCGGCCTGGCACGGTCATGGCTCATGAACCTTCCCCAGGGTTCCATAACTTCCCGGGGGAGCTATGCCGACAGTTCACGGCGAACTTCGGCAGCTCCTACACGCGTCCCGGCACGGAGCTGGACCTCCACGCCGTGCGACAGCAACCGGGGGAATCACTGCGCTCCTTCATCCAGCGATTCTTCCAGGTATGGAACATCATCCCCCACATCCAGAATGCATCAGTTGTGGTTGTATTTTTATAGGGTATTAGGGACAAGAAGATGCTAAAGAAGTTGGCCACCAGGGAGGTGCGAGACGTCTCGGAGCTCTTCAGTCTGGCGGACAAGTGCGCCAGGGCAGCAGAAGGGCGTAAATGGCACTCACAACTAGCCTCCGAAGCAGGAGGGCAGTCCGGAGCTAGTGCTGCGCCCCAAGGGAGCAACAAGAAGAACAAGAAGAAAGGTGGTGGCAAGGTCAAGCCGCCGGCCGGAGCTCCTGTTGCAGCACCCGGCAGAGCTCGAGGGCCGCGCCCCGACAAGAGACCACGGCAGTCACCCGATGGTGGTGACCGTAGTGAGCCATGTCCGGTACAAAACACCAGGGGCCACACTGCTGGTGAGTGCCGGGAGATCAAGAAGCTCGTGGAGCGCTTCCGTGAGGGGAAGCAACCGCGCACAGATGGTGCTCCCTTCCACCAGAGGGAGGGCAAACAGAAGGTCGACCCCCGGGACAATGGCAACCAAGAAATGGAGTACCAGAAGCCTCAACGCACCGTGAAGGCGGTCCACAACCATGAGGACTCCAGCTCCGGTGAAGAAGAGCACCGGAAGGCGCTCCATGTCATCTACGGATGGTTCTAGGACCCCTCGTCCCGGAAAGCAGTCAAGACCCTGCGCCGAGCAGTGGCATCGGTGGCTCCTACCCCAAGTGCAGCGCTGCACCTCAAGTGGGTAGGGACCCGCATCAGCTTCGACGCCTCCGACTGCCCCAAGAACATGGCTGAGGCTGGACAGCTACCTCTCTTGGTATCCCCAACCATAGCCAACGTGAAGATGTATCACGTACTGGTGGATGGCGGGGCCGGCCTCAACCTCATCAGCTGTGTAGCTTTCTAGAAGCTGCAGATTCCCATGGCCAAGCTCACCCCGTTGAGCCCGTTCTCAGGGGTAGGGACGGGACAGGTCGTCCCATACGGGAACATAAGTCTCCCGGTGACCTTCGGAGCTCCGGACAACTACCGTACAGAATGTGTTCTGTTCGACGTCGCGGAGGTCGACCTCCCCTTCAATGCCATCATTGGAAGACTGGCCTTGTACCGGTTTATGGCGGTAGCCCACTACGGCTACCTAGTCCTGAAGATGCCTACACCCACCGGTGTCCTCAGGATCCGTGGATACCGCACCGCCGCAGTGTCAGCCTTGGAGAAGCTCCAAGCACTTGCGGCGGACCGAGCACCAGCCCCTGGCGGTACAGAACCGGGCCGGGTCCACCCGAGTGCACGCCATCATGCCTCGACCTCTGGACCCCGAGTGCAACCCTCCGACGAAGACGACGTCCCCCTGAAGGTCGTCCAAGTCGGCTCCGAGGCTGCCTAGACCACCCGCATAGCCGGGGGCCTGGACAGCAAATAGGAATGCGCGCTCATCACCTTCCTCTGGGACAACATCGACGTGTTTGCATGGCAACCGTCACAGATGCCCGGGATCCCTAGGGAGGTGATTGAGCACCATCTGAAGATCTACGCTGGCGCTCGGCCGATCCAGCAGAAGCCCCGGAAGCAGTCCATCAAGCGGCAGAACTTCATCCGTGAAGAGATAAAGAAGCTGCTCGATGCTGGCTTCATATGGGAGGTCCACCACCCCCGGTGGTTGGCAAATCCTGTTGTCGTCGCTCCGGATGTGCATCGACTACACCAGTCTCAATAAGGCATGCCCTAAAGATCCATTCCCTCTCCCTAGAATAGATCAAATTGTAGACTCTACATCAGGCTGTGATTTATTATGCTTCCTAGACGCCTACTCAGGCTTCCACCAAATACTAATGTCTAGAGAAGATGAGGAACACACTGCTTTCATAACAGTAGATGGCCTGTATTGTTATATCTCCATGCCTTATGGTTTGAAAAATGCTCTTCCTACCTTTGTACGTGCTATGCATAAAACATTTGGAGAGCTAATCCAAGACTTAGTAGAGGTGTATGTCGATGACATCGTTGTCAGAGTCAGAGAGAGCACATCCTTGTTAGATAACCTAGCTCTAGTCTTTGACAAATTGAGCTCCACACGCACCAAGCTAAACCCGGACAAATGTGTGTTCGGTGTCTCCTCTAGAAAGCTTCTTGGATTTCTGGTCTCACACCGAGGGATCGAGGCCAACCCAGAGAAGATCAAGGCCATCGAGCTGATGCGGCCCCCGACTCGCATCAAGGACGTCCAGAAGCTCACGGGATGTCTAGCTGCGCTCAGTCAGTTTATATCTAGGCCAGCTGAGCGGGCTCTTTCCCTTCTTCAAGCTCCTGCACAAAGTCGGTCCATTTGTTTGGACCGAAGAAACTGAAGAAGCATTCCAGGGGTTGAAGTAGCACCTATCAACGCTGCCCATCATGGTTGCCCCTAAGCCTAGTGAGCATCTACTGCTCTACATCGCGGCGACGACAGAAGTGGTGAGCATGGTCCTAGTCGCAGAGCGGCCGTACCCCTCGCCACTACAACCTGCTCCTGCTGCAGAAGTCAAGCACCAAGGCTGTCCGGACCCCATGGGGGCCCCTGACAGCCAGGAGATCTCTGAGGCCCAGCCCCCGGGGACCACAGTCGACCTCCCGGAGGTCCAAGACGGCCGAGAAGTCCCCGGGTCCCAGCCCCCGGAGGTTGCCTCGGACCTAGAGGACAGGAGGTTCCAGGGTCCGGTGCCAATGGAGGAAGACGTCCCGGATCCCCCAGGGAGGGTCCGCACCATCCAAAGGACCATATACTACATCAGTGAAGTCCTCCATGACACCAAGACAAGGTACTGGAGGTACATAAACTATTGTATGCAGTGCTCGTGGCGTCCAGGAAGCTCCGACACTACTTCCAAGCCCACATGATCTCGGTGGTCACCTCCTATCTACTAAGGACCATCCTCCAAAGCCCTAATGCGACTGGCAGCGTCGCCAAATGGGCAGTGGAGCTGGCGGAGTTCGAGCTGGACTTCATGCCACGTCATGCAGTCAAGAGCCAAGCACTAGCTGACTTCGTGGCCAAGTGGACGCCATCACCAAGCAACCCAGGAGGCCCTGAAGGTGGAGAACCGGAACTCCAGGCACCGGTCTCCACCGAGCCTCACTAGACGCTCTACATCGACGGCTCCTCGCGGAAGCAGGGGGCCGGAGCCGGCGTACTGCTCCTCACGCCGACGGGGGAGCAGTTCATGTACATGGTGCGCCTCAACTTCAAGGCAACCAACAACATGGCCGAGTATGAAGCTTTTATCTTCGGCCTGAAGACGGCGCTGTCTCTCGGCGTTCGCCAGTTGTTGGTCAAGGGCGACTCCGAGCTAATCATCAAGCAAGTCAAGGGTGAATGCTCTTGCAACGACCCATAATTAGCTGCCTATTTGCTCTACGTGCAGATCCTAGAGAAGGACTTTGAAGCCTTGGACCTGTGCCATGTCCCACGCGCCGACAACACTGTCGCCGATGACCTGTCAGCGAAGGCCTCCACCGGAGCCCCGGTGCCCGAAGGAGCCTTCGAAAGGACGTTGCCGTGACCCACAGCCCGACCTACCAAACTGGGCGAAGGGGGCGAGACCAGCACCTCGAAGCTGGCGGTCCCGGTGGCCCTGCAGCCATGGTGCCCACCAAGGATCGTATGCGCCACTCGGGACTCCGTGCTACCCAACGCCCAAGATCCAGAAGCTCAAGTAAGCCCCGATGCATGGATCACGGAGCTCCGGGACTACTTGAAAGACAACATCCTTCCTGATGAACATGCATCTGCTGAACGGATTGTGCGGATGGCTAAGAGATACACGCTGGTAGAAGGGGATCTCTACCGGCGTGGCGCCAATGGCATCCTATTATGGTGCATAACCCAGGAGGAAGGCTGCGACCTACTCGCATAAATCACGGAGGCGAGTGCGGGAACCATGCATCTTCCCGCACGCTGGTCGGTAAAGCCTTCTGGCATGGCTTTTACTGGCCGACAGCCCTCCTGGACGCCGTCAAACTGGTTAAGAGATGCAAGGTGCGCCAGTTCCATGCCAAGCAGATCCACACACCGGCGCAGATGCTGCAGATGATCCCACCCTCGTGGCCATTCGCGGTATGGGGGTTGGGCATCCTAGGGCCCTTCCCCTTAGCCGTCGGGGGATACCGGTTCCTCTACGTCGCCATCGACAATTTCACCAAGTGGTCGGAAGCTGCACCAGTCATCACCATCAACAAGCAAACCGCAGTCAAGTTCATCAAGTCAATTGTCTGCAGGTTCGGGGTCCCGAACAGGATCATCACCGACAATGGGACCCAGTTCATTAGTGCAGCGTTCCAAGAGTACTGCAAAGACCTTGGCATCCAGGTGTGCTATGCATCCGTTGCTCATCCAAAGAGCAACGGTCAAGTCGAGAGAGCCAACGCCGAGATCCTTCAGGGCCTCAAGACTCGCACCTATGCCAGCTTAGAGAAGCATGGTGCCAAGTGGGTGGATGAGCTCCCGTGCGCACTGTGGGCCAGCCGGACATCCCAGAGCCAGGCCACAGGGGAAACACCCTTCTTCATGGTATACGGGGCCGAAGCCGTGCTTCCCCCGGAGGTCACCATGGGGTCCCCCCGTGTACGAGCTTACGACGAAGCCACGCAGGACCAGCTCCGGCTTGAGGACATCGACCTCGTCGACGAGGCAATATGACAAGCAACACTCCAAAACGCACGGTACCGGCTAGCGCTCCGGCGCTACCACCAGAGGTCCGTGCATGCTCGGGAGCTCAAGGAAGGCGACCTGGTGCTGCAGCGCATACTTTCTCGAGAAGGGGCCAACAAACTCTCCCTCAGCTTGGAAGGTCTCTTCCGAGTCACAAAAGTTTGCCGCCCCAGGTGCGTGTGCCTTGCTACGGAGGACGGGGACCCGCTCCCCAACCCTTAGAACATAGAACACCTCCGTAAGTTCTACCCTTAGAGCAGTGGTAGGACATGTTTTTTCTTTTTTCTGTAACAGATCCCATAGAGCCCAGGAGCAGTGCTCAGAGCAACTAAGCCCCAGGGGGTGGTCCAGGACTACGTCCGGCTTAGCTTGGTCCTGTACCCTAAGCGCGTAGGCCCTGCCCTCCTTCACAATGGGGGGGGGTCGTTGCCTCCATGTACAGCCTGTTTTCCTCCTATGGACTTATATGAATGAAAAGAACCCTGTCCTACCACGCTTACTTATGTGTTCATTTAAATTATGCATTAATTTTTATGATCACCTTCCCATGCTCAAGACAGTGTACGTTCATCGTATACTCGGCTCTCCTTTCCCACTCTCATGCCTAGTCGGCATTTGCCATCCTGCCGAAGGCGATTGTGCTTGAGGTACCTGCCAAAGGCCCGGGGGCCTCTCGGACCTCCCCCTGTTAGAGTACCGTGACGCCAGTTGGTCTCCTCCAGGAAAGACCTACGCCAGAGCGGGAGGTCCAGGGTGAGCAGCCTGCTTTGCCAGGTCCTGCACCCAAAGTGTGCGCACTCTGCCTCCCCAGCGCTACGGTCTAAGTACTATGTGGCGGACCAGAATCCGCTCATCCAGGATCGCAGAGGGTGGTGCCGCACGATGCGACACCCGACAACACACGTCATAAGGACACATTGCATTACATAAAAAACAAACTGAAACTGTACAAACTGGTACAATACTCAGTTACAACTATTGTTTATGTTACACAGGGGAAGTCTAATTTGTACAACTCAAGCCCGCCTATCTAGCAAAAGTTGGTTGCCCAGCCCTAGGGCAACCCACACTAGCTGCACTCCTCAGCTCAGTGCGGTGTGTACGGCTCCCACTCAGCCGTGGTCCCCGACGGAGGGTAACCCTCGCCGGTGGACTCGTAACCCGAGTCCGTGGGTGGCTCCTCACCGGAAAAACACTTAAGCAGCAACCGTGAGCACGATGGCTCAACAAGACTTAACCGACTCACCTAGCCATGAAACTCTACATGTAGGGTACAATGAACATGGGATGGTAAAATTTCAGCAAACGGACACGCCTATAGTTTATCCTTAGTTCATCTTTTAGCCACAAGTTAACAGTTCATGAATCTGAAATTTAGTAAGCAATATTTGGTGGCACACATGTAACAATACAATTATATCATACAGCAGAATTGAATCATATCATTCCATAAATTATCTACGTTACGATGCAGTGAACAAGCGGCAGTCGTCACCGCGAGGGACGGCGAATCGACTCGATACACACCTGCAGGGATACCCAAAGAGCACGTCACGTACGCCCACCCGTGGAGCTGCACAGCACGCTCACTCGATGTTGTACGGGACAACCTTTCACCCAACAGCCCAAACATTGAACCGGTCGCACCGAAACGGACAGGAGGTTCCCTACACGGAGCATCTCTCTATGCCCGTTAGCAGATTTCCACCTTGCTGCCCCTACACCTATAAATCGGTGTGCTATGACTTGACGCCCGGAGGTTTAGGTTACATCGGTTTACCGGGGCCCATATATCCGATATGCCTTTGGTACGTTCAATGCTTGTTCAGCAGGGCCGCACACGGATCGGTCCTCAATCGACACGGACAGGGCTGCGCACACAAGACTTCCTCTTGCTGCGCCCTAGCCCCTGCCTAGTCTCATTTTCATTACTAAAGTGATCTCACATCACTCGAACCAAAACCGTGTGTCCCCAGCCTAACTCGCGAGTAGATTCCAACTACTCGACTTGTACCGAAGTCCTATGAATCATTAAGCATAGTCTGTCTACTCGTGACCTTAGACACTACCCTCACTCTTATGGGAAAATTCTGGTTATGCCATTGGGGTTTCATACATCCTACACCTAATGCACATACATACTTCACACTACACATGTAAACAAAGTAA
This sequence comes from Neostapfia colusana, assembly GCA_030760725.1. Classification (NCBI taxonomy): domain Eukaryota; kingdom Viridiplantae; phylum Streptophyta; class Magnoliopsida; order Poales; family Poaceae; genus Neostapfia; species Neostapfia colusana. Next base: position 62,277,589 of record JASWHV010000015.1, read on the forward strand.
AACTTTATAAAAAGGGTTAGTGCAAACCGGGGCTTGCCTTGTTGCTGCTGGTCAGGGGTTAGGTCTTCGTCCGGAAGGAGGAAGTCAAGTACTTCCGGAGTCTCCTCGCCTTCAGCGACTACACGTTAACGAGATACTACATGTCATTTCAAATGCAATGTGTAAACTTGAATAAGTAATTCCTATAACTCTAGCTAGCCCTCCCCTTTGGCTCTGAACTTTTTTTGGTGGCTTGGTAGGGTCCTAACCAGAGTCTTGACCAAGTTTCATTTGAAACAAAGTTCATTTGATCCTTGTACAAATAAAAGCCTATTTGGTCAATATTTGAGCCTCTAAGTAATTCCAGGGGTTTTCTGTAAAAGCCCAAGAAAAGGGACTTGCAAAAACTTTTCATCACCCCACAACACCACAGTTCTTGTTGTGGATATCTTGTGAAAAATTGTGAAGAGCAAGTAACCTCCATCAAAAGAGTGATTAGAGGAGAAAGCCCTAACTTTCACAAAGTAGGATTTCTACACATGAACATGAGAGGTTGAGGTCACCCCTAGGACTTAAAAAGTCTTGTGAAGGTTCAAGCCAAGTTTCATGCAAACCCAACACTTTTTGAGGCAATTTTTGGAGGCATTTGAAAAAGAGGCCAATTTGAATGTAAATTCAAATTGCAGCAACTTTCATCACTTAAATTCAAACTCAGCATATTTTTCTGAGCAAGCCCACCAATTTTCATCCCCATTGAAGTTCATCTTGTCGGGAGCTAAATTTGCAAGAATTCAAAACTGAATTTGAATTTCAGTTCAAATGTGAAGCAAATTCAGCCAAACAAAGTACAAATTTGAGAACTCAAAATTCAAACCAAGACTTGGTGCTTAAGTCTCACAGTTAATTGGGAGTAGCTGGGGATATTTTTCAGCAAAACAGAGGTGAAAAATTGGAAAGATAATTGGGGGAGGAGGGCCCACTGGTCAGAGGCTGTGAGCAACAGAGAACCCACTCGGTGGTCGTCGGTCAGCCGCCGCGACCGGTTACCGCCTCACGCCCGCGCCAGTGCGCGCTGGGATTACCCCGCGCCCCCCTCCCGGTCACCACGTACGCAGCACAAAGCTGAGTTCGCTGCCTCCCTCGCCTGCCGCTCTGATCAGCGCCCGCGCACGCGAAGAACTCGCCGCAGCGTTTGCACCTCCGAGCTCCGGCGTGCACCCGCGCTGATCATTGAACGCTTGGGATCCCTGCAGCAAAAGGGAGCGCCAGGGCGCACTCTAGCGGTTCCCCGTGCTTCTCCAGCAAGCTGCACCCGACTCTGAGCGGTGTGAGCCATCGAAGTTGAAGAACCGGGAGGTAACCGCGGAGTCGAGCTTTGGATCACCGGTGACAGCCCCATCCAGCCATCGTTGCCGACCACGTTCTACACAAGAAAGGTGTGTGGGGAACCCTAGATGGTGTAGCCGCAAACCCTTCGGCAAATGGTACATCGGGTAGCAAGAATTTTGGAGAGTCCCAAACCCTAGTGCAACTGAGCTAGCTCGGCAAGAATCCAAAATTCGGATTACACGCTGAGTCAATGATCAAGCTAGCTCACAAGTAGATCCTACACTTCCTAGCGCCCCTCCTTGAGGAAGAACCAAGCAAAACCGTCCAGAAATGGCCGAGTATTAGCCATTTACCTAGTCGCCGGTGCAAACATGGCTCGGGTCACCGTCGAGAGTGGATTTGCCGGTTTAGCCTCCGAGACTGCTCATGTCGGGTTCCTCGTGACCCACTGATGCTTCTCGAGCGAACCATAGCCCTTTTCATGCCACAGAGAGCGAGAACGACCTCGCCGGAGATCTAGCCTCCGCAGTGGGCGTCGCACGCCCGTTTCCGGTCACCGCCGGCGAGCTCCGACCCCCAGGACAAGTTCCACAGGGTGAGGTAAGGCTAGGCGGCCAGTTCTGGCACTGGGGGTGGTCGGGAAGGCGGTTCCGGCGAACCTCGCCGGAGTGCACAAGGAGGAAGAAGGCGGGTGGTGGGACCCACCCGCAGGAGTTTAAACATTTTGGGGGATTTTCCAGTTTAGTTCAACTTCAAATGCATAGAACCTTTGCTAAGAAGCTCCAAATTCAGTGAACTAAATTTTGCTGAACTCAGAATTCTGAGTACTTTCCAGCAATACCAATTTCAACTGTTGGTAATTTTATCTGGAGAATTACTTCATGAAAAATTATGAAATTTGGCTGAGAGGTTCATTGGAAAATCTTTGAGTCCCAGTAAAATTTTCAGACTCATCCAAGTTCATTTAGTCCCCCTAAGGGAGTGATTAAGTGAACTGCCCTGAGAAAATAGAAAAAAATGTATAGAAACATTTTTCAGATTTTCTCAAATCTTATTTAGGGCATAACTTCCAGTAGAATTCTTCAAATAACATGAAACCAATTCCATTAGAACCATCTCAAATTCTAGTTTCCAGAAAGTAATGTTGGGAGCCATGAAAACCCCTGGAATTACTTAGAGGCTCAAATAATAACCATATAGGATTTTATTTGTACAAGGCTCAAATGAACTTTGTTTCCAATGAAACTTGGTCAAGACTCTGGTTAGGACCCTACCAAGCAACCATAAAAAATTTAGAAAAAAAGGGGAGGGTTAGCTAGAGTTATTAATAATTATGTATTTAAGTTACACCTTGCATTTAAATTGACATGTAGTATTTCATTAACGTGTAGTCGCTGAAGGCGAGGAGACTCCGGAAGTACTTGACTTCCTCCTTCCGGATGAAGACTTAACCCCTGACCAGCAGCAACAAGGCAAGCCCCGGTTTGAATTCAGCTTTTTACAAAGTTTTCCTTTGTTTACATACGTAGTGTGAAGTGTGTATGTGCATTAGATGTAGGATGGTTGAATACCCAATTGCATAACCAGATTTTTCCCCAAGAGTGAGGGTAGTGTCTAGGGCCTCAAATAGACAGGCTATGCTTAATGATTCATAGGACTTCGGTACAAGTTGAGTAGTTGGAATCTACTCGCGAGTTAGGCTTGGGATACACGGGATTGGTTCGAGTGATGTGAGATCACCTTAGTAATGAAAATGAGACTTGGCAGGGGCTAGGGAGCAGCAAGAGGGAGTCTTGTGTGCGCAGCCCTGTCCGTGTTGATTGAGGACCGATCCGTGTGTGGCCCACGCTGATCAAGTTTGATCGTACCGAAGGCTTGTCAGATATATGGGCCCCGATAAACCAATGTAACCTAAACCTTCGGGCGTTGAGGCATAACGCACCGATTTATAGGTGTAGGCTGAGGGCAGCAAGGTGGAAATCTGCTAACGGGCATAGAGAGATGCTCCGTGTAGGGAACCTCCTGCTCGTTTCGGTGCGACCTGTTTGACGTTTGGGCTGTTGGGTGAAAGGTTTTCCCGTACGGCATCGAGTGAGCGTGCTGTGCAGCTCCACGGGTGGTCGTACGTGACGTGCTCTTTGGGTGTCCCTGCAGGTGTATATCGAGTCGATTCGCCGTCCCTCGCGGTGAAGAGTACCACTTGGTCACTGAGTCGTGACGTAGGCTAATGTATGAAATGTGATGATTCAATATTGCTGTTATGATATAATTGTATTGCTACATGTGTGCCACAAAATATTGCTTACTAAATTTCAGATTCCCGAACTGTTAACTTGTTGCTAAAAGATGAACTAAGGATGAACTTGTAGGCGTGTCCATTTGCTGCAATGTTACTATCCTATGTTCATTGTACACCTCATGTAGAGTCTCATGCCTAGGTGAGTCGGTTAAGTCTTGTTGAGCCCTCATGCTCACGGTTGCTGCTTAAGTGTTTTTCAGGTGAGGAGCCACCCACGGACTCGGGTTACGAGTCCACTGGCGAGGGTTGCCCTCCGTCGGGGACCACGGCTGAGTGGGAGCCGTACACGCCGCGCTGAGCTGAGGAGTGCAGCTAGTGTGGGTTGCCCTAGGGCTGGGCAACCGACTTTTGCTAGATAGGCGGGCGTCAGTTGTATAAAAGAGACTTCCGCTATGTACTAAAAACAATAGTTTGTAACTGAAGGTTGTACCTGTTTGTACAGTTCAGTTGGTTTTTCCCATGTAATATATTGTGTCCTTATGACGTGTGCTGTCGGGTGTCGCATCGCGCGGCACCACCCTCTGCGATCCTGGATGAGCGGATTCCGGTCCGCCACAGCCTGGTATCAGAGCTGCTTTGGGGATAGCACAGTACTTAAGGACTGTATTACGGGAAAACTTAGGTTTACGGTGAGGATTCGGTAGTTGCCCAAGTAAGGACTATATTAGCATAGTTACTTAAAGTGGCAAAGACTAACCTATGTGTTATAATTCTGAATTTTAATTATGTAACAATGTACCTACGCTTTGGTACGACCGGTAAGGAACGCCACCGAAAGCGGTTCAATTTCGGTTAGCTCCCATGACGAGGAACGTGGTTCAGGGATAGGTCTCACAGCTTGGTGTGAGACGTCAATATGAAACTCTTGGACTATTCATGTTCCTGAGTTCATATGAAACTCTGAACCCTAGCGTGCATTAGGCAAGTAAGTGGAGACCCCATCGCGTGGTCAGTAATGCGAGAGTGTGTTCGTCTGGAAATAGCCCAGGAGGACATACGCAGCGCTTGCCATCGGCGTGCCCTGCAGGGCAGTAGGTGGTATCCGTTGGGTTGATAACATGCCCAACCGTGACAACCCGTTCATGATCTACTCGTGTTCCCCGTCGTGTGGTGTTGAAACACGATCACGTACCTTGAGACGTGACTTAACTCAAGGACGGCCGTATGGCAATGATACATGCGTTTGTATTTACTTTCAAATATGAAACTGCCTGAAATGAAACGACCTTTGAGTGCATCATTATTGTGTGGTCTTATGCAGGTACTAACCACGTATGTATCCGTGTAGTAAACGTGTGCGAGAGACCGTTTAGTGCCACAATTGAGACGTATATGCCGGTATATTCCGGTTAGGATTTTCTTTTGTAAGGAACATAGTACCAACATAGTATAGGCATGTGCATGAAATATAAGTATAACAAGGAACTAAATTCACTAAGTTGCAACATTTAGGACCTTGGTGGGGTAGAAAAATTTGATAATTTATCAGTGTAGTTCTAAAGGATTGAAAAACAGAGTGCTCTGTTTTGGGCAGCAAATTTGCTGAATTTTAACAGAGCATGCCTCACAGGTCTTTTAGCCAATGGAGGTGTGGGATACAGTTATGGAAAGGTGTTTAAGTACTCTACAACTTTGTTGTAGAACTCCAGAGCTGAAACACATCTTAAGATGGCCTAAATTCCAGAGGAATGTAAACTGTCCAGAACCAGAACAGAGTTAAACACTCTCTGGACTGTCCTGTTTTTCAAGCGTAACTTTCTGTAGAAAAATCTGAAATTGTCATATGATACATACTTAGAAAGGGTAGAAGATGTGTTACATCTTTGTAATTCAAAGTTTCTGTATTTTCAGTACGGAATTCAGTGGAAACCAGAGTTGAAAACAGCAACTTCCAAGGGAGGTGCTGTTGAAATTCTTCCAGAAATTCTGTTGACTTTGAATTACCACACCTTTTTAACCAGATCTGATCTGGGGGCAAATAAGTACTCGTTGGAAATATACTGAAGTTAACTTTAAATTTGGTATTTAACTTGAGTCAAGAAAATGCCCAGAACCAGATCAAAATCTTGGATATGTAGAAACTGGTCATTCTGACAGAGGAATGACAGTTGAACTCATTTGAGAGATTGTTGTACCCTAGAAGGGGATTGAATACTTTCAATGGGGTAGGACATGCTCACGAGAGGTTATCTTCAACTAGTGAAAGATCTGAGTATAGATCTCACTCAAGTTTCTTTTACTAGAGACCATGTTTGTGTCGTATTGAAGGTAAAAGGGTGGTATACATGATGACAACGTGATAGTAACGTCTCGCAGTGACCAAACCTAGTTGTGGTGAGCTTCCAAAGAGGAGGTTCATCAAGTTGGATTAAACTAGCTTGTATTTGGTCTGGTAATGGTGTAGCTTGTGCAAAGTTATTACATTATCTACATACGAGATGTATCGCATGTTTTATTGTCATTATGTTTTTACGCCTATTTTATTTGACTGCATTGAAATATGTTGCGGGACTGATGTTTGTTTTCGTATGGTTGCAGATGGTTCGCACTAGAACCACGCAAGAGGTTGGTGGCTCTAGCCAACAGGGGGGCGATGACTCCCAGCCACCGGCCTACGACAGCACCCCGCAGCAGCAGCCACCACCGCCGCCTCCGCTTACTCTAGCGGATGTGATAGCGGCACTGGTGGGGGGTCGTGAGGAGCAGACCGACCTGCTCCGCACGATTGTGCAGAATACGTCCCAGGCAGGGGGTGTCAAGAGAGGGGGCCTCGTGAGCCCCGTGAGGTGTCGTACTCGGACTTCATGAGTACGCACCCTCCAGTGTTCACAGAAGCTGAAGAACCACTGGAGGCCGACAACTGGCTGCGGACCATCGAGTCCAAGCTCGGGTTGCTCCAGTGTACGGAGCGGCAGAAGACTCTGTTTGCAGCGCAGCAGCTTCACGGTGCCGCTGGTGCGTGGTGGGCGAACTATGTCGCCTCACTTCCGGATGGCCATGCCGTGGAATGGGGAGAGTTCCGGGAGGCATTTCGCGCCTATCATATCCCTCCTGGGTTAATGAAGAGGAAGTTCCAAGAATTCTTGGAACTGAAGCAGGGCGGGAGGAGTGCCCATGATTACTCCCGTGCCTTCAACCACGTGGCGCAATATGCGTCAGACTACATCTCCATCGAGGAGAAAAAGCGGGAGCACTTCTATCGGGGGTTACACCCCGAAATAAAGACACATCTCGTTCAGTTGAATCGCGGCACCTTCAACGACCTCGTCAATGCCGCGATCATGCAAGAGTACGCTCAGCGGGAGTTGGCAGCTGAGCAGCGGAAGCGCAGCGCTCCACCCAGCAGTGGGGGTGGCGCTCCTCAAAAGTACCGCATGGTGTATCAGATACCATCCGGACAGCAGTGGCGTCCACCGGCGCGACCTCAGCAGTTCGGGGGACGTTCTTTTCAAGCACCCCCGTTCCGACCGGCGATGCCACCACCGAGACAGCAGAAGCAGCAGCAGACGGCAGCCCGGGCGTTTCACCGCCACAACGCGCCCCAGGTTTCCGTCCACCAATCTGCGGGGGACCGCCCCGTTTCACTTGCTTCACGTGTGGCCAGGCGGGCCATTTCGTGAAGGACTGTCCCCAGGGCCAGCAGAGCAGCGGGCAAGCCCAGTTCCAGGGCGGTGCTCGAGGCCGACCTCCGGTCAAGAAGGTTGGTCAGCAGACTGGGGGCATTTGCCACCTCGACAATGAGGACGCCCCAGAGGGAGACAACATGCTGGCGGGTACGTTCACTCTCAACAATCAAGCCATCATTATATTGTTTGATTCTGATGCAACCCACAACTTCATAAGTGCATCATATGTGGTTAAGCATCAGCTGGAAGCCATTCCAACCAAGTGTTCTTATATGATCTGCTCACCGGGAGGAAAGATTTCAGCAACTATGATGGTTCCTAAAGCACCACTGTGCTTAGGTGGGAAGATATATCCCACCACTATGATTATCCTTGAGGGGCAAAAGATTGATGCAATCTTGGGAATGTCATGGCTAAGCTACCATGGCACTGTCCTGGAAACCTTATCACGGACGGTTCACCTCAACTCCCCATTACACCGTCCGCAGTCCCTCCTATTAGATAATCCAATCCGGGAGGTTTCAGCGATCAATAATGCTGAAGCTCTCAAGTTAGAGGACATCCCCGTAGTCCGGGAGTACCCCAACGTGTTTCCAGATGATCTTCCGGGCATGCCACCTGAGCGGGATGTCGAGTTCAAGATTGAGCTTGCACCTGGGACTACGCCCATATCACAGAGACCATATAAAATGGCTCCGAATGAGCTGGCTGAACTGAAAGAACAGCTCAATGATCTGTTGAGCAAAGGTTTCATTAGGCTGAGTTCCTCGCCTTGGGGATGCTCGGCGCTGTTCGTGAAGAAGAAGGATGAAACCTTGAGGATGTGTGTGGACTACCGGCCGCTCAACGCCGCCACCATCAAGAATAAGTACCCACTGCCACGCATCGACATATTGTTTGATCAACTTGTGGGTGCAAGTGTGTTCTACAATATGGACCTTCGCTCTGGATATCATCAGATAAAGATCCGGGTGGAGGATATCCCGAAGACGGCCTTCTCGACGAGATATGGATTATATGAATATCTCGTCATGTCCTTTGGTCTCACAAACGCTGCAGCCCATTTCATGTATCTCATGAACTCGGTGTTCATGCTGGAGCTGGACAAGTTCGTGGTAGTGTTCATCGATGATATCTTGGTTTACTCCATGACAGAAGCCGAACATGCCGAACACTTGAGGATCGTTCTTCAACGATTGCGAGACCACAAGCTCTATGCCAAGTTCAGCAAATGCGAGTTTTCGATCAGCCAAGTGCCATTCTCGGGACATATCATCTCCGCGGAAGGCATTGCGGTTGACCCAAGCAAGATAGAGCAAGTGCTGAAATGGAAAGCTCCCACTCCAGTTCATGAAGTCAGAAGCTTCCTCGGGTTAGCGGGATACTATCGGAGATTCATTCCAAGCTTCTCCAAGCTCGCTAAGCCAATGACAGAATTGCTGAAGAAGGGAACGAAATATGTTTGGAACACGGCGTGTGAAGGAGCGTTCCAAGCATTGGTGAAGCATCTCACAACAGCCCCGGTCTTAGCTCAACCGGATACAACCAAGCCCTTCGACGTGTATTGTGACACGTCCGGTATTGGGCTCGGCTGCGTGTTGATGCAGGAAGGACGTGTGGTCGCATATGGCTCACGCCAACTTCGGAACCATGAGCAGCACTATCCGACTCATGATCTTGAGCTTGCTGCAGTGGTTTTGGCGCTGAAAAAGTGGAGGAACTATCTCCTGAGGAATTTGGTGCACCTCTACACCGACCACAAGAGCTTGAAATACATTTTCACCCAGAAGGAGTTGGATATGAGGCAAAGGAGGTGGTTAGAACTAATCAAAGACTATGAGATTGAGATCCATTACCACCCCGGCAAGGCGAATGTGGTTGCCGACGCGCTGAGTCAGAAATCACATGTCCATAACCTCTCCATTACATCGGTGGAGGAAGAGCCGAGTTTATACTTGGTTCCTTATGGATCGCTGTACAACCTTGCCCTCGTCCCTACTATTAGGGAGGACATCATTGCAGCTCAGAAGATTGATAAGGGCATGGCACATCTCCGGAGACGGATAGACAACGGGGAGATCAAGTGTTTCCGGAAAGATGATGAGGGGATGCTATGGTTCAATGACCGCATAGTCGTACCCCGGGATATGGAGTTAAGGAAAAAGATCCTCGATGAAGCTCACTTGTCTAAGTACTCCATTCATCCGGGCAGCAACAAAATGTACCAAGATTTGAAAAAGAAATTTTGGTGGACACGGATGAAGCGGGAGGTAGTGCAGTACGTATCCGAGTGTGATACGTGCAGACGAGTGAAGGCTGATCATATGAGAAAATCAGGGCTGTTGCAACCCCTGAAAATTCCAGCATGGAAATGGGAGGATGTGAGCATGGATTTCATTGTGGGATTACCACTAACATCCAAAAAAGCATGATTCCATTTGGGTAATTATTGACCGACTAACCAAGTCGGCTCACTTCATTCCCGTGCATGCACATTTCCATGCCAACAAATATGCGGAGTTATATATTGCCAGGATCCTATGCTTGCATGGCGTACCCAAGACCATAATCTCAGACCGAGGTGCATTGTTTCTATCTTGCTTTTGGGAGCAGTTGCATGCTGCTTTGGGTACTAAACTGATTAGAAGCTCCGCCTACCACCCTCAGACACATGACCAAACAGAGAGGGTGAATCAAGTTCTGGAAGACATGTTGAGAGCATGTGCCATCCACCATGGTAGGAACTGGGATGATCACCTACCGTTGGCAGAATTCTTGTACAACAACGGCTATCAGGCGAGTATCAAGATGGCACCCTACGAAGCTCTCTACGGTCGCAAATGCCGCACCCCATTAAACTGGTGCGAATCCGGTGAAAGGGTCACATTCGGGGTTGATGTGGTGAACGACGCCGAAGAGCACGTTTGGACGATTCAAGCTAATTTGAAGGCCGCTCAATCCCGGCAGAAGAGCTATGCTGATAAGAGGCGTAGGCCGTTGTACTTTGACGTCGGGGAACACGTGTACCTCCGTGTGTCTCCGATGAAGGGCGTGCACCGGTTCGGTGTGAAGGAGAAGCTCGCTCCCCGTTTTATTGGACCCTATGCTATCACCGAGAAGTGTGGACTAGCGGCGTATAGACTGGAGCTACCGGCATCTCTTGCTGGTGTCCATGACGTTATCCATGTTTGACAACTGAGAAAATGTCTGAAGCATACCGCTGCTATTCCTACCGAAGACATCGGCGAGCTGCAACCGGATTTGACGTATGAGGAATATCCGGTGGCAATTCTTGATGAGAAAGCCCGGACCATGCGTAGCCGAACGTTGTGGTTCTACAAAATACTCTGGAGCAACCACACCGCCGAAGAAGCGACATGGGAGAGCGAGGAATTCCTTCGCTCAAATTACCCGGAGTTCATGGCGTCTCAGCACGGGTAAGTCCCTATTACATCGCCATCTCTTCTTTTGTAATCTCGGGACGAGATTCTTTTAAGGGGGGAGGGATGTAAAAGCCCAAGAAAAGGGAGTTGCAAAAACTTTTCGTCACCCCACAAAACCACAGTTTTTGTTGTGGATATCTTGTGAAAAATTGTGAAGAGCAAGTAACCTCCATCAAAAGAGTGATTAGAGGAGAAAGCCCTAACTTTCACAAAGTATGATTTCTACACATGAACATGAGAGGTTGAGCTCACCCCTAGGACTTCAAAAGTCTTGGGAAGGTTCAAGCCAAGTTTCATGCAAACCCAACACTTTTTGAGGCAATTTTTGGAGGCATTTGAAAAAGAGGCCAATTTAAATGTAAATTCAAATTGCAGCAACTTTCATCACTTAAATTCAAAAGTTAGCTTCATATTCAAAATCAGCATATTTTTCTGAGCAAGCCCACCAATTTTCATCCCCATTGGAGTTCATCTTGTCGGGAGCTAAATTTGCAAGAATTCAAAACTGGATTTGAATTTCAGTTCAAATGTGAAGCAAATTCAGCCAAACAAAGTACAAATTTGAGAAATCAAAATTCAAACCAAGACTTGGTGCTTAAGTCTCACAGTTAATTCGGAGTAACTGGGGATATTTTTCAGCAAAACAGAGGTGAAAAATTGGAAAGATAATTGGGGGAGGAGGGCCCACTGGTCAGAGGCTGTGAGCAACAGAGAACCCACTCGGTGGTCGTCGGTCAGCCGCCGCGACAGGTTACCGCCTCACGGCCACGCCATCACGGGCTGAGATTAACTCGCGCCCCTCTCCCGATCACCACATACGCAGCACAAAGCTGAGTTCGCTGCCTCCCTCGCCTGCCGCTCTGATCAGCGCCCGCGCACGCGAAGAACTCGCCGCAGCGTTTGCACCTCCGAGCTCCGGCGTGCACCCGCGCTGATCATTGAACGCTCGCGATCCCTGCAGCAAAAGGGAGCGCCAGGGTGCACTCTAGCGGTTCCCCGTGCTGCTCCAGCAAGCTGCACCCGACTCTGAGCGGTGTGAGCCGTCGAAGTTGAAGAACCGGGAGGTAACCGCGGAGTCGAGCTTCGGCTCACCGGTGACAGCCCCATCCAGCCATCGTCGCCAACTACGTTCAACACAAGAAAGGTGCATGGGGAACCCTAGATGGTGTAGCCGCAAACCCTTCGGCAAATGGTCCATCAGGTAGCAAGAATTTTTGAGAGTCCCAAACCCTAGTGCAACTGACCTAGCTCGGCAAGAATCCAAAATTCGGATTACACGCTGAGTCAATGATCAAGCTAGCTCACAAGTAGCTCCTACACCTCTAGCGCCCCTCCTCGAGGAAGAACCAAGCAAAACCGTCCAGAAATGGCCGAGTATTAGCCATTTCCCTAGTCGCCGGTGCAAACACGGCTCGAGTCACCGTCGAGAGTGGGTTTGCCGGCGTTTTTAGCCTCCGAGACTGCTCACGTCGGGTTCCTCGTGACCCACTGATGCTTCTCGAGCAAACCATAGCCCTTTTCATGCCCCAGAGAGCGAGAACGACCTCGCCGGAGCTCTAGCCTCTGTGGTGGACGTCGCACGCCCGTTTCTGGTCACCGCCGGCGAGCTCCGACCCCCGGGACAAGTTCCACAGGGCGAGATAAGGCTAGGCGGCCAGTTCTGGCACTGGGGGTGGTCGGGAAGGCGGTTCCGGCGAACCTCGCCAGAGTGCACCGCCGCTGGACTCGCGGGCGCGCGCAAGGAGGAAGAAGGCGGGTGGTGGGACCCACCCGCAGGAGTTTAAACATTTTGGGGGATTTTCCAGTTTAGTTCAACTTCAAATGCATAGAACTTTTGCTAGGAAGCTCCAAATTCAGTGAACTAAAATTTGCTGAACTCAGAATTCTGAGTACTTTGCAGCAATACCAATTTCAACTCATGAAACTTAATAGTTTTCAAGAATTAATTCCCTAAATTTTAAACTGTTGGGAATTTTATCTGGAGAATTACTTCATGAAAAATTCTGAAATTTGGCTGAGAGGTTCATTGGAAAATCTTTGAGTCCCAGTAAAATTTTCAGACTCATCCAAGTTGATTTAGTCTCCCTAAGGGGGTGATTAAGTGAACTGCCATGAGAAAATAGAAAAAAAATGTATAGAAACATTTTTCAGATGTTCTCAAATCTTATTTAGGGCATAACTTCCAGTAGAATTCTTCAAATAACATGAAACTAATTCCATTAGAGCCATCTCAAATTCTAGGTTCCAGAAAGTAATGTTGGGAGCCATGAAAACCCCTGGAATAACATAGAGGCTCAAATAATGACCATATAGGCTTTTACTTGTACAAGGCTCAAATGAACTTTGTTTCAAATGAAACTTGGTCAAGACTCTGGTTAGGACCCTACCAACCCTCCATAAAAATTTTAGAACCAAAGGGGAGGGTTAGCTAGAGTTATTAGTAATTATGTATTTAAGTTACACCTTGCATTTAAATTGACATGTAGTATTTCATTAACGTGTAGTCGCTGAAGGCGAGGAGACTCCGGAAGTACTTGACTTCCTCCTTCCGGACGAAGACTTAACCCCTGACCAGCAGCAACAAGGCAAGCCCCGGTTTGCGTTCAGCTTTTTACAAAGTTTTCCTTTGTTTACATACGTAGTGTGAAGTGTGTATGTGCATTAGATGTATGATGGTTGAATACCCAATTGCATAACCAGAATTTTTCCCCAAGACTGAGGGTAGTGTCTAGGGCCTCGAATAAACAGGCTATGCTTAATGATTCATAGGACTTTGGTACAAGTCGAGTAGTTGGAATCTACTCACGAGTTAGGCATGGGACACACGGGATTGGTTCGAGTGATGTGAGATCATCTTAGTAATGAAAATGAGACTTGGCAGGGGCTAGGGTGCAGCAAGAGGGAGTCTTGTGTGTGCAGCCCTGTCCGTGTCGATTGAGGACCGATCCGTGTGCGGCCCATGCTGATCAAGTTTGAACGTACCGAAGGTATGTCGGATATATGGGCCCCGATAAACCGATGTAACCTAAATCTTCGGGCGTCGAGGCATAACGCACCGATTTATAGGTGTAGGCTGAGGGCAGCAAGGTGGAAATCTGCTAACGGGCATAGAGAGATGCTCCGTGTAGGGAACCTCCTGCTCGTTTCGTTGCGACCGGTTCGACGTTTGGGCTGTTGGGTGAAAGGTTGTCCCGTACGGCATCGAGTGAGTGTGCTGTGCAGCTCCACGGGTGGGCGTACGTGACGTGCTGTTTGGGTGTCCTTGCAGGTGTATATCGAGTCGATTCGCCATCCCTCACGGTGAAGAGTACCACTTGGTCACTGAGTCGTGACGTAGGCTAATGTATGAAATGTGATGATTCAATATTGCTGTTATGATATAATTGTATTGCTACATGTGTGCCACCAAATATTGCTTACTAAATTTCAGATTCCCGAACTGTTAACTTGTTGCTAAAAGATGAACTAAGGATGAACTTGTAGGCGTGTCCATGTGCTTCAATGTTACTATCCCATGTTCATTATACACCTCATGTAGAGTCTCATGCCTAGGTGAGTCGGTTAAGTCTTGTTGAGCCCTCGTGCTCACGGTTGCAGCTTAAGTGTTTTTCAGGTGAGGAGCCACCCACGGACTCGGGTTACAAGTCCACCGGCGAGGGTTACCCTCCGTCGGGGACCACGGCTGAGTGGGAGCCGTACACGCCGCGCTGAGCTGAGGAGTGTATCTAGTGTGGGTTGCCCTAGGGCTGGGCAACCGACTTTTGCTAGATAGGCGGGCGTGAGTTGTATAAAAGAAACTTCCGCTATGTACTAAAGACAATAGTTTGTAACTGAAGGTTATACCTGTTTGTACAGTTCAGTTGGTTTTTCCCATGTAATATATTGTGTCCTTATGACGTGTGCTGTCGGGTGTCGCGTCGCGCGGCACCACCCTCTGTGATCCTGGATGAGCGGATTCCGGTCCGCCACATTTTCATGGCTCCCACCATTACTTTATGGAAACTAGAATTTGAGATGGTTCTAATGGAATTGGTTTCATGTTATTTGAAGAATCCTAGAGGGAGTTATGCCCTAAACAAGATTTGAGAAAATCTGAAAAATGTTTCTGAACATTTTTTCTATTTTCTCAGAGCAGTTCACTTAATCACCCCATTACGGGGACTAATTAACTGGGATGAGTCTGAAAATTTTACTGTGGCTCAAGGATTTTCCAATGAACCTCTCAGCCAAATTTCAGAATTTTTCATGAAGTAATTCTCCAGATAAAATTACTAATAGTTTAAATTTTAGGGATTTAATTCTGGAAATTCATTAAGTTTAATGAGCTGAAATTGGTATTTCTGGAAAGTACACAAAATCCTGAGTTTAGCAAAATTTGGTTCACTGAATTTGGTGGTTCCTACACAAAGTTATGAATTTCTAAAGTTTGAGCTAAAACTGGAATTGTTTTGCTATTGGAAAAGAACCCGGGCCCATGCTTTAAATCCCAGCCAGTGAAAACCGAGAACACAAGGGCCACAGGGTTACCCCTTGCGCAGCCAAACAGGATCCCGAGCCATATCTGATCCGGTTTTAAATTTCACTCACTGACCGGTGGGCCAGCCCCACCTTTCTTCTTCTTCCAAACTCTCCTTCCCGCGCGCGCTTACCTCGCCGGATCGAGGCGGCGCCTCGCCGGCTGAGCGTTCCCGGCCGCCTCCCGGCCGGAGGCTCGCCGCCTGGGGGTTTATGGGGTCGGGAAGCTAGGTTGTGGGCTCGGTTCGGGCGGTAGGGGACCGGAACTGTGCCGACGGCATGCGGCGGCCTCGGGGGATGTTCGGCATCGTCGCCCGGCGGTCCTAGCCCGCCAACAACCCAGCCAATCCATTCTAAAGCACCAGTGGGTGCTAGGGAGGCACGGCAAGTAATGACCGGCGCATGGCAATACCTCCAGAGGGGTTCTCACCGTGCGCCCGATCCATGCCGCACGGTTGAGCTTGGGACGACATGAAATACTCCGCACCTCGTCAGTTTTCTAGCTAGGGTTATAAAGGAAAATCGACCGCTAGCCAGTCTAGTTCATGTGTGCACGGTTTGGTGGCCTAGAAACAAGAATCTTGATTGAATTTTTAGGATTTCTCACCCGGGGTCACCTTGCACGGGCCGAGAGGGAATCGCCAAATTCCTGCTCGACTGATCATGGCTTGAGTTGAGGTTCGGCGAGGAGCAGCAGGGGTCTCCGACGCTCCTCTGAGTGTCCTAAATCAGGCATGAAAGCCCCTCGGTTGGGCTGTTACCGTGAGCCGAGCTACGGCAGTTTCCTCGGTTGTTGCTAAGAACTGCTGAGCTAGGGTTGGGAGGGCTGAACTTGAACGTTTACGCGACGAGGAGGTAGAGTACAAGCGACCGGTGTGGTTTTGCTGCTCAGAAGGCGCTGTGCGGGGTGGTTTTGCCGGGTTCTTGATCGAGTGCAAGCGGCGACGTGTACTCGGTCGTTTTTTGGGCGATAGGAGACGACACCTCGGTTTGGCGGTGTTTGTGCGTGGTGGCTGAGTCGGAAGCAGCTGGCCAGCGCGAGGGAGGGAGCAGGAGGTGGCTGTACAGCCTCACGCGGTGGCGTCCGGGGGATCATCTCGGTGGCGTGCCGGGAGCGATTGCTTCGGCGAGAAACTGAGCCCGTTCGGCTGGGAAACAGCCCCCCCCACTGACCTGTGGGTCCCTCTCCCTCCTAATCGCCTTTCCAATTTTTCATTTCTGTTTGTACCAAAATATCCCCAGCTACTCACAATTGAATGCGAGACTTAGCCCCCAAGTCTTGGTTTTAATTTGAGTCCTCAAATTTGAACTTTGTTTGGCTAAATTTGCTTCATGTTTGAACTGAAATTCAAATTTAGTTTTGAATTATTGCACATTTAGCTCCCGACAAGATGAACTCCAATGGGGATGAAAATTGGTGTACTAACTCATAAAAATGTGCTGAGTTTGAATATGAAGCCAACTTTTGAATTTAAGTGATGAAAGTTGCTGCAATTTGAATTTACATTCAAATTAGCCTCTTTTTCAAATGCCTCAAAAAGTACCTCAAAAAGTGTTGGATTTGCATGAAACTTGGCTTGAACCTTCCCAAGACTTTTGAAGTGCTAGGGGTGAGCTCAACCTTTCATGTTCATGTGTATAAATCCTACTTTGTGAAAGTTAGGGATTTCCCTCCTAATCACCCTTTTGATGGAGGTTACTTGCTCTTCACAAATCTTCACAAAATATTCACAACAAAAACTGTGGTGTTGTGAGGTGAGAAAAAGTTTTTGTAGTCCCTTTTCTTTGGCTTTTACATCCCTCCCCCTTGAAAGAATCTCGTCCCAAGATTACAAAAGAAGAGACAACGATGTAATAGGAACTCACCCGTGTTGAGATGCCATGAACTCCGGGTAATTTGAGCGAAGGAATTCCTCGCTCTCCCACGTCGCTTCTTCGGCGGTGTGGTTGCTCCAGAGTATCTTGTAGAACCACAACGTTCGGCTACGCGTGGTCCGGGCTTTCTCATCAATAATTGCCACCGGATATTCATCATACGTCAAATATGGTTGCAACTCGCCGATGTCTTCGATAGGAACAGCGGCTGTATGCTTCAGACATTTTCGCAGTTGCGAAACATGGAAAACGTCGTGGACACAAGCAAGAGATGTCGGTAACTCCAATCTATACGCCGCTGGTCCACACTTCTCGGTGATAGCATAGGGTCCAATGAAATGGGGAGCGAGTTTCCCCTTCACGCCGAACCAGTGCACGCCCTTCATCGGAGATACACGGAGGTACACGTGCTCTCCGACGTCAAAGTGCAGCGGTCTACGCCTCTTATCAGCGTACCTTTTCTGCCAGGATTGAGCGGCCTTCAAGTTGGCTTGAATCGTCCGAACGCGCTCTTCGGCGTCGTTCACCACATCAACCCCGAATGTGACCCTTTCACCGGCCTCGCACCAGTTTAATGGGGTGTGGCACTTGCGACCTTAGAGAGCTTCGTAGGGTGCCATCCTGATACTCGCTTGGTAGTCGTTATTGTACGAGAATTCCGCCAACGGTAGGTGATCATCCAAATTCCTACCGTGGTGGATGGCACATGCTCTCAACATGTCTTCTAGTACTTGGTTCACCCTCTCTGTTTGCCCATCTGTCTGAGGGTGATAGGCGGAGCTTCTAATCCGCTTAGTACACAGAGAAGCGTGCAACTGCTCCCAAAAGCGAGATACAAATAATGCACCTCGGTCTGAAACTATGGTCTTGGGTACTCCATATAAACATAGAATCTTCGCTATGTACAGCTCCGCATATTTGCCGGCATTGTAATGTGTATGCACTGGGATGAAGTGAGCCGTCTTGGTTAACCGGTCAACGATTACCCAAATGGAATCATGTTTGTTGGACGTCAGAGGTAAGCCCACAATAAAATCCATGCTCACATCTTCCCATTTCCATGCCGGGATTTTCAGAGGTTGCAGCAGCCCTGATTTCTTCATAGGATCAGCTTTCACTCGTCTACACGTATCACATTCGGAGACGTACTTCGCCACTTCCCGCTTCATCCGTGTCCACCAAAATTTCTTTTTCGAATCTTGGTACATTTTGTTGCTGCCCGGATGAATGGAGTATTTAGACAAGTGAGCTTCATCAAGGATCTTTTTCCTCAGCTCCATATCCCGGGGTACGACTATGCGGTCATTGAACCACAGCGTCCCCTCATCATCCTTTCCGAAACATTTGATCTCCCCATTGTCTATCCGTCTCCGGAGATGTGCCATGCCCTTATCAATCTTCTGAGCTGCAATGATGTCCTCCCTAATAGTAGGGATGAGGGCAAGGTTGTAGAGCGACCCATGAGGAACCAAGTATAAACTCGGCTCTTCCTCCTCCACTGGGGTAATCGTGAGGTTATGGACATGTGATTTCCGACTCAGCGCGTTGGCAACCACATTCGCCTTGCCGGGGTGGTAATGGATCTCAATCTCATAGTCTTTGATTAGTTCTAACCACCTCCTTTGCCTCATATTCAGCTCCTTCTGGGTGAAAATGTATTTCAAGCTCTTGTGGTCGGTGTAGAGGTGCACCAAATTCCCCAGGAGATAGTTCCTCCACTTTTTCAGCGCCAAAACCACTGCAGCAAGCTCAAGATCATGAGTTGGATAATGCTTCTGATGGTTCCGAAGTTGGCGTGAGCCATATGCGACCACACGTCCTTCTTGCATCAACACACAGCCGAGCCCAGTACCGGACGCGTCACAATACACGTCGAAGGGCTTAGTTGTATCCGTTTGAGCTAAGACCGGGGTTGTTGTGAGATGCTTTACTAATGCTTGGAACGCTCCTTCACACGCCGTGTTCCAAACGTATTTTGTCCTCTTTTTCAGCAACTCTGTCATCGGCTTAGCAAGCTTGGATAAGCTTGGAATGAATCTCCGATAGTATCCCGCTAACCCGAGGAAGCTTCTGACTTCATGGACGGAAGTGGGAGCTTTCCATTTCAGCACTTGCTCTATTTTGCTTGGGTCAACCGCAATGCCTTCTGCTGAGATGATATGTCCCAAGAATGGCACTTGGCTGATCCAAAACTCACATTTGCTGAACTTGGCGTAGAGCTTGTGGTCTCGCAATCATTGAAGAACGATTCTCAAGTGTTCGGCGTGTTCTGCTTCTGTCTTGGAGTAAACCAAGATATCATCAATGAACACTACCATGAACTTGTCCAGCTCTGGCATGAACACCGAGTTCATGAGATACATGAAATGTGCTGGAGCATTTGTGAGACCAAAATACATGACGAGATATTTGTATAAACCATATCTCGTCGAGAAAGCCGTCTTCGGGATATCCTCCGCTCAGATCTTTATATGATGATACCCAGAGCAAAGGTCCATCTTGGAGAACACACTTGCACCCACAAGCTGATCAAATAATATGTCAATGCGGGGCAGTGGGTACTTATTCCTGATGGTGACGGCGTTGAGCGGTCGGTAGTCCACACACAGCCTCAAGGTTTCATCGTTCTTCTTCATGAACAGCGCCGAGCATCCCCAAGGCGGGGAACTCGGCCTAATGAAACCTTTGCTCAACAGATCATTGAGCTGTTCTTTCAGTTCAGCCAGCTCATTCGGAGCCATTTTATATGGTATCCGTGATATGGGCGTAGTCCCGGGTGCAAGCTCAATCTTGAACTCGACATCCCGCTCAGGTGGCATGCCCGGAAGATCATCCGGGAACACGTCGGGGTACTCCCGGACTACGGAGATGTTCTCTAACTTGAGAGCTTCAGCATTATTAATTTCTGAAACTTCCCGGACTGGATTGTCTAACACCATGGAGTGTGGACGGTGGAATGGAGAATTCAGATGAACTGTCCGTGTCCGAGTGTTCAGGACAGCGCCATGGTAGTTTAGCCATGACATCCCTAAGATTGCATCAATCTTTTGCCCCGTAAGGATTATTAAGGTGGTGGGATATAGCTGCCCACCTAAGCACAGAGGTGCTTTTGGAATCATCATATTTGCTGACATCTGCCCTCCCGGTGAGCAGATCATATATGTGCAGTCGGTTGGGAAGACTTGCATTTGATGCTTAGCCACATAGGATGCACTTATAAAACTGTGGGTTGCACCAGAATCAAATAATATGATGATTGCTTGATTGTTGAGAGTTTACGTACCTGCCAGCACGTTGTCTCCCTCTGGGGCGTCCTTATTGTCGAGGTTGCGAACGCCCCCAGTCCGCTGACCAACCTTCTTGACCAGAGGTCGGCCTCCAGCACCGCCCTGGAACTGGGCTTGCCCGCTGCTCTGCTGCCCCTGGGGACAGTCCTTCGCGAAATGGCCCGCCTGGCCACACGTGAAGCAAGTGAAGCGGGGCGGTCCTACGCTGATCGGCGGACGGAAACCCGGGGAGCGTTGTGGCAGTGGGAATGCCCGGGGTGTCGTCTGCTACTGCTGCTGCTGCGGTCACGGTGGTGGCATCGGCGGTCGGAACGGAGGTGACTGAAAAGAACGACCCCCGAACCGCTGAGGTCACGCCGGTGGATGCCACTGCTGTCCGGATGGTGTCCGATACACCATGCGGTACTTCTGGGGAGCGCCACCCCCACTGCTGGGTGAAGTGCGGCACTTCCGCTGCTCAGCTGCCAACTCCCGCTGAGCGTCCTCTTACATTATCGCGGCATTAACGAGGTTGTTGAAGGTGCCGCAATTCCATTGAACGAGATAAGTCTTCATCTCGGGGTGTAACCCCCGATAGAAGTGCTCCCGTTTCTTCTCCTCGGTGGAGACGTAGTCCGACGCATCTTGCGCCAGATGGTTGAAGGCACGGGAGTAGTCATGAGCACTCCTCCTGCCCTGCTTCAGCTCCAAGAATTCTTGGAACTTCCTCTCCATTATCCCGGGAGGAATATGATAGGCGCGGAACGCCTCCCGGAACTCTTCCCACTCCACGGCATGGCCAGCCGGACGTGAGGCGACATAATTCGCCCACCACGCACCAGCGGCACCGTGAAGCTTCTGCGCCGCGAACAGAGTCTTTTGCCGCTCCGTGCATTGGAGCAGCCCGAACTTGGGCTCTATTGTCCGCAGTCAGTTGTCAGCCTCAAGTGGTTCTTCTGCTTCAGTGAACACTGGAGGGTGCATATTCATGAAGTCCGAGTACGTCACATCACGGGGCTCACGAGGCCCCCTCTCTTGAAGCCCCCCGCCTGGGACGTATTCTGCACGATCATGCGGAGCAGGTCGGTCTGCTCCTCACGACCCCCCACCAGTGCCGCTATCACATCCGCTAGGGTAAGCGGAGGCGGCGGTGGTGGTTGCTGCTGCGGGGTGCTGTCGTAGGCCGGTGGCTGGGAGTCATCACCTCCCTGCTGGCTAGAGCCACCAATCTCGTGCGTGGTCCGAGTGCGAACCATCTGCAACCGTACGACAATAAACATCAGTCCCGCAACATATTGCATGCAGTCCAATAAATTAGGCGTAAAACATAATGACCTTAAAACATGTGATACATCTGTATGTAGATAATGTAATAAATTTGCACAAGCTACACCATTACCAGACAAAATACAATCTAGTTAAATCCAACTTGATGAACCTCCTCTTTGGAATCTCACCACAACTAGGTTTGGTCACTACGAGACATTACTATCGCTTTGTCATCACGTATACTACCCTTTTATCTTTAATACGACAAAAACATGGCCTCTAGCAAAAGAAACTTAAGTAAGGCATATACTCAAATCTTTCACTAGTTGAAGATAACCACTCATGAGTATTTTCTACCCCATTGGAAGTACTTAAACCCCCTAGGGTACAATAATCTCTCAAATGAGTTCATCTTTCATTCCTCTGTCAGTGTCAGAATGACCAGTTTCTACATCTCCAAGATTTTGATCTGGTTCTAGGCATCTTCATGACTCAAGTTGAATACCAAAGTTAAAGTTAAATTCAGTATCTTTCCAACGAGTATTTATTTGCCCTCAGATCAGCTTTGGTTTAAAAGTTATGGTAATTCAAAGTTAACAGAATTTCTGGAAGAATTTCAATAGCACCTCCTTTGGGAAGTTGCTGTTTTCAACTCTGTTTTCCACTGAATTCCGTGCTGCAAATACAGAAACTTTGAATTACAAAGATGTAACACATCTCCTACCCTTTCTAAAGATGTAAGATATGGAATTTTAGATTTTTCTACAGGAAGTTATACTTGAAAAACAGATCAGTCCAGAGAGTGTTTTTGACTCTGTCCTGGTTCTGGACAGTTTACACTCCTCTGGGATTTGAGCCATCTTAAGATGTGATCCAGCTCTGGGAGTCTACAACAAGGTTGTAGAGTACTTTAAAACCATTCCAGAACTACCTCCCACATCTCCATTGGCTAAATGATCTGCGAGTTACGCTCTGTTAAAGTTCAGCAAACTTGCTGCCCAAAACAGAGCACTCTGTTTTTCAATCCTTTGGAACTACACTAATCAACTATCAAAATTTTCCTACCCAACCAGGATCCTAAATGTTGAAACTTAGTGATTTTAATTCCTTTTTATCATTATCTTTCATGCACATGCCTATGATATGTCGGTACTACGTTCCTCACAAAAGAAAATCCTAACCGGATTATACCGGCATATACGTCTCAAGTGTGGCACTAAACAGGCTCTCGCACACGTGTACTACACGGGATACATACGTGGTTGGTACCTGCAGAAGACCACACAATAATGATGCACTCAAGGGTTGTTTTCATTTCAGGCAGGACCATATTTGAAAGTAAATACAAACGCCGGTATCATTGCCATAGTGGCCATCCTTGAGTTAAGTCACATCTCAAGGTACGTGATCGTGTTTAAACACCACACAACGGGGAACCCGAGTAGATCATGAAAGGGTCGTCACGGTTGGGAATGTTATCAACCTAACAGATACCACCTACTGCCCTGCAAGGCACGCCGATGACAAGCGCTGCGTATGTCCTCCTAGGCTATTTCCAGACGAACACACTCTCGTGTTACTGACCACGCGATGGGGTCTCCACTTACTTGCCTAATGCATGCTAGGGATCAGCGTATCATATGAACTCAGGAACATGAAGAGTCCAAGAGTTTCATATTGACGTCGCACACCAAGCTGTGAGACCTATTGCTGAACCACGTTCCTCGTCAGGGGAGCTAACCGAAATTGAACCGCTTTCGGTGGCGTTCCTTACCATTCTTACCAGAGCGTAGGTGCGTCATTACATAATGAAAATTCAGAATTATAACACATATATTAGTCTTGCCACTTTAAGTAACTATGCTAATATAGTCCTTACTTGGGCAAACTACTGGATCCTCACCGTAAGCCTAAGTTTTCCCGTAATACAGTCGTTAAGTACTGTGCTATCCTCAATGCAGCTCTAATACCAGGCTGTGGCGGACCAGAATCCGCTCATCCAGGATCGCAGAAGGTGGTGCCGCACGATGCGACACCCAACAACACACGTCATAAGGACACATTGCATTACATAGAAAACAAACTAAAACTGTACAAACTGGTACAATACTCAGTTACAACTATTGTTTATATTGCACATCGGAAGTCTAATTTGTACAACTCACGCCCGCCTATCTAGCAAAGTCGGTTGCCCAGCCCTAGGGCAACCCACACTAGCTGCACTCCTCAGCTCGGCGCGGCGTGTACGGCTCCCACTCAGCCGTGGTCCCTGATGGAGGGTAACCCTCGCCGGTGGACTCGTAACCCGAGTCCGTGGGTGGCTCCTCATCTGAAAAACACTTAAGCAGCAATCGTGAGCACGATGGCTCAACAAGACTTAACCGACTCACCTAGGCATGAAACTCTACATGTAGGGTACAATGAACATGGGATGGTAAAATTTCAGCAAACGGACATGCCTATAGTTTATCCTTAGTTCATCTTTTAGCCACAAGTTAACAGTTCATGAATCTGAAATTTAGTAAGCAATATTTGGTGGCACACATGTAACAATACAATTATATCATACAGCAGAATTGAATCATATCATGCCATAAATTATCTACATTACGACGCAGTGAACAAGCGGTACTCGTCACCGCGAGGGATGGCGAATCGACTCGATATACACCTGCAGGGATACCCAAAGAGCACGTCACGTACGCCCACCCGTGGAGCTGCACAGCACGCTCACTCGATGTCGTACGGGAAAACCTTTCACCTAACAGCCCAAACATCGAACCGGTCGCACCAAAACGGACAGGAGGTTCCCTACACGGAGCATCTCTCTATGCCCGTTAGCAGATTTCCACCTTGCTGCCCTCAACCTACACCTATAAATTGGTGTTCTATGCCTCGACGCCCGGAGGTTTAGGTTACATCGGTTTACCGGGGCCCATATATCCGATATGCCTTTGGTACGTTCAATGCTTGTTCAGCAGGGCCGCACACGGATCGGTCCTCAACTGACACGGACAGGGCTGCGCACACAAGACTTCCTCTTGCTGCGCCCTAGCCCATGCCTAGTCTCATTTTCAGTACTAAAGTGATCTCACATCAATCGAACCAAACCCGTGTGTCCCCAGCCTAACTCGCGAGTAGATTCCATCTACTCGACTTGTACCGAAGTCCTATGAATCATTAAGCATAGCCTGTCTACTTGAGGCCTTAGACACTACCCTCACTCTTATGGGAAAATTCTGGTTATGCCATCGGGGTTCCATACATCCTACACCTAATGCACATACATACTTCACACTACACATGTAAACAAAGCAAAACTTTATAACAAGGGTTAGTGCAAACCGGGGCTTGCCTTGTTGCTGCTGGTCAGGGGTTAGGTCTTCGTCCGGAAGGAGGAAGTCAAGTACTTCCAGAGTCTCCTCGCCTTCAGTGACTACACGTTAACGAGATACTACATGTCATTTCAAATGCAATGTGTAAACTTGAATAAGTAATTCTATAACTCTAGCTAGCCCTCCCCTTTGGCTCTGAACTTTTTTTGGTGGCTTGGTAGGGTCCTAACCAGAGTCTTGACCAAGTTTCATTTGAAACAAAGTTCATTTGAGCCTTGTACAAATAAAAGCTTATTTGGTCAATATTTAAGCCTCTAAGTAATTCCAGGGGTTTTCATGGCTTCTACCATTACTTTCTGGAAACTAGAATTTGAGATGGTTCTAATGGAATTGATTTCATATTATCTGAAGAATCCTAGAGGGAGTTATGCGCTAAACAAGATTTGAGAAAATCTGATATTTTCTCAGAGCAGTTCACTTAATCACCCCATTAGGGGGACGAAATGAACTGGGATGAGTCTAAAACTTTTACTGTGGCTCAAGGATTTTCCAATGAAACTCTCAGCCAAATTTCAGAATTTTTCATGAAGTAATTCTCCAGATAAAATTCCCAACAGTTTAAATTTAGGGATTTAATTCTGGAAATTTATTAAGTTTCATGAGCTTAAATTGGTATTTCTGGAAAGTACTTAAAATATTCTGAGTTCAGCAAAATTTGGTTCACTGAATTTGGAGCTTCCTACACAAAGTTATGAATTTCTAAAGTTTGAGCTGAAACTGGAATTGTTTTGCTATTGGAAAACAACCTGGGCCCACGCTTTAAATCCCAGCCAGTGAAAACCGAGAACACACCGGCCACAGGGTTACCCGTGCGCAGCCACACGGGATCCCGAGCCATATCCAATCCGGTTTTAAATTTCACTCACTGACCGGTGGGCCAGCCCCACCTTTCTTCTTCCTCCGAACTCTCCTTCCCGCGCGCGTGCTTACCTCGCCGGACCGAGGCGGCGCCTCCCCGGCTGAGCGTTCCCGGCCGCCTCCCAGCCGGAGGCTCACCGCCTGGGGTTTTGTGGGGTCGGGAAGCTAGGTTGTGGGCTCGGTTCGGGCGCTAGGGGACCGGAACTGTGCCAGCGGCGTGTGGCGGCCTCGGGGGATGTTCAGCATCGTCGCCCGGCGGTCCTAGCCCGCCAACAACCCAGCCAATCTGTTCTAAAGCACCAGTGGGTGCTAGGGAGGCACGGCAAGTAAAGACCGGCGCATGGCAATACCTCCAGAGAGGTTCTCACCGTGCGCCCGATCCATGCCGCAGGGTTGAGCTTGGGACGACATGAAATACTCCGCACCTCGTCTTTCTAGCTAGGGTTATGAAGGAAAATCGACCGCTAGCCAGTCTAGTTCATGTGTGCACGGTTTGGTGGCCTACAAACAAGAATCTCGATTGAATTTTTAGGATTTCTCACCAGGGGTCACCTTGCACGGGCCAAGAGGGAATCGTCAAATTCCTGCTCGACTGATCACGGCTTGAGTTGAGGTTCGGCGGGGAGCAGCAGGGGTCTCCGACGCTCCTCTGAGTGTCCTAGCTCGGGCATGAAAGCCCCTCGGTTGGGCTGTCACCGTGAGCCGAGCTACGGCAGTTTCCTCGGTTGTTGCTAAGAACCGCTGAGCTAGGGTTGGGAGGGCTGAACTCAAACGTTTACGCGATGAGGAGGTAGAGGACGAGCGACCGGTGTGGTTTTGCTGCTTGGAAGGCACTGTGCGCGGTGGTTTTGCCGGGTTCTTGATCGAGTGCAAGCGGCGGCGTGTGCTCGGTCGTTTTTCGGGCGATAGGAGACGGCGCCTCGGTTTGGCGGTGTTTGTGCGTGGTGACCGAGTCGGAAGCAGCTGGCCAGCGCGAGGGAGGGAGCAGGAGATGACTGTACAGCCTCACGCGGTGGCGTCCATCTAGGTGGCGCGCCGGGAGCGATTGCTTCGGCGAGAAACTGAGCCCGTTCGGCTGGGAAACAGCTCCCCCACTGACCTGTGGGTCCCTCTCCCCCTAATCCCCTTTCCAATTTTTCATTTCTGTTTGTACTAAAATATCCCCAGCTACTCACAATTGAATGTGAGACTTAGCCCCCAAGTCTTGGTTTGAATTTTAGTCCTCAAATTTGAACTTTGTTTGGCTAAATTGGCTTCATGTTTGAACTTAAATTCAAATTCAGTTTTGAATTATTGCAAATTTAGCTCCCGACAAGATGAACTCCAATGAGGATGAAAATTGGTGGACTAACTCAGAAAAATGTGCTGAGTTTGAATATGAAGCCAATTTGAATGTAAATTCAAATTAACCTCTTTTTCAAATGCCTCCAAAAGTGCCTCAAAAAGTGTTGGATTTGCATGAAACCTGGCTTGAACCTTCCCAATACTTTTCAAGTGCTAGGGGTGAGCTCAATCTTTCATGTTCATGTGTATAAATCCTACTTTGTGAAAGTTAGGGCTTTCCCTCCTAATCACCCTTTTGATGGAGGTTACTTGCTCTTCACAAATCTTCACAAAATATTCACAACAAAAACTGTGGTGTTGTGAGGTGAGGAAATGTTTTTGTAAGTCCCTTTTCTTGGGCTTTTACATACTAGGGGCCGGACGGTTACACCCTGACCAAGGAGGGAGCCGGACCTCCGGTACCGAGTGCACTGAATTACCCAAGCCCCGTATACTGGCCCAAGACTGTAAGCCAAATAAGACTAAGAGACAGGGAAGGGAGGACCTCTGAGCAGGATTACCGTTTCCCTACTCGTGTGCAGGACCTCCTGAGAGGTCTCCTGGACCACCGGCGCCGGAGCTCCAACACCGGCATGCTCCGGACGGTCAGGGGGCCCTGGCCTTGGCTCCCCCGCAGGAATGTGGTAGGTGTGCAAAATGCATTGGCCACACCTACCAGGGGGCCACTACGGGACTACACAAGGGAAGGCCGGAGCACCCGATTGTATTGAAGTCCCAAGACTTCTCAAGACCAGAGCTCTAGACTCCAACTCAAGACCCCTTGGGTCCTTATGAGAACAAGGGCCCAAGGGAGGTGTCTGTGCTAAAAAAAGATTCAGGATTGGTGGAGACCTCCTGGGGTCCTTACAGAGCTAAGGGCTCGGGTAGGGCAAGCCAAGAAAAGGAAGCAAAAAGCACAGGCATATAAAACAACAAGTTTATTTATTGAAGAGATCCATGAGCTGGTCTACAGACAGAAAACAAAAGGAAAAATACAAAAGCCCTCCAGCTACAAGGGCAAGCATCTAAGAGTCCCCGGCCTCCCGCTGGAACTGAGAGGCGACGAGGGCGGCAACGTCTCCGACTCCGGCCCTGGCGATCTCCTCCCGCTCGGCGACGGGGCCCCGCACCACCGGCTCCGGAGAGATGGAGGAGTCCCAGCTCCAGAAGCACGTAAGCACGTGTGCGGCAACGTCCTTCGCCAAGCCCCTCCCCTCGACCTCGAGCTCGTCGCCGATCACAGCTTCCAGCCTCTCCAGCTTGGCGCCGATGGACTCGAGTGCCGGGAGCGCCTGGGCCATCTCTTGCGCCGGTGCCCCCGTCCTCACGGGGCTGAAGCCGAGAGGTACTAGAGAAGACTCCACTTGGCCAACGAAGTCCCAGACTCCCTGGGCCTCGACGGTCCGCAAAGCCCGGAGCTGCTCCACCTCCTGACGAGCTGCCAGCAGGGTGCCAAGTCCTTCCTCGGTGAACCTCCTCTCCTTGGCCGCCAGGTCGTTCTCCCAGAGCTGGAGGTCCCGGGTAAGGCTCTCAAATTCCGACACCCGGAAGTCGGCAGCAAGCTCCCGGTTCAGCACCATCTGGCGGTCCTTGGTGACCTGTTCCTCCCTTTCGGCCAAGGCTGCCACCTGGAGTTCCAGCTCCCCGGCCCTGGCCCTCAGGTCGCCTTCTCCCGCCTGCAGCTATTCAGCGACCTCCTTCTCCTTGTCCGCCACGGCACGCTCCCGCTCTGCGACGGCACACTCGCGCCGCGAGAGCTGCAACCGGATCTTCTTGTTTGCGACGATGCGGGCCCGAACACCGTCAAGTGAAAGTGCATCTAGGCATCCCTTGTGGGTTTTGGTTGATTTATGAAAAACAAATGAGACCCTAACAAAATTGTTGAGCTGAGCGCAGGTTCTCAAAGAAATTAGGAAGAAAACGCAAAAAGAAAAGAGAAGGAGGATCCAAATTGATAAGAGCTCAAAAGCTGAAAAGATTAGATCACTTAGTATAGAGTGTGTTGGAGAAAAACACCCCAAGAGCTCAAGTGGAAGAAATCACACTAACTGCAAAAATTCAGCATGTGCGGACTAGTCCGATATCAACAGGACTACTCCGATTTCCTTTCTGACGACAAAACGGACTAGTCCGATATGGACCGGACTAGTCCGATATATCTCTGAGTAGATGTCGGACTAGTCCGCACTCCTATGGACTAGTCCGGTATCTCACAACACTTAGAGTTTTCTACAAACCGCACATCGAACTAGTCCGGAGTCAACCACAGACTAGTCCGGACATCGCAAACCCTAACGTAACCATTGGAAACCCTACTATAAAAAGAGGTGTACGACCATACCAACATAACTCTTCAACCTCCTGCGCCGTCACACCTCCCAAGAGCCCAAAATTCACATCTCTCCACACATTCTAACCCAAAAAGGATCAAATCTTTAGGGATTAGCAATTGATCAAAGGAGAGACTTGTTCTACATACCTTGAGCTCTTGGGAATCAACAAAGCATCGAAAAGCCTATTCACCCCCCCTCTAGGCTAGATTCAATTGATATCAGAGCCAAACTCTTCAAAAAGAGACTCACCGCTTGAAGAGACAATGTCGGACATCAAAGATGTACACAAGAAGATCGACGATCAAAAGGGTGATGACGAAAGGACTCAAAAGCTAAAGAAGCTACTCGACGCCATTCAAGATAGTGAGGACGATGATGAGGAGGTGCTCCAACTCAAGGCCCTTCTACGGAAGAAGGCAATCGCCCCAAAAGGGAAGAAGAACACCGATGATGAAAAGAAGAAGAAAGGGGGTAGTCATACAGACTACTCCCGATATCCTTTTGATTATGAGCGTTTGAATTCTAACAACAGTTATTACTTAGCAATTCATCTAGGGAAAGCACTTTACTTTGATGGCAATGATTATTCAATGTGGAGACAAAACATGAAAATGCACCTTATATCTCTTAACCCAAGTTTGTGGTACATAGTGTGTATAGGGATAGATATCCCGGATGATGATGAAGAGCTGACCCCAAGCCAAGAACAAGCCATTCATTGGAATGCTCAAGCTGCAGCCGTGATCACGTCATCACTAAGCCGAGACGAGTTCACCAAGGTGGATGGACTCGAAATTGCCAAGGAGATATGGGACACACTACAAACTGCACATGAAGGTGACCGTCACATACGCGAAGCCAAGATAGAAATGATTGAAGGTGAATTGGGAAGATTCGCGATAGAAGAAGATGAATCACCACAAGATATGTACAATCGACTGAAGAATCTTATCAACAAAGTCCGAGCTTATGGCAGCAAGAAGTGGAATAATCATGAGGTCGTGAAGTTGATTCTCAGAGCATTCATGCCTCGCAACGTGACTCTTTGCTCTATGATTAGAGAAAGCCCCGGGTACCGGAAATTGACCCCAGACGAACTTCTTGGCAAGATCATCAACTTTGAGATGATGGAGAAGCAATCGAAGCATGTCAAGGAAATTGTCGATCTCCCCTCGGCAAAGAAGAAAGGAGTTGCTTTGAAGTCAACTTGTAAACCCGTATCAAAGGAAGCTCGAGAAGCTTATGGAGAAGACGACATCGATGATGAAAGTAGTGATATCTTTGAAGAAGACATGATCTTGTTCATGAAGAAGTTCAAGAAAATGATGAGAAGAAGAAAGGGTAGCAGCTCAAATGAAGGAAGACAAAGGGACAAACAAAGACCCAAGATGAGACGGGCGTGCTATAACTGAGGAGAATACGATCACTTCATAGTAGATTGTCCATATGATGAAAACAAGAAGAAGACAAAAGACAACAAGCCTCAACCAAAGAAAATGTTCAAGAAGAAGAAGCAATATGGTCAAGCGCATCTAGGAAAGGAGTGGGACTCCAATGATGAATCCTCATCCAAAGAAGAAGAGGAGATGGCCACCATAGCCATAAAGAAGACTACAAAGAAATCCACTCTCATCCCAACCATGGGCGCATGGAAGGACACGGCAACACTTGTCTAATGGCAAAGGAAGGTAAACGAAAGATACCAACTAAATCTTCCTTCTCGCATTCTTTTACTAGTGATAGTGATAATTCTAGTGAGGATAATAGCATTGATGAAAATGATTATATGCTTAGGGGTTTAGACAAAAAGACAATTGCTAAGATGAAATTTCTACTTGATAAGCTTGTTGATATGGATAAGTTA
Organism: Neostapfia colusana; assembly: GCA_030760725.1. Taxonomy (NCBI): domain Eukaryota; kingdom Viridiplantae; phylum Streptophyta; class Magnoliopsida; order Poales; family Poaceae; genus Neostapfia; species Neostapfia colusana. The sequence goes on from JASWHV010000015.1 coordinate 62,308,963, forward strand.
GTCAATCGTCAGGAAGATATGATCATCTCCCAAAAGGAGGAACATCTTGACATTGAAAAGCTTCTTGAACTTGAAAAGGAACAAAATAAATCACTAGAGCTTGAGTTAGCTTCAAGCAAGGAAGCTTGCTTGAAGTTAAAAGACTCAAACACCATCATCAAGGATGAACTTGCTAACTTAACCAAAGTTAACGAGATCCTTGAGGTACAAGTTGAGTCACTCAAGCAAAATGGTTCTTCATCAACTTCTAGCTCACCTTCTCGACACATAAAGTCTAAAACTAGTATTACTTGTACTTGTTCCAAATGTGACACTAACATGAAGATAAAGCCAAACTTGACAAAGGACAAGCAATCTTCTAAAAGTGGCATATTTGACAAGGAGAAGATCATGTATGCACGCAGTGCATACTCAGTCACAAGACCTCCTAATGTCAAATATGGCATTGGATATTCTAATGGTGAAAAGCAAAACACTAGAAGCCACAAGAATAACAAGAGTTGCATTGCCTTTGTCAAGGGAAACTCTTCTCAAGTTAGAAAACTTAATAATGTTGATAAATTTAACACTGTGAACACATATGAACAACAACTTCTATTTAGAACTTTTGATGCTTCATATGTACTTATGAAAAGTAATCTTGGAAGAGTTTATGCTAAATATGTTGGGCCACGACATGGGAACACCAAGTCTCATGTGTGGGTGCCCAAATCACTTGTGACTAACCTCAAAGGACCCAAGCAAGCTTGGGTACCTAAGACCAAAGCATAAATTGTTTTTGCGGACTTATTCATTCGGTGGAGCAAAATGGGTGCTAGATAGTGGATGCACAAATCACATGACTGGAGAAAGAAGAATGTTCATGGAATATGAAGAAAACTAAGATCCAAACGAAGGCATTTATTTTGGTGATAGTAGTCAAGGAAAAGTGCTTGGTACCGAAACTCAAGGAACCCTCAAAAAGTTTATCAAGCGTGCCCAAAATGAATTCTCATTGAAGATCAAGAACATACGAAGTGACAATGGGATAGAATTCAAGAACACCCAAGTTGAGGAGTATCTAGATGAAGAAAGAATAAAGCACGAATTTTCAGCACCATATACTCCTCAACAAAACGGAGTAGCCGAAAGGAAGAATAGAACTCTCACTGAGATAACGAGGACAATTCTCGATGAATACAAGACTTTGGACAGGTTTTGTGCTGAAGCGGTTAACAACGCTTGTCACGCCATAAACCGACTATACCTTCATTGATTACTCAAGAAAACTTCATATGAACTACTCACGGGTAACAAGCCGAACATTTCATATTTTTGAGATTTTGGTTCAAAATGTTATATTTTAAATAAGAAGCCAAGGGCTTCGACGTTTGCTTCGAAGTCCGATGAAGGTTTCTTACTTGGCTATGATTCGAACTCCTACACTTATCGTGTCTTCAACAAAAACTCCGGACTTGTTGAAGTAGCACGTGACGTAGTGTTCGATGAAACTAACAGCTCTCAAGAAGAGCAAGTTGATCAGTGTGTGCTAGATCAAGTAGAAGCTCCATGTCAAGCATTGAGAAGAATGGCATTGGGCGATGTTCGACCACAAGTGCCAACTTCAAATGCGAATGAAGAAAATGAAACATAGGTGGAGGAAAATGATCAAGGGGGAGCTTCCATACAAGATCAACCTCAAGAAAATCAAGAAGATCAAAGCATCAACGAGGGCAACTATCCAGGGGGAGAAGAAGATGATAATTAAGATTCAAGACCACAAGTGCCACATCCAAGAGTACACCAAAGCATCCAAAGAGACCACCCCGTTGACAACATAATCGGTGACATCCGAAAGGGAGTAACAACTCAATCTCGTATAGCTATTTTTTGTGAACACTATTCTTTTGTATCGTCTTTGGAACCATACAGGGTTGAAGATGCATTAAAGAATCCGGATTGGGTGATGGCGATGCAAGAAGAATTGAACAACTTCAAAAGGAACGAAGTGTGGGAGCTTGTTGAAAGACCCAAGTCCAACGTCGTCGGCACTAAATGGGTCTTCCGCAACAAGCAAGACGAACATGGAGTGGTGACAAGGAACAAGGCATGACCTGTGGCAAAAGGGTACTGACAAGTCAAAGGTTTGGATTTTGACGAGACTTTTGCTCCCGTAGCTAGGCTTGAATCGATTCGTATACTACTCGCATATGCTACTCACCATGATTTCAAGATTTATCAAATGGACGTGAAAAGCACCTTTCTCAACGGATCGATCAAGGAGGAGGTGTATGTGGAGCAACCACCCAGTTTTGAAGATCAAGAGCACCCCGACTATGTGTTCAAACTACGTAAGGCTCTCTATGGCCTCAAACAAGCTCCTAGAGCTTGGTATGAGTGCCTTAGAGATTTTTTGATTGAAAATGACTTCAAAATTGGAAAAGCTGATTACACCTTGTTCACTAAACACTTTTATGATGATCTCTTCATTTGCCAAATCTATGTTGACTATATGATATTTTGTTCAACTAACAAATCCTTTTGTCAAGAATTTAGCAAAATTATGACAGATAGATTCGAGATGTCCATGATGGGAGAGTTGAGGTACTTCTTGGAATTCCAAGTGAAGCAACAAAAGGACGGGACATTCATAAGCCAAACAAAGTACGCTCAAGACATTCTCAAGAACTTTGGAATGGACAAAGCAAAGCCCATAAAGACTCCCATGGCGACAAATGGACACTTGGATCTAAATGAAGACGGACCAAATGTGGATCAAAAGGTATATCGTTCCATGATTGGTTCCTTACTCTATTTATGTGCATCTAGGCCTGATATCATGTTGAGTGTATGCTTGTGTGCAAGGTTTCAAGCCAATCCTAAGGAATGTCATTTGACAGCCGTTAAAAGGATCTTGAGATATTTAGTTCATACACCCAACCTAGGCCTTTGGTATCCCAAAGGTTCAAATTTCAATCTCATTGGATACTCCGATGCAGATTATGCCGGATGTAAGGTATATAGAAAAAGTACTTCTGCTACTTGCCAATTCCTAGGTAGATCCCTAGTTTCTTGGTCCTCCAAGAAACAAAATTCAATTGCCCTATCCACAGCCGAAGCGGAGTATGTTGCAGCCGGGAGTTGTTGTGCACAACTCCTTTGGATGCGACAAACTCTAAGGGATTACGGTTACAATGTGAGCCGCATTCCACTCCTTTGTGACAATGAGAGTGCAATTAAAATTGCCCATAACCCTGTTGAGCACTCTAGAACCAAACACATAGATATCCGACATCATTTTTTGAGAGATCACTCAATGAAAGGAGACATAGTCATTTCCCATGTCAACACTGAAAAACAACTAGCCGATATCTTTACCAAGCCACTTGATGAAAAACGTTTTTCTGAGCTTCGAAATGAACTAAATATCCTTGATGCTCGAAACGTAGCTTGAAAACTTGCATACCTGTATGCCATCCTCAAAATCATGCTAATTATGTTGAAAAATCATCTCTCTCTTTTTTTTTCTCCTAAAAACTATGTTAGTAACTTGATCTTGGTGAATCATGGTCATAGATTGATTGTTGTATGTTTACTGATCATATTCATCAAGAATATATGTGTGCCTTTGTCCCTTATCCCTTTATAGGAACATTTGAATACAAACATATATATGTTTTGTACACTTCTGTACAAGGGATCACAGACTAATCCTTGGTCACCCCGGACTAGTCCGCACTTGCAGACTAGTCCACACTAGGTCCGTTAGTCCGGACTAGTCCGGACAACCACAAACTAGTCCGATTTTCTCTCTGACCAGAAAATGGACTAGTCCGATATGGTCCGGACTAGTCCGATATTTTGACTCCATGACCCTAAGGCCGGCTCAAACCTAATCTTCTTCATCCTCACAACCCTTCCAACTCTCTCTCTCCTCACTCAAGTGCTCCCAAGGCGGATTTGCAAGTTCTCCATCAAAACCACCCAAATTTCCGTGGGAATCGATCTCCATTGCAAAGGGATCAATGACCACGGACTAGTCCGCATCAAGAGCACCTTCAACGCCTCAAATCGAAGGATTTGGTAAACTACTCTCCAAACCCTATAACCTTCAATTTTCCTTGCTCTTGCTCAATTAGATTAGCTCCTCTAGTCAATGTATGCTCTATTGATGTATTCCATATACCCTAGATCATATTTGCATAGAATAATCTCAAATTTTGACAAGTTAGGGTTTGAGCAGCCTCATAACGGACTAGTCTGTTCTTAGGGCGGATAAGTCCGGTACTCCGGACTAGTCCGACCCTGACCACCGGACTAGTTCGGTATGCCCTGATTCAGGGATTTTGGGAATCCTAGCTTATGTCAATTCAATGCAATCCCTTGTCATCCTTGATTATTCATATCCCTTATACTTTCCTTGTCAGAAATCATGTTGGGATCGAATGAGAGTCTATCTGACTTTTAGGCCGAGATGGATCGAGATCAAGATGTGATATCTCATCCTCCGGAGTCTCGCTCTAACAAGCGACAAGAGTGTGCTGTCGAGCCTTCACTCACCCCACCTAGGGTGCGTCAAAAGGTTATAATCAAGAGACCAGCTTCAAAAGCAAATGTGGCTGGTGCTAGCTCGGCGGCTCAATGCCAAACCAAGGGCAAGGGAAAGGGGTTTGCTTCCGGCCTGATTGGTCCCCTCAAGATGACAGCTCCAAGGCAGGGAAATAGAGATCCCTTGGAGCAGAAGTTCAATGGCAAGGGAAGTGATGTGGCATGGAACCTGAGGAAGGTTGATGCCTATAGCACTGCCAAAAGGGCAGCCGAATAGAGATTTTGGAGCAACTTTCACTCGGACTACTACAGTTCGGTGTACCTCCAAATGAAGACTCCAGTGGTCCAAAGTCAATGGATCGAATGTACATACTTTGAAAGGAAGAGTTGTGAAGCCTTTGAGGAGGTCATAAAGGCTGCAGAGAGACACAAACTCAAGGACCTGTTCTCCTTCTGATACAACTGGAATGATGAGATCATTGCCCAGTTCTATGCAACTTGCCACTTTTCCCATGATGGAGAAGACAAAGTGACTTGGATGACACATGGATCCAAGTACACAATTTCCTACACTGAGTTTGCCAGACTGCTGCACCCTGAGGACACCGGCAATGATGAGATTGTGATTCACAATCTGGGAGTGGTGGAGAAGGACAAGATGGAGTTTCTCTATGATACTGGACTCCCATACAATCCTCCCTCAACCAAGAACATGAAGCCCTTCTTCATTGTTCTCAACAGAGTGCTCCGGAAGACCATTGCTCCAAAGGATGGAGATGCCGGGAGTGTCCAAGGTTATTTGAGAACCTTGATGAAAGTAATCACCAGGAGGAGAAGATTATATATCTTCGATTATATTTGGAATGACATGGTGAACATATCCTGCACACCAAACCGTTCCTGTGGCTATGCACCTTACTTGATGTTCATGATTGAAAGAGTCACAGGAATTGAGTTTGTGAAGGATGTGGAGCACACTGCTCTAAGGCCTCAGAAGCCTCCTCAAGCCTCTATTCCAGCTGCTCCCTCACCTGGATCACCTGAAGAACATCCAGAGATAGCTCAAAAAGATGCAAGGCCTTCATCCAAGACTAGGGCCTCTCGAAACAAAGTTACTTCTAGTGGGGTTATGAAGTTTTTGGCTGCTATTTTCAGTTCTTGCCGCAAAACTGAGGTGAAGCTTCATAAGATGAACAAGGCAGGATGAGATAAATGAAGGCCAATGTCAAAGAAATATGCCAAAAACTAGAGATTGAGCCCATTGGATCCCCGGTCATTTCAGAGGACTCTGCATCTGATTTTACAGAGCTTCCTCCTCTCTCTCCATCAGAGTGTGCCTACTTTGGCACGACGAGTGGTTCCTCTCCTCCTCCTCCTCAGCCTGATGATGAAAACAAAGAGAGGACCGACAGCGAGGAGTGAGTTGGTGACGACAAGTAGATCCCTCCTCTCCTTCTTTTTGGTGCCTTGATGCCAAAGGGGGAGAGATTGAGAGGGAGTCTTAGGTCGTAGGTCTTTCTTTTTTGTCCTAGCTTAAGATATGAGCTTTTGTAAGACCTATGCTATCATTATGCTGTTGTAAGACTTATGCTACCATTATGCTTTTGTAAGACTTATGTTATCATTATGCTTTTTGTGAGATGACTATGTTATGCTTATGATTAATGATGTATGTTTAACACTGTTATGATTATGCTCATTATGATATTCACATCAAAATTATTGCTCACACATGTAGTTTTGCACCCCACCATAAAGAGTGCACATATGTCTTATGTCTTCATTGCCTATTTTGTTCAAAACTCATATGTGCACACTTTATTAAAATCTGAACTTTTCTTATTATATTTGTGTGATCTCAATTGGTTGTCATCAATCACCAAAAAGGTGGAGATTGAAAGTGCATCTAGGCATCCCTTGTAGGTTTTGGTTGATTTATGACAAACAAATGAGACCCTAACAAAATTATTGAGATGAGCACAGGTTCTCAAAGAAATTAGGAAGAAAGCGCAAAAAGAAAAGAGAAGGAGGATCCAAATTTATAAGAGCTGAAAAGCTGAAAAGATTAGATCACTTAGTATATAATGTGTTGGAGAAACACACCCCAAGAGCTCAAGTGGAAGAAATCACACTAACTGCCAAAATTCAGCATGTGCGGACTAGTTCGATATCAACCGGACTAGTCTGATTTTCTTTCTGACCACAAAACGGACTAGTCCGATATGGACCAGACTAGTCCAATATATTTCTGAGTAGACATCGGACTAGTCCGCACTCCTACGGACTAGTCCGGTATCTACACTTAGGGTTTTCTACACACCGCACACTGGACTAGTCCGGAGTCAACCACGGACTAGTCCGGACATCGCAAACCCTAACGTAACCATTGGAGATCCTACTATAAAAAGAGGTGTACGGCCATACCAACATAACTCTTCGACCTCCTGCGCTGTCACACCTCCCAAGAGCCCAAAATTCACATCTCTCCACACATTCTAACCCAAAAAGGATCAAATCTTTGGGGATTAGCAATTGATCAAAGGAGAGACTTGTTATACACATCTTGAGCTCTTGGGAATCAACAAAGCGTCGAAAAGCCTATTCACCCCCACATAGGCCTCGCGGGCCTCCTGCATGATCTTCCGGGTTTCGGTGTCCAGGCGGTCGACGGCGTTCTTCTGCGCAATGAGGAGTTTCTTCTCATGAGCCTCGTCCTCTTAGCGTCGAGCTCCTCCTCGACCTCCCTGGTCCGCAGCTTCAAGAGCCGCCCCCAGCCGCGGAGGCGGTCCCTCTCGTCTGCCAAGTCCTCCCGCTCGCGCTCGAGCGCACCCTGAACCTGCCGGACACTGGACTGGGCAAGTTCTATGGCGTCCGATAGGGACAGTGGAGCAGCAGAGGCCGAAGCTGCACTGCGAACCTCCTCCATGGCGTCGTCATCCAACGGAGGAGACGCCGGCACCACAAAACCCAGGGGAGCCACGATGATGCGCCGATCAGGAGAAGACGGCGCTGAGGCAGGGCTAATCCCAATGCGCTCCTGTTCACCGCCCACCTGGGGACCCACATCAGCTCCTCCTGCGTCAGCACCCAAAGGCTGGTCGCCGCCAGTCTGCTTCGCCGAGTCTTTACCAGGAGCCAGCTCCCGAGCTGGTGAAGGAGGAGGTACCGCCGCAACACTAGGAGCGGGAGCCTGAGTACTTGGTCTCACCGGCGCACCCGCAGGAACAGGCGCCGCCGTCGTCGCAGAGGCCGGTCCTGCCGGGCCAGAAGGAGAAGAGGCCTGGACTTGCACGGGGGCCGGTGAAGCTGCCGTGGCGTCCGGACGCTGCGGCACTGGGCTGCTAACAGCCGAAGTTGGCTGAGAGACAGGCACGTCACTGTCAGCCGATGAGACCCTACAAGCATAGGGAATACTCAAGACAAGAATAAAAGAAGAACTAGAGTACGCAAGTACTAAGACACGATAAGTACAACTTACCGAGGAACACGGACATTCCAGCGGTCATGAAGCCCTGACTTGCGAGGCGGGGCAGGGCCGCCAGAGCCTGCCGTCGCCGCCGGGGCCTGTGCCAAAGGCACCTGGACTGGCGGAATAGGGGGCGCACCCGGAGCCCCCCTGGGAGCTGGAGCAGTGGAGCTCATGCCGGCAGCACTGCTGGCATCGATCGCCATGCCAGTCCCTGAAGCATCTGAAGGCCGGGGCGCGTGCGTCCCCGGCTGTGCCTCCGGCCGACTCCCACCAGTAACTCCGCCGGCACAACTTGCCATGCCACCCGCCGGAGAGCTTGAAGGCCGGGGGGCCTGTACCCTCGGCTGGGTTCCCAAACAGCCACCGCCAGCAGCTCCGCTGGCACCGCTTGACGCGCCGACTAATGGAACATTTGAAGGTCGGGGCGCCTGCGCTCCCTCCGGCACCGCCGCTTGCCGAGCCTGCAGCGGGGACACTCGACGACCGGGGCACCTGAGCCCCTGACTGAGCCCCAGACACCGCGACACCGACGTCCCTCCTCGGAGCTCCACCTATGGAAAGAGTGTTGGTCGCCCGGGGCTCCTCCGACTGCCGCTGACCGAAGGGAGTTCCGTCGGCACGGAAGACCCGAGGTCTCTTTGGGTCGCTACCTGACGGACCGGCGCCTCTTGATGAAGAGCGCGAGGACACTCCGGTCCCGTGACTCGGCGCGAACGATGCCCTAGGCGGAGACCGGGAGCGCTTCCTCGTCGGTGGGCTAGAGGCCGGCACCTTGCCCTTCCCCTTATCGACAGTCGACGCCCTGTCGCTGCTCGGCGTGGGTTGGGCGTCGGACGATGCCTCACGCTGCGCTCTAGAGCTGTCAACCTCAGTGATCGAGATCCCCCGGGAAGCATCACCGATCTGGCGCACGGCGACGCCGATATCGTCCAAGGTTGGCATCTCCTGGAGCAGCCTCGACCTCAGCGTTGGCTCCACGAAGAGGAGAAGGAAGGAAGCAGGAATTGATAGAGAGCGGTCGTCGAGGATGTCACTGCTTACCCTCATCACCATCCCCTTCAGCACCTTGACGGATGGGTCGGAGTCTATGCCTGTCTCCAGCCTGGTGCAGTCATGCACGCCGGTGTAGTACCACGCCGGGCGGTTGCGCTGCTGGAGAGGCGCAAGGCGGCGCGACAGGAAGTCCGCCAACACCATCAGGGATGTCAGCCCCTGCTTCGCCAGGAACTGGATCCGCTCCAGGACTGGCGTGTACTTCGACTCCAGCTCCGGGCACTCCTTCCAGAAGCGGCGCACGGTGGATGGGACCTCGGTCGGCAGCTGAAGATGATCGTGCTCATCAGTCTTCACGATCACCCAGTCATCCCTCCAGTTCTCCCACCTCGAGGCACTTAAGGGTTGAAGGTACTTGGAGACCTTCGGATCCTTGTTGCGGTGCTGGAAGTTGTATGCTCCCAGCGGGTTCTTCGAGCCGCGCCCGGTCGCCCGCAGCAAGAAGAAGTGACGAAAGAGCGTCACTGAGGCACGAACCCCCACGAACATCTCGTAGAGGTGCACGAAGACAGCAGCCAAAGTGAAAGAGTTCGGGGAAAGGTGGTGGAGCTGGAGACCATAAGTCTCCAGGAGAGTCACGAAGAAGGAAGAGATCAGGGGGACAAACCCGGCCAAGGCGTAGGTGAGGAAGAGGACAATCTCTCCTCTCCCCAGACGCAGGGGAAGAGATCCCCGCCGAAGGCAAAGCTTCTGCTCCTCGGAGTGCCATCCAAGGAGCCTGCGCACCGGCCCAAGGTCCCTTGTCCGGGTAATGCGCGGCGAGGGCAGGTTGGAAGCCATCGGAGGCGAAGGAGCAGGAACATAGAAAGCAAAGGAGGCTTGGGTGCACAAAAGAACAAGGAAGGCTCAGGAGTAGGGAGATGTGCGAAGGGAAGCCTACGATGCAGAAGGGGTTCCCTTTAAACCTCCCAGAGGCAATTTGAAACGCCTCGCATGTGCCGCTCGGGGCGGACGCCCTAGGTCCAAGCCCCAGTGACAATGACAAGCGGGCCCAAGCCGTCCTGCGGAAGCAGTGGACCAAGAAGTCAGTCCCTCAAGCGGACAACCCGGAGGTTCCTGACAAGGTGCTGCGACATGCAGTAGTAGCAGCGTTGGGAACCGCCGTGGTTAAAGAAACTATCAAGCAGGGGTCACGTCCCCACGATCCTCCTCCCAGAATTAAACGTGTGGCCACACGCCAAGGGGTGCTGTCCTGGTAACTGCCCCGCACGTCGGCGCTTCCCATTAATGGGGGAGCATGCGTAGGCCCGCGTGGTTGGGTCGTGCTGCTCTTGCAACGGCCTGAAGGAGTTTCCAAGAAAGTGCGCGGGGTAGAAAAGGAGAAGGCCCCACCCGTGGGATCGTTATCTCCCCCGAGGTGGGTCCGGGGGCCACTGTCGGTACCCTCAGTACCGGGTACCCCCGCGCACAGGAGAAAAACCACCTAAGGACCTCGCCCCCTCCGCAGGGTGAGCTCCGAAGGCGCCACATGTCCAGCAGGGCCGGGCCTCCCTTCTCTTCAGAGGCGAGCACCGAGCCTGCCACGCGGCTAGTAGAGTCGGGCCTCGCCCCTCCACAGGGTCGAGCTCCGAAGGCGCCACGTGTCTAGTGGGGTCGGGCCTCCCCTATCCTCAGAGGCGAGCCCCGGGCCTGCCACGTGGCTAGCAGTGCCGGACCTCGCCCCCTCCGCAGGGGTGAGCTTTGAAGGCGCCACGTGTCCAGCAGGGTCGGGCCTCCCTCTCCTCAGAGGCGAGCCCCTGGCCTGCCACGCGGCCAGCCGAGCCTCGCCCCCTCCGCAGGGGCGAGCTCCGAAGGCACCACGTGTCCAGCGGGGCAGGGCCTCCCCTCTCCTCAGAGGCGAGCCTCGGGCCCGCCACGCGGCCAACAGAGCCGGGCCTCACCCCTCCGCAGGGGCGAGCTCCGAAGGCGCCACATGTCTAGTGGGATCGGGCCTCCCCTCTCCTCAGAGGCGAGCCCCGGGCCTGCCACGTGGCCAGCAGTGCCGGACCTCACCACCTCCGCAGGGGTGAGCTCCGAAGGCGCCACGTGCCGTGCTGCCCACCCCGGCTTGGTAGGCAGCAGGAGTAAAGGCACGCCATGCCTTGTCCGATCAAGACATTCAAGACCCGCGCCTTCCCAAGACGCGGAGACGCGGCGCACACCCCTGTCAGGTGGCACTGTGACCAGTCACGTCACAGTTAAGACAAGTACACCATGTCAGAAGCTGTTGACCAATAGATACGGTGACAAGACATTCCCTGCCGTCCCTGCCATCATCAACCACTATGCCTAGCTTGTGGCACGGGCAGGACGGCAGAACGACGACTAAGAAGCCATTGTTAGAGACAACTACCAGTATTCACTGCAAGATATGGTAGATGGCAGGAAATCTCCTCGGGGCCACCTGTCGGGCCCCGGGGCCCACCTTGTAAGCCGCCCGAGCCTTGAAGTATAAAAGACTCGGGTTGGCAACGTTGCAAGGTGTTCGAAAGTGGGCAACTCAGTTCATCTAGATACAGCTCCCGTGGACGTAGCGTGTTACGCTCCGGCGGTCCGAACCACGTAAAAATCCTTGTGTCAATCCTCTCACAACCAACGTGACCTCCCGAGAGAACTAGCCCCCTCCAAAAAAGAACCTCCGTGGGTTGCTCCTGAAGCAGACCCGGGGGAAGTGTCGACGGTACACTTCGACAACACCCATGTTAACCATGTTAATCATCAATCAATTTTTTTTTGCTTTTCTAGGTACCTCAACTCTTCCAAATTGAGTTGCACGCTCCTCTAGTTTTTAGTTGGTAATGTTAGCACAACTAGACTGAACTAAGAAAAATATTATCTTTAACGTAATCGATTAAGAGTCAGATTCGATGCCGCAGCTGAAGGCAGCAAACTTGCATCATTTGAAGGATATATTTGTATCTTCATTTATTTGCGTTAGGAAGTTGTCTCTCCAGCATTGATTGTTTTAATGACCCAGGAATGGCATTCTCGGGAGCAGCACAAAACCCTATCTTCGCTGTAGTGCTCGATCGAAGGGGTTCTTGCAATGCTGCATATTAATTACTGAACCATGCCATGTTGGAGCACATGCAGTTCCTGCCGGGAATAGTTCTGTCGTTTATGCTTCACTGGTATGTGATTGATTGAAATTGTGGTCTGCATTCAATACCTAAATTATTGGGCCTGTGCCCCTGAAGTCTTACTTCTTAATTAAGCGTCAGCACCAGCCTCAGCCTTTAAGAAACTGGACCATTCAAGATTCATAATCAGAATGCAGATATATGGAGGCCAAACACCACAAGAATAACTTAAAAATAATGTGAGACCTAGGTGCCGAGCGTTAAAGTAAAGTTTTCATATAAAGTTTTGATCATAAATATTGTACTTGAGGTGTGGATGACATGAGACGTGTTAAGCTTGTATTTAATGTGTATGAGAGTATATTCGGTGCTTATTGACTGAGTTTTGATGTGTTATGATAGATTTGGTGGTTTAAATGTGAGCAATACATTTGTGTCAGGTTGTCATGCAATGTGTTGTGGTTTGGACTAACAGAGTCAAGTCTCAGACTTATGCTCGCAAAGAATGGACGTTTGCTCATGTGCATTGTTGCTTGAGGTCAAGACATAACCGATGATAGTGATAATTAAACTAAACTTAGAGAGAAGTTGAGATTAAATAACCAAATTAAGGAGAATTGTGGTTGAGACAATTAAATGTGTCACACAACAAGTTTAAATTTGGAGGTGTTTTAGTTAAACAAGACTTATTTGAATGTGTACTAGTTGATTACTATTATCTGAGAGCTGAGAATATAAATAAGGAGGACTTGGTTGCGTGGGAGGCATCTCTTACATCTGTCTTTTTTGTGTTTTAGAGTAAAATTTGTCGTTTGCGCCAAGCTTGTGCATTGTGTGATACGATATAGTGTTCAGACACTATTTTTCATACTTATTCGTCCATTTAATTTCAGATAACCTTCGATGACGTTTTTTTACTTTTCGTTCCACACATCTAATTGATTTGATGTTTCTATGTTGGCTTCACAACTCGATTTTCTATAAATAGTGAAGTTTTTATGTTTATTGGAGTTACGGTTCACATGCCACACAAATTTTTGTAACATATCAAATCGGTTTCATGGTCGGGTAGATTTAGCAGACTTTTGATCATGTTTTTGTCAAAAAAATATTTGCATACTTGTGTTTTTCAAAAAATATCAGTTTTAATTGAGGTGTTTATCAGTACCCTCAAGACCGGGTACCCCGTGTATAAGAGCAAAAGAAGACATACGCCAGCACGTATGCAGAAGACAGGGATCCAGCCTGCAGGCTGGGCCCAGCTGCCAGCTAGGGAGCACTCATGAGAAGGCGCGTGTCCTAGGCCTCGGGTGCGACCACCTGCTAAGGAGGGCTCCGAGGCTGCCACGTGTCTGCAGCCTCTGAGTCTCACTACTGGTCGAGGATGGCTGCAGAGCCGCCAGGTGTCCAATGGTGCCGAACCCGACCTCCCGCCAGGGAGGGCTCCGACACTGCCACATGTCCGGAACCTCCAAGCCACGTCTTTCGCCGAAGAGAGCTCCGAGGGGTGCCACGTGTCCTACGGCTACGTGCCCGACCTCCAGCTTGGGAGGGCTCTGGTGCTACCACATAGGCAACAACTCCAGGTGTCCCTTCCCGCCAAGGAGGGCTTTGGTGCGGCCACGTGCATGACAGCTCCGGACCTCCCCTCCTGCCAGGGAAATCTTCAGTGTTGCCACGTGTCCAATGACTCCGGACCCCTAGCTACTCCGCAAGATAGCACCGGTGACGACGCGTGTCCCGGTGGCTAGCCACCTCGACGCCGCGCCGACAAGCAACGGGCAGATAGCCAAGGAGTAAAGAAGAAGGTGTGTTGTCCTATCGCGCATTTAAAGTTTGCATGTTCCCCAGGCAAGCAATCCAGCGTATCCCGGTACAGGCGTGCCTGGCAGCAAAGACCAGTCGCGCGGCGCCCTGACGGAGGTATAGTACAGCGCCACGGGACAAGACGCATTCCTACCGCCTTCATTATGTAACATTTAAGGAAGCCGGTGTGACAAGGAAACACGTCCTACGGCATCATCAAGTATGCTACTACTAGCAATGGGTGTTCTAGCGGGCGCTGCCCATACCGGGGCCGCCTGTCAGGCCCCGGGCCCACTTGTAAGGCTGTCTGGCCTTGAGCTATAAAAGGACCAGACAGCCAACGGGCAAAAGGATCTGGATTCCGATCCCCGAATCCATACAACTCTAACATCATTGTAAGCTCGCAAGCTTGAACTACCCTCAAACTCAGGCAACAAAGAAGAACCAACTCATCGTGGACGTAGGGTATTATGCTCAGGCGGCCTGAACCACGTTGTGACACCCTCATTTTTGGTTTCTGCATGTATTCATGTTTCATGTAGAGAAAACATTTTAAAAGAAGAGGGGATAGAGAAAGAATTAAAAAGATAGCCAAAAAGAGCAAAAATCCAGTTCACCAAGAGTGCCGAAGAAAACTCTCGCGGCCCGCTGGCCACGTGGCGCCTTCGGAGCTCATCCCCGCAAAGGAGGAGAGGTCCGACCCTGTGAGACATGTGTTTCCCCTCGGAGCTAGCCTCTGCGGAGAAGCGAAGGCAGTTCCGTAGGACATGTGTCACCTTCGGAGCTAGTCACCGCGGAAATCAGAGTACCAGTCACGCGGGATACATGTTGATCTCGGAGCTCACCTCCGAGAGGTCCGGTTCTATTGGACACGTGTCGCCACCGGAGCTCATCTCCGGGAGGTCCGTCACTGTTGGACACGTGTTAGCCTCGGAGCTCGCCTCTAAGAAGAAAGGAAGTCTGGCGCTGTTAGGATACGTGGTACACCCGGAGCCACCTTCGAAGAGATGAAAGGTCCAACACTGACACGTGGTGTCCGGGGAGCCACCTCCGAATAGAGAGGAGGTCCCGACCGCCAGGATACGTGGCGCACGCGGAGCTCACCTCCGAAGGAGAGGGAGGTCCCGCTCGCTTGACACGCTGCACAACCGGAGCTCGTCTCTGCGGATAGGGGGAGACCAGGCCCCAGTGGACACGTGGAGCTTCCGGAGCTCATCACCGCGGAGGTAACGAGTTCTGGATCGGTTTTTGGATTCTGTATGCGTAGAAATACCGGTACAGAGAGGAAACCGACCTGAATTCCACAATGTTACCGCACCAAATCAACTAAAGATAAGTTGTTAAGATTCAACGACAATTTGAATAGGACTCTTATTCGAAGTCCTATCAGATTAGAACTCTTTCTTCCCGATTATAAATAGAACCCAGAACCTTGGCCGAAACCACAAACTTCTTTTCCAAACTCCTGAGCCGACGACTTAGAGCCCTAGCCCCAGCTCGCCGAGTAAACCCTTCGCCGGAGTTCGGTCGAGAGAGATCACCGGAAAAGAGCCCCTATGATCTGTCTGCTAGGAGAAGGACCTCGAGACTAAGAAGAACATAAGAAGGACAAGCTCAGGGAGCTACCTATGACGGACTACAACAACAAGATTTTGAGCAACCATAACAGCCAGAACAAGGCAAGTGCCCCTTGACCATATTGATCCTATGTTTTGGGAAACTGTTTTGTTTTGCGAAAAGGTGCGTGTGCTGAGTCAAACATGATGGGAAACCCTTTTATAGGAGTTTACTAGTTTTGGTTAAACCACCCTTGTCGCTAGGGAAGTTTATGAGTCGGGTATGGTTTTTACTTTTATGCTTCGCTGAGTCCATGGGATATGGGAAGCGAGATGGATGTGTCTATCTAACTGCACTCGTAACGATAATGAGAAACTGATGTTGTTAATGAACATGGATCGGAGGGAGATCTAGGCAAGACTAGGTTTGTGAATGAGGAAGCATGAGATGGTGGTTTACTTGCCGTAGATCTAAGGACCGGTTCATGCGAGCACATGCCAGCATAACAGTGCCACCACAAGGCCAAGTATGGGTGTGGCTTAGCTGAGTAATTAGGTAAGTTGCTAGATTGTTATGGACCGTGGAAGGCGCGGGGAATGGGAGTCGAGTGAGGACTGCCCTGGGAACTGCATGGCACAAGAGGGGGCCCGTGGGTGGGAGAATTGGAGATTCTAGCCTGCCGGTGAAACCTTAGTGAGTCCATACATCTAGTAACCCCTTTGTAAAGGTTATTTTGTGATCTCTTGGCCATACACCGAAGGTTGTGTACTGGTATAATGGAGGTTCTGCAGTCGCCGACGGGTGACGAAATCACAAACTTGCGGGTAAAGAGGTGCAAACACTGCAGAGTCTAAAACTATCTTGATAGCCGAGCTTACGGTCACGAGCGCCTGGCCAACTTCCATGATTAGTTGGATGGTAATTTTGTGATGGTTATGGTTATTGGTTATGGTTTGGTTTTGGTTTGGTTTCGGGACTGTTGAGTCCGGGTGATAAGATTGGTTGCATGACTGTTGAGTCATGACAACAAGGTTGGTCTCAGCGTGAGACGAAATTGTTTATGAGATGAAATGGTGGCGAATACAAGATGGTATTCGTGAGATGGTAGCGGATACGAAAAGGTATTCGTGAGCAAGAATGAGGTTGATTAATGTCTGGTTGGGACATGGAAGGCAACGTAGGTATGATTGGTACATGTTGGGATTACATTCGCTTAAAGATAAGTTGCTGTTTTATCATGGTTTTGATAAATAACTTTGCTTTCTGCAATGAGTCTTTTTATACCTACCTTGTTGTGAGCTACATATCATATTTTCCCGCACTTGCTGAGTATACCATTGTACTCAAACTTGCATTATTATTTCATCATCAGCAACAGGAGAAGATTACTATGAAGATCAAGTGGAGCATTAGGAGTGTAATCTGTCCGCAACCTTGCATGTGGGGATGGAGTAGAGATGGAGCCACTGCTGCTTAGAATTGCTTCCGCATTAGTTAGAGGACTTCCGCTGTTAGATTAAGACTTCCGATGTGAGCATGAGTCCAAGACTCATGAGACATTGTAATAAACTCTGTTATTCGTGTTCATATATATTCTGAAATTCAGTTTATGGATGATGTGTATATGTGTGACAAACATCCTGGACACACATATTCATCAGTTCTCGGTTCCGTGGTTTTCCACAGAATTGAGGGCGTCACAGATTGGTATCAGAGCCACAGGTTGACGGTAGGTTACACGCTTAGATAAATCACAGATTGGTATCAGACATAGATTGGTAGCTAAGCCACACTGACATAGGATGCAAGCCTAGGAAAGGCTATAGTTGGATCACAGATTGGCAACACCCTAAACCATATAGGACCCCCATTGAACAAGCCTTGAATAGGAGTTGTGTGAGCCCTTGTGATGATTGTTTGTGATTATGTGCTTAGTGTGAGTTGTGGGACGTCTCAAAGCGTTGTCCATATCCACACATAAGTAGAAAAAGGTGTGATATGCCTCGGCACTTGTTCGCATCCTCATATGGGCTAATATATATAGTCCAATCCACCTTGATGCATATAGTTAAGGGGATCTATCTAACCTTCTATTCTATTTCGTTCTCTCTCACAGATGGTGCAGGAAATGCCGACCGAAGGAACATCCGTGACAACTAAGAGGATGGCCATGATGAAGCTCCTGTTAACCCCGGAGCTGGTGAGAACAACCTGGAACAGATGATGGCCATGCAGAATCAACTTATGCAAACCATGATCCAAACTTTGGGTCAGTTGCAGGCCAACAACAATAACCCCGTTTTGGCACCACCACCACCACCACCGCCGGCTCATAACAGACTGGGAGAGTTCATGAGGACTCGACCACCCACCTTTGCTCAAGCTAACGAACCCATGGAGGCCGACGACTGGTTGAAATCCATGGAGAAGAAGCTTGCCATAGTACAGTGCAATGACCGAGAGAAGGTTCTTTTTGCGTCGCACCAACTTATGGGAGCTGCCTCTGACTGGTGGGATTCCCTATGCAATGCTCATGTCGACCCGGAGACGATCACTTGGACTGAGTTCAAGGAGAGTTTTCGCTCTCATTACATTCCTGCTGGTGTAATGATGCCCAAGAGACAGGAGTTTGAAGGTCTCCGCCAAGGACAGAGAAACGTGAATGGGTATCTCAACAAGTTCACACAACTGTCCCGGTATGCCCTCGAAGATGTCAACTCAGACCAGAGGAAGCAATACCTGTTCATGAGAGGGTTGAACAATGAGATCCAGGTTCAGCTCCTCAACAATGACTACGCGAGCTTTCAGAAGCTGGCTGACAAGGCTATAGTGGTTGAAAGCAAGATCCGAGAGATCGAGCGAGAGTGCAAGAGGAAGATGCCATACCAGCCCCAAGGGAGCAACGTACGACCTCGGTACATGCCCTCGGCTGCACCGCAGTATGGATCGACCACTCCTGCATACCGCCCTAGTCAGCCACCACAGCAACGACCCATTGCACAAGCACCTCGTGTGCCCTTGCCTCCTGTGCCCCGACCTAACATGGGCGCTCCTGTTCAAAAACCCCACCCCAACGTACCTACTGCCGTAGGCAACAGGGCATGCTTTGCATGCGGGGAAACAGGACACTTCGCAAGCCAATGCCCGAGGAGAGGCCCTGAACAGCAAGGCAACATGCCCAAGCAGAACCCGCGACCGAACGAAGGGGACAATCAAGGAAACAGTGGACAGCAGAACTATGCTCGCGGCAACGTGAACCATGTCTCTGCTGAGGAAGCACAACAGGCGGAGGACGTCGTAAGTGGTATGTTCTTTGCCAACTCCAGCCCAGCCACCATCTTATTTGATTCTGGAGCATCACATTCCTTCATATCATCCAAGTATGTTGCAAAGCATAATCTACCCATATCACACTTAAAATGCGCTATGTTAATTAATTCTCCCGGTGGAGAGATGAGGACTAACACAGTATGCCCGAAAGTAAGCCTTAAAATAAGGGGGGTAGACTTCCTTGCCAACCTCATTGTCTTGGATTCCCAAGGGATTGGCATAATACTCGGGATGGATTGGTTAAGCAAGCACAATGGGGTAATCCAATGTGCTGAAAGAAGCGTGCAGTTGACAAATGAGCACGGTATTTGTGTCGAGTTTGAGTCAGCCCAACAAACAACCGAAAAGGCAATCTTGAACCACGTCGAAGGAGCAACATTGGACAGCATTCCAGTGGTTCAAGAATTCTCGGACGTGTTTCCAGAGGAGCTTCCATGTGTGCCACCTGATCGGGACATTGAGTTTGCCATTGATTTGGTACCCGAAACTGCACCCGTAGCAAAGAGACCCTATAGGATGCCCGTCAATGAACTAGTAGAACTCAAGAAGCAAATTCAGGAGCGGTTGGAGAAGGGTTTTATACATCCAAGCTCGTCACCATGGGTTGCTCCTGTGCTCTTCGTGGACAAGAAGGATGGGACCCAAAGGATGTGCGTGGACTATAGGTCTCTCAATGAGGTAACAATCAAGAATAAATACCCTCTGCCCCGTATAGAGAACCTATTCGACCAAATGAAAGGAGCCCGAGTGTTCTCCAAGATTGATCTTTGGTCGGGATACTTCCAACTGAAGATAAAGCCCTCCGATATACCCAAGACTGCCTTTCGAACACGGTATGGTTTGTATGAATATACCGTCATGTCTTTTAGGTTAACAAATGCACCCGCATACTTCATGTACCTTATGAACAAGGTTTTCATGGAGTACTTGGATAAGTTCGTCATGGTTTTCATCGATGACATTATGGTGTATTCAAAAAGTGAGGAGGAGCATGAAGAACATTTGAAATTGACCTTGCAGAAAATGTGCGAGCATCAATTGTATGCCAAGCTTAACAAGTGTCAATTTTGGCTAAAGGAGATATCGTTCCTAGGCCACATTATCTCCGAGGAAGGGGTATCGGTTGATCCCGGGAAAGTGGGAGATGTTCTGAAGTGGAACCAACCGCAAAACATGAAGGACATTCGGAGTTTTCTTGGAATGGCTGGATACTACCGAAGGTTCATCAAGGACTTCTCTAAGATAGAAAAGCCTATGACGGAGTTGCTAATGAAGGGAAAAGCCTTCCAATGGACACCAGCATGCCAAGAAAGTTTTCAGGAGCTCAAGAAAAGGCTAACCACAGCACCAGTTTTGGTATTGCCGGACGTGAGCAAGAGCTTCGACATATATTGTGACGCATCTAGACAAGGGTTCGGATGTGTGCTCATGCAAGAAGGACAAGTGGTAGCCTATGCCTCACGACAATTAAAGAAGCACGAGCTTAATTATCCTACACATGACTTGGAGCTAGCAGCAGTAGTGCATGCATTGAAGATTTGGAGACATTATATCCTTGGTCATCGATGCAAGATCTATACGGATCATAAAAGCCTCAAGTACATATTTACACAAACGGACTTGAATTTGAGGCAACTTCGATGGATGGAACTCATCAAGGATTACGATGTTGGAATCAACTACCACCCTGGGAGGGCCAATGTAGTAGCCGATGCATTGAGCCAGAAGGGAGCATGTCACCAACTCACGGTTCGGGAGCTACCACTCGAACTATGTAAGGAGTTCAAACGGTTACACCTCGGATTCTTGAACAACATGGAAGTGATGGAGATCCACTCTTCATTAGAGCAAGAGATAAGAGAAGGCCAGGCAACGGATAAGGAGATCAAGGAAAGGATCCGACAAGGAATAGAGAAGGATTTCAAAGAAGATGAGAAGGGCGCGCTTTGGCTAGGAAAAAGGATTTGTGTGCCTAACGTAAAGCACATCCGCGACATGATATTAAAAGAGGTGCATGATTCACCCTATTCCATACATCCCGGAAGTACCAAAATGTACAAGGACTTGAGGACTTGTTATTGCTGGGATGGTATGAAAAGGGATATAGCCGAATACGTTGCCCTATGCGACACATGCCAACGGGTGAAGGCCGAACATCAAAGACCCGCTGGATTGTTGCAACCCTTGAAGGTACCCGAGTGGAAGTGGGAGGACATCAATATGGATTTCATCATCGGATTGCCACGTACTCAGTCGGGTTATGACTCCATCTGGGTTATCGTGGACCGATTGACGAAAACCGCCCATTTTCTCCCTATAAGGGCCAAGTTCAATGTTGCACAATTAGCCGAGTTGTACATGGAGCAGATCGTGTGCCGTCATGGAGTCCCGAGGAGGATAGTCTCAGATCGAGGTTCTCAGTTTACCTCTAGATTCTGGAGGAAGCTGCAGAAAGCTATTGGTACACGACTGGATTTTAGCTCCGCCTATCACCCACAAACCAATGGACAAACCGAAAGGACAAACCAAAATTTGGAGGACATGTTGAGAGCTTGCGCCTTGAAACGTGGGCGTAGTTGGGATAGGATTTTACCGTACGCAGAATTCTCCTATAACAACAGCTATCAAGCTAGCTTGAAGATGTCGCCTTTTGAAGCATTGTACGGTAGAAGGTGTAGAATACCGCTGTTTTGGAACGAAACCGGAGAGAACCAGGTGTTTGGATCCGAAGTGCTACAAGAAGCTGAAAAGTAAGTCCAAACGATATGGGAGAACTTAAAGGCTGCTCAGTCACGACAGAAAGGCTATGCGGACAATAGGCGAAGGAAGCTGACTTTCGAAGTAGGAGACTTCGTATACCATAAGGTATCACCTATCCGTGGCCAACGACGTTTCAACGTCAAAGGCAAGCTAGCATCTCGCTACATCGGACCATTTAAGATTTTGGACAAGCAAGGAGAAGTAGCCTATCAACTAGAGCTCCCAACATATCTCTTCGACGTACATGATGTGTTTCATGTATCCCAGCTCAAGAAGTGTTTGAGAGTACCAGAGGAGCAAGTACCAATGGAAGAGCTTGAACTTCAAGAGGACCTGACTTATTCGGAACACCCTGTCTGAATTTTGGACGTAAAGGAAAGGGTCACAAGGAACAAAGTGATCCGATGGTGCAAAGTACAATGGAGCTATCATACCGAAGCTGAAGCCACATGGGAGCGTGAAGAAGACATCAAGGCAGAATTCCCTCATCTGTTCTCTACAAACGAATCTCGAGGTCGAGATTCAATTTAAGGGGGGTAGATTTGTGATACCCTCATTTTTGTTTTCTGCATGTATTCATGTTTCATGTAGAGAAAACATTTTAAAAGAAGAGAGGACAGAGAAAGAATTAAAAAGATAGCCAAAAAGAGCAAAAATCCAGTTCACCAAGAGTGCCGAAGACAACTCTCGCGGCCTGCTGGCCACGTGGCACCTTCGGAGCTCATCCCCGCAAAGGAGGAGAGGTCCGACCCTGTGAGACACGTGTTGCCCCCGGAGCTAGCCTCTGCGGAGAAGCGAAGACAGTTCCGCAGGACATGTGTCACCTTCGGAGCTAGTCACCGTGGAAATAAGAGTACCAGTCGCGTGGGATACGTGTCAATCTCGGAGCTCACCTCCGAGAGATCCGGTTCTATTGGACACGTGTCGCCACCGGGGCTCATCTCTGGGAGGTCCGTCACTGTTGGACATGTGTTAGCCTCAGAGCTCGCCTCTGAGAAGAAAGGAAGTCTGGCGCTGGTAGGATACGTGGCACACTCGGAGCCACCTCCGGAGAGAGGGAAGGTCCGGCACTGACACGTGGCGTGTGCGGAGCCACCTCCGAATAGAGATGAGGTCCCGACCACCAGGATACGTGGCGCACGCGGAGCTCACCTCCTAAGGAGAGGTAGGTCTCCCTCGCTTGACACGCTGCACAACCGGAGCTTGTCTCTGCGGAAAGGGGGAGACCAGGCCCCAGTGGACACGTGGAGCTTCCGGAGCTCATCATCGCGGAGATAACGAGTTTTGGATCGGTTTTTGGATTCTGTATGTGTAGAAATACCGGTACGGAGAGGAAACCGACCTGAATTCCACAATATTACCGCACCAAATCAACTAAAGATAAGTTGTTAAGATTCAACGACAAGTTGAATAGGACTCTTATTCGAAGTCCAATCATATTAGAACACTTTCTTCCCGATTATAAATAGAACCCAGAACCTTGGCCGAAACCACAAACTTCTTTTCCAAACTCTCGAGCCGACGACTTAGAGCCCTAGCCCCAGCTCGGCGAGTAAACCCTTCGCCGGAGTTCGGTCAAGAGATATCGCCGGAAGAGAGCCCCTACGATCTATCTGATAGGAGAAGGACCTCGAGACTAAGAAGAACATAAGAAGGACAAGCTCAGGTAGCTACCTACGACGGACTACAACAACAAGATTTTGAGCAACCGGAACAGCCAGAACAAGGCAAGTGCCCCTTGACCATATTGATCCTATGTTTTGGGAAACTGTTTTGTTTTGCTAAAAGGTGTGTGTGCTGAGTCAAACATGATGGGAAACCCTTTTATAGGAGTTTACTAGTTTTGGTTAAACCACCCTTGTCGCCAGGGAAGTTTATGAGTCGGGTATGGTTTTTACTTTTATGCTTCGCTGAGTCCATGGGATATGGGAAGCGAGATGGATGTATCTAGCTAACTGCACTCGTAACGATAATGAGAAATTGATGTTGTTAATGAACATGGATCAGAGGGAGATCTAGGCAAGACTGGGTTTGTGAATGAGGTAGCATGAGATGGTGGTTTACTTGTCATAGATCTAAGGACCGGTTCATGTGAGCACATGCCAGGATAACAGTGCCACCACAAGGCCAAGTATGGGTGCGGCTTAGCTGAGTAATTAGGTAAGTTGCTAGATTGTTATGGACCGTGGAAGGCACGGGGAATGGGACTCGAGTGAGGACTGTCCTGGGAACTGCATGGCACAAGAGGGGCCCGTGGGTGGGAGAATTGGAGATTCTAGCCTACCGGTGAAACCTTAGTGAGTCCATACACTAGTAACGACTTTGTAAAGGCCATTTTGTGATCTCTTGGCCATACACCGACGGTTGTGTACTGGTATAATGGAGGTTCTGCAGCCGCCGACGGGTGACGAAATCACAAACTTGTGGGTAAAGAGGTGCAAACTCTGCAGAGTCTAAAACTATCATGATAGCCGAGCTTACGTTCATGAGCGCCTGGCCAACTTCCATGATTAGTTGGATGGTTATTTTGGGATGGTTATTGTTATTGGTTATGGTTTCGTTTTGGTTTGGTTTCGGGACTGTTGAGTCCGGGTGATAAGATTGGTTGCATGACTGTTGAGTCATGACAACGAGGTTGGTCTCGGTGTGAGACGGAATTGTTTATGAGATGAAATGGTCACGAATACAAGATGGTATTCGTGAGATGGTAGCGGATACGAGAAGGTATTCGTGAGCAAAAATGAGGTTGATTAATGTCTGGTTGGGACGTGGAAGGTAACGGAGGTATGATTGGTACATGTTGGGATTACATTCGCTTAAAGATAAGTTGCTGTTTTATTATGGTTTTGATAAATAACTTTGCTTTCTGCAATGAGCCTTTTTATACCTACCTTGTTGTGAGCTACATACCATATTTTCCCGCACTTGCTGAGTACACCATTGTACTCAAACTTGCATTATTATTTCATCATCAGCAACAGGAGAAGATTACTATGAAGATCAAGTGGAGCATTAGGCATGTAATCTGTCCTCAACTTTGCCTGTGGGGATGGAGTAGAGATGGAGCCACTGCTGCTTAGAGTTGCTTCCGCATTAGTTAGAGGACTTCCGCTGTGAGCATGAGTCCAAGACTCATGAGACATTGTAATAAACTCTGTTATTCGTGGTCATATATATTCTGAAATTCAGTTTGTGGATGATGTGTATACGTGTGACAAACATCCTGAGCACACTTATGCATCAGTTCTCGGTTCCGTGGTTTTCCACAGAATTGAGGGCATCACACACGTAAATCTTCGTGTTCATCTCACCATCATGCTGTAAAAGTCTGAAAAATGCAAAGTTAATAAAGTGAATTTTGATTCTCCTTTGTGTTTGGAATGCATGAAAATGGGACTTACAAAAAATTTTATATACATGATGATGCACATGGCTGTCCAACCAAACGAGCTCTCACGTTCCTTTGAAATGTGTTACACCAGGGTTGGATAAACACCATGTGTAAAGTTCTCATGTGTAAGAGGGGGTTTAAATTAAGATTTGAACTCAATTGTTCCCCTCAAGTTGCTGCCAAAAATTTGGAGCACACATGTATCCTCAAATCTTTGAATGCGAGGAAAGTCAGGGTGGCCACATTCTGATTTCAGAGTGGGCTAAAAAGGAGTTAAACATGATCATTTCCAATGTGAGCTGAATTCAAATTTGAAAGTGAACTTCACACTGGATTTGGTTTAGTCAAATTTCCGCCCACGTGTAAACTCCCGAAATATCAGATTGAGGGGATTTACATGAATGAAGACCTTTTGGAAACGTTTGGAGGATAAGAAGACGAGTAAAGGGGGTAGACCCCACATGTCATTGGGCTGCTTTAACTTGCTCCCGAAGACTTCCTCTGTTCGGTGTCGAACACCACCCGAGCCTCCTCCGAGCGCCACCGAGGGCAGCCACCTCCAGCTTCTTGCATCGAGCTGTCAACCTGCTCATGGCTTCGACACCTCACGGCGTGATCCTCTCACTCACCAACCGAGCTGCAAGCGGAGGCCACCTTCTCGCTGTTTTCGTTGTGCTGGCGACCAGCTCGTGGGATTGAGTAGCTTCCAACGTGATCTTTTGCTCATAAAAACAGCAACCCCAGGTGTTATTTTTCCCTCGCACAGGAACGGAACCGAGAGCGCCGAATTTAAAATTTTGAATACAACAGAGGGTTAACTCTACAGTAATCAAATTTGGTTTGTAGAAATTACTGCGAACTTCTGAATTTGATGTATGGAGCCACTGTTGTTTGCGAGGGGGAAAAACTTCGGCAGGACCCACAGGTCAGTGGAACAGAGGAAACATTTGAGTTTGCTACTGTGTGAGCTCGACACCGACGCGCCGCACTCTCCACCGAGCTGCCTCTGTGGTTGCTCACTGAGGCGGTTTCCTTCGGCTGCACGATAGCCTTCGAAGTGCACAAACCAATTCCTCTTTTCCCTGCTCGGCCACTCCAACATGCAGAAGCTCGCTCACACGCTCGAACCGAAGACAGGAAAACGCCACTCTCTGCTCTTCATCGTCGATTGGCCTCCGGCCACTGCAGCAACCAGCTGAGCCGACTAGGAGGTGCGCCTGCCTCCACTGGACGTCATCCACCCTTCCTCAGCTCGTCCCCGGCCTCCCCTCGCTGTGCCCGATCTATTCTTCACCGGCAAGACAGAGCACGTCGCACCATCGCTGCACCTCGCCTTCCGGCCGCTCCAACGCCTCTCCCGCACGTCCAACACCTCCCTAAGGTGCGCCAAGGTGTGTAGATCATGCTACCGCAGTCCCCTTGCCCTTCCCCATCGCTGGCTCGCCAGGAATTTAGGTTTTGGCGCCGGTACACGTGAAGAACAGCCCCAAACCAAAACTGTAAATTCGTCCAACGTGGTTGATCATCGGTTCTACAATTCAAGCCACAAAAACTAGTGATTCTAGCGCCCTCCCACGCCAAATACCGCAGCAAATTACCCACCACACGCCCCGGGCGACGAGAAATCGCCGGCGGCGGCAAAAACGGGTCAGTCCTCCGGTGAACGCTATTTTCCGGTCATTTGCTGCAAGGTTTAGCATGCGTTCCATGTTCCCCGATCATTGGTGATGCTTTAGGGCAAGGTAGCTCGCCGGGAGATGCTTCGGACGCACCAGAACGCGTTGATGCCGAGCTCCCGAGCCGCCCCACCGGTGCCGACCTGTTTTCGGCCGTTTTCATGCGTGGAAACCTTGCCCGGCAGCTGCGCCATGTTCCAAGGAGTATGTAGGACCAAACCGGAGCTAATTAGGTGGAGAAATGAGGGAGAACGAGCCACGCCACGATCTGTGCTGGTGTGCACGCGGGTCTCTAGCGGGAGGTTGAAGAAGGACCTGACGAGTGGACCCCCCTGTTAAGTATCAGTGTAGGTTTTAAACAGAGAGCTATCAAAGTTTGAAAAATTCATAACTTTATGTAGAAAACTCTAAAAAGGGTGAGACCAATTTTGTTTGAATCCTTAGGAGGAGTACTTCACACAGAAACAAATTGCATGCTATGAAAATTCTCAGGAATTTCTGTAGAATTGTTTTTATTAAATCCTTTAGGGATTTATTACAGGAGCAATTCTTTATGAAATATTCCCAAATTTGGGCATCTAGTCCTTTTCATAGTGCCTGACCTCCAGTAAAAATTTTAGGATTTTTGGAGCTTATTTAGAGGGCTTAATCAGTAGGTTATCTCAGGATTAAATAAATTAGCTAAAAATCATAGAATTGATTTCCAGAAAAATATTTCAACCTTCATACCTCCATAACTTTCTGTAGGGATGTCTAAAATTTGTGAAACAAATTTTGTTGGATTTCTATCAGTCATTACTTTGCATAAATGCAAAGAAATTGATCTGAAGATCTCTGGATATTTCTCCAAGATTCGGCAAAGTTAAATTATTGGGAATTTAGTCCAGAATATCTCTGTTATGGAATTTCTTCAAAATTGGCCAGGAAGTTCCTCATGACATTACTGATCTCCAGTAAAAATTTGAGCTTCATTGGAGTTCATTTGCTAGGTTAAATTACCTTCCAAAGTTCAGCCTTTATTTGGAAATTCAAATTTAAACAGAAACTTTTCAGAACTCCTGTCCAACTTCAAAAATTCATATCTATCTGATGGCAGCTCCAAAAATGGTGAAACAAATTTTGTTAGAACCATGGAGACTTACCCTAATCAGATCTTCCACTATTAGCTATGTCAAAGCTCCTGAATTGGGCTCAAAATTCAGAGAAGCATTGTACTTGTAGAAATTTTAAAGACTACATTGTGCAATGACATGTCTCCAAATTTGGCTCAAATCATCCTTAGAGAGTCTAGTATTCCCTGTAAAAATCCCAAAGCCAATTAAGGATCCTAAATAGCAATAGCTATGAATAGAAGTCCAATTCTCATAAATCATTAATACTTATACATATATTTTGTTACATTTTATAATAGTGACCGAAGTTGAGGACGCACCGGAGCCCTTGGATGTCCTTCCACCAGAAGCTGACTTCCCCTTTAACTCGCAACCAGGCAAGCCCCGGTTTGCACTTAAGTACCTTTTATAAAATTCTTTATTTGTATCACTTATGTCTAGGGTGAACGTTTGCATTAGAGTTAAGGTGATTGAAACCCCACTTGCATAACCTTTTAAGTCCTATGAAGGGTTGGGTAGCTTACAGAGCCGACGAGTAGACAAGGCCCTTCTAATATGCTTAGGACCTCGGTAGAAGTCGAGTAGTTGGAATCTACTCGCGAGGTAAGGTTTATCACACGGTTTGGTCAGAATAGGAAATGGCTTAAGAGTGGTGAAAATGAGACCCAGCAGGGGGGATAGGAAGCAGTGAGCGGAGGTCTCACGTGCGTAGCCCTGTTGGTATCGATTGAGGACCGAGTCGTTTGCGGTCCTGCTGAACAAGTATCGAACAGTACCGGATGGCATACTGACATAAGCAGGAAACCGATGTAAATGGTTAACATGGGTGCTGAGGCTTACCCAACCGTAAACAGGAGTGGGTTGAGGGTAGCAAGGTGTAAATCTGCCGGTGGGCACAGTCACGCTCCACGCGGGGACCTCCTACCCATTACAGATGGACCGGTTCGGCATTTGGATTGCCTTTGAAAGGTGGTTGCATACAACAGAGTAGGAAGGGGTGTGGAATCACGCTTCTGAAAGTGGGTGTATGCAACGTGTTGTCCGGGTGTCTCCTGATTGCAATCACCGTCCCTCGCGGTTATTTGAGTACCGCTTGTTCACTGTTTCGTGACGTAGTAAGAAGTAAAGTAAGCTAGTGGAATGATAATATGCTGTGATGATATATTAATGTTTTGGAAACCATGTTTGCTGTAGATGTAAAAGTCCCAAAAATGTGTATGAATAAAAACTAAGGTTTGAGTTCATATGTGTGGCAATGACACGAAAAGTGGGACTTTCTAAAACTTTTCTTCATGCAAGGTAATACATGGATGACCATCCAAAATGAGGCTCACATTTTTTTAAAGTGTTGAACCAATAAGGAGTTAAATACTTCTTTGCATGTAAGTGTAAAATTCAGATTTTAAATTCAAAGTTCACACATGGGGTGGTCAAGGACTTTGATTAAAAATGCAGCCAATTAGATGGAATTATAGGGAGGAGTTTTGATCACCAACTTCCTATTTGTAGGGTGGGCTCAAAAGAGAGTTAAAGAGAAGAAATTGCAAATTCTAAACCAAATTCAGATTTAGTCTTGCAATTTCAAACTGAATTTGAGGAATTCAAATTCTAGCCACCCTTTTTAAACTCAGCACTTTGGGGATTGAGAGGATCAGCTTGAGAAGATATTTGGGGAGGAAATGTGGAATGGGACCCACATGTCATAGAGATGAAGAGGCTGCCTTACTCACTAAGTTTTGCTCTCGGTGGGAAATTTTCCCGAGCAGCTCACGAGCGCCACAGAGGAGCTTGCCGCGCCAGCTCCTGCTGCCGGTCTCCACACGCTGGCGCCCCGAGGTCGGTCCTGACCGCGTCTTTTATGTGATTACGTGCTCCCTGGCCGAAGCAAAGCGCAGTTGCCTTCCTCTCTCGCGAGAACGTCGAGCAACCCGAGCTTCTCCCCTCCGCCTCTCGGTCCGATCGGAAGAACGGCAAAACCACCGCGCCTCTTCTTCCCCTGAGCTGCTAAACATCGCCGCGAGCTCGACCTCCACCTCCCTGACCCGCAAGCAAGCGAGCTGCGGTCCCCAGTGCCCGAGAACAACCGCAGCTGCGGCGACCGAGTTCAAGAAGGTGATCGGGCGCTCGTGGACAGCCCTCCACAGGAGGTTTCACGGCCGAGCAATCACAGCTACGGACGCGCACGGGTGCGGTGCTGCTCTCAGCCCAAGCTCAGGCCGTGCCGCGAGCTATCGACGGCGAATTTCGAGGTTTTGCTCCGGCGAACTCATTCCGAGCTTCCGGTATGATTCTTTCGGATTCTTGCCCTCTGATTCTCCTTAAGTCGTCAAATTTGGCACAGAGAAGCTGGACTAGCCGGCGGTCATATCCTCTTTAGCATCCGTGGCATGAAACTAACAGGGAACCACGAATTTTGAGCTCTACCGAGCGTGATCGCGGCGAATCCATTCGGTCGCACAATGACAGCCTAGTTCCAGCCATTTCCGAGCTAGTTTAGGGCCGTGCCGATCTTCCTAGAGGTACGCTGGTGCTGTAGGGCTCGTCGGCACAAGTTTTGGAGGACTGGAGACCTCGGGCGACGCTGCCGGACTACCACAGAGGCAGTTACACGTCGCCGGCCATTTTCCGGCCGTCGGCAGCCCAAGCAAACCTCACAGCTGTGTTCCTCGATGCCCAAAACCCCTTGGCGGTGAGTCCGAGTTCGGATGGTGGCCGGAAACGGCCGGCCGGCGAGCATCGGCGAGCTCCGGCGAGGGGGAGAGCGCGGGCGCGGGGAGGGAGCCCAAGGAAGAAGAAGACGGGTGGGTCCCGTCTGTCAGCAGCAGAAAATTTAAACCCGGGATCGGGTCTGGCTGGATCCTGTGTGCTGGCGCGCAAAACCCCGTGGCTTCGTTTCTATTGGCTGGGATTCAAAACAGTGGGTCCAGCCAAATTTCCAGTAGGAAAACAATTCCAGAGTTGGCTCAATCTTTAGAAATTCATAGCTCCTGGTAGAAACCTCCAATTTGAGTGATTCCACTTGGGTTGGATTCATATCTATAAGTTCTATCCAAATATGAACTCAGATTTGTATGAAAGTTAATATTTTATTCTGGAAATTTTTTTGAAGGTATTCAGAAAAAAATTATTGTGGGAGTTTGGATTATCCAAAAATCCCCAAATTTTACCAGAATATTCTTTAGCATATTGTTGACCTTCTAGCAAATTTTCAGCCCATTTGAAGATCATTTGAATAGGAATTTGCTAAATGCAAACTACTGTGCTCAAAAGATTCCAGAAACATTTTCAGAAAATGTTTTCCACTTCAAAAAATCTATTCTGGGCAATCCATAGCTCTAAAAATCATAGGAAAATTTAGGCAAGCTCTCTGAGACATACTTGGAATTGTGGTCCACTTAATTGGGCATGAAAATGCACCTTACTTCAGAATTAATTCTTTTGAGTAGGAATGCTTAAAGAATTGTTCTGGGAGAACTACTCAAGTAAAAGGGCTGAATTTTGGACCAGATTACTCTCACATGATCAAGAACGAACATGTAAATTATCAGCCAAAGATGAGTCCTTGAACTCCCTGTTCTTATTCTCCCTACTCATGTATAGGGAAAATACATAAGAGACATTGTGAGAATTATGGAGGACATAATATGACTCCACATTAGCTGCAATTTGGCAAGCTAAATCTTTAGGTAGTATAGAACCTGCTGTAAAAGTTTTGAGGCCATTGGAGTTCTTATTCTTCAGTTGCACTCAAATCTTTTCAGCTTCTCTATTATGTTCATTAGGGAAAAATAATTAGTGTATAGCTAAGGCCTTGAGTTCAATTTAGTTTATTTTTGTTTCTTTGCACAACAGAGGCAAACCAAGCCATTCTTGGCTTTTCCACATGACCTCTGTTCCTAAGAAAGTAATTCTATAACTTCTTTCCATTACATTATATAAAACATATGCATATGCATTTCAATAGGAACCACAACGAAGGGAATTCAAAGGAGTGATTCATTGAAGTGGATAAGGCTCCGGAGAATCAAGGGTGGATCTGCAAGGACACTAACTGTTATATACGACTACCCTGCAAAACAGGCAAGCTCCGGTTTACATTTAACAGCTGTTAAGTTTTTGTTTTGTATTAACTTTTGGTCAAGATATGAACTGTGCATTAGGTCTAGTGTTTGATACTCCTCTTGCATAGCCAAATGACCCATGGAGTATTGGGTAGGTGTCTTTCACCGTGTAGAACTGCCATACTTAAGTACGGTTCGGTAGAAGTCGAGTGGTGAGATGCTACTCGCAGATTTTTAGGAACAACAGGGGCATACGGGATTGGTTCACAAATGAATTAGCAAGTTAAAGTTGAGACCGGAAGGTTGTAGGAGCAGCAGGACATAGGGGCCTGGGTGCTATAGACCTGTTCGTGTCGGTCAAGGACCAATCCGTATGCGGCCCTGTTGAACAAGTTTGAGTTGTGTACCGGACTCATGCTGGCTATATGGGACCCAGTAAACCGATGTACCTCGGGAAGCTGTCGTTGGGACTTTTCGGGTCGCCTCAGGCGGACGGCCGGTGTGCAGTATGTGGGGAATATTCTCATGACATCTCACGTCGGAAGGTGCACCATGAGAGTAGCTACTGTACGGGGCGACTTGATCGATTCAGCGGGGGTGAAACGGGGGGAAAGGCTGCCATGTACGACGTCAGTGATGGTTGTTGTAGGCAACGTCGAGTACGGGCGTACGTGTCGTGTAGTCCGGGTGTTATTGATTTGAATCACCGTTGCTCGCGGAATGGACCGAGCATACTTGTTCTCACAGTCGTGACGTAGTAAGAACTTGCATGAGTAAGGAACTAATCATTTTGATGTGAAGTATTATTCTACCTTTGTATTGGATCTTAATGAATAGGCTAGTGCAAACTCGATTCTTTTATGCCATGAGCAATTTTTATCGGGGGAAAGCGTTTCTTGTTTGATTGTGGACTCCCGATGTGGCGTGCCCAGGGATTACTTAAAATGCTGCAATTAATACCTGAAAGTAAGGATTCACTTTTAGGCGAGTTTAATTATGCTTATGTCATCCTATGTTAGGTTCATAACCTCACTTAGAGTTTCATGTTTAGGGTGACGGTTAAGTCTTGCTGAGCGTTATGCTCACGGATGCTATCCGAGTTGTTTTGCAGGTAATTGACTCGATGCTTATGAGAAGGTGTGCCGATGAGACTCGGGAACCTCCGAGTGCTTACTCAAAGAGCATCCTCGCCGCTGCAGATTGTCTTCGTGTTGCTAGTAAGAAACGTCCGCGGGCTGGACTGTTTCCTTGTTGCTAGTTTAGATATGAGTCGTGAGAGTGATAGTCTTCCGCTGTAGTTTACTCTGATATAACTAGTTGTAAAACCTTCTTGTATGCTTACGCTAAACTATTTATGTAATATGATGTGTGTTTATCGACCCGTGTGCTGTTGGGTGCCGCATAACACGGCACCACCCGACGATGTCCTGTGGTCCCCCACAGCATGGTATCGGAGCTGCGTTGGGAACAGAGCATGGATTGAGCATCATATTATGTCAAAAACTTAGGATACGGTGAGATAACGGTGCTAGGCCCACATAAGGACTATTATTAGCATATAATGAAGGTGGCAAGCTAACTTATGTGTTATGTCGGAAAATCGTGCATCTCGGGACGTCTCTGTCTTGGGGTGTGCACGTATGCGCTGTCCACCAGTGCGCACAAGCTGAAGGGTGGAGCCTCACAGGTGGCAGGTAACCCGACCCGCTTTAGTATCCTCTACGACTCTTCATGTCGTTTGGGGTATTCGAGCAACGTCTGTCCCGGGCGTGCGTGGTGCAATTTGGGAGACCCCATCACGTGGTCGGTAATGTGAACATGTAGCTCAAGGCGTGCTTGGCTTGAGAACACCTGGGCGAGTGATGACGGCCGGGTGTACGAACTATATGGATACCGGGTTCGATGTGCAGCCGAACCTGATGATTGAGTGTGACTTATGTAGGTACTAACCACGAAAACCTTAGTGCGTGTAGAACACGTTTGCGAGTGACCTTTTTAGTGCCACCTAAGGATACGTATATGC
The DNA here is from genome assembly GCA_030760725.1 of Neostapfia colusana. Taxonomy (NCBI): domain Eukaryota; kingdom Viridiplantae; phylum Streptophyta; class Magnoliopsida; order Poales; family Poaceae; genus Neostapfia; species Neostapfia colusana. The sequence goes on from JASWHV010000015.1 coordinate 62,342,787, forward strand.
CGGTGTAATCCGGTTAAGTTTTTCTTTGGTGAGGCAACGTAGTACCGTCATATGTCTTACGGTGCATCGTCACCGTACTACACTGGATAGTATTCTTACCTATGAAGAAATCATTCATGACTAACATCCAAACAAAAAAATGGATGTGATAAAGCACATATTAGTTACTGAGCTCTTCATTTGAACTAAGTTTCAAAGAAGAGACTTGTTAGGCTTCTTTTGATCTCAAGGACAGAGTGATCTGTTCAGACAGAAATTTTTCTGGGCTTTAACAGAGCGTAACTCTGATTAGCTTGACCCAATGGAGGTGTTTGATGCAGTTCTGGAAAGGTTATTAAGTGCTCTACAACTTTTATGTAGAACTCCAGAGCCAAATCCGACACCAACTTGGTTGAATGTCCAGATGAATGCAAACTGTTCAGAAAACAGAGCAGCTGCAAACTTCTCTGGATGTTGCTGTAAATTAGCCGTCACAGTCTGTAGAAAAATTTCTAAGGGTCATATGATACACCGTTGGAAAGGTTAGGAAATTTGAAAAAAAAATTTTGTTCATAGTATGTTCAGGATTGTACCCCATTCGTATGTAAAACTGTGATGAAAACAGCCACATACAAAGGAGGTGCTGGCAAAATTTAGCCAGAAAATTCTGTCAACTTTGAACAATCCTAACTTTTGTTCCAGAAATGATCCAGAGGCATGTGAGTACTCGAAGGAAAGATACTGAAGTTAACTTTAACTTTGGTATTCGACTTGAGTTATGAAAATGCTAGTAACTGGATCAAATTTTGAGTTAAGTACAGAAAGGTCTGTTCTGTACAGAATAAGGGACTGAATATGTTGGCTTTAGAAAGATGTGTAAATGTGAAATTTTGTTATGCTTTTATAAAGTTTTAGCATGTTCATGTTTTACATACTTTCACATACTGCTGAGATCAAGTTTTGACTTCCCTCAAAAATTTTCTTTTTGCAGTATGGTGCGTACTCACTCTCCGAGTAGGGCTGAAAGTTCTCGCCGAGACGGTGATGACCCTACTCCACCAGGGGCACCGCCATCAACGGTATGGGCGGATGTCATGGCTCAGATGGTCGAGTCAAGTCAAGATAACACCAGACTACTCCAAGCCTTGGTACAACAAGGTTTACTCCAACATGCACAACAGGACGTTCCACCTCGGAACGCCTATTTGGACTTCTTGGCGACACAACCGCCAATTTTCATGGAAGCCAATGAACCAGTGGAAGCTGATCAGTGACTTCGAGTTATGGAGTCCAAGTTTCGAGTGTTTGAGTGCAACGAACATCAGAAGACATTATTTGCAGCTCAACAGCTCCATGGAGCCGCCGGAAATTGGTGGTTTGCTCATCTCGCCACCGTTCCAGAAGGCCATCAAGTGGAATGGACGGAATTTCGTGAAGCATTCCGTGCTCATCACATTCCTATGGGTTTTATAAAGGCCCAACAGCAGGAATTCAGAAACTTAAAGCAGGGGGACATGAGTGTCCTCGATTATGTCAGACGATTCAACCTTCTGGCACAATATGCTCCTGCTTATGCGACGAGCGAAGCTGCAATGTGTGACTATTTTTTCTATGGCTTGAGTACCATACTAAAAGAGAAGCTAGCTTTGTTCAATCAAGGCAGTTACACCGAGTTGATCAGTGCTGCTCTGCTGCAAGGACAAGTGACGCTTGAGTGTCAAGCAGAGAAGAGGGACCGGGAGGATGTGCAAGAAGACACACCAGTCGTTCCTCGTAAATACCGTGTGGTGTATCACACACCATCCGATGAAATATGGCAAGCACCAGTGAGATCAACTCCGTACAGATTTCCTGCTCAAGAATCTTGTCTTGAAGCAACACCTTGGCCGCAGCAACGAATGACACCTGTGACATCATTGCTGCAACCAAGTACATCAACTTCTCCACCACAAGTCAACAAAGAACCGGGGAAACCTCCGTGTTCTTATTGCCACTGTTCAGGGCATTTTAGGCAAGAATGCCGGGAGAAGTTGGTGAACACCAGACAGCCATCATCATCAGGTGGTATGCCGCCACCTGCTCCAGTCAACATAACAGCATTGCAATCCGGGAGTGTGCAACATCTTGCTATTGAGGATGTCCCGGAGGGAGCACCGGTGTTAGCGGGCATGTTCACTCTCAAAGACGTGCCTGTGCTCATACTTTTTGATTCCGGTGCAACCCACAATTTTATCAGCAAAACATGCGTGGATCAGCACCAATTATCCACCAATACTCCCACAACGAGTTTCCTTATACGACCACCGGGAGGAAATATCTCTGCCAATCAGATTGTGTCCCGAGCAGCTTTATGTTTGGGCGGGAAAATATACCCAACATCGCTGATTATGTTGGATAGGCAGAAGATAGACATTATATTGGGGATGTCTTGGTTAAATCATCACGGTGCCGTTCTCAATATCGGTAGCCGGACTATCCAGATTGACTCGCCGATTCACGGACAGCACACGCTGTTTCTAGACAGTGAAGACCCAGATATGGTAGAGGCCTACCACACGGAAGCACTTAAGCTTGAAGATATTCCGGTGGTACGTGATTATCCCGACGTATTTCCCGATGATTTACCGGGCATGCCGCCCGAACGGGACGTCGAGTTTAAGATTGAACTGGCGCTGGGAACGACGCCTATCTCACGAAGGCCTTACAAGATGGCACCTAACGAGCTAGCGGAGTTGAAAGAGCAACTGAATGAACTCATGAGCAAGGGTTTCATCTGACCAAGTTCTTCACCTTGGGGTTGCTCAGCGCTGTTCGTTAAGAAGAAGGACGAAACACTACGGCTATGTGTTGATTACCGTCCTCTACATGCTGTCACAATCAAGAACAAATATCCTTTGCCACGCATCGACATCCTGTTCGATCAACTTGTGGGTGCAAAGGTATTTTCAAAGATGGATCTTCGGTTCGGATATCATCAAATCAAAATCCGACCGGAGGACATACCGAAGACAGCTTTCTCGACGAGATACGGACTCTATGAGTACCTCGTCATGTCATTTGGGTTAACCAACGCTCCGGAACACTTCATGTACTTGATGACGGAGCTGCTGAAGAAGGGCACTAAATACATGTGGAATGCAGCTTGTGAAGCCGCATTCAAAACTTTGGTGAAACATCTCACCACAGCTCCAGTTCTTGCTCAGCCGGACACGACGAAGCCATTCTATGTATACTGTGATGCATCCGGCATCGGTCTTGGGTCGCCTATGGGTCTCGTCAATTGCGAAACCACGAGCAGCATTATCCAACTCATGATCTTGAGCTTGCTGCAGTGGTGTTGGCGTTAAAAATGTGGAGGCATTATCTACTGGGTAATCTTGTTCACCTCTACACCGACCATAAAAGCCTTAAGTATATCTTCACGCAGAAGGAGCTGAATATGAGACAACGGAGATGGTTGGAGCTCATAAAAGATTATGAAATTGAGATCCACTATCATCCAGGAAAAGCAAACGTGGTTGCCGACGCGCTTAGTCGGAAAGCCCACGTTCACAGCTTAGTGGCTGCTAAGTTGGAAGCTGAAGAACCACTGAGGGGGCCCGACCTCCATCACGGGGCCGTGCTGCCTCGCCCGAGTTATCGCATTGGGTGGTGCCGTGTTATGCGGCACCCAACAGCACACAAATAAGGAATAATGTATTACATAAATCAAAGCGGAAACTTACAACTGTTCTTTGTAAATACTTTACATAAATTAGCTACAGCGGAAGTCTATAACCAGCTCACGTTGAATATCTAAGCACTCGAGAAGAGGTCCAGCCCGCGGACTCCTCTCGCTAGCAACACGAAGACTTGGCAGCGGCTAGGTTCTCTGAGTGTGACATGACTCGGAAGTTTCCGAGTCTCACCGGACAACCTTCTTTATAGCGTCGAGGTTTACCTGCAAAACCACTTATATAGCAAGAGTGAGCACAAAGGCTCAGCAAGACTTAACCGTCTCTCCTAAGACATGAAACTCTACATGAAAGTAACCTACGACTTAAGCCTGTCATTTGCGAAAAGACTCGCCTACGAGTTCATCCTTAACTTTCAGATTTTAGCCATAATAGTAGTGACCTTGTGCCCAGCAACATTGGAACTCCACAATCAAACAAGAAATGCTTCATTCCAATGTTACTTGTCCCAAGGTGAAAAATAAATTTAGTTTCCTCTATCTCTACTTCAAACATGGTTTTCATGCAATTTATAATTAGCATAACAACATTTAAAACTTTGTAAACTATTCCCACACAACTTGATTACTACGTCACAGCACAGTGAGCAAGCTGTACTCATAACCGCGAGGGACGGTGATTCGAATCAAACACTACCCGGATAACTCGACACATACGCCCGCCTCTGAAGACCCAACTCTGGCGTCCTTCGTTACGTCGTATGTGGCAACCTTTCTCAGGCTACTAAACTGTAGAACCGGTCACGCCGTCTCGGGCTCATAGGTCTAACGAGACGATGTGGTATGCCTCTACAATCTAGTGAACCTGGTACATCGATTTCCTGGTTCCCATATATCAGTAAGCATCCGGTACACAATTCAATACTTGCTCCCAGGGCCACATACGCTTCGGTCCTTGACCGACACGGGCAAAGCTACTCGACCAAGACCTCGTCTTGTCGCTACCTAACACTCCTGCCCGGTCTCATCTTTAGAAATATAAACTTTAGTTTGCCTCTCTTTCCAACCCCACTTATGTGATCCTAAAACAAAGCTCGCGAGTAGATTCCAACTACTCGTCTTCTACCGGATGTCCTAAGCTAGTTAGCATGGCATTCTTCTACAGCGGTGACCCTTTTCTACCCTCCACTCCATGGTTCATTTGGTCATGCATTTGGAGTGTAAAACATCCTGGACCTAATGCACATACAAACTCTATATCATAAATGTGAACAAAGTAAAAACTTTATAAATAACTTAAATGCAAACCAGACCTTGCCTTGGTTTTGCAGGTGACTAAAGTCAGATAAAATGAAGTTAGTTGCTGATGATGACTTGAATATCAAACACTGGCCTTCTTGCTCCTTGATTCAAGCTTTACCTTTCCTCCACTCTTCCACGTTTAAACACGGAACGTCGCTCGGTGGCCGCCGGCGAAATTTTCTTAAATTCTTGCTCGGTGTTTCACGGATTGCCTTATGGTTTGGGTGGAAGCAGCAGCGACCAGCAGTGCCCTGATGGCCGTCCTTGCTTGGGCATGACAATCCACGGAGCGAGCTGTCCGCGTGAATGACAAGCCGTGGTGGAGTTGGGTCGCCGTGAGAACGAACCATGCTAGGGCGAGGGAGGCCGGAACCCGGCTGTTTTCGCGCCGAGAACGTGAGAGGAGCTCCCTCAGGACCATTTTGCGGCTCAGTGGAGTGGTTGCGTGGGGTTCGGTTGGTTCCTGGCTGTTTCTCAGAGGCGGCAACGACTGCCGATTTCTGTTCTCGCGCGAGGGGAGAACACGAACTGTGTTTCGGCCACTGGAAGGGATCACGTCGAAGGTTAAGGGAGCCACGAGCAGCTCTCCAGGGCGGCCGATCCCGTGAGGCGGTGGCTCTGCGGTAGCTTCGGTGGCGCCCTGTGAACAACTTGATCGAGTTTGTGTCTGAACAGAGCCAAAACTTAGGCAGTAAGTCTCATCCTCTCATTGACAGTTGGGGCCCACAGCTCCCCCCCCAGCACCAAAAGATCTCCAAATTTTTGACACATTGCAAATTCAGCTATGAGGAGCTCGAATTCAAAGGCCAATTGGAAATTTGAAAATTTTTACTTCAGTTTCAAACTTGAATTCAAATTTAGAGGAAATTTACAAGTCCCTTTGATAATCATATCAAAGCATTTCCAAATTTTCTCAAAAATTGTCTCCCTCATAATTTGGACCTGAGGAATTCAAATATGTCCTCTGATCTTTGAGTTGGCCATTTCAAATACAAAATTTCAAACAACAGTTTGAATTTCCTTTTTTGGAAAGGGCCTTCTTTGCCTTGAAGTAAACCATTTAATTCAAACTGAATATTTAAGTCTTCTTTTGTGAAGACCCATTTGAATTTGGGTGGAAAACTTTGGTTTACTTCTAGCCCATGCTTGATCAACTTTAGTCTTAATCTGAACTTCACAAGTTCAGTTTGACTAAGCCCCTCAACTTTGAGTTTGAAGGTGATCTCAAATAATGCCTTGAACACATGGTATATGAGCTCAAAATTTCTCCAAATTTAGATCTTAAGCTCTTTAATATCTGAGGACTGCAAAGGTCATCTCACATATAGGCCTTTGGACCATCTGAACATGAATACTTTTCAAGGGTTCAAAAATGGGGTTTAACCTCCCTACCCTCTACTCATAGAGAATGTGCATATGAGTTAGATTTTTGGGAGTGAAATCCTTTCCCGGGTTGACATGTGTTCAGCAGGAGTTAAAGAAGATTTTAGCTCTTCCCACATGTCCATGTTTGAGTTTATCATTTTATGTGACATAACTCAAGTCATTCCCTTGTCCTAACATGCTTTAATTCAGCATGAACTCAACATGATCATAGTCCATTCCCTTTTGGCTCACCCTCAAATCAGAAAGTTGCCACCACATTCTCCTCAATTCAAATGTATGAGGCACCATGTGTATACAAAAGTTTGGCGGCAATTTGAGCTGAGCCTTTGGGTCTAAAGACCTTATCTTTATTCTTTATCATCCACATGTATGATTACACTTGATTTTATCTTCACCTTGGTCCAACTGATTCAAAGGCATGCTTGAACCAATGTGGTTGCACCTCATGCATACCATCACATGTGAGAAAGTTTTTGTAAGTCCCATTTTTCATGAACCAGAGACACGATGATGTTCAATCACACGTTTCTTTGCATCCACGTTTTTGAGACTTTTACATTCCTCCCCCCTTAAAAAGAATCTCGTCCCGAGATTCCAAAAGAAGAACGAGACGGGAGAGGTAATGCCAAGTGTTATGATGATAAAACTTCCAGATAGTTCATGCAGAGGTAATCTTTGCTCTCCACGTTGTTTCCTCCGTGGTATGATTACTCCACCCCACCTGGTAAAATCTTAATATCTGATTCCGGGTGTTCCGGATTCTTTTCCTCAATAGCCTGAACCGGTCGCTCAATATAGGTACGATCCGGCTTCAACTAGTCAAGTTCCTCGGTGTGGACAGCGATGGTAGCTTTAAAGTACTTCCGTAGCTGTGACATACGAAATATGTCCTGAACATCAGCAAGGCTTGCCGGTAGTTCCAGCCGGTAAGTTACGGTTCCACACATCTTCGTGACAGCAAGTGGGTCTAAGGCTCGGGGAGCAAAATCCCCCCTTTACATCGGACCGGTGAATTCCTTTCAGCGGAGACACGCAAAGACAACATGTTCTCCACCGTCGACATGCAACGGTCTATGCCTTTGACCATCGTGACTTTTCTTTCGGGATTGAACAGCCTCCAAGTTCGCTTCTACCATTCGAACTCGGACATTGTCTTTGTTGAATAACCAACCCTGATCCGTACTCTTCTGCCGTACTCACACCACTTCAGTGGTGTGCGACATTTCCGGCAGTATAGAGCTTCATATTACGAGGTATAACTATATGGTCTTTAAACCATAGAGTACCCTCATTGCCCTTTATAGTGACGGCATTGAGTGAATGAAAATCAACACTTAATCTTAGTGTCTCATTGTTCTTCTTAACGAACAGCGCAGAGCAACCCCAAGGTGATGAGCTTGGTCACATAAAACCTTTGCTCATAAGTTCACTTAGTTGCTCCTTTAACTCCGCTAGTTCATTGGGTGCCATCTTTTACAGCCTTCGCGAAATCGGTGTTGTTTCCGGTGTCAGTTCGATTCTGAACTTGACGTCTCGTTACCCGGCATGCCTGGTAACTCATCGGAAACGCATCAGTTCTTCACGCCCCACCGGAAACTCCTCGAGTTTAATCACTTCCGTGGGGTAGGCCTAGCTAGTCCTCTCTTCTGTACAGCATGGATTCTTCTGTCTTTACCCAGATTTTGATCAGTTTAGCAGCATTTTATAACTCAAGTCGAATACCAAAGTTAAAGTTAACTTCAGTATCTTTCCAACGAGTACTCAAATGCTTCCATATCATCTCTGGATCAAAAGTTATGATTTATCAAAGTTGACAGAATTCCTGGATAAAATTTGCCAGCATCTCCTTTGTATGTGGCTACTTTTATCACAGTTGTATATGAAAATACAATAAGAATCTGCGCAAACTTTGAACTACAACAATGTTGAAAATTTCATAACCTTTCCAACGGTGTATTATAGGCTTCTTAAGGATTTTTTTACAGGAAGTTATGGCTTAAAAACAGAAAGGTCCAGAGAGGTTTTTGCTACTGTCCTGGTTCTGAACAATTTGCCTCCCACTGGACTTTTCACCAACTTAACGTGTGATTTTGCTCTGGAGGTCTACAAAGAAATTGTAGAGCACTTGAAAATATTTCCAGAACTGTATAATACACCTTAATTGGGTCAAGCTACTCAGAGTTATGCTCTGTTAAAGTCCAGCAAGAATTCCTGCCAGAAACAGAGCACTCTGTTTTTGAAAACATTGACACCTAGTCATACTCTCATTTGAGTCTTAGCTCAAAATAAGAGTTCAGTAACTAATATTTGTTTTAAACTTCCATTTTTAGTTGAAAGTTAGTTCATTAATCATTTCTTCATAGGGAAGAGGTTATTAAGTGTAGTACGATGTCGATGCACCGTAAGAACATGTCCGTACTACGTTGCCTCACCAAAAGAAAATCCTAAACCGGATCATACCGGCATATCCGTATTATCAGTGGCACTAAGACGGTCTCTCACACACGTGCACTACACAGGATACGTACGTGGTTAGTACCTGCAGAAAAACACTCAATAGTGGTGCACTCAAAGGTTGTTTCATTTCAGGCAGTACCATAATTGAAAGTAAATACAAACGCCCGTATCATTGTCATACGGCCGTCCTTGAGTTAAGCCACGTCTCAAGGTACGTGATCGTGTTTCAACACCACACAATGGGGAACCTGAGTATGTCATGAACGGGTCGTCACGGTTGGGAATGTTATCAACCCAACAGATACCACCTACTGCCCTGTAGGGCACGCCGATGGCAAGCACTGCGTATGTCCTCCTGGGCTATTTCCAGACGAACACACTCTCGCGTTACTGACCATGCGATGGGGTCTCCACTTACTTACCTAATGCATGCTAGGGATCAGCGTTTTATATGAACTCCGGAACATGAAGAGTCCAAGAGTTTCATATTGACGTCTCACACCAAGCTGTGAGACCTATCCCTGAACCACTTTCCTCGTCAGGGGAGCTAACCGAAATTGAACCGCTTTCGGTGGCGTTCCTTACCATGTTTACCTGAGCGTAGGTGTGTCGTTACATAATGAAAATTCAGAATTAAAACACATATGTTAGTCTTGCCACTTTAAGTAACTACACTACTATAGTCCTTATGTGGGCCTAATATCGTTTCCTCACCGTATCCTAAGTTTTTGTCGTAATACCATCCTTATTCCGTGCGCTATTACCAATGCGGCTCTGATACCACGCTGAGAGGGCCCGGTCCCGATCACGGGGCCGTGCCGCCTCACCCGAGGAATCGCATATGGTGGTGTCGTGTTATGCGGCACCCAACAACACACAAATAAGGAACAATGTATTATATAAATCAAAGCGGAAGCTTATAACTGTTCTTTGTAAATACTTTACATAAATTAGCTACAGCGGAAGTCTATAACCAGCTCATGTTGAATATCTAAGAAGCACTCGAGAAGAGGTCCAGCCCGCGGACTCCTCTCACTAGCAACACGAAGACTTGGCAGCGGCTAGGCTCTCCGAGTGTGACATGACTCGGAAGTTTCCGAGTCTCACCGGAAAACCTTCTTTATAGCGTTGAGGTTTACCTGCAAAACCACTTATATAGCAAGAGTGAGCACAAAGGCTCAGCAAGACTTAACCGTCTCTCCTAAGACATGAAACTCTACATGAAAGTAACCTACGACTTAAGCCTGTCATTTGCAAAAAGACTCGCCTACGAGTTCATCCTTAACTTTCAGATTTTAGCCATAATAGTAGTGACCTTGCGCCCAACAACATTGGAACTCCACAATCAAACAAGAAACGCTTCATTCCAACGTTACTTGTCCCAAGGTGAAAAATAAATTTAGTGTGCTCTATCTCTACTTCAAACATGGTTTTCATGCAATTTATAATTAGCATAACAGCATTTAAAACTTTGCAAACTATTCCCACATAACTTGATTACTACGTCACAGCGCAGTGAGCAAGCGATACTCGTAACCACGAGGGACGGTGATTCGAATCAAACACTACCCGGATAACTCGACACATACGCCCGCCTCTGAAGACCCAACTCTGGCGTCCTTCATTACGTCGTATGTCGCAACCTTTCTCAGGCCACTAAACTGTAGAACCGGCCGCGCCGTCTCGGGCTCATAGGTCTAACGAGACGATGTGGTATGCCTCTACAATCTAGTGAACCTGCTACATCGGTTTCCTGGTTCCCATATATCAGTAAGCATCCGGTACACAACTCAATAATTGCTCCCAGGGCCGCATACGCTTCGGTCCTTGACCGACACGGGCAGAGCTACTCGACCAAGACCTCATCTTGTTGCTACCTAACTCTCCTGCCCGGTCTCATCTTTAGAAATGTAAACTTTAGTTTGCCTCTCTTTCCAACCCCACTTATGTGATCCTAAAACAAAGCTCGCGAGTAGATTCCAACTACTCGTCTTCTACCGGATGTCCTAAGCTAGTTAGCATGGCATTCTTCTACAGCGGTGACCCTTTTCTACCCTCCACTCCATGGTTCATTTGGTCATGCATTTGGAGTGTAAAACATCCTGGACCTAATGCACATACAAACTCTATACCATAAATGTGAACAAAGTAAAAACTTTATAAATAACTTAAATGCAAACCGGAGCTTGCCTTGGTTTTGCAGGTGACTAAAGTCAGATAAAATAAAGTTAGTTGCTGATGATGACTTGAATATCAAACACTGGCCTTCTTGCTCCTTGATTCGAGCTTCACCTTTCCTCCACTCTTCCACGTTTAAACACGGAATGTCGCTCGGTGGCCGCCGGCAAAGTTTTCCTAAATTCTTGTTCGATGTTTCACGGATTGCCTTATGGTTTGGGTGGAAGCAGCAGCGACCAGCAGCGCTCCGATGGCCGTCCTTGCTTGGGCATGACAATCCACGGAGTGAGCTGTCCGCGTGAACGACAAGCCGTGGTGGAGTTGGGTCGCCGTGAGAACGAACCATGCTAGGGCGAGGAGGCCAGAACCCGGCTGTTTTCGCGCCGAGGACGTGAGAGTAGCTCCCTCAGGACCATTTTGCGGCTCAGTGGAGTGGTTGCGTGGGGTTCGGTTGGTTCCCGGCTGTTTCTCAGAGGCGGCAACAACTGCCGATTTCTGTTCTCGCGCGAGGGGAGAACACGAACTGTGTTTTGGCCACTGGAAGGGATCACGTCGAAGGTTAAGGGAGCCACGAGCAGCTCTCCAGCGCGGCTGATCCCGTGAGGCGGTGGCTCTGCGGTAGCTTCGGTGGCGCCCTGTGAACAACTTGATCGAGTTTGTGTCTGAACAGAGCCAAAACTTAGGCAGTAAGTCTCACCCTCTCATTGACAGTTGGGGCCCACAGCTCCCCCCCAGCACCAAAAGATCTCCAAATTTTTGACACATTGCAAATTCAGCTATGAGGAGCTCGAATTCAAAGGCCAATTGGAAATTTGGAAATTTTTTACTTCAGTTTCAAACTTGAATTCAAATTTAGAGGAAATTTACAAGTCCCTTTGATAATCATATCAAAGCACCTCCAAATTTTCTCAAAGTTTGTCTCCCTCATAATTTGGACCTGAGGAATTCAAATATATCCTCTGATCTTCGAGTTGGCAATTTCAAATACAAAATTTCAAACAACAGTTTGAATTTCCTATTTTGGAAAGGGCCTTCTTTGCCTTGAAGTAAACCATTTAATTCAAACTGAATATTTAAGTCTTCTTTTGTGAAGACCCATTTGAATTTGGGTGGAAAACTTTGGTTTGCTTCTAGCCCATGCTTGATCAACCTTAGTCTTAATCTAAACTTCACAAGTTCAGTTTAACTAAGCCCCTCAACTTTGAGTTTGAAGGTGATCTCAAATAATGCCTTGAACACATGGTATATGAGCTCAAAATTTCTCCAAATTTAGATCTTAAGCTCTTTAATATCTGAGGACTGCAAAGGTCATCTCACATATAGGCCTTTGGACCATCTGAACATGAATACTTTTCAAGGGTTCAAAAATGGGGTTTAACTTCCCTACCCTCTACTCATAGAGAATGTGCATATGAGTTAGATTTTTGGGAGGGAAATCCTTTCCCGGGTTGACATGTGTTCAGCAGGAGTTAAAGAAGATTTTAGCTCTTCCCACATGTCCATGTTTGAGTTTATCATTTTATGTGACATAACTCAAGTCATTCCCTTGTCCTAACATGCTTTAATTCAGCATGAACTCAACATGATCATAGTCCATTCCCTTTTGGCTCACCCTCAAATCAGAAAGTTGCCACCACATTCTCCTCAATTCAAATGTATGAGGCTCCATGTGTATACAAAAGTTTGGCGGCAATTTGAGCTGAGCCTTTGGGTCTAAAGACCTTATCTTTATTCTTTCTCATCCACATGTATGATTACACATGAGTTTATCTTCACCTTGGTCCAACTAATTCAAAGGCATGCTTGAACCCATGTGGTTGCACCTCATGCATACCATCACATGTGAGAAAGTTTTTGTAAGTCCCATTTTTCATGAACCAGAGACACGATGATGTTCAATCACACGTTTCTTTGCATCCATGTTTTTGGGACTTTTACATATTGTAAAGGTCCCAAAATATGCATACAAAGAAACTCTTGTTTGAACAAAGTTGGTTTCACATGTATGAAAAATGGGACTTGTTAAAACTTTTTCCCCATGTGATAATACACATGAGAGCTTTCTTCACACAAGTTCAAATAATTGTTTGAAGACTTGGAACCCAAGGGGGATCTAAAACTAGGGTGGGAAGTCCCCATATGTGTGAGGAAGCTAAAGTTTGATTTTGAGAACAAATTGTTCCAATAAAAATTGTAAATGAGAGTAACACAAGGGTTTTCAAACTGTCGTATTAAAAACCTCATTTGCAGCAGCCAAATCAATGATCAGAGTTCACATTTGGATTCCTTAGGTCCAAATTAGGGGGTAGGCAAAGTTTCATCAATTTTTGAAAAGATTTGCTATCCATTTCTCCCAAAAGGATTTAAATGTGTAAAGAATTCAAATACACATTTGAATTTGGATGAAATTTGCGCAACTCTCCAAATGCAACTCAGTTTGCAACTTCAAACATTTGGATGGATCATTTGCAAACTGTGGAGATATTTGAGAGCTGTTGAGAGGGGATAAGGGGGAAAGTGGGACCCACTTGTCATATGCCCAAAAGATCTTCAGTCTCCAGCTTTCAGTATGCAGTCTTCAGTTTTCCTCCCGAAGCAGCCGAGGCTCTCCCGGGCAACACCGAGCACCGGTCACAACGCCACCTCCTGCTTGTGTCTTTCGCGCTGGCGAGCTGGTACCCTTTTCTTATCATCTCAGCCGGCGTTCTCGTGCCACAGCCCCGAGAGAACCCTCGATTTGCTTCTTCTCCCGCGCACAGGCACAGAACCACCGCCGCCACCCCGATTGATCGGCAGCCGGCTCTGGTGATCACAAACCGAGGCCAGTGAGTAGCAAAACAGCACCAGGGCCTCACCCTCATCCTCCTCGACGCGCCACTGATCAGCGTTCAGCTTCTGTACCGAGAAATCCAAGCTTCTGTGGTGGCTGGCTGAAAACCGAAGGAGAGGCCTCACGTGGACAGCACTGCAGAGGGCATTTCATGCTTGAGCAAGGGCACCCTCGGATGCGCTAGGGCCCCCTGATGCTCGTCCCCGAAGCTCAAGCCATGAGATGATCTACCGGGCTCGAATTTGAGAAAAGTTCTCCGGCGGGCATAATCCGACCTTCCGGTATGGCAATCCCAAATTCAATCTTCTTTCTCGATCTTAGCTCGTCAGTTCTTGCACACGGGACCGATACTGGTAGGCGCTCATTATCTTTTCACAACCCTAACTGGAAAAACGCGCGTAGACCGCACAAATTCCAGATTTTCCTAGCTCCACCGTGAAAGAAGTCTCGGGTGCACGGTGAAACACCATTAGCCGCTGGTCCCGAGTGATTTTGAAGTCATGTCGGGCTCCCTGATGGTTCACTGGTGCTGTAGAGCCATTTCCCCGGGCGTTTGGCGGACTAGGTTAGCTGGCCGACGCCACTGGAGGTGAGCCGGGCCGCTGTGCCGTCGCAACGGAGGTTGGGGACCTTGCCGGCTCGGGGAAGCTCCACCAAGTTGATCAGCACGTGGGGTTAGGCCCTGGCGGCGAATAGGAGCTCGGGCAGGAGTCGGGAGAGCTGTCCCGGCGAACTCCGGCGACCTGGCAGCGCGCGCGCGAGGGGCGTCGGGAGGTTGAAGAAGGGCACCGGGTCCCAGCAGTCAGTGAGGGAAAAGGTTTAAAGCCGATCCTCTGTGGCTATTTGATCCCGTGTGACTGCGTGGCTGGGACTGTGTGGCCCTGTGTGATTTTTTCTCAGAGGGTGACACGTGGCCTCGGCCCAGCAGCAGGCATTTGAACTTTTATCTGTTTTTCAGAATTCAGTTGAAAGTTTAAATAGCCACAACTTGGTGTAGGAGAATCCAAAAATTGTGAAACAAATTTTGTTGGATTCCTCTCAGAGAGTACTATCCAGGGGTACAGCCCAATATTTATGAAAATCCCTGGTTTTGGCTCATTAATTCATATAAGGTAAATCTTGTAGGAATTTGTTCCAGGAGCTCTATGTATTGGAAAATTCGCAAATTTGGGCAGGAGATTCCTCCGAAAATACTTGATCTCCAATAAAATTTTCAGAAGCATTGGACCTCATTTGCTTGGCCAAATGTGGTGTTAATTCCTTATGTCTCTGAAAATTGGAAAAAAGAACAGAGTTCAATTTCAGGATTTTCCCCAAACTTTAGAACCTCATAACTCTTGCTAGGAATCCCCAAATTTGGTGATTCAAATTGGGTTGGATTCATATTGATTAGCTCGGTCTAAATATACAACCCAATTTGTATGAAACTCATTATTTAATTCTGGAATATTCTTTAAAGCTTTTCATCAAAAGACTTTTAGAGGGCGTTTGGGTAATCCAAAAATCCTCAAAATTTGCCAGAATATTCTTTATGGTATTAGTGAAACCCTGTAAAAGTTTCAGACCATTTGGAGTTGATTTGATCAGGGCAATTCAGAATTTAAGGTGCTGTATCCAATTGAATACAGAAACATTTCAGGGAATTTCCAGAACATGGAAATTCATTGCTGGTAGTTCTTAACTCCAAACATCTTTGGAAAATTCATGCAAGTCCTATGAACTATAATTTAAATTGTAGTTCACTAAGTTTGGCATGAACATGCAAGTTTATTCAGAATTAATTCCTTTTTGCCTAAAGGCTTAGGGAATTATTCTGAGTAATTCTGTAAAGTCCCAAAAATGTGTATGAATAAAAACCAAGGTTTGAGTTCATATGTGTGGCAAAGATATGAAAAATGGGACTTGCTAAAACTTTTCTTCACGCAAAGTAATACATGGATGCCCATCCAAAATGAGGCTCACATTTTTATTTAAAAGTGTTGAACCAATAAGGAGTTAAATACCTCTTTGCATGTGAGATTAAAATTCGGATTTGAAATTCAAAGTTCACACATAGGGTGGTCAAGGACTTTGATTAAAAATGCAGCCATATAGTTAGAATTATAGTGAGGAGTTTGATCACCAACTTTCTATTTGTAAGGTGGGCTCAAAAGAGAGTTAAAGAGAAGAAATTGCAAATTCTAAACCAAATTCAGATTTAGTCTTGCAAATTCAAACTGAATTTGAGGAGATCAAATTCTAGCCATTTTTTTTTAAACTCAGCATTCTGGGGATTAAAAAGATCAGCTTGAGAGGATAATTGAGAGGTGCATGTGGAGTGGGACTCACATGTCATAGAGCTAAAAGAGGAGCCTTGCACCTTAAGTCTCAGCCCCAGTGGGGAAATTCGTCGAACAGCACGTGGACCACGAGCAGCTCCCACCGTGGAGCCACTGGGAGGCTCGGCAGCGCCACCAGCTGCTCCCTTTCCCCACGCACGGCGCCCAGAGGCGGTTCTGCGGCCTGATCACCCCCCCCCTGGACGAAGCAAAGGCCATCCCTTTTTCTCCTCCTCGCGAGCGCACGACCAGCGACCGTTTTCCCCTCCGCCTCTCGGTCCGATCGGAAGAACGGCGAAACCACCACGCTCCCCCTCCCCTGAGCTGCTAAACACTCCCACGAGCTCAACCTCCACCTCCCTGACCTGAAACCAAGCGAGCTTTGGCCTCCGTTGCCCGAGAACAAACGCCGCCGCGGCGACCTAGCTCAAAAACGTGATTGGGCGCACGTGGATAGCCCTCCCCAGGGGGTTTCACGGCCGAGCGATCGCAGCTACGCATGCGCACGGGTGCGGTGCTGCTCTCAGCCTAAGCTCAGGCCATACCGTGAAGCATCGTCGGCGAATTTTGAAATTTTGCTCCGGCGGCTTCAACCCGAGCATCCGGTACGGGAATCCAAAATTCTCCATTTCTATTCATTCTTAGCTCATCAAACTTTGCACGTAGGTGCTGGACTAGCCGGCGATCATGTTCTCTTAAGCATCCGTCGCATGAAAACCCTTTGGGGCAACGTATTTTGAGGTCTACCTAGCACTTCTCCGGCGGACCGAATCGGGCGCACGGCGACGACCGCCTTGCAGCTGTTCCCGAGCCATTTAGGGGCCATGCCGAGCCTTGCGATCATCCACTGGTGCTGTAGGGCTCGTCGGCACAGGTTTTGGCGGGCTGGATACCTCAGGCAACGCCGCCGAACCCCCACAGTAGCTGTCACACGTCGCTGGCCATGTTCCGTCCTTGGCAGTCCTAGCAAACCCCACAGCCGTGTTCCTCGGTGTCACAAACTCCCTGGCGGCGAGTTTCATCTCAGGCGGTGGCCGGAAACGGCGAGCCGGCGAGCTCCGGCATCGGGCCGGCGAGGGGCAGCGTGGGCGCGGAGAGGGAGCCGGAGGAAGAAGACGAAGTGTGGGCCCCGTCTGTCAGCAGCTCGAATTTTAAACCCGGGATCGGGTGTGGCCGGGATCCCGTGTGTTGGCGCGCAGAGATGCTGTGACCCGGTGTGGCTTCGTTTCTATTGGCTGGAATTCAAAACTGTGGGTCCAGCCGAATTTGCTGTAGGAAAATAATTCCAGACTTAGCTCAATTTTTGGAAATTCATATCTCCCTGTAGAAAACTCCAATTTGAGTGATTCCACTTGGGTTGGATTCATCTTTCAGAGATCTATCCAAATATGAACTTAGAATTGTATGAAAGCCAATAGTTTATTCTGGGTAATTCTTGGAAGGTTTTCTGAAAAAGAATTATTGAGGGAATTTGGTTTATCCAAAATCCCCAAATTTTGCCAGAGTACTCTCTAGCATATTTTTGACCTTCTAGCAAATTTTCAGCTCATTTGGAGATCATTTGAGGAGGAATTTGCTAAATGAAAATTACTGTGCTCAAAGGAGTCCAGAAACATTTTCAGAAAATGTTTCTCACCTCAAAAATCTATTCTGAGCAATCCATAGCTCCAAAAAATCATAGGAAAATTTGGGCAAGCTCTATGGGACATACTTGGAATTGTAGTTCACTTAGTTGGGCATGAAAATGCACATTACTACAGAATTAATTCTTTTGAGTACAAATTCTTAAAGAATTTTTCTGGGAGAACTAATCAAGTAAAAAGGCTGAATTTTTAACCATATGACTCTCATGTGATCAAGAACTCACATGTAAATTATCAGCTAAAGATGAGTCCTTGAACTCCGTGTTCTTATTCTCCATACTTATGTATAGGGGAAAAATACATAGGAGATATTGTGAGAATTATGGAGGACACAATATGACTCCACATTAGCTGCAGTTTGGCAAGCTAAATCCTTAAGTAGTATAGAACCTGCTGTAAAAGTTTTGAAGCCATTGGAGTTCTTGTTCTTCAGTTGCACTCAAATCCTTTCAGCTTATCTATTATGTTCATTAGGGAACATGATTAGTGTATAGCTAAAGCCTTTAGGACAAATTAGTTGATTTCTGTTCTTTGCACAACAGAGGCAAACCAAGCCATGCTTGGCTTTTCCACACAACCTCTGTTCCTAAGAGATTAATTCTATAACTTCTTTCCATTACATTCTATAAAACATGTGCATATGCATTCCAATAGGAACCACAACGAAGGGGACTCAAAGGAGTGATTCATCGAAGGGGATCAAGCTCCGGAGAGTCAAGGGTGGATCTGCAAGGACACTAACTGTTTATATACGACTACCCTGCAAAACAGGCAAGATCCGGTTTGCATTTAACAGCTATTAAGTTTTTATTTTGTATTAACTTTCGGTCAAGATATGAACTGTGCATTAGGTCTAGTGTTTGATACTCCTCTTGCATAGCCAAATGACCCATGGAGTATTGGGTAGGTATCTTTCACCGTGTAGAACTGCTCTGCTTAAGTACGGTTCGGTAGAAGTCGAGTGGTGAGATGCTACTCGCAGATTTAGGAACAACAGGGGCATACGGGATTGGTTCGTAATTGAATTAGCAAGTTAAAGTTGAGACCGGAAGGTTGTAGGAGCAGCAGGACATAGGGGCCTGGGTGCTGTAGACCTGTCCATGTCGGTCAAGGACCAATCCGTATGTGGCCCTGTTGAACAAGTTTGAGTTGTGTACCGGACTCATGCTGGCTATATGGGACCCAGTAAACCGATGTACCTCGGGAAGCTGTCGTTGGGACTTTTCGGGTCGCCTCAGGCGGACGGCCGGTGTGCAGTATGTGAGGAATATTCTCATGACATCTCACGTCAGAAGGTGCACCATGAGAGTAGCTACTGTATGGGGCGACTTGATCGATTCAGCGGGGGTGAAACGGGGGAAAGTCTGCCACGTACGACGTCACTGATGGTTGTTGCAGGCAACGTCGAGTATGGGCGTACGTGTCGTGTAGTCCGGGTGTTATTGATTCGAATCACTGTCGCTCACGGAATGGACCGAGCATACTTGTTCTCACAGTCGTGACGTAGTAAGAACTTGCATGAGAAAGGAACTAATCATTTTGATGTGAAGTATTATCCTACCTTTGTATTGGATCTTGATGAATAGGCTAGTGCAAACTCGATTCTTTTATGCCATGAGCAATTTACATCGGGAGAAAGCGTTTCTTGTTTGATTGTGGACTCCCGATGTGGCATGCCCAGGGTTACTTAAAATGCTGCAATTAATACCTGAAAGTAAGGATTCACTTTTAGGCGAGTTTAATTATGCTTATGCCATCCTACTTTAGGTTCATAACCTCACATAGAGTTTCATGTTTAGTGTGACGGTTAAGTCTTGCTGAGCATTATGCTCACGGATGCTATCTGAGTTCTTTTGCAGGTAATTGACTCGATGCTATGAGAACGGATGCCGATGAGACTCGGGAACCTCCGAGTGCTTACTCAAAGAGCATCCTCGCCGCTGCAGATTGTCTTCGTGTTGCTAGTAAGAAACGTCCACGGGCTGGACCATTTCTTTGTTGCTAGTTTAGATATGAGTCGTGAGAGTGATAGTCTTCCGCTGTAGTTTAATCTGATATAACTATAACTATTTGTAAAACCTTCTTGTACGCTTCCGCTAAACTATTTACATAATATGATGTGTGTTCATCGACCCGTGTGCTGTTGGGTGCCGCATAACACGGCACCACCCGACGAGGTCCTGTGGTCCCCCACAGCGTGGTATCAGAGCTGCGTTGGGAACAGAGCACGGGTTGAGCATCATATTATGTCAAAAACTTAGGATACGGTGAGATAACGGTACTAGGCCCACATAAGGACTACTATTAGCATATTATGAAGGTGGCAAGCTAACCTATTTGTTATGTCGGAAAATCGTGCATCTCGGGACGTCTATGTCTTGGGGGGTGCACGTATGCGCTGTCCACCAGTGCGCACAAGCTGAAGGGTGGAGCCTCACGGGTGGCACGTAACCCGACTCGCTTTAGTATCCTCTACGACTCTTCATGTCGTTTGGGGTATTCGAGCAACGTCTGTCCCGGGCGTGCATGGTGCAATTTGGGAGACCCTGTCACGTGGTCCGTAACGTGAACACGTAGCTCAAGGCGTGTTTGGCTTGAGAACACCTGGGCGATTGATGACGGCCGGGTGTACGAACTGTATGGATACCGGGTTCGGTGTGCAGCCGAACCTGATGATTGAGTGTGACTTATGTAGGTACTAACCACGAAAACCTTAGTTCTTGTAGAACATGTTTGCGAGTGATCGTTTTAGTGCCACCTAAGGATATGTATATGCCGGTGTATCCGGTTAGGTTTTTCTTTGGTGAGGCAACGTAGTACCGGCATATGTTTTACGGTGCATCGTCACCGTACTACACTGGATAGTATTCTTACCTATGAAGAAATCATTCATGACTAACTTCCAAACTAAAAATGGATGTGATAAAGCACATATTAGTTACTGAGCTCTTCATTTGAACTAAGTTTCAAAGAAGAGACTTGTTAGGCTTCTTTTGATCTCAAAGACAGAGTGCTCTGTTTAGACAGAAATTTTTCTGGGTTTAACAGAGCGTAACTCTGGTTAGCTTGACCCAATGGAGGTGTTTGATACAGTTCTGGAAAGGTTATTAAGTGCTCTACAACTTTTCTGTAGAACTCCAGAGCCAAATCTGACACCAACTTGGTTGAATGTCCAGATGAATGCAAACTGTCCTGAGAACAGAACAGCTGCAACCTTCTCTGGATGTTTTTGTAAATTTTCCATAACATTCTGTAGAAAAATCTCTAGGGGTCACATAATATACCGTTGGAAAGGTTATGAAATTTGCAACGATTTTGTAGTTCATAGTTTGTTCAGAATTGTACCCCATTTGTATGTAAAACTGTGATGAAAACAGCCACATACAAAAGAGGTGCTGGCAAAATTTATCCAGAAAATTCTGTCAAATTTGAACGATCATAACTTCTGATGAAGGGATGATCCAGTGGCATGTGAGTACTCGATAGAAAGATACTGAAGTTAACTTTAACTTTGGTATTCGACTTGAGTTATGAAAATGCAAGTAACTGGATCAAATTCTGAGTTAAGTACAGAAAGGTCTGTTCTGTACAGAATAAGGGACTGAATATGTTGGCTTTAGAAAGATGTGTAAACGTGAGATTTTGTTATACTTTTATAAAGTTTTAGCATGTTCATGTTTTACATACTTTCACATACTGCTGAGATCAAGTTTTGACTTCCCTCAAAAATTTGCTTTTTGCAGTATGGTGCGTACTCACTCTCCGAGTAGGGCTGAAAGTTCTCGCCGAGACGGTGATGACCCTACTCCACCATGGGCACCGCCATCAATGGTATGGGCGGATATCATGGCTCAGATGGTCGAGTCAAGTCGAGAGAACACAAGACTACTCCAAGCCTTGGTACAACAGGGCTTACTCCAACGTGCACAACAGGATGTTCCACCTCGGAACGCCTATTTGGACTTCTTGGCGACACAACCGCCAATTTTCACGGAAGCCAATGAACCAGTGGAAGCTGATCAGTGGCTTCGAGTTATGGAGTCCAAGTTTGGAGTGTTCGAGTGCGATGAATATCAAAAGACATTATTTGCAGCTCAACAGCTCCATGGAGCCGACAGAAATTGGTGGTTTGCTCATCTCGCCACCGTTCTAGAAGGCCATCAAGTGGAATGGACCGAATTTCGTGAAGCATTCCATGCTCGTCACATTCCTATGGGTTTTATCAAGGCCCAACAGCAGGAATTCAGAAACTTGAAGAAGGGGGACATGAGTGTCCTCGATTATGTCAGACGATTCAACCTTCTGGCACAATATGCTCCTGCTTATGCGACGAGCGAAGCTGCAATGTGTGACTATTTTTTTCTATGGCTTGAGTGCCATACTAAAAGAGAAGCTAGCTTTATTCAATCAAGGCAGTTACACCGAGTTGATCAGTGCTGCTCTGCTGCAAGAACAAGCAACGCTTGAGTGTCAAGCAGAGAAGAGGGACCGGGAGGATGTGCAAGAAGACACACCAGTCGTTCCTTGTAAATACCGTGTGGTGTATCACACACCATCCGATGAAATATGGCAAGCACCAGTGAGCTCAACTCCGTAAAGATTTCCTGCTCAAGAATCTTATCTTGAAGCAACACCTTTGCCGCAGCAACGAATGACACCTGTGACATCATTGCTGCAACCAAGTACATCAACTTCTCCACCACAAGTCAACGAAGAACCGGGGAAACCTCCGTGTTCTTATTGCCACCGTTCAGGGCATTTTAGGCAAGAATGCCGGGAGAAGTTGGTGAACACCAGACAGCCATCATCATCAGGTGGTATGCCGCCACCTGCTCCAGTCAACATAACAGCATTGCAATCCGGGAGTGTGCAACATCTTGCTATTGAGGATGTCCCGGAGGGAGCACCGGTGTTAGCGGGCATGTTCACTCTCAAAGACGTGCCCGTGCTCATACTTTTTGATTCCGGTGCAACCCACAATTTTATCAGCAAAACATGCGTGGATCAGCACCAACAATCCACCAATACACCCACAACGAGTTTTCTTATACGTTCACCGGGAGGGAATATCTCTGCCAATCAGATTGTGTCCCGAGCAGCTTTGTGCTTGGGCGGAAAAATATACCCAACATTGCTGATTATGTTGGATAGGCAGAAGATAGACATTATATTGGTGATGTCTTGGTTAAATCGTCACGGTGCCGTTCTCAATATCGGTAACCGGACTGTCCAGATTGACTCGCCGATTCACGGACAGCACATGCTGTTTTTAGACAGCGAAGATCCAGATAGGGTAGAGGCCTACCACATGGAAGCGCTGAAAATTGAAGATATTCCGGTGGTACGTGATTATCCCGACGTATTTCCCGATGATTTACTGGGCATGGCGCCCGAACGGGACGTCGAGTTTAAGATTGAACTGGCACCGGGAACGACGCCTATCTCACGAAGGCCTTACAAGATGGCACCTAACAAGCTAGCGGAGTTGAAAGAGCAACTGAATGAACTCATGAGCAAGGGTTTCATCCAACCAAGTTCTTCACCTTGGGGCTGCTCAGCGCTCTTCATTAAGAAGAAGGACGAAACACTACGGCTATGTGTTGATTACCGTCCTCTAAATGCTGTCACAATCAAGAACAAGTATCCTTTGCCCCGCATCGACATCCTGTTCGATCAACTTGTGGGTGCAAAGGTATTTTCGAAGATGGATCTTCGGTCGGGATATCATCAAATCAAAATCCGACCGGAGGACATACCGAAGACAGCTTTCTCGATGAGATACGGACTCTATGAGTACCTCGTCATGTCATTTGGGTTAACCAACGCTCCGGCACACTTCATGTACTTGATGAATTCAGTGTTCATGCCGGAGTTAGACAAGTTCGTCGTGATATTCATCGACGACATATTGGTTTACTCCAAATTGGAAGAAGAGCACGCTGAACATCTGCGCATTGTGCTACAACAATTGCAGGAGCACCAATTATATGCCAAGTTCAGCAAGTGCGAGTTCTGGATTGATCAAGTGCCTTTCCTAGGCCATATTATTTCAGCAGAGGGCATTGCCGTGGACCCCAGCAAAATTGAACAAGTGCTGAAGTGGGAATCTCCCAAATCAGTCCACGAGGTCCGAAGTTTCCTAGGTTTAACGTGATATTATCGGAGGTTCATTCCGAGCTTCTCAAAAATTGCTAAACCAATGATGGAGCTGCTGAAGAAGGGCACTAAATACATGTGGAATGCAGCATGTGAAGCCGCATTCAAAACTTTGGTGAAGCATCTCACAACAGCTCCAGTTCTTGCTCAGCCGGACACGACGAAGCCATTTGATGTATACTGTGATGCATCCGGCATCGGTCTCGGCTGCGTTCTGATGCAAGAAGGGCGGGTAGTCGCCTATGGGTCTCGTCAACTGCAAAACCACGAGCAGCATTATCCAACTCGCGATATTGAGCTTGCTGCAGTGGTGTTGGCGTTAAAAATGTGGAGGCATTACCTATTGGGTAATCTTGTTCACCTCTACACCAACCATAAAAGCCTGAAGTATATCTTCACGCAGAAGGAGCTGAACATGAGACAACAGAGATGGTTGGAGCTCATAAAAGATTATGAAATTGAGATCCACTATCATCCAGGAAAAAAAACGTGGTTGCCGACGCGCTTAGTCGGAAAGCCCACGTTCACAACTTAGCGGCTGCTGAGTTGGAAGATGAAGAACCAAGTCTCCGTGTCATCCCATATGGCGCGCTTTATAATCTCGCGCTCATTTCAACAATCCGTGAGGAGATTGTTGAGGCTCAAAGAAGGGACAGGGGTATGTCTCACATACGGAGGAGACTAGACAACGGAGAGGTGAAATGTTTCCGGAAGGATGAGAACGATACGATATGGTTTAACGACCGTATAGTGGTACCACGCAATATGAACTCCGGAAGAAGATCTTGGATGAAGCCCACCTGTCGAAGTTTTCCATTCATCCCGGGAGTAACAAGATGTACCAAGATTTGAAACAGAAATTTTGGTGGACGAGGATGAAGAGGGAGATTGCTAAATACCTATCCGAGTGTGATACGTGTAGACGGGTCAAGGCTGATCATATGCGGAAAGCCGGACCGCTACAACCTCTGAAGATACCGGCATGGAAATGGGAGGATATGAGTATGGACTTTAACGTCGGATTACCGCTCACATCCAGGAAGCATGACTCGATATGGGTGATCATTGACCGGTTGACGAAGTCGGCTCATTTCATACCGGTGAACACTCATTATCGAGCAAGGCAATATGCGGAGTTATTCATCTCCAGAATTATATGTTCACATGGTGTCCCAAAGACCATCATTTCAGATTGAGGTGCGCTGTTTGTTGCTCGATTTTGGGAGCAGCTGCATGCCTCGTTGGGCACCAAGCTGATTAGAAGCTCCGCATATCACCCTCAAACCGATGGACAAACTGAGAGGGTGAATGAAGTGTTTGAGGATATGTCGAGAGCGTGTGCCATCCACCACGGTAGGAATTGGAATGATCACCTACCGCTGGCGGATTTTTCATACAACAACGGTTATCAAGCGAGTATTAAAATGGCACCGTATGAAGCTCTCTACGGCCGGAAGTGTCGCACACCACTGAATTGGTGTGAGTTCGGCGAAAGAGTTCTATTTGGGATTGATCTTGTCAACAAAGCCGAAGACCGAGTTCGGTTGATACAAGAGAACTTAAAGGCTGCACAATCCCGACAGAAGAGCTACGCTGGTCAAAGGCGTAGGCCATTACATTTTGACGTCGGAGAACACGTTTATCTTCGTGTATCTCCGATGAAGGGAATTCACCGGTTCGGTGTAAAGGGGAAACTTGCTCCCCGTTTTATTGGTCCTTTTGCTATCACGGAGAAGTGCGGACCCGTAGCCTACCGGCTGGAGTTACCGGCAAGTCTAGTGGGTGTTCATGATGTATCTCATGTTTCACAGCTGCGGAAGTGCCTCAAATTCACCGCTGCTGTTCGCACTGAGGACATCGACGAATTGAAACCGGACCTGACCTACACCGAGCGACCGGTTCAGATTTTGGATGAAAAGGTCCGGGTAACACGGAACCGGACGATCAAATTTTTCAAGGTCCTGTGGAGTAATCACACCGCGGAAGAGGCGACGTGGGAAAGTGAAGATTACCTCCGCACCAACTATCCGGAATTTTTAGCTTTGTACAGTTTGTAATTACCTCTCCCGTCTCGTTCCTCTTTTGTAATCTCGGGACGAGATTCTTTTAAGGGGGGAGGAATGTAAAAGTCCCAAAAATTTGTACGAATAAAAACCAAGGTTTGAGTTCATATGTGTGGCAAAGACATGAAAAATGGGACTTGCTAAAACTTTTCTTCATGCAAAGTAATACATGGATGACCATCCAAAATGAGGCTCACATTTTTATTTAAAAGTGTTGAACCAATAAGGAGTTAAATACCTCTTTGCATGTGAGTTTAAAATTCAGATTTGAAATTCAAAGTTCACACATAGGGTGGTCAAGGACTTTGATTAAAAATCCAGCCATATAGGTGGAATTATAGGGAGGAGTTTGATCACCAACTTTCTATTTGTAAGGTGGGCTCAAAAGAGAGTTAAAGAGAAGAAATTGCAAATTCTAAACCAAATTCAGATTTAGTCTTGCAAATTCAAACTGAATTTGAGGAGTTCAAATTCTAGCCATTTTTTAACTCAGCATTCTGGGGATTAAAAAGATCAGCTTGAGAGGATAATTGAGAGGTGCATGTTGAGTGGGACCCACATGTCATAGAGCTAAAAGAGGAGCCTTGCACCTTAAGTCTCAGCCCCAGTGGGGAGATTCGTCGAACAGCACGTGGACCACGAGCAGCTCCCACCGTGGAGCCACTGGGAGGCTCGGCAGCGCCACCAGCTGCTCCCTTTCCCCACGCACGGCGCCCAGAGGTGGTTCTGCAGCCTGATCACCCCCCCTGGACGAAGCAAAGGCCATCCATTTTTCTCCTCCTCGCGAGCGCACGACCAGCGACCGTTTTCCCCTCCGCCTCTCGGTCCGATCGGAAGAACGGCGAAACCACTGCACTCTCCCCTCATCGAGCTGCTAAACACTCCCACGAGCTCAACCTCCAGCTCCCTGACCTGAAACCAAGCGAGCTTCGGCCTCCGTTGCCCGAGAACAAACGCCGCCGCGGCGACCTAGCTCAAAAACGTGATCGGGCGCACGTGGACAGCCCTCCACAGGGGGTTTCACGGCCGAGCGATTGCAGCTACGGATGCACACGGGTGCGGTGCTGCTCTCAGCCCAAGCTCAGGCCATACCGTGAAGCATCGCCGGTGAATTTCGAAGTTTTGCTCCGGCGGCTTCAACCCGAGCATCCGGTACGGGAATCCAAAATTCTCCATTTCTATTCGTTCTTAGCTCATCAAATTTTGCACGTAGGAGATGGACTAGCCAGCGATCATGTTCTCTTTAGCATCCGTCGCATGAAAACCATTTGGGGCGACGTATTTTGAGGTCTACCGAGCACTTCTCCGGCGGACCGAATCGGGCGCACAGCGACGACCGCCTTGCGGCTGTTCCCGAGCCATTTAGGGGCCATGCCGAGCCTTGCGATCATCCACTGGTGCTGTAGGGCTCGTCGGCACAGGTTTTGGCGGGCTGGATACCTCAGACAACGCCGCCGAACCCCCATAGTAGCTGTCACACGTCGCCGGCCATGTTCCGGTCGTTGGCAGTCCTAGCAAACCCCACAGCCGTGTTCCTCGGTGTCACAAACTCCCTGGCGGCGAGTTTCAGCTCAGGCGGTGGCCGGAAACGGCGAGCCGGCGAGCTCCGGCGTCGGACCGGCGAGGGGCAGCGCGGGCGCGTAGAGGGAGCCGGAGGAAGAAGACGAAGTGTGGCCCCGCCTGTCAGCAGCTCAAATTTTTAACCCGGGATCGGGTGTGGCCGGGATCCCGTGTGTTGGCGCGCAGAGATGCTGTGACCCGGTCTGGCTTCGTTTCTATTGGCTGGAATTCAAAACTGTGGGTCCAGCCGAATTTGCTGTAGGAAAATAATTCCAGACTTAGCTCAATCTTTGGAAATTCATGTCTCCCTGTAGAAAACTCCAATTTGAGTGATTCCACTTGGGTTGGATTCATCTTTCAGAGCTCTATCCAAATATGAACTTAGAATTGTATGAAAGCCAATAGTTTATTCTGGGTAATTCATGGAATCTTTTCTGAAAAAGAATTATTGAGGGAATTTGGTTTATCCAAAAATCCCCAAATTTTGCCAGAGTATTCTCTAGCATATTGTTGACCTTCTAGCAAAATTTCAGCTCATTTGGAGATCATTTGAGGAGGAATTTGCTAAATGAAAACTACTGTGCTCAAAGGAGTCCAGAAACATTTTCAGAAAATGTTTCTCACCTCAAAAATCTATTCTGAGCAATCCATAGCTCCAAAAAATCATAGGAAAATTTGGGCAAGCTCTTTGGGACATACTTGGAATTGTAGTTTACTTAGTTGGGCATGAAAATGCACATTACTACAGAATTAATTCTTTTGAGTACAAATGCTTAAAGAATTGTTCTGGGAGAACTACTCAAGTAAAAGGGCTGAATTTCAGATGACTCTCATGTGATCAAGAACTCACATGTAAATTATCAGCCCAAGATAAGTCCTTGAACTCCCTGTTCTTATTCTCCATACTTATGTATAGGGGAAAAATACATAGGAGATATTGTAAGAATTATGGAGGACACAATATGACTCCACATTAGCTGCAATTTGGCAAGCTAAATCCATAGGTAGTATAGAACCTGCTGTAAAAGTTTTGAGGCCATTGGAGTTCTTGTTCTTCAGTTTCACTCAAATCCTTTCAGCTTATCTATTATGTTCATTAGGGAACATGATTAGTGTATAGCTAAAGCCTTTAGAACAAATTAGTTGATTTCTGTTCTTTGCACAACAGAGGCAAACCAAGCCATGCTTGGCTTTTCCACACAACATTTGTTCCTAAGAGATTAATTCTATAACTTCTTTCCATTACATTCTATAAAACATGTGCATATGCATTCCAATAGGAACCACAACGAAGGGGACTCAAAGGAGTGATTCATCGAAGGGGATCAAGCTCCGGAGAGTCAAGGGTGGATCTGTAAGGACACTAACTGTTTATATACGACTACCCTGCAAAACAGGCAAGATCCGGTTTGCATTTAACAGCTATTAAGTTTTTATTTTGTATTAACTTTCGGTCAAGATATGAACTGTGCATTAGGTCTAGTGTTTGATACTCCTCTTGCATAGCCAAATGACCCATGGAGTATTGGGTAGGTGTCTTTCACCGTGTAGAACTGCCCTGCTTAAGTACGGTTCGGTAGGTCGACTGGTGAGATGCTACTCGCAGATTTAGGAACAACAGGGGCATACGGTATTGGTTCACAAATGAATTAGCAAGTTAAAGTTGAGACCGGAAGGTTGTAGGAGCAGCAGGACATAGGGGCCTGGGTGTTGTAGACCTGTCCGTGTCGGTCAAGGACCGATCTGTATGCGGCCCTGTTGAACAAGTTTGAGTTGTGTACCAGACTCATGCTGGCTATATGGGACCCAGTAAACCGATGTACCTCGGGAAGTTGTCGTTGGGACTTTTCTGGTCGCCTCAGGCGGATGGCCGGTGTGCAGTATGTGGGGAATATTCTCATGACATCTCACGCCGGAAGGTGCACCATGAGAGTAGCTACTGTATGGGGCGACTTGATCGATTCAGCAGGGGTGAAACGGGGGGGAAGGCTGCCACGTACGACGTCAGTGATGGTTGTTGTAGGCAACGTCGAGTACGGGCGTACGTGTCGTGTAGTCCGGGTGTTATTGATTCGAATCACCGTCGCTCGCGGAATGGACCGAGAATACTTGTTCTCACTGTCGTGACATAGTAAGAACTTGCATGAGTAAGGAACTAATTATTTTGATGTGAAGTATTATTCTACCTTTGTATTGGATCTTAATGAATAGACTAGTGCAAACTCGATTCTTTTATGCCATGAGCAACTTACATCGGGGGAAAGCGTTTCTTGTTTGATTGTGGACTCCCGATGTGGCGTGCCCAGGGATTACTTAAAATGCTGCAATTAATACCTGAAAGTAAGGATTCACTTTTAGGCAAGTTTAATTATGCTTATGCCATCCTTTGTTAGGTTCATAACCTCACTTAGAGTTTCATGTTTAGGGTGACGGTTAAGTCTTGCTGAGCGTTATGCTCACGGATAATATCCGAGTTGTTTTGCAGGTAATTGACTCGATGCTTATGAGAAGGGGTGCTGATGAGACTCGGGAACCTCCGAGTGCTTACTCAAAGAGCATCCTCGCCGCTGCAGATTGTCTTCGTGTTGCTAGTAAGAAACGTCCGCGGGCTGGACCGTTTCTTTGTTGCTAGTTTAGATATGAGTCGTGAGAGTGATAGTCTTCCGCTGTAGTTTACTCTGATATAACTATTTGTAAAACCTTCTTGTACGCTTCCGCTAAACTATTTATGTAATATGATGTGTGTTCATCGACCCGTGTGCTGTCGGGTGCTGCATAACACGACGCCACCTGACGAGGTCCTGTGGTCCCCCACAGTAGATGTAGAGCTAATTAAGTTTACTTTCCGCTTTGGGCATCACCACATCGGAGGAAAGCGTTTCTTGTTTGATTGTGGACTTCCGACGTGAGGGCTGCCTGTAAAAGTCCCAAAAACGTGTATGAATAAAAACTAAAGTTTAAGTTCATATGTGTGGCAATGGCATGAAAAATGGGACTTGCTAAAACTTTCTTCATGCAAAGTAATACATGGATGATCATCCATGATGAGGCTCACCTTTTTATTTAAAAGTGTTGAACCAATAAGGAGTAAATACCTCTTTGCATGTAAGTTTAAAATTCAGATTTGAAATTCAAAGTTCACACATAGGGTGAGCAAAAACTTTGAATAAACATGCAACCCTATAGTTGGGATTATAGGGAAAAGTTTGCTCTCAAACTTTTCAATTGTAGGGGGCTCAAAAAGGAGTTAAAGAGGAGAATTTGCAAACTTCAACCAAATTCAAATTTGGCAAGCAAATTCAAACTGAATTGGAAGGATTCAAATTCTAACCCCCATTTTAAAACTCAGAATTGTGGGAATCAAGAGGATCAGCTTGAGAAGATATTTGGGGAGGAACTGTGGAGTGGGACCCACATGTCATAGAGCTAAAAGAGGAGCCTTGCACCTTAAGTCTCAGCCCCAGTGGGGAAAATCGTCAAGCAGCACGTGGGCCAAGAGCTGCTCCCACCGTGGAGCCACGGGGGCGCTCGGCAGCGCCACCAGCTGCTGCATTTCCCCACACACGGCGCCCAGAGGCGGTTCTGCGACCTGATAAACCCCCCTGGACGAAGCAAAGGCCGTCCCTTCTTCTCTCCTCGCGAGCGCACGGCCAGCGACCGTCTTCTCCGCCGCCTCTCGGTCCGAGCGGAAGAACGGCAAAACCACCACGCTCTTTTCTCCTCTGACCTGCTAAACAGCACCGCAAGCTCGGCCTCCACCTCCCTGACCCGCAAGCCAGCGAGCTGCGGCCTCCAGTGCCCGAGAACAACCGCCGCCGCGGCGACCTAAGCCGAGGAAGTGATCGGGCGCTCGTGGACAGCCCTCCACAACGGGTTTCACGGCCGAGCGATCACACCTACGGACGCGCACGGGTGCGGTGCTGCTCTCAGCCCAAGCTCAGGCCATACCGTGAAGCATCGCCGACGAATTTGAAAGTTTTGCTCCGGCGACCCCATTCCGAGCTTCCGGTATGACTCTTTCAAATTCTTGCCCTCTGATCCTCCTTAAGTCATCAAATTTGGCACATAGACGCTGGATTAGACGGCGGTCATTTCTCCTTTAGGATCCAGCGCATGAAAACACCTCAGCACGACGGAATTCGAGCTCGACTAGAGGTGTTCATGGCGGACCCATTCGGTCGCATGGCGACAACCTATCTACAGCCGCTCCCGAGCCATTTTGAGGTCGTGCCGATCTTCCTAGAGCTGCGCTGGTGCTGTAGGGCTCGTCGGCACAAGCTTTTGAGGGCTGGAGACCCCGGGCGACGCTGCCGGACTTCTACAGAGGCAGTTACACGTCGCCGGCCATGTTCCGGTCGTCGGCGGCCCTAGCAAACCCCACAGCCCTGTTCCTCGAGGCCCTAAACCCCCTGGCGGCGAGTTGTAGCTCCGGCGGTGGCCGGGAAGGCCGTTCCGGCGAACTTCCGGTTACTCCGGCGAGGGGGAGTGCGCGGGCGCGAGAGAGGAAGCCGGAGGTAGAAGACGGAGCGTGGGCCCCGCCTGTCAGCAGCTCAGAATTCAAATCCGGGATCGGGTGTGGCCGGGATCCCGTGTGCTGGCGCGAAAAACCCCGTGGCCCCGGTGTGGCCCAGTTCTGATTGGTTGGAATTCAAATAAGCGGGCCCAGTGGGATTTTCAATAGGAAAATAATTTCAGACTTAGCTCAATCTTTAGAAATTCATATCTCCCTGTGGAAAACTCCAATTTGAGTGATTCCAATTGGGTTGGATTCATATCTCTGAGTTCTATCCAAATATGAACCCAGATTTCTATGAAAGTCAATATTATATTCTGGAAAATTCTTTGAAGGTTTTCTGAAAAAGAATTATTGAGGGAGTTTGGGTTATCCAAAAATACCCAAATTTTGCCAGAATATTCTTTAGCATATTATTGACCTACTAGCAAATTTTCAACTCACTTGAAGATCATTTGTGTAGGAATTTGCTAAATGCAAACTACTGTGTTCAAAAGAGTCCAGAAACATTTTCAGAAAATGTTTCCCACTTCAAAAATCTGTTCTGAGCAATCCATAGCTCCAAAAATCATAGAAAAATTTAGGCAAGCTCTCTGGGACATACTTGGAATTGTAGTTCACTTAGTTGGGCATGAAAATGCATATTACCACAGAATTAATTCTATTGAGTAAAAATGCTTAAAGAATTGTTCTGGGAGAACTACCAAAGTAAAAGGGCTGAATTTTGGACCAGATGACTCTCATGTGATCAAGAACTCACATGTAAATTATCAGCCCAAGATGAGTCCTGGAACTCCCTGTCCTTATTCTCCATAATTATGTATAAGGGAAAAATACATAAGACATATTGTGAGAATTATGGAGCACACAATATGACTCCACATTAGCTGCAATGTGGAAAGCTAAATCCTTAGGTAGTATAGAACCTGCTGTAAAAGTTTTGAGGCCATTGGAGTTCTTGTTCTTCAGTTGCACTCAAATCTTTTCAGCTTATCTATTATGTTCATTAGAGAAAAGGGTTAGTGTATAGCTAAGGGCCTTAAGGTCAAATTAGTTTAATTCTGTTCTTTGCACAACAGAGGCAAACCAAGCCATGCTTGGCTTTTCCACACAACCTCTGTTCTTAAGAAAGTAATTCTATAACTTCTTTCCATTACATTCTATAAAATATGTGCATATGCATCTCAATAGGAATCACAAGAAAGGGGACTCAAAGGAGTGATTCATCGAAGTGGATCAAGCTCCGGAGAGTCAAGGGTGGATCTGCAAGGATACTAACTGCTTATATACGACTACCCTGCAAAGCAGGCAAGCTCCGGTTTGCATTTAACAGCTGTTAAGTTTTTATTTTGTACTCACTTTCGGTCAAGATATGAACTGTGCATTAGGTCTAGTGATTGATACTCCTCTTGCATAGCCAAATGACCCATGGAGTATTGGGTAGGTGTCTTTCACCGTGTAGAACTGCCATGCTTAAGTACGGTTCGGTAGAAGTCGAGTGGTGAGATGCTACTCGCAGATTTAGGAACAACAGGGGCATACAGGATTGGTTCGTAATTGAATTAGCAAGTTAAAATTGAGACCGGAAGGTTGTAGGAGCAGCAGGACATAGGGGCCTGGGTGCTGTAGACCTGTCCGTGTCGGTCAAGGACCGATCCGTATGCGGCCCTGTTGAACAAGTTTGAGTTGTGTACCGGACTCATGCTGGCTATATGGGACCCAGTAAACCGATGTACCTCGGGAAGCTGTCGTTGGGACTTTTCGGGTCGCCTCAGGCGGACGGCCGGTGTGCAGTATGTGGGGAATATTCTCATGACATCTCACGTCAGAAGGTGCACCATGAGAGTAGCTACTGTACGGGGCGACTTGATCGATTCAGCGGGGGTGAAACGGGGGAAAGGCTGCCACGTACGACGTCAGTGATGGTTGTTGTAGGCAACGTCGAGTACGGGCGTACGTGTCGTGTAGTCCGGGTGTTATTGATTCGAATCACCGTCGCTCGCGGAATGGACCGAGCATACTTGTTCTCACAGTCGTGACGTAGTAAGAACTTGCATGAGAAAGGAACTAATCATATTGATGTGAAGTATTATACTAGTGTTGTATTGGATCTCGATGAATAGGCTAGTGCAAACTCGATTCTTTTATGCCATGAGCAATTTACATCGGGGGAAAGCGTTTCTTGTTTGATTGTGGACTCCCGATGTAGCGTGCCCAGGGTTACTTAAAATGCTGCAATTAATACCTGAAAGTAAGGATTCACTTTTAGGCGAGTTAATTATGCTTATGCCATCCTATGTTAGGTTCATAACCTCACTTAGAGTTTCATGTTTAGGGTGACGGTTAAGTCTTGCTGAGCGTTATGCTCACGGATGCTATCCGAGTTGTTTTGCAGGTAATTGACTCGCTGATTATGAGAAGGGGTGCCGATGAGACTCGGGAACCTCCGAGTGCTTACTCAAAGAGCATCCTCGCCGCTGCAGATTGATCTTCGTGTTGCTAGTAAGAAACGTCCGCGGGCTGGACCGTTTCTTTGTTGCTAGTTTAGATATGAATCGTGAGAGTGATAGTCTTCCGCTGTAGTTTATTCTGATATATATTTATTTGTAAAACAATCTTGTACACTTCCGCAAACTATTTATGTAATATGATGGGTGTTCATCGACCCGTGTGCTGTTGGGTGCCGCATAACACGGCACCACCCAACGAGGTACCGTGGGGCCGTCTCAGCGTGGCATCAGAGCTGTCACACATGGTATCAGAGCTGCGTTGGGAACAGAGCACGGATTGAGCATCATATTATGTCACAAACTTAGGGTACGGTGAGATATCGGTACTAGGCCCACATAAGGACTACTATTAGCATATTATGAAGGTGGCAACCTAACTTATTTGTTATGTCGGAAAATCGTGCATCTCGGGACGGTTTATGTCTTGGGGGGTGTACGTATGCGCTGTCCACCAGTGCGCACAAGCTGAAGGGTGGAGCCTCACGGGTGGCAGGTAACCCGACCCGCTTTAGTATCCTCTACGACTCTTCATGTTGTTTGGGGTATTCGAGCAACGTCTTCCCTGGCGTGCGTGGTGCAATTTGGGAGACCCCGTCATGTAGTCAGTAACGTGAACACGTAGCTCAAGGCGTGTTTGGCTTGAGAACACCTGGGCGAGTGATGACGGCCGGGTGTACAAACTGTTATGGATACTGGGTTCGGTGTGCAGCCGAACCTGATGATTGAGTGTGTTTTATGTAGGTACTAACCACGAAAAACTTTAGTGCGTGTAGAACACGTTTGCGAGTGATCGTTTTAGTGCCACCTAAGGATACGTATATGCCGGTGTAATCCGGTTAGGTTTTTCTTTGGTGAGTCAACGTAGTACCGTCATATGTCTTACGGTGCATCGTCACCGTACTACACTGGATAGTATTCTTACCTATGAAGAAATCATTCATGACTAACTTCCAAACTAAAAATGGATGTGATAAAGTACATATTAGTTACTGAGCTCTTCATTTGAATAAGTTTCAAAGAAGAGACTTGTTAGGCTTCTTTTGATCTCAAAGACAGAGTGCTCTGTTCAGACAGAAATTTTTCTGGTCTTTAACAGAGCGTAACCCTGATTAGCTTGACCCAATGAAGGTGTTTGATACAGTTCTGGAAAGGTTATCAAGTGCTCTACAACTATTGTGTAGAACTCCAGAGCCAAATCCGAAACCAACTTGGTTATATGTCCAGATGAATGCAAACTGTTCAGAAAACAGAGCAGCTGCAAACTTCTCTGGATGTTGCTGTAAATTAGACACAACAGTCTGTAGGAAAATCTCTAAGGATCATATGATACACCATTAGAAAGGTTAGAAAATTTGCAACGATTTTATGGTTCATAGTTGTTCAGAATGGTACCCCTTTTGTATGTAAAACTGTGATGAAAACAGCCACATACAAAGGAGGTGCTGGCAAATTTTAGCCAGAAATTCTGTCAACTTTGAACAATCCTAACTTTTGTTCCAGAAATGATCTAGGGGCATGTGAGTACTCGTTGAAAATATACTGAAGTTAACTTTAACTTTGGTATTCAACTTGAGTTATGAAAATGCGAGTAACTGGATCAAATTCTGGGTTAAGTACTGAAAGGTCTGTTTTGTACCGAATGAGGGACTGGATATGTTGGCTTTAGAAAGATGTGTAAACATGAAATTTTGTTATGTTTTCATAAAGTTTTAGCATGTTCATGTTTTACATACTTTCACATACTGCTGAGATCATGTTTTGACTCCCCTCAAAAATTATCTTTGTGCAGTATGGTGCGTACTCATTCTCCGAGTAGGGTTGATAGTTCTCGTCAAGACGATGATGACTCGACTCCACCACGGGCACCGCCATCAACGGTATGGGCGGATGTCATGGCTCAGATGGTCGAGTCAAGTCAAGAGAACACAAGACTACTCCAAGCCTTGGTACAACAGGGCTTACTCCAGCGTGCACAACAGGACGTTCCACTTCGGAACGCCTACTTGGATTTCTTGGCGACACAACCGCCAATCTTCACGGAAGCCCATGAACCAGTGGAAGCTGATCAGTGGCTTCGAGTTATGGAGTCCAAGTTTGGAGTGTTTGAGTGCGACGAGTATCAGAAGACATCATTTACAGCTCAACAACTCCATGGAGCCGCCGGAAATTGGTGGTTTGCGTATCTCGCCACCGTTCCGGAAGGCCATCAAGTGGAATGGACGGAATTTCGTGAAGCATTCCGGGATCGTCACATTCCTATGGGTTTTATCAAGGCCCAACAGCAAGAATTCAGAAACTTGAAGCAGGGGGACATGAGTGTCCTCGATTATGTCCGAAGATTCAACCTTCTGGCACAATATGCTCCTGCTTATGCGACGAGCGAAGCTGCAATGTGTGACTACTTTTTCTATGGCTTGAGTGCCATACTAAAAGAGAAGTTAGCTTTGTTCAATCAAGGCAGTTACACCGAGTTGATCAGTGCTGCTCTGCTGCAAGAACAAGCGACACTTGAGTGTCAAGCAGAGAAGAGGGACCGGGAGGATGTGCAGGAAGACACATCAGTCGTTCCTCGCAAATACCGTGTGGTGTATCACACACCATCCGATGAAAGATGGCAAGCGCCAGTGAGATCAACTCCGTACAGATTTCCTGCTCAAGAATCATGTCTTGAAGCAACACCTTTGCCGCAGCAACGAATGACACCTGTGGCATCATTGCTGCAGCCAAGTACATCAACTTCTCAACCACAAGTCAACGAAGAACCGGGGAAACCTCCGTGTTCTTATTGCCACCGTTCAGGGCATTTTAGGCAAGAATGCCGGGAGAAGTTGGTGAACACCAAACAGCCATCATCATCAGGTGGTATGCCGCCACCTGCTCCAGTCAACATAACAGCATTGCAATCCGGGAGTGTGCAACATCTTGCGATTGAGGATGTCCCGGAGGGAGCACCAGTGTTAGCGGGCATGTTTACTCTCAAGGACGTGCCCGTATTGGTACTTTTTGATTCAGGTGCAACCCACATTTTTATCGGCAAAACATGCGTGGATCAGCACCAATTATCCACCAATACTCCCACAACGAGTTTTCTCATACGTTCACCGGGAGGAAATATCTCTGCCAATCAGATTGTGTCCCGAGCAGCTTTGTGTTTGGGCGGAAAGATATACCCAACATCGCTGATTATGTTGGATAGGCAGAAGATAGACATTATATTGGGGATGTCTTGGTTAAATCGTCACGGTGCCGTTCTCAATATCGGTAACCGGACTGTCCAGATTGACTCGCCGATTCACGGACAGCACACGCTGTTTTTAGACAGCGAAGATCCAGATATGGTAGAGGCCCACCACACAGAAGCGCTGAAGCTTGAAGATATTCCGGTGGTACGTGATTATCCCCACGTTTTTCCCGATGACTTACCGGGCATGCCGCCCGAGCGGGACGTCGAGTTCTAAATTGAACTGGCGCCGGGAACGACGCCTATTTCACGAAGGCCTTACAAGATGGCACCTAACGAGCTAGCGGAGTTGAAAGAGCAACTGAATGAACTTATGGGCAAGGGTTTCATACGACCAAGTTCTTCACCTTGGGGTTGCTCAGCGCTGTTCGTTAAGAAGAAGGACGAAACACTACGGCTATGTGTTGATTACCGTCCTCTCAATGCTGTCACAATAAAGAACAAGTATCCTTTGCCCCGCATTGACATACTGTTTGATCAACTTGTGGGTGCAAAGGTATTTTCGAAGATGGATCTTCGGTCGGGCTATCATCAAATCAAGATCCGACCGGAGGACATACCGAAGACAGCTTTCTCGACGAGATACGGACTCTACGAGTACCTCGTCATGTCATTTGGGTTAACCAACGCTCCGGCACACTTCATGTACTTGATGAATTCTGTGTTCATGCCGGAGTTAGACAAGTTCGTCGTGGTATTCATCGACGACATATTGGTTTACTCCAAATCTGAAGAAGAGCACGCTGAACATCTTCGTATTGTGCTACAACGGTTGCGGGAGCACCAGTTATATGCCAAGTTCAGCAAGTGCGAGTTCTGGATTGATCAAGTGCCTTTCCTTGGCCATATTATCTCAGCAGAAGGGATTGCCATGGACCCCAGCAAGATTGAACAAGTGCTGAAGTGGGAATCTCCCAAATCAGTCCACGAGGTCCGAAGTTTCCTAGGTTTAGCGGGGTATTATCGGAGGTTTATTCCGAGCTTCTCAAAAATTGCTAAACCAATGACGGAGCTGCTGAAGAAGGGCACTAAATACATGTGGAATGCAGCATGTGAAGCCGCATTCAAAGCTTTGGTGAAACATCTCACAACGGCTCCAGTTCTTGCTCAGCCGGACACGACGAAGCCATTCGATGTATACTGTGATGCATCCGGCATCGGTCTCGGCTGCGTTCTGATGCAAGAAGGGCGTGTAATCGCCTATGGGTCTCGTCAACTGCGAAACCACGAGCAGCATTATCCAACTCACGATCTTGAGCTTGCTGCGGTGGTGTTGGCGTTAAAGATGTGGAGGCATTACCTACTTGGTAATCTTGTTCACCTCTACACCGACCATAAAAGCCTGAAGTATATCTTCACGCAGAAGGAGCTGAATATGAGACAACGGAGATGGTTGGAGCTCATAAAAGATTATGAAATTGAGATCCACTATCACCCGGGAAAAGCCAACGTGGTTGCCGACGCGCTTAGTCGGAAAGCCCACGTTCACAACTTAGCGGTTGCTGAGTTGGAAGATGAAGAACCCAGCCTCCGTGTCATTCCGTATGGCGCGCTTTATAATCTCGCGCTCATTCCAACAATCCGTGAAGAGATTGTTGAGGCTCAAAGAAGAGACAGAGGTATGTCTCACATACGGAGAAGACTCGACAACGGAGAGATGAAATGCTTCCGTAAGGATGAGAACGGTACGATATGGTTTAAAGACCGTATAGTGGTACCGCGTAATATGAAACTCCGGAAGAAGATCTTGGATGAAGCCCACCTGTCTAAGTTTTCCATTCATCCCGGAAGTAACAAGATGTACCAAGATTTGAAACAGAAATTTTGGTGGACGAGGATGAAGAGGGAGATTGCTAAATACGTATCCGAGTGTGATACGTGTAGACGGGTCAAGGCTGATCATATGCGGAAAGCCGGACCACTACAACCTTTGAAGATACCGGCATGGAAATGGGAGGATGTGAGTATGGACTTCATCGTCGGATTACCGCTCACATCCAAGAAGCATGACTCGATATGGGTGATCGTCGACCGGTTGACGAAATCAGCTCATTTCATACCGGTGAACACTCATTATCGAGCAAGACAATATGCGGAGTTATTCATCTCCAGAATTATATGTTCACATGGTGTTCCAAAGACCATCATTTCAGATCGAGGTGCGCTGTTTGTTGCTCGATTTTGGGAGCAGCTGCATGCCTCGTTGGGCACCAAGTTGATTAGGAGCTCCGCATATCACCCTCAAACTGATGGACAAACGGAGAGGGTGAATCAAGTGCTTGAGGATATGTTGAGAGCGTGTGCCATCCACCACGGTAGGAATTGGGACGATCACCTACCACTGGCGGAGTTTTCATACAACAACGGTTATCAAGCGAGTATTAAAATGGCACCGTATGAAGTTCTCTATGGCCGGAAGTGTCGCACACCGCTGAATTGGTGTGAGTCCGGCGAAAGAGTTCTGTTTGGGATTGATCTTGTCAACGAAGCCGAAGACCGAGTTCGGTTGATACAAGAGAACTTAAAGGCTGCACAATCCCGACAGAAGAGCTACGCGGATCAGAGGCGTAGGCCATTACATTTTGACGTTGGAGAACACGTTTATCTTCGCTTATCCCTGATGAAGGGAATTCACCGGTTCGGTGTAAAGGGGAAACTCGCTCCCCGTTTTATTGGTCCTTTTGCTATCACGAAGAAGTGCGGACCCGTAGCCTACCGGCTGGAATTACCGGCAAGTCTAGCGGGTGTTCATGATGTATTTCATGTTTCACAGCTGCGGAAGTGCCTCAAATTCACCGCTGCTGTTCGCACTGAGGACATCGACGAATTGAAACCGGACCTGACCTACACCGAGCGACCGGTCCAGATTTTGGATGAAAAGACCCGGGTAACTCGGAACCCGACGATCAGATTCTTCAAGGTGCTGTGGAGTAATCACACCGCGGAAGAGGCGACCTGGGAAAGTGAAGATTATCTCCGCACCAACTACCCGGAACTTTTATCTTTGTACAGTTTGTAATTACCTCTCCCGTCTCGTTCCTCTTTTGTAATCTCGGGACGAGATTCTTTTAAGGGGGGAGGAATGTAAAAGTCCCAAAAACGTGTATGAATAAAAACTAAAGTTTAAGTTCATATGTGTGGCAATGGCATGAAAAATGGGACTTGCTAAAACTTTCTTCATGCAAAGTAATACATGGATGATCATCCATGATGAGGCTCACCTTTTTATTTAAAAGTGTTGAACCAATAAGGAGTAAATACCTCTTTGCATGTAAGTTTAAAATTCAGATTTGAAATTCAAAGTTCACACATAGGGTGAGCAAAAGCTTTGAATAAACATGCAACCCTATAGTTGGGATTATAGGGAAAAGTTTGCTCTCAAACTTTTCAATTGTAGGGGGCTCAAAAAGGAGTTAAAGAGGAGAATTTGCAAACTTCAACCAAATTCAAATTTGGCAAGCAAATTCAAACTGAATTGGAAGGATTCAAATTCTAACCCCCATTTTAAAACTCAGAATTGTGGGAATCAAGAGGATCAGCTTGAGAAGATATTTGGGGAGGAACTGTGGAGTGGGACCCACATGTCATAGAGCTAAAAGAGGAGCCTTGCACCTTAAGTCTCAGCCCCAGTGGGGAAAATCATCGAGCAGCACGTGGGCCAAGAGCTGCTCCCACCGTGGAGCCACGGGGGCGCTCGGCAGCGCCACCAGCTGCTGCATTTCCCCACACACGGCGCCCAGAGGCGGTTCTGCGACCTGATAAACCCCCCCTGGACGAAGCAAAGGCCGTCCCTTCTTTTCTCCTCGCGAGCGCACGGCCAGCGACCGTCTTCCCCACCGCCTCTCGGTCCGAGCGGAAGAACGGCGAAACCACCACGCTCTTTTCTCCCCTGACCTGCTAAACAGCACCGCGAGCTCGGCCTCCACCTCCCTGACCCGCAAGCCAGCGAGCTGCGGCCTCCAGTGCCCGAGAACAACCGCCGCCGCGGCGACCTAAGCCGAGGAAGTGATCGGGCGCTCGTGGACAGCCCTCCACAACGGGTTTCACGGCCGAGCGATCACACCTACGGACGCGCACGGGTGCGGTGCTGCTCTCAGCCCAAGCTCAGGCCATACCGTGAAGCATCACCGGCGAATTTCGAAGTTTTGCTCCGGCGACCCCATTCCGAGCTTCCGGTATGACTCTTTCAAATTATTGCCCTCTGATCCTCCTTAAGTCATCAAATTTGGCACATAGACGCTGGATTAGACGGCGGTCATTTCTCCTTTAGGATCCAGCGCATGAAAACACCTCAGCACGACGGAATTCGAGCTCGACTAGAGGTGTTCATGGCGGACCCATTCGGTCGCACGGCGACAACCTATCTACAGCCGCTCCCGAGCCATTTTAAGGTCGTGCTGATCTTCCTAGAGCTGCGCTGGTGCTGTAGGGCTCGTCGGCACAAGCTTTTGAGGGCTGGAGACCCCGGGCGACGCTGCCGGACTTCCACAGAGGCAGTTACACGTCGCCGGCCATGTTCCGGTCGTCGGCGGCCCTAGCAAACCCCACAGCCCTGTTCCTCGAGGCCCTAAACCCCCTGGCGGCGAGTTGTAGCTCCGGCGGTGGCCGGGAAGGCCGTTCCGGCGAACTTCCGGTTACTCCGGCGAGGGGGAGTGCGCGGGCGCGAGAGAGGAAGCCGGAGGTAGAAGACGGAGCGTGGGCCCCGCCTGTCAGCAGCTCAGAATTCAAATCCGGGATCGGGTGTGGCCGGGATCCCGTGTGCTGGCGCGAAAAACCCCGTGGCCCCGGTGTGGCCCAGTTCTGATTGGTTGGAATTCAAATAAGCGGGCCCAGTGGGATTTTCAATAGGAAAATAATTCCAGACTTAGCTCAATCTTTAGAAATTCATATCTCCCTGTGGAAAACTCCAATTTGAGTGATTCCAATTGGGTTGGATTCATCTCTCTGAGTTCTATCCAAATATGAACCCAGATTTCTATGAAAGTCAATATTATATTCTGGAAAATTCTTTGAAGGTTTTCTGAAAAAGAATTATTGAGGGAGTTTGGGTTATCCAAAAATACCCAAATTTTGCCAGAATATTCTTTAGCATATTATTGACCTACTAGCAAATTTTCAACTCACTTGAAGATCATTTGTGTAGGAATTTGCTAAATGCAAACTACTGTGTTCAAAAGAGTCCAGAAACATTTTCAGAAAATGTTTCCCACTTCAAAAATCTGTTCTGAGCAATCCATAGCTCCAAAAATCATAGGAAAATTTAGGAAACCTCTCTGGGACATACTTGGAATTGTAGTTCACTTAGTTGGGCATGAAAATGCACATTACTACAGAATTAATTCTATTGAGTAAAAATGCTTAAAGAATTGTTCTGGGAGAACTACCCAAGTAAAAGGGCTGAATTTTGGACCAGATGACTCTCATGTGATCAAGAACTCACATGTAAATTATCAGCCCAAGATGAGTCCTGGAACTCCCTGTCCTTATTCTCCATAATTATGTATAAGGGAAAAAAACATAAGACATATTGTGAGAATTATGGAGGACACAATATGACTCCACATTAGCTGCAATGTGGCAAGCTAAATCCTTAGGTAGTATAGAACCTGCTGTAAAAGTTTTGAGGCCATTGGAGTTCTTGTTCTTTAGTTGCACTCAAATCTTTTCAGCTTATCTATTATGTTCATTAGAGAAAAGGGTTAGTGTATAGCTAAGGGCCTTAAGGTCAAATTAGTTTAATTCCGTTCTTTGCACAACAGAGGCAAACCAAGCCATGCTTGGCTTTTCCACACAACCTCTGTTCTTAAGAAAGTAATTCTATAACTTCTTTCCATTACATTCTATAAAATATGTGCATATGCATCTCAATAGGAACCACAAGAAAGGGGACTCAAAGGAGTGATTCATCGAAGTGGATCAAGCTCCGGAGAGTCAAGGGTGGATCTGCAAGGATACTAACTGCTTATATACGACTACCCTGCAAAGC
Organism: Neostapfia colusana; assembly: GCA_030760725.1. NCBI lineage: Eukaryota > Viridiplantae > Streptophyta > Magnoliopsida > Poales > Poaceae > Neostapfia > Neostapfia colusana. The sequence goes on from JASWHV010000015.1 coordinate 62,386,582, forward strand.
AGGCAAGCTCCGGTTTGCATTTAACAGCTGTTAAGTTTTTATTTTGTACTCACTTTCGGTCAAGATATGAACTGTGCATTAGGTCTAGTGATTGATACTCCTCTTGCATAGCCAAATGACCCATGGAGTATTGGGTAGGTGTCTTTCACCGTGTAGAACTGCCATGCTTAAGTACGGTTCGGTAGAAGTCGAGTGGTGAGATGCTACTCGCAGATTTAGGAACAACAGGGGCATACGGGATTGGTTCGTAATTGAATTAGCAAGTTAAAATTGAGACCGGAAGGTTGTAGGAGCAGCAGGACATAGGGGCCTGGGTGCTGTAGACCTGTCCGTGTCGGTCAAGGACCGATCCGTATGCGGCCCTGTTGAACAAGTTTGAGTTGTGTACCGGACTCATGCTGGCTATATGGGACCCAGTAAACCGATGTACCTCGGGAAGCTGTCGTTGGGACTTTTCGGGTCGCCTCAGGCGGACGGCCAGTGTGCAGTATGTGGGGAATATTCTCATGACATCTCACGTCGGAAGGTGCACCATGAGAGTAGCTACTGTACGGGGCGACTTGATCGATTCAGCGGGGGTGAAACGGGGGAAAGGCTGCCACGTACGATGTCAGTGATGGTTGTTGTAGGCAACGTCGAGTACGGGCGTACGTGTCGTGTAGTCCAGGTGTTATTGATTCGAATCACCGTCGCTCGCGGAATGGACCGAGCATACTTGTTCTCACAGTCGTGACGTAGTAAGAACTTGCATGAGAAAGGAACTAATCATATTGATGTGAAGTATTATACTTGTGTTGTATTGGATCTCGATGAATAGGCTAGTGCAAACTCGATTCTTTTATGCCATGAGCAATTTACATCGGGGGAAAGCGTTTCTTGTTTGATTGTGGACTCCCGATGTAGCGTGCCCAGGGTTACTTAAAATGCTGCAATTAATACCTGAAAGTAAGGATTCACTTTTAGGCGAGTTAATTATGCTTATGCCATCCTATGTTAGGTTCATAACCTCACTTAGAGTTTCATGTTTAGGGTGACGGTTAAGTCTTGCTGAGCGTTATGCTCACGGATGCTATCCGAGTTGTTTTGCAGGTAATTGACTCGCTGATTATGAGAAGGGGTGCCGATGAGACTCGGGAACCTCCGAGTGCTTACTCAAAGAGCATCCTCGCCGCTGCAGATTGATCTTCGTGTTGCTAGTAAGAAACGTCCGCGGGCTGGACCGTTTCTTTGTTGCTAGTTTAGATATGAATCGTGAGAGTGATAGTCTTCCGCTGTAGTTTATTCTGATATATATTTATTTGTAAAACAATCTTGTACGCTTCCGCAAACTATTTATGTAATATGATGGGTGTTCATTGACCCGTGTGCTGTTGGGTGCCGCATAACACGGCACCACCCAACGAGGTCCCGTGGGGCCGTCTCAGCGTGGCATCAGAGCTGTCACACTGCCTAAGGCACATGAATCTGCTGCTATAAAAACTGAAAGTAAGGATCAACTTATAGGTGTGTCTTTATTGCAAAGTCCTTTCCTACCTTACACATCCTTGCACGTAGAGTTCCATGCCTAGGGTTGACGGTTAAGACTTGCTGAGCCTTCGTGCTCACTGTTGCAATATTTGAGCTGTGTGCAGGTGAGAGTTATGAGGAAGGTTCCGATGACGAGGCGCTGCCCCCGTCGGGGTACACGGCCGAGCTGGATCCCTGCATGCCGTCGTGATTCTCCGGTTCCTTGCTGCTAGCTTTTGCTTCCCGGGCTGGACGGCTGCACTTTTGCATAGCTGGGATGAGAGGCCATATATGTATATTACTTCCGCTGTATGAATAGGTTTTGTAAAAAGACTTCCGCTGTTTTATATCAAATAAAGGTTTGTATGTTGTTCTTTATTCTTTTCGTGTGTGCTGTTGGGTGCCGCATCGTATGGCACCACCCTATGCGATCCTGGAGTGGATGAACCACGGGGTGGTCCCCATACGTGCTACGACGCTCAAAACCACTAAGCCCCTCCTAAAGAAGAACCTCCGCGGGCTGCTCCAGAGCAGACCGGGGGAAGTGTCGCAGGAAACACTTCGACATTTGGCACGCCAGGTAGGGGGCTTCTGGTTTTTGAAGTTGTTTGTGAAGCCCGCGATGGTGAACATCCAGTCTCCCGGAGGCTCTTCCCGCCCCTCGCAGCGCCAGCAGCAGAGGGAGCAGGAAGCCTCATCCCATTCCAGAGCGGGACCGACTACGCCAGTGGCAGCCCCTACAGCGACGGTGCCCGCTGCCACCCGGCAGCCTTCGGTTGCGACGGCGTCACAAGCACCAACCGAAGCCAGCCCGGAGAGTGCACTACTAGCAGCTCATGCGCTCCTTCACAACCCCCCGAGCGCGGGAGCTTCCCCGACCGCTGCAAAGCAGTGGCGCAATGACGTCGACCACCTGGTCGTCACCGCGCTCAACTCACTGTGCCACTGGAGACAGCGACTAGAGATGGTACAGCTGCCAACCTGTACCCTAACGATGGATTACAGGACAGCAGCAACTCACTCGATGGCGACGTCCAGGCTCTCCACCACAGATCTCAGAGCCAAGCTGGACCGCCGCCGTTGGAAAGATGACCGCATCACCATCGAGCGACAGCGCGAGCGGCGTCGCAACCTTGAGGAGGAGTATGGTACCCCGGGTGCCATGCGCCCCATCTACATGGGCCAAAACCTCGTCTCCCCAGGCTCAGTGGGAGGCTGCATGGCCGCATTTTCCGGAGAAGTTCGACGGGACAGTCAATGCCGTCGAGTTCGTGCACATCTACTCCACGGCTATCCTAGCTATAGGAGGGATTAGGCCATCATTGCCAACTTTTTCCCCGTGGCCTTGACCAGGTCAGCTCGGTCATGGCTCATGAACTTTCCCCAGGATTCTATATCTTTCTGGGAAGAGTTGTGCAATCAGTTCACGGCCAACTTCGGAAGTTCCTACACCCGACCGGGCAGGGAGGTCGACCTCCACATCCTTCAACAGCAACCAGGAGAGTCACTGCGTTCCTTCATCCAGCGTTTCTTTAAGGTTAGGAACACCATACCCTGTATCTCGAACGCCTCTATGGTAGTTGCCTTCAGGCAGGGTGTAAGAGATAAGAAGGTGCTCGAGAAGCTGGCCACGCACGACGTGCAGGACGTCTCGGAGCTCTTCAGCAGGGTGGACAAGTGCGCCAAGGCCGTGGAGGGCCCCAACTGGCACAAACCGTCTGGCAAGGGGAAGGCCAGTGAGTCCACCACTGGAGCCGCAGCGCAAAGCAGCGGCGAGAAGAAGAAGGCCGGCGGCAAGGACAAGTGTAACACCCTCAAATTCATTACCATGCATTGCATACATTTTTCATGTAGAGAAGCAATTGAAAAGAAGTAGAAATGGAGAAAGAACCATAGAAATGGAGAAAGAACCATAGAAATGGAGAAGGGAATATAGAAATGGAGAAAGAGACATAGAAATGGAGAGGGGAATATAGAAATGGAAAAGGGACATAGAAATAGAGAGAAATGGAAATAAGATAGCTGAAATGAGCCATTCTAAATTTCCCCCAAAATTCCCAAATTCCCCAATTCCCCAAGGGGGAATTTCCCCCACATTTGGGGGGAATTTATCCCCAATGTAGCCGCAGCCTAGAGGGGGGAAAAACCCCTAGGACTCTTTGGTTGAGTTTCAATTGGACTAGGACTTTGGTTGAGTTCCAATTGGACTAGGAATCTTCTTTTCTCCCCCTTATAAATACAACCCCCAGCCCCCCCTTGGCCGCAGCCCCCCCCCCCCCCAAAGTCACCGAGTTGGTCCTGCCCCCCACCAACTCACCGAGTTGGCCACCCCTCTGCCGGAGTTTGGTCGCCGGTGAGCCCCGCCGATGAGCCCCGCCAACAAGCCCCGCCATTGAGCCCCACCGTCGAGCTCCGTCGTCGATTCCCGCCATCGAGCCCCGCCAATGAGCCCTGTCACGCCTCGCCGTCGCCGGAGAAGATGTCCGACGATCTGTCCTACCATAATTTTCCATAGAAAAAATCCCCCGCTGCTGCCGTTGCTAGGAGAAAGGCCCTGCCACAAGGAGGAAGTGAGGTAGGTCTCCATTACCCATCTTACGACGTCGCCGCTGTTTCTACACATCCGTTTTCTTCGCCCCCTTCGAGCAGAAACTTTTGCGTGTGGACAGATCGTGTTTTGATCGATTTTTGACGGTGGAATTGATCTAGATCTTGAGTCAATATCATCACCACGTCCACACTTGATCCCTACACCCTTATTCATCATAAAACCCCATGAAAGCCCATTAAAACATGCAAGAACGCGTACAAACTGGTTTAATAAAACTGCACCATAGGATCTGCATTCATCTACCCTATTGCATCTTGAGTAAAGTTTGTGCATGATGATTGATTGCTGTAAATTTTGTATGTGCGTGGTCATGAGTAGAAGGACAAGATCAAGAGGCCGTCTATGAGGAACTACAACACCAAGACTTCGAAACGCTTAAGCAAAACGAACAACGGGAACAAGGCAAGTGCCCCTTGACAATATTGATCCCAAGTTTTGAAACTGTTTTGTTTGCGAAAACGTGTATGCTTGAGTCAACATGATGGGACACCCTTTTTATAGGAATTTACTAGTCTTGTTAACTATCCTTTTCGGCGGGAAAGTTGATGAGTCGGGTATGGTCATTTTTCCTTTTTGCTTTGCTTAACTTACGGGGTACGGGAAGCTGAAATAAAATATGGTTAACTACTGCACTCATGAGAATAAAGATGATGAGAACTTGATGATGTTAATGAGCATGGAATCGGGGATATCTAGGCAAGATTGGTTCGTGGATGTTGCTGATTGAGATGGTGGTTTACTTGCCATAGATCTAAGGACCGGTTCATGTGAGCACATGCTAGGAAAACAGTGCCACCACAAGGCCAAATATAGGTGCGGCCTAGCTGACTAATTTGATGTGTTGCTAGCTTGTTATGGACCGTTGGATGGTGCGGGGAATGGGAGTCAAGAGGAACTGCCCTGGGAACTGCATGGCACAAGAGGGGGCCCGTGGGGGGGGGGGGAGAATGGAGATTCGAGCCTGCCAGTGAAACCTCAGTGGGTCCGTACATCCTAGTAGCCCCTTTGTAAAGGCTATTTTGTGATCTCTTGGCCATACACCGACGGTTGTGTACTGGTATAATGGAGGTTCTTTCTAGTTGCTGACGGGTGACGAAATCACAAACTTGTGGGTAAAGTGGTACCACCTCTGCAGAGTGTAAAACTATCATGATAGCCGTGCTTCCGGTCACAAGCACCTAGCCAACTTCCATGATTACAGGCAAAACTTGGGATGTTTATTCGGGATGGTTGTGGTATGGTCATCGGAATTGGTTTTGGGACTGTTTTAAGTCATGACAATGAATTTGGTTTCGGTTATAAGAAAATAAGATGGATATGAATATTTATGAGTATGAGATGAACTTGAGAAAGATTATTGACTTGTTGAGACTCGATAAATGGTGAAATACGATGAAAGAATGTTGCTGGCGTACTTGGTTATATTGGGATTTAATTCATCTGGACTTAGTTGCTATTTTGTGAAATAAAATTTGCTTGCTGCAATGAGCCTTTTTATTCCATACCTTGTTGAAAGCTACATGTCACACTTTTCCCGCACTTACTGAGTACGACATGTACTCATCCTTGCATTTCCCACACATACTTCAGCAACAGAAGAAGAGTACTTCGAGGAACATGTGGAGTACTAGGCGTGCGCACTACCGTCAACATGCATGTGGAGTTGAAGTTGGAGCCTGCTGTTTTAGCCATTTTCCGCTGTCGTTTAGAGTCTTCCGCTGCAAAAATAAGTTAGATATTCATGAGTGAGACATTGAGTCATTGTAATAAAGTATTTAAACACTATTTATTCGTGGTTACATTCTGAATTCAGTTTGTGGATTATATGTGTATGTGTGAAGAAACATCCTGGGCACACATATGCATTTATTTGGTTCTATTTTCGGAACCGGGTGTCACAAATTGGTACCAGAGCCACGTTGACCGTAGGATGCAAGACTAGGTAGAATGGACACTCTAAAACACATAGGAACACCTCTCTAAACTGCTATTTTCGAAAATTGCTTGCTGCTGCACTTTAATTGTGAATTCAGCCACCGCAAAGTGCTATTTTCAGCCCCTCTTTTTCTCTTCTTTTGGACAGCAACACTTTTGCTTTCTTGCTTCATAGCTTCTGAAGTTTTGGAGTTATTTCTTCCTTCTCTAAAATTTCTCATGTCATATTTAAAGATGCCGGTGTTTAGGAGCACAACACGCATAAGGGCTCGTCCACCACCACGTGGGAGTGCACTTAACCCCATTGAAGTGTCCGATGGACCATATTGGGAGGAGATGAAGATGGAACCTCATGATGAAGTAAATAGCTTTATGCATGAGGAAGAGGATCCAGAAGAGGTGGAACCATTCGAAGACGACATGGAGGATGATCCACAATAACTGCATTGGTACGCACCTTAGGAGGAGTTTCACGCGGGCTTGCACCCCGTGGAGCCCCATGAAGCTATGATGGAAGGAGATCAATCCAAAGAGGAGCCACACCTTGCTGAGGCCGAGAATGAATGTTATGAATGAGCCAGCCATTCAGTTCAAGAATTCCGGTCCGAAAGAATGGAAGGAGGACACATATCCAAGGAGCTCAAAGAATTTCTGGATTGCTGCTGCCAATACCCGGAATATCTTCTCAAGAAAGTCCCTCGTCTCGGACATGAAGAGTGGAAGGCTGAAGTAACCATCCTATCTAACCGTACGGTTTTCAATCGGCACATCGCACCCACATGGAGAGCTACAAGGGCAGAAGCTATCGATGATGCTGCATGGGATGCACTCACCAGGCTGTGCTACGCCTTCTTTGAGCAGCTTGACAACACTACTTTTGAGATGCACCCGTATCGGAAGAGTGGTACATGGGAGATTGTTGGACCCCATGGAGGAGCTCTTTCCAACTCAGAAGTTGCTGACATGTCTCAGAGATTGCTCGTGGAGTTAGGAAACCTCTATGCAAGCGCACAAGAAGAGATCCATTACCTCCGCAAGAAGCTGTATTTGCTGGAGAAACAAGAGGAGACTCGTGCCGATGCGGGAACAAATGGAGCAACAGCGTAATCTATCCCTACATGGACTGCTGACTCTCCATGGCGTGCGCCCATGTATGGACCACCCCCGTCACACGGAGAAAACAGCACCGGTTCTCACGATTAAGTTTAGGTTTCCATTGAATAAAGCTGTAATAGGAACGTTTAGATCACCATAAGTCAAATAAGAGTAGTGTGCTGAAATTTTTGTGATGATTGCTTGGTTTGTGTGCTGATGTGAGTTGTGGGACGCTTCGGCGAATGTCCACATCCACACATAGTGGAGAGATTTGAGATGCTTAGGCACGTGTTCACATCCTCATATAGGCTAAAATTAATAAAAGAAGATACTTAGTTCATACACTTGATGCATATAGTTGGGGGGATCAATCAAAATTTCTATTTCCTACTCTACTATCTCTCACAGATGGTGAGGGAAAACTCCAACCGTTAAAGGAGGAACGCTCGTGGTAACAATGAACCACAAGAGGATGGCAATGTTGAAGTTCCTGAAAATGCCAACCCCGGGGCTGATGCAAGCAACCTTGAATGTTTGATGGCTATGCAGAACCAGCTCATGCAAACTATGATACAAACATTGGGATAGCTGCAGGCCAACAACAACAACAATCCTAACGCCGTTCCTGCACCCCCACCGCCGCCACCGCCATCACCGCCGGCTCACAACAGATTGGGAGAGTTCATGAGGACTAGGCTGCCTACTTTTGCACAAGCCAATGATCCTATGGAGACTGATGATTGGCTGAAGTCTATAGAAAAGAAGCTTGCTATTGTTCAGTGCAATGATTGGGAGAAAGTTCTCTTTGCATCGCACCAACTTATGGGAGCAACCGCTGATCGGTGGGACGCTCTTTGCAATGCTCATGTCAACCAGGAGACTATCACTTGGGCTGAATTTAAGGAGAGTTTCCGCTCTCATTACGTCCCTGCAGGAGTCATGATGCTTAAAAGGCAAGAGTTTGAAGGTCTCCGCCAAGGAAGGAAGAGCGTGAATGAGTACCTCAACAAGTTCATGCAGCTGTCAAGGTATGCTCTAGAAGAAGTCAACTCGGGTCAAAGAAAGCAATACTTGTTCATGAGAGGATTGAACAATGAGATCCAAGTTCAGCTGCTCAACAATGACTATGCAAACTTCCATAAGCTCGTTGACGAAGCTCTAGTGGGTGAGAGCAAGATCCGTGATATTGAGCAAGAGGACAAGAGGAAGATGCATATCAAGGACAGCCACAAGGGAGCAATGTACGTCCCCGCTTTATGCCACCAACTGCACCACATTATGGCTCGACCGCTTCTACTTTCCGCCCTGCAAACCAACCTTGCCATAATCAGCCACCGCAGCAACGCCCTGTTATGCAAGCACCTCGTATGCCTTTGCCTCCTGCTCACCATCCCAACATGGGCGCCTATGCTCAAAACCAGCCTCGCCCTAACATTCCTGCTGTTATGGGCAACAAAGCATGTTTTTCATGCGGAGAGGCGGGACACTTTGCAAACCAGTGCCCGAAGAAAGGCCTTGGACAGCCGAGCAACGCATCGAAACAGAACCCATGGCCGAATGGAGGAGCTAATCAAGGTAACCATGGACAGCAGAACTATGCTCATGGCAATGTGAATCATGTCTCTGCTGAGGAAGCACAACAAGCTGAGGATGTCGTGATTGGTATGTTTCTCGCCAACTCCAACCCAGACACTGTTTCATTTGATTCTGGAGCATCGCATTCATTCATATCATCCAAGTATGTTGCCAAGTATAACCTGCCCATATCACACATGAAATAAACTATGCTGGTTAATTCTCCCTATGGAGAGATGAGGACTAATATAGTATGTCCGAAAGTAAGCCTTAAAATAAAGGGGTAGACTTTCTCGCCAACCTTATTGTCTTGGATTCCCAAGAGATTGACATAATACTTGGAATGGATTGATTAAGCAAGCACATTGGAGTGATTCAATATGCTGAGAGGATCATGCAGTTGACAAGTGAGCACGGTACTCGTATTGAGTTTGAGGTAGCCCAACCGGCAACCGAGAAGGCAGTGCTGAACCACGTTGAAGAAGCGACATTGGAAAGCATTCCGGTGGTTCAAAAATATTCAGATGTGTTCCCAGAAGAACTTCCAGGTATGCCACCTGACCGGGACATTGAATTTGCTATTGATTTAGTACCCGGAACTGCACCTATCGTGAAGAGGCTGTATAGGATACCCACTAATGAACTAGTGGAGCTGAAGAAGCAAATTCAGGAGCAGCTAGAAAAGGGTTTTATACACCCAAGCTCGTCACCGTGGGGAGCCCCCGTGCTCTTCGTATACAAGAAATATGGGACCCAAAGGATGTGTGTGGACTATAGGTCTCTCAACGAGGTGTCGATCAAGAATAAATACCCGCTGCGCCGCATAGAGGACCTGTTCCATCAAATGAAAGGTGCCCAAATTTTCTCCAAGATTGATCTTCGGTCGAGATACTTCCAGCTGAAGATTAAGCCCTCTGACATACCCAATACTGCATTTCAAACACAGTATGGTTCGTATGGGTATACCGTGATGTATTTTGGGTTAACGAATGCACCCATATACTTTATGTACCTCATGAATAAGGTTTTCGTGGTGTATTCGAAAAGTGAGGAAGAACATGAAGAACACTTGAGATTGACATTGCAGAAACTACGAGAGCATCACTTATATGCCAAGTTCAGCAAGTGTCAATTTTGGCTAAAGGAGATATCGTTCCTAGGCCACATCATATCCGAAGGAGGAGTATCGGTTGATCCCGGGAAAGTGAGGGATGTTTTGAAGTGGAACCAACCGCAGAATGTGAGGGATATTCGGAGTTTCCTTGGATGACTGGATACTACCGCCGGTTCATCAAGGATTTCTCCAAAATAGCGAAGCCTATGACTGAATTGCTGATGAAAGGGAAAGCATTTCAGTGGACACAAGCATGTCAAGACAGCTTTGAGGAGCTAAAGAAGAGATTAACAATAGCGCCAGTTTTAGTATTGTCGGATGTAAGCAAGAGTTTTGATATATATTGTGATGCATCAAGACAAGGGCTTGGATGTGTGCTCATGCAAGCCGGACAAGTGGTTGCCTATGCATCGAGGCAATTAAAGAAACATGAGATGAATTACCCTACACACGACCTGGAACTTGCAGCCGTGGTACATGCCTTGAAGATTTGGAGGCATTACATCCTTGGTCACCGATGTGAGATATAAACGGATCACAAAAGCGTCAAGTATATATTCACGCAAGTGGATTTGAATTTGAGGGAACGTCGAAGGTTGGAACTCATTAAGGATTACGATCTTGGAATCAACTATCACCCCAGAAAGGCCAATATAGTAGCTGATGCGTTGAGCCAAAAAGGAGCATGTCCCCAAATCACAGTTCTGGAGCTGCCACTCGAGCTGCGAAAGGAGTTTGAATGGTTACATTTCGGGTTCTTGAACGAGATGGAGGTGATAGAACTGAACTCGATGCTGGAACAAGAGATACGAGATGGCCAAGCAACGAATGAGGAAATCAAGGAAACAATCCGACAAGGCATAGAAAATGATTTCAAGGAAGATGAGAAAGGCACACTTTGGTTAGGGAAAAGGACTTTTGTGCCTAACGTGAAGCACATCTGCGACACGATACTAAAGGAGGCACATGACTCCCCTTATTCCATACACCCCAACTGTACAAAGATGTATAAGGACCTGAAAACTTGCTATTGGTGGGATGGTATGAAAAGGGATATGCTGAATATGTTGCCCTATGCGACACGTGCCAACGAGTGAAGGCCGAACATCAAAGACCCGTTGGATTATTGCAGCCATTAAAAGTACCCGAGTGGAAGAGGGAAGACATCAACATGGATTCATTGTCGGATTGCCACGTACTCAGTACAGCTACGACTCCATTTGGGTTATCGTGGACTGATTGACGAAAACAGCCCATTTCCTTCCTGTTAGAACCAAGTACACCGTTGCACAACTAGCTGAGCTGTATATGGAGCAAATCGTGTGTCGCCATGGAGTTCCAAAGAGGATAGTTTCAGATCAAGGTTCTCAATTTACCTCTAGATTCTGGAAGAAGCTGCATGAAGCCATGGGTACACGATTGAATTTCAGCTCCGCATATCACCCGCAAACCGACGGGCAAACTGAGAGGACAAATCAAATTTTGGAAGACATGTTGAGAGCTTGCGCCTTGAAACATGGGCGTAGTTGGGATAAGAGCTTGCCATATGATGAATTCTCATACAACAACAGTTACCAAGCCAGCTTGAAGATCTCACCCTTCGAAGCATTGTATGATAGATAGTGTAGAACACCACTGTTCTGGAATGAGACTGGAGAAAGCCAAGTATTTGGACCCGAAGTGCTGCAAGACGCTGAAAAGCATGTCCAAACGATAGGTGAAAACTTGAAGGCCGCCCAGTCACGACAAAAGGGTTATACGGACAATAGGCGAAGAAGATTGACCCTCGAAGTGGGAGACTTCGTGTATCTTAAGGTGTTGCCTATCCGAGGCCAAGGACGGTTCAACGTCAAAGGAAAGTTAGCACCTCGCTGTATCGTGCCATTCAAGATTTTGGATAAGCGAGGAGAAGTAGCCTACCAACTAGAGCTGCCAACGCACCTCTCCGATGTGCACGACGTGTTTCACGTACCTCAGCTCAATAAATGTCTAAGAGTACCAGAAGAACAAGTACCGATGGATGAGCTAGAGCTTCAAGAGGATCTGACCTACGTGGAACACCCCGTCAAAATCTTGGACGTGAAGGAAAGGGTCGCGAGGAACAAAGTGATCCGTTGGTGCAAAGTACAATGGAGCCATCACACGGAAGCCGAAACTACATGGGAGCTTGAGGAAGATCTCAAGGCAGAATTCCCTCATATTTTCTCCACTCTATCGAATCTCGAGGGTGAGATTCATTTTAAGGGGGGTAGGTTTGTAACACCCTCAAATTCATTACCATGCATTGCATACATTTTCCATGTAGAGAAGCAATTTAAAGAAGTAGAAATGGAGAAAGAACCCTAGAAATGGAGAAAGAACCATAGAAATGGAGAAAGAATTATAGAAATGATGAAAGAACCATAGAAATGGAGAAAGAACCATAGAAATGGAGAAGGAAATATAGAAATGGAGAAAGGGACATAGAAATGGAGAGGGGAATATAGAAATGAAAAAAGGGACATAGAAATGGAGAGAAATGGAAATAAGATAGCTGAAATGAGTCATTCCAAAATTTCCCCAAAAATTCCCCAATTCCCTAAGGGGGAATTTCCCCCACATTTGAGGGGGGGGGGGGGGGGGGGGTGGGGATTTATCCCCAATGTAGCCGCAGCCTAGAGGGGGGAAATCCCCTAGGACTCTTTGGTTGAGTCCCAATTGGACTAGGACTCTTTGGTTGAGTTCCAATTGGACTAGAACTCTTCTTCCCCCCCCCCCCCCTTATAAATACAACCCCCAGCCCGCCTCTTGGCCGCAGCCCCCTCCCCCCCAAAGTCGCCGAGTTGGCCCTGCCCCCCCCCCCAACCCGCAGAGTTGGCCACCCCCCCTGCTGGAGTTTGGTCGCCGGTAAGCCCCGCCGACGAGCGCCGTCGAGCCCCACCATCAAACCCCGTCGTCGAGCCCCACCGTCGATCTCCGTCATCGATCCCCACCGTCGAGACCCGATGACGAGCCCTGTCGCACCTCGCCGTCGCCAGGGAAGAAGCACGACGATCTGTCCTATCATAAATTTCCATAGAAAAAATCCCCCGCTGCTGCTGTTTCTAGGAGAAAGGCCCTGCCACAAGGAGGAAGTGAGGTAGGTCTCCATTACCCATCTTACGACGTCGCCGCTGTTTCTACGCATCCGTTTTCTTCGCCCCCTTTGAGCAGAAACTTTTTGCGTGTGGACAGATTGTGTTTTGATCAATTTTTGACGGTGGAATTGATCTAGATCTTGAGTCAAGATCATCACCACATCCACACTTGATCCCTACACCCTTTTTCATCATAAAACCCCATGAAAGCCCATTAAAACATGCAAGAACACGTACAAACTGGTTTAATAAAACTGCACCACAGAATTTGAATTCATCTACCATATTGCATCTTGAGTGAAGTTTGTGCATGATGATTGATTGCTGTAAATTTTATATGTGCGTGGTCATGAGTAGAAGGACAAGCTCAAGAGGCCGTCTACGAGGAACTACAACACCAAGAGTTCGAGACGCTTGAGCAAAACGAACCACGGGAGCAAGGCAAGTGCCCCTTGACCATATTGATCCCATGTTTTGAAACTGTTTTGTTTGCGAAAACATGTATGCTTGAGTCAACATGATGGGACACCCTTTTTATAGGAGTTTACTAGTTTTGTTAACCATCCTTGTTGCCGGGAAAGTTGATGAGTCGGGTATGGTCGTTTTTCCTTTTTGCTTCGCTTAAATTACGGGATACTGGAAGCTGAAATAAAACATGGATAGCTACTGCACTCATGAGAATAAAGATGATGAGAACTTGATGATGTTAATGAGCATGGAATCGGGGAGATTTAGGCAAGATCGGTTTGTGGATGTTGCTGATTGAGATGGTGCGTTACTTGCCGTAAATCTAAGGACTGGTTCATGCAAGCACATTCCAGGAAAACAGTGCCACTACAAGGCCAAATATGGGTGCGGCTTAGCTGACTAATTTGATGTGTTGCTAGCTTGTTATGGACCGTTGGATGGTGCGGGGAATGGGAGTCAAGAGGGACTGCCCAGGGAACTCCATGGAACAAGAGGGGGCCCGTGGGTGGGAGAATGGAGATTCGAGCCTGCCGGTGAAACCTCAGTGGGTCCGTACATCCTAGTAGCCCCCTTGTAAAGGCTATTTTGTGATCTCTTGGCCATACAACGACGGGTGTATACTGGTATAATGGAGGTTCTTTCTAGTCGCCGACGGGTTACGAAATCACAAACTTGTGGGTAAAGTGGTGCCACCTCTGCAGAGTGTAAAACTATCATGATTGCCGTGCTTCCGGTCACAAGCACCTGGCCAACTTCCATGATTAGAGGCAAAACTCGAGATGTTTATTCGGGATGGTTGTGGTATGGTCATCGGGATTGGTTTTGGGACTGTTTTAAGTCATGACAATGGATTTGGTTTCGGTTATATGAAAATGAGATGGATATGAATATTTCTGAGAATGAGATGAACTTGAGAAAGATTATTGGCTGGTTGAGACTTGATAAATGGTGAATTATGATGAAAGAATGTTGCTGATCTACTTGGTTATATTGGGATTTAATGCATCTAGACTTAGTTGCTGTTTTACCATGTTTGTGAAATAAAATTTGCTTGCTGCAATGAGCCTTTTTATTCCATACCTTGTTGAATGCTACATGTCATACTTTTCCCGCACTTGCTGAGTACGACATGTACTCATCCTTTCATTTCTGACACATACTTCAGCAACAGGAGAAGAGTACTTCGAGGAACATGTGGAGTACTAAGCATGCGCACTACCGTCAACATGCCTGTGGAGTTAAAGTTGGAGCCTGCTGTTTTAGCCATTTTACGCTGCCGTTTAGAGTCTTCCGCTGCAAGAATAAGTTAGATATTCATGAGTGAGACATTGAGTTGTAAAATTCAGCTTATGAACACTTAGGAAAAATGGGGGGAATTAAAACTTTGAATTTTTATGGTGTAAGTTCAAAGTGAGGGTTTAGACTTCCCAAAACTTCCAAACATGGAGATCTAAATGCACAGCTTGGATCTTCATACTCCAAATATTCAACCTTCCAAATTTCAGCTCTTTGGAGGAGTTTTCATATTTGTTTGGAATTAAAAGGAAAACCCCTCTAATCTGAATTTCAAATTCAGTTTCAAATTCCAATTGCCTCAATTTCAAAATTTGGTTTCACAGCTGAGTCCTCCACCTTTGAATGAGCAGCCATGCCAAAAAATTGGAAACTTTGGAGCTGGTTTGCTATATTTTTTAGGCAATACAAAGTGGAGAATTCAAACTCCTTTTAAAATTCAAATGATCCAATCCCATTCAAATTCTACACCAGAATTCAAACCATTTGAATTCTGCAAATTCAAACTTAACTTTGGGGTGAAGTCAAGTCTTTAATGTTGAGTTGCTGTGGTAAAATATCAGAGAAATTGGGATAAGAATTAGAAATGGTGGGACCCCTTGGTCAGCCACACAAGAGAGCTGCCGCCTCAGCCGACTGCGATCGAACAGCAGGGGCGCGACAGCTCCCGTCTCCGACCCACGCCCGAGGTGTGCCGCGCCACCTCCTGATTCTGCCGCCTACATGATCATCCGCTCGTGCCACAGTCCCAGCACATCCTCCCTTGCTCTCTCGCCCGTCCACCGACGTGTTTTCCCTTTCCCTGCTCAGCGCAAGTAACCTCGACCGCCGCTCGGTCGCTTCATGCCGCTCGCCCGTCACCGATGCAACTCCGGCGTTGCCACACCCGTTTGAGGTCGTAGGAAGGTGAGCAAGGCTCTCTAGTTCCTCTCTGACAACAGCCCCTATCGTTCCTTCGAGCTGGTCCCGAGAACTGAGCATAAGTTCATCGTTCCACTTTCCAGCTTGCCGCCACGGCACCGCACCGTCGACCGGCCACCCCCGGCTCATTCACACTCATCCAACCGGTGTTCTAGGTGCGTTGTTGACCCTTCTTGCTGTCCTCCCAGTTTGGAGCTAGGTCATAGCCTAGGTTGGCCGGAATTCGAAGTTTGTCACCGGCGGTTTCTTGGAACTGAGTTGAAAGAAAACGGGAAATTCCAAGGCCATATTGGGTTAGGGTTCACAAGAGAGTAGGCATAGGTTCTCCAAGCCCTGGTGACCCTTCTCGAGCAAACGGCAAGCAATACCATGCAGAGTCCGAAGAGTTCTCCGTGTTTTTCCTCACGGCGGGGAAGAACCACTCCGGTCGCACAGTGAGCTCATGTTTCCAGCCGTTTTCCGAGGGATCAGGGTAGTGTTCCGAGCTCCCCTGGTCATGGTGGTGCTGTAGGACCCAACCGCGGTCGGTTTCCGGGCTTGCCGGGCGAACACCACGTCACCGGAGTCGCCTGAGTTACTGCCACCGTCGGGGAGGTATTCCCGGCCAGTTGGCGCCACCATCGAGCTCACCAAAGTGTTCCTCGTTGGGTTTTAGGCACAGGCGGCGAGAGTTGAGCCGTTTAAGGCACGGGACAGCCATTCCGGCGAGGCACGGCCGCTTCTCCGGCGGGGAGGTCGGCCGGGCGCGAGGTTGAAGAAGGTGGGGGCCTACCCCACCTGTCAGTGGCACCAGGAAGGGCCGGATCAGGGTGCGGCTCGGGATCGGCTGTGGCTGTGCGGGAATAACCCCGTAGCCCCTGGTGTTGCCGAAATCTCACTGGTCCGATTTAAAACAGTGGGCCCAGCCCAATTATTTGAAGTTTCTGTTAGAGAAATAATTCCAGGAATTAGCTGATCTTTATAAGCCCATAACTTTGTGTAGAAAACTCCAAAAAGAGTGAGACCAATTTTGTTGGAATCCTAATGAGGAATACTTCACAGAGAAACCAATTTTAGGCTATGAAAATGCCCAGGAATTTCTGTAGAATTGTTTTTAATAAATCCTTTAGGGATTTATTACAGGAGCAATTCCTTATGAAATATTCCCAAATTTGGGCAGCAAATCCTCTTCATATATACTGATCTCCAGTAAAAATTTGGGCCTCATTGGAGTTCATTTGCTAGGTCAAATTACCTTCCCAAGTTCAGACTTTATTTGGAAATTCAAATTTAAACAGAAATTGTTCAGCACTCCAGTCCAAACTTCAAAAATTCATATCTCTCTGATGGTAGCTCCAAAAATGGTGAAACAAATTTTGTTAGAACCGTGGAGACTTACCCTAATCAGATCTTGCACTATTATCTATGTCAAAGCTTCTGAATTGGGATCAAAATTGAGAGAAGCATTGTACTTGTAGGAATTTTAAATACTACATTGTGCAACGACATATCTCCAAATCTGGCTCAAATCATCCTTAGAGAGTCTAGTATCCACTGTAAAAGTCCCAAAGCCAATTAAGGATCCTAAATAGCAGTAGCTATGAATAGAAGTTCAATTCTTATAAATCCTTAATACTTACACATGTATTTTATTACATTTCATAATAGTGACCGAAGTTGAGAACGCACCGGAGCCCTTGGACGTCCACCCACCAGAAGCTAACTTCTTATCTGACTCACAACCAGGCAAGCCCCGGTTTGCACTTAAGTACATTTTATAAATCTTTTCATTTGTATCACTTATGTCTAAGTTGAATTGTATGCTTTAGAGTTAGGGTGATTGAAACCCCACTTGCATAGACTTTTAAATCCTATAAAGGGTTGGGTAGTTTACGAACTCGACGAGTAGAGAATGCCATGCTAATGCTTAGGACCTCGGTAGAAGTCGAGTAGATGGAATCTACTCGCGAGGTAAGGTTTTATCACACGGTTTGGTCAGAATAGAAAATGGCTTAAGAATGGAGAAAATGAGACCCAGTAGGGGGGATAGGAAGCAGTGAGCGGAGGTCTCACGTGCGTAGCCCTATTGGTGTCGATTGAGGACCGAGTCGTGTGCGGGCCTGATGAACAAGTATCGAACAGTAACGGATGGCATACTGACATAAGCAGGAAACTGATGTAAATGGTTAACCTGGTTGCCGAGGCTTACCTAACTGTAAATAGGAGTGGGTTGAGGGTAGCAAGGTGTAAATCTGCCGGTGGGCACAGTCACGCTCCATGCGGGGACCTCCTGCCCGTTACGGATGGACCGGTTCGGCTTTTGGGTTGCCTTTGAAAGGTTGTTGCATACAACAGAGTAGGAAGGGGTGTGGAATCACGCTTTCTGAAAGTGGTTGTATGCAACGTGTTGTCCGGGTGTCTCCTGATTGCAATCACCGTCCCTCGCGGTTATTTGAGTACCGCTTGTTCACTGTTTCGTGACGTAGTAAGAAGTAAAGTAAGCCAGTTGAATAATAATATGCTGTTTGTTGTAGATGTAGAGCTAATTAAGTTTACTTTCCGCTTTGTGCACCACCACATCGGAGGAAAGCGTTTCTTGTTTGATTGTGGACTTCCAATGTGAGGGCTGCCTAAGGCACATGAATTTGCTGCTATAAAACTAAAAGTAAGGATCAACTTATAGGCGTGTCTTTGTCGCAAATTCCTTTTCCTATTATACACCTCCCTGCATGTAGAGTTCCATGCCTAGGTCAGACGGTTAAGCCTTGATGAGCCATCGTGCTCACGGTTGCAATATTTGAGTTGTATGCAGGTGAGAGCTATGAGGAGGGTTCCGAGGATGAGGCGATGCCCCCGTCAGGGTACACGGCCGAGATGGAGCTCTGCACGCCGCCGTGATTCCTCCGGTTCCATGCTGCTAGCGTGTAGCGTCCCCGGGCTGGACGGCTGCACTTTTGCATAGTTAGGATGAGAGGCTACTAATGTACATTTCTTCCGCTGTATAGTTATATTTTGTAAAAGACTTCCGCTGTTTTATATCAAATAAAAGTTTGTATGTTGTTCTTTATTCTTTTCGTGTGTGCTGTTGGGTGCCGCATCGTACGGCACCACCCTATGCGATCCTGGAGTGGGTGAACCACAGGGTGGTCCCCACTCTCGTGGTATCAGAGCCGCATTGGGAATAGCACGCTCGAAAAGAGCTTATTTTGAAAACTTAGAAGTAGTCGAGTGAGGACTAGTCATTAAGCCCACATAAGGTCTATGATAGTAGTAGTTACTAAGGTGGAAAAGCTAACTTATGTGTTATACATTCTGTAACGACGCTCCGACATCAGGTAAGAGGTAAGGTACGCCACCGCAGGCAGATCAATTGCGGTAACTCGCCATACAGGAAATAGTATGGAAGGATATACCATGGCTTGGCACGGTAGTGAATATGAGTCTCTGAACCTCTCTATGGTTCTGAGAACATATGAAAACGCTGATCTCCAGCGTGCTTTAGGCAAAAGTGAGAATACCCCATCGTGTGGTAAGCAACACGATAGTATGCAACTCTTGAACGTTCAATGTTCAAAGGACCATACACAGCGCTCGCCATCGGCGTGCCTCAACGGTCATGAGGCAGTAGGTGGTATCCGTTGGGTTGATAAAACTCCCAACCGTGACGACCCGTTCACGCTCTACTCGGGTTCCCCGTCGTGTGGTGTGAAAACACGACCATGTACCTTGAGACGTGGCTTGACTCAAGGACGATCCGTATGGCAATGATACGGACCGTATGTTTTTATTATGATATGGAACTGCCTGAAATGCTAAAACCCTTGTGTGCACCATTATTGTGTGTTTTTCTGCAGGTACATTAACCACGTTAGTGCATGACGTGTAGAAACCGTTTGTGAGTGACGACTTTAGTTCCACCATTTGATACGTATATGCCGGAATACCGGTTTAGGGTTTCTCTTTGGTGAGGAAACGTAGTACCGACTGCATAAAAGTGTATTTTCAAAGAAAAGAATTACAATGAGGTTTAGGAATTCACTTAGGGGTTAGTAAACTCTTATATTGAACTAAGAGTCAATTGGGAGTATAGATTCAATCTCAAAAGCTTAGGAATAACCTCCCCTGTTTTTGGCAGAAACTTTTGCTGAACTTGAACAGGGCATAACTTAGGATTGGTTGAACCAATGGAGGTGTGGGATACCATTCTGTAAAGGTTCTGAAGTCCTCTACAACTTTTCTGTAGAGTTCCAGAACAAAATCTCCTTTCAAAGGGGTGAAAATCCCAGATGAGTAGGTGCTGTCCAGAAACAGGGCAGACCAAATGCTCTCTGGAATTTTCTGTATTTCAACCAAAACACTTAGTTTCACCGTTCGACGTCCAGTGGCTGTGGTAAAACAGCGAGTTGGAGTTGAAAAGTTTTTTCATTCCACGGATCATTTCGAGCGAGTACATGTTTGGGTCCAGTACAATAGCGAGGAATTACGCATGCTAACACACTTAACATCCCGTGGTGACCCCGATGGTCGAAATGAACTTTGAACCCATAAAGTTCAGTACTTTGGAACTCGATCGTGTGACACGGTCCAGGGATGTATATGTTGCATAAAGTTTATACTTTATCCATATGTGTGATTGTTATGTGCATTGTTTATTCCATTCTCGCATTACTATTGTATAGACTGGATCAAATAAACCAACGTGTGCTGATCGTTTGAATGGCATCAATGCAGAATGGTGCGGACACGTTCAATGCAAAAGGAGGGAGGTCCGAGTCAAGTTCGTGGTGATGAGTCTCCACCTCTGGAGCAAACCACGACGCAGCAGCAACCACCTCCTCCACCGCCAGAACTTCCAAGGAATCTTGCGGAGGTTCTCGCCGCAGTGCTCGGCTCGCGCGACGAGCAAACCGAGCTGCTGCGGATGTTGGTGCAGCAGAATGCGTCCCATCAGGGAGGACGCCAAGACAATGGGCAACGCCAGCCCCAACAAAGTTCATATTCAGAATTCATGGCGACCCATCCACCGGTCTTCATGGAGGCCGAAGAACCTTTGGAGGCGGACAGCTTTATCCGCACTCTGGAGGCGAAGTTTGGGCTGCTGCGATGCACCGAACACCAGAAGGCGCTGTATGCAGCGCAACAGCTTCAAGGAGAAGCCGGTACCTGGTGGGCGAACTACATCGCCTCCTTACCGTCTGGCCATGCCGTCACGTGGGCGGAGTTCCGGGAGGCGTTCCGCGCCTATCACATACCTCCCGGTGTGATGGAAATGAAGATCCAGGAGTTCCTGGCGTTACGGCAAGGTGAGAGGAGTGGTCACGAGTACTCCAGGTTTGTAGGATCGAAGAGCACGTGAAAAGCTACCAGAGGGGGGTGAATGGTAGATTAAAACTTTTCGCAGCGGAAACAACAAAAACCCCTCAACAAAAAATCAATCGGTCAAAGAAACCGTGTGTGCAAGTGTTTTCAAACGTGTTCAACCGTGACAAATCAAGTATAGAGGTAGAGAATCAAGTCACGGATCTAATGCAACAAGAATCACTTGAAAACACGAAGTAAAACTTGAGATACAATCAAAACATTAAACGAAGATCAATCTGTTCTACCCGATATAAAACAGATCTGCAACGCTGCAAAGAAACTCGTGTATCTAAAAAACTACAGATCGGAAGCTCGTGAAAATTTCACAGATGATAGATAATTGAGTTGTGAAGACAAC
Source organism: Neostapfia colusana (assembly GCA_030760725.1). Classification (NCBI taxonomy): domain Eukaryota; kingdom Viridiplantae; phylum Streptophyta; class Magnoliopsida; order Poales; family Poaceae; genus Neostapfia; species Neostapfia colusana. The sequence continues at coordinate 62,407,914 of JASWHV010000015.1, forward strand.
ACAAAAAGAATCACGTCCATCAGATCTGTAAAACTCGAGTTATGAATGAAACACCGAAGCAACGTCGGTCTGTCCAGAAACTCGGCGAGAAAGACTTGAAGAAAAACAAGTCGGACGAACAAGGCACAAAAGCTCCTCGAAACTATGAACTTTATTCAATAGAAACACAATAGGAACAGCCCAAAGTTCTCTACACATGAGAGCTCTGGCCTCCCTTGCTTTTATAGCCAGTCCTCAGGCTAATCAATCCAATCTAGGACTCCTACTCCTAATTGGACTCGTATCCTAACTTACCATAACTGCTCAGGACTCTCCTATTCGCAGATAGAAGCAATCGTGAGACTTCCAAACACCTTAGTAACGTTCTAAACATTCCTAAAATAACTGAACTTTGTGCCTAGCACGAAATCCTATCATAACCAACTCAAATCTTCCATATTTGAGCCATATCCGACTCAGCCTCAGCCTGAGTACGCAATCCAGCCGGTTGGACCTTTCCGACCAATTCTTTACGTCCACTTCTCTTCATCACGCCTTGGAACAATGTTGCCACGTCCATGCACTCCTTGCGCACGTGCAAACACCTTCCAACGACGTACACGCAACCTTCATATGCACTGCCCTTGATCCAAACATGCTGCGCGACCTCGCGATCAACTCAACCACAGCTCCTCCCGAACTTGGTTGTTGGAACCTCATCTCCTCCCTGAGACTAGTCCAAGGATCCCGTCACCAGCCATGTCTTGAACTCAAGAAACACCTGCACATGAATAAACAACCAATTCTTCCGAGCACAAGTCCTCGACTTGACTCACGTTAGTTTGAAAACCACAACACCTTACATGAGCATGTCACATAAGCATGTTGCAAACCATATCAAATGATAACAGCCATAACCACCAAAACACACCAAAAACTTAGAATATTAATACTAAGCAAACCTTCCCATAAAGCAAGTTTGAAACATTGCGAGTTAAAAGCAAAAACAAGACGCTGCAGTTCTACGAGTTGAACTTCACGGGAGCTCCCTAAAAACAAGCTCCGGACCTCACAGAAGCTCTCCGGACCTTGCAGGAGCTCTCCGGACCTTGCGTCGGACCTTGCCAAAACTTGGCGGACCTAACAAAGAACTTGTCGGACCTTGCCACAGAAGAATGTTTTGGCAATATTCAAAACTTTGAATGTTAATGCTAACTTTTATCCTAATTGCCAATGTATTCAGCACACATTAGTCTCACAATCTCCCCCTTGATGAATGCATTGGCAACACCAATTAAAATCCGAACATTGGCTTATGAAAAGTTTTGAAAACTCATTTCTCCCCCTTTATTAATTTCTCCTCATTTTTTAAAATCAGAGAAGGAAGAAAGTGTATAACATATGCAAAGTGTAAAAAAATCTCTCCTTATACATATTTCTCCCCCTTTGACAATGTATTCAGCAAGTTTCAAAAGAGAAATTTTTAAAGGTTATGAGCATATTATAACATATACATACAAAACAAAGCTCATCCAAGTCATACTATCAGGTTACTTACACTATCACATCAATGAGATACATAACGTAGTGTAAGCCATGCTAGAGATCAAATGTATTTTTCAGTTTAAGCAAGTCATGATCTCCCTTACTCAACTATTTCAAAACCTGAAAACATGACACTTGTTGCTGAATTTTTATTATTCATAATCATTTAAGACACAAAGTTGATCATATGATATTTGCAAGAGATTATATGCTGCATCAGCCTTATTCTAATCAACCAAGCCAAGCCTATGTCATTTGACAATCAGAAGCTTAAGGACATGGTTTTAGTCATACACAATTCCTTCCAAGTTCATATCTTAGTGCAATGATAAGCAATCTCAAAAGAAGAAGTGCGATGCATGCATATTCTCTTGATCTTTTCTCAATTTTTTATTTGAAAACTCAACATGTGAGCTGATCACTTGATTAATTTTTTATGATTAAAAGCACTTGTGAGCACGCAACAAGTTCAAAACAGCAAGAAAGTTTGATCATGACCAGATTTAGTGTAAGTAATTATTCCAATTACTAGTCATGGCAAAAACTACAAAATATATAACACGAGTAATGTAGTAAGAACTTTCAGCATGTAAAAGGAATCACAAAGTCATATATGTATGAAATACTATGCTCACATTATTTTAGTTTCAGATTCACACATAGACTTTCAAAGTTTCAGAAACTCCCCCTCAATTTAAGCCATGAGGATGCATAACCCCTATTTCACTATGAATGAAACAAAAACGAGTGAAATCCAAAGGTTTTGTAAAAATATCAGCCAATTGTTGTTCGGTATCGACATGGTGAAGCACAATGTTTCCTTTTTTCAACATTATCACGAAGAAAGTGATACCTAATGTCAATGTGCTTAGTTCTAGAGTGTTTCACGGGGTTTTTAGCAATACAAATTGCACTAGTGTTATCACAAAACAGTGGAACACTATCTAAATCAACCCCATAGTCCTTAAGTGTTTGAACAATCCAAAGAATTTGTGAGCAAGCGCTAGCCGCAGCTACATATTCAGATTCGGCCGTGGATTGTGCAACTGAACTTTGTTTTCTAGAGGACCAAGCAACAAGTGAATTACCAAGAAAATGACAAGCACCCGAAGTACTTTTCCTATCAATCCTACAACTCCCAAAATCAGCATCCGAAAAAGCTTTCAAAGAAACTGTTGAGGAAGAAGGAAGAAAAATGCCAAATTCTTGAGTTCCATGTAGGTACCTGAGAATCCTTTTGATGGTTTGGCGATGTGAAGCACGTGGAGAAGCTTGAAAACGTGCACAAAGACATACGCTGAATTGTATGTCCGGTCTTGACGCCGTGAGATATAAAAGTGATCCAATCATACTTCTGTATTCTTTTCTATCGACCGGGTCACCATCTTCGTCAAGTTCAAGTGTTGTTGCTGTTCCCATTGGTGTCCGAAGAGGCTTGCATTTGTCCATGTTGAAGCGCTTAAGAAGGTCCTTTGTATACTTAGTTTGATGCACAAAAGTTCCTTCTTTTGTTTGCTTGATTTGCAGCCCCAAAAAGTATGTGAGTTCTCCCATCATACTCATCTCAAATTCTGAACTCATCATAGCTGAAAACTTGGACACGAGATCATGAGAAGCACAACCAAATATAATATCATCCACATACACTTGAACGAATAATGAGTCATTGACATGCTTAAGTACAAAAAGAGTTTTATCAACCTTGCCCATGGTAAACCCCTTTTCAAGTAAGAATGTTTTTAACCTATCATACCATGCTCTAGGGGCTTGTTTTAGACCGTACAAGGCTTTGGACAGTTTGTAAACATGATTAGGAAAATTTGATTTTCAAAACCCGGTGGCTGATTAACATAAACCTCCTCCTCTATGTAGCCATTAAGAAAAGCACTTTTAACATCCATTTGATATAACTTGAAACCTTTAGATGCAGCAAATGCTAATAAAATTATTATAGCTTCTAATCTAGCAACAGGAGCACATGTTTCATCAAAATCTAGACCTTCAATTTGAGTGAAACCTTGAGAAACCAACCTAGCTTTATTCCTAACCACAACTCCATCCTCACTTTGCTTATTTTTAAATACCCATTTAGTTCCAATTAATGTGTGACCTTGAGGTGGAGGTACAAGTTTCCAAACATTATTTCTTTCAAAATTTTCTAACTCTTCTTGCATGGCATTAATCCAAGATTCATTAGTGAGTGCGTGTGATATATTCTTGGGTTCAAAAGAAGCAACAAAAGCAGAATGAGCATGAGAGTTTGGATCGCAAAACCTGGACCGAGTGACTCGTTCATGCAAGCTTCCAATGATTTGTTGTGGAGGATGACTTTTGAATACTCGGAGGGGAGTAGACACTTCACAAGCACCTTCTTATTCATGTTCGGACCTTTGATTAGGAGAGCTTGTTGATTGAGGAAGGTCCGAACCAGCAGTAGTGACTGTTGGTGCTGGTTGTGGTGCAAAATCAGCAGCTTGATCGTTATTTACTTCCGAGTTTTCGGGCAGCAGCACCACTTCTTCAATAAAAATACTCTCCCCCTGCGGATATGGATCCGGACCTACAATATCGGAGCTAGTACTTGGGCTAGCTTCATCAAAAGAAACCTCGCAAGTCTCCACAATTTTGTTAGTGTCAAGTAAAAGCACACGGTAGCCTCTAGTATGAGATGGATAACCAAGAAACATGCCATCAACAGATCTAGCTTCAAATTTATCAAGATTACCATGTTTCTTAACAAAGCATTTGCAACCAAAAACCCTAAAGTGTGTAACACTAGGCCTATGTCCAAACCGGAGCTCATATGGGGTTTTTCCAAGCTTAGCACGCAAGAAAACACGATTTGAGACATAACAAGCGGTTGCAATTGCATCAGCCCAAAATTTCCTAGGAGTTTGATATTCATCAAGCATAGTCCTAGCCATCTCAACTAAGGTCCTGTTCTTTCTTTCTACGGCACCATTTTGTTGTGGTACATAGGATGAAGAGTATTGATGATCTATTCCATTTTCAGCACAAAAGTGATCAAAGGATTGGTTTTTAAATTCAGTTCCATTATCACTTCTAATTGCTTTTAATGATCCTGGGTGATCAATAGATAATCTAAGAAATAAAGTTCTAAAATGACTAAAAGCTTCATTCTTAGATGCCATAAAATAAACCCAAGAATATCTGGAATAATCATCAACAATCACAAGCACATACCATTTACCTCCGAAGGATTGAACACGTGCCGGACCTACTGTGTCAAGACGTAAAAGTTGTCCCGGTTCAGCTGTCATGGTCATTGTGAGAGGAGCATGTGAACCTGCAACAAACTTAGCATGTCTACAAGAAGAGCACACAATATCATTGTCCTTTTTAAGCTTCGGCAGCCCACGCATGCGATCGAGAGCACTAACACGAGTGAGATGATCAAAGCCTATGTGACCAAGTCTACGATGCCAAAAATATAGATCCTTTGTATCATTAGCAACTAGACACCGATGCTTAGAAGTTGAAAAATCAAAATCAGCTTTAAAAACTCTTCCAAACCTAGACATGTTAAACAAAAGCTCACCTTTTGAATCTACAACCTTGCAGCAATTTTTAGCAAAGCTAACCTCTAGATTTTCATCTAGCAATTGTGAAACCGAAAGCAAATTGTATTTCAAATTTTTAACAAGTGCCACATCTTTCAAAGTGTAGAGATTGTTTACTCTAACCGAACCTTTAGCAATTATGGGAGTAGAAGAGTTATCGGTGAAAGTAACATTTTCTACACGTGACACAAAAGAGAGAGAGGAGAACCATTCTTTGTTACCGGTCATGTGGCGTGAGCAACCTGAATCCACAATCCAAATGTTCTCTTTCCTCAAATGTGAAACCTACACAGCAGCACAATACGTCGATGACTCAATACTGGGGTTAGTTAAAAGACTTTTAGGAATCCAGTACTGAGTCACACGACGTCCAGCAGGAATAACACGCGAAAGCTGAGAAGGTACAGCAGGTTTATGAGCCAAACATCGAAAATTTTTGTTCCCAACTACTGACTTAGAAGATGTGTTATATGTAGCACAAAAAACAGTAGGTCCGGGAGCAAGTTTTTGACTCATTACAGCAGGTTGCAAGCTCCGAACATTCGGTCTAGCAGATTTTGCTTGGTTGTTATGTGATCTAGCAAGTATTCTTTGTTTCTTATCGTGTTTAGCTAGTCTATAACAAAAATCCATGACATGACCATCTCTACCACAGTAGGTACAATGAAAAATAACCTTATTATCATGTCTAGATGAGCAAGCAACACGTTTATTAGAACCCGAATGGGACAGTACTCCTGCAGACTTGAAAATCACCTCTTTTTGTCTAGGAGCTGTTTGAATCAAACCGCTTCCTAATGACTTTACTTTAGGTGGGTGTGCCTTAGCATGAGCATGAGAATTAAAACCTAAAACAGTTTTATCATTACAAGACTTGGAAGAATTCAGCAGCAAGTTTAGGTTCTTATTTGCATTAGAAAACCGATCTAGTATCCTATGCATGTCATCAAGTTTATTGGACAGATCAAAGCAGTTTTCACATGAAGTTTTTTCCTTTTAGTTTGCAATTTGAACAATATTTAACTTTATGCACACGTAAAGCATTGTTCAAAATAGAAATCTCATTCATATCATCATTTAGTTTCTTATTCAGATCATCACATGAAGAACAATGCAAATCAATTGTAGAACAACAAGCATCTTTCAAATTTTTATCATTAAGTGCAGCAAGCTCTTTGTTCTTTTCAATTTCAAGTTCAAGTTTATCAAGTGTAGATGCGTGTGCACTTCTTAAGGAGGATAATTGTTCATAAATCAAATCACATGAGGAACAAGAATCATCACTAGGAATCAAAGTTTTTAAATGATTAATTTCAGATTCTAGTGATTCAATTTTAACAGCATTATTCCTAAGTTTTTTATCCTTTTTCTTTAATATAACAGTGGCACGAGAAATAGCATCACACATTTCTTTGCAAGTGGGACATACCTCTTCATCGCCGCTGTTGTGTTCTTCCTCCTCGGAGCTTGAACTTGACTTGCTCGCCATGCAGCACATATTTGCCATAGCTTCTTCATCTTCATCACTACCGGTGTCCACATCACTTGAGCCGAAATCTTGAAGTGCAGAGATCATACTATGCACTATGTTGCGCATTGATAAATATTTCTTCTTCTTATTCTTTGCAAACGATTTCTTTGGCCTTGTTTGCTTTTCTTCACGTGAAGTCGGACCTGAAAGGTTAGGGCACTCCGTACGAAAATGTCCTGTCTTACCACATTCAAAACATCGTTGAGGTCCGGAGCTTCCTCTCCTTCTAGTTCTCACATTTTGCAATGCTTTTGAGAACCGAGTAGAGATGAGTGCAAGCTCCTCCTCTGGAAACTCTTCAATCTGTTCAAGGGTTAGAGAGGACAGCAAAGAGAGTGCACCACTAGATGATGATTGACTAGAACTAGACATGTCACGTTGCGAAACAAATGCAATAGACTTGTTGGGGCTGTTACGTGAGATGATGTCAATTTCATGAGGTTTCAATTTAGAATAAAGCACGTCTAAAGTAAGAGAACTCATGACAGTAGATTCACGAATAGATGTAACTTTCATCTCCCAAATTGACATATCTAATGCTCCTAACAATTGTCTAGCATTTTCAACATCTGAAAAGTTAACATTGACACTACGCAAGTTGCTGAGAATTTTATTAAAGCGAGCAAAAAGGTCGCCAATTGACTCACCGGGTTGCATCTCAAAACGCATGTATTCTTTCTTGAATATATCTTGTCTTACCTCCTTGATCGTATTGGATCCTTCATGGTAGTCACAAAGAGCTTTCCAAACATCATATGCAGATCGGAGGTATGCAACACGGTCGAAGTCGCTTTGAGTCAATCCTTGGATGATCAAGTTGCGGGCCTTGTTGTTGTTGTCAACATCTCTCATGTTCGCAGCCGTAACTTGATCGTTGGGTGGTACATCAAAGTTCCGGTAGACCTTTTCCCATATGGCGAAGCCTTGCGCCTGTATGTAGGCATCCATCCGCGCCTTCCAAACCTGAAAATCGATGCCATTGAACACACAAGGTTTTGCGGAGTACTTCTCCATGATGGTTAGTCAAAACACGTGCAAATCACAAAGATTAGAGTACCTTGGCTCTGATACCCATAGTAGGATCGAAGAGCACGTGAAAAGCTACCAGAGGGGGTGAATGGTAGATTAAAACTTTTCGCAGCAGAAACAACAAAAACCCCTCAGCAAAAAATCAATCGGTTAAAGAAACCGTGTGTGCAAGTGTTTTCAAACGTGTTCAACCATGACAAATCAAGTATAGAGGTAGAGAATCAAGTCACGGATCTAATTCAACAAGAATCACTTGAAAACACGAAGTAAAACTTGAGATACGATCAAAACATTAAACGAAGATCAATCTGTTCTACCCGATATAAAACAGATCTCCAGCGCTGCAAAGAAACTCGTGTATCTCAAAAACTACAGATCCGAAGCTCGTGAAAATTTCACAGATGATAGATAATTGAGTTGTGAAGACAACCCAAAAAGAATCACGTCAATCGGATCTGTAAAACTCGAGTTATGAATGAAACACCGAAGCAACATCGGTCTGTCCAGAAACTCGGCGAGAAAGACTTGAAGAAAAACAAGTCGGACGAACAAGGCACAAAAGCTCCTCGAAACTATGAACTCTATTCAATAGAAACACAAGAGGAACAGCCCAAAGTTCTCTACACACGAGAGCTCTGGCCTCCCTTGCTTTTATAGCCAGCCCTCAGACTAATCAATCCAATCTAGGACTCCTACTCCTAATTGGACTCGTATCCTAACTTACCATAACTGCTCAGGACTCTCCTATTCGCAGATAGAAGCAATCGTGAGACTTCCAAACACCTTAGGAACGTCCTAAACATTCCTAAAACAACTAAACTTCGTGGCTAGCACGAAATCCTATCATAACCAACTCAAATCTTCCATATTTGAGCCATATCCGACTCAGCCTCAGCCTGAGTACGCAATCCAGCTGGTTGGACCTTTCCGACCAATACTTTACATCCACATCTCTTCATCACGCCTTGTAACAATGTTGCCACGTCCATGCACTCCTTGCACACGTGCAAACACCTTTCAATGACGTACACGCAACCTTCATATGCACTGCCCTTGATCCAAACATGCTGCGCGACCTCCCGATCAACTCAAACACAGCTCCTCCCGAACTTGGTTGTTGGAACCTCATCTCCTCCCTGAGACTAGTCCAAGAATCCCATCACCAGCCATGTCTTGAACTCAAGCAACACCTGCATATGAATAAACAACCAATTCTTCCGAGCACAAGTCCTCGACTTGACTCACGTTAGTTCGAAAACAACAACACCTTACATAAGCACGTCACATAAGCATGTTGCAAACCATATCAAATGATAACAGCCATAACCACCAAAACACACCAAAAACTTAGCAAATTAATACTAAGCAAACCTTCCCATAAAGCAAGTTTGAAACATTGCGAGTTAAAAGCAAAAACAAGACGCTGCAGTTCTACGAGTTGAACTTCACGGGAGCTCCCTAAAAACAAGCTACGGACCTCACAGAAGCTCTCCGGACCTTGCGTCGGACCTTGCCAACACTTGGCGGACCTAACAAAGAACTTGTCGGACCTTGCCACAGAAGAATGTTTTGGCAATATTCAAAACTTTGAATGTTAATGCTAACTTTTATCCTAATTGCCAATGTATTCAGCACACATAGGTCTCACAAGGTTATTCAACCGGCTGGCGCAGTATGCGCCAGGATTTGTGGGGACGGAAGACAACAAGCACAATGCGTTCTTCCGGGGCCTGAATTCCAAGATGAAGGTCCATCTCGCCCAGAGCAACCGCGGCACATTTAACGACCTAGTTAATGTCCCAATTCTACAGGAGAATGCTCAGCGTGAGCGCGTTTCTGATAAGAGGAAACGCAGCACGCTGACGAGCAGCAGTGGTGGGACGCCACAGAAATACCGTGTGGTGTATCGCTCACCATCCGGTCAGAGATGGCAGCCACCGGCGCGACCGCCTCAGTTTCGCGGACGGCAATATAATGCGCCGGGCTTTCGACCGACGTATCCACCACAGCAACAGCAGCAGCAAAGGATGGTCCCGCGTGCGCCTCAGTTTCAACAGCGTGAACCGGGATTCCGTCCTCAAGTCGGCGGGACCCTGACACCTTACACGTGTTATACGTGTGGCCGTGTCGGGCACATTTCTAGGGACTGCCCCGAGCCGCGACAGGGCAGGGGTGCAGCACCATATCAGGGTGCTAATCAGCCCCGCAACCAGCCCAAGAAACCAGCACCAAAACCCGGCAACGTCCACCACTTAGCTATCGAAGACGTGCCGGAAGGCGAACCCGTCCTCGCGGGTACATTCTCTTACCTAGATCATCCCGTAGTCATACTTTTTGACTCCGGTGCCACCCATAATTTCATAAGTCAGTCTTATGTTACTAAATATCAACTGCCTATCATTCCCACAAATAATTCATATTTGATATGTTCTCCGGGTGGGAAAATAACAGCTGATAGAATGGTCTATAGAGCACCATTACAGTTGGGTGGGAATCTATATCCGACTTCTCTAATCATGTTAGAGAGTCAAAAACTTGATGTCATTTTAGGAATGTCATGGCTACATCGCCATGGTGCTGTTCTTGACATCATTCCACGTGTGGTTCGTTTAAACTCCCCACTTCATGAACCACATGTTCTTATTCTTGACCGCTCGGTTCAAGAAGCTCCAGCCACATATAACACGGAAGCCACAAAACTTGAGGATATTTGTGTGGTCCGTGAATACCCGGATGTCTTTCCGGATGATCTTCCGGGCATGCCACCCGAAAGAAATGTCGAGTTCAAGATTGAACTTGTACCGGGGACAACACCGATCTCACGGAGACCGTACAAGATGGCTCCGAATGAGCTGGCTGAATTGAAGGAGCAGCTCAATGACTTAACGAAGAAGGGTTTCATTCGACCGAGTTCCTCGCCATGGGGATGCTCGGCGCTGTTTGTGAAGAAGAAGGATGAAACCTTGAGGTTGTGTGTGGACTACCGGCCTCTCAACGCCGTCACCATCAAGAATAAATATCCACTGCCCCGCATCGATATATTATTCGATCAACTTGTGGGTGCAAGTGTATTTTCAAAGATGGATCTTCGCTCCGGATATCATCAAATCAAGATCCGAGCGGAAGATATTCCAAAGACGGCCTTCTCGACGAGATATGGGTTGTATGAATACCTCGTCATGTCCTTTGGTCTCACCAACGCCCCGGCACACTTCATGTACCTCATGAACTCAGTGTTCATGCCGGAGTTGGACAAGTTTGTGGTGGTGTTCATAGACGACATATTGGTTTACTCCAAGTCTGAAGAAGAACATGCCAAACACTTGCATATCGTACTTCGACGATTAAGAGACCATAAGCTGTATGCCCAGTTCAGTAAGTGCGAGTTTTGGATCAGCCAAGTGCCATTCCTTGGTCACATTATTTTTGCAGAAGGTATTGCAGTTGATCCAAGCAAAATCGAACAAGTGCTGAAATGGAAGTCCCCCACATCAGTCCACGAAGTCAGGAGTTTCCTCGGATTAGCAGGATATTACCGGAGATTCATACCAAACTTCTCCAAGCTTGCTAAGCCGATGACTGAACTGTTGAAGATGGGGATCAAATATGTTTGGAGCTCAGCTTGTGAAGAAGCTTTCCAAGCACTAGTGAAGCATCTTACAACAGCCCCGGTGTTAGCTCAACCGGATACAACCAAGCCCTTCAACGTATATTGTGATGCGTCCGGCATCGGGCTTGGCTGTATATTGATGCAAGGAGGAAGAGTGGTCACCTATGGCTCACGTCAACTTCAAAACCACGAGCAGCACTATCTGACTCATGATCTTGAGCTTGCTTCCGTGGTGTTAGCCTTGAAAATGTGGAGGCACTATTTACTCGGAAACTTAGTGCACCTCTACACCGACCACAAAAGTCTGAAATATATATTCACTCAAAAGGAGTTGGATATGTGGCAACGGAGATGGCTAGAACTGATCAAAGACTATGAGATCTAGATTCACTACCATCCCGGAAAGGAAAACGTGGTTGCCGACGCCTTAAGCCGCAAATCTCATGTCAACAATCTGTCCATCACCCCACCTGAAGAGGAAGAGCCAAGTCTGTACTTGGTTCCATATGGGGCATTGTATAATCTTGCTCTCGTCCCTACAATACGAGAGGAAATTATGGAAGCGCAGAAGAAAGACGTGGGAATGTCGCACATTCGGAGAAGGATGAAGAATGGCGAAATGAAATGCTTCCGAAGAGATGATAACGGCACACTATGGTTTAAAGACCGTATAGTGGTACCCTGTGACATGAATCTTCGGAAGAAGATCTTGGACGAGGATCATTTGTCCAAGTATTCCATTCATCCGGGCAGCAACAAGATGTACCAGGATCTAAAGACCAGATTTTGGTGGACATGGATGAAGAGAGAAATCACAAAGTATGTATCCGAATGTGATACGTGTCGGTGGGTGAAAGCCGACCATATGCGAAAAGCCGTACAGCTGCAACCATTAAACATTCCGGCGTGGAAGTGGGAGGATATCAGCATGGACCTCATAGTCGGATTACCTCTCACATCTCACAAACATGACTCGATTTGGGTGATAGTCGATTGACTAACCAAGTTGGCTCATTTTATTCCCGTACATACGGGCTACGTGGCCAGGATATATGCAGAGTTGTATGTTGCAAGGATATTGTGCTTGCACGGTGTTCCCCGCTCCATTATTTCAGATCGCGGTGCACTGTTTGTTTCTCGGTTTTGGGAGCAGTTGCACGCATCCTTGGGGACCAAACTGATTCGAAGTTCCACGTATCACCCGCAGACGGATGGTCAAACCGAACGGGTGAACCAAGTGTTGGAAGACTTGCTACGCGCTTGTGCCATCCACCACGGCAAAAATTGGGACGATCATTTGCCGTTGGCGGAGTTTTCTTACAACAATGGCTATCAAGCTAGCATCAAGATGGCGCTGTATGAAGCTCTCTACGGCCGGAAATGTCGCACACCTCTCAACTGGTGCGAGTCCGGCGAGCGAGTTATCTACGGCATTGAACTTGTGAATGAAGCTGAAGAACGAGTGCGAGTAATACAAGCCAATCTCAAGGCTGCTCAATCTCGTCAGAAAAGCTATGCGGATAAAAGATGCCGCCCTCTCCACTTCGACATCGGGGACCATGTTTATGTCCTTGTGTCTCCGATGAAGGGAGTCCACCATTTTGGAGTAAAGGGAAAGCTCGCGCCACGGTTTATTGGTCCGTTCGCCGTCATTGAAAAATGCGGACCCGTGGCCTATCGCCTGGGGTTACCAGCGTCGCTCGCAGGCATTCACGACGTCTTCCATATCTCTGAGATGAGGAAATGCCTCAAACCCTCAGCTGAAATCCGCACTGAAGACATAGAAGTTCTTCAACCGGACCTCACGTACACGGAGTATACAATCCGGATCATCGATGAAAAGACTCGTGCCACAAGAAACCGGACCTTATGGTTCTACAAGGTCTTGTGGAGTAACCATACCGCTGATGAGGCGACATGGGAAAGCGAGGATTATCTACAAACGTATTATCCGGACTTGCTATCATCCTATACCCAGTAAATTTTTTCCCCACTTGCTTTTCCTTTGGAATCTCGGGACGATATTCTTTTTAAGGGGGGAGGGATGTAAAATCCCCAAAAGTGGTAGCAAGAAAAATTCAGCTTATGAACACTTAGAAAAAATGGGGGGAATTAAAACTTTGAATTTTAATGGTGTAAGTTCAAAGTGAGGGTTTAGACTTCCCAAAACTTCCAAACATGGAGATCTAAATGCACAGCTTGGATCTTCATATTCCAAATATTCAACCTTCCAAATTTCATCTCATTTGGAGGGGTTTTCATATTTGTTAGGAATTAAAAGGAAAAACCCTCTAATCTGAATTTCAAATTCAGTTTCAAATTCCAATTCCCTCAATTTCAAAATTTGGTTTCACAGCTGAGTCCTCCACCTTTGAATGAGCAGCCATGCCAAAAAATTGGAAACTTTGGAGCTGGTTTTCTATATTTTTGAGGCAATACAAAGTGGAGAATTCAAATTCCTTTTCAAATTCAAATGATCAAATCCCATTCAAATTCTACACCAGAATTCAAACCATTTGAATTCTGCAAATTCAAACTTAACTTTGGGGTGAAGTCAAGTCTTTAATGTTGAGTTGCTGGTGTAAAATATCAGAGAAAATTGGGATAAGAATTAGAAATGGTGGGACCCCTTGGTCAGCCACACAAGAGAGCTTCCGCCTCAGCCGACTGCGATCGAACAGCAGGGGCGCGACAGCTCCCGTCTCCGACCCACGCCCGAGGTGTGCCGCGCCACCTCCTGATTCTGCCGCCTACATGATCATCCGCTCGTGCCACAGTCCCAGCACATCCTCCCTTGCTCCCTTGCCCGTCCACCGACGTGTTTTCCCTTTCCCTGCTTAGCGCGAGTAGCCTCGACCGCCGCTCGGTCGCTTCACGCTGTCCGCCCGTCACCGACGCAACTCCGGCGTTGCTACACCCGTTTGAGGTCGTAGGAAGGTGCGCAAGGCTCTCTAGTTCCTCTCTGACGACAGCCCCTATCGTTCCTTCGAGCTGGTCCCGATAACTGAGCATAAGTTCATCGTTCCACTTTCCAGCTTGCCGCCACGGTGCCGCACCGTCGACCGGCCACCCCCGGCTTGTTCATGCTCATCCAACCGGTGTTCTAGGTGCGTTGTCGACCCTTCTTGCTGTCCTCCCAGTTTGGAGCTAGGTCATAGCCTAGGTTGGCCGGAATTCGAAGTTAAAACGGGAAATTCCAAGGCCATATTGGGTTAGGGTTCACAAGAGAGTAGGCATAGGTTCTCCAAGCCCTGGCGACCCTTCTCAAGCAAACGGAAAGCAATACCATTCAGAGTCCGAAGAGTTCTCCGTGTTTTTCCTCACGGCGGGGAAGAACCACTCCGGTCGCACGGTGAGCTCATGTTTCCAGCCGTTTTCCGAGGGATCAGGGTAGTGTTCCAAGCTCCCCAGGTCACGGTGGTTCTGTAGGACCCAACCGCGGTCGGTTTCCGGGCTTGCCGGGCGAACACCACGTCGCCGGAGTCGCCCGAGTTACTGCCACCGTCGGGCAGGTATTCCCGGCCAGTTGGCGCCGCCACCGAGCTCACCAAAATGTTCCTCATCGGGTTTTAGGCACAGGCGGTGAGAGTTGAGCCGTTTAAGGCACGGGACAGCCGTTCCGGCGAGGCACGGCCGCTTCTCCGGCGAGGAGGCTGGCCGGGCACGAGGTTGAAGAAGGTGGGGGCCTACCCCACCTGTCAGTGGCACCAGGAAGGGCCGGATCGGGGTGCGGCTCGGGATCGGCTGTGGATGCATGGGAATAACCCCGTAGCCCCCGGTGTTGCCGAAATCTCACTGGTCCGATTTAAAACAGTGGGCCCAGCCCAATTATTTGAAGTTTCTGTTAGAGAAATAATTCCAGGAATTAGCTGATCTTTATAAGCCCATAACTTTGTGTAGAAAACTCCAAAAAGAGTGAGACCAATTTTGATGGAATCCTCATGAGGAGTACTTCACATAGAAACCAATTTTAGGCTATGAAAATGCCCAGGAATTTCTGTAGAATTGTTTTTAATAAATCATTTAGGGATTTATTACAGGAGCGATTCTTTATGAAATATTCCCAAATTTGGGCAGCAAATCCTCTTCATATATACTGATCTCCAGTAAAAATTTGGGCCTCATTGGAGTTCATTTGCTAGGTCAAATTACCTTCCCATGTTCAGCCTTTATTTGGAAATTCAAATTTAAACAGAAATTGTTCAGCACTCCTGTCCAAACTTCAAAAATTCATATCTCTCTGACGGTAGCTCCAAAAATGGTGAAACAAATTTTGTTAGAACCGTGGAGACTTAACCTAATCAGATCTTCCACTATTAGCTATGTCAAAGCTTCTGAATTGGGATCAAAATTCAGAGAAGCATTGTACTTGTAGGAATTTTAAATACTACATTGTGCAATGACATATCTCCAAATCTGGCTCAAATCATCCTTAGAGAGTCTAGTACCCACTTTAAAAGTCCCAAAGCCAATTAAGGATCCTAAATAGCAGTAGCTATGAATAGAAGTTCAATTCTTATAAATCCTTAATACTTACACATGTATTTTATTACATTTCATAATAGTGACCGAAGTTGAGGACGCACCGGAGCCCTTGGACGTCCTCCCACCAGAAGATAACTTCTTCTCTGACTCGCAACCAGGCAAGCCCCGGTTTGCACTTAAGCACATTTTATAAATCTTTTCATTTGTATCACTTATGTCTAAGTTGAATTGTATGCATTAGAGTTAGGGTGATTGAAACCCCACTTGCATAGCCTTTTAAATCCTATAAAGGGTTGGGTAGTTTACGAACTCGATGAGTAGAGAATGCCATGCTAATGCTTAGGACCTCGGTAGAAGTCGAGTAGTTGGAATCTACTCGCGAGGTAAGGTTTTATCACACGGTTTGGTCAGAATAGAAAATGGCTTAAGAATGGAGAAAATGAGACCCAGTAGGGGGGATAGGAAGCAGTGAGCGGAGGTCTCACGTGCGTAGCCCTATAGGTGTCGATTGAGGACCGAGTCGTGTGCGGGCCTGATGAACAAGTATCGAACAGTACCGGATGGCATACTGACATAAGAAGGAAACCGATGTAAATGGTTAACCTGGTTGCCGAGGCTTACGCAACTGTAAATAGGAGTGGGTTGAGGGTAGCAAGGTGTAAATCTGCCGGTGGGCACAGTCACGCTCCACGCGGGGACCTCCTGCCCGTTACGGATGGACCAATTTGGCTTTTGGGTTGCCTTTGAAAGGTTGTTGCATACAACAGAGTAGGAAGGGGTGTGGAATCACGCTTCTGAAAGTGGGTGTATGCAACGTGTTGTCCGGGTGTCTCCTGATTGCAATCACCGTCCCTCGCGGTTATTTGAGTACTGCTTGTTCACTGTTTCGTGACGTAGTAAGAAGTAAAGTAAGATAGTTGAATGATAATATGCTGTGATGATAGAGTAATGTTTTGGAAACCATGTTTGTTATAGATGTAGAGCTAATTAAGTTTACTTTCCGCTTTGGGCACCACCACATCGGAGGAAAGCGTTTCTTGTTTGATTGTGGACTTCCGATGTGAGGGCTGCCTAAGGCACATGAATTTGCTGCTATAAAACTGAAAGTAAGGATCAACTTATAGGTGTGTCTTTGTCACAAATTCCTTTTCCTATTATACACCTCCCTGCATGTAGAGTTCCATGCCTAGGTCAGACGGTTAAGCCTTGCTGAGCCATCGTGCTCATGGTTGCAATATTTGAGCTTTATGCAGGTGAGAGCTATGAGGAGGGTTCCGAGGATGAGGCGATGCCCCCGTTAGGGTACACGGCCGAGATGGAGCCCTGCACGCCGCCGTGATTCCTCCGGTTCCATGCTGCTTGCGTGTAGCGTCCCCGGGCTGGACGGCTGCACTTTTGCATAGTTCGGATGAGAGGCTACTAATGTACATTACTTCCGCTGTATAGTTATATTTTGTAGAAGACTTCCGCTGTTTTATATCAATAAAGTTTGTATGTTGTTCTTTATTCTTTTCGTGTGTGCTGTTGGGTGCCGCATCGTACGGCACCACCCTATGCGATCCTGGAGTGGGTGAACCACGGGGTGGTCCCCACATGAGTCATTGTAACAAAGTGCGTAAACACTATTTATTCGTGGTTATATTCTGAATTCAGTTTGTGGATTACATGTGTATGTGTGAATAATATCCTGGGCACACATATTCATTCACTTGGTTCTATTTTCGGAACCGGGTGCCACAAATTAGTACCAGAGCCATGTTGACCGTAGGACACAAGCCTAGGTAGAATGGACACTCTAAAACACATAGGAACACCCCTCTAAACTGCTATTTTCAAAAATTGCTTGCTGCTGCACTTTAATTGTCAATTCAGCCACCGCAAAGTGCTATTTTCAGCCCCTCTTTTTCTCTTCTTTTGGACAGCAACACTTTTGCTTTCGTATTTCCTCTCACTCTCCCTAACTCCCTCGCCCTCACTCGCTCTGACACTCTCTCTATCTCTTCTCCTCTCCCTCTATCTCTTTCTCTCTAGCTCCCTCTCTATCTATCTCTTCTTTTCTCTCTATCTCTTCCTCTCTCCCTCTATATATTTCTCTTCCTCTCTATCTGTCACTTCTTTTCTCCCTCTATGTACCCCTCTCTCTCTATGTCTTCCTCTCCCTCTCTATATATCTCTGCCTCTCTCGCTCTCTCACTTGTTCCCTCTTTCACTTCATATCTCTGCTAGTATTTCCCTTTTCTTCTTAATTTTGTGCTAATTAATATATCATGTTATAATGAAAATATTGTAACAAGTATACAAGTCATACATACGGCTGCGTCTCCAACTTGTGATGGGTGAGTCTGCACTGGAGGGAAAGGCATCGGTGGGAAAACTGCTTCAAGTTGTTAGATTATAACTAGAATCATTTTGGAATCGAATAAAGTGGTCAAATGCAAAAATTACAGTTTACCTGGATTATTTAGCTGCAATCCAGAAGCCAACAGTGACATGAATCCGTAAGGTTGTGGAACACATGGTTGACCACTCTCGGAACCCTGCAACACAAATGGTTACGATATTGCATTATATAACCCAAGTCAATAAGATAAGCAGTTTTACCTGTGAGGAGGAGCCAATCTGTAGTGTTGGCTGCATTGGTCGAGGCATCATGTCGAGGTAAGATTGCTGCGGCGGACCAAACTGAGAACTAGAGCTACCTTGACCCATGAACTGCATCAAGTAAATTAGTTGTGATATCTTGAGTAGAAACATTTGTAAATTGAATAATATTTTTAAATACGAAAATTACATGTTACCTGAGACATATACAAATAATGCATCTGTTGCTGCAGCATCTGTGTCTGTTGCTGTTGTTGTTGCAGTAACATCTGTGTCTGTTGCCGTTGTTGTTGCATCTCCTCCTTTGTGCGTCTCAATTCTTCTCGTAATTCAGCCTCTGTAGAAGATTGAAATCGACTACCACTAACATTGGACGACCATCGTCTAGCATAAGCCTCACGCTCTATGTACCCGTCGCCCAACCCAAGTCTACAAAAAATACAAGTGTGAATAATCGACATTCATTAACATACAAATCATCATTATCTTTACACATACCTCCCATGCGGTAGACCTCCGCCGGCATCGTACGCCGCAGCGACATCCAACGGATCTCTCAAATAGTCTGAATCAGGTCCATGCTTCTTCTTAAAACTCTCAACATACTTTTGCTGTGATACATTTAGTTAACGGATTAATGTAATACAAGATAAATTGAGTTGATGGATAAAAGCAACAAAGAATCAACATGCATACCAATTTCTGCGTTGATGCCTCGTCACACAACACCTACGGGCGATTCGGGTCTGGACCTTTATGCCCCTTAAGATAAACCTCGAAAAACGTAGGAGGCGTACCAGTTTCAGCTGTCTGCAATATCAAAATTCAACAATTTAATCAATACAACTAATTGAAGCAATCTAAGTATGAATGTAAGAATTCATACCATCCTTTGTTCCATCCGAACATAACCATCCGGCCCGAAGAAGTGCTTTCCTAGCTTGCTCTTCCGATTTCTTCGGTGTCTATCAGAAATATTTCTGAACTCAGCTGAACCCCAATACCCTCATAACCACTCCCAAGCCTCCATATTGGCACAAATCCAATCCACATGACTCTGCAAGTACTCCTCCCTAGTGAGGTGAATTTTGGCTGCTTCTTTGTTTGTCATAGGCTGGAACATCACCGTCTTGTAGTAGACGGTCACAGCTTTGATCCGTGCCTTAGAGAAGGAGTCCTTGACACGTCTTTTTGCTGCATTATGAAAAACTGAACAAGCATATGCTTGACTCACACCCTCCTCCAAACGAAACATACCCTGCATACAAGTAACAATTAATGTCAAATAACAATAAGATGTAATGTAATGGAAACAATCAAAACAAACTTACACAGAAGATCTCCCAAACTCTAAGTCCGGATCCACCGGGTAGGCGCGGTTAATTGGTCGTCCTCATTGTCGCCGTACGCATCTGTGCTCGTCTTAACGCATACTTCACAACTACAATCATCTTTCACTACAATCCTCTAAAGCTACCAAAATTATAAAGATATTTACTATATTACAAACATATAATTAGTCATCATATCGCAAATGCCAAAAAGAAGCAATCACATGCATGATACGAACTTTTAATCCATTTAGATGAAAAAACTATAAGCTTTTTAATTCATATCTAAAAGAAGTAATCACATAATATAAGCTTGAACATTCAACTTCACACAATATGACATGATATGAATCACATTCAATTCATATAGCATACTGGATATGAATCACATTCACGAGTTAGCAACTATATAATACGAATCACATACACGAGTTAACTCTAATCACATGATATGATAAAGCATTACTTTCACGAGTTAGCAACTATATAATATAGCATTCAACTCTAATCACGTATTTGCAATACAGCTAATGTTTTACCTTCACCTAGAGTTGAACCGGATGAAAGTGGCCGGGATGACGGGGCGCCGGCCGCAAGGAGGCACCGACGCAGGGGTGGACGGGGGCGCCGGGGCACCAAACGACTGCCGGAACAGGCGCCGGCAGGCGAGGCAGACGGGGGCGCCGTGGACGCCGGACAGGGGGCGGACGGGGGGCCGGATTGGGGAGGCGGAGGGGATGCCGACCGACGGGCATGGGTGCCAGCGAGGCGGCGGGCGAGGTGGAATGCGGCGCCGGGGGCGCCGGCAGCCGAGGCGGACGGGGGCGCCGGACAGGGGGGCGGACGGGGGGCCGAATGGGGAGGCAGAGGGGACGTCGACGGGCAGGAGTGCCGGTGAGGCGGCAGGGTGGCGGCGGGCTGGCGGCGGCGGCGGGCGCGGGCGTGGGCGAGAAGGCGCGCAGGTGACAGGGAGAATGAGGAGAAGAGAAGAGGCGAAGGGATTAGGTTTCGAGTGGGGCCCGCTTAAGAGCGTCGGTTTTGCCAGGGCCGATGCTCTTAGAGCCTGAGCCGGCCGGGCCCGCTGTA
The DNA here is from genome assembly GCA_030760725.1 of Neostapfia colusana. Classification (NCBI taxonomy): domain Eukaryota; kingdom Viridiplantae; phylum Streptophyta; class Magnoliopsida; order Poales; family Poaceae; genus Neostapfia; species Neostapfia colusana. The sequence continues at coordinate 62,428,692 of JASWHV010000015.1, forward strand.
TGAGCGTCGGTTTAGCCGACACATTTCACATAAACGTCGGTTTGGACGACGCATTTAATATGTGTGTCGGTTGGATCCAGAAAAACCGACGCCTCTAACTTATGGGTGTCGGTTCGCTTGAACCGATACCCCTAGACGTGTTAAATGCGTCGGGGCCGACGCATATAGATAAACCGACACCCTATTCATCGTTTCCTGTAGTGAATGCTGCAGTTGGGCGCAATGTGCGCCCCCACGACCCTCCAACAACAAAGGGACACCTATCCGTGACAGCAGAGAGTCTCTTCGTCTCTGTTGACTAAAGAAAGATCAGAAGACCACCACGCCGGATTTTTTACGGAGGCCCGTTCCGCAAGAGCCTTCATCTCATTCCAGTGTAAAAGCCCAAGAATGGACTTGCAAAAGTGTTCATTTCATCACCTCACAACACCACAACTCATTTTGTGGATAGCTCATGAACACTTGTGAAGAGCAAGTAAACACCATTAAGAGGGTGATTAGAAGGGAAAGCCCTAACTTCAAAAAGTAGGAGTCATACACATAAACATGAAAGGTTGAGCTCACCCCTAGACCTTAAATATTATTGGGAAGGCTCAGGCCAAGTTTCATGCAAATCCAAGCCTTTTTTAGGCAATTTTGGAGACATTTGAAAAAGGGGCCAATTTGAATATAAATTCAAATTGCGGTCACTTTCATCACTTGAATTCAAAAGTTGACTCCATATTCAAACTCAGCACATTTTTCTGAGTTAGTCCACCAATTTTCATCCTCACTGGAGTTCATCTTGTCGGGAGCTAAATTTGCACTAATTCAAAACTGAATTTGAAATTCAAATTCAAATGTGCAGCAAATTTAACCAAACCAATTCCAAAGTGAGGAAATCAAATTCAAACCATCACTTTGAGGCTAAGTCTCTCATTCAATTGTGAGTCGCTGAGATTTTTTCAGTGAAAACAAAAATGGAAAAAAGAGGAGAGGATTAAAGGGGAGGGGGACCCACTGGTCAGTAGGCTTACGGCTGCGCTCGGGCAACAGCGCGCCAGCTTCCGACGCCGGCGCCCGACCGCCTCAGCACCAGGCCAGCTCCTGCTTGGGGGGGGGATCAGTGGCCGAAGGAATAAAATGTGTAGCTCTGCCGTGCCCCGTTTCTTCCCTCATGCGGTCACCTTCGCCCCACACAACCGAAGCAAAATCGCTCCGAGTTCGCCTCTCCCTGCTCACCGACGTCCCGGCGACACAGGTCTCGTCATGACCAACGATCAACACAAGAAACCACCGCCCTAAGGTGCTTGTCATGCTAGTCCATACCGCTCGTTGTTTCATGCGTTGTCGTGGGAGAATTTCCCCGGGGAAGTTTCGGTGTTCTTAGGACCGAGCCGTTCCAAAATCTAAAATTCGCGGGGATTAGCTCACCACCGTGTATGCCGAGCTACACGTGTTCTACACCTTCCCACGGCCATCCAGGATCAAAAAGTACCAAAAATCATCGAGTATAGGCTCTAGTTGTCGAGTTTTTCAAGTCGCCGCCGATATAGGGCCTAGGTCAACGGTGAACACCTAGCTCCGGCCGTTTCGATGGCAAACCGAGTTCATTTTCGTGCTCAGCATGCCACAGCGGAGCTGTAGGAGCAAACTGTTCCAAAAATAGGGCCCTGAGTAGCTCGGGCAACATCGTTGGAGTGGGGATCGCTGCTGTCACCGTTGCGAGCATGGTTCCGGCCATCGCCGAGCTTCGGTGAGTGCACCAACATGTTCCCCGAGCAAAGTTGGGCATAGGCGGCAAAATCCGTCGAAGGTCATGCTGTAAAATGACCGGCAGAGAGCTCTCTGGCGAAGCGCCGCCGCGGGGATCGTGGGTTGTCGCGAGGAAGACGAAGGGGGGCCGGGTCCACCGGTCAGTCCCTGTTTTCCAGCAGAGATCCGCTTTGCGGCTGAGATCCGGTGCGGCAGCGCAGGTACAACCTCGTAGGCTGCGGTGTGGCCGCGATCTCAGTGGGCCGGTGTAACACCCTCAAAATTCATTCCCATGCATTGCACACATTTTTCATGTAGAGAAGCATTGTAAAAAGAAGTAGAAATGGAGAAAGAACTATAGAAATGGAGAAATAACCATGGAAATGGAGAAATAACCATGGAAATGGAGAAAGGAACCATAGAAATGGAGAAAGAACTATAGAAATGGAGAAAGAACCATAGAAATGGAGGAAGGAACCATAGAAATGGAGAAGGGCATATAGGCATAGAAATGGATAAAGGCCATGTAGAAATGGAGAGTGGGACAAAGAAATGGAGAGGGGAATGTAGAAATTGAGTAAGTGACATAGAAATGGTGGGGAATGGGAAAAAGATAGCTGAAATGAGCCAATTCCAATTTCCCCAATTTTTTCCCCAGATCTCCAAATTCCCCAATTCCCCAAAAAAGGGGAATTTTCCCCATATTTGGGGGATTTTCTCCCCATTGCTGCCGCACCAAATTAAATGGGGAAAAGTTTGTTAGGATTTAGTTCCAATTACAGTAGGATTCTCCCCTCTCCCCCCATATAAATAGAACCCCAAGCCCCCCCTTTTTTGCTGCAGTCCCCCCTCCTCTCCCCCTCTCAAGTCGGCGACTTGGAGGCCCTAGCCCCCAACTCGCCGAGTTGGCACCCCCCTCGCTGGAGTTCGGTCGCCGGTGGGCCTCACCGACGAGCCCCGCCGTCGAGCCCCGCCGTTGAGCCCCGCCATCGAGCCCCGCTGTCGAGCCCCGTCGTCGAGCCTCGCCGTCGAGCCCCGCCGGCAAGCCCCGCCGTCGAGCCCCGTTGTCGAGACCCGCCGACGAGCACCGTCACGCCTCGCCATCGCCGGAAAAGAGCCGATGATCTGTCCTGCCCTAATCTTCCATAGAAAAATTCCCTGCTGCTGCCATTGCTAGGAGGAAGGCCCTGCCACCAAAGGGAAGTGAGGTAGGTCTTCGTTACCCATCTTACGACGTCGTCGCTGTTTCTACGCATCCGTTTTCTTCGCCGCCTTCGAACAAAAACTTATTCGTGTTCACAGATCACGTTTTGATCAGTTTTTGACGGTGGAATTGATCTAGATCTTGAGTCAAGATCATCACCACGTCCACACTTGATCCCTACACCCTTGTTCATCAGAAAAACCCATGAAATCCCATTAAAACATGCAATAACACGTACAAACTGGTTTAATAAAACAGCACCATAGGATTTGCATTCATCTACCCCATTGCATCTTAAGTAAAGTTTGTGCATGATGTTTGATTGCTGTAAATTTTGTATGTGCGTGGTAATGAGTAGAAGGACAAGCTCAAGAGGCCATGTACAAGGATATACAGCACCAAGACTTCGAGACGCTCGAACAACAAGAACCACGGGAGCAAGGCAAGTGCCCCTTGACTATATTGATCCCTTGTTTTGAAACTGTTTTGTTTGCGAAAACTCGTATGCTTGAGTCAACTTGATGGGACACCCTTTTATAGGAGTTTACTAGTTTTGTTAACCATCCTTGTCGCCGGGAAAGTTGATGAGTCGGGTATGGTCGTTTTTCCTTTTTGCTTCGCTTAATTCACGGGATACGGGAAGCTGAATTAAAACATGTCTAGCTACTGCACTCATATGAATAATGATGATTAGAACTTGGTGATGTTAATGAGCATGGAATCGGGGAGATCTAGGCAAGCTTGGTTTGTGGATGTTGCTGGATGGGATGGTGGTACTTGCCGTAGATCTAAGGACCGGTTCATGCGAGAATATGCCAGGAAAACAGTGCCACCACAAGGCCATGTATGGGTGCGGCTTAGCTGATTAATTAGGTGTGTTGCTAGCTTGTTATGGACCGTGGATGGCGTGGGGAATGGGAGTCGAGGAGGACTGCCCTAGGAACTGCATGGCACAAGAGGGGGCCCGTGGGTGGGAGAATGGTGATTCGAGCCTGCCGGTGAATCCTCAGTGAGTACATACATCTAGTAGCCCCTTTGTAAAGGCTATTTTGTGGTCTCTTGGCCATACACCGACGGTTATGTACTGGTATAATGGAGTTTCTGCAGTCGCCGACGGGTGATGAAATCATGAACTTGTGGGTAAAGTGGTGCCACCTCTGCAGAGTGTAAAACTATCATGATAGCCGTGCTTCCGGTCACAAGCATCTGGCTAACTCCCATGATTAGAGGGAAAACATGGGATGGTTATTCGGTACGGATATGGTATGGTCATTGGGATTGGTTTTGGGACTGTTTTGGGTCATGAAAATAAGTTTGCCTTCGTTTATATGAATATGAGATGGATATGAATATTTATGAGCATGAGATGAACTTGAGAAAGATTTATGACTGGTTGAGACTTGATAAATGGTGAATTATGATGAAAGAATGTTGATTATTACTTGGTTATATTGGGATTTAATTCATCTAGACTTAGTTGCTGTTTTATCATGTTTGTGAAATAAAATTTGCTTGCTGCAATGAGCCTTTTTATTTCCTACCTTGTTGTAAGCTACATGTCATACTTTTCCCCCACTTCCTGAGTACGACATGTACTCACCCTTGCATTATCACATAAACATCAGCAACAGGAGAAGAGTACTTCGAGGACCATGTGGAGTACTAGGCGTGCGAACTACCGTCAACATGCCTGTGGAGTCGAAGATGGACCCTGCTGCCTTTATTGATATTCCGCTGTCGTTTAGAGCCTTCCACTGCAAGAATAAGATAGACATTCATGAGTGAGACAATGAGTCGATGTAATAAAGTACTTAAACCCTATTTATTCATGGTTATAGTCTGAATTCAGTTTGTGGAATACATGTGTATGTGTGATGGACATCCTGGGCACCCATATGCATTCACTTGGTTCTATTTTCGGAACCAGGTGTCACGGATTGATATCAGAGCCACGTTGATCATAGGACGCAAGCCTAGGTAGAATGGACATTCTAAAACACATAGGAACATCCCTCTAAACTGCTATTTTCGAAAATTGCTTGGTGCTGCACTTTACTTGTCAATTCAGCCACTGCAAAGTGCTATTTTCAGCCCCTTTTTTCTCTTCTTTTGGACATCAACACTTTTGCTTTCTTGCTCCATAGCTTCTGACGTTTTGGAGTTATTTCTTCCTTCTCTAAAGTTTCTCATGTCTTATTTATAGATGCCGGTGACCAGGAGCACAACATGCATAAGAAGTCGTCCACCACCACGTGGGAGTGCTCTTAACCCCATTGAGGTGTCCGATGGACCATATTGGGAAGAAGTGAAGATGGAACCTCGTGATGAAGATGAAGTCAATAGATATATGCATGAGGAATAGGATCCGGAAGAGGTGGAATCATTCGAAGATGATATGGAGGATGATCCACAAGAACAGCATTGGTACGCACCTCAGGCGGAGTTTCACGCGGGCTTACACCCCGTGGAGCCTCACGAGACTATGATGAGAGGAGATGAACCCGAGGAGGAGCCACCCCTTGCTGAGACCAATAATGAATGTGATGAATGGGCCAACCATTCAGTTCAAGAATTTTGGTCCGATGGAATGGAAGGAGGACACATATCCAGGGAGCTCAAAGAATTTCTGGATTGCTGCAGCCTATACCCGGAGTATCTTTTCAAGAAAGTCCCTCGTGTTGGACATGAAGAGTGGAAGGCTGATGTAACCATCCTATCTAACTGTAGGGTTGTCACTCGGCACTTCACACCCACATGGATAGCTACAAAGGCAGAAGCTATCGATGATGCTGCATGGGAAGCACTCACCGGACTGTGCTACGCCCTCCGTGGACAGCTTGAGGACACAACTTTTGAGCTGCACCCGTGTCGGAAGAGTGGTACAAGGGATATCATTGGACCCTATGTAACAACTCTTTCCAACCCACAAGCTGCTGACAAGTCTCAGAGGTTGCTCGTGGAGGTAGGAAACCGCTACGCAAGCGCACAAGAAGAGATCCGTTACCTCCGCAAGAAGCTGTATTTGCTGGAGAAACAAGAGGAGACTCGTGCCAACACGGGAGAAAATGGAGCACCAGCGTCATCTAACCCTACATGGACTGCCGACCCACCATGGCGTGCACCCATGTATGGACCACCCCCGTCACACGGCGAGAACAGCACCGGTTCACATGATTAAGTATAGGATTCCCATTGAATAAGCTGTAATAGGAACGTTTAGATCGTAGTAGCTTGAATAAGAGTGGTGTGCTAAAATTTTTGTGATGATTGCTTGGTTTGTGTGCTGATGTGAGTTGTGGGATGCTTCGGCGAATGTCCACATCCACACATAGTGGAGAGATGTGAGATGCTTCGGCACTTGTTCACACCCTCATATAGGCTGAAATTAATAAAAGAAGTTGCATAGTTCATACACCTTGATGCATATAGTTGGGAAGTTAAATCTGAATTCTATCTCATACAATGTCCGAAAATAAGCCTTAAAATAAAGGGGGGTAGACTTTCTTGCCAACCTTATTGTTTTGTATTCCCATGGGATTGACATAATACTTGGAATGGACTGGTTAAGCAAGCACAACAGAATGATTCAATGTGTTCGGAGGATCGTGCAGTTGACAAGTGAGCACAGTACTCGTATCGAGTTTGAGGCAGCCCACCCTACAACCGAGAAGGCAGCGCTGAACCACATCGAAGAAGCGACGTTGGAAAACATTCCAGTGGTTCAAGAATATTCAGATGCGTTCCCGGAAGAACTTCCAGGTATGCCACCTGACCGGGACATTGAATTTGCTATTGATTTAGTACCCGGAACTGCACCTATAGTGAGAAGGCCGTATAGGATGCCCGCTAATGAACTAGTGGAACTTAAGAAGCAAATTTAGGAGCAGCTAGAAAAGGGTTTTATACGCCCAAGCTCGTTACTATGGGGAGCCTTCGTGCTCTTCGTAGACAAGAAGGACAGGACCCAAAGGATGTGTGTGGATTATAGGTCTCTCAATGAGGTGACGATCAAGTATAAATACCCGCTGCCCCGTATAGAGGACCTGTTTGACCAAATGAAAGGTGCCCGAATTTTCACCAAGATTGATCTTCAGTCGGGATATTTCCAGCTGAATATTAAGCCATCCGACATACCCAAGACTGCATTTCAAACACGGTATGGTTCGTATGAATATACCGTTATGTCTTTTGGGTTAACAAATGCACCCGCATACTTTATGTACCTCATGAATAATGTGGCGGACCGGAATCCGCTCATCCAGGATAGCAGAGGGTGGTGCCGCGCGATGCGACACCCGACAGCACACGTCATAAGAACACATTATATTACATGGGAAAAATAAACTGAATGTACAAAGTAGTACACTTCTCAGTTACAAACTAGGGTCTTTATTACACAGCGGAAGTTTCTTTTATACAACTCATGCCCGCCTATCTAGCAAAAGTGGTTGCCCAGCCCTAGGGCAACCCACACTAGCTGCACTCTCCAGCTCAGCGCGGCGTGTACGGCTCCCACTCAGCCGTGGTCCCCGACGGAGGGTAACCCTCGCCGGTGGACTCGTACTCCGAGTCCGTGGGAGGCTCCTCACCTGAGAAACACTTAAGCAGCAACCGTGAGCATGAAGGCTCCGCAAGGCTTAACCGACTCACCTAAGCGTGAAACTCTACATGAGGGGTACAATGGACATAGGATAGTAACATTTCAGCAAAAGGACACGCCTACAAGTTCATCCTTAGTTCATCTTTTAGCAACAAGTTAACAGTTCATGAAATCTGAAATTTAGTAAGCAGTATTTGGTGGCACACATGTAGCAATACAATTATATCAATCAGAAACATTGAATCAACATATTTCATCCATTAATCTACGTCACGACTCAGTGACCAAGTGGTACTCGATATACACCTGCAGGGAAACCCAAAGAGCACGTCACGTACGCCCACCCGTGGAGCTGCACAGCACGCTCACTCAATGTCGTACGGGACAACCTTTCACCCAACTGCCCAAACGTCGAACCGGTCGCACCGAAACGAGCAGGAGGTTCCCCACACGGAGCATCTCTCTATGCCCATTGGCAGATTTCCACCTTGCTGCCCTCAGCCTACACCTATAAATCGGTGTGTTATGCCTCGACGCCCGGAGGTTTAGGCTACATCGGTTTATCGGGGCTCATATATCCGATATGCCTTCGGTACGTTCAAACTTGATCAGCATGGGCCGCACACGGATTGGTCCTCAATTGACACGGACAGGGCTGCGCACACAAGACTCCCTCTTGCTGCGCCCTAGCCCCTGCCTAGTCTCATTTTCATTACTAAAGTGATCTCACATCACTCAACCGAACCCGTGTGTCCCAATCCTATCTCGCGAGTAGATTCCAACTACTCGACTTGTACCGAAGCCCTATGAATTATTAAGCATAGCCTGTCTACTCGAGATCTTAGACACTACCCTCACTCTTACGGAAAAATTCTGGTCATGCAAGTGGGGTTCCATCCATCCTATACCTAATGCACAATCATACTTCACATGACACATGTAAACAAATTAAAACTTATACAAAGGTTAATGCAAACCGGGGCTTGCCTTGTTGCTGCTGGTCAGTAGTTAGTTCCTCGTCTGGAAGAAGGAAGTCCAGCACTTCCGGGGTTTCTTCTTCAATGGCTACACGTTAATGAAACACTACATGTTAATTTAGATGCACATGTGAGTTTAGGGTAAGACTTCTACTATTAGTTCTAATAACCAGCCTCTAACACCTGGAACTTTGTTTAAGAATTTAGCGATGAACTGGTGTTGGTGGTTTGGCTTGGACTTAATCACATGGTTAAATGCTAAGTGGTTTTCCCCCTTTTCCCATATTAATCCCTTAAGTGGTTAAACAGGACAGGGGTGATCTAGAGCTCCAATGGAGCTGAGAATTTTTGTGTGAGTTCCTTGTCACAAGAAAACTCTCTGGACCAAACATTGGCACTTTTCATGGAGTGGTTTGCTCAGAATAATTCTCTTGGCAAATCAGCAAAGAAGAATTTACTCTGAGGTAATACCCCTGTTCATGCCCAACTTAACGAACTACAATTTCAATTATAGCTCATAGAGTTTGCATGAATTTTCCTAATATTTTTGGAGTTAAGGTTTGCCCAGAACTGAATTTCCAAGTTTTGGAAATTCTCTGAAAATGTTTCTGTATTCAAATGAACACAGCACCTTCCAATTTGAATTGCTCTGACCAAATCAACCCTAAATGGTCTGAAACTTTTACAGGAGTTCACTAATGTACTAAACGACATTATGGCAAAATTTGGGGATTTTTGGATGAACCAAACTCCCTCTAAAATTCTTTTGCTGAAAAGCTTTAATGAATTTTCCAGAATTAATTAATGGATTTCATACTAATTGGGTTTCAGATTTGGATTGTACTCTGTTAGAGGGATCCAACAAAATTTGTTTCATAATTCTCCTAACCCAAGTTGTGGTCCTCCAAAGTTTGAACTACAAACTGGACATTTCAAAATGTTTAAATGTCTGCCGGTGGGTCCCACCCGGCAGTCTTCTCCTTCCTCGCGCCAAACAGGGGCCCGCGGCGGCGCACCCCGGCGAGCGTCCCCGGAACTGCTTTCCCGGCCGTCTCCCGGCCCCAAACTTGCGCCCCGCCCTAACTCACGACGCTGAACTCGTCGGTGGTGTCGCCGGCGGCCGTAGCTCACCGGAACAGGGCTCCTGACGGTGACAGCGGCGGTTAGGGTTCCAGCGTGGTCGGGAATGCGTTACAACGCATCAAAATGATCGGCAAAGGGTCGGAGAGCACCACGGGAGCTCGAGGGTGATGGAAATGGCCGCCAAACCCCATGAAAAGGTCGGCAACCTAGAGCTCCACGGTGAACCGAGCTGTTATTCTATGGCGGCCCGAAAAACAACCTAAACCCAGCCATTTCTGGGTCATTTCCCTTGATTCTTGGTCGAGGAGGGCCACTAGGGAGTGAGGAAGGTGTGTGTAGGCTCACCCGAGCTAGATTGGACGGTGCAGCTAGAATTTCGGGGTAGACCGACCCTTACCCGGTTGCACTAGTTCTCGGGATTCTTAGGAATTCTCAGTGCATAGTCTATAAATGGTTAGAAGGGTTGCAGCTACACGATCTGGAGACTAAGGCGCACCTTTTCCGTGTAGAAGTCCGGCGGTGAAACTGGCCGTGGCGTGCTGTCCACGGGGAGCAGTCCGCGGCTTTCCGCCGGTGCTCTGTTCCTCGGCGACCGTTGCCGAATTGCACGCGCCACAGGCTAGGAGTCTCGGGTTTGCGGGGCTGTCGTGGTAGAGCATGCACGGGCGCTGCTTTTCGGTGCTGCTGGCACGAGCAACCGAGGCTCGGTTGCTGCTGGCGATCGGGAAAAGAGAGCGCGGGGTGAGCGAAACAGCGAGCGTGCGATCAATGAAGAAGGCGACGTGCTGCTGTTTGCTCCCGGGTTAACGATCGGGCTGAGGCGGCGGAGCCGGCAAGCTGGTCGCCAGCGCGCGCAGAGGGGGGGCGAGGTGGCTGCTCGGTCGGTTCGGTGTCGAGCTCTGCCGAGGCCTGGTAAACCGAGTTCGCTCGGTGTTGACTTAGGGCCAAAGTCTGGCTGACTGGTGGGCCCTCTTCTCCCCCCTAATCTTCTCTGTTGTGCAAATATCCCACCTACTCAGACTTGAAAAGGCAACTTAGCAACCAATTCAGAGGTAGAATTTGAATTCATCAACTTCAAACTGGTGTGGCCACATTCCCTTCATATTTGAATTTGAAAATTCAAACTCAGTTTGAATTGTTACAATTTCGGCTCCCGACGAGATGAAGTCCAATGGGACTGAAAATTGGTGGGATTACTCAGGAAAATATGCTGAGTTTGAATATGAAACTACTTTTTGAATTTGAGTGATGAAAGTTGCTGCAATTTGAATTTACATTCAAATTGGCCTCTTTTTCAAATACCCCCAAAAGTGCCTCAAAAGTGTTGGATTTTTCATGAAACTTGGACTGAACCTTTCCAAGACTTTTAAAGTTCTAGGGTGAGTTCAATCTCTCATGTTCATGTGTCCAAATCCCACTTTGTGCAAATGAAGGCTTTCCCCTCTAATCACGCTTTTGATGGAGGTTACTTGCTCTTCACAATATTTCACAATCTATCCACAACAAAACTGTGGTGTTGTGAGGTGAAGAAAAGTTTTTGTAAGTCCCTTTTCTTGGGCTTTTACATCCCTCCCCCCTTAAAAGAATCTCGTCCCGAGATTATAAAAGAAGAGATAGCGATGTAATAGGGACTTACCCATGTTGAGAAGCCATGAACTCCGGGTAATTTGAGCGAAGGAACCCCTCGCTCTCCCACGTCGCTTCTTCGGTGGTGTGGTTGCTCCAGAGTATTTTGTAGAACAACAACGTTCTGCTACGCGTGGTTCGGGCTTTCTCATCAAGAATGGCCACCGGATACTCCTCATATGTTAAATCCGGTTTCAGCTCGCCGATGTCTTCGGTAGGAACAGCAGCTGTATGCTTCAAGCATTTTCGCAGTTGCGAAACATGGAAAACATAATGGATACCAGCCAGAGATGCCGGTAGCTCCAATCGATACGCTGCTGGTCCACATTTCTCGGTGATAGCGTAGGGTCCAATGAAATGGGGAGCGAGCTTCCCCTTCACACCGAACCGGTGCACGCCCTTCATCGGAGACACGCGGAGGTACACGTGTTCCCCAACGTCAAAGTGCAACGCCCTACGTCTCTTATCAGCGTAGCTCTTCTGTCGGGATTGAGCGGCCTTCAAATTGGCTTGAATTGTCCGAACGTGCTCTTCGGCATCGTTCACCACATCAACCCCGAATGTGACCCTTTCACCGGACTTGCACCAATTTAATGGGGTGCAGCACTTGCGACCGTAGAGAGCTTCGTAGGGTGCCATCTTGATACTCGCCTGATAGCCGTTGTTGTACGAGAATTCCGCCAATGGTAGGTGATTATCCCAGTTCTTACCTTGGTGGATGGCACATGCTCTCAAAATGTCCTCCAGAACTTGATTCACCCTCTCTGTCTGGCCATCTGTCTGAGGGTGGTAGGCGGAGCTTCTAATCAGTTTAGTACCCAAAGCAGCATGCAACTGCTCCCAAAAGCGAGATACAAACAATGCACCTCGGTCTGAGACTATGGTCTTGGGTACACCATGCGTGCATAGAATCCTGGCAATGTATAACTCCGCATATCGGTTGGCATGGAAATGTGTATGTACGGGGATGAAGTGAGCTGACTTGGTCAGTCGGTCAACAATCACCCAAATGGAATCATGTTTGTTGGATGTTAAGGGTAATCCCACAATGAAATCCATGCTCACATCTTCCCATTTCCATGATGGAATCTCCAGGGGTTGCAGCAGCCCTGATTTCCTCATATGATCAGCCTTCACTCGTCTACACGTATCACACTCGGATACGTACTTCGCTACCTCCCGCTTCATTCGTGTCCACCAAAATTTCCATTTCAAATCTTGGTACATCTTGTTGCTGCGCGGATGAATGAGTATTTAGACAAGTGGGCTTCGTCGAGGATTTTCTTCCTCAGTTCCATGTCCCGGGGTACGACTATGCGGTCATTGAACCACAGCGTCCCCTCATCATCCTTCCGGAAACACTTGATCTCTCCATTGTCTATCCATCTCCGGAGATGTGCCATGCCTTTATCCCTCTTCTGAGCTGCAATGATGTCCTCCCTAGTAGGGATGAGGGCAAGGTTGTACAGCGATCCATAAGGAACCAAGTATAAATTTGGCTCTTCCTCCTCCACCGGTGTAATGGTGAGGTGATGGACATGTGATTTCCGAATCAGCGCGTCGGCAACCACATTCGCCTTGCCGGGGTGGTAGTGAATCTCAATTTCATAGTCCTTGATCAATTCTAACCACCTCCTTTGCCTCATGTTCAGCTCCTTCTGGGTGAAGATGTACTTCATGCTCTTGTGGTCGGTGTAGAGATGCACTAGATTCCCCAGGAGATAGTGCCTCCACATTTTCAGCGCCAAAACCACTGCAGCAAGCTCAAGGTCATGAGTGGGATAATGCTGCTCATGGTTCTGAAGTTGGCGTGAGCCATAAGCGACCACACGTCCTTCCTGCATCAACACGCAGCCGAGCCCAATACCGGACGCGTCACAATACACGTCGCAGGGCTTTGTTGTATCCGGCTGAGCTAACACTGGGGCTGTTGTGAGATGCTTCACCAATGTTCGGAACGCTCCTTCACACGCCGTGTTCCAAACATATTTCGTCCCTTTCTTCAGAAACTCTGTCATCGGCTTAGCGAGCTTGGAGAAGCTTGGAGTGAATCTCCGGTAGTATCCCGCTAACCTGAGGAAGCTTCTGACTTCATGAACTGAAGTGGGAGCTCTCCATTTCAGCACTTGCTCTATTTTGCTTGGGTCAACCGCAATGCCTTCCGCTGAGATGATATGTCCCAAGAATGGCACTTGGCTGATCCAAAACTCGCATTTACTGAACTTGGCGTAGAGCTTGTGGTCTCGCAATCGTTGAAGAATGATTCGCAAGTGTTCGGCATGTTCGGTTTCTGTCTTGGAGTAAACCAAGATATCGTCAATGAACACTACCACGAACTTGTCCAGCTCCGGCATGAACACTGAGTTCATGAGATACACGAAATGGGCTGGAGCATTTGTGAGACCAAAGGACATGATGAAATATTCATATAGTCCATATCTCGTTGAGAAGGCCGTCTTCGGGATATCCTCCGCCCGGATCTTGATCTGGTGATATCCAGAGCGAAGGTCCATCTTTGAGAACACACTTGCCCCCACAAGTTGATCAAACAATATGTCGATGCGGGGCAGTGGGTACTTATTCTTGATGGTGACGGCGTTGACCGGCCGGTAGTCCACACACAGCCTCAGGGTTTCATCCTTCTTCTTTACAAACAGCGCCGAGCATCCCCAAGGCGAGGAACTTGGCCTAATGAAACCCTTGCTCAACAGATCATTGAGCTGTTCTTTCAGTTCCGCCAGCTCATTTGGAGCCATCTTGTATGGTCTCCATGATATGGGCGTAGTCCCGGGTGCAAGTTCAATCTTGAACTCGACATCCCGCTCAGGTGGCATGCCCGGAAGATCATCCGGGAACACGTCGGGATACTCCCGGACTACGGGGATGTCTTCTAACTCGAGAGCTTCAGTATGTTGATCACTGAAACTTCCCGGACTGGATTATCTAATAAGAGGGACTGCGGATGGTGTAATGGGGAGTTGAGATGAACCGTCCGTGATAGGGTTTCCAGGACAGCGCCATGGTAGCTTAGCCATGACATTCCCAGGATTGCATCAATCTTCTGCCCCCCTAAGATAATCATAGTGGTGAGATATATCTTCCCACCCAAGCACAGTGGTGCTTTTGGAACCATCATAGTTGCTGAAATTTTTCCTCCCGGTGAGCAGATCACATAAGAACACTCGGTGGGAAAAGCTTCCAGCTGATGCTTAGCCACATATGAGGCACTAATGAAGTTGTGGGTTGCACCAGAATCAAAAAGTATGATGATGGCTTGATGGCTTAGAGTGAGCGTACCCGCCAGCACGTTGTCTCCTTCTGGGGCGTCCTCATTGTCGAGGTTGCGGACACCTCCAGTCCGCTGACCAACCTTCTTCACCGGAGGTCGGCCTCGAGCACCGCCCTGGAGCTGGGCTTGCCCGCTGCTCTGCTGCCCCTGGGGACAGTCCTTTGTGAAGTGGCCCGCCTGGCCACACGTGAAGCAGGTGAAATGGGGCGGTCCCCCGCTGATCGGTGGATGGAATACCGGGGCGCGTTGTGGCGGTGGAAACGCCCGGGGTACCGTCAGCTGCTGCTGCTGCTGCTGTCTTGGTGGTGGCATCGGCAGTCGGAACGGGGGTGCTTGGAACGAACGTCCCCCGAACTGTTGAGGCCGCGCCGGTGGTCGCCACTGCTGCCCGGATGGTGTCCGATACACCATACGGTACTTCTGGGGCGCACCACCACCGCTGCTAGGTGGAGCGCTGCGCTTCCTCTGCTCAGCTGCCAACTCCCGCTGAGCGTCCTCTTGCATGATTGCGGCATTGACTAGGTCGTTGAATGTGCCGCGGTTCCACTGTACGAGATGTGTCTTCATTTCGGGGTGTAACCCCCGATAGAAATGCTCCCTCTTCTTCTCCTCCGTGGAGATATAGTCTGACGCATACTGCGCCAGATGGTTGAAGGCACGGGAGTAGTCGTGGGCACTCCTCCCGCCCTGCTTCAGTTCCAAAAATTCTTGGAACTTTCTCTTCATGATTCCGGGAGGAATGTGATAGGCACGGAACGCCTCCCGGAACTCTTGCCATTCCACGGCATGGCCAGCCGGACGTGAGGCGACATAGTTCGCCCACCATGCACCAGCGGCACCGTGGAGCTGCTCTGCTGCGAACAGGGTCTTCTGTCGCTCCGTACACTGGAGCAGCCCAAACTTGGACTCGATGGTCCGCAGCCAGTTGTCAGCCTCCAGTGGTTCTTCAGCTTCGGTGAACACTGGAGGGTGCGTACTCATGAAATCCGAGTACGACACATCGTGGGGCTCACGAGGCCCTCGCTCTTGACGTCCCCCCCGCCCGGGACGTATTCTGCACGATCGTGCGGAGCAGGTCAGTCTGCTCCTCACGACCTCCTATCAGTGCCGCTATCACATCCGCTAGAGTAAGCGGAGGCGGCGGTGGTGGCTGCTGCTGCGGGGTGCTGTCGTAAGCCGGTGGCTGGGAGTCATCGCCTCCCCCTTGGCTAGAGCCACCAACCTCGTGTGTGGTCCTAGTGCGAACCATCTGCAACCATACGGCAATAACATCAGTCCCGCAAGAGAGTGCATGCAGTCCAAATGAAATAGGTGTAAAACATAATGACAAGAAAACATACGATACATCTCGTATGTAGATAATGTAATAACTTTGCACAAGCTACACCATTACCAGACCAAATACAAACTAGTTACATCCAACTTGATGAACCTCCACTTTGGAAGCTCACCATAACTAGGTTTGGTCACCACGAGGTATTACTATCGCTTTGTCATCACGTATACCACCCTTAGGGTCCAACACCCTCTCCAATGAGTTCAACTGTCATTCTTCTTTCAGAATGACCAGTTTCTACCTATTACAAATTTTGATCTGGTTCTGGGCATTTTCATGACTCAAGCTGAACACCAAAGTTAAAGTCAACTTCAGTATCTTTCCAACAAGTATTCATTTGCCCCCAGATCAGCTTTGGTTAAAAAGTTATGCTAATTCAAAGTCAGCAGAATTTCTGGAAGAATTTTAACAGCACCTCCCTTGGAAGTTGCTGTTTTCAATTCGAGTTCCCACTGAACTCTGTGCTGAAACTTCAGAAACTTTGAATTGCAAAGATGTCACACATCTTCTCCCCTTTCTAAGGAGGTATCATATGAAAATTTTAATTTTTTTTACTGGAATTTATGTTTGAAAAACAGAACAGTTCAGAGAATGTTTTACTCTGTCCTGGTTCTAGACAGTTTACATTCCTCTTGGATTTAAGCCATCTTAAGGTGAGTTTCAGCTCTGGAAGTCTACAACAAAGTTATAGAATACTTAAATACCTTTCCAGAACTATATAGCACACCTCTCTGGGCTAAAATACCTGTGAGTTATGCCCTGTTGAAGATCAGCAAACTTGCTGTCCAAAACAGAGCACTCTGTTTTTCAGTTTTTTGGAACTACAATCATCACTATCCCATTCTTATACCCAACCAGGGTCTTAATTGTTGAACCTAATGATTTTAGATCCTTGTTCTAATTTCATGCATATACCTACAATATCTTGGTACTACGTTCCTCACCAAAGAAAATCCTAACCGGATCATACCGGCATATACGTCTCAAGTGTGGCACTAAACGGTCTCTCGCACACGTTTTCTACACGGATACATACGTGGTTAGTACCTGCAGAAAACCACACAATAATGGTGCACTCAAAGGTTGTTCATTTCAGGCAGTTCCATATTTAAAAGTAAATACAAACGCCTGTATCATTGTCATACGGCCGTCCTTGAGCTAAGTCACGTCTCAAGGCACGTGATCATGTTTCAACACCACACGACGGGGAACCCGAGTATGTCATGAACGGGTCGCCACGGTTGGGAATGTTATCAACCCAACAGATACCACCTACTGCCCTGCAGGGCACGCCGATGGCAAGCGCTGCGTATGTCCTCCTGGGCTATTTCCAGACAACACACTCTCGCGTTACTGACCACGCGATGGGGTCTCCACTTACTTGCCTAATGCACGCTAGGGATCAGCGTTTCATATGAACTCAGGAACATGAAGAGTCCAAGAGGTTCATATTGACGTCTCACACCAAGTTGTGAGACTCTATCCCTGAACCACGTTCCTTGTCAGGGAGAGCTAACCGAAATTGAATCGCTTTCGGTGGCGTTCCTTACCATACTTAACAGAGCGTAGGTGCGTCGTTACATAATTGAAATTCAGAATTATAACACATAGGTTAGTCTTTGCCACCTTAAGTAACTATGCTAATATAGTCCTTACTTGGGCAACTACCGATTCCTCAATGTACCCTAAGTTTTTCCCATAATGCAGTCCTTAAGTACTGTGCTATCCCCACTGCAGCTCTGATACCATTTGTGATGGCTCTCTAGGATCATAGACTGTCCCCACATACCACCACTCGTCTTTTCTGCGCACTTTGTCCTCACTCGTGCGCACTCGAGAAAACTTCCCGGTCGGTCACCCATCCCCAAATTCCTCCGGGCCAAGCACGCTTAACCCCGGAGTCCTTTGTGGGTGGGCTTCCGGAAAAGAAGGTATAGCTTGATGGTATGAGTACTCTATCAATCCTATTAAGTCGGGAGTCAGGATATCACACAATCCACCCCCCTTAGAAGACCGACGTCCTCGTCGATCAACGCCAAGACAGGAACGTCCCCTCTTAGCCACGTCCGTACGTTCAGTACTGGCATACGCATACCGTACGTTCGGTTAGCAGCATACGTACCATACCGTGTCCCACACAGAGGACCCACACGTCATGCGTACGTACCTGCGTCCCTGACCCGTACGCTACCGTATCCTTGTCACTGACCCGTATGCACCCGTGAAACTGCGAGGGTCGGCTCTGATACCAGGCTGTGGCGGACCGGAATCCGCTCATCCAGGATCGCAGAGGGTGGTGCCGCCCGATGCGACACCTGACAGCACACGTCATAAGAACACATTATATTACATGGGAAAAACAAACTGAATGTACAAAGTAGTACACTTCTCAGTTACAAACTAGGGTCTTTATTACACAGCGGAAGTTTCTTTTATACAACTCACGCTCGCCTATCTAGCAAAAGTGGTTGCCCAGCCCTAGGGCAACCCACACTAGCTACACTCTCCAGCTCAGCGCGGCGTGTACGGCTCCCACTCAGCCATGGTCCCCGACGGAGGGTAACCCTCGCCGGTGGACTCGTACTCCGAGTCCGTGGGAGGCTCCTCACCTGAAAACACTTAAGCAGCAACCGTGAGCACGAAGGCTCCGCAAGGCTTAACCGACTCACCTAAGCGTGAAACTCTACATGAGGGGTACAATGGACATAGGATAGTAACATTTCAGCAAAAGGACACGCCTACAAGTTCATCCTTAGTTCATCTTTTAGCAACAAGTTAACAGTTCATGAAATCTGAAATTTAGTAAGCAGTATTTGGTGGCACACATGTAGCAATACAATTATATCAATCAGCAACATTGAATCAACATATTTCATCCATTAATCTACGTCACGACTCAGTGACCAAGTGGTACTCTTCACCGCGAGGGACGGCGAATTGACTCGATATACAACTGCAGGGAAACCCAAAGAGCACGTCACGTACGCCCACCCGTGGAGCTGCACAGCACGCTCACTCGATGTCGTACGGGACAACCTTTCACCCAACTGCCCAAACGTCGAACCGGTCGCACCGAAACGAGCAGGAGGTTCCCCACACGGAGCATCTCTCTATGCCCGTTGGCAGATTTCCACCTTGCTGCCCTCAGCCTACACCTATAAATCGGTGCGTTATGCCTCGACGCCCGGAGGTTTAGGCTACATCGGTTTATCGGGGCCCATATATCCGATATGCCTTCGGTACGTTCAAACTTGATCAGCGTGGGCCGCACACGGATCGGTCCTCAATCGACACGGACAGGGCTGCGCACACAAGACTCCCTCTTGCTGCGCCCTAGCCCCTGCTTAGTCTCATTTTCATTACTAAAGTGATCTCACATCACTCAACCGAACCCGTGTGTCCCAATCCTATCTCGCGAGTAGATTCCAACTACTCGACTTGTACCGAAGCCCTATGAATTATTAAGCATAGCCTGTCTACTCGAGATCTTAGACACTACCCTCACTCTTATGGAAAAATTCTGGTCATGCAAGTAGGGTTCCATCCATCCTATACCTAATGCACAATCATACTTCACATGACACATGTAAACAAATTAAAACTTATACAAAGGTTAATGCAAATCGGGGCTTGCCTTGTTGCTGCTGGTCAGTAGTTAGTTCCTCGTCCGGAAGAAGGAAGTCCAGCACTTCCGGGGTTTCTTCTTCAATGGCTACACATTAATGAAACACTACATGTTAATTTAGATGCACATGTGAGTTTAGGGTAAGACTTCTACTATTAGTTCTAATAACCAGCCTCTAACACCTGGAACTTTGTTTAAGAATTTAGCGATGAACTGGTGTTGGTGGTTTGGCTTGGACTTAATCACATGGTTAAAAGCTAAGTGGTTTTCCCCCTTTTCCCATATTAATCCCTTAAGTGGTTAAACAGGACAGGGGTGATCTAGAGCTCCAATGGAGCTGAGAATTTTTGTGTGAGTTCCTTGTCACAAGAAAACTCTCTGGACCAAATATTATCACTTTTCATGGAGTGGTTTGCTCAGAATAATTCTCTTGGCAAATCAGCAAAGAAGAATTTACTCTGAGGTAATACCCCTGTTCATGCCCAACTTAATGAACTAAAATTTCAATTATAGCTCATAGAGTTTGCATGAATTTTCCTAACATTTTTGGAGTTAAGGTTTGCCCAGAACTGAATTTCCAAGTTTTGGAAATTCTCTGAAAATGTTTCTGTATTCAAATGAACACAGCACCTTCCAATTTGAATTGCTCTGACCAAATCAACTCCAAATGGTCTGAAACTTTTACAGGGGTTCACTAATGTTCTAAAGGACATTCTGGCAAAATTTGGGGATTTTTGGATGAACCAAACTCCCTCTAAAATTCTTTCTCTGAAAAGATTTAAAGAATTTTCCAGAATTAATTAATAGATTTCATACTAATTGGGTTTCAGATTTGGATTGTACTCTTTTAGAGGGATCCAACAAAATTTGTTTCATAATTTTTGGATTCTCCTAACCCAAGTTGTGGTCCTCCAAAGTTTGAACTACAAACTGGACATTTCAAAATGTTTAAATGTCTGCCGGTGGGTCCCACCCGGCAGTCTTCTCCTTCCTCGCACCAAACAGGGGCCCGCGGCAGCGCGCCCCGGCGAGCGTCGCCAGAACTGCTTTCCCGGCCGTCCCCCGGCCCCAAACTTGCCGCCCCGCCCTAACTCACGACGCTGAACTCGTCGGTGGTGTCGCCGGCGGCCGTAGCTCACCGGAACAGGGCTCCCGACGGTGGCAGCGGCGGTTAGGGTTCCGGCGTGGTCGGGAATGCGTTACAACGCATCAAAATGATTGGCAAAGGGTCGGAGAGCACCACGGGAGCTCGAGGGTGATGGAAATGGCCGCCAAACCCCATGAAAAGGTCGGCAACCTAGAGCTCCACGGTGAACCGAGCTGTTATTCTATGGCGGCCCGAAAAACAACCTAAACCCGGCCATTTCTGGGTCATTTCCCTTGATTCTTGGTCGAGGAGGTCCACTAGGGAGTGAGGAAGGTGTGTGTAGGCTCACCCGAGCTGGATTGGACGGTGCAGCTAGAATTTTGGGGTAGACCGACCCTTACCCGGTTGCACTAGTTCTCGGGATTCTTAGGAATTCTCAGTGCACAGTCTATCAATGGTTAGAAGGGTTGCAGCTACACGATCTGGAGACTAAGGCGCACCTTTTCCGTGTAGAAGTCCGGCGGTGAAACTGGCCGTGGCGTGCTGTCCACGGGGAGCAGTTCGCGGCTTTCCGCCGGTGCTCTGTTCCTCGGCGACCATTGCCGAATTGCACGCGCCACAGGCTAGGAGTCTCGGGTTTGCGGGGCTGTTGTGGTAGAGCATGCACGGGCGCTGCTTTTCGGTGCTGCTGGCACGAGCAACCGAGGCTCGGTTGCTGCTGGCGATCGGGAAAAGAGAGCGCGGGGTGAGGGAAACAGCGAGCGTGCGATCAATGAAGAAGGCGACGTGCTGCTGTTTGCTCCCGGGTTAACGATCGGGCTGAGGCGGCGGAGCCGTCAAGCTGGTCGCCAGCGTGCGCAGAGGGGGGACAAGGTGGCTGCTTGGTTGGTTCGGTGTCGAGCTCTGCCGAGGCCCGGTAAACCGAGTTCGCTCGGTGTTGACTTAGGGCCGAAGTCTGGCTGACTGGTGGGCCCTCTTCTCCCCCCTAATCTTCTCTGTTGTGCAAATATCCCACCTAATCAGACTTGAAAAGGGAACTTAGCAACCAATTCAGAGGTAGAATTTGAATTCATCAACTTCAAACTGGTTTGGCCACATTCCCTTCATATTTGAATTTGAAAATTCAAACTCAGTTTGAATTGTTACAATTTTGGCTCCTGAAGAGATGAAGTCCAATGGGACTGAAAATTGGTGGGATTACTCAGGAAAATATGCTGAGTTTGAATATGAAACTACTTTTTGAATTTGAGTGATGAAAGTTGCTGCAATTTGAATTTACATTCAAATTGGCTTCTTTTTCAAATACCCCCAAAAGTGCCTCAAAAGTGTTGGATTTTTCATGAAACTTGGACTGAACCTTTCCAAGACTTTTAAAGTTCTAGGGTGAGTTCAATCTCTCATGTTCATGTGTCCAAATCCCACTTTGTGCAAATGAAGGCTTTCCCCTCTAATCACGCTTTTGATGGAGGTTACTTTCTCTTCACAATATTTCACAATCTATCCACAACAAAACTGTGGTGTTGTGAGGTGAAGAAAAGTTTTTGCAAGTCCCTTTTCTTGGGCTTTTACAAATAAGGTCTTCATGGAGTACTTGGACAAGTTCGTCGTGGTTTCATCGACGATATCATGGTGTATTCGAAAAGCGAGGAAGAACACGAAAAACACTTGAGATTGAGATTGCAGAAACTGCGAGAGCATCAATTGTATGCCAAATTCAGCAAGTGTCAATTTTGGCTAAAGGAGATATCGTTCCTAGGCCACATCATCTTCGAGGGAGAAGTATCGGTTGATCCCGGAAAAGTGGGAGACGTTTTAAAGTGGAACCAACCGCAGAATATGAGAGATATTCAGAGTTTCCTTGGGATGGCTGGATACTACCGCCGGTTCATCAAGGATTTCTCCAAAATAGTGAAGCCTGTAAGGGCCTCAGTTTTTGACACATATTTGAAGTGTTCATCACCATACACACACACTCATTTGAGGAAAGTTGATGAACACAAATGAAGAGCAAGTAACCACCATCAACATGCTCATTAGAGAACAAACTCACACATTGCAAAAGTGGTATTTTCCACAAGTGATATAGAGGGGCTGGACATATGAAAACTCCTACACATTGCTAACGATGTCCATGCCAAGTTTCACCTAAATTCAAAACCTTTTTGAGGTCATTTTGGGTATAGCTAGAAAGAGGGCAGTTTGAAACCACATTCAAATTCAAACCGTTTTTATCCCATGAATTTAAAAGTGGGAGGCCTATTCTTATTCAGCACATTTTTGTGAGCTCACACACCAATTTTCACTCCATTTGGAGTTGATCTTGACATGAGCTAAGTGGGACAAATTCAAACTTTATTTGAATTCAAAACTGAACTTGTGCTGAAATTCATTCAAACCAAACCCAATTTGAATTCTAATCAATTCAAATGGCTCATGGGTGAATAATTTGAATCACCAGGGGTATTATGGGGCTCACTGTTTACAACAGTGATTAGGAGTAAATTTCAGAGGTTAAAACCCGGGTGGGACCCACATGTCATAGAGAGGAGGCAAAACTTGCACACAAAGTCACAGCCTCGGTGGGAAATTCCACCGAGCATCTGTCGGCTGTGCCACTGAGCAGCTACCGGCGCCACCAGCTGCTTCCCCTCTACGCGCGCTGGCGCCAGGACGGCTCGCTCGCACCCCCACGCGACCGGCACCGCCTCCACCGAGCAGGAGTCGGCCGGCTTTATCTTCTCACGGGCAAACCCGAGCAGCGGCATTGTTTCTCGCCGCAGCTCTCTGCTCAATCGGGAAAAACCAGCAAAACAATCTCCTCCTTCATTCCTGAGCTGCTAGACAGCCACCTGAGGTCGCACTCCACCTCCCCAACGCCAGAAACCCCGAGCTCCGACCTCCGGTGCTCGAAAACGATCGCCACCGCGGCGACCTAGCCTCAGCCGAGAGTCAGGCGCCCGTGGACAGCGTTCCACAGGCGTTTTCACGGTCCAGCAAGAGAGGCAACAGGAGCGCGCAATCACTGTACTGCTCTCCTCCAAGTTTCAAAGCAACCCGTGAAGAATCCACAGAGAATTTCCAGTTTTTGCTCCGGCGACCGTAAACCGAGCTTCCGGTATGGTTTCTTTAAATTCTCGCTCTATGATCTTTTGGAGGTTATCAAATCTTAAACATAGACGCTGGACTAGCTGGTGATCAAGTTTTTTCTGCATCCGTGGCGTGAAACTTTCTAGGAGTGACGAATTTCGAGCTCGATCGAGAGCGGTCATGGCGGGCACGATCAGTCACACGGTGCCGACCGACTTGCTGCCATCCCTGAGCCCTTTTGACACCTTTTCGAGCTTCCTAGAGGTACACTGATGCTGTAGGACCGTTTGTTCGAGGTGTTGGCGGGTTAGAACCCACGGTCGACGGCGCCAAACCTCAACCGAGGCGGCGGCACGTCGCCGGGCTATTTACGGTCACCCCCAGCCCGACCTGACACCACCGACGTGTTCCTCGATGTCGACAACCCCCTGGCGGCGAGTTTCAGACCATGGGAGGTCCGGCAGCGGCGGGCCGGCGAGCTCCGAGTCTGCTCCGGCGATGTCAGCGGCGCGGGCGTGAGAGAACGGCGGAAGGAAGACGAAGCCGGCTGGCCCACGTGTCAGCGGCTGAAGAATTTAAATCGGGATCGGGTGTGGCCGGGATCGGCTGTGCTGGCGCGCAAATACCCTGTGAGCTCCGGTGTGCCAGACACCTCCGCGCTCGACACGTGTCCCCACGGGCCCCTGAGAGTTTAAACTTTTCCCCGATTTTCAGAATTCTTCCAAACTTCAAATCCTCATAACTTTGGCTAGAAAGCTCCAAATCGAGTGAACAAAATTTTGCTGGATTCAGCTCTCTGAGTACTTTCCAGCAAATCAAGTTTCACTTCATGAAGGTCCTTATTTCTCCAGAAATAATTCCTCAAAATTTAAACTGTTTGGAATTTTAACTGGAGAATCCTTTGGAGGAAAATCCTGAAATTTTGCTGGGGTGTTCACCAAAATATCCCTGAACTACCATAAAAATTGCAGACCCATTTGAGCTCATTTGATCCACCTAATGGTGTGATTAGTGAAACTGTTCCAGAGAAAATAGAAAATGTTCAGAAACATTTTGAGAATTTTCTCTGAAATTGTTTAGCTCATATCTTTAGTTAGGAAACTTCAAATTAAGTGAGACCAATTCCATTAGAACCCTCTGAAAATCTAGTTTTCAGAAAGTCATAGTTTGTTTCATGAAAATCCTTAGAACACCCTTAGAGTTCCAATTAAGGTCAAGGACATAATTAATTGTGGAGGGCTCAAATGAGCTTTGCTGCAACTAAAACTTGACCAAGTCTCTGTTTAAGTTGTAACCAAGCCACAGTAAAAGTTTCACAGTCATTGAGTCTGTCTAGTGGGACTTATAAGCTTCACAAGTCAAACTTAATACAAATGCATTCAAATTAATACATGTACCTCTTTTATCATGTGATCCCTAAGGTCGAGGAGGAACCCGAAGTCCTAGACTTCGTTACTCCGGAGGAACAGCTAGCCTACGACCAAGAGCAGCAAGGCAAGCTCCGGTTTGCATTAACCTTTTTACAAATTTTTATTGTTTTGAGCACATACATGAATACTATTGTTCTTTGCATTAGAGTCTTGCTTGGAAACCCAAATGCATAGCCAAGAAAAACCATGGGTTGGGATTAGGATTGAAAACCTCGTTAGCCACTGCATTGCTAAGATAGAGTAGGATTCGGTACAAGTCGAGTAGTTGGTACTACTCGCGAGCATAGGCTAGAGGCACTCGACTCGGGTAGTGATAGCACATGAAACACATGGCAAGAAAAATGAGACCAAGCGGAGAGTAAGGGCAGCAGGACTTTGGGGCCTGTGTGCTGTAGCTCCGCTTGTGTCGATTGAGGACCGAGCCGTGTGCGGGCCTGTTGAACAAGCTAGAACAGTACCGAAGACCTACCGGCTATATGGGAACCGGGAAACTGATGTAACTCGGGTAGCTGGGTGTTGAGGCATAGCTGGTCGTTCAGAGGGTAGGTTGAGAGCTCGAGGTGTAAATCGGCTGGCGGCACTGAGATACGCGTGCAGAGACCTCTTGCTCGGGACGATTGGACCGGTTCAACATTTGGCTAATGGGTGAAAGGTAGTTGCGTACGGCGTCCGTGATGGTTGTTGTAGGCAACATCGAGTACGGGCGTACGTGATGGGTTGTTCGGGTAACCCTGCAGGTGTAAATCGATTATAATCGCCGTCCCTCGCAGTCAGTGAGTACCACTTGTTCACTGTACCGTGACGTAGAAAGAACAGGCTAGTTACATGTTAAAATGCTGCTGATTGAAAGATGGACCTTGCTTGTTAATGGTTTGTTGTAGTTTAGAGCTAACTAAAGTTCCTTTCAACTTTTGGCAAAGTACATGAGAGAAATGCGTTTCTTGTTTGATTGCGGCTCTCTCATGTGCCTTAGCGTAAGGTTCTCCACAACCTGCTGCTAAAACTTGAAAGTAAGGTTCTACTAATTAGACGAGTCCTTGCAAATGATTTTTACCTCATGTACCCATCACTCCTCATGTAGAAGTTCCATGTTAGGTGAGACGGGTCAGACTTGCTAAGCCTTCGTGCTCACTACTTGTGTTTGAAGCTTTTGCAGGGTTCTATGAGGAAGGGACTCCCGAAGAGGAGACGGAACCCCAGGAGGGGAACCCCGTCGAGTGGGAGTCGTGCACGCCACAGAGTTAGTGTGCGTGTGTGCTAGCAAGGACACGTTCAAGGGCTGAACGTGCATTTGATGCTTAGTCTACGCCCGTGAGTGTAGACTGAACTTATTTTGATGTAAACATGTTCATAAACTTGTTTATGTAATAAAATTTCGGTTCCGCTTTATACCTTTGACGTGTGTTATCCGGTGCTGTGCAACGCAGCACGCCTCAGCGTGATCCTGGCTCGACAAGACCTTTGGGGTCGTGTCAGCGTTGGTATCAGAGCTCGCTTGAGGTTTAACGCACTACAAGGTCATCTTTTTCAAAAATCTAGTGAGGAACGAGTTAGTAGCCCGTATAAGGATGTTATTAGCATATAGAAAGTGGCATATTAACTTATTTGATTATGTCGGAAAATTGTGCATCTCGGGACGTGTATGTCTTGGGGGGTTCACGTAAACGCTGTCCACCAGTGCGCACAAGCTGAAGGGTGGAGCCCCACGGGTGGCAGGTAACCCGACCCGCTTTGATATCCTCTACGACTCTTCATGTCGTTTGGGGTATTCGAGCAACGTCTGTCCCTGGCATGCGTGGTGCAACTTGGGAGACCCGTCACGTGGTCTGAAACGTGAACACGTAACTCAAGGCATGTTTGGCTTGAGAACATCCGGGCGAGTGATGACGGCCGGGTGTACGAACTGTATGGATTCCGGGCTCGGTGTGCAGCCGAGTCTGATGATTGTTTGAGTTTCTGCAGGTAGCCTGACCATGAAATGGTAGACGTGTAGCATCTGTGTGCGAGTGACGTTTAGTGCCACTGAATTAACGAAGCTGGCTAAGTCCGGTATAGGTTTTTCTTTGTGAGGACGTAGTACCGACATAATCTGGTGACACATCGACGTCACACCCCATTAAATGAACAACATCATTTAAAAAAACTTGAAGGTTTTGATCCAAAGCAGTAAAACTTGATGTAACTCCTTCCCTTGAACAGGATATTCAAAGTTAACAAGTTTTCAACTTATAGGTTGTTAAGGACAGAGCACTCTGTTTTCAGCTGAATCAAGGCTGAAGTTAATCAGAGGTTAGAGGTTGAGTTCTTTTGAGGTTAGGGTCGTATGATACATTGCTGGAAATCTTTGGAAGAGCTTTACAACTCTTCTGTTGAGGTCCAGAGGTGTGTCATCCCTTAACCAATCGAAAAATGCAGTAGAGTTAAAACTGTCCAGAAAATAGGGCAGAGCAAACACTCTCTGTAAACTCTCTGTAAATTAAGCATGAATTCCTGCATAAAAATCCAAAAATAGAAAATGAGGTAGTTCTGGAAAGCTTATGAGATAGGTTACAACTTTGTAACAGAAAGTTTTGTCAGATTAGGAACAGAATTAACTGGGATTCTTGGATCAAATCAGTACCTGTAGCAGGGAGGTGCTGTCCAATTGTTTCCAGAAATTCTGTTAACTTTAACATCTCATAACTTTTGAACCAAGACAGGTCTTAAGCCAAGCAAATACTTTCTGGAAAGCTATTGAAGTTAGCTTTAACTTTGATATTGAGCTCCAGAATTGTTTTTGCCTTTAGCATGGCCTAAATCAGGTTGATATGGAAACTGGTCAGGGCTGTCATGAGAACAGCAGATCAGCAGTCAAATTTGTTTAAAATTTTGAACTGTGTTTCCAAGTTTTATGGGTTCAATGACATATCTTATGTTATAACTCAGTGGTTTACTGTTTAAATAAATATTTGACATTTCTCAAATATATTTTTACAGATGACAGCAGATAAGCAATTGGAGAACGGGTGGGTGGTGTCCCACTGTTCTCACCGTAGCGGCTACCCGGAAGCATTGTGGCAAATGCTCCAATATTTCGGGTACAACCAGATGCCGCAGTACTTCGCCAAGGAAGAAGGCGAAGAGGGAACAAGACGTGTATGGTCCATGTCGAGGTCCCTGCAGGACCTACGCCACCCGGTTGGGTGCCGTTCACCGTCACGGTGAGAGGAAGACAACCGGAAGGGATGTGGCAAGTGGCAGCCCGTGACACCATGTCATGTTTCTGCCAACTACACGTGCAAGCTATGGAGGGCACTCCATACGCGCTCGTTCCGGTGGAGGGACGAGCTCAGTATGTGTGGGAAGAGAGGTACCTGGAGGCAGCGGACCCGAGTTGCCCAAGGTACAACCCCGCGGAGGCAAATCTCAGCCTCCAGATGAGGGCGGGAAACGCCGTGATGGACAGCCAAGCTGTTCATACGGAGCATCTCGCCACGAAGCTCAAGGAGAGCACAAGCCGTGGAGACCATTTCGAGAGTGCTCACAGCGCACTCCGCAATGTGCTCCTTCCGATGATCAAGCGACTGAATGAACAACACAATCAGTTGCGTCGTCTGAAGAAGGCAAGGAAAAAGAGCCGTGTTGACATTGCGGCATTGCAAGAACTGGTACAGAATCTGACCCAGCAGAACGAGGACATTGTTCAAGAGCGGGACGACGCTATTGAGGAAGGGCAAGGCTGGGAAGAAGATTACAACCAAGCCATGGACGAGGTGCATGCATTGTAGGACCTCGTACCTCCGGTATTGGGCATACCGGTGGTCTTGGGTCTTCCAGCAATGGGAGAACCCGGAATGGGAGAAGAGGTGGTAGATCCAGAGCCACCAGCAGAGGTACCGGAGGAGGACGACCCACAGGAGGTCGAGTTCTACTCCGAGTAGGGGGTTACAGTTGCCAAGTAGGGCAGCTAGGGTAGTGTAACCCAACTTTTGTAATCAGTGACATGTCGTGTAGACAGTAGCGTATGTATTGGTAGTGACGACATGAGTACGACTTCTCGGAGACCCGAGAGTAATGTATCTTGTATAAAGTTTATGCTTTATCAATATATGTGAATGTTGTGCAAATTATTCATGTGTCACTTCAATACCTACTGTTGCATATGGAAATTTTTAAGTAAGACATGTGCTAATTGCTGCTGTTTTGAATTTCAGAATGACGCGTACTCGTGCCAACCCTGATGTTGGGGGTACTAGCCAAGGGGGAGAGACCTCCCAACAGCCTCCCGAGGACTCCTCGGGACAACAGCAGCAGCAACAGCAACAGCAAACACCGCCACCGCCACTGCCAACGGTTACATTGGCCGACATCGTCGCGGCAATGGCGGGTTCACATCAGCAGCACACGGAGTTGATGCAAACTCTTATTGCCAATACGTCTCGCCCAGAGAGACGTCAAGATCGTGAGGAGCGCCAACAGAGCTCCTACTCCGACTTCCTGGCGACTCATCCCCCTGTATTCTCAAGGGCGGATGAACCTCTTGACGCAGACAACTGGCTCCGCGCCATAGAAATGAAGTTCGGGCTGCTCCAGATAAGCGAGCAGCGCAAAACTCAGTTCGCGGTCCAGCAGCTCCAAGGATCCGCGAGCGCGTGGTGGGCCAACTTCTGTGCTTCACAGCCCACCGACCGAGTGATGACCTGGACGGAGTTTCAGACGGCCTTCAGGGCCTATCATATACCGCCAGGTCTGAGGAAAAGAAAGACGCAGGAGTTCTTACACCTGCAGCAAGGGAGCCGGAACGCGCTGGAATACTCCAGGGCGTTCAACGATCTCGCGCTCTACGTGTCGTATCACGCAGATACTGACGAGAAGCGGTGGGACCACTTTTACCAGGGGCTTAACCCGCTCCTGAAAGACAAGTTGGCGATGTTCAATCGTGGCAGCCTCAACGACATCATTGATGCTGCGATTGTTCAGGAGGACTCCGGTAAGGAGTTAGCAGCGGCGGAGAGAAAGCGAAACGCGCCGCAGAGCAGCGGAGAAGGAGGCGGTCCTTCTACAAAGTTTAGGATGGTGAATCGCCCACCATCAGGTCCACGCTGGCAGCCACCACAGCGGTCGATGCCGTTCCGCAGTTGGCCGTACTCTTCACCAGCATTCAGGCCGGCACTACCAGTACCACCTCCGCAACAACAGCAGCAGCGGGCGATGCCGCATGCGTATGCACCTCAGCAACGCATGCCGTGCTTTCGTCCCCCGAGCACTACACCAGCAGCGGCCACATGTTACAAGTGTGGTCGTCCAGGACACTTCACGAGCAGTTGCCCGGAAAGGCAAGGCGGCGGAGTGGCACCGCAGTTTCCGGGGAGGAATCAACCCCGGAACCCTACTAATGCATGGTGGGAAAACCCTAGGCCCGGCACCGTCCACCAGCTTTCCATTGAGGACGTGCCGGAGGGCGAGCCAATCCTTGCGGGTATGTTCCAACTCCACCAGCATCCCTCTATAGTACTATTTGATTCAGGCGCCACGCATAGCTTCATTAGCCAAGATTTCATTGATAAATATAGCTTGCAAATACTACCCACCGATAGTCCTTATGTGATCTGTTCGCCGGGTGGGAAAATTTCAGCAAGCATGATGGTCCCAAAAGAGCCATTGTGCTTAGAGGGTAGAGTTTACCCTACCTCTCTCATAATCTTAGAGGGACAAAAGGTCGATGTCATCTTAGGGATGTTGTGGTTAACCCGCCACGGCGCTGTTTTAGACACCGTCCTCCGAGTCGTGCACTTGAACTCAAAAGTGCACGAGTCTCACTCATTATTTCTGGACAGTCCAGAAATAAAACTTCCAAGTGTCTATCAAGCCACAATCATCAGATTGGAGGATATTCCAGTGGTCCGAGAGTTCTCTGATGTATTTCCGGACGATTTGCCGGGGATGCCACCCGATAGAGAGGTGGAGTTCAAGATTGAACTTGCACCGGGAACCATGCCGATATCCCGAAGGCCGTACAAGATGGCGCCCAAGGAGTTGGCTGAACTGAAGACTCAGCTCACGGACCTTCTGGAGAAGGGTTTTATTAGGCCGAGCTCCTCGCCATGGGGTTGTTCGGCATTATTTGTCAAGAAGAAGGATGAGATGTTGCGGCTTTGCGTGGACTATCGTCCATTAAATGCCGTAACCATCAAGAACAAGTACCCGTTGCCACGGATCGACATGTTGTTTGATCAGTTGGTCGAAGCAAAGATCTTCTCCAAGATGGATTTAAGATCCGGGTACCACCAGATTAAGATAAGGGCTGAGGACATTCCAAGCACCGCTTTCTCGACAAGGTACGGACTTTATGAGTACCTGGTCATGTCCTTCGGCTTCACCAATGCTCCAGCTCACTTCATGTACTTGATGAACTCGGTATTCATGCCGGAGCTGGACAAGTTTGTCGTGGTCTTCATCGACAACATCCTGGTATATTCCAAGTCGGAGGAAGATCACAAGAAGCATCTGCGTATAGTCTTGCAATGGCTGCAGGATCACAAGTTATACGCGGAGTTCAGCAAATGCGAGTTTTGGATATCGCAAGTGCCTTTTCTCGGGCATATCATCTCAGCAGAGGGTATCGCTGTAGACCCGAGCAAGATCACTCAAGTGCTGAATTGGAAACCCCCGAGAACTATTCATGAGGTACGGAGTTTCCTCGGGCTCGCGGGATATTATCGGAGGTTCATTCCGAACTTCTCAAAGATTGCCAAGCCAATGACAGAGCTGCTGAAGAAGGCTACCAAATATGTTTGGAGTCCAGCATGTGAAGCAGCATTCAAGGCTTTAGTCAAGCACCTGACCTCAGCACCGGTTTTGGCGCAGCCAGACACAACAAAACCGTTCGATGTGTACTGCGATGCATCCGGCATTGGGCTCGGATGTGTGCTGATGCAAGACCGAAGAGTGGTCGCGTATAGATCACGGCAGCTTAGAAACCATGAGCAAAATTATCCAACTCACGACTTGGAGCTCGCTGCCGTGGTACTTGCACTGAAGATTTGGAGGCACTACCTACTCGGTAACCTTGTACATCTATATACCGACCACAAAAGCCTCAAGTACATATTCACTCAGAAAGAGCTGAACATGAGGCAATGAAGATGGTTAGAACTGATAAAGGATTACGAAATAGAGATCCATTATCATCCGAGCAAGGCAAACATAGTGGCAGATGCGCTGAGCCGCAAGTCACACGTCAATAATCTGACCATCACACCGTTGGAAGAGAGCGAACCACCACTACATGTGATTCCACACGGAGCTCTCTACAACCTAGCTTTAATCCCCACCATCCGTGAAGAGATAGCGGTAGCCCAGAAGAATGACAAGGGCATGTCACATTTGCGGAGACGTGTAGACAGTGGGGAGCTGAAATGTTTCCGGAAGGATGGAGACGGCGTCCTGTGGTTCAAGGACCGGATCGTCGTACCCCGAAACCCGAAATTACGGAAGAAAATCTTTGATGAGGCTCACTTGTCAAAGTTTTCTATTCACCCCGGCAGCAACAAGATGTATCAAGAACTCAGAAGCAAGTTTTGGTGGACACGGATGAAGCGAGAGACTGCAAAATACGTGTCTGAGTGTGATACATGTCGAAGGGTGAAGGCAGACCATATGCGGAAACCGGGACTGCTGCAACCACTGGGCATTCCTGCCTGGAAGTGGGACGACGTGAGCATGGACTTCATCGTCGGTTTACCCACCACCTTGCGGAAACATGATTCTGTGTGGGTGATCGTCGATCGTCTCACCAAAGTTGCCCATTTCATCCCGGTCAACACCAACTACAACGCCAAGAAGTACGCTGAACTGTACATCTCACGGATCCTATGCTTGTACGGCGTACCCCGTACCATCATATTGGATCGGGGCACTTTATTTGTGTCCCGTTTTTAGGAGCAGCTGCATGCTGCCTTGGGGACGAAGCTGATCCGTAGTTCAGCATACCACCCGCAGACGGATGGACAAACCGAGCGGGTAAATCAGATCTTAGAAGACATGCTACGAGCTTGCGCTATCAACCACGGCAAGAATTGGGATGATCACTTGCCGTTAGCTGAGTTCTCATACAACAATGGGTACCAAGCCAGCATCAAGATGGCGCCCTACGAGGCGCTATACGGGCGGAAATGCCGCACACCACTGAATTGGTGTGAATCTGGCGAAAGGGTTACCTTCGGGATTGACCTTGTCAACAACGCGGAAGAAAAGGTTCGACTGATTCAGGCAAACCTAAAAGCCGCCCAATACCGTCAGAAACAGTATGCGGACCGGAGAAGGCGCCCATTACAATTCGAAGTTGGAGATCACGTATACCTACGGGTGTCTCCAATAAAGGGCGTAAACAGATTTGGGGTGAGAGGAAAGTTGGCACCCCGATTCATCGGTCCATTCCAGGTTACCGAAAGATGTGGATCAGTGGCATACCGGCTGAAATTACCAGAAGCACTTTCCGGTGTGCACGACGTCTTTCACATTTCCCAGCTGAGGAAGTGTCTTAAGCTATCAACTACCGTCCAGCTGGAATATATTGAAGAACTGCAACCGGATCTCACCTATCGAGAGGAACCGGTGCAGATTATTGATGAAAAGGCCCGAACCACACGCAACCGTATGTTGTGGTTCTACAAGGTTCTATGGAGTAATCATTCCATGTACGAAGCGACATGGGAGAGCGAAGGATTTCTTCGCGCTAACTACCCCTACTTTTTCACGTCGCATATCCGGTAATTTTTCCACCGTCCTCTCTCTCATTTTCACCTTATAATCTTGGGACGAGATTCTTTTAAGGGGGGAGGAATGTAAGGGCCTCAGTTTTTGACACATATTTGAAGTGTTCATTACCATACACACACACCACATTTGAGGAAAGTTGATGAACATAAATGAAGAGCAAGTAACCACCATCAACATGCTCATTAGAGAACAAACTCACACGTTGCAAAAGTGGTATTTTCCACATGTGATATAGAGGGGCTGGACATATGAAAACTCCTACACATTGCTAAGGATGTCCATGCCAAGTTTCACCCAAATTCAAAACCTTTTTGAGGTCATTTTGGGTATAGCTAGAAAGAGGGCAGTTTGAAACCACATTCAAATTCAAACCGTTTTTATCCCATGAATTTAAAAGTGGGAGGCCTATTCTTATTCAGCACATTTTTATGAGCTCACACACCAATTTTCACTCCATTTGGAGGTGATCTTGACATGAGCTAAGTGGGACAAATACAAACCTTATTTGAATTCAAAACTGAACTTGTGCTGAAATTCATTCAAACCAAACCCAATTTGAATTCTAATCAATTCAAATGGCTCATGGGTGAATAATTTGAATTACCAGGGGTATTATGGGGCTCACTGTTTACAACAGTGATTAGGAGTAAATTTCAGAGGTTAAAACCCCGGGTGGGACCCACATGTCATAGAGAGAAGGAGGCAAAACTTGCACACAAAGTCACAGCCTCGGTGGGAAATTCCACCGAGCAGCTGTCGGCTGTGCCACCGAGCAGCTACTGGCGCCACCAGCTGCTTCCCCTCTACGCGCGCTGGCACCAGGATGGCTCGCTCGCACCCCCACGCGACCGGCATCGCCTCCACCGAGCAGGAGTCGGCCGGCTTTATCTTCTCACGGGCAAACCCGAGCAGCGGCATTGTTTCTCGCCACAGCTCTCTGCTCAATCGGGAAAAACCAGCAAAACAATCTCCTCCTTCGTTCCTGAGCTGCTAGACAGCAACCTGAGGTCGCACTCCACCTCCCCAACGCCAGATACCCCGAGCTCCGACCTCCGGTGCTCGAAAACGATCGCCACCGCGGCGACCTAGCCTCAGCCGAGAGTCAGGCGCCCGTGGACAGCGTTCCACAGGCGTTTTCACGGTCCAGCAAGAGAGGCAACAGGAGTGCGCGATCACCGTGCTGCTCTCCTCCAAGTTTGGAAGCAACCCGTGAAGAATCCACAGAGAATATCCAGTTTTTGCTCCGGCGACCGTAAACCGAGCTTCCGGTACGGTTTCTTAAAATTCTCGCTCTATGATCTTTTGGAGGTTATCAAATCTTGCACATAGACGCTGGACTAGCTGGCGATCAAGTTCTTTTCTGCATCCTTGGCGTGAAACTGTCTAGGAGTGACGAATTTCGAGCTCGATTGAGAGCGGTCATGGCGGGCACGATCGGTCACACGGTGCCGACCGACTTGCTGCCATCCCTGAGCCCTTTTGACACCTTGTCGAGCTTCCTAGAGGTACACTGATGCTGTAGGACCGTTTGTTCGAGGTGTTGGCGGGTTAGAACCCACGGTCGACGGCGCCGAACCTCAACTGAGGCCGCGGCACGTCGCCGGGCTATTTCCGGTCACCCCCAGCCCGACCTGACACCACCGACGTGTTCCTCGACGTCGACAACCCCCTGGCGGCGAGTTTCAGCCCATGGGAAAGCCTATGACTGAATTGCTAATGAAGGGAAAAGCATTTCAGTGGACACCAGCGTTTCAAGAAAGCTTTGAGGAGCTCAAGAACAGACTAACTACAGCGCTGGTTTTGGTATTGTCGGACGTGAGCAAAAGCTTCGACATATATTGTGACACATCAAGACAAGGGTTTGGATGTGTGCTCATGCAAGAAGGACAAGTGGTAGCCTATGCGTCGAGACAACTAAAGAAACATGAGCTGAATTACCCCACACATGACTTGGAACTTGCAGACGTGGTACATGCCTTGAAGATTTGGAGGCATTATATCCTTGGCCACCGATGTGAGATCTATACGGACCACAAAAGCCTCAAGAATATATTCACGCAAACAGATCTGAATTTGAGGCAACGTCGATGGTTGGAACTCATCAAGGATTATGATGTTGGAATCAATTATCACCCCGGAAAGGCCAATGTAGTAGCTGATGCGTTGAGCCGAAAGGGAGCATGTCACCAACTCACGGTTCGGGAGCTGCCGCCCGAGCTGCGCAAGGAGTTCAAATGGTTACGTCTCGGGTTCTTGAACGAAATGGAAGTGATAGAACTCAACTCTTCACTGGAACAAGAGATACGAGATGGCCAAGCAATGGATGAGGAAATTAAGGAAATCAAGGAAAGAATCTGACAAGGCATCAAAAAGGATTTTAAGGAAGACGAGAAAGGCACGCTTTGGTTAGGGAAAAGGATTTGTGTGCCGAATGTGAAGCACATCCGCGACACGATATTAAAGGAGGCACATGACTCACCTTATTCCATACACCCTGGCTGTACAGAGATGTACAAGTACCTGAAAACTTGCTATTGGTGGGATGGTATGAAAAGGGACATAGCTGAATATGTTGCCTTATGCGATACGTGTCAACGGGTGAAGGCCGAACATCAAAGACCCGCTGGACTGTTGCAGCCATTGAAAGTACCCGAGTGGAAGTGGGAAGACATCAGCATGGATTTCATCGTCGGATTGCCACGTACTCAATTGGGTTACGACTCTATTTGGGTTATCATGGACCGATTGACGAAAACAGCTCATTTCCTTCCTGTTAGAACCAAGTACAACATTGCACAACTAGTCGAGCTGTATATGGAGGAAATCATGTGTCACAATGGAGTTCCGAAGAGGATAGTTTCAGATCGGGGTTCTCAATTTACCTCTAGGTTTTGGAAGAAACTGCATGAAGCCATGGGTACACGACTGAATTTCAGCTCCGCTTATCACCCGCAAACCGACGGGCAAACTGAGAGGACAAACCAAATTTTAGAGGACATGTTGAGAGCTTGCGCCTTGAAACATGGGCGTATCTGGGATAGGAGCTTGCCATATGCTAAATTCTCCTACAACAACAGCTACCAAGCCAGCTTGAAGATGTCACCTTTCGAAGCATTGTATGGTAGAAGGTGTAGAACGCCACTGGTCTGGAATGAGACCGGAGAGAATCAAGTGTTTGGACCCGAAGTGCTGCAAGACGCCGAGAAGCAAGTCCAAACGATACGAGAAAACTTGAAGGCTGCTCAATCACGACAAAAAGGTTATGCGGACAATAGGCGAAAAAAATTGACCTTCGAAGTGGGAGACTTCGTGTATCTTAAGGTATCGCCTATCCGAGGCCAACGACGGTTCAATGTCAAGGGCAAGTTAGCACCAAGCTACATCGGGCCATTCAAGATTTTGGGCAAGCGAGGAGAAGTAGCCTATCAACTAGAGCTGCCAACGCACCTCTCCGACGTACACGACATGTTTCACGTGTCCCAAATAAAGAAGTGCTTAAGAGTACCGGAAGAACAAGTATCGATGGATGAGCTTTAGCTTCAAGAGGATCTGACCTACGCGGAGCACCCCGTCAAAATCTTGGACGTGAAAGAGAGGGTCACGAGGAACAAAGTGATCCGTTGGTGCAAGGTACAATGGAGCCATCACACGGAAGCCGAAACTACATGGGAGCGTGAGAAAGACCTCAAGGCAGAATTCCTTCATCTATTCTCCACTCAAATCGAATCTCGAGGGTGAGATTCAGTTTAAGGGGGGTAGGTTTGTAACACCCTCAAAATTCATTCCCATGCATTTCTCATTTTTCATGTAGAGAAGCATTATAAAAGAAGTAGAAATGGATAAAGAACTACAGAAATGGAGAAAGAACCATGGAAATGAGAAAGGAACCATAGAAATGGAGAAAGAACTATAGAAATGGAGAAAGAACCATAGAATTGGAGGAAGGAACCATACAAATGGAGGAGGGCATATAGAAATTGAGAATGGGGCATAGAAATAGAGAAAGGCAATGTAGAAATGGAGAGTGGGACATAGAAATGGAGAGGGGAATGTAGAAATGGAGTAAGTGACATAGAAATGGTGGGGAATGGGAAAAATATAGCTGAAATGGACCAATTCCAATTTCCCCAAAATTTTCCCCAAATCTCCAAATACCCCAATTCCCCAAAAAAGGGAATTTTCCCCACATTTGGGGGATTTCCCCCCATTGCTGCCGCACCAAATTAAATGGGGAAATGTTTATTAGGATTTAGTTCCTATTGGAGTAGGATTCTCCCCTCTCCCCCCTTATAAATAGAACCCAACCCCCCCCCCTTTTGGCCGCAGCCCCCCTCCTCTCCCCCTCCCAAGTCGGCGACTTTAAGGCCCTAGCCCCCAACTCACCGAGTTGGCACCCCCCTCGCCGGAGTTCGGTCGCCGGTCAGCCCCGCCGTCGAGCCCCGCCATCGAGCCCCATCATCGAGCCCCGCCGTCGAGCCCCGCCAGCAAGCCCCACCGTCGAGACCCGCCGACGAGCCCCGTCACGCCTCGCCGTCGCCGGAAAATAGCCGACGATCTGTCCTGCCCTAATCTTCCATAGAAAAATTCCCTGCTGCTGCCATTGCTAGGAGGAAGGCCCTGCCACCAAAGGGAAATGAGGTAGGTCTTTATTACCCATCTTACTACGTCGTCGCTGTTTCTACGCATCCGTTTTCTTCGCCCCCTTCGAACAGAAACTTTTTCGTGTGGACAGATCACATTTTGATCGGTTTTTGACGATGGAATTGATCTAGATCTTGAGTCAAGATCATCACCACGTCCACACTTGATCCCTACACCCTTGTTCATCATAAAACCCCATGAAAGCCCATTAAAACATGCAATAACACATACAAACTGTTTTAATAAAACAGCACCATAGGATTTGCATTCATCTACCCCATTGCATCTTGAGTAAAGTTTGTGCATGATGTTTGATTGCTGTAAATTTTGTATGTGCGTGGTCGTGAGTAGAAGGACAAGATCAAGAGGCCATCTACGAGGATCTACAGCACCAATACTTCGAGACGCTCGAACAACAAGAACCACGGGAGCAAGGCAAGTGCCCCTTGACCATATTTATCTCATGTTTTGAAACTGTTTTATTTGCAAAAACTCGTATGCTTGAGTCAACTTGATAGGACAGCATTTTATAGGAGTTTACTAGTTTTGTTAACCATCCTTGTCGCCGGGAAAGTTTATGAGTCGGGTATGGTCGTTTTTCCTTTTTGCTTCGCTTAATTCACGGGATAGGGGAAGTTGAATTAAAACATGTATAGCTACTGCACTCATATGAATAATGATGATGGAACCTGATGATGTTAATGAGCATGGAATCGGGGAGATCTAGGCAAGCTTGGTTTGTGGATGTTGCTGATGAGATGGTGGTACTTGTCGTAGATCTAAGGACCGGTTCTTGCGATAATATGCCAGGAAAACAGT
Source organism: Neostapfia colusana (assembly GCA_030760725.1). Lineage (NCBI taxonomy): Eukaryota > Viridiplantae > Streptophyta > Magnoliopsida > Poales > Poaceae > Neostapfia > Neostapfia colusana. The sequence goes on from JASWHV010000015.1 coordinate 62,467,990, forward strand.
GCCACCACAAGGCCAAGTATGGGTGCGGCTTAGCTGATTAATTAGGTGTTTGCGTGCTTGTTATGGACTGTGGATGGCGCGGAAAATGGGAGTCGAGGAGGACCTCCCTGGGAACTGCATGGCACAAGAGGGGGGCCCGTGGGTGGGAGAATGGTGATTCGAGCCTGCCGGTGAAACCTCAGTGAGTCCAGACATCTAGTAGCCCCTTTGTAAAGGCTATTTTGTGATCTCTTGGTCATACACCGACGGTTGTGTACTGGTATAATGGAGGTTCTGGAGTCACCGACGGGTGACGAAATCACGAACTTGTGGGTAAAGCGGTGCCACCTCTGCAGAGTGTAAAACTATCATGATAGCCGTGCTTCCGGTCACAAGCAGCTGGCCAACTTCCATGATTAGAGGGAAAACAGGGGATGGTTATTCAGTACGGTTATGGTATGGTCATTGGGATTGGTTTTGGGACTGTTTTGAGTCATGAAAATAAGTTTGGCTTCGGTTATATGAATATGAGATGAATATAAATATTTATGAGCATGAGATGAACTTGATAAAGATTTATGGCTGGTTGAGACTTGATAAATGGTGAATTATGATGAAAGAATGTTGCTGATTACTTGGTTATGTTGGGATTTAATTCATCTAGACTTAGTTGCTGTTTTATCATGTTTGTGAAATAAAATTTGCTTGCTGCAATGAGCCTTTTTATTTCCTACCTTGTTGTAAGCTACATGTCATACTTTTCCCGCACTTGCTGAGTACGACATGTACTCACCCTTGCATTATCACATAAACATCAGCAACAGGAGAAGAGTACTTCGAGGACCATGTGGTGTACTAGGCGTGCGAACTACCGTCAACATGCCTGTGGAGTCGAAGATGGAGCCTGCTACCTTTATTGATATTCTGCTGTCGTTTAGAGCCTTCCGCTGCAAGAATAAGATAGACATTCATGAGTGAGACAATGAGTCGATGTAATAAAGTATTTTAACCCTATTTATTCGTGGTTATATTTCGAATTCAGTTTGTGGAATACATGTGTATGTGTGATGAACATACTGGGCACACATATGCATTCACTTGGTTCTATTTTCGGAACCGGGCGACACAGCCGGTTTAAAGAGTGGGGCTCACAACCCGAGTTTAAACATTTCTAGGATTTTCAGATTTGGTTCAAACTTAAAATGCCTATAACTTTTGCTAGGAAGCTCCAAATTCAGTGAACCAAATTTTGTTAGATTCATCTTTTCGAGTACTATCCAGAAAAACAAGTTTCAGCTTATGAAACTTATTCATTTTCCAGAATTAATTCCCTAAAATTTAAAATGTTGGGAATTTTATCTGGAAAATTCTTTTATGGAAAATTCTAAAATTTGGCTGGTATGTTCATTGGAAAATCCTTGATCACAGTAACAATTTCAGATCTATCCAAGTTCATTTAGTCCCCCAAATGGTGTCATTAATTGAGCTGCCCTGAGAAAATGGAAAAATATACAGAAACATTTTTCAGATTTTCTCAAATCTTCTTTATGGCATAACATCCTCTAGAATTCTTCAAATGACATGAAACCAATTCCATTAGAACCATTTCAACTTCTAGTTTCCAGAAAGTAATGGTTAGAGCCATGAAAATCCTTGGAAATCCTTAGAGGCTCTACTAATGACCAAATAGGCTTTTATTTGTACTGAGCTCAAATGAACTTTGTTTCAAATGAAACTTGGTCAAGACTCTGGTTAGGACACTAACAAGCCACCATAAAAATTTCAGAGCCAAAAGGCAGGTGTCGGTACCTGAGATATGGGGTACCCCCGCGCACAGGGTAAAATGCCTAAGGTACTCGCCCTTCTCCGCAGGGAGAGCTCCGAAGGCGCCACGCGTCCGGCGGGGACGGACCTCCCTCTCCTCAGAGGAGAGCTCCGGGCCCGCCACGTGGCATACAGAAGCCGGACCTCCCCCTCCGCGGGAGAGAGGTCCGAAGACGCCACGCGTCCAGCGGGGCCGGACCTCCCTCTCCGCAGAGGAGAGCTCCGGGCCCACCACGTGGCATACAGAAGCCGGACCTCCCCCTCCGCGGGGAGAGGTACGGAGGCTCCACGTGCCCCGCAGGCCGGACCCTTCTCTCCTCAGAGAAGAGCTTCGGACCCGCCACGTGGCCAGGAGAACGGTGCTGCCCGCCCCCGAGCGGTAGGCGGCGGGCGTAAAGGCGCCCCCCACCTTGCCCGTACAAGGTATTCAAGGCCCGCGTCTTCCCAAGACGCGGAAACGCGGAGCACGCGTCTGTCAGGTGCCGTTGCGCCCAGTCGCATCACAGACTGGCGCGCGGTGTCAGAACCTGCTAGCTAATAAACGCTGCGACAAGACATCCCATGCTGCCTGCGCCGTCATCAACCACTACGACTAGCATGCGGCATGGGCAGGGCGGCAAAATGAAGACTCAGAAGCCTTCGACCAGAGGCAACTACCGGCGTAACTATAGATACGGTAGATAATAGACAATCTTCCCGGGACCACCTGTCGGGTCCCGGCTCCCCTTGTAAGCCGCCCGAGTCTTGGACTATAAAAGGCTCGGGTAGGCGTCGATAGCAAGAGTTCGCATTTTGCAACTCATACGCTAGCCATACACTCTCAAGCTGTAACTCACCCCCAAGCTCAGGCCCCCGGCCCTGAGCAGCAAGCAATACAGCGAGCTCCATAGCTCGCCGTGGACGTAGGGTTTTACGCTCCGGCGGCCTGAACCACGTAAAACTCTCCGTGTCAAGCTCTCACTAACTCGTCCATCTGCGCAAGCTCTCCGCTAGGAACTAGCCCCTCCGAAAAAAGAACCTCCGCGGGCTGCCCAGTGCAGGCCCGGGGGAAGTGTCGACCGAACACTTCAATATTTGGCGCGCTAGGAAGGGGGCTTTTCCCCTAGCGCGACGAGTTTCCGCCGACGAAGATGACCAAGCTCCCTTCAGCGGCAAACTCTCCCCCCCCATGTTCACGGCGAACCGTGACCACTGGGGAGTACATGTCGACACACTCAGGACGGAGTGTGTCGGCACAGGCGGGTAGCCAGCAGCCGACTCCGGCAACGCCGACTCCGGCTATGCAGGCCCCGACCAGTGTGAGGTCTTCTGCAGCGCTGAGCGTACACCATGGAGGTGCGCTAGCTGCAGCAAGAGCGCTGCTGCGCAACCCACCTGCGGGGGATGCACCCCATTCAGCGACCCAGCAATGGGTCCGCGAGGTGGACCGCCTCGTCGTCGCGGCCGCGAACCCTCGGTTTCGGCGAGGACGGCGCCCAGGGCAACCGGCTGTGTCGCTGACGCGCACACCCACGGTTGACGGGCTAACGGCGGATTCCAGCTCCTCCAGGCTCCTGACGACGTACCTGCGAAGGGAACTGGAACGGTGCCACTTGGGGCAGGACGCCCGGGTGTACCTCGAGCGACGCCGAGAAAGGCGTCGCAACCATGAGGTAGGCGACAGCATGTCGTCGGCCTCGGCACAACCAGAAGGGCAGGTCTTCGCCATGCGAGCCCCACCTCAGGCATATGCTGTGCAGCATATGCCACAACCATATGCGCCACAAGTAGCGGCCCCGGTCTATGGTGCAGCCTTGCCCATGCCGGGATACGCAGCGCCAGGTGCGAACCAAGCGTTCGCAGCGCCTATACCTGCGGCAGCAGGTGCAGGATGTGCGGCCCTTGCACCTCGCCTTCGCTTCGCAAGGTGGCCACGCAAGTTCCGCCCGCACCTGCCCGAGAAGTACGACGGCAGCGTCAACCCAGCGGAGTTCCTCCAGATCTACTCCACCGCCGTACTTGCCGCAGGAGGGGACGAGGCTGTCATGGCCAACTACTTCCCCGTCGCCTTGACCGGCCCAGCTCGGTCTTGGCTCATGAACCTACCTCAGGGGTCCATAACCTCCTGGGGGGAGCTCTGCCAGCAGTTCGTCGCCAACTTCGGCAGCTCCTACACCCGTCCCGGCACGGAGCTCGACCTCCACGCCTTCAAACAACAACCTGGGGAGTCGCTGCGCTCTTTCATCCAGCGGTTCTCTCAGGTGCGCAACACCATCCCACATATCCAAAGCGCCTCTGTGGTGGTGGCGTTCCGACAGGGTGTCCGGGACGAGAAAATGCTTGAGAAGCTCGCGACCAGAGAGGTCCACGACGTCTCGGAGCTCTTCAGCCTGGCGGACAAGTGCGCCAGAGCAGCCGAAGGGCGTAACTGGCATGCTCTGCCGACCTCCAAGTCAGGAGGACAGCCCGGGTCCTGTGCGGCTGCCTATGGGGGTGGCAAGAAGATCAAGAACCGGGGGAGTGGCAAGATGAAGTCACCATTCACGGCCCCCGTCGCCGCAGCTGCGACGACCAGTGGAGCTCGGGGGCCACGCCCCGACAAGAGGCAGCGGCAATCACCGGCCCCAGACAGTGTCCAAGGCGGGCTATGCCCCGTGCATGGCCCCTGCAACCATACTGCTGCCGAGTGCTGGGAGATCCAGAAGCTCGCAGAGCGCTTCCGCAATGGAAGACAGCAGAGAGCTGAAGCACCGCCCTACCCTCAGAGGGATGGCAAACAGAAGGCCGATGTCCCAGTTACCGCTGCCCACCAGGTGGGGTTCCAGGAGCCTCAGCGTGTCATAAAGACAGTGCATGACGGTGAGGACTCCAGTTTCGACGGTGACGGGCCAGAGCGTTAGCCAGCTACGGCACGCCTCCGTGCCTCGAACATACCTCTCGGGGGCCGCCTAAGGTCCGTCAACCCCTTGAAGGCCTTTCCAGAAGGGGAAGACGCCTTAGGACTTCCAAGACGAGCCCGGGTCCACCTACCCCTTGAAGGCCTTGGCCAGAAGGGGAGAACTTCCCGGGGGCCCCCGAGAGAAGCCACGCAGGACCTGATCCAGCGTGAAGATAACAACTTCGACAAGACTCGGCTTGCAGGGAACACCCCACAACGCACGGTCTCGGCTAAAGCTCTAAGCACTACCGCCAAAGAACCAAACGTGACGGGGGCCCGCAAGAGGGCAACCTGGTGAAGCGGCACGCTACATTACAAGAAGGACCCATAAGCTCTCCCCCAGCAGGGAAGGTCCCTTCCGAATCATGAAAGCTGCCGCCCCGGGTACGCATGCCTTTCAACCGAGAGTGGGATCCATTCCCAAAAAAATCCTTGCCATGAAGCAACACTGTAAGTCCTACTTACTGAGCATCGGTAGAACAGGGTTATCCACTTCTGTAATAGACCCCATAGAATTTAGGAATAGAGCTTGGGGTAGCTATGTCTCAAGGGACGGTACAGGACTACGTCCAGTTTAGCCTGGTTCCGACCCTAAGCGGGTAGAGTCTTGCTTCCCTTGTAGACGAGGCGGAACATTGCCCCCATGTACAGCCAGAATTCCACCTATGGGCACGAATACAGAGACCTGTTCTACTTAGCTCCCTCTCATGCGCTCATTTAAATTATGCATTAATTTTTATGATCGCACTATCTCTGTATGTTCATCATACATCTAGCTCCCCCTCTCCTGCGCTCATCCATAGTCGGCATTTGCTATCCTCCCGAAGGCGGCTACGCTTGAGGCACCTGCCGATGGCCGAGTGAGTCTCTCGGGCCTCCCCCAGTCAGGTGTTGCGGTGCCAGTTGGTCACCTCCAGGAAAGGCCAGCGTTGTGCATGGGGGGTCCAGGGTGCGTATCCAGCTTAGCCGGCCCAGAGCCCAAAGCATGCGCATCCTGCTCTCCGGAGGTCCAGGGGAGTACGTCCGCTTTGCCTGGTCATGAACCCAAAGCGCGTGCACTCTGCTTCCCCAGCGCATGGCCCGATACTAGGGATCGGACGGCCGTACCCGGACCTCGGAGGGAGCCGGAGCTCCGGCGCCTCGTGCACAGAATTGCCCAAGTCCCGTATAACGGGTCAGGACCATAAGACGGATAAGACTAGGAGACGGGAGGGGAGGACCCCCCGAGGAGAATTACGTTTCCTCTACCTGTGTGCAGGACCTTCAGGTTACGGCAACAGGGACTGCATGAAGCGGGGGGAAAGGAGCTACCAGCTACACCGGCCTGGAACTGGAAGGACCGGGACCTGCCCCTCCAGCAGGGGCGGGGCCCGGGGGCCCCACGTGTCCAGCGGGCCCGGAACTCTCTCCTTCCTTGAGGAGGGCTCTGGGCTCGCCACGTGGTAGGCAGGAACCGGACCCCCCCCCTCAGCGGGAGGGCTCCGAAAGCCCTACGTGTCCAACATGACCAGAGCTCCCGTCTCTTGAGGAGGAGCTCCGGACCCGCCGCGTGGCAGGCAGATTTGGAGCCCCCCATAGGGCGAGGTTCGGAGACCTCCGGGGGCCCCTAACACGGTTAGGACCCGGGGAGGGTGTCTGTGCGAAGCTCCGAGATTGGAAATGGCCTCTGAGTACCTTGCGGAGCTAAGGACTCAGCCAGGCAAAGCCAAGAAGGAGGGAAAAAGCATCACAGACACAAGTATCCAAGAGAGTCAAATTAAGCAAGGCTCCATGAGCTGGACAACAGACTCGATAAAAAGGGAGAAACAAGTCCTAAGGACCTCCCGGATCTCGCCGGAACCTTGCGGCTACAAGGGCGGCCACATCCTCGACTTCAGCCCTGGCAGCTTCCTCCCGCTCCGCGGCTGGGCCCTCTCTCGCTGGCTCCAGCGAGAAAGAGGGGTCGCGGCTCTTGAAGCATGCCAGCACATGCGAGGCGACCTCTAAAGCTAAGCCGCGGCCCTCGGCTTCAAGCTCACTGGCGACCACCGAGTCGAGTCTGTCCAGCTTGGCGCCGATCGACTCCAATGCAGGGATCACCTCTGCCACCTTCAATGCGGGAGTTGCGGCCCTCACCGGACTAAAGCCAAGAGGGATCAGGGCGGACCCCGCTCGATCCACGAAGCGTGAGACCGCAAGGGCCTCGGAGGACCGTAAGGCTGAGAGCTCCTCCACCTCGCGGCGGGCCGCCTGCAGAGCCTCCAGGTTCCTCTCGGAGAATTCCTTCTCCTTGGCCGCCAGGGAACTCTCCCGAAGGTGGAGAGTCTCGGCTAGCCGCTCCAACTCAGCGGCCTTGAAGCCAGCAGTCAACTCCCGGTCCAAGACCGCCCGGCGATCATGGGAGACCTGTTCCTCCCTCAGGTCAAGGTCTGCCTTCAGAATCTCCAGCTCCTCCATCCGACAAGAGGCAGCGGCAACCACCGGCCCCAGACGGTGTCCAAGGCGGGCTATGCCCCGTGCATGGCCCCTACAACCATACTGCTGCCGAGTGCTGGGAGATCCAGAAGCTCGCAGAGCGCTTCCGCAATGGAAGACAGCAGAGGGCTGAAGCACCGCCCTACCCTCAGAGGGATGGCAAACAGAAGGCCGATGTCCCAGTTACCGCTGCCCACCAGGCGGGGTTCCAGGAGCCTCAGCGTGTCATAAAGACAGTGCATGACGGTGAGGACTCCAGTTTCGACGGTGACGGGCCAGAGCGTTAGCCAGCTACGGCACGCCTCCGTGCCTCGAACATACCTCTCGGGGGCCGCCTAAGGTCCGTTAACCCTTTGAAGGCCTTGCCAGAAGGGGAAGACACCTTAGGTCTTCCAAGACGAGCCCGGGTCCACCTACCCCTTGAAGGCCTTGGCCAGAAGGGGAGAACTTCCCGGGGGCCCCCGAGAGAAGCCACACAGGACCTGATCCAGCGTGAAGATAACAACTTCGACAAGACTCGGCTTGCAGGGAACACCCCACAACGCACGGTCTCAGCTAAAGCTCTAAGCACTACCGCCAAAGAACCAAACGTGACGGGGGCCCGCAAGAGGGCAACCTGGTGAAGCGGCACGCTACATTACAAGAAGGACCCATAAGCTCTCCCCCAGCAGGGAAGGTCCCTTCTGAATCATGAAAGCTGCCGCCCCAGGTACGCATGCCTTTCAACCGAGAGTGGGATCCATTCCCAAAAAAATCCTTGCCATGAAGCAACACTGTAAGTCCTACTTACTGAGCATCGGTAGAACAGGGTTATCCATTTCTGTAATAGACCCCATAGAATTTAGGAACAGAGCTTGGGGTAGCTAAGTCTCAAGGGACGGTACAGGACTACGTCCAGTTTAGCCTGGTTCCGACCCTAAGCGCGTAGAGTCTTGCTTCCCTTGTAGACGAGGCGGAACATTGCCCCCATGTACAGCCAGAATTCCACCTATGGGCACAAATACAGAGACCTGTTCTACTTAGCTCCCTCTCATGCGCTCATTTAAATTATGCATTAATTTTTATGATCGCACTATCTCTGTATGTTCATCATACATCTAGCTCCCCTCTCCTGCGCTCATCCATAGTCGGCATTTGCTATCCTCCCGAAGGCGGCTACGCTTGAGGCACCTGCCGATGGCCGAGTGAGTCTCTCGGGCCTCCCCCAGTCAGGTGTTGCGGTGCCAGTTGGTCACCTCCAGGAAAGGCCAGCATTGTGCATGGGGGGTCTAGGGTGCGTATCCAGCTTAGCCGGCCCAGAGCCCAAAGCATGCGCATCCTGCTCTCCGGAGGTCCAGGGGAGTACGTCCACTTTGCCTGGTCATGAACCCAAAGCGCGTGCACTCTACTTCCCCAGCGCATGGCCCGGTACTAGGGATCGGACGGTCGTACCCGGACCTCGGAGGGAGCCGGAGCTCCGGCGCCTCGTGCACAGAATTGCCCAAGTCCCGTATAGCGGGTCAGGACCATAAGACGGATAAGACTAGGAGACGGGAGGGGAGGACCCCCCGAGGAGAATTACGTTTCCTCTACCTGTGTGCAGGACCTTCAGGTTACGGCAACAGGGACTGCATGAAGCGGGGGGAAAGGAGCTACCAGCTACATCGGCCTGGGACTGGAAGGACCGGGACCTGCCCCTCCAGTAGGGGCGGGGCCTGGGGGCCCCACGTGTCCAGCAGGCCCGGAACTCTCTCCTTCCTTGAGGAGGGCTCCGGGATCGCCACGTGGCAGGCAGGAACCGGACCCCCCCCCCTCAGCGGGAGGGCTCCGAAAGCCCTACGTGTCCAACATGACCGGAGCTCCCGTCTCTTGAGGAGGAGCTCCGGACCCGCCGCGTGGCAGGCAGATTTGGAGCCCCCCATAGGGCGAGGTTCGGAGACCTCCGGGGGCCCCTAACACGGTTAGGACCCGGGGAGGGTGTCTGTGCGAAGCTCCGAGATTGGAAATGGCCTCTGAGTACCTTGCGGAGCTAAGGACTCAGCCAGGCAAAGCCAAGAAGGAGGGAAAAAGCATCACAGACACAAGTATCCAAGAGAGTCAAATTAAGCAAGGCTCCATGAGCTGGACTACAGACTCGATAAAAAAGGGAGAAACAAGTCCTAAGGACCTCCCGGATCTCGCCGGAACCTTGCGGCTACAAGGGCGGCCACATCCTCGACTTCAGCCCTGGCAGCTTCCTCCCGCTCTGCGGCTGGGCCCTCTCTCACTGGCTCCAGCGAGAAAGAGGGGTCGCGGCTCTTGAAGCATGCCAGCACATGCGAGGCGACCTCTAAAGCTAAGCCGCGGCCCTCGGCTTCAAGCTCACTGGCGACCACCGAGTCGAGTCTGTCCAGCTTGGCGCCGATCGACTCCAATGCAGGGATCACCTCTGCCACCTTCAATGCGGGAGTTGCGGCCCTCACCGGACTGAAGCCAAGAGGGATCAGGGCGGACCCCGCTCGATCCACGAAGCTTGAGACCGCAAGGGCCTCGGAGGACCGTAAGGCTGAGAGCTCCTCCACCTCGCGGCGGGCCGCCTGCAGAGCCTCCAGGTTCCTCTCGGAGAATTCCTTCTCCTTGGCCGCCAGGGAACTCTCCCGAAGGTGGAGAGTCTCGGCTAGCCGCTCCAACTCAGCGGCCTTGAAGCCAGCAGTCAACTCCCGGTCCAAGACCGCCCGGCGATCATGGGAGACCTGTTCCTCCCTCAGGTCAAGGTCTGCCTTCAGAATCTCCAGCTCCTCCATCCGAGCTCGGAGGTCATCCTCGCCCGCGGCCAGCTGCGCGGCGACCCTCTCTGCCTCAGCTGCCACGGAACGCTCCCGCTCCTCAACGGCGAGTTCGCGGCGCTCCAACCGCTGCCGTATTTCCACAGCAGCAGAGAGGCTCTCTTCGGCCCGGGCGTGTGCCTCCAGGGCCTCCCTGTTGATCCGCCGCGACTGGGTGTCCATGCGGTCAACAGCCCGCTTCATCCGGTCGACGAGCGCTTCCCTGAAGTCGAGCAACTCCCGCCTGGAGTCGAGCTCGCTCTTAACCTTCACGGTCCTCTCCCGCAAAAGGTTCCCCCAGATGAGGAGGCGGTCCCGTTCAACCGTATACTCCTCCCGCTCGCGCCCTAGCGCAGCCAAGACCTGCCGGACGCTCGACTCGGCAAGCGCGAAGGCGTCCGCCAGAGGCAATGGAGCAACAGAGGCTGGGGCAGTCCCTCCGACCTCCTCCATTACCTCGTCCTCAGGAAGAGCCGACGCGCCAGCAGCCGAGACGAGACGCCGATCAGGAGAAGCTGGCTCCGCGGCTCTGGCAGCCAGGCCAGCCGGGCTCTTTTCAGCTTCTGGCTCCTTGACCTGAGGAGAGGGACGAGCCGGGGAAGACGGTGCTGGAGAAGAAGCCAGGCCGCCTAGTGTAGGATCAACCTGTGCTGGCTCGGGGGCCGCGGTGGCCATCTCGGCAGGAAGAGACGACGCCGCCGCGGAGTCCGGGCACACCAAAACAGGAGAAGTCCACGCTGGCCTGGGGGCCGCGGCAGTTGCCACTGGCTCTGAGCGCATCGGCACAGATTCCTCGCAAGACGGGGAAGGCCGGGAAGCGCGGACACTCCAGCGGGCTCTAAACCCCGACTTCCGAGCTGGGGTAGGATTTCCAGAGCCCGCTACCGTCTCCGACGGCCGCTCCGCAGTCGCTTGGACTGGCGGAACAGGGGACGCCCCAGAGGCTTCCCCCAGCGCATCAGCCCGGGGCCTCTTCGAGTCGCCACCGGAGGGAGTGTCAGGCACCCCAGAATCCCGACTTGGCACCGACGCCGTTGCTGGAGGAGATCGAGCGCGTTTCTTCTCTGGCAGCGGGTTGGAAGCCATGGCAAGGGAGAACTCAAAGGCAAGAGAGCAAAAGCGCAAGAGTCCGAGAAGAAACGTAGAGAAGTGCGAAGGGAAGCTACAATTTGGGTAAGACCCCGTCTAAAAAGCTTCCCGGTGCAGTTCCAAGCGATTCGGAACTCTTCGAATACCCCGCACCCGCAACCGCTTCGGTTCCTAGACCGAGTGCCGATGACGGGTGGGCCCAAGCCGCTTAACTGAAGCGGTGGGGTCAAGGAGTCAGTCTCCTAAGAAGATGAGCCGGCAAGGCACTTCGGCGGTTCCCGAAGAAAGCGCCGCAACGTGCAGGAGTGGCAGTCTTGGGAACTGCCGCAGTAAAAGCAATCATCAAGTGGGCGCACGCTCTCACGATCCCATGGCCGTTCGTGCTCCGGCAGCGGTCAATTCGGGACTTAGAGAAAGTGCGTGGATCGGAAGAGACGGAGGTCCCACCTCGGGCTCGCTATCTCCCCCGAGATAGGCTCGGGGGCCACTGTCGGTACCTGAGATATGGGGTACCCCCGTGCACAGGGTAAAATGCCTAAGTTACTCGCCCTTCTCCGCAGGGAGAGCTCCGAAGGCGCCACGCGTCCGGCGGGGACGGACCTCCCTCTCCTCAGAGGAGAGCTCCGGGCCCGCCACGTGGCATACAGAAGCCGGACCTCCCCCTCCGCGGGAGAGAGGTCCGAAGACGCCACGCGTCCAGCGGGGCCGGACCTCCCTCTCCGCAGAGGAGAGCTCCGGGCTCGCCACGTGGCATACAGAAGCCGGACCTCCCCCTCCGCGGGGAGAGGTCCGGAGGCTCCACGTGCCCTGCAGGCCGGACCCTTCTCTCCTCAGAGAAGAGCTCCGGACCCGCCACGTGGCCAGGAGAACGGTGCTGCCCGCCCCCGAGCGGTAGGCGGCGGGCGTAAAGGCGCCCCCCATCTTGCCCGTACAAGGTATTCAAGGCCCGCGTCTTCCCAAGACGCGGAAACGCGGAGCACGCGTCTGTCAGGTGCCGTTGCCCCCAGTCGCATCACAGACTGGCGCGCGGTGTCAGAACCTGCCAGCTAATAAACGCTGCGACAAGACATCCCATGCCGCCTGCGCCGTCATCAACCACTACGACTAGCGCGCGGCATGGGCAGGGCGGCAAGATGAATACTCAGAAGCCTTCGACCGGAGGCAACTACCGGCGTAACTACAGATACGGTAGATAATAGACAATCTTCCCGGGACCACCTGTCGGGTCTCGGCTCCCCTTGTAAGACGCCCGAGTCTTGGACTATAAAAGGCTCGGGTAGGCGTCGATAGCAAGGGTTCGCATTTTGCAACTCATACGCTAGCCATACACTCTCAAGCTGTAACTCACCCCCAAGCTCAGGCCCCCGGCCCTGAGCAGCAAGCAATACAGCGAGCTCCATAGCTCGCCGTGGACGTAGGGTTTTACGCTCCGGCGGCCTGAACCACGTAAAACTCTCCGTGTCAAGCTCTCACTAACTCGTCCATCTGCGCAAGCTCTCCGCTAGGAACTAGCCCCTCCGAAAAAAGAACCTCCGTGGGCTGCCCAGTGCAGGCCCGGGGGAAGTGTCGACCGAACACTTCGACAGGAGGGCTAGCTAAAGTTATGGTATTTACATATTCGGTTTCAAACATTGCATTTAAATTGATATATAGTATATCGCTTACGTGTAGTTGCTGAAGGTGAGGAAACTCCGGAAGTGCTGGACTTTCTTCTTCCACAGGAAGCCCTAACCACTGACACGCAGCAACAAGGCAAGCCCCGCTTTGCATTAATAAATTTTACAAAGTTTTACTTTATGAATACTTAGCATGAGGTATGTGTGTGCATTAGGCGTAGGATGGATGAAACCCCTAGTGCATAACCAGAATTTTCCTACAAGAGTGAGGGTAGTGTCTAAGTCCTCGAATAGACAGGCTATGCTTAATGTTCATAGAACTTCGGTACAAGTCGAGTAGTTGGAATCTACTCGCGAGTTTAGGCTTTGGGACACACGGGATTGGTTCGAGTGATGTGAGATCACTTTAGTAAGAAAATGAGACTAGGCAGGTGCTAGGGCGTAGCAAGAGGAAGTCTTGTGGGCGCAGCCCTGTCCATGTCGATTGAGGACCGATCCGTGTGCGGCCCATGCTGATCAAGTTTGAACGTACCGAAGGCATATTGGATATATGGGCCCCGTTAAACGGATGTAACCTAAACCTCCGGGCGTCGAGGCATAGCACACCGATTTATAGGTGTAGGTTGAGGGCAGCAAGGTGGAAATCCACTAACGGGCATAGAGAGATGCTCCGTGTAGGGAACTTCCTGTCCGTTTCGGTGCGACCGGTTCGACGTTTGGGCTGTTGAGTGAAAGGTTGTCCGTACGACATCGAGTGGGCGTGCTGTGCAGCTCCACGGGTGGGTGTATGTGACGTGCTCTTCGGGTATCCCTGCAGGCGTATATCGAGTTGATTTGCCGTCCCTCGTGGTGATGAGCACCACTTGGTCACTGAGTCGTGATGTAGGTTAATATATGAAATGAGATGATTCAATATTGCTGTTATGATGAAATTGTATTGCTACATGTGTGCCACCAAATATTGCTCATTAAATTTCAGTCCAGGAACTGTTAACTGGTGGCTAAAGAGGAAATAAGGATGAACTTGTAGGCGTGTCCGTTTGCTGCAAATTACCTTCCCATTGTCGTTGTGAACTGCATGTAGAGTATCATGCATAGGTGAGTCGGTTAAGTTTTGTTGAGCCATCATGGTCACGGTTGCTGCTATAAGTGTTTTTCAGGTGAGGACTACCCCACGGACTCGGGTTATGACCACCGCGAGGGCTATCCTCCATCGGGGACCACGGCTGAGTGGGAGCCGTACACGCTGCGCTGAGCTGAGGAGTGCAGCTAGTGTGGGTTGTCCATAGGGCTGGGCAACCGACTTTTGCTAGATAGATGGGTGTGAGTTGTATAAACTTAGCTTCCGCTGTTGTAATTTCCATACTTAGTTTGTGACTGAAGTATTGTACTATTTTGTACATATTCAGTTGGTTTTCTATGTAATGCAATGTTTCCTTATGATGTGCGCTGGCGGATGTCGCATCGTGCGGCACCACCCTCTGAGATCCTGAGCATGCGGATTCCGGTCCGCCACATCCAGATGGGCCCAGGGGCCACTGTCGGTACCTTCAAGACCGGGTACCCCCACGTATAAGAGTAAAAGAAGACATACGTCAACACGTATGCAGAAGATAGGGACCCATCCTGTAGGCTGGGCCCAACCGCCAGCTAGGGAGCACTCATGAGAAGGCGCGTGTCCTAGGCCTCGGGTCCGACCACCTGCTAAGGAGGTCTCCGAGGCTGCCACGTGTCTACAGGCTCTGAATCTCACTACCGACCGAGGATGGCTGCGGAACCGCCACGTGTCCGATGGTGTCGGACCCAACCTCCCGTCAGGGAGGGCTCTGACACTGCCACGTGTCCGGAACCTCCGAGCCACGTATTTCGCCAAAGAGAGCTTCGGGGGGTGCCACGTGTTCTACGGCTCTGGGCCCGACCTCCAGTATGGGAGGGCTTCGGTGCTGCCACGTAGGCAACAACTCCATGCGTCCCCTCCCGCCAAGGAGGGCTCCGGTGCAGCCACGTGCATGATAGCTCCGGACCTCCCCTCCTTCCAGGGAGAGCTCCGGGGTTGCCACGTGTCCAATGACTCCGGACCCCTAGCTACTACGCAAGACAACTCTGGTGACGACGAGTGTCCCAGGGGCCAGCAACCTGGACGTCACGCCGACATGTAACGGGAAGATAGCCAAGGAGTAAAGAGGAAGGTGTCCTGTCCTATCGCGCATTTAAAGTTCACATGTTCCCCAGGCAAGCAATCCAGCGTATCCTGGTACGGGCGTGTCTGGCAGCAGAGACCAATCGTGCGGCGCCCTAACGAAGCTACAGTACAGCGCCACAGGACAAGACACATTCCTACCGCATTCATCATACAACATTTAAGGAAGCCGATGTGACAAGGCAACGCGCCCTACGGCTTCAACAAGTATGCTACTACTAGCAATGGGCGTTCTAGCCGTAGTAGGGGGCGCTGTCATACCGGGGCCGCCTGTCAGGCCCCGGGCCCACTTGTAAGGATGTTCTACCTTGAGCTATAAAAGGACCAGACAACCAACGAGCAAAAGAATCCGGATTCCGATCCCCAAACCCATACAACTTTAACACCATTGTAAGCTCGCAAGCTCGAGCCACCCTCAAACTCAGGCAACAAAGAAGAACCGACTCACCGTGGACGTAGGGTATTACGCTCATGCGGTCCGAACCATGTAAATCTTCGTGTTCATCTCGCCATCGTGCTACGACGCTCAAAACCACTAAGCCTCTCCTAAAGAAGAACCTCCGCGGGCTGCTCCAGAGCGGACCGGGAAAAGTGTCGCAGGAAACACTTTGACAATGTTGATTCTTTTGCTGAAAATTTTATGTCTTCTATTATTAATCCCTCTGTGATAGTTGATCCTCTGTCCTATGATACTACTAATGATGTATAAATACATCACAAAAGTTTATTTGTTAGAGAAAACACCATGTCCGTTGTCTCCGGCGCTCTCGATAGCAAGTTCCAATGTTTCAAATATTAATCCAAACATTATGCATGCAGTACGCACAAAGCTAAGTAAATGAACAACTACATGTACAATGGCCATCAACCTAAAAAAAGGGAAAAGAAATGAGTGGGAAATAGGGGAGAACCTGCAATCAGTTAGGCGCCTCTGTACATACACAGTCACAGGGCGAGCCAGATCTGCTTAGACGAATTCAGAAAACAAGTCACTGAGCTGGGATGAAACAGACTCGACGTGCGAGCAGCTTTGCTTTGTGGGGACGCGGTGCGAGCATCTTAGTTAAGACACGTAGACTTTTGCTTGAACATTAATCTTCTGGAAGTGGACCCACGGTCGGTCTAGATATATTCCCTCCGGTGCATAAAAAATTGTCATTCTACATAAAAGCCATGAGTACACAAAAAATTGTCACCGAAGCAGAACCGAAGAGTTTATCTCGAGAAAAAACGTAATAAACGCATCGTACAGTGTGTGGCTAGTAATTGAACCTGTATGAGAGGCCTGAGAAACTGTGAAGGAGACCAGTCAAGCTATTAAAGTGAGTGATAGTAATAAAAAGAAACTCTATTTAATACTTTTTTGGTATGCGAGAATATGTCCAAAACGATAATTTTTTGTACACGGAGGAAGTACTAGCGAGTAGTGGTGACAGGCGTACTACCGTGCATGTGTAACAGAGCATGTACATGCAACGCAGCGTAGGCGCACCATTATTAGTACTTACCACATTTCAACTTCTAATAACTATGTATATTATGCCTATATATGGCGACATATGCATCTGCAGCATCCACCACGTTCTGCAGAAGCAGCAGAGGAGCAATGGCGACCCAAGGCCTGACCACGACGGCGCCGGTGGCGAAGCTCTGCAACTTCAACCGGAGCAACGCCGGCTCGAAGAGAGGACTCGTCCGACTTCTCTCCGTTGCGGACCCCAGGTGTGTGTACGCCCTTAGTGCACGAGCGTCCTGCGCCCGCAGAGGCCAGGCGAGGCGACGGACCGCCGCAACGGCCTCGCCGGCGTCGGTCGTTGCGGGCGGAGGCTTGGAGTTGGAGAGGGACTGGCCGCCGGAGCAGGTGGAGGTGGTCCGGTCGATGAACGGGTGGGTGGCGGAGAGCATGCTACCGCTGCTGACGCCCGTGGAGTCCTCATGGCAGCCGCACGACTTCCTGCCGCGCTCCTCCGGCGGCGGCTCGGATGCCGAGGCCCTCGATGCTTTCACGGAGGGGGTCGCCGCGCTGCGCGCCGGAGCGGCGGGCCTGCCCGACGACGTCCTAGTGTGCCTTGTGGGCAACATGGTGACGGAGGAGGCGCTGCCGACGTACCAGAGCATGGGGAACCGCACGGAGGGCCTCGGCGATGAAACAGGCTCCAGCACGCTCCCCTGGGCGCGGTGGATACGCGGCTGGACCGCCGAGGAGAACCGCCACGGCGACCTCCTCAACCGCTACCTCTACCTCACCGGCCGCGTCGATATGCGCCAGGTCGAGATCACCGTCCACCACCTCCTCCGCAACGGCATGGTATGTGCTGAACGTGCATTTATTTGATTTTCATCAACCGCGCACGTAAACGACATGATGCGTCGTCGAGTGATTCGGAGCTGTTTCAATTAATTTGTCGTCGCTGGTGCAAATAAATTTGGAGGAGATGCTCGTGCCCAAGAGCCCGTACCACAGCATGATCTACGGCGCGTTCCAGGAGCGCGCCACCTTCATCTCCCACGGCCACACGGCGAGGCTCGCGACGCGGCACGGCGACGCGGCGCTCGCCAGGATCTGCGGCATCATCGCCGCCGACGAGAGGCGGCACGAGGCGGGGTACACCATGGCGTGCGCCAAGCTGTTCGACGTCGACCCGGACGGCATGGTGCGCGCGCTGGCCTACGTCATGCGCCGGAAGGTGACCATGCCGGGCCAGCTCATGTCGGACGGCCGCGTCGAGGGCCTGTTCGAGCGGTTCTCCGCGGTGGCGCAACGCTGGGGGGTGTACACGGCGAGCGACTACGGTGACCTCGTGGAGCACTTCGTGCGGCGCTGGCGGGTGGCGGAGCTGGCCGGGCTGTCGGCCGAGGGCCGCCGCGCGCAGGACTACGTGTGCTACCTGGCGGCCAAGATCCGGCGGATGGAGGAGCTGGCGCAACGGATGGCAGGCCGTGGCGACCCCGGCCCTGTCTCTTTCAGCTGGATCTTCGACAGGTCCGTCGTGGTGGGCTGATCAAGTTAAACGATGAAGGCGAAAAAATAATAATACAAGAAACTGCTTATATTAATTCTTCGTTTATGAAATGGTGTGCAGATCGTGTTCAAGCTAGGCGATGAACTGTGCTGTCCTTTTCTTGCTTTTTGCCGTAAGCTATGTGAAGATGTTATCTGTCTGTTGTTATCAATTGGTGTTGGTGCTTGCTTCTTCATCGGCATTCTGAATATATGTTTGTGAATAGTTCCTCAGTGGATTTGTATATGAGATAAATCGTGTAGATCAGAGGGACTAGGAAGCGCGGATGTGAGTATACCTTCCTTTGTGAAGGATGGACTAGTCTTGGAGATGCAAAGGGAAGACCCGACGGCGACGAGCTCAACGTAGACGGATGGCAGCAGTCGGAGCAGTGCTAAGGTGATTCTCCTCACTTTTATTGTGCCCTTAGTAATCGAATCCAGGCAGTCTTGCCTCATTTTCTATGGATGATTTGACTCAACTTTTTTTGGAACGAGTCCAACATTGGAGATCAAATTCTAACATTCTCCGCCTTGATCTCCACAGATCAGGAACTGAACTAAGACTTAAACTTTGTTAAGCAACTAAACTAAGTGTCTATTTCTTTACGCTCGATATATAGAGCACATCACATCAAGATAGTTAGTTACGCACTATCTCACTCGACGAACACAATATGTCTTGTGTTCAGAAATAAATCTTAATGTTAGTTTGGCTTCTTAGTATCCAGAGATTATAGACTTTACCTTAAACCCATGCTAGCTATGTGTTCTTTAAACACACTAGGTGGTAACCCTTTGTTAATGTAAAGGACCAAGATTTTGGGCTTGCTAAAAGTGTTCATCACACCACACACCTTAGCTCATTTGTGGTAATCACATGAACAAATTTAAAGAGCAAGTAACCACCATCAATAGGATGATTAGAGAAAGAACTCACCAAATTCAAAAGGGTTATTTCCCACGTGAATTCTTTAGGCGCTGAGCTCACAATTACCTCTTAAACTTTCTTAGGAATGCTCAGGCAAAGTTTCATGCAAATCCAAACCTTTTTGAGGTATTTTTGGATACAATTATTAAAAGAACTAGTTTGAACTTAAAATCAAATTTAAACTACTTCCATCATATGAATTCAAAAGAGAGATTCATATTCACACTCAGCATATTTTTATGAGCTCATCCACCAAATTTCATCCCATTTAGTATTGATCTTGATATAAGCCATTTGGAGCAAATTCAAACTTAATTTGAATTTCAGTTTCACATTTGCTGCAATTTCATTCAAATCAATCTACACTTTGAATTGTTCAAATTCAAATGGCCAATTTTGTGGTTTGATCAAATTGCAAAGGTCAGTAAGGTCACAAATATTTGGAGCAGTGGAAATTGAATTTTCGAGGACAAAAATGGGGTGGTGGGACCCCCTGTCAGCCACACAATTGTTCTAACCGACTGAACTCCTGCGCTCGGTTTCTTGCGCGCTCATCCGAGGACGCCACGGTGCTGAGAGCCGATGCCACCACCTACTTGATGAGTGGTTCAGGCCCGATCTTCCGAAAGGTAGGTCGATTGAAGTGGAAATCTCGGCGTTGATGATCCGAGGCACTCTAGCAGACCCGAATTACCCCTGCAATCACTACACCTCTGCTCCGTTGGTTATCAACCGTACTTCACACCCTTGACTTCGCCAAGAAGGCTATCCCTGCAGGTGCAACCGAGAACACAAGCAAGAACGATGAAAATGCAATCTGAAAATTATGAAATTGGGGTCTCACAAACCGTAGAACGGCGAGATTGTTTAATCTAAGCAAAACCCACGAATTTGGCCGGTGGGTACAGTATCTAAAGGCTAGGTTTCGGCCATAATACCTTAGACGCGTCCCTAATGGACTCATAGGGATACAAGGCCCAAAAGCCTGATACGGTGGTGCAGCACCGGATAGAACTCTGAATTCGACTTGTTTCGACAACTCCCAAAGACTCGTGGCCAATTTTAATGTGGGACCAGAACCATTGGAAATTTTATCTTCTCATCTTTCCATGCATATGTAGAACGTCGAAAACAGAGTCCGTATGCATCCTGGGCGTCCGTTTTAAGATGGACTGCTCCTGGACTCCGAGTTGAACTCGAGTCCGAGTTGGTGACTGTTTCCATCAACTTGTGGACGTCCCATCTGGTTCTCCACGTCCCCAAATCCTCCTCCCTTTACTTGTTGATCATGTCCATGGTTTCTAATAATAATTAAATCATTAAATAGCAATCCATTCTCAAATCACATGGGTAAGAAGTTAGGAACGAGTTCACCTGCTGATTAGTAACCCTGCTCGTGCTCTTGTGATTGGTCCTTGTTTATCAATGTGAGTATCTACTGTTGTGATGTCCTCATCATCCTCCCCCTCTTGAATCAGAGTCGTCCTCGACTCAAGATCATCTTGTTCTCCCAAGTATGGTCGTAAATCTAAAATGTTAAATATGGGACTAACCCCAAAATCGGGAGGCAACTCAAGCTTATATGCATTGTCATTGATCTTTTTAACAATCTTAAAAGGACCAGCAGCTCGTGGCATAAGTTTAGATTTTCTCAAGTGAGGGAATCGTTCTTTTCTCAAATGTAGCCATACCAAGTCCGCTGGTTCAAGTTTCACTTCTTTTCTACCTTTACTACCAGAAATTCTATACTTCTCATTCATCCTTTCAATATTTTTCTTTGTAGTTTCATGCATCTTAAGAATGAATTCAGATCGTTGTGTAGCATCCAAATTTATTGTTTCAGAAGGAGGCAAAGGTAATAAATCAATAGGAGCACGGGAATTGAAACCATCACTACCACGGAATGGGCTTACCTTTATAGTAGAGTGAAATGACCTATTATAAGTAAATTCTATATGTGGTAAACGATCCTCCCAACCCTTTAAATTTATTTTTAAAATAGCCCGCAACATAGTGGATAGAGTACGATTTACTACCTTTGTTTGTCCATCGGTTTGTGGGTGACATGTGGTTGAAAACAGCAGCTTGGTTCCTAATTTATACCACAAAGTTCTTCAAAAATGACTTAAAAATTTTGCATCACGATCAGAAACAATGGTATTTGGCACACCATGTAAACGAATAATTTCCGTCATAAACAAATCAGCAATGTGTGAGACATTATCATTCTTATGACATGGTATAAAATGTGCCATTTTGCAGAAACGATCAACAACCAAAAAAATACTATCCCTTCCCCTCTTAGTCCTAGGCAATCCCAAAACAAAATCCATGGAAATATCCTGCCAAGGTACACTAGGAACATGAAAGAGGCATATAAAGACCATGTGGGTTAAGTAGTGCATCGTGACATGTAGCGCTCGACATCACGTCTCATCTTTGGCCAAAAGAAGTGTGTGGCCAGCACGTCCTCAGTTTTCTTCACTCCAAAATGTCCCATTAAACATCCTCCACGTGCTTCCTGCAAAAGTAATAGGCGAACGGAACTAGCAGGAACACATAGCTTGTTAGCACGATAGAGGAGGCCCTCCCGTAGTATATATTTATTCCAAGTTATTCCTTCTCTACAATTTTCAAAGGCATCTTTGATGTCCGAATCAGTATGATATAATCCTTTTATTGTTTCCAAACCAAATATTTTATGATCAAGTTGGGACAGCATGGTGTAACGTCTAGATAATGCATCTGCAATAACATTCTCCTTCCCTTTCTTATGCTTAATGATGTATGGAAACGATTCTATAAACTCAATCCATTTAGCATGTCGTTTATTCAGATTAGTTTGAAACTTAAGATACTTCAAAGATTCATGATCAGAATGTATGACGGACTCCTTAGACCATAGGTAATGTTGCCAAGTTTGTAGAACTCGCACTAAGTCATACAATTCCTTATCATAAGTAGAATAATTCAGAGAAGGGCCATGCAATTTTTCACTAAAGAATGCAACGGGTTTACCTCCTTGTATGAAAACACCTCCAATACCAATGCCGCTTGCATCACATTCTAGCTCAAATGTCTTGTCAAAATCAGGAAGTTGTAGCAATGGTGCTTGTGTAAGCTTTGATTTGAGAATATCAAAACCTTGTGGCTGCTGTTCGCCCCATCGAAACTGCACTCCCTTCTTCGTCAGTTCATGGAGAGGTGCTGCAATGGTGCTGAAATCCCGCACAAAGCGTCGATAAAAAC
Organism: Neostapfia colusana; assembly: GCA_030760725.1. Classification (NCBI taxonomy): domain Eukaryota; kingdom Viridiplantae; phylum Streptophyta; class Magnoliopsida; order Poales; family Poaceae; genus Neostapfia; species Neostapfia colusana. The sequence goes on from JASWHV010000015.1 coordinate 62,490,033, forward strand.
CTGCAAAACCAAGAAAACTACGCACCTGCGTGATGGTCGATGGAGTTGGCCAGCTTGTGATCGCCATAATTTTTGCCTCATCCATCTCAATTCCCTGCGATGAAACGACATATCCAAGAAACAAAACTCGATTGGTGCAAAAGACACACTTTTTGAGGTTACCAAACAAACATGCATCTCTCAAAATACTGAAAACAGCACATAAATGATTAAGATGTTCGTCATATGACTTGCTGTAAATGAGGATATCATCGAAGTAAACCACCACAAATTTTCGAATAAAAGCACGTAAAACCTTGTTCATTAATCGCATAAAAGTGCTAGGTGCATTAGTTAAACCAAAAGGCATGACTAACTACTCATAAAGTCCAAACTTGGTTTTAAATGCAGTTTTCCATTCATCTCCTAGTGTCATTCTAATTTGGTGGTAACCACTACGTAAGTCAATTTTTGTGAAATAATAGCACCACTCAATTCATCAAGCATGTCATCTAAGCAAGGAATAGGATAACGATATCGAATGGTGATGTTATTAATCGCTCTACAATCAACACACATGTGCCAGCTACCATCTTTCTTAGGAACCAAAAGAACAGAAACAGAACAAGGACTAAGGATTTCACGAATGTACCCGCAGTTCAAAAGATCTTGAACTTGTCGCTGAATTTCCCTTGTCTCTTCCGAATTCGCCCTGTACGCCGCATGATTTGGCAAACTTACCCTTGGAATCAAGTCGATCTTATGTTCAATGCCCCTCATAGGTGGTAATTCAGGGGGTATCTCGGGGGAAACACATCCGCAAAATCCTGCAAAAGGTTAGCAACAGCAGGGGGCAATGCAATGGACACTTCATGAAGCGAAAACATGGCTTCTTTGCTTACTAAAGCATAGTACATCCCTTTGGTATTAAATAAATCAGCAAGATCAGATTTAGTTGTGAGCAACGAAGGTGATTTTAACTTAATTACTTGTTGTTTTTCAGAGTTTAGTGATTTTATTGCCTTATCATCACGTGTTTTACTTTTCTCCAAATGCACAATTTCAGCAGGAGTCATAGGAAGCAAAGTGACTTTCTTTCCTTTATGCATCAGAGTATATTTATTAGTTCTACAATGATGAATAGCATCCATATCAAATTCCCAAGGACATCCCAAAAAAGAGAACAAGCATCCATAGGTACTACATCGAAATCGTCAAAATCATGGTAAGAACCAATCGAAAAATGTACTCTCACTGTTTTGTTACCCTGACCTTACCGCTGTTGTTGAACCACAGAATGTGATATGGATGAGGGTGTGCTCTTGTTGTCAACCCAAGTTTCTTGACCACATCCGTGTTCACCAAGTTGTTGCAGCTGTCTCACTCAATTATAGTGTGCACACGGCAGTCCTTGACGATGAGAAACATGTGAAAAAGATTGTGTTGTTGTAGCTTGTCATCCGCCTCAACTTTGGAGCTCAAGGCACGCTGCACAATTATGCTTCTATAATTTTCCGTTGCTGCAATACCAAGTACCTCTTCATCTGTGCTATAGTGGTCATCTTTTGGTCCTACAATGTTAGTAGCAAGAGAATATTCATCTTCAACATCCGAAGTACTATCATACCCGCCATCATCTCGTGCTATTTATTCTCGTTTGCTAGGGCAATCTTTCATCACATGACCAACTCCCTGGCAGCGGTGACATTTAATGTCGGAAGTTCGACTCGTGGAAGGAGTGGAAGACGTAGGCTTGAATGGTGTCGTCTTGCTGCCCTCCGGTCTGCGAGGAAATGGAGCAGTAGGTGAAGTTCGTTGGCCACCATTAGATGGTGTAGTGGCTGTACGAAAACTCAAAAGATGGTACTCTTTTGGATGGTGTAGATGTCAAACGCGGTGCGAAGGTGCTCCTCGTGCGTTGTTGCTGCTGCTGTTGGTGGCCCTGCAATTCCTTTTCTGCCAACATAGTGTAAAAGCCCAAGAAAGTGACTTGCAAAAATTTGTTCATCACCTCACAACACCACAGCTTTTATTGTGGATATCTTATGAATACTTGTGAAGAGCAAGTAACCACCATCAAAAGGGTGATTAGAAGGGAAAAGCCCTAACTTCCAAAAAGTAGGATTTCTACTCATGAACATGCAAGGTTGAGCTCACCCTAGACCTAAATAGTCTTGGGAAGGCTCAGGCCAAAGTTCATGCAAATCCAATACTTTTGAGGCACTTTTGGAGGCATTTGAAAAAGAGGCCAATTTGAATGTAAATTCAAATTACAGTAACTTTCATCACCTAAATTCAAAAGTTGGCTTCATATTCAAACTCAGCACATTTTTCTGAGTTGGTCCACAAATTTTCATCTCCATTGGAGCTCATCTTGTCGGGAGCTAAATTTGCATTAATTCAAAACTGATTTTGAATTTCAGTTCAAAGGTGAAGTAAATTTAGCAAAACCAAATTCAAATTTAGGAGATCAAATTCAAACAATGACTTGGAGGCTAAGTCTCACATTCAATTGTGAGTAGCTGGGATATTTTCAGTGCAAACAGAAATGAAAAATGTGAAAAAGAATTAGAGGGGAGGTCCCACTTGTCAGCAGCCTTGACCCAGAAGCCTCGACAGTTGATTTTTCTCACTCGGCCGAGAAGCGTGCGCCAGCCGCTGGCGATGTCGGCGCCCGACCGCCTCAGCCGGCCAGCTCCTGCTTCGGCGAGGGAGGTGGCTCGGCAGGTATCACGCCCTCCACTGCCCTCCGTGGCCTATAAATCGCCGGTGAGCTCCTGTTTTCGTGCACTTCAGTAAACGGCCGCCTAGCCACCTGATGTAAAGTCCCAAAAATGTGTATGAATAAAAACCATGGTTTGAGTTCATATGTGTGGCAAAGACATGAAAAATGGGACTTGCTAAAACTTTTTTTCATGCAAAGTAATACATGGATGACCATCCAAAATGAGGCTCACATTTTTATTTAAAAGTGTTGAACCAATAAGGAGTTAAATACCTCTTTGCATGTAAGTTTAAAATTCAGATTTGGGATTCAAAGTTCACACATGTGGTGGTCAAGGACTTTGATTAAAAATGCAGCCAATTAGATGGAATTATAGGGAGGAGTTGGATCACCAACTTTCTATTTGTAGGGTGGGCTCAAAAGAGAGTTAAAGAGAAGAAATTGCAAATTCTAAACCAAATTCAGATTTAGTCTTGCAAATTCAAACTGAATTTGAGGAATTCAAATTCTAGCCACCCTTTTTAAACTCAGCATTCTGGGGATTGAGAGGATCAGCTTGAGAAGATATTTGGGGAGGAAATGTGGAGTGGGACCCACATGTCATAGAGATGAAGAGGCTGCCTTACTCACTAAGTTTTGCTCTCGGCGGGAAATTTTCCCGAGCAGCTCACGAGCGCCACAGAGGAGCTTGCCGCGCCAGCTCCTGCTGCCAGTCTCCACGCGCTGGCGCCCCAAGGTCGGTCCTGACCGCGCCCTCAACGTGATCACGTGCCCCCCTGGCCAAAGCAAAGCGCAGTTGCTTCCTCTCTCGCGAGAACGTCGAGCAACCCGAGCTCCTTCCCTCCGCCTCTCGGTCCGGTCGGAAGAACAGAGAAAACCACCACGCTCTTCCCTCCCCCGAGCTGCTAAACCTTGCCCTGAGATCAGCCTCCACCTCCCTGACCCGCAAGCAAGCGAGCTGCGGCCCCCAGTGCTCGAGAACAACTGCCGCCGCGGCGACCGAGTTCAAGAAGGTGATCAGGCGCTCGTGGACAGCCCTCCACAGGGGGTTTCACGGCCGAGCAATCACAGCTACGGACGCGCACGGGTGCGGTGCTGCTCTCAGCCAAAGCTCAGGCCGTGCCGTGAGCTGTCGACGGTGAATTTCGAGGTTTTACTCCGGCGACCTCATTCCGAGCTCCCGGTATGGATTCAGCGAATTCCCGATCTCTAATCCTCCCTAGGTCGTCAAACTTTGCACGTAGAAGCTAGACTAGTCGGCGATCGTTTTCCCTTTTGCATCCAGCGCATGAAAACGCCTCAGACCGACGAATTTCGAGCTTCTCTTGGGTTGTTCATGGCGGACCCATTCGGTGGCATGGTGACAACCCATTTCCAGCCATTCCCGAGCCACTTTGAGGTCGTGTCGATCCTCCTAGAGGTGCGCTGGTTCTGTAGGGCTCGTCGGCACAGGTTTTGGCGGGCTGGATACCTTGGGCAACGCCGCCGGACCTTCACAGTAGCTGTCGCACGTCGCCAGCCATGTTCCGGTCGTTGGCAGCCGTAGCAAACCCCACAGCCATGTTCCTCGAGGCCCTAAACCCCCTGGCGGCAAGTCCAGGCTCAGGCGGTGGCCGGGAAGGCCGGTCCGGCGAGCTTCCGGTTACTCCGGCGAGGGGGAGCGCGCAGGCACGAGCGAGGAGCCGGAGGAAGAAGACGAGGCGTGGGCCCCGTCTGTCAGCAGCAGAAAAATTCAAATGCGGGATCGGGTGTGGCCGGGATCCCGTGTGCTGGCGCGAAAATCCCTGTGGCCCGGTGTGGCCCAGTTCTGATTGGTTGGAATTTAAATAAGCGGGCCCAGTGGGATTTTCTGTAGGAAAACAATTCCAGTGAGGGCCCAAACTTTGGAAATTCATATCTCCCTGTAGAAAACTCCAATTTGAGTGATTCCACTTGGGTTGGATTCATCTCTCTGAGTTCTATCCAAATATGAACTCAGATTTGTATGAAAGTTAATATTATATTCTGGAAAATTCTTGGAAGGTTTTCTGAAAAAGAATTATTGAGGGAGTTTGGTTTATCCAAAAATCCCCAAATTTTGCCAGAATATCTTTAGCATAGTATGGATCTACTAGAAACTTTTCTGCTCATTTGAAGATAATTTGAGTAGGAATTTGCTAAATGCAAACTACTGTGTTCCAAAGAGTCCAGAAACATTTTCAGAAAAATGTTTCCCACTTCAAAAATCTATTCTGGGCAATACATAGCTCAAAAAATCATAGGAAAATTTAGGCAAGCTCTCTGGGACATACTTGAAATTGTAGTTCACTTAATTGAGCATGAAAATGCACATTACCTCAGAATTAATTCTTTTGAGTAGGAATGCTTAAAGAATTGTTCTAGGGGAACTACTAAAGTAAAAGGGCTGAATTTTGGACCAGATGACTCATGTGATGAAGAACTCACATGTAAATTATCAGCCCAAGATGAGTCCTTGAACTTCCTGTTCTTATTCTCCATACTTATGTATAGGGGAAAAATACATAGGAGATATTGTGAGAATTATGGAGGACACAATATAACCCCACATTAGCTGCAATTTGGCAAGCTAAATCCTTAGGTAGTATAGAACCTGCTGTAAAAGTTTTGAGGCCATTGGAGTTCTTGTTCTTCAGTTGCACTCAAATATTTTCAGCCTATTTATTATGTTCATTAGGGATAATGGTTAGTGTATAGCTAAGATCTTAAGGTCAATTTAGTTTAAGTCTGTTTCTTTGCACAACAGAGGCAACCAAGCCGTTCTGGGCTTTTCCACACAACCTATGTACCTAAGAAATGAATTCTATAACTTCTTTCCATTACATTCTATAAAACATATGCATATGCATTTCAATAGGAACCACGACGAAGGGGATTCAAAGGAGTGATTCATTGAAGTGGATCAAACTCCGGAGAATCAAGGGTGGATCTGCAAGGACACTAACTGATTACATATGACTACCCTGCAAAACAGGCAAGCTCTGGTTTGCATTTAACAGCTGTTAAGTTTTTGTTTTGTATTCACTTTCGGTCAGGATATGAATTATGCATTAGGTCTAGTGTTTGATACTCCTCTTGCATAGCCAAATGACCCATGGAGTATTGGGTAGGTGTCTTTCACCGTGTAGAACTGCCATGCTTAAGTATGGTTCGGTAGAAGTCGAGTGGTGAGATGCTACTCGCAGTTTCAGGAACAACAGGGGCATACGGGATTGGTTCATATTTGAATTAGCAAGTTAAAGTTGAGACCGGAAGGTTGTAGGGGCAGCAGGACATAGGGGCCTGGGTGCTGTAGACTTGTCCGTGTCGGTCAAGGACCGATCCGTATGCGGCCATGTTGAACAAGTTTGAGTTGTGTACCAGACTCATGCTGGCTATATGGGACCCAGTAAACCGATGTACCTCGGGAAGCTGTCATTGGGACTTTTCGGGTCGCCTCAGGCGGACGGCCGGTGTGCAGTATGTGGGGAATATTCTCATGACATCTCATGTCGGTAGGTGCACCATGAGAGTAGCTACTGTACGGGGCGACTTGATCGATTCAGCGGGGGTGAAACGGGGGAAAGGCTGCCACATACGACGTCAGTGATGATTGTTGTAGGCAACGTCGAGTACGGGCGTACGTGTCGTGTAGTCCGGGTGTTATTGATTCGAATCACCGTCGCTCGCGGAATGGACCGAGCATACTTGTTCTCACAGTCGTGACGTAGTAAGAACTTGCATGAGGAAGGAACTAATCATTTTGATGTGAAGTATCATACTACCTTTGTATTGGATCTTGATGAATAGGCTAGTGCAAACTCAATATTTTTATGCCATGAGCAATTTACATTGGGGGAAAGCGTTTCTTGTTTGATTGTGGACTCCTGATGTGGCGTGCCCAGGGTTACTTAAAATGCTGCAATTAATACCTGAAAGTAAGGATTTACTTTTAGGCGAGTTAATTATGCTTATGCCATCCTATGTTAGGTTCATAACCTCACTTAGAGTTCCATGTTTAGGGTAACAGTTAAGTCTTGCTGAGCGTTATGCTCACGGATGCTATCCGAGTTATTTTGCAGGTAATTGACTCGATGCTTATGAGAAGGGGTGCCGATGAGACTCGGAACCTCCGAGTGCTTACTCAAAGAGCATCCTTGCCGCTGCAGATTGATCTTCGTGTTGCTAGTAAGAAACGTCCGCGGCCGGACTGTTTCTTTGTTGCTAGTTTAGATTGAGTCGTGAGAGTGATAGTCTTCCGCTGTAGTTTACTCTGATATAACTATTTGTAAAACATTCTTGTATGTTTCCGCTAAATTCTTTTTGTAATATGATGTGTTTCTGCAACCCTTGTGCTGTTGGGTGCCGCATATCACGGCACCACCCGACGAGGTCCCGTGGTCCCCCACAGCATGGTATCAGAGCTGCGTTGGGAACAGAGCACGGATTGAGCATCATATTATGTCAAAAACTTAGGATACGGTGAGTTAACGGTACTAGGCCCACATAAGGACTATTATTAGCATATGATGAAGGTGGCAACCTAACTTATTTGTTATGTCAGAAAATTGTGCATCTCGGGACGGTTTATGTCTTGGGGGTGCACGTAAGCGCTGTCCACCAGTGCGCACAAGCTGAAGGGTGGAGCCTCACGGGTGGCAGGTAACCCGACCCGCTTTAGTATCCTCTACGACTCTTCATGTCGTTTGGGGTATTCGAGCAACGTCTGTCCCGGGCGTGCGTGGTGCAATCTGGGAGACCCCGTCACGTGGTCAGTAATGTGAACACGTAGCTCAAGGCGTGTTTGGCTTGAGAACACCTGGGCGAGTGATGACGGCCGGGTGTACAAACTGTTATGGATACCGGGTTCGGTGTGCAGCCGAACCTGATGATTGAGTGTGGCTTATGTAGGTACTAACCACGAAAACCTTAGTACGTGTAGAACATGTTTGCGAGTGACCGTTTTAGTGCAACCTAAGGATACGTATATGCCGGTGTAATCCGGTTAGGTTTTTCTTTGGTGAGGCAACGTAGTACCGTCATATGTCTTACGGTGCATCGTCACCGTATTACACTGGATAGTATTCTTCCCTATGAAGAAATCATTCATGACTAACTTTCAAACTAAAAATGGATGTGATAAAGCACATATTAGTTACTGAGCTCTTCATTTGAACTAAGTTTCAAAGAAGAGACTTGTTAGTCTTCTTTTGATCTCAAGGACAGAGTGCTCTGTTCAGACAGAAATTTTTCTGGGCTTTAACAGAGCGTAACTCTGATTAGCTTGACCCAACGGAGGTGTTTGATACAGTTCTGGAAAGGTTATTAAGTGCTCTACAACTTTTCTGTAGAACTCCAGAGCCAAATCCGACACCAACTTGGTTGAATGTCCAGATGAATGCAAACTGTTCAGAAAACAGAGCAGCTGCAAATTTCTCTGGATGTTGCTGTAAATTAGCCGTCACAATCTGTAGAAAAATCTCTAAGGGTCATGTAATACACCGTTGGAAAGGTTATGAAACTTACAACGATTTTGTAGTTCATAGTTTGTTCAGAATTTTACCCCATTTGTATGTAAAACTGTGATGAGAACAACCACATACAAAGGAGGTGCTGGCAAAATTTACCCAGAAATTCTGTCAACTTTGAACAATCATAACCTCTGTTCCAGAAATGATCTATGGGAATGTGAGTACTCGTTGGAAAGATACTGAAGTTAACTTTAACTTTGGTATTCAACTTGAGTTATGAAAATGTTAGTAACTGGATCAAATTCTGGGTTAAGTACAGAAGGGTCTGTTCTGTACAGAATGAGGGACTGAATATGCTGGCTTTAGAAAGATGTGTACACATGAAATTTTGTTATGCTTTCATAAAGTTTTAGCATGTTCATGTTTTAAATACTTTCACATACTGCTGAGATCAAGTTTTGACTCCCTTCAAAAATGATTATTTTGCAGTATGGTGCGTACTCATTCTCCGAGTAGGGCTGAAGGTTCTCGCCGAGACGATGATGACTCGACTCCACCACGGGCACCGCCATCAACGGTATGGGCGGATATCATGGCTCAGATGGTTGAGTCAAGTCAAGAGAACACAAGACTACGTGAAGCCTTGGTACAACAGGGCTTACTCCAGCGTGCACAGCAGGACGTTCCACCTCGGAACGCCTACTTGGATATCTTGGCGACACAACCTCCAATCTTCATGGAAGCCAATGAACCAGTGGAAGCTGATCAGTGGCTTCGAGTTATGGAGTCCAAGTTTGGAGTGTTTGAGTGCGATGAATATCATAAGACATTATTTGCAGCTCAACAGCTCCATGGAGCCGCCGGAAATTGGTGGTTCGCTTATCTTGCCACCGTTCCGGAAGGCCATCAAGTGGAATGGACGGAATTTCGTGAAGCATTCCGTGCTCGTCACATTCCTATGGGTTTTATCAAGGCTCAACAGCAAGAATTCAGAAACTTGAAGCAGGGGGACATGAGTGTCCTCGATTATGTCAGACGATTCAACCTTCTGGCACAATATGCTCCTGCTTATGCGACGAGCGAAGCTGCAATGTGTGACTACTTTTTCTATGGCTTGAGTGCCATACTAAAAGAGAAGTTAGCTTTGTTCAATCAAGGCAGTTACACCGAGTTGATCAGTGCTGCTCTGCTGCAAGAACAAGCGACACTTGAGTGTCAAGCAGAGAAGAGGAACCGGGATGATGTGCAGGAAGACACACCAATTGTTCCTCGCAAATACCGTGTGGTGCATCACACACCATACGATGAAATATGGCAACCACCAGCAAGATCAACTCCGTATAGATTTCCTGCTCAAGAATCATGTCTTGAAGCAACACCTTTGCCGCAGCAACGAATGACACCTGTAGCATCATTGCTGCAACCAAGTACCTCAACTTCTCAACCACAAGTCAACGAAGAACCGGGGAAACCTCCGTGTTCTTATTGCCACCGTTCAGGGCATTTTAGGCAGGAATGCCGAGAGAAGTTGTGGAACAGCAGACAACCATCCTCATCAGGTGGTATGCCGCCACCTGCTCAAGTCAACATAACAGCATTGCAATCCGGGAGTGTGCAACATCTTGCTATTGAGGATGTCCCGGAGGGAGCACCGGTGTTAGCGGGCATGTTCACTCTCAAAGACGTGCCCGTTCTCATACTTTTTGATTCCGGTGCCACCCACAATTTTATCAGCAAAACATGCGTGGATCAGCACCAATTATCCACCAATACTCTCACAACGAGTTTTCTTATACGTTCACCGGGAGGAAATATCTCTGCCAATCAGATTGTGTCCCGAGCAGCTTTGTGTTTGGGCGGAAAAATATACCCGACATCGCTGATTATGTTGGATAGGCAGAAGATAGACATTATATTGGGGATGTCTTGGTTAAATCGTCACGAGGCCGTTCTTAATATCGGTAACCGGACTGTCCAGATTGACTCGCCGATTCAGGGACAGCACACGCTGTTTTTAGACAACGAAGATCCAGATATGGTAGAGGCCTACCACACGGAAGCACTTAAGCTTGAAGATATTCTGGTGGTACGTGATTATCCCGACGTATTTCCTGATGATTTACCGGGTATGCCACCCGAACGGGACGTCGAGTTTAAGATTGAACTGGCACCGGGAACGACGCCTATCTCACGAAGGTCTTACAAGATGGCACCTAACGAGCTAGCAGAGTTGAAAGAGCAACTGAATGAACTTATGAGCAAGGGTTTCATACGACCAAGTTCTTCACCTTGGGGTTGCTCAGCGCTGTTCGTTAAGAAGAAGGACAAAACACTATGGCTATGTGTTGATTATCGTCCTCTAAATGCTGTCACGATAAAGAACAAGTATCCTTTGCCTCGCATCGATATCCTGTTCGATCAACTTGTGGGTGCAAAGGTATTTTTGAAGATGAATCTTTGGTCGGGATATCATCAAATCAAAATTCGACCGGAGGACATACCGAAGACAGCTTTCTCGACGAGATACGGACTCTATGAGTATCTCGTCATATCATTTGGGTTAACCAACGCTCCGGCACACTTCATGTACTTGATGAATTCTGTATTCATGCCGGAGTTAGACAAGTTCGTCGTGGTATTCATCGACAACATATTGGTTTACTCCAAATCAAAAGAAGAGCGCTCTGAACATCTGCGTATCGTGCTACAACGGTTGCGGGAGCACCAATTTTATGCCAAGTTCAGCAAGTGCGAATTTTGGATTGATCAAGTGACTTTCTTAGGCCATATTATTTCAGCAGAAGGAATTGCCGTGGACCCCAGCGAGATTGAATAAGTGATGAAGTGGGAATCTCCCAAATCAGTCCACGAGGTCCAAAGTTTCCTAGGTTTAACGGGGTATTATCGGAGGTTTATTCCGAGCTTCTCAAAGATTGCTAAACCAATGACGGAGCTGCTGAAGAAGGGCACTAAATACATGTGGAGTGCAGCATGTGAAGACACATTCAAAACTTTAGTGAAACATCTCACAACAGCTCCAGTTCTTGCTCAGCCGGACACGACGAAGCCTTTCGATGTATACTGTGATGCATCCGGCATCGGTCTCAGCTGCGTTCTTATGCAAGAAGGGCGTGTAGTCGCCTATGGGTCTCGTCCACTGCGAAACCACAAGCAGCATTATCCAACTCACGATCTTGAGCTTGCTGCAGTGGTGTTGGCGTTAAAGATGTGGAGGCATTACCTACTGGGTAATCTTGTTCACCTCTACACCGACCATAAAAGCCTGAAGTATATCTTCACACAGAAGGAGCTGAATATGAGGCAACGGAGATGGTTAGAGCTCATAAAAGATTATGAAGTTGAGATCCACTATCATCCGGGAAAAGCAAACGTGGTTGCCGACGCGCTGAGTCGGAAAGCCCATGTTCACAACTTAGCGTCTGCTGAGTTGGAAGATGAAGAGCCAAGCCTCCGTGTCATTCCGTATGGCGCGCTTTATAATCTCGCGCTCATTCCAACAATCTGTGAAGAGGTTGTTGAGGCTCAAAGAAAAGACAGGGGTATGTCTCACATACGGAGAAGACTAGACAACGGAGAGGTGAAATGTTTCCGGAAGGATGAGAACGGTACGATATGGTTTAATGACCGTATAGTGGTACCGCGCAATATGAAACTCCAGAAGAAGATCTTGGATGAAGCCCGCCTGTCAAAATTTTCCATTCATCCCGGAAGTAACAAGATGTACCAAGATTTGAAACAGAAATTTTGGTGGACAAAGATGAAAAGGGAAATCGCTAAATACGTATCCGAGTGTGATACGTGTCGACGGGTAAAGGCTGATCATATGCAGAAAGCCGGACCGCTACAACCTTTGAAGACACCGGCGTGGAAATGGGAGGATGTGAGTATGGACTTCATCATCGGATTACCGCTCACATCTATGAAGCATGACTCGATATGGGTGATCGTTGACCGGTTGACGAAGTCGGCTTATTTCATACCGGTGAACACTCATTATCGAGCAAAGCAATATGCGGAGTTATTCATCTTCAGAATTATATGCTCACATGGTGTCCCGAAGACCATCATTTCAGATCGAGGTGCGCTGTTTGTTGCTCGTTTTTGGGAGCAGCTGCACGCCTCATTGGGCACCAAGCTGATTAGAAGCTCCGCATATCACCCTCAAACCGATGGACAAACTGAGAGGGTGAATCAAGTGCTCGAGGACATGTTGAGAGCGTGTGCCATCCACCACGGTAGGAATTGGGACGATCACTTACAATTGGCAGAGTTTTCATACAATAACGGGTATCAAGCGAGTATTAAAATGGCACCGTATGAAGCTCTCTACGGCCGGAAGTGTCGCACACCACTGAATTGGTGTGAGTCCGGCGAAAGAGTTCTGTTTGGGATTGATCTTGTCAATGAAGCCGAAGACCGAGTTTGGTTGATACAAGAGAACTTAAAGGCTGCACAATTCCGACAGAAGAGCTACGCTGATCAACGGCATAGGCCTTTGCATTTTGACGTCGGAGAGCACGTGTATCTTCGTGTATCTCCGATGAAGGGAATTCACCGGTTCGTTGCGAAGGGGAAACTCGCTCCCCGTTTTGTTGGTCCTTTTGCTATCACAAAGAAGTGCGGACCCGTAGCCTACCGTCTGGAGTTACCGGCAAGTCTAGCGGGTGTTCATGATGTATTTCATGTTTCACAGCTGCGGAAGTGCCTCAAATTCACCGCTGCTGTTCGCACTGAGGACATCGACGAGTTGAAACCGGACCTGACCTACACCGAGCGACCGGTTCAGATTTTGGATGAAAAGGCCCGGGTAACCCGGAACCGGACGAACCGATTTTTCAAGGTGCTGTGGAGTAATCATACCGCGGAAGAGGCGACATGGGAAAGTGAAGATTACCTCCGCACCAACTATCCGGAATTTTTAGTGTGTACAGTTTGTAATTGCGTCTCCCGTCTTGTTCCTTTTCTGTAATCTCGGGACGAGATTCTTTTAAGGGGGGAGGAATGTAAAGTCCCAAAAATTTGTATGAAAAAACCAAGGTTTGAGTTCATATGTGTGGCAAAGACATGAAAAATGGGACTTGCTAAAACTTTTCTTCATGCAAAGTAATACATGGATGACCATCCAAAATGAGGCTCACATTTTTATTTAAAAGTGTTGAACCAATAAGGAGTTAAATACCTCTTTGCATGTAAGTTTAAAATTAAGATTTGGGATTCAAAGTTCACACATGTGGTGGTCAAGGACTTTGATTAAAAATGCAGCCAATTAGATGGAATTATAGGGAGGAGTTGGATCACCAACTTTCTATTTGTAGGGTGGGCTCAAAAGAGAGTTAAAGAGAAGAAATTGCAAATTCTAAACCAAATTCAGATTTAGTCTTGCAAATTCAAACTGAATTTGAGGAATTCAAATTCTAGCCACCCTTTTTAAACTCAGCATTCTGGGGATTGAGAGGATCAGGTTGAGAAAATATTTGGGGGGGAAATGTGGAGTGGGACCCACATGTCATAGAGATGAAGAGGCTGCCTTACTCACTAAGTTTTGCTCTCGGTGGGAAATTTTCCCGAGCAGCTCACGAGCGCCACAGAGGAGCTTGCCGTGCCAGCTCCTGCTGCCGGTCTCCACGCGCTGGCGCCCCGAGGTCGGTCCTGACCGCGCCCTCAACGTGATCACGTGCCCCCTGGCCGAAGCAAAGCGCAGTTGCCTTCCTCTCTCGCGAGAACGTCGAGCAACCCGAGCTCCTTCCCTCCGCCTCTCGATCCGGTCGGAAGAACGGCGAAAACCACTACGCTCTTCCCTCCCCCGATCTGCTAAACCTTGCCCTGAGATCAGCCTCCACCTCCCTGACCCGCAAGCAAGCGAGCTGCGGCCGCCGGTGCTCGAGAACAACCGCCGCCGCAGCGACCGAGTTCAAGAAGGTGATCGGGCGCTCGTGGACAGCCCTCCACAAGGTGTTTCACGGCCGAGCAATCACAGCTACGGACACGCACGGGTGCGGTGCTGCTCTCAGCCGAAGCTCAGGCCGTGCCGTGAGCTGTAGACGGCGAATTTCGAGGTTTTACTCCGGCGACCTCATTCCGAGCACCCGGTATGGATTAAGAAAATTCCTGCTCTCTAATCCTCCCTAGGTCGTCAAACTTTGTACGTAGAAGCTAGACTAGCCGGCGATCGTTTTCCCTTTTGCATCCAGCGCATGAAAACGCCTCAGACCGACGAATTTTGAGCTTTTCTTGGGTTGTTCATGGCGGACCCATTCGGTCGCACGGTGACAACCCATTTCCAGCCATTCCCGAGCCACTTTGAGGTCGTGTCGATCCTCCTAGAGGTGCGCTGGTGCTGTAGGGCTTGTCGGCACAGGTTTTGGCGGGCTGGATACCTTGGGCAACGCCGCCGGACCTTCACAGTAGCTGTCGCACGTCGCCGCCATGTTTCGGTCGTCGGCAGCCCTAGCAAACCCCACAGCCATGTTCCTCGAGGCCCTAAACCCCCTGGCGACAAGTCCGGGCTCAGGCGGTGGCCGGGAAGGCCGGTCCGGCGAGCTTCCGGTTACTCCGGCGAGGGGGAGCGCGCGGGCACGAGCGAGGAGCCGGTGGAAGAAGACGAGGCGTGGGCCCCGTCTGTCAGCAGCAGAAAAATTCAAATTCGGGATCGGGTGTGGCCGAGATTCCGTATGCTGGTGCGAAAAACCCCGTGGCCCGGTGTGGCCCAGTTCTGATTGGTTGGAATTTAAATAAGCGGGCCCAGTGGGATTTTCTGTAGGAAAACAATTCCAGTGAGGGCCCAAACTTTGGTATTTCATATCTCCCTGTAGGAAACTCCAATTTTAGTGATTCTACTTGGGTTGGATTCATCTCTCTGAGTTCTATCCAAATATGAACTCAGATTTGTATGAAAGTTAATATTATATTCTGGAAAATTCTTGGAAGGTTTTCTGAAAAAGAATTGTTGAGGGAGGTTGGTTTATCAAAAAATCCCCAATTTTTGCCAGAATATTCTTTAGCATAGTATTGACCTACTATCAAATTTTCAGCTCATTTGAAGATCATTTGAGTAGGAATTTGCTAAATGCAAACTACTGTGTTCCAAAGAGTTCAGAAACATTTTCAGAAAAATGTTTCCCACTTCAAAAATCTATTCTGGGCAATCCATAGATCCAAAAATCATAGGAAACTTTAGGAAAGCTCTATGGGACATACTTGAAATTGTAGTTCACCTAATTAAGCATGAAAATGCACATTACCTCAGAATTAATTCTTTTGAGTAGGAATGCTTAGAGAATTGTTCTAGGGGAACTACTAAAGTAAAAGGGCTGAATTTTGGACTAGATGACTCTCATGTGATCAAGAACTCACATGTAAATTATCAGCCCAAGATGAGTCCTTGAACTCCCTGTTCTTATTCTCCATACTTATGTATAGGGGAAAAATACATAGGAGATATTGTGAGAATTATGGACGACACAATATAACCCCACATTAGCTGCAATTTGGCAAGCTAAATCCTTAGGTAGTATAGAACCTGCTGTAAAAGTTTTGAGGCCATTGGAGTTCTTGTTCTTCAGTTGCACTCAAATCTTTTCAGCCTATTTATTATGTTCATTAGGGATAATGGTTAGTGTATAGCTAAGATCTTAAGGTCAATTTAGTTTAAGCCTGTTTCTTTGCACAACAGAGGCAACCAAGCCATTCTGGGCTTTTCCACACAACCTCTGTACCTAAGAAATGAATTCTATAACTTCTTTCCATTACATTCTATAAAACATATGCATATGCATTTTAATAGGAACCACGACGAAGGGGATTCAAAGGAGTGATTCATTGAAGTGGATCAAACTGCGGAGAATCAAGGGTGGATCTGCAAGGACACTAACTGATTATATACGACTACCCTGCAAAACAGGCAAGCTCCGGTTTGCATTTAACAACTGTTAAGTTTTTGTTTTGTATTCACTTTTGGTCAGGATATGAATTATGCATTAGGTCTAGTGTTTGATACTCCTCTTGCATAGCCAAATGACCCATGGAGTATTGGGTAGGTGTCTTTCACCGTGTAGAACTGCCATGCTTAAGTACGGTTCGGTAGAAGTCGAGTGGTGAGATTCTACTCGCAGTTTCAGGAACAACAGGGGCATACGGGATTGGTTCATATTTGAATTAGCAAGTTAAAGTTGAGACCGGAAGGTTGTAGGGGCAGCAGGACATAGGGGCCTGGGTGCTGTATACCTGTCCATGTCGGTCAAGGACCGATCTGTATGCGGCCCTGTTGAACAAGTTTGAGTTGTGTACCGGACTCATGCTGGCTATATGGGGCCCAGTAAACCGATGTACCTCGGGAAGCTGTCGTTGGGACTCTTCGGGTCGCCTCAGGCGGACGGCCGGTGTGCAGTATGTGGGGAATATTCTCATGACATCTCATGTCGGTAGGTGCACCATGAGAGTAGCTACTGTACGGGGCGACTTGATCGATTCAGCGGGGGTGAAACGGGGGAAAGGCTACCACGTACGACGTCAGTGATGGTTGTTGTAGGCAACGTCGAGTACGGGCGCACGTGTCGTGTAGTCCGGGTGTTATCGATTCGAATCACCGTCGCTCACGGAATGGACCGAGCATACTTGTTCTCACAGTCGTGACATAGTAAAAACTTGCATGAGGAAGGAACTAATCATTTTGATGTGAAGTATCATACTACCTTTGTATTGGATCTTGATGAATAGGCTAGTGCAAACTCGATTCTTTTATGCCATGAGCAATTTACATCGGGGAAAAGCGTTTCTTGTTTGATGTCACACCCGGTTTTTCCGAAGAACTACCAAGTGAATATCACATGTATGCCAGGATCATTTTCTCATACATGTGATGACAAATAGTGAAGCATCATTTATTACAAGCCAGGTGTTGAATATAAATAAGTCTTACATCGCAAATGTCTCGATGGATAATAATAAGTTAATCACAAGTAAATAAACTAGCAGTGGAATATTATTCTTGAGGGCTCCGTCACAGGCGTTGCCCGGGGTCTCCATGAACCTAGAAACCTTCTTCGGGTCCAAAATATTGGTCATTATACACCACCTCATTATCTTGACCTGAGCAGCAATATAAACCAACAAATATGCAAGGTTGAGTACCAATGGTACTCAGCAAGTGTGGGAAACTTATATCATGCATGGCTAGAACAAGGGGAGGTTGAACTCATGGTTAATGCACTATGCAATTAATACCTAGCACCTTAGCTTATTAAGCACCTACATTACTACACAAGTGAAATGATCCCAATCTCCCATCCCATCATCATAATCAAATATCCATAACATCATTTCCAATATTAAGCTCCCCGCTTAATATCCACAACTTCCAAAACCATCACTCCTCTAATCATGAATAAGTCCAAGCCGCTCTTGACCGTGAGCACGGCTGTCATGACAGTTTTGACTCTGCAGAGTTTGTACCACTGTACCCACATGTAGTGATTTCATCCCCCGTTGCCGGGTGGACTAAAAGAACCTCCATTATGCCAGTGGCTACGAACCACATTCACACTTCCCGTGTGTGTAGCCAGGAGATCACTACGAAGCCTTTATAAAGGGATTCCCGACGAGCGTAGGCCCACTGAGGTTTCACCCCTAACAGCATACAAGAGGCTCCAACCCCGCCGCAGTGGCCCCCTCTTGAGCCTTGCGGTTCATATGGTAGTCCAGCTGACACCTATTCCCCGCACCATCCAACACACCCATACTACACCGGGGATACACCTAATTAATTGGCCAAGCTGCCCCATCTCAGCATGTGGTTGGCACTGTAAAGCCAGGTTACATGCTCCATGAACCGGTCCTTAGGATCCAGGCAAGTACTAAACACAAACCCGAGTCTCGTGCACCCAGCACACAACCAAAACATCCAACTTGTCTTGATCCCTACCTCTACATAACTCACAATATCTCATTCAATAGTATGGTAAAGTAAACTGATGATCTCATATCCCAAATATCCCCTTCTAAGCATGGCTAAGCATATGCATAAGAATAAATGACATGATAAAATAAATCCCAACCCAAGCTACAAGGAAACAAGGTAATGCAATTCTAGGGAAACTTCCTAGCATGGGTTTCATATTTCATTTGACAATGCAAATAATTCTATCTACACATCCTGCATAGGATCAAAGTGGTCAAGGACACTTGCCTCCTTCTTGCTGCTCTTGAAATGGGTAGTCCTGGTCTTGGAAAGGAATAACTTGCTATTGAGCAGGTTCTACATCATACCATCACACATAGCAAAAGAAAAACAACAATCCATAAGACATAGTTCACACTTCCACTTCATAAAAACCACACATTCATATTTATGAAAGTCATTCACAATTATATGTGTTGTGGTTACTCTATGTGTGTTGATTTGTGGCTTGCATGCACTTTTAGTCATGTGTATATGATTCTTACTTTTGTGTTCACATTTACACTTACCTACTGTATATGTATGAGTTTCCCATTTAAATAAATTCCTTATATTCAACTACTACACCTTTTCACTACCAAGTATGTATGAAAAGTATTTTTCTTCTCTATATGTGCCTTTAGAATTTCTACCAACCTTAAACTGAATTCTTTGGATTCTAGAAACTCCATTTATCATTTACTAGTTGCTATATTTTTAGATTTATTTTCCTATACATAAATGTGTTCTTTATTATGAAATTAGTAATACACATCATCTAACAGAATAGGTTCTGGTCCTAAATAATTTAATAACATATTTTGACCTTTGCCTCTGATGTAAACTATTTCACAATTATTTTCCTATTTTCTAAAACTATTCATTGTTTAAAAATGTGTCCCTAAATGTGAATAATAAATTAGACAGATTCAATTCAGCCCAAAATATGTTTTTATCTCACTCCAAAGTTTCCTAAATACTGAGAAAGTCTTTAATTAAATTTTGACAATATGTTTGTCCCACCTTTTAATTTTTAAACACTAGCAACATATTCAATTTCCTAAATTAAATACTAAACAGGGCTAAAAAGGTAAACTCACCCCATTACAGGGTCTATAATATTATTTTCAGAATTTCCAGGGGTCTAGCTACACTTATCAGAGGTGTTTTTCCTAATTTTCATTAAGTCCAGGGGCTAAAACTGATTTTTAAATGAATTTACATGATTTTCTAGAGTTCTAGGGGCTAGATCAGAAGTTTCCGGGGCTAGCTCTTATTTCCCGAGAACCCGAGGGGGTAGCACGTAAGATTTCCAGTCTTTATAACGCGGGGCTGACGTGGACCGTCCGATTTTAAACCGACGGCTGAGATTATAACGTCGAACCGGTACGCGGGGGTTTAAACCCTACCGTGCGATTTAAAATAAACGGCGCACAAGCGGCCACGTCGCTCTGATCGAACGCGGGCGGCGCTGCCGGCGGCGCACGGCGGCGGGAAGCGGCGATCTCGCCGGAAACTTTTGGATCTTCGGGAATTCTTCCTAGAACTGTGATTTTATGGCATATATCGGTAGAGGGGAGGTCGGGGATCTCACCTCGGGGGTTTTCTTGAGCTCAGAGGTCCTGGAAGGTGATCGGCGATGAGGTCCGAGGCAAAACCACGGCGAAGCTCGTCGGCGCTGTGTTTACACCGCGAGTCACCGAGTTTTCTGCACCTGCAAGGTTCCCCGGAGGCGGTGGATCAAGACCAGCGAGTTAGATCGGAAATTCCGAGCTTAGATCGGCCAGAATTCGCCGGAGAAGTCTCGGTTCTCACCGGGGTAAAAATCTGCGATCGCGGGGGAAAAACAGAACGAGGCCGGGGTTTTTATAGACGGGGGAGGGCGGCGGGGTGGTTTAGATCATGTCAGCGTCGCCTACGAACAGAATTCAGCGGGGATACTCCGAAATCCCGATCGGTTTTGATTCGGGTGCGAGGGAGTCCGGCGCTGTCGCGAGGTAGACGAAGATCGGGTGGGTCCCGCCTGTCAGCGTGAGGAAGCAGCGCGCTCGGCTGTGGGCTGGCGCGGGCGCTGGCTGGGCCGGCTGGTGGGTTTCGGCCCACTGGCCGGTTTTTTTCTGTTTTCTATTTTTCTTTTTCTATTTCTTTTCTGATTTGAGTTAAATTTGAATTCCAGTTTGAATTTGAATTTTTGCAAAACATGCAACACGTCCAGAAATTTTTAAATTCCCCTCTTAACATGATTTAGGGTTTTGAATCAAAATTTTGGGGTGTTACAGCTCTACCCCCCTTAAAAGAAATCTCGTCCTCGAGATAGGTGTTTCTAAGAAAACGATTCCGGAAATTGTGCCTTGAGCTCATCTTCCCGCTCCCAGGTGGCTTCCTCTTCTGAGTGATGCTTCCACTGCACCTTGCACATCCGGATTATTTTATTTCTGGTGAGGCGTTCCATTGTCTCCAAGATCTTGTATGGTTGCTCGGCATAAGACAAATCTTCAGCTACGTCCACTTCATTCATGGGTAACACCTCTTCAGGCGTTCTCAGGCATTTCTTGAGTTGTGACACATGGAATACATCGTGCACATCCGATAGACGAGCTGGTAACTCTAGTTGATACGCCACTTCGCCTTTCCTTTCCAGAATTTGAAAGGGTCCGATGTATCGAGGTGACAACTTCCCTTTCACCTTGAACCGACGAAGTCCTCTGATAGGGGACACCTTGAGATAGACATAGTCTCCCACGTTGAAAATGGGCTCTCTTCTTCTTACATCGGCATAGCTCTTTTGGCGTGTCTGTGCTATCCTCAAATTGTTGCGAATTTCCCTCACCTTCGCCTCGGCTTCTTGTAGTACTTCTGGACCAAACACTTTACTTTCCCCCGTTTGGTTCCAAAATAGGGGAGTTCTGCACTTCCTCCCGTACAAGGCTTCAAATGGTGACATCTTCATACTAGCTTGATAGCTGTTGTTATAGGAAAACTCCGCATACGGTAAGTTCTTGTCCCAACTCCGATTGTTTTTGAGTGCACATGCCCTTAGCATATCTTCAAGGATCTGATTGGTTCTTTCCGTCTGCCCATCAGTTTGGGGATGGTAGGCAGAACTAAAGTTCAGATGGGTTCCCATGGTTTTGTGCAACTTCTGCCAGAATCTTGAGGTGAACTGTGTCCCTCGATCTGACACAATCTTCTTTGGCACTCCATGGTAACACACGATCCTTGACATGTACAACTCTGCCAATTTGGATCCGCTGTAGCTTTCTTTCACGGGGAGGAAATGAGCTACCTTGGTTAGCCTGTCAATGATGACCCATATCGAATCATATCCTGATTGGGTCCTAGGCAACCCCACGATGAAATCCATGCTGATTTCCTCCCATTTCCATTCAGGCACTTTGAGTGGTTGCAATAATCCCGCGGGTCGTTGATGTTCTGCTTTCACCAACTGACATGTGTCACATAGGGCAACATGTTCCGCGACATCTCGCTACATGCCATACCACCAATACCTGCCCTTGAGGTCCTGGTACATCTTCGTACTCCCAGGATGAATGGAATAGTCGGAATCGTGAGCCTCTTTCAAAATCAATTCACGGATCTCCTTTACTTCAGGCACACAGATCCTTTTCCCGTGCCACACCGTACCTTGTTCATCCTCTCTGAAACCTGGAGCTTTATTTTCCTTGATGAGTTGCCTGATTTCCTGTATCTTCTCATCATTCTTTTGACCCTCGCGTATGTCTCGCTCTAGTGTGGAGTCCACTTCCATGGCGATGGCTTCACCACTATTTACCAAGCATAGATTGAGCCTTATAACCTCGTCCTTCAATTCTGCAGGCATGTCTTTTAAGCTCAACTTATTGACTTGCACTTTCCGACTTAAAGCATCGGCCACGACGTTTGCTTTCCCAGGATGATAGTTGATGCCCACATCAAAGTCATTGATTAGCTCTAACCATCTCCTTTGCCTGAGGTTGAGATCTGGCTGTGTGAAAATGTACTTCAAACTCTTATGATCCGTATATATCTCTGTCCTCTTCCCCATCAAATAGTGTCGCCAAATTTTCAACGCGTGTACCACTGCAGCTAGCTCTAGGTCATGTGTAGGATAGTTCTTCTCGTGCTTCCGAAGCTGCCGGGATGCATATGCCACGACATGCCCTTCTTGCATGAGAACACATCCCAACCCATTTCCAGAGGCATCTCAATACACTGTGAAATTCTTCTGCATATCTGGCATAACCAACACTGGGGCTGTTGTCAATCTCTTCTTTAGCTCCTGAAAACTCGTCTCGCACTATGGCGTCCAGGTGAATGTGATTCCCTTCTCCAACAGTTTGGTGAGAGGTCTCGAGATCTTTGAGAATCCCTCAATAAACCGTCGATAGTATCCAGCCAATCCTAAGAAGCTTTGAACTTCCCCGATATTTTCAGGGGTCTTCCATTCCTGTATATCCTCGACTTTGACAGGATCCACGGAGATTCCTCCCTCCGAGATTATATGTCCTAAGAAGGGAACTCTCTTCAGCCAAAACTCACACTTGCTCAACTTGGCATATAGTTGGTGTTCTCTTAGCCTTTGCAACACCAACCTTAGATGTTTCTCATGTTCTTCTTCATCTTTGGAGAAGACGAGAATGTCATCTATGAAAACCACCACAAATTTGTCCAGATATTCCATGAATACCTTGTTCATGAGATACATGAAGTATGCCGGGGCATTAGTTAGCCCGAAAGGCATGACGGTGTATTCATACAGTCCGTACCGAGATACGAAAGCTGTCTTGGGAATATTAGATTGCCTTATCTTGAGTTGGTGGTATCCCGACCTGAGATCAATTTTCGAAAACACACAAGCTCCCCTCAACTGATCAAACAAGTCTTCAATGCAGGGTAATGGATACTTGTTCTTGATGGTTACCTCATTCAAGGCACGGTAATCCACACATAACCTTTAGGTTCCGTCCTTCTTGGGCACAAATATCACCGGAGCTCCCCATGGTGAGGAACTAGGGTGAATATACCCCTTCTCCGTCAATTCTCTCAAATGATCCTTGAGTTCTTCTAGCTGCTTGGAGTCCATCCGATAAGGTCTCTTGTATATCGGGGCTGTTCCAGGCACTAGCTCAATTGCAAATTCTACTTCACGATCGGGAGGCATACCTGGAAATTCTTCCGGAAAAACGTCTGGATACTCCCTGATAGTCCTGATTTTCTCAACTTTCACCTCAACTTGATTTAATTTAATGTCCCTCCTAGGCTCGTGTATTGTTATGAACTTTATTCTTGTGCTACTAGGGTGAGTTAGTTCCACCGTTCTGGACAAACAATGAATGATTCCCTTATGTTTGGTCAACCAATCCATGCCCAAAATAATATCGATCCCTCGGGAATCTATCACTATGAGGTTAGCAGTAAACACTACCCCATTAATGTCTAGATTCACCTTGGGACACACTTGTCTTGTCCTTATTTCTCCACCTGGAGAGTTTACGGCTAGTATATGGTTCATTTGTGTTGTTGCTAGGTCATACTTCTTAACAAACCCTTGAGCAATAAATGAGTGGGTAGCTCCAGAATCAAACAGCAGGGTTGCAAGGTGTAAATTGGCGGGAAACTTACCAACTACCACGTCGGGTGCATCTTGTGCTTCCTCCATAGTGACGTGGTTCACCCGTCCTCTCATTAAATTCTGCTGTTGTGGATGCGCGGGCTTTTTCTTTGGGCATTTGTGGGCTTAGTGCCCCACTTCACCGCAGCTAAAACATTGCACCCCAACCTTAGGTGACTGGCCTTTGTTGTCTTGGGGTTGGTTTGGGGGTCCTTGCACTGCTGGTCGAGGTGGATATGCGGGGCGAGGCTGCTGCACAAACTGACGTTGCGGCTGTGCTGTTGCTGCGGGAGGCCTGTAGTTTGGGTTGTACCCTCTTGGTGCTGAATAGGGTACCGCAGCACGGCTCGTCTGCCCCGTAGGTTGCTGCATCATACGTGGGCGGGTGTTGCTCCCTGAGGCTTGATGTGACCACCCGGCCTTCCTCTTATTCTCATTTTCCAAGTCCTTTAGCTTCCTTTCTACCACAAATGCTCTGTCCACCATCTTTTGGAAGCTTTCATACTCATTTGAGGACATTGCACACTGCATCTCCGCGGTAAGTCCTTCCACGAAACAATCTTGTTTCTGCTTATCAGTCTCTATGTCTCGTGGGGCATAACGGGATAGTGGAGTAAATTTAGTGAGGTATTCCCTCACCGTCATGTTTCCCTGCTGCAGTCCCAAAAACTCCTTCCTCTTGTTTTTGAGTTCACCTCTTGGGATGTAATGGTTGCGGAAGCTACGCTTGAACTCTTCCCAAGTGATGTTCTCAGGGTCATGATGGGCGGCCACGTAGGCGGTCCACCAATCAGCAGCAGGTCCATGCAATTGATGAGAAGCAAACAGCACCCTCTCATACCCTTGGCACTGTATGATCCTCATCTTACTTTCAATGGTCTTCAGCCAATCATCTGCCTCCAGAGGTTCTGCAGCACTTGCAAACTTTGGAGGTTGAGTTCCTAGAAACTCACTCAACCTTGGTTGGCGTGGCGCAGCTTGTGGAGGTGGAACTTGATGCAAGTTGGCCACCACTTGAGTCAAGTTCTGGATGAGCTGATTCTGATTCTCCAGCATTTGGTGGAGGGGATCAACTCCTTCACGGCGACCACCCCGGTCCTGGCCTCCAGAAAGATGAGGGTTGCATGCCTCATCGTTGTTGTTGGCGGGGTTGGCAGCACGTCCTTTTCCTCTTCCGGCCATCTGGCAGAATCAACCAATGTTAATTTGAAAGCATTTAGTATCATCTTACTACTTTCATTTGTTTGTACTTTGAAGTGTTGAGGCTTTGTTATACTTTTACGAGGGTTCATATCTCACACCAAATAAATGCACTATTATTTCATGTGGGTTCACACACCAAAGCAAAATAATCTAAAGACGAGGCTGTGGACAATTGCTCATGGCTTCCACAACTCACGTCACACACCAAGCATTAACACACCATTAACTTAACGTAACGACTCAACTATTCGACATCTTGCTAACTAAGGGAAGGACTCTACACTACTCGTTTTCTTGAGCTGGCTCCTCGGGATCTTCCTCATCATTTCGGCTGCCTTCTGACTCTGCTTTGGGTGGGGAGGCTGCTGGTGGAGAAGTGCGACGACGCCTGATCGCTCGACGATCTGGGGAGTCAGGAGTCCATGTATCATTCACGGTGACACACAGTTCATTCCCATCTCCTCTTTCTCTCGCCCTCAAGCAGGCTCGCAGCAACGCTTCCGTTTCCTTCAGGGTGTCCCGGACATCCTGAAGCTCTTGTTGACACTCCTGCAGTCGAGTGCTGAGCATAGAAGCATCCTCCAAGCACAAGTCCATGTGCTCATGGGAAGTCCCTTGCTGCACCGGCGGGTACTTGTACTCCGTGGTAGCACTCTCACGCTGGAGGACATACATGTACTCAGTTTTGTCCAAGTGGCGACGATAGATGTAACTCTGGCAGGTGATGGCCTCCCAGGTGACATCTTTCTCCGCATCTACCTCTGTCGCTCTACAAGCTGGAGAGTGGTGAATCTTAAGCAGCTGATTTTCGTGTATAATCCTCATCTCTGAACTCCATTCTTCCCTCTTTTCACGGATGGTCCTGGTGGAGTTATAGTGGATGATTAGCTTGCCCATATTGCCGGCGGCTTCGAGCATATGCCGAAGACGGCGCAATAAGCCTCCTACTGCCAATCCGTAGGAAAGGTACGTCACCGGACGGCTCTCCTCTCTCTCGGCAAGGGCAACTACGGGAACTCTCCCTCTTGTGGACTTGCGAGCGGTGCGAATCATGCGAACCATCTAAAACAAAAAGAATTTAAAATTAGGTTAGATAAACTCTCAAACAAAAATCCTATTTTGAATGAAAGTTGGGGTAAGATGAAGAAAGTGACTCCATTAAATAACACTTTTCAATCCACACCTTTGTAAAATAGTTTTTAAGAAAATAGGGCCCTTAAATACGTTCATTTCTACCTAGGTCCACGTTCCTACGGGCAACCTTGGCTCTGATACCACTTCTGTCACACCCGGTTTTTCCGAAGAACAACCAAGTGAATATCACATGTATGCCAGGATCATTTTCTCATACATGTGATGACAAATAGTGAAACATCATTTATTACAAGCCAGGTGTCGAATATAAATAAGTCTTACATCGCAAATGTCTCGATGGACAATAATAAGTTCATCACAAGTAAATAAACTAGCAGCGGAATATTATTCTTGAGGGCTCCGTCACAGGCGTTGCCCGGGGTCTCCATGAACCTAGAAACCTTCTTCGGGTCCAAAGTCTTGGTCATTATACACCACCTCATTATCTTGACCTGAGCAGCAATATAAACCAACAAATATGCAAGGTTGAGTACCAATGGTACTCAGCAAGTGTGGGAAACTTATATCATGCATGGCTAGAACAAGGGGAGGTTGAACTCATGGTTAAAGCACTATGCAATTAATACCTATCACCTTAGCTTATTAAGCACCTACATTACTACACAAGTAAAATGATCCCAATCTCCCATCCCATCATCATAATCAAATATCCATAACATCATTTCCAATATTAAGCTCCCCGCTTAATATCCACAACTTCCAAAACCATCACTCCTCTAATCATGAATAAATCCAAGCCGCTCTTGACCGTGAGCACGGCTGTCATGACAGTTTTGACTCTGCAGAGTTTGTACCACTGTACCCACATGTAGTGATTTCATCCCCCGTTGCCGGGTGGACTAAAAGAACCTCCATTATGCCAGTGGCTACGAACCACATTCACACTTCCCGGGTGTGTAGCCAGGAGATCACTACGAAGCCTTTACAAAGGGATTCCCGACAAGCGTGGGCCCACTGAGGTTTCACCCCTAACAGCATACAAGAGGCTCCAACCCCGCTGCAGTGGCCCCCTCTTGAGCCTTGTGGTTCATATGGTAGTCCAGCTGACACCTATTCCCCGCACCATCCAACACACCCATACTACGCCGGGGATACACCTAATTAATTGGCCAAGCTGCCCCATCTCAGCATGTGGTTGGCACTGTAAAGCTAGGTTACATGCTCCATGAACCGGTCCTTAGGATCCAGGCAAGTACTAAACACAAACCCGAGTCTCGTGCACCCAGCATGCAACCAAAACATCCAACTTGCCTTGATCCCTACCTCTACATAACTCACAATATCTCATTCAATAGTATGGTAAAGTAAACTGATGATCTCATATCCCAAATATCCCCTTCTAAGCATGGCTAAGCATATGCATAAGAATAAATGACATGATAAAATAAATCCCAACCCAAGCTACAAGGAAACAAGGTAATGCAATTCTAGGGAAACTTCCTAGCATGGGTTTCATATTTCATTTGACAATGCAAATAATTCTATCTACACATCCTGCATAGGATCAAAGTGGTCAAGGACACTTGCCTCCTTCTTGCTGCTCTTGAAATGGGCAGTCCTGGTCTTGGAAAGGAATAACTTGCTCTTGAGCAGGTTCTACATCATACCATCACACATAGCAAAAGAAAAACAACAATCCATAAGACATAGTTCACACTTCCACTTCATAAAAACCACACATTCATATTTATGAAAGTCATTCACAATTATATGTGTTGTGGTTACTCTATGTGTGTTGATTTGTGGCTTGCATGCACTTTTAGTCATGTGTATATGATTCTTACTTTTGTGTTCACATTTACACTTACCTACTGTATATGTATGAGTTTCCCATTTAAATAAATTCCTTATATTCAACTACTACACCTTTTCACTACCAAGTATGTATGAAAAGTATTTTTCTTCTCCATATGTGCCTTTAGAATTTCTACCAACCTTAAACTGAATTCTTTGGATTCTAGAAACTCCATTTATCATTTACTAGTTGCTATATTTTCAGGTTTATTTTCCTATACATAAATGTGTTCTTTATTATGAAATTAGTAATACACATCATCTAACAGAATAGGTTCTGGTCCTAAATAATTTAATAACATATTTTAACCTTTGCCTCTGATGTAAACTATTTCACAATTATTTTCCTATTTTCTAAAACTATTCATTGTTTAAAAATGTGTCCCTAAATGTGGATAATAAATTAGACAGATTCAATTCAGCCCAAAATATGTTTTTATCTCACTCCAAAGTTTCCTAAATACTGAGAAAGTCTTTAATTAAATTTTGACAATATGTTTGTCCCACCTTTTAATTTTTAAACACTAGCAACATATTCAATTTCATAAATTAAATACTAAACAGGGCTAAAAAGGTAAACTCACCCCATTACAGGGTCTATAATATTATTTTCAGAATTTCCAGGGGTCTAGCTACACTTATCAGAGGTGTTTTTCCTAATTTTCATTAAGTCCAAGGGCTAAAACTGATTTTTAAATGAATTTACATGATTTTCTGGAGTTCCAGGGGCTAGATCAGAAGTTTCCGGGGCTAGCTCTTATTTCCCGAGAACCCCAGGGGGTAGAACGTAAGATTTCCAGTCTTTATAACGCGGGGCTGATGTGGACCGTCCGATTTTAAACCGACGGCTGAGATTATAACGTCGAACCGGTACGCGGGGGTTTAAACCCTACCGTGCGATTTAAAATAAACGGCGCACAAGCGGCCACGTCGCTCTGATCGAACGCGGGCGGCGCTGCCGGCGGCGCACGGCGGCGGGAAACGGCGATCTCGCCGGAAACTTTCGGATCTTCGGGAATTCTTCCTAGAACTGTGATTTTATGGCATATATCGGTAGAGGGGAGGTCGGGGATCTCACCTCGGGGTTTTCTTGAGCTCGGTGGTCCTGGAAGGTGATCGGCGACGAGGTCCGAGGCAAAACCACGGCGAAGCTCGTCGGCGCTGTGTTTACACCGCAAGTCACCGAGTTTTCTGCACCTGCAAGGTTCCCCGGAGGCGGTGGATCAAGACCAACGAGTTAGATCGGAAATTCCGAGCTTAGATCGGCCAGAATTCGCCGGAGAAGTCTCGGTTCTCACCGGAGTAAAAATCGGTGATCGCGGGGGAAAAACAGAACGAGGCCGGGGTTTTTATAGACGGGTGAGGGCGGCGGGGTGGTTTAGATCATGTCCGCGTCGCCTACGAACAGAATTCAGCGGGGATACGCCGAAATCCCGATCGGTTTTGATTCGGGTGCGAGGGAGTCCGGCACTGTCGCGAGGTAGACGAAGATCGGGTGGGTCCCGCCTGTCAGCGTGAGGAAGCAGCACGCTCGGCTGCGGGCTGGCGCGGGCGCTGGCTGGGCCGGCTGGTGGGTTTCGGCCCACTGGCCGGTTTTTTTCTGTTTTCTCTTTTTCTTTTTCTATTTCTTTTCTGATTTGAGTTAAATTTGAATTCCAGTTTGAATTTGAATTTTTGCAAAACATGCAACACGTCCAAAAATTTTTAAATTCCCCTCTTAACATGATTTAGGGTTTTGAATCAGAATTTTGGGTTGTTACATTTGATTGTGTACTCCCGATGTGGCGTGCCCAGGGTTACTTAAAATGCTGCAATTAATACCTGAAAGTAAGGATTTACTTTTAGGCGAGTTAATTATGCTTATGCCATCCTATGTTAGGTTCATAACCTCACTTAGAGTTCCATGTTTAGGGTGACGGTTAAGTCTTGCTGAGCGTTATGCTCACGGATGCTATCCGAGTTGTTTTGCAGGTAATTGACTCGATGCTTATGAGAAGGGGTGCCGATGAGACTCGGGAACCTCCGAGTGCTTACTCAAAGAGCATCCTCGCCGCTGCAGACTGATCTTCGTGTTGCTAGTAAGAAACGTCCGCGGCCGGACTGTTTCTTTGTTGCTAGTTTAGATTGAGTCGTGAGAGTGATAGTCTTCCACTGTAGTTTACTCTGATATAACTATTTGTAAAACATTCTTGTACGTTTCCGCTAAACTCTTTGTGTAATATGATGTGTTTCTGCAACCCGTGTGCTGTTGGGTGCCGCATATCACGGCACCACCCGACGAGGTCCTGTGGTCCCCCACACCCTTGTTCCGATCCCTTGCCACCCGAGCTGTGATCATCCTCTGCCCTCGACGTCCATAGAAAAGCGGAGCGCTAGCTTGTCCTCGAGACTACCGCGCAAACTGTTCCAAGGTTCGACCTTTGTGCGCAGAGAATTTCCCAGTTTAGGGGGGAGCTCATTTCGGGACCCGATTAGGTTTAGGAGAAATTCGGGAGGATCGTCGTGTGGGAGGTCAAAAAGAGCTGAGAAATAGCGTCTAGTGGCTCTTGCGCCCCTCCTCGATCGAAAACCGAAAGGGAACTACCGCCGGAACCATAGGTTCACCATAGAGCAGTTCGGTGGGAGAGGGGGTCGCCGGTGAGGTCCGGTGCGCCGGCTGTTTTGGGTCCAACCGAGGTCATGCCGAGCTTCCCGAGGTCTCCCTGAACGTGGTGACGCGATTAGCGTGCGAAGGGGGTGGTCAGGAGGGCGGGAACACGTTGTCGGTGTTGCATAGGGACATAGCGCCCGTCGCCGGCGAGCTACGGCAGTCCGCCGACGGCGGCATGATGTCCATCGTGCTCAGCGTCCAAAATTATGTCGGGACGGCAAGTCTCACCGTCACTGGCGAGCTAGGTCGCCGGGAACACTGACCTTGCCGGAGCTCCGGAGGCTCAGGGCGGCGGCGTCGGGAGGTAGACGAAGGCGTGGGTCTCACGTGTCAGCCGCTGTGTTAAGCGCGCGCGAGCACGTGGTTAGTTTAAATTAAACGGGCAGGCCCTGCTGTCAGCCTCCGGTTTAGCGCGGGAGACGATTTTCTGTAGGAAAATAATTCAGAGATCAGCCCAAACTTTAGAAATTCATAACTTTGGTTAGGAGTGTCCAAATTCAGTGAACCAGATTTCGTTGGATTCATCTCTTTGAGTACTATCCAGCAAAACAAGTTTCAGCTCATGAAACCTAGTAGTTTTCCAGAATTAATTCCCTAAAATTTAAACTGTTGGGAATTTTATCTGAAGAATTACTTTATGAAAAATTCTGAAATTTGTCTGCTAGGTTCAATGGGAAATCGTTGAGTCACAGTAAAAATTTCAGACCCATCCGAGTTCATTTAGTCCCCCTAATGGGGTGATTAAGGGAACTGCCCTGAGAAAATAGAAAAATGTACAGAAACATTTTTCAGATTTTCTCAAATCTTGTTTAGGGCATAAATTCCTATAGAATTATTCAAATGACATGAAACCAGTTCCATTAGAACCATCTTAAATTATAGTTTCCAGAAAGTAATGGTTGGAGCCATGAAAACCACTGGAATTCCTTAGAGGCTCTAATGTTGACCAAATAGGCTTTTATTTGTACAAGGCTCAAATGAATTTTGTTTCAAATGAAACTTGGTCAGTACTCTGGTTAGGACCCTACCAAGTTAACATAAAAATTTCAGAACCAAAGGGGATGCCTAGCTAGAGTTATAGTAATTGCTTATTCAATTCTAAACATTGCATTTAAATTGGCATGTAGTATCTCGTTAACGTGTAGTCGCTGAAGGCGAGGAGACTCCGGAAGTGCTCGACTTCCTCCTTCTGGACAAAGCCTTAACATCTGACCAGCAGCAACAAGGCAAGCCACGGTTTGCATTAACCCCTTTTATAAATTTTTGCTTTGTTCACATATTTGGTATGAGGTATGGATGTGCATTAGGTGTACGATGGATGAAACCCAAATGCATAACCAGAATTTTCCTAGAAGAGTGAGGGTAGTGTCTAAGGCCTTGAGTAGACAGGCGATGCTTAATGATTTATAGGACTTCGGTACAAGTCGAGTAGTTGGAATCTACTCGCGAGTTAGGCTTGGGAGACACGGGATTGGTTCGAGTGATGTGAGATCACTTTAGTAATGAAAATGGGATTAGGCAGGGGCTAGGGCGCAGCAAGAGGAAGTCTTGTGTGCGCAGCCCTGTCTGTGTCGATTGAGGACCGATCCATGTGCGGCCCTGCTGAATAAGTATTGAACGTACTGAAGGCATATCGGATATATGGGCCTCGATATACCGATGTAACCTGTACCTCCGGGCATCGAGGCATAACGCAATGATTTATAGGTGTAGGCTGAGGCAGCAAGGTGGAAATCTGCTAACTGGCATAGAGAGATGCTCCGTGTAGTGAACCTCCTGCTCGTTTCGGTGCGACCGGTTCGACGTTTGGGCTGTTGGGTGAAAGGTTGTCCCATACGACATCGAGTGAGCGTGCTGTGCAGCTCCACGGGTGGGCGTACGTGACATGCTTTTTGGGTATCCCTGCAGGTGTATATTGAGTCGATTCGCCGTCCCTCACGGTGATGAGTACCGCTTGTTCACTGAGTCGTGACGTAGGCTAATATATGAAATGTGCTGATTCAATATTGCTGTTATGCTATAATTGTATTGCTACATGTGTGCCACCAAATATTGCTTACTAAATTTCATATTCATGAACTGTTAACGTGTGGCTAAAAGATGAACTAAGTATGAACTTGTAGGCGTGTCCATTTGCTGAAACTTACCATCCCATGATCGTTGTACACTACATGTAGAGTTTCATGCCTAGGTGAGTCGGTTAAGTCTTGTTGAGCCATTGTGCTCATGGTTGTTGCGTAAGTGTTTTTCAGGTGAGGAGCCACCCACGGACTTGGGTTACGAGTCCACCGGTGAGGGTTACCCTCCGTTGGGGACCACGGCTGAGTGGGAGCCGTACACGCCGCGCTAAGCTGAGGAGTGCAGCTAGTGTGGGTTGCCCTAGGGCTGGGCAACCGACATTTGCTAGATAGGCGGGCGTGAGTTGTACAAATTTAACTTCTGCTGTGTAATATAAACACTAGTTTGTAATTGAGTAGTGTACTACTTTGTACATTTTAGTTGGTTTTCAATGTAATACAATGTATCCTTATGATGTGTGCCGTCGGGTGTCGAATCGTGCGGCACCACCCTCTGCGATCCTGGATGAGCGGATTCCGGTCCGCCACACATAGCCAGCTGAAATAATCTATTAACAGTATCATATTCCTTATAATCAACAATGTCATGAATTTCACGCCTCAACCCCCCATAAAAATGAGCTGTTTTATCATCCATGTCCTCTACTACCCCACAGCGCAACATACCCTTTTGTAACTCTTGATAATATTCCTCTACGGACATGTTACCTTGGTCTAAGCGCTGCAATTTTTTTGTGAAGGTCCCGCTGAAAAGAAGGAGGAACAAAACGAACATGCATAGCTTCCTTTAATCTATCCCATGTTGGAGCATCAGTTCTAGTTTTAACAAGTTCATTCCATCATATGATAGCAAAATCCTTAAACTCTCTAGTGGCTTGACGAACTCTATGTTGTTCGGGAACAAGGTGGGCATTAAATTTCTGCTCTACTATCATCTCCCAATCAAGATATGCCTCAGCATCATAAGCACTAGAAAAAGAGGGTATAGTAAATTTGACTTTAGCAAAAGGATCGTCAAGAGGGCGATTAAAATTGTTATGACGATCACAGTAATTATAACGATTATTACCTCCCATACCTCGTAGATAAAGTGGAAGTCGTGGTTGATTGTTATGATCTTCCATATTATAAGCACCGTCTTCATGTTCTTCAGCGAGAGGCAGCCGTGCCTCAAGAGTATCCATCTGAACAACAAGATCAGCAAGCTGGCGATTCAAGGTCGTCAATGACGCCTCTGTTGATGCGTGGGTTTTGGTGAACATATCTGTCATTTCCCTCATCATGTCACGCAACTCAGCATGTTGAACACATTCATCATCCCTTTTATCTTCTGCCATTGTTAGTAGTAAATAAAAGACAACAAAAAGATGTTATGCCTATCAACTACAAAGGATAGTGGCAATGTGAAAAGTGGAAGGAAGGAAACAATCTCTCTCTCTCTCTCAAGCGTATTACCACGTTCTTACAAGTGTTCTTACCGACACAGCAGGTGGTAAACGGTGGACAGTGAGAACCAATGAAGCGTGGAGTGATTGCAAAGGTACCTGTTATGTTCAAGAGGAAAAGTAGAGCTTGGATGGCACAATATGGTGGCTAATAAACAAAAATCGTTAACAGCAAAAACAATGTTGAATAAGTATTCAATGTAGGAATTGTTGTTGGTTAACAAGTGTTCTAGGCCTAGCACAACACAAGGCAGTAGAAAGGCAAATAGAAAATCAGGAAGATATAACCAACAAGTACAGAAGTGTACAGGCCAACTGTTTTCAAGTGTGTGTTGTCAATGCTTAATATCTGTGCTCTCTTCACTATTTTTTTATTTTTTAAATATTTTTCTGATATTTTTTTGTTTACTCAAGAGCACGAAAATAGAAAGCACACAATTTTGCAGCTCAATTGGATGTAAAATGTGGCTTATAGAAAATCAGTAAGATTCTTTAAAAGTCGGGCTGAAACTTCGGAGGCCGGATAGTCTATCTTCCGAGGGGAATTTGGCCAAACCAATTTCGCCGAACACGGCGAAGCGGTGGAAAATCGGTTGTGAAATTTTGAGTAGATCAATTTAAAAAAATCGCCTGATTTTGAGTTCATATGCAAAAGTTATGGCCGTTTTAAGGTAGGCTACCTGAGTTACTGTTTTTTATGTTAATTCAAACTCGTTTTTGAAATAGATCTCGCAATAGGATTTAAAAAACAATTAGAATTTAGCAACAACGACTGATGGGATATTGTGTGATGAATCAAGGAGGACTGACACAATGGTTTGTCACCTGTTCTAGGGTTGGCGATGCGGGAGTTCATGCAAGGCGGCTAGCTAGGGCAAACCGATGATCTTGGTGGCTCGGTTTGTTGTTTAGGGATTGTGGAATAGGTGAGCAGCAAGAAAAACAAGGAAGAAAAACGATAACTACGACCCAGAAACACAAAGCTAAACCAGAAACAAGACTCGACCATACGAATGCAAACTCAACAATGCAAACTGAAAAACGACACTTGCAGGCACTGTGGTCTAGAATCGGTAAACACGATATATTTTTTGTGGCTTTTTCTGTGGACTCTAGGTATGAAAAAAAAACTAATCTAGTGGGAAATTAAAGTACCTCACGGGCAACCTGAAATCTGATACCAATTGATGAGTGGTTTAGGCCCGATCTTCCGAAAGGTACGTCGATTGAAGTGGAGATCTCAACGTTGATGATCCGAGGCACTCGAGCAGACCCGAATTACCCCTGCAATCACTACACCTCTGCTCCGTTGGTTATCAACCATGCTTCACACGCTTGACCTCGCCAAGAAGGCTGTCCCTGCAGGTGCAACCGAGAACACAAGCAAGAACGATGAAGATGCAATCTGAAAATTGCGAAATTGGGGTCTCACAAACCGTATAACAGCGAGATTGTTTAATCTAAGCAAAATCCACAAATTTAGCCGGTGGCTACAGTATTTAAAGGCTAGGGTTCGGCCATAAGACCCTTAGACGCGTCCCTAATGGACTCATACGGGATACAAGGCCCAAAAGCCCAATACGGTGTTGCAGCACCGGACAGAACTCTGAATTTGACTTGTTTCGACAACTCCTAATGACTCCTGGCGAATTTTAATGTGGGACAAGAACCATTGGAAATTTTATCTTATCATCTTTCCATGCATATGTAGAACGTCAAAAATAGAGTCCATATGCATCTTGGGCGTCCGTTTTAAGATGGACTGCTCCTGGACTCCGAGTTGAACTTGAGTCCTAGTTGGCGACTGTTTCCATCAACTTGTGGACGTCCCATATGGTTCTCCATGTCCCCAAATCCTCCTCCCTTTACTTGTTGATCATGCCCATGGTTCCTAATAACAATTAAATCATTAAATAGCAATCCATTCTCAAAATCACATGGTAAGAAGTTAGGAACGAGTTCACCTGCTGATTGAGTAACCATGCTCGTGCTCTTGTGATTGGTCCTTGTATATCAATGTGAGTATCCACTGTTGTGATGTCCTCATCACTTCTCGCCGATTTTTGCAGCCGAGTGGTGCCCAGATCCTCTTATCCTCGCGCTCGACCTCTCCTCGGATCAGTTCCCTCGCTCACCGACGCCCGCAAACAGAAACTTCGCCGCTTCCTCGCAGCTCGCGTGCGCCGGCTACTCCTCCGATGACCCGATGTTTCCGAGCAATTCCCGCCCAGCTGAGACCGTAGCAAGGATCGCCAGGACCTCCTGCACCTTCTCGACCTCAGTCAAGAATGTTTCCTCGCACGGTTGCCGAGCCCTGATGAGTTCTTCATCCCGGTGGCTGAGTCCTTCCGCACCCATGCCGATTCGTCGCCCAGGTGATCTCGTCCATCTCCTGAG
This sequence comes from Neostapfia colusana, assembly GCA_030760725.1. Lineage (NCBI taxonomy): Eukaryota > Viridiplantae > Streptophyta > Magnoliopsida > Poales > Poaceae > Neostapfia > Neostapfia colusana. Next base: position 62,526,493 of record JASWHV010000015.1, read on the forward strand.
CAACCACTTGACCTCATAGGTGCGTCATAAGCTCTACTAGTTGTCTTCCAAAGCTAGGACCCTAGCATGGATCATGCCGGCCGGAAATAAAGGTTTACCGCTGGCAGGTTCTTTGAACTGTAGCTAGTAAAACTAGAAATTCTTCGGACACACTTAGTTAGCGGGCAACCGGATCTAGAGGAAGGTTCATAGGCCTTCTACGATCATCCTCGAGCAAACCCCGAGCCAAACCATCAAGTATAGCCTCGGTTTGCTCAAAAGTTCTTCGTCCCCGGTGAAAACACCTCGGGTCACCGGTGAGGTCGGTATTGCGGTAATTTTCACCGTCGTATGGGTTCAGATCCGTGATCCCCGAGTCACACCGGTGCTGTAGGAAGAAACCGCCGAGCGTTTGGGGCTTTCTCGAGCTCGGGCTACATCGCTGAAGTTTCTCCGCCTCGGTTCACCGTACGGAGCTACTTTTCAGTCACTTTCGACCACCGCGACCCCACCAGTGTGTTCCTCGCGTCGAACTAGGCCCTAGCAGCGAGTTTCGTGAAGCTTGACGCCGTGTATTGGCCGGCGGCGAGCTTCACCGGAGTGCGCCGCCACGGGAAAGTCGCGTGGCGCGAGGTAGATGAAGACTGCGGGTCCCAGCTGTCAGCCTCTGTCCGGAGTGCGCGAGCGCCGAGTTCTAATTTAAACAAACCAGCGGGCCCCACTGTCAGCAGCTGAGTCAGCAGGGGAGTTGATTTTCTGTAGGAAAATAGATCAGAATTCAGCTCCAACTTTAGAAATCCATAACTTTGCATAGAATTGTACAAATTTAGTGAACCAAATTTTGTTGGATTAAAATCTCCCAATACTTTCCAGAAAAACAACTTCAGTCCTTGAAACACATTATTTTTCTAGAATTAATTCCCTCAATTTTAAACTATTGGGAACTTTAACTGGCGATTCCCTTTGTGACGAATTCTGAAATTTGGCCAGGATGCTCACTTTAATATCCCTGAGTCACATGAAAAATTTCAGATCCATCCGAGTTCATTAAGTCTCCCTAATAGTGTGATTTTGTGAACTGACCCGGGGAAAAGGAAAAATGTACAGAAACATTTTTCAAAAATTTCTCTGAACTTCATTAGTTCATAACTTTCTGTAAGATTCTTCAAATCACACGAAACCAATTCCATTAGAACAAACATAAACTCTAGTTTCCCAAAAGTAATGGCTTGCACCATGAAAATCCCTAGAAAACCATAGAATATCTAATTATGTCTATTTATACCTTTATTTGTGCAGGGCTCAAATGATCTCTGTTTAGGTTGTTACCAAACCACAGTAAAAATTTCAGAGTCAGAGGTGATGTCTAGCTAGAGTATAGTCTTCATAATCTCAATTCAATATAAATGCATTTAAATTGACATACATTGTTCATTTCAATTTCGTGTAGTCGCTAAAGTCGAGGAAGACCCGGAGATTCTGGATTTTATCCCTCCGGAAGAGCCTTTAGTCGACAACCAGCAGCAAGGCAAACTCAGGTTTGCGTTAACCTTAACTTCGAAGTCTTATCTTTATCACTTACTTTACTAGTTCAATGTATTGTGCATTAGAGTCTTTTTTGAAACCCACTTGCATAGCCAAGATAACCAGGGTATGGGTATTTGAGCCTAGGTTTTTGAACCTCGAGTAGCCACAACAAGACTTACAATGGTATAGGATTCGGTACAAGTCGAGTAGTTGGAACTGCTCTCGCGAGAATAGGTCTTGAAGCACACCACTCGGGTTGGGATAGCTCATGAAACATATGACATGAAAATGTGACCGAGCAGAGAGTAGGAGCAGCAGGATGTTGTGGCCTGTGTTGTCGTAGCTCTGCTTGTGTCGGTTGAGGACCGAGCCGTGTGCGGGTCTGTTGAACAAGCTAGAACTGTACCGAAGATATACAGGCTATATGGGAGTCGGGAAACCAATGTAACTTGAGTAGCGATATGTTGAGGCATTGCTTGTCGTCCAAAGGGGTTGGCTGAAAGCATCAAGGTGTAAATCTGCTAGTGGGCACATAGGGACCTCCTGCTCGGGATGATAGGACTGGTTCAACACTTGGCTAACGAGTGAAAGGTTGTTGCGTACGACGTCTGGGATGGTTGCTGTAGGATACATCGAGTACGGGCGTACGTGACGTGTTATTTGGGTAACCCTGCAGGTGTAAATCGATTATAATCGCTGTTCCTCGTGGTCAGGGAGTACCACTTGTTCACTATACCGTGACGTAGAAAGAACATGATACATGTAATTGAATGAAAGTTGCTGTTTTGAAGTAATACCTGTATTTCTAATTGATATGCTGTAGATTAGAGCAAATTAAACTTCTTTTCAACCTTAGGCTGGAAACATAGAAGGAATGTGTTTCTTGTTTGATTGCAGACTTTCTATGTTCCTTAGCACAAGGTTTACACTCACTTGAGGCAAAAACTTGAAAGTAAGGGTCAACTAATTAGGCCAGTCCTTGTGCAAAGTACTTTCCTATTGTACGAATAAATTCTAGCATGTAGAGTTGCATGCTTAGATGAGTTGGGTTAGTCTTGCTGAGCCTTCGTGCTCACTGCTTGTTGTTGAAGTGTTTGCAGCGGATTATGAGGAAGAGGCTCCCGAGGAGGAGACAGGTCCTCCATAGGGAACCACCGTCGAGTGGGAGCCGTGCATGCCACCATGTTAGTGGGTTGCATGAGTGCTAGTGAGGATATGTTCACGGGTTGAACATGAACTCTTTTGCTTAGCCTACGCCTGTGAGAGTAGGCTATACATGATATTTTGATGTAATTACGTTTATAAACAAGTTTATGTAATAAAATTAGGCTTTCGCATGATGTATTTCTCTGTGTGTTATCCGGTGTTGTCTATCACAACACCCCTCAGCGAGATCCTAGATGTTGGGACCTCGGGTCCTCACATCGTGGTACCAGTGTTCCGTTCAGGAACAAGTATTAGCCCACATAAGGATGTTATTAGTCTATAGAAAGTGGCAACACTAACCTATTTGCTATGTCGGAAAATCATGCATCTTGGGGCTGTCTATGTTTGGGGGGGGGGGGGGGGGGGTGCATGTAAGCGCTGTACACCAGTACGCGCAAGCTTAAGGGTGGAGCCTCACGGTGGCAGGTAACCCGGCCAGCTTAGGTATCCTCTACGACTCTTCATGTCGTTTGGGGTATTCGAGCAACGCCAGTCCCCGGCGGTCTGCGGGCAAGTAGGTGGATACCCCGTCACGTGGTTGGTAACGTGAACACGTAGCTCAAGGTGTGTTTGGCTTGAGAACACCCGTGTGACTGACGATTGACGGGTGTATGAAACTGTTATGGAGCCGGGTTCAGTGTGCAGCTGAACCCGATGATTGTGTGGTTTTCTGCAGGTACTCTAACCACGAATTGGAAGCCGAGTAGAATACGTGTGCAAGAGTCTCTTAGTGCCACTGAATTAACGAAGACGGTTAATTCCGGTATAGGTTTTCTTTGTGAGGAACGTAGTACGGCATGATGTGGTGACGCTTCGACGTCACACCTTACTAAATGATCAATTTCATTGTAAAACTTAAAATTTTTGATCCAGAGCACTAAAATCCTGATTAAACTCCTTCCCTTGATCAGAATTTTCAAATTAAGCAAGTTTCAACTTATATGATGCTAGGAACATAGTCCTCTGTTTTTCTGCTGAAATAATGCTGAAGTTACACAAGGTGTAGAGGTCGAGTTCTTTTGACATTGGGGTAGTATGATACATTTATGGAAATCTTTGGAAGTTTTCTACAACATTTATATTGATGTCCAGAGGTGTTCATCCCTTAATTTGTCAGAATATGCAGTAGAGTTGAAACTGTCCAGAAAACAGGGCAGAGTAAACACTCTCTGGAACTCTCTGTAAAATGAGCAAAACTTTCTGCATAAAAATCCAAAAATAGAAAATGATATAGTTCTGAAAAGTTCATGATGTATGTTACAATTTTGTAACATATAGTTTTGTCAAATTCGGTATAGAATTAACTGGAATTGTTGGATTAAGTCAGTACCTCAAGCAGGGAGGTGCTGCCCAATTTTATCCAGAAATTATGTTGACTTTGACATCTCATAACATTTGATACAGAAAAGATTAGACGGCATATAAATACATTATGGAAAGATATTGAAGTTAACTTTAACATTGATGTTGAACTCGAGAACTGGTTTTCCCTTTAGCAGGGTCTAATTCTGAGTAGAAGGGAAACTGGTCAGCACTGTCAGTTTGGGCAGCAGACCAGAAATCAAATTTGTTCTAAGTTTGATTTATGTTTCCAAGTTTTATGAGTTCAACGACATGTTTTATGTTATAACTCACTGTTTTACTGTTGAAATGGATATTTGACCTTTTTCAAAAAAAAATCTACAGATGGAAGTGGATAAACAACTAAAGAATGGATGGGTGGTGTCCCACTGTTCTCAACGCAGCGGTTATCCGGACATGTTGAAGCTCTTGCTTCAATTCTTCGGATATACATAGACGTGAGACGGGCGTGGTACCGACTGAGACAGGGCTCAACTCTGATACCACGCTGACGCGGCCCGTCCAACCAAGACAGGCCACTCGCCCGGGAATTGCATTGGGTGGTGCCGTGTTGTGCGGCACCCAACAGCACACATATGAGGATCAATGTATTACATAAAACAATAGCGGAAGCTTACAAGTTTTGCTTTGTAAATACTTTACATCAAGTAATTACAGCGGAAGTCTATATCAACTCACGTCGAATAACTAAGAGCACTCGAGATGAAGTCCAGCCCGCGGACTCCTCTTGCTAGCAACACGAAGACAAGCAGCAGCGGCTGGGTTCTCCATGTGTTACCTGACTCGGGAGTCCCCGAGTCTCACCGGACAACCTTCTTTTCAGCATCGTTGTTAACCTGCAAAACCACTTATATAGCAAGCGTGAGCACATAGGCTCAGCAAGTCTGACCCGTCTCTCCTAAACAAGAAACTCTACATGCACGACGGTTGCAATTGGGTCGGCTAGATTTGCATAAAGGACTCGCCTAAAGTAGATCCTTAACTTTCAGATTTTTAAGCCTCATTGTGCGGACCTTGAGCCGAAAAGCATCGCAACTCCACAATCAAACAAGAAACGCTTTGTTGCGATGCTCCTTGCACAAAGTGAAAGTAAAGTTTAATGAGCCTATCTCTAAATCAATCATGGTTGAAATACAAATTACATCACAGTCTTATCAAGTTCAAAAGATAACCAGTTTCAGTTCTTACTACGTCAAGACGCAGTGGGCAAGTATGCTCATATAACCGCGAGCGACGGTGATTCGAATCAGTACACGCCCGGACTACACGACACGTACACCCGTACTCCGAGTTGCCGGCAGCAACCTCGACTGACGTTGTACGCGGCCACCTTTCCCAAGATCTTCCACATTGGAAGCAGTCCAACTGCCCCGAGTACGCAAGCTCCCTCAAGGTACATACCTGCTGTGGTATGTTCTTAAGCGAGGTACCTCCTGCTACCCTGACGCCGAAAGCCTAAGGCAGTTGGAAAAGTTCCACTATGGATCTCCCAAGGTACATCGGTTTCCTGGGTCCCATATAGCCCGTATGCGCCTGGTACACAACTCAAACTTTTCCAACAGGGCCAAGCACGGACGGGCCTTAACCGACACAGGCAGGGCTATGCACGCACGGCCTGCAACCTGCTGCATCTAAACCTCCCTACCCGGTCTCCATTTCTTATGTGTGAACTTTCCTCATCTTTTCTAATTCGGACCCGTTCCGAGTAAACCAGCCCTAAACTCGCGAGTAGATTCCAACTACTCGACTTCTACCGAACCTTCCCTACTAACATTAGCGTAGCCAAATCCACTCGAGGAGTTGCTATTCTACCCGTTCTCTCTTAGGTATTTCTGGTCATGCAAGTGGGGTTTTCAATGTCATCTAGACGTAATGCAATCAACGATGCAAAGCTATGATCTCTACAAATGAAAATGCTTTATAAAACTGTTCAAATGCAAACCGGGGCTTGCCTGTTTTGCAGGTGACTAAGATTACAATCAGTTAGTGACGATCACTTGGAGCTTGATCACTTGTTTTCCTCCCTCCTTGATCTTCACCTCAAGTTCTTCTCACCTTCTTCACGTATATGCTATACGATATGATCATGCATATGTATTTAATTGAAAAGCTTTTGCTAATAAGATCTAATGACAGTTTTAAAACTGGAACTCTGTTTAAGAATTTAAAATGACACTGGTGCTAGTGGTTTGGGTTGGGTTTAAACACCATGATCAAGTGTTGAGTGCTTTTCCCACTTAAGTGTTCATCACCTTAAGAGATCACACATGATAGTGGTGATCCAGAGCTCTAATGGAGCTGATAATTTTCATGTGAGGTTTTTGTCACAAGAAAGTCCTCTGGACCAAAATTTAGCACTTTTCATGGAGTGGTTTATTCAGAATAATTCTCTAAGGGTTTAGTCAAAGATGAATTAATTCTGAGGTAACACCCATGTTCATGTCAAATTCAGTGAACCATAATTTCAATTATAGTTCATATAGTCTACATGAATTTTCCTAGGATTTTTGGAGCTAAGAATTTCCCAGAACTGAATTTACAAGTTTTGGAAATTCTCTGAAAATGTTTCTGTATTCATTTGAATACAGGAACTTACAATCTGAATTACCCTGATCAATTCAACTCCAAATGAGCTGAAACTTTTACAGGAGTCTAATAACACCCTAAAGAATATTCTGGCAAAATTTGAGGATTTTTGGATAAACCAAACTCCCTCTAAATTTCTTTTGCCAAAAAGTTTAAAGAATTTTCCAGAATTAAATAAAGACTTTCGTACAAATTGGGTTGCATATTTGGATAGAGTTTGTCAATCTGAATCTAACCCAATTTGAATCACTAAATTTGGAGGTTCCTAGCAAAAGTTATGCTCTTCTAAAGTTTGGGGAAAAATCTGGGATTTGAATAAATCCGGGAAAAGTTTAAACCTGACTGTGGGACCAGGGGCACGTGTCAGTTACCGGGAGCGCGCCACACGGGCTACAGAATTGTTTCCCGCGCTGTCACGGTTGATCCCGTGTCACAGAGTATCCGGTCCACTGTTTCCGTGCGACTGACGCGTGGGGCCGGTAGCACCTTCCTCTACCTACCGCCCCCGCGCTTCTGCGCCGCCGGGCTCGTCGGAGAAGCTCCGGAATCGGTCGTCCGGCCACCCCTGCCGCTGAAACACGCCGCCAGCCCCTAATTCCCCGCGAGGAACACGCTGATGGGGTTTGCTCGAGCTGGCAGGGCCCCTAAACTAGCCCGCGACGGCGCACCGGCTCGGATGAAGTCCGGCGACGTCGTCCCGTGGAGCTAGCCCGCCAAAAGCTTCCTAGAAAGGCTCTACAGCACCAGTGGAGGTTGGCCAAGCTCGGCATGGCCGCATAGGGGCTCGGGGACGGCTCTACCCTAGGGTTCACCGTGCACCCGCACCTTCCCACCATAGCCGCCTTCGGAAAGCTTGAAATTGCACCGTGCACAGGGTGTTTCATGCGAGGCTTTGTGAAGAAGAAAGGTTGCTACACCAGTCTAGTTTCTATGTGCGAAATTTGCAGAGCTCTCAATGAATATAACTCGAGAATTTCATGGATTCATACCCGCGGGTCAGTTTTCACCGGCCGGAGGAGATTTCCGAAATTTGTTGTCCAGAGGCGAAGACAAGCTCTGTGCTTCGGGTGGAAGCTGCGTGGAGCTCTTGCGCGCCCCAGGAACCGCTTGCTTGGTCGTGAAAGCCGCTCTGTGGAGCTGTCCACGGGAGCACGGTGTCGCCGTTGTGTGGTGGCCGCCGCGGGAACCCGCCGTTCTCAGTGCAGAGATCACGAACACACTTGGCGATTGCTCGAGGAGGTCGAGGGGACGATGGTGGTGTTGCTTGTCTGCTCAACCGAGGCTTCACACGCAAGTTATGACGGTAGCCGATCGAGCGGACAGCATATCGGCAGCTGCGGCTGTTTCTCGCGTGAGGAAAAGAAACAGAGCGGCGCTGTTCTTCGGGGATGAGCGAAGAGGAGCACGGCAGAGGTTATAAGACGCCCAGCAGCCCTCCAGCGCGACCGGAATTCAGCAGGAGGTGGAGGCGTTGGCTCGGTGCGGTGTCGCCGGTAAAGAGTCGGCTCTGCCGATTGCTTCTCGTGGGAGGAGAGCAAATGAAGACTGAAGACTGAAGATCTTTTGCAATTTCAGTGCTCCCAATGACATGTGGGTCCCACATGTCAGTCCTCCTTATCCCCTCTAAAATATCTCCCCAATTTGAATATTGATGGAATTCAATTGTGGGAATTCAAATCTGGTATGCATTTGGATAATTGGGCAAGTTTCATCCAAATTCAAATGAGTGTTTGAATTCTTTGTCATTTAAAGTCCATTTTTGGAAAATGGGTTGCAAATCATTTCCATAAATCATGAAACTTTGCACACCCCCTAATTTGGACCCAAGGAATTCAAATATGAAACCTGATTTTAAATTTTGCTGCTGCAAATGAGATTTGTAGCACAACAGTTTGGAAATTCCTAGTGTTGCTCTCATTTGAATTTTGAGTTTGAACAATTGTTCCAAATCTGAGTTTTGTTTTCTCACACCTATGGGAACTTCCCATCTTTGTTTCAGACCCCTCTTGGGTTCCAAGTTTTCAAATAAACATTTGAACTTGTGTGAAGAAAAACCCTCATGTGTGTCATCACATGTGGAAAAGTTTTAACAAGTCCCAAATTTCATACATATGAAATCAACTTTTGCAAATAAGTGTTTCTTTGTATTCATAATTTTAGGACCTTTACAAGACGCCGCTCTTCCTTGCCAAGGAAGAAGGCGAAAAGGATAACACGACATGGACCATACATGTCGTTGTTCCGGCAGGACCAAGTCCACCGGGTTGGGCACCGTTCACTATCACGGTGAAATGGAGACAACCCGGAGGACATGTGGCAAGTGGCAGCCCGCGACGCCATGTCGGGCTTCTGCCAACTGCACGTGAGAGATATGGAGGGCACTCCATATGCGCTTGTCCCAGTGAAAGACGAGCTAACCACGTGTGGTGGGAGCGGTACTTTGCAGCAACTGATCCAAGTTGCCCAAGGTACAATCTAGCGGGGGCAAATCTCAGCCTCCACATCTCACGGCAGGAAGGGATGTGATGGACAACCAAGCTGTCCATACAGCTCGACTTGCCATGGAGCTCAAGGAGAGCACCAGCCGCCGTGATCATTACGAGGGTGCCCACAATGCACTCCACAATGTACTTCTTCCAACCATACAATGACTGAACCAACAACATAATCAGTTGCACCGGTTGAAGAAGGTGGGGAAGAAAAGCCGTGTCGACATCATGACTTTGCAGCAGCAAGTCCAGACGCTGACCCAGCAGAACGAAGTCCTCACTCAAGAGCATGATGACGCGATTGAGGAGGGACAGAACTGGGAGATGGACTACAACCAGGCCATGGACGAGGTGCACACTTTGCAGGACCTCGTACCTCCGGTAGTGGGCCTAACGATGGTAGGTGCAGTACCCGTGGTTCTTGGCATTTCGGTGATACCGGAACCTGAACCCGAAGAGGAAGTCATGGACCCTGAGCCTCCAGCAGTACCAGCGGAGGAGGAAGACTCGCAGGAGGTCGACTTCTACTCCGACTAGAGAGTTTCCGTTGCCAAGTAGGGCAGCGAGAGTGGTTGTGTATATCAGATTTTGTAACAGCGACATGTCGTATAAAACAGTAGCGTGTGGAGATGTAGTGACGACATGAGCACGACTTCTCGGACGTTCAAAACTGGCTGTAATTTTGAACCGGGAATAATGTATCTTAAATAAAGTTTTTGTTTTGTCAATATATGTGAATGCTGTGTGACTTTTTTGATGTATTACTACAATACATACTATTTGTCAGAGACTTTTAAGTATCACATGTGCTGATCATCGCTGTGTTGAATTTCATAATGACTCGCACTCATGCCAACCCTGAGGTTAGGGGTTCTATTCAGGAGGGAGATGCCTCCTAACAGCCTCCCGAGACTTCCTCGAGACCGCAGCAGCAACCACAACCACCGCCAACGGTCACGTTGGCCGATATTGTTGCGGCTAGGGCGGGCTCGCACCAGCAGCACACTAAGTTGCTGCAGACTTTAATTGAGAATACGTCTCGTCCAGAGAGGCGTCAAGACCGGGAAGAACATCAACAGAGTTCTTACTCGGATTTTCTCGCAACACAAACCCCAGTATTCTCGCGGGCGGATGAGCCCATCGATGCGGACAACTGGCTCCGCACGATGGAAATGAAGTTCGGGCTGCTCCGTGTGAGTGAGCAGCAGAAGACACAGTTCACGGCCCAACAACTTATGGGGTATGCGAGCGCTTGGTGGGCCAATTTTTGTGCCTCCCAACCCACCGAGCGAGTTCTGACCTGGACGGAGTTCCAGACGGCCTTCAGGGCCTATCATATTCCGCCAGGTCTCATGAAGAGGAAGACGCAGGATTTTTTACACCTGCAGCAAGAACAACTGGAACGTGCTGGAATATGCCCGTGCATTCAACGATCTTGTCCTATATGCTTCGCATTACAATGATACGAATGAGAAGAGGCAGGATTTCTTTTACCAGGGGCTGGATCCACTCCTGAAGGACAAGCTGGCGATGTTCAATCGCGGCAGCCTCAATGAAATGATTGATGCTGCGATTGTGCAAGAAGACACCGGCAACGAGTTAGCTGTCGCGGAGAAAAAGCGCAGCATGCCGCAGAGGATCGGAGAGGGAGGTGGTCCTTCCCAAAAATATAGGATGGTGTATCACACACCATCGGGTCAACGCTGGCAGCCACAAAAGCCACCGATGCAATTTCGAAATCGACCGTATCCACAGCCGGCATTCTGATCGGCACTACCAGAACCTCCGCAGCAACAACAGCAGCAGCGGGCGATGCCGCGTGCGTTTGCACCTCAGCAGCGCATGCTACATGTGCGGTTGTACGGGGCACTTTTTAAAGGACTGCCCCAAGAAGCCCCAAAGCAGCAGAGCGGCACCACCATTCCTGGGAAGAAACGAGCCCTGAAACCCCAACAATGTACGGCAATCAAACCCCAAGCCCGACAATGTCCACCAACTCACCATTGAGGACGTCCCAGAGGGAGAACCCATCCTTGCGGGTATGTTCCAACTCCACAAACACCCCGCCATAGTTTTATTTGATTCGGGTGCCACGCATAATTCCATTAGCCAAGTTTATGTTGCTAAGCATAGTTTGCAAATAGTACCCACCAAAAGTCCTTACTTGATTTATTCACCGGGTGGGAGAATTTCAGCAAGCGTAATGATTCCAAAAGCACCATTATTCCTAGGGGAAGAGTATACCCTACGTCTCTCATAGTCTTAGAGGGGCAAAAGATTGACGTCATCCTAGGGATGTCGTGGCTAAACCGCCACGGTGTTGTTCTAGACGTTGCCCTTCGAGTCATGCATTTGCACCCAGAGATGCACGAGTCTCATTCATTATTTCTGGATAGTCCAGAAATAAAACTTCCAGCCATATACCAATCCACCACCATCAGTTTAGAAGATATTCCAGTAGTCCATGAGTTCCCCGACGTATTTCCAGATGATCTACCGGGTATGCCGCCCAACAGGGAGGTGGAGTTCAAGATTGAACTTGCACCGAGAACCATGCCAATATTTTGACGGCCGTACAAGATGGCACCGTTGGCGGAATTGAAAACACAATTGACAGACTTGCTGGACAAGGGTTTCATAAGGTCGAGCTCCCCGCCATGGGGCTGTTCGGTATTATTTGTCAAGAAGAAAGATGAGACGTTGCGGCTTTGTGTGGACTATCGTCCACTAAACACTGTTACGATCAAGAACAAGTACCCATTGCCCCGCATGGACATGTTATTTGATCAATTAGTCGAGGCAAAGATCTCTTCAAAGATGGATTTAAGATCAGGGTACCACCAGATTAACATTAGGGCTGAGGACAAACCGAAGACGGCTTTCTCGACGAGGTATGGGCTCTATGAGTACCTGGTCATGTCCTTCGGCCTCACCAACGCTCCAACTCATTTCATGTACTTGATGAACTCGGTATTCATGCCGGAGCTGGACAAGATTGTTGTGGTCTTCATCAACAACATATTGGTGTATTCCAAGTCAGGGAAAGAACACGCAAATCACCTGTGTATAGTCTTGCAGCGGCTGCGAGACCACAAGCTGTACGCTAAATTCAACAAGTGCGAATTCTGGATATCGCAAGTACCCTTCCTCGGGCATATTATTTCAGCAGAGGGCATCACTGTAGACCCGAGCAAGATTGTACAAGTGCTGAATTAGAGATCCCCGAGGTCTGTCCACGAGGTGCAGAGTTTCCTCGGACTCGCGGGATATTATTGGAGGTTAACTTCTTGAAGATTGCAAAGCCAATGACCGGACTGCTGTGGAAGGCTACCAAGTATATTTGGAGTCCAGCATGTGAATCGGCATTCAAGGCTTTAGTGAAGCACTTAACATCAGCACCGGTTCTGGCGCAGCCGGATACAACAAAACCGTTTGATGTGTATTGCGATGCATCCGGCATTGGGCTCGGATGTGTGCTGATGCAATATAAAAGAGTGGTCGCATATGGATCACGGCAGCTCCTGAATCATGAGAAAATTATCCAAGTCATGACTTAGAACTCTCTGCCGTGGTACTCGCACTCAAGATGTGGAGGCATTACCTACTCGGTAACCTCGTACATCTATATACCGACCACAAAAGCCTCAAATACATATTCACTCAGAAGGAGTTGAACATGATGCAACGAAGATGGTTAGAGTTGATAAAGGATTACGAAGTAGAGGTCTATTATCATCCCGGGAAGGCAAACATAGTGGCGGATGCGCTGAGTCGCAAGTCATTGTAAAAGTTCCAAAAACATGTAAATGGAAAACTTGTGCTGTGAATAAAGCTGAGTTTAAAGTCAAGAAAATTGGACTTGCAAAAAACTTTTCTAAACATGTGAAGATGGTCATGAGCAAGCACATGAAATCAAGTCCACTTTTAATTCAAATGATCATGTGAATGTAAAGGTGGTCATTTTAAATGAAGGATGCAAACTGTGGTTGTAAACCTCCCCTTTGCAGCCACCAAATTAAAAGTTTGAATCCCTAGTTGAATTCTTCAGGTCCAAATTATGATGAAAGCAAATTTTAAGCAAATTTGGAGGTACTTTGATATGTATATCAAAGATACTTGTGAATTTCATTGAAATTTGATTCCAAATGGTTTTCAAATTTGAGCTCCACATGATTGAAGTTTGCAATGTGCCAAAAATTGGAGATATTTGAGAGAGGGAGTGAGTGGGGCCCGATTGTCATTGAGAGGGGGGAGACTTACTGCCTAAGTCTTTGCCTCTGTTCAGACACGAGCTCGGAGCAAACAACCACAAGGCGCCACCGAGGGCTGCTGCCGACGCCACCTCCAGCTCCCGGATTCACGCTGGCGACCAGCTTGCGAGCTTCAGCGGGATCTTTTGCCCCCAACCGACCCCCACTCGGGCTCTGTTCATTCTCTCGCACGGCAAAAGAACCGAACGGCGCCGCTGCCTCGGTCTTGATCGGAAGCCGAGGGAACTCGAGCGGGCAGAGGCCGGCTAAGCCGATAAACCGCACTGTGAACTCCTCCTCCACCTCCTAAGCACAAAATCCAGTGCGTTTCCGCCTTCCCAACCCGAGATTAGCTCGTTGCCACGGCGACCTAACTTCACAGCGAATTGGGGTGCTCGTGGACAGCCCACACCGGGTACTTTCACGCCCAAGCAAGGATACCCCCAGACGCGCTGTTGAACCGTGCTGCTGACCTCCAAATCACAAGCAAAGCCGTGGACTACCGAGTGAGAATTCGGGAAAACTTTGTCGGCGGCCACAAAACGACGTTCCGGTATGAAATCTCAAAATTCCCGCTCAATTCTAGTCTTTAGTTCACTAAACTGTGCACGGATGAGCTAGGCTCGCTGGCGATCCAATCCCCTTCACAACCCTAGCTTGAAACCCCGTGTTAGCAGCGAATTTCAAGTTTTTCCCTCGGCGGTCATGGCGGGAACGATCGGGCGCCCGGTGAAACCCTAGTAAACGCCGTTTCCGAGCTACTTTGGGGCCATGTCGAGCTTCCTTAGGCGTCACTGATGCTATAGAGCCGATCACTCGGGGTTTTCGTGGGCTGAAGTGATGGCTCATCGGCGCTGAAGCTTCACCAAGGTCTGTGCACGCCGCCGACCTAGTTCCGAGCGTCGATAGCTTGCGCCGACCCCCTAGATGAGTTGCCCGTCCCAGAAAACCCCCGGACGGTGAGTAGCAGGCCGTGAGGTGGCCGGGAAATCGGGTCCGGCAATGTCACCGCCGCGGCGGCGAGGGGGGCGAGGCGCGCGGGAAAAAGGGGGCGGGAGGAAGAAGAAGCTTCCGGCCCCACCCGTCAGTGACCGCTAGCAGTAGACTGGGATTTGCTGTGGCCATTTGATCGTTTGTGGCTACAGCCAATTTATTGTGGACCGCGGTGTGGCTGCACCGAGGAGCTGACACGTCACACAGGACCCACGGTCAGAGTTTGAACATTTTCCGTTTTATTTGAATTCCCAAATTCGGTTAAAACTTTAGAACCCCATAACTTGTGCTAGGAAGCTCCAAAATTAGTGATTCAAATTGGGTTCGATTCAGGATGAAAAACTCTATCCAAATATGCAACCCAATTTGTACTAAAATTAATAGAAAATTCTTTAATCTTTTCAGAAAAAGAATTTTAGAGGGAGTTTGGTTCATCCAAAAATCCTCAAATTTTGCTAGAATATTATTTAGAATGTTAGGAAACTCCTGTAAAAGTTTCAGCTCAATTGGAGTTGATTTAGTTAGGTTAATTCTGACTTTAAGCTTCTGTATTCAAATGAATACAGAAACAATTTCAGAGAATTTCCAAAACTTGGAAATTCAGTTCTAGGGAATTCTTAGCTCCAAAATTACTAGGAAAATTCAGGCATACTCCCTGAGCTATGTTTGAAATTGTAGTTCTCTTTAATTTGCATGAAAGTGCAAATTTATTCAGAATTAATTCCTTTTTGCCTAAATGCTTAGGGAATTGTTCTGGGTGATCTACTCATTGAAATTTTCTGAATTTTGGTCCAGATGACTTTCTTGTGACAAGGAACCCACATGAAAATTTTTAGCTCCATTGGAGCCATGGATCAATACTGTCTGTTCAACTTCATTAGGTGATCAACACCCCAAGTGATGAACCCCACTTATCACTTGATCATAGTACTTTAAACCAAACCCAAACCACTAGCACCAGTGTCATTTTAAATTCTTAAACAGCATTCTAGTTTTAAACTTGTCTTTAGAACTTGTTAGCAAAAGTTTTACAATTAAACATATATGCATATTCATAACGTGTAGTGGTTAAACGTGGAAAAGTGAAGAAGTGAAGTTTGGATCAAGAAGCAAGAAGGGCAGTGGTGAAGCTTCAAGTCATCAGCAACTAACTTCATACTTATCTGACTTTAGTCACCTGCAAAACCAAGGCAAGCTCCGGTTTGCATTTAAGTTGTTTTATAAAGTTTTTCCTTTGTTCACTACTATGGGTCGAAGTTTGTATGTGCATTAGGTCAAGGATGTTTTATACTCCACTTGCATAACCAAAAATGAAACCTGAGGTCAAGGGTAGAAAGGTATCATCGCTGTAGAATAAGGCCATGCTAAATAGGCTAGGACATCCGGTAGAAGACGAGTAGTTGGAATCTACTCGCGAGCTATAGTTCAGGATTACATAAGTGTGGTTGGAAAAGAGGCAAACTAAAGTTTACATTTTTAAAGTTGAGACCGGGCAGGAGGGTAGGTAGCGACAAGATGAGGTCTTGGTCGCGTAGCTCTGCCTGTGTCGGTTAAGGACCGATGAGTGTGCCGCATCCAGGAGCAAGTATTGAGTTGTGTACCGGATGCTTACTGCTATATGGGACCTAGGAAACCGATGTACCTGGTTAACTGGATTGTAGAGGCATACCACATCATCTCGTTAGACCTATGAGCCCAAGATGGCACGACCGGTTCTACAGTCGAGTGTCCTGCGAAAGGTTGCCACAAACGACGTAATGAAGGACGCCAGATTTGGGTCTTCATAGGCGGGCGCATGTGTTGAGCTATCCGGGCAGTGTTTGATTCGAATCACCGTCCCTCGCGGTTATTGAGTACCGCTTGCTCCCATGTTGTGACGTAGTAATCAACTTGTGTGGAAACAGTTTGCAAAGTTTTAATTGCTGCTATGATTATTGTAAATTGCACGAAAACCCTGTTTGAAGTAGAGATAGAGCAAACTAAAGTTATTTTCCACCTTGGGACAAGTAACATTGGAATGAAGTGTTTCTTATTTGATTGTGGAGTTCCAATGTTGCTGGGCGCAAGGTCACTACTATTATGGCTAAAATCTGAAAGTTAAGGATGAACTCGTAGGCGAGTCCTTTTTGCAACTTATATGTTTAGGTCTTAAGTTACTTTCATGTAGAGTTGCATGCTTTAGGATAGACGGTTAAGTCTTGCTGAGCCTTTGTGATCACTCTTGCTATATGAGTGGTTTTACAGGTTAATACGATGCTCATAAAGAAGGTTGTCCAGTGAGAATCAGAAACGTCTGAGTCGGGTAACACATGGAGGACCTAGCCGCTGCCATGTCTTCGTGTTGCTAGCGAGAGGAGTCCGCTGGCTGGACCTCTACTCGAGTGCTTCTTAGATATTCGACGTGATCTGTTTATAGACTTCCGCTGTAGCTAATTTATGTAAATTATTTACAAAGAACAATTGTAAGCTTCCGCTTTGATTTATGTATTACAGTTTTCCTTATATGTGTGCTGTTGGGTGCCGCATAACACGGCACCACCCAATGCGATTCCCGGGTGAGCGACACGGCCCTGTGATCAGGACCGGGCCCCCACAGCGTGGTATCAGGGCCGCATTGGTAATAGCGCACGGAATAAGGATCGTATTACGACAAAAACTTAGGATACGGTGAGGAAACGGTATTTGGCCCACATAAGGACTATAGTAGTATAGTTACTCAAAGTGGCATGACTAACATATGTGTTATAATTCTGAATTTTGATTATGTAACGACGCACCTACGTTCAGGTAAGAATGGTAAGGAATGCCACCGAAAGAGGTTCAATTTTGGTTAGCTCCCCTGACGAGGAAAGTGGTTCAGGGCTAGGTCTCACAGCTTGGTGTGGGACGTTAATATGAAACTCTTGAACTCTTCATGTTCCTGAGTTCCTATGAAATGCTGATCCCTAGAGTGCTTTAGGCAAGTAAGTGGAGACCCCATCGTGTGGTCAGTAACGCGATAGTGTGTTCTTCTGGAAATAGCCTAGGAGGACATACGCAACGCTTGCCATTGGCGTGCCCTGCAGGGCAGTAGGTGGTATTCGTTGGGTTGATAACATTCCCAACCGTGACGACCCATTCATGATATACTCAGGTTCCCCGTCGTGTTGTGTAAAAACATGATCACGTACCTTGATACATGGCTAAACTCAAGGACGGCTGTATGGCAATGATACGGGCGTTTGTATTTACTTTCAAATATGGAACTGCCTGAAATGAAAACAACCTTGAGCGCACCACTATTGAGTGTTCTTCTGCAGGTACTAACCACGTACGTATCCCGTGTAGTACACATGTTCGAGAGACCGTCTTAGTGCCACTGATAATACGTATATGACAGTATAATCCGGTTAGGATTTTCTTATGGTGAGGTGACGTAGTACCGACATGACTCTTACGGTGCATCGACACCGTACTAAACATATAATCCTCTTCCCTATGAAGAAATGATTCATGAACTAACTTTCAACTAAAAAATGGAAGTTTGAAACAAATATTAGTTACTGAACTCTTATTTTGAGCTAAGATTCAAATGAGAGCATGACTAGGCTTCAAAGATTTCAAAAATAGAGTGCTCTGTTTCTGGCAGGAAATCTTGCTGGACTTTGACAGAGCATAAATCTGAGTTGATATAACCAATTAAGGTGTATGATATAGTTATGGAAAGATTTTCAAGTTCTATACAACTTATTTTTAGACCTCCAGAGCAAAATCACAAGTTAAGTTGGTGAAAAGTCCAGTTGAAGGCAAACTGTTCAGAACCAGGACAGCAGCAAAAACCTCTCTGAACCTTTCTGTTTTTAAGACATAACTTCCTGTAAGAAAATCCTTAAGGATCCTATGATACACCGTTGGAAATTTTATGAAATTTGCAACATTGTTGTAGTTCATAGTTTGCTCATATTCCTATTGTATTTTCATATACAACTGTGATAAAGTAGCCACATACAAAGGAGATGCTGGCAAATTTTATCCAGGAATTATGTCAACTTTGAGCAATCATAACTTTTGATCCAGAAATGATCTAGAGGCATATAAGTACTCGTTGGAAAGATACTGAAGTTTACTAAACCTTTGTGGACTCAAGACATGAATCTGTATCTAACTTGAGTAAAGTTTGGAGTTTGTTTGAACGGGCCAGGGTAGTCCAGCTGTTTAGTTTAGCGTACTTAAGATTTGTGTAAAACATGAATGTGGTTATGCTTTCATAAAGTCCATGACATGTTCATGTTTTACTTATCTTTACTTACTACTGAGATAGAATTTTGATTAACTCAAAATTTTGTTTCGTGCAGTATGGTACGCACACATTCTCAAATGAAGATTGGAGGTTCAAGTCGAGGTGGGAATGACTCAACTTCATCACAAGAGCCATCGCCAACCGGATTGGCTGAAATTATGGCAAAGATGAATGAAACTCTCCAAACTCTAGTTCAGCAGGGAATAAATAGAGAAGCTCAACATCACATGCCAACCCCGAGCACTTATTTGGATTTCTTGGCGACACAACCGCCGGTATTCTCCGAAGCGGCTGACCATTGTGAAGCAAATCACTGGATACGTGTCATTGAGTCCAAGTTTGGGTTGATTCAATGTGATGAATTTCAGAAGACTCTATTTGCCGCTCAGAAGCTTCACGGCTTTGCTGGAGCATGGTGGGTAGAATACCTTGCTATCCAACCAGCATGGCATCGTGTTACATGGGCGGAGTTCCAGGAGGCATTTCATGCTCGCTTCGTTCCTGCGGGCATAATGCACACCAGTCTGGATGAATTCTGGAATCTAAAGAAAGGTGAAATGAGTGTTATTGAGTATGCAAAGGAATTCAATCGCTTAGCTCAATATATCCCTGATTATGTGAAATCCACCATCCATGAGGGGTTATCATTTTTACCGAGGGCTGACTGCTAGGCTGCGATGTGAGTTGGCTCAAGTTAGCCAAGAAAATTTTGATCAGTTTGTTAGCTGTGCTATCACTCAGGAATATTATTCCAATCTCTACTTTAAAGAAAAGAGGGAGAGGGACTCATCACAGGAGGAATGCAATTATCTGCCTCAGAAGTATCGGTGGGTAATCCGTTCACCTTCCGGTCGAGAGGTTCCACAAGAAGTATAGTCATTCTTGGAGTATGACGACTCGTATACTCCACAGAGGTTTTATTCACCTCCACCGCAGCAGCAACTTATTTCTCATGCACCTCAGTATCAACAAAGTGCACCATAATGTTCTTTCCCTCAAGATGTTGAAGATGATTCCGGTGATTTCTCAGCTGAACCGAGTGGTGTCCCACTTCATATTGACAAGAAACTCAACGTCAATGAAGCAACTGAACCGAGCAGCAACATTATGTCTGCGGGTCCAGTTCCAAAGAGTGATCTTGGACAGCAAAGAAAAGCCATGTCCAAAGTGGGAACAGTTAATTATGTGTCAGTCGATGATCTGCCCAAAGGAGGTCCAGTTCTTGCAGGCAGGTTCACATTAAATGACAAGCCGGTTGTCATTCTATTCGACTCTGGTGCAACACATAATTTCATTAGCAAGGCGACGGTGATCCAGGATCAGATCTCCACAACTATCACAAAAGGTTCTTACCTTATTTATTCGCCACGTGGAGACATATCGACTAATGAAGTCGTTTCTCGAGCACCACTTTGTTTGGGTGGAAAAATTTATCCTACCACCCTCATTATTCTCGAAGACCAAGGAATCAATGCCATATTGGGAATATCATGGTTGACCTTCCATAAGGCTGTTCTGGACATCGAGAACAGGAGTGTTCATTTGGACTCTCCACTTCACGGGCGTCAAACATTATATCCAGGCAAAGCGGTTTCCAAAGACCCGGAAGTATGTAATGCCGAGGCTTGCAAGTTAGAATACATTCCGGTAGTCCGTTAATATCCGGACGTGTTTCCCGAAGATCTTCCAGGCTACTAACCTGAACGCGAGGTGGAATTCAAAATAGAGTTGATGCCGGGAACCAAGCCGATCTCTCGGAGACCATACATAATGGCTCCGAAAGAATTAGCTGAACTGAAGGAGCAACTCAAAGATCTGATGGACAAGGGGTTCATTCATTCAAGTTCATCACCATGGGGTTGCTCGGCTTTATTTGTGAAGAAGAAGGATGAGACGCTGAGGCTATGCATCGATTATCATCCTTTAAATGCTGTGACAATAAAGAACAAGTATCCACTACCAAGAATTGATATTCTCTTCGATCAGCTAGTGGGTGCTAAAGTCTTCTCCAAGATGAACTTAAGGTCGGGATATCATCAAATCAAGATTCGAGCGGAAGATATCCCGAAGACAGCATTCTCGACAAGATATGGGCTCTA
The DNA here is from genome assembly GCA_030760725.1 of Neostapfia colusana. NCBI lineage: Eukaryota > Viridiplantae > Streptophyta > Magnoliopsida > Poales > Poaceae > Neostapfia > Neostapfia colusana. Next base: position 62,547,263 of record JASWHV010000015.1, read on the forward strand.
TGAGTATCTTGTCATGTTTTTTGGGTTGACCAATGCTCCGGCTCACTTTATGTATCTTATGAACTCGGTGTTCATGCCGGAGCTAGATCAGTTCGTCGTGGTATTCATCGATGACATCTTGGTCTATTCCAAATCAGAAGAGGAACACGCTAATCATTTGCATATTGTGCTCCAACGCTTGACAGATCACAAGCTCTATGCAAAGTTTAGTAAATGTGAATTCTGGATCAACCAAGTGCCTTTCTTGGACATATTATTTCAGCGGAAGGCATTGCTGTTGATCCAAGCAAGATTGAACAAGTGCTGAAATGGAAGTCTCCAACATCAGTCCATGAAGTTCGTAGCTTCCTAGGTTTGGCGGGATATTATCGGAGGTTCATCTCGGGCTTCGCAAAAATCTCCAAAACCTATGACGGAGCTACTAAAAAAAGGCATCAAATATGATTGGAGCAAGCCATGTGAGGAAGCTTTTCAAGCGTTGGTGAAACACCTCACAACAGCCCCGGTTTTAGCTCAACCGGATACGACCAATGTAAGGGCCTAAATTTTTGGCACATACTCAAAGTGTTTCATCACACCCCACACACACTCCATTTGAAGAAAGTTGATGAACACATTTGAAGATCAGGTAACCACCGTCAACATGATCATTAGAGAACAAACTCACACAATGCAAAAGTGGCATTTCCCACATGCATCATTTAGGGGCTGGGCATATGAAAAACTCTTACACCTTGCTAGGAATGTCCATGCCAAGTTTCACCCAAATTTAAAACCTTTTTGAGGTCCTTTTGGGTATAGCTAGAAATAGGGTGGTTTGAACTCAAATTCAAATTAAAACTGTTTTTATCCCATGAATTCAAAAGTGGGAGGCATATTCTTACTCAGCACATTTTTGTGAGCTCACACACCAATTTTCACTCCATTTGGAGTTGATCTTGTCATGAGCTAAGTTTAGCAAACTCGAACTTTATTTGAATTTCAAACTGAATATGTTCTGAAATCTGGTCAAACCAAACCCAATTTGAATTCTAACCAATTCAAATGGCTCAGGGGTAGATAAATCAAATCACCATGGGTATAAGAGGGATTAGTGTTTACAACAGTAAGAGGGAGTTAAGTTCAGAGGTTAAAAGGGAGATGGGACCCACATGTCAGCCACTGGAGAGAATTCAACAGACTGAAGACTGATCTCGGTTTCTTGCGCCCGACCGAGCTGCCGCCACGGCAAGGAAACGGTGAGGACAGCAGATTCTTGCCGCCCTCGGCCGCTGAACCGCCTCTCGGGGCCTTTGTCTACGCGCCCGAGCTGTCTCCAGTGCTCCTCACCGTTGTCCCGACGCATTCTCGCCCAGCAAACCAAAAGCCCTGGCCGCTCGGTGGAATCCTCGGTCCCTCGTCGCCCGGCCGATCCTGTGGCTTCCACGGCGAGCTGAGACCAGCACCGGGTGCGCCAAGTATTCCTTGACGCCCTCGCGCCGGTTCCAGACCCGGAGCAGTCCTTCCCGAGCTCCACCGCGACGTTCTTTCATTTCCTGGTTCAGCTCGAACCGCCATCGCGGGAACGATCCGTCCGGCCACCACAGCCTGCCGTTCGCCGAGCTGTGAACAGCAAAAAGGTTCGCCTTCAGACCCTCTTTCATTATCGCAAGCTCCGGCGGCATGACATAGACTGCTCACGACAGAATTTCATGATTTCGCGATGGTGTGCAAAAAGAAAGCCCGGACCGATTCGCAAAATCCGTAGTCCACACCGAACCACTCATCCTCTCACGGGGGGGAAGCACTTCCAGAGAAAATGGAAAATGTTCAGAAACATTTTCAGAATTTCTCTGAAATTGTTTAGCTCATATCCTTAGCTAGGAACATTCAAATTAAGTGAGACCAACTCCATTAGAACCCTCTGAAAATCTAGTTTTCAGGAAGTCATGGATTGCTCCATTAAAATCCCTAGAACACCCTAAGAGCTCTAATTAAGGTCAAGTACATAATTATTTGTGGAGGGCTCACATGAGCTTTGCTGCAAATAAAACTTGGCCAAGTCTCTGCTTAGGTTGTAACCAAACCACAGTAAAAATTTCAGAGTGATTGGGTCTGTCTAGTGGGACTTATAGTCTTCACAAGTTTAAATTTAAATCAAATGTATTTAAATTGATACATATACTTGTTATCTCATGTAGTCGCTAAGGTTGAGGAGGAACCCGAAGTCTTAGACTTCGTTACTACGGAAGAGCAGCTAGCCTACGACCAAGAGCAGCAAGACAAGCTCCGGTTTGCATTAACCTTTTTACAAATTTTTATTGTTTTGAGAACTCACTTTAAGTACCATTACTTCTTGCATTAGAGTCTTGTTTGAAAACCCAAATGCATAGCCAAGAAAACCATGGGTTGGGATTAGGGTTGAAAACCCTGTTAGCTACTGCAATGCTAAGATAGTGTAGGATTTGGTACAAGTCGAGTAGTTGGAACTACTCACGAGGATATGCTAGAGGCACTCGACTCGGGTAGAAATAGCACATGATACACATAGCAAGAAAATTGAGACCGAGCGGAGAGTAAGGGCAGCAGGACTTTGGGGCCTGTGTGCTATAGCTCCGCTTGTGTCGATTGAGGACCGAGCCGTGTGCAGGCCTGTTAAACAAGCTAGAACAGTACCGAAGACCTACCGGGTATATGGGAACCGGGAAACCGATGTAACTCGGGTAGCTGGGTACTGAGGCATTGCATGTCGTTCAGAGGGTAGGTTGAGAGCTCGAGATGTAAATAGCCTGGCGGCACTGAGATGTGCGTGCAGAGACCTCTTGCTCGGGACGATAGGACCGGTTCAATATTTGGCTAACGGGTGAAAGGCGGTTGCGTACGATGTCCGTGATGGTTGCTGTAGGCAACATCGAGTACGGGCGTACGTGACGGGTTATTCGGGTAACCCTGCAGGAGTAAATCGATTATAATCGCTGTCCCTCGCAGTCAGTGAGTACCACTTGTTTACTGTACCGTGACGTAGAAAGAACAGGCTAGTTACATGTTAAAATGTTTCTGATTGAAAGATGGACTTGATTGTTAATGTTTTGCCATAGTTTAGAGCTAATTAAAGTTCCTTTCAACTTTGGGCAAAGTACATGAGAGAAATGCGTTTCTTGTTTGATTGCGGCTCTCTCATGTGCCTAGTGTAAGGTTCTCCACAACCTGCTGCTAAAACTTGAAAGTAAGGTTCCACTAATTAGGCGAGTCCTTGCAACTTATTTTACCTCATGTAACCTATAACCTTCCATGTAGAAGTTTCATGTTTAGGAGAGATGGGTCAGTCTTGCTGAGCCTTTGTGTTCACTGCTTGTGTTTGAAGCTTTTGCAGGGTTTTATGAGGAAGGAACTCCTGAAGAGGAGACGGAACCCCAGGAGGGGAACCCCGTCGAGTGGGAGTCGTGCACATCGCCATGTTAGTGTGGGTGCGTGCTAGCGGGGACACGTTCATGGGCTGAACGTGAACTTGATGCGTAGTCTATGCCCGTGAGTGTAGACTGGACATATTTTGTTGTAAAAATGTTCATACACTGGTTTATGTAATAAAACTTTGCTTCCGCTTTGTACCTTTGGTGTGTGTTATCCGGTGCTGTGCAACGCAGCACCCCTCAGCGTGATCCTGGCTCGACTAGACCGTGGGGTCGTGTCAGCGTTGGTATCAGAGCTCGCTTGAGGTTTAATGCACTACAAGGGTCATCTTTTTAAAAAATCCAATGAGGAACGAGTTAGTAGCCCATATAAGTATGTTATTAGTGTATGGAAAGTGGCATACTAACCTATTTGCTTATGTCGGAAAATCGTGCATCTCAGGACGCTTGATGTCTTGGGGGGTGTACGTAAGCGCTGTCCACTAGTGCGCACAAGCTGAAGGGTGGAGCCCCACGGGTGGCAGGTAACCCGACCCGCTTTAGTATCCTCTACGACTCTTCATGTCGTTTGAGGTATTCGAGCAACGTCTGTCCCTGGCGTGCGTGGTGCAATTTGGGAGACCCCGTCACGTGGTCAGTAACATGAACACGTAGTTCAAGGCGTGTTTGGCTTGAGAACATCCGGGCGAGTGATGACGGCCGGGTGTACGAACTGTATGGATACCGGGCTCAGTGTGCAGCCGAGTCTGATGATTGTGTGAGTTATCTGCATATAGTCTAACCATAAAATGGTAGACGTGTAGCATCCGTGTGCGAGAGACGCTTAGTGCCACTGAAATAACGAAGCCGGCTAAGTCCGGTATAGGTTTTTCTTTGTGAGGACGTAGTACCGACATGATCTGGTGACGCATCAACGTCACACTCCACTAAATGAACAACTGCATTGTAAAACTTGAACGTTTCAGTCCGGAGCACTAAAACTTTGATGTAACTCCTTCCCTTAATCAGGATATTCAAAGTTAACAAGTTTTCAACTTATAGGCTGCTAAGGACAGAGTACCCTGTTTTCAGCTGAATTAAGGCTGAAGTTAGTCAGAGGTTAGAGAGTGAGTTATTTCGAGGTTGGGGTCATATGATACATTTTTGGAAAGATTTGGAAGAACTTTATAACTTTTCTGTTGAGGTCCAGAGGTGTTTCATCCCTTAACCAATCGAAACATGCAGTAGAGTGGAAACTGTCCAGAAAATAGCGCAGAGCAAAAACTCTCTGTAACTCTCTGTAAATTGAGCATAACTTCATGCATAAAAATCCAAAATTAGAAAATGAGGTAGTTCTGAAACGTTCATGAGATGAGTTACAACTTTGTAACAGAAAGTTTTGTCATATTGGGGGCAGAATTAACTGGAATTCTTGGATCAAATTAGTACCTAAAGCAGGGAGGTGCTGTCCAATCTTCTCCAGAAATTCTGTTAACTTTGACATTTCATAACTTTTGAACCAGGACAGATCTTAGGCCAAGAAAATACTTTCTGGAAAGCTATTGAAGTTAGCTTTATCTTTTATGTTGAGCTCCAGAATTGGTTTTGCCTTCAGCATGGCCTAAATCAGGTTGAAATGGAAACTGGTCAGGGCTGTCATGTTGGACAGCAGATCAGCAGTCAAATTTGTTTAAATTTGAACTGTGTTTCCAAGTTTTATGATTTCAATGACATGTCTTATGTTATAACTCAATGGTTTACTGATTCAAATAAATATTTTACATTTTCCAAATATGTTTTTACAGATGACAGCGGATAAACAGTTGGAGAACGGGTGGGTGGTGTCCCACTGTTCTCACCACAGCGGCTATCCGGAAACGTTGAGGCGAATGCTTCAATATTTTGGGTACAGCAAGATGCCACAGTACTTCGCTAAGGAAGAAGGCGAGGAGGGGAACAAGACGTGGACGATCCATGTCGAAGTTCCTGCAGGACCTACGCCACCTTGTTGGGCGCCGTTCACCGTTACGGTGAGAGGTAGACAACCGGAGGGGATGTGGCAAGTGGCAGCCCGCGACACCATGTCGCGTTTCTGCCAACTACACGTGAGAGCTATGGAGGGCACTCCATACACGCTCGTTCCGGTGGAGGGACGGGCTAATCACGTGTGGGAAGGGAGGTATATGGAGGCAACCAATCCGGGTTGTCCAAGGTACAATCCTGCAGAGGCAAACCTTAGTCTCCAATTAAGGGCAGGAAAAGCCGTGATGGACAGCCAAGCTGTTCATACGGATTGTCTTGCTGCGAAGCTCAAGGAGAGCACCAGCCGTGGAGACCATTTCGAGAGTGCTCACAGCGCACTCCGCAATGTGCTCCTTCCGACGATTAAGCGACTGAACGAACAACATAATCAGTTGCATCGTCTGAAGAAGGCGAAGAGGAAGAGCCGTGTCGACATCACGGCTTTGCAAGAACAGGTGCAGGCTCTGACCCAGCAGAACGAGGTCCTTACTCAAGAGCGGGACGATGCTATTGAGGAGGGACAAGGCTGGGAAGAGGACTACAACCAGGCCATGGACGAGGTGCACGCGTTGCAGGACCTCGTACCTCCGGTGATGGGCATACCGGTGGTAGGTGCCATACCCGTGGTCTTGGGTCTACCGGCAATGGGAGAACCCGAGATGGGAGAGGAGGTTGTAAACCCAGAGCCACCAGCAGAGGTACCGGAGGAAGATGACCCACAGGAGGTCGAGTTCTACTCCGAGTAGGGGGTTACTGTTGCCAAGTAGGGCAGCAAGGGTGATGCAACCCAAACTTTTGTAATCGGTGACATGGCATGTAGACAGTAGCGTATGTATAGGTAGTGATGACATGAGCACGACTTCTCGGAGACCCGAGAATAATGTATCTTGTATAAAGTTTATGCTTTATCAATATGTGTGGATGTTGTGCAAATTATTCATGCGTCACTTCAAATACCTACTGTTTCATATGGAATTTTTATATATGACATGTGCTGATCGCTGCTGTTTTGAATTTCAGAATGACTCGTACCCGTGCCAACCCGGAAGTTGGGGGTTCCAGTCAAGGGGGAGAAACCTCCCAACAGCCTCCCGAGAACTCCTTGGGACAGCAACAGCAGCAACAGCAACAACAAACACCGCCACCGCCACCGCCAACGGTTACATTGGCCGACATCGTTGCGGCAATGGCGGGTTCTCATCAGCAGCACACAGAGTTGCTGCAGACCCTTATTGCAAATACGTCTCGACCAGAGAGGCGTCATGATCGTGAGGAGCGTCAACAGAGCTCCTACTCCGACTTTCTAGCGACTCATCCCCCGGTATTCTCAAGGGCGGATGAACCCCTCGATGCGGACAACTAGGGATGAAAACGGACGGATATGGACGGATGAAATGCTTTTCCATATCCATATCCATATTAAAAATTTCGGAAACGGATCGGATCGGATATTATCGGAAACGGATATGATATCGGATATGTCGGATGTATCGGAAACGGATTCATCGGATCGGAAAAATATGGATATCGGACGGAATTCGGATATTTGTTTCGGAAAAACAATTCACAAGTAACATATAATTTATAGTTCATACATCTAATACAAAGTACATCCACTGATCCACATTAAATTCATATATGGTTCGTACATGAAACTTGAAACAAATAGTTCATACATAATACTTAATACATAAATGATTCATACATAGACATAGTGCATATTTTCCAATCTTCATCACCGCTAGATGAAAAAATCAGCAACATCATTCATCTCATCGGGATCACTTTCTATGTTCTCGTCCTATGAAATAATAAAGCAATAAGTGAAATAATGTTAGGTAAAATGATTCTACTAATTTTATTTATAATAAACAAACCTGAATTTCATTAATACTCATCGTCTCCACAAAATCATCACCAATAGTAAGTATACTTTTACGATCTGAAATATATGAAAATGACATAATCAAGTCTAAACCCTCAAAAAATAAGAAACATTAAGCTAAAACATAAACAAACTTCTCACCTTTTCTTGCTGCAGCAATCCAACTCTTGGTGCAAATCAAAGCTTGTACAATTTCAGGATCAAGTCGATTACGGTGTGGATCAATCACACGTCCACCAGCACTAAAAGCCGATTCTGAAGCAACTGTTGACACTTGTATAGCTAACACATCTCGAGCCATTTGAGAAAGAATCGGATATTCATTTTCTTGATGCTTCCAACATGATAAAATATCAAATGCAGAAGATCCACTATGCTTATATAGTGGTGCAGCCATATATTTTTCTAGATCATTTGAGCATTCTTCAGCTTGAACATATGACTCATTTAGAAACTGTTCTAACTCTTGAGCTTCAGCATCCATAAAGGAGTCGGATATTATACTTTTGTTAGTATCTAGTGTCTTTGAAGGAGGTGTTTGTGCAACATAAAACTGATACATGTGTCTCATTATAGTAACAAATTCCTCAATCATAGAATGATATGACAAATCACCATAGAACTTTCTTGTGTAGAACTCTATTACTTTTCTCTTGTACCTTAGAAAGAAATATTTTGTTTCAGCAAATAATTTGAAACTCTAATAGCATGCTTAATGGTGATAACATAAACAGAATGTACCTTGGATCAAGAAAATTTGCCACTGCAAGAGCCACATTTGATTTTTGCCAATATTTCTCAAACTTCTTGCCCATAGGAATGGACATTTCACGAATAGTTACATCTTGATGTTTAGACCACTCGGCAAGCATACTTTTAATCTCACAAAAGCCTTTGTAAAATAAGTTGGCAGTTGGATATAACGTACCGGATAGAAGTTCAGTTAACTCATGAAATTTTCTCAAAGCATGACATAATGTGTTTGCTTTTATCCAATCATCAGCAGACGGACATATGTGGTCATACTTTCGCCGATCAACCCTCTTGAGCCTCATAAAAGCTTCCTATAAAAGAGATAAAAAATATAAGATATGGTTAGCACCTTGTTGAAGAAAGTTCAAGAAATTTAAAAGTTCAAGGAAGTAGACCTTGTAGTATAAAGCATCCCTCAACATCAAATAAGTTGAGTTCCACCTTGTTGATACATCAAGTGAGATCCCTTTGTTAGTTTCCAATCCCTCAGCAATTGCACACTTTATCAATTCCTCCCATTGTTGTGGAGAACCCTTCACAGCTAGGACCAGTGACTTGATATTTGCAATAATACTAGAAATGACACTCAACCCATCTCTAGCAACTAGGTTTAAAACATGGTTAGCACATCTCACATGAAAAAAGGCACCGTCACACACTAAATAAGAAGTGCCACCATTGGTCTTCAAATCATCTATTATATCTTTAACCGCTACTTCATTAGATGATGCATTATCCAGAGTCAATGAGAACAATTTCTTCTCTAGATTCCATTTAACCATGCATTCAGTGAAGGATACATACAACTTTTGTCCTGTGTGTCTCCCTTCTACATGAAAGAAATCAATGATCCTCTTTTGAATTTGCCAATCATCATCTATCCAATGCACTGTGACACACATATATCCTTTGTTTTGATTTGATGTCCACATATCCATTGTTGTACTGAATCTACACTTAAAGGACTTAAGATATGCAAATAACTTGCTCTTTTCTTCAGAATATATATCCAAGATATCTTTTCTAACACTAATGCGAGATTTCAATGAAAAACTAGGACGCAAAGACTTGAGAGCGTCCACAAGATACTCATGCTCCACAATGTTAAAAGGATACTCGTGCATGATAATTGCCAAATTGAATTTTCTTATGCTAACCTCGGGATCATACTTGTAGGGTTGAACATAATGCAAGTCTTTTTCATGATCTTTTCCTGTTGCTAGCTGTTGTTGACCTTTCACAACATTGTGTGCAGTTTTTATATGTGTCCAAAATCTACTTGTTCCCATGGTGCTCTCACATCTATATTTTGTCTTGCACCTTGGAAAGTTGCAAGATGCCCATTTCTGCACATATTGCTTGCCATTGACTATTACAGTCTTGTCCTCCTTAGTAAAATGTTGCCACACTTCTGAAGTGGCTTTCTTAGCCTTCTTTGTAGCTCTTCCATTACCATCATCATCATCATCACTAGCAACAACTTCAACATTGTCACTAGCAACAACATTTACACTTGAAGAAGATGCGGCAACATTACTACTAGCAGTAGCAATAGACATTCCTGCATACGAATTTTTTATTGTCATATACTTGAACAAATAATTAATTTTTCTAATAAATGAGTAATAATTATACCGGTCGGTAGTATTGGAGAGGATCCCAAAAGAAGATGACGTGTAGGCGCTGATTTCGAAGCCGATGCGTTAGTGGGTGTCTCTTCCATTGTTGGACTAAACGAACGACAAAGTAAATTAAGTAGTTAACACCACTACCGCTAATTATAAAAATTGCAGAAAATAAAACCTCGTCGACGCTAGGGACAAACGCGGAGGCCGGTGCAAGGAGCTGTTGGAGCGGAAGGAGAACCGAACGGTGCTGCCAGTGCAAAGTGCAAATACCAATCGGAAGAGAACCGAGGCGCGCCCCTGACTACTGACTGGCTGCCCGTCGGCGGGGGGGGGGGGGGGGGTGCGGCGGCGGCAGGCACCGAGCGCCCGCGCGCGCGGGGGGGGGGGGGGGGGGGGGGCGGTCAGGCACCGAGCGCCCGCGCGGGGGGGGGGGGGGGCGCCTGGTGACCGAGGCCTGCGCGGGCTGGCGGCGCCGAACGCCCGGTCACTCGGTCGGCGGGGGGGGGGGGGGGGGGGCGGCGCGCTGGCGGCGCCGAACGGCAGTCGGTCGGCGGGGGGGGGGGGGGGGGCGGACGGCGGGGGGGGGGGGGGGGGGGGGGGGGGGCGGACGGCAGGGGGGGGGGGGGCGGACGGCGGGGGGGGGGGGGGCGCTCAACTCCTGCCTGCCCTAGTTGGTCGCGGCGGCGGGGGGGACTGGGGAGAGATCCAAACTGAAATGAGACAGGTGTGGGCCGCGTGGGCTGGGCCGGCTGGCTGCGAAATTGGGTCGGATATGTCTCGGACATTGTTCGGATATATCCGACCCAATATGGATATCCGACAAAACGGACGGATTTTAACGAAAACCATATCCGATCCGATATCCGATTTACAATATCCGAATCCATATCCGTATCCGAAAAAAATCCGACCAAAATGGATATGGATCGGATATCTTCGAAAACGGTTGCGGACGGATCGGAAAATATCCGATCCGTTTTCATCCCTACGGACAACTGGCTCCGCACGATGGAGATGAAGTTCGGGCTGCTCCAAGTGAGTGATCAGCGCAAGACTCAGTTCGCGGTCCAACAGCTCCAGGGATCCGCGAGCGCGTGGTCGGTGAACTACTGTGCTTCACAGCCCACCGACCGAGTTATGACCTGGGCGGAGTTCTGGACGGCTTTCAGGGCCTATCACATACCGCCGGGTCTCATGAAGAGGAAGACGCAGGAGTTCTTATGCCTGCAACAAGGGAGCCGAAACACGCTGGAATATTCCAGGGCGTTCAACGATCTGGCACTCTACACTTCATATCACGCCGATACTGACGAGAAGCGGCGGGATCACTTCTATCAGGAGCTTAATCCGCTCCTGAAGGACAAACTGGCGATGTTCAATCACGGCAGCCTCAATAACATAATTGACGCTGCGATTGTTCAGGAAGACTCCGGCAAGGAGTTAGCAGCGGCGGAAAGAAAGCGAAGCGCGCCGCAAAGTAGCGGAGAAGGAGGCGGTCCTTCTCAGAAATTTCGGATGGTGAATCGCCCACCATCGGGTCCACGCTGGCAGCCACTACAGAGGTCGATGCCATTCCACAGTCGGCCCTATTCTCCACTGGCATTCCGGCCAGCACTGCCAGCACCACCTCTGCAGCAACAACAGCAGTGGGTGATGCCGCGTGTGTATGCACCTCAGCAGCACATGCCGGGCTTTCATCCCCCAAGCACCGGACAAGCAGCAGCCACCTGCTACAAGTGTGGTCATCCAGGACACTTCGCCAGCAGTTGTCCAGAGAGGCAAGGCGGCGGAGTTGCACCGCAACTTCCGGGGAGGAATCAGCCCCGGAACCCTACTAATGCGCAGCGGGCGAACCCTAGGCCCGGCACCGTCCACCAACTTGCCATAGAGGACGTGGCGGAGGGTGAGCCAATCCTTGCGGGTATGTTCCAACTCCACCAGCATCCCGCCATAGTATTGTTTGATTCAGGCGCCACACACAATTTCATTAGCCAAGCTTTCATTGCTAAATACAGCTTGCAAATACTACCCACCGATAGTCCATATTTGTTCACCGGGTGGGAAGATTTCAGCAAGTGTAATGGTTTCCAAAGCACCATTATGCTTAGGGGGTAGAGTGTACCCTACATCTCTCATAATCTTAGAGGGACAGAAGGTCGATGTCATCCTAGGGATATCGTGGTTAACCAACCATGGCGCTGTTTTAGACACCATTCTTTGAATCGTGCACTTGAACTCAGAAGTGCACGGATCTCACTCCTTATTTCTGGACAGTCCAGAAATAAAACTTCAAAGTGTCTATCAATCCACAACTATGAGATTGGAAGATATTCTAGTGATCCGAGAGTTCCCTGACGTGTTCCCGGATGATTTACCAGGGATGCCACCCGATAGAGAGGTAGAGTTCAAGATTGAACTTGCACCGGGAACCATGCCAATATCCCGAAGACCGTACAAGATGGCGCCCAAGGAGTTGGCTGAATTGAAGACCCAGCTAACGGACCTGCTGGAAAAGGGTTTTATTAGGCCGAGCTCCTCGCCATGGGGCTGTTCGGCATTATTTGTGAAGAATAAGGATGAGACGTTGCGGCTTTGCGTGGACTATCGTCCACTAAACGCCGTAACCATCAAGAACAAGTACGCGTTGCCACGGATCGACATGTTGTTTGATCAGTTGGTCGAAGCAAAGATCTTTTCCAAGATGGATTTAAGATCCGGGTACCACCAGATTAAGATACGGGCTGAGGACATTCCGAAGACGGCTTTCTCGACGAGGTACGGGCTTTAAGAGTGCCTGGTCATGTTGTAACACCCCAAAAATCTTGTTAAGACCCTAAATCATGTTAAGAGGGGAATTTAAAAAATTTTGGACGTGTTGCATGTTTTGCAAAAATTCATATTCAAACTGGAATTCAAATTAAACTCAAAAATGAAAAGAAATAGAAAAAGAAAAAGGAAAACAAAAAAAAAAAACCGGCCAGTGGGCCGAAACCCACCAGCCGGCCCAACCAGCCCCCGCGCCAGCCCGCAGCCGCGCGCGCCTTTTCCTCCCACTGACAGGCGGGGCCCGCCAGCCCTTCTTCTACCTCGCGCCAGCGCCGGGATTCTCTCACCCCGAATCAAAACCGACCCGGATTCCTGCGCATCCCCGACGAATTCCGTTCGTAGGCGATGCGAACTCGATCTAAACCACCCCGCCGCCCTTCCCCGTCTATAAAAACCCCGACCTCGTTCTGTTTTTCCTACGTGATCCGCCGATTTTACTCCAGTGAGAACCCGAGCCTTCTCCGGCGAATTCTGGCCGATCTACGCTCGGAAATTCCGATCTAACTCGCTGGTCTTGATCCACCGCCTCCGGGGAACCCTGCAGGTGCAGAAAACTCGGTGACTTGCGATTCAAACATAGTGCCGACGAGCCTCGCCGTGGTTTCACTTCGGACCTCGTCGCCGATCACCTTCCAGGACCTCCGAGCTCAAGAAAACCCTCGAGGTGAGATCCCTGACCTCCCCTCCACCGATCTATGCCATAAAATCACAGTTCTAGGAAGAATTCTCGAAGATCCGAAACTCTCCAGCGAGATCGCCGCTTCCCGCCACCATGCGCCGCCGGCAGCGCCGCCCGCGCTCGATCAGAGCGACGTGGCCACTTGTGTGCCGTTTATTTTAAATCGCACGGTAGGGTTTAAATCCCCGCGTACCGGTTCGATGTTATAATCTCAGCCATCTGTTTTAAATCGGACGGTCCACGTCAGCCCCGCGTTATAAAGACTGGAAATCTTACGTGCTACCCCCTGGGGTTCTCGGGAAATAAGAGCTAGCCCCGGAAACTTCTGATCTAGCCCCTCGAACCTCAGAAAATCATGTAAATTCATTTAAAAATCAGTTTCAACCCCTGAACTTAATAAAAATTAGGAAAAACTCCTCTGTTATGTGTAGCTAGACCCCTGAAAATTGTTAAAATAATATTATAGACCCTATAGTGGGGTATGTTTACCTTTTTAGCCCTGTTTAATATTTAATATAGGAAATTGAATATGTGGCTAGTGTTTAAAATTTAAAAAGTGGGACAAACATATGGTCAAAATTAAATTAATAACTTTCTCAGTATTTAGAAAAATTTGGAGTGAGATAAAAATATATTTTGGGCTGAAATGAATCTGTTTAATTTATTATTCACATTTAGGGACACATTTTTAAGTAAAGAATTGTTCTGGAAAATAGGGAAAATAATTGTAAAATAGTTTACATCAGAGGAAAAGGTCAAAAATATATTAGTAAATATTTTAGATCAGAATCTATTTTGTTTAGATGATGTGTCTTGATATTTTCATAATAAAGTTCACATTTAGGCATAGGAAATAAATCTGAAAATATAGCAACTAGTAAATGATAAATGGAGTTTCTAAAATCCAAATAATTCAGTTTAGGGTTGGTAGAAATTCTGAAGACACATATGGAGAAGGAAAATACCTTTCATGCATACTTGGTAGCTAAAAGTGGTAGTAATTGAATATAAGGAATTTATTTAAATTGAAAACTCATATATATATAGTATGTAAGTATAAATGTGAACACAAAAGTAGGAATCATATACACATGATTAAAAGTGCATGCAAGCCACAAATCAACACACATAGAGTAGCAACAACACATAATGGTGAATGACTTTCATAAATATGAATGTGTGGTTTGTATGAAGTGGAAGTGTGAACTATGTCTTATGGATTGTTGTTTTTCTTTTGCTATGTGTGATGGTATGATGTAGAACCTGCTCAAGAGCAAGTTATTCCTTTCCAACATCAGGACTACCCATTTCAAGAGCAGCAGGAAGGAGGCAAGTGTCCTTGACCACTTTGATCCTATGCTAAGATGTGTAGATAGAATTATTTGCATTGTCAAATGAAATATGAAACCCATGCTAGGAAGTTTCCCTAGAATTGCATTACCTTGTTTTCCTTGTAGCTTTGGGTAGGGATTTATTTTATCATGTCATTTACTATTATGCATATTCTTAGCCATGCTTAGAATGGGATATTTGGGATATGAGATCATCAGTTTATTTTACCATACTCTTGAATGAAATATTGTGAATTATGTAGAGGTATGGATCAAGGCAAGTTGGATGTTTTGGTTGTGTGCTGGGTGCACGAGACTCGGGTTTGTGTTTAGTACTTGCCTGGATCCTAAGGACCGGTTCATGGAGCATGTAACCTGGCTTTACAGTGCCAACCACATGCTGAGATGGGGCAGCTTGGCCAATTAATTAGGTGTATCCCCGGCGTAGTATGGGTGTGTTGGATGGTGCGGGGAATAGGTGTCAGCTGGACTACCATATGAACCGCAAGGCTCAAGAGGGGGCCACTGCAGCGGGGTTGGAGCCTCTTGTATGCTGTTAGGGGTGAAACCTCAGTGGGCCCACGCTCGTCGGGAATCCCTTTGTAAAGGCTTCGTAGTGATCTCCTGGCTACACACCTGGGAAGTGTGAATGTGGTTCGTAGCCACTGGCATAATGGAGATTCTTTTAGTCCACCCGGCAACGGGGGATGAAATCACTACATGTGGGTACAGTGGTACAAACTCTGCAGAGTCAAAACTGTCATGACAATCGTGCTCACGGTCAAGAGCGGCTTGGACTTATTCATGATTAGAGGAGTGATGGTTTTGGAAGTTGTGGATATTAAGCGGGGAGCTTAATATTGGAAATGATGTTATGGATATTTGATTATGATGATGGGATGGGAGATTGGGATCATTTCACTTGTGTAGTAATGTAGGTGCTTAATAATCTAAGGTGATAGGTATCAATTGCATAGTGCTTTAACCATGAGTTCAACCTCCCCTTGTTCTAGCCATGCATGATATAAGTTTCCCACACTTGCTGAGTACCATTGGTACTCAACCTTGCATATTTGTTGGTTTATATTGCTGCTCAGGTCAAGATAATGAGGTGGTGTATAATGACCAAGACTTTGGACCTGAAGAAGGTTTCTAGGTTCATGGAGAACCCGGGCAACGCCTGTGACGGAGCCCTCAAGAATAATTTTCCGCTGCTAGTTTATTTACTTGTGATGAACTTATTATTGTCCATCGAGACATTTGCGATGTAAGACTTATTTATATTCGACACCTGGCTTGTAATAAATGATGCTTCACTATTTGTCATCACATGTATGAGAAAATGATCCTGGCATACATGTGATATTCACTTGGTTGTTCTTCGGAAAAACCGGGTGTGACAGAGGTGGTATCAGAGCCAAGGTTGCCCGTAGGAACGTGGACCTAGGTAGAAATGGACGTATTTAAGGGCCCTATTTTCTTAAAAACTATTTTACAAAGGTGTGGATTGAAAAGTGTTATTTAATGGAGTCACTTTCTTCATCTTACCCCAACTTTCATTCAAAATAGGATTTTTGTTTGAGAGTTTATCTAACCTAATTTTGAATTCTTTTTGTTTTAGATGGTTCGCATGATTCGCACCGCTCGCAAGTCCACAGGAGGGAGAGTTCCCGTAGTTGCCCTTGCCGAGAGAGAGGAGAGCCGTCCGGTGACGTAACTTTCCTACGGATTGGCAGTAGGAGGCTTATTGCGCCGTCTTCGGTGTATGCTCGAAGCCGCCGGCAATACGGGCAAGCTAATCATCCACTATAACTCCACCAGGACCATCCGTGAAAAGAGGGAAGAATGGAGTTCAGAGATGAGGATTATACACGAAAATCAGCTGCTTAAGATTCACCACTCTCCAGCTTGTAGAGCGACACAGGTAGATGCGGAGAAAGATGTCACCTGGGAGGCCATCACCTGCCAGAGTTACATCTATCGTCGCCACTTGGACAAAACTGAGTACATGTATGTCCTCCAGCGTGAGAGTGGTACCACGGAGTACAAGTACCCGCCGGTGCAGCAAGGGACTTCCCATGAGCACATGGACTTGTGCTTGGAGGATGCTTCTATGCTCAGCACTCGACTGCAGGAGTGTCAACAAGAGCTTCAGGATGTCCGGGACACCCTGAAGGAAACGGAAGCGTTGCTGCGAGCCTGCTTGAGGGCGAGAGAAAGACGAGATGGGAATGAACTGTGTGTCACCGTGAATGATACATGGACTCCTGACTCCCCAGATCATCGAGCGATCAGGCGTCGTCGCACTTCTCCACCAGCAGCCTCCCCACCCAAAGCAGAGTCAGAAGGCAGCCGAAATGATGAGGAAGATCCCGAGGAGCCAGCTCAAGAAAACGAGTAGTGTAGAGTCCTTCCCTTAGTTAGCAAGATGTCGAATAGTCGAGTCGTTACGTTAAGTTAATGGTGTGTTTTGCTTGGTGTGTGACGTGAGTTGTGGAAGCCATGAGCAATTGTCCACAGCCTCGTCTTTAGATTGTTTTGCTTTGGTGTGTGAACCCACATGAAATAATAGTGCATTTATTTGGTGTGAGATATGAACCCTCGTAAAAGTATAACAAAGCCTCAACACTTCAAAGTACAAACAAATGAAAGTAGTAAGATGATACTAAATGCTTTCAAATTAACATTGGTTGATTCTGCCAGATGGCCGGAAGAGGAAAAGGACGTGCTGCCAACCCCGCCAACAACAACGATGAGGCATGCAACCCTCATCTTTCTGGAGGCCAGGACCGGGGTGGTCGCCATGAAGGAGTTGATCCCCTCCACCAAATGCTGGGGAATCAGAATCAGCTCATCTAGAACTTGACTCAAGTGGTGGCCAACTTGCATCAAGTTCCACCTCCACAAGCTGCGCCACGCCAACCAATGTTGAGTGAGTTTCTAGGAACTCAACCTCCAAAGTTTGCAAGTGCTGCTGAACCTCTAGAGGCAGATGATTGGCTGAAGACCATTGAAAGTAAGATGAGGATCATACAGTGCCAAGGGTATGAGAGGGTGTTGTTTGCTTCTCATCAATTGCATGGACCTGCTGCTGATTGGTGGACCGCCTACGTGGCCGCCCATCATGACCCTGAGAACATCACTTGGGAAGAGTTCAAGCGTAGCTTCCGCAACCATTACATCCCAAGAGGTGAACTCAAAAACAAGAGGAAGGAGTTTCTGGGACTGCAGCAGGGAAACATGACGGTGAGGGAATACCTCACTAAATTTACTCAACTATCCCGTTATGCCCCACGAGACATAGAGACTGATGAGCAGAAACAAGATTGTTTCGTGGAAGGACTTACCGCGGAGATGCAGTGTGCAATGTCCTCAAATGAGTATGAAAGCTTCCAAAAGATGGTGGACAGAGCATTTGTGGTAGAAAGGAAGCTAAAGGCCTTGGAAAATGAGAATAAGAGGAAGGCCGGGTGGTCACATCAAGCCTCAGGGAGCAACACCCGCCCACGTATGATGCAGCAACCTACGGGGCAGACGAGCCGTGCTGCGGTACCCTATTCAGCACCAAGAGGGTGCAACCCAAACTACAGGCCTCCCGCAGCACCAGCAGAGCCGCAACGTCAGTTTGTGCAGCAGCCTCGCCCCGCATATCCACCTCGACCAGCAGTGCAAGGACCCCCAAACCAACCCCAAGACAACAAAGGCCAGACACCTAAGGTTGGGGTGCAATGTTTTAGCTGCGGTGAAGTGGGGCACTACACCCACAAATGCCCAAAGAAAAAGCCCGCGCAGCCACAACAGCAGAATGTAATGAAAGGACGGGTGAACCACGTCACTATGGAGGAAGCACAAGATGCACCCGACGTGGTAGTTGGTAAGTTTCCTGCCAATTTATACCTTCCAACCCTGCTGTTTGATTCTGGTGCTACCCACTCGTTTATTGCTCAAGGGTTTGTTAAGAAGTATGACCTAGCAACAACACAAATGAACCATATGCTAGCCGTAAACCCTCCAGGTGGAGAAATAAGGACAAGACAAGTGTGTCCCAAGGTGAATCTAGACATTAATGGGGTAGTGTTTACTGCTAACCTCATAGTGATAGATTCCCAAGGGATCGATATTATTTTGGGCATGGATTGGTTGACCAAACATAAGGGAATCATTCATTGTTCGTCCAGAACGGTGGAACTAACTCACCCTAGTGGCACAAGAGTAAAGTTCATAAAAATACACGAGCCTAGGAGGGACATTAAATTAAATCAAGTTGAGGTGAAAGTTGAGGAAATCAGGACTATCAGGGAGTATCCAGACGTTTTTCCGGAAGAATTGCCAGGTATGCCTCCCGATCGTGAAGTAGAATTTGCAATTGAGCAAGTGCCTGGAACAGCCCCGATATACAAGAGACCTTATCGGATGGACTCGAAGCACCTAGAAGAACTCAAGGATCATTTGAGAGAATTGACGGAGAAGGGGTATATTCGCCCTAGTTCCTCACCATGGGGAGCTCCAGTGATATTTGTGCCCAAGAAGGACGGAACCCAAAGGTTATGCGTGGATTACCGTGCCTTGAATGAGGTAACCATCAAGAACAAGTATCCATTACCCCGCATTGAAGACTTGTTTGATCAGTTGAGGGGAGCTTGTGTGTTCTCGAAAATTGATCTCAGGTCGGGATACCACCAACTTAAGATAAGACAAACTGATATTCCAAAGACAGCTTTCGTATCTCGGTACGAACTATATGAATACACCGTCATGCCTTTCGGGCCAACTAATGCCCCGGCATACTTCATGTATCTCATGAACAATGTATTCATGGAATATCTGGACAAATTTGTGGTGGTTTTCATTGATGACATTCTCGTCTTTTCCAAAGATGAAGAAGAACATGAGAGGCATTTAAGGTTGGTGTTGCAAAGGCTGAGAGAACACCAACTATATGCCAAGTTTAGCAAGTGTGAGTTTTGGCTGAAGAGAGTTCCCTTCTTAGGACATATAATCTCGGAGGAGGAATCTCCGTAGAGCCCGCCAAGATCGAGGATATACAGGAGTGGAAGGCCCCTGAGAATGTCGGGGAAGTTCGAAGCTTCTTAGGATTGGCTGGGTATTATCGACGGTTTATTGAGGGTTTCTCAAAGATCTCGAGACCTCTCACCAAACTGTTGGAGAAGGGAATCACATTCACCTGGACGCCACAGTGCGAGATGAGTTTTCAGGAGCTAAAGAAGAGATTGACAACAGCCCCAGTGTTGGTTATGCCAGATATGCAGAAGAATTTCACAGTGTACTGCGATGCCTCTGGAAATGGGTTGGGATGTGTTCTCATGCAAGAAGGGCATGTCATGGCATATGCATCCCGGCAGCTTCGGAAGCACGAGAAGAACTATCCTACACATGACCTAGAGCTAGCCGCAGTGGTACACGCGTTGAAAATTTGGCGACACTATTTGATGGGGAAGAGGACAGAGATATATATGGATCATAAGAGTTTGAAGTACATTTTCACACAGCCAGATCTCAACCTTAGGCAAAGGAGATGGTTAGAGCTAATCAATGACTTTGATGTGGGCATCAACTACCATCCTGGGAAAGCAAACGTCGTGGCCGATGCTTTAAGTCGGAAAGTGCAAGTCAATAAGTTGAGCTTAAAAGACATGCCTGCAGAATTGAAGGACGAGGTTATAAGGCTCAATCTATGCCTGGTAAATAGTGGTGAAGCCATCGCCATGGAAGTGGACTCCACACTAGAGCGAGACATACGCGAGGGTCAAAAGAATGATGAGAAGATACAGGAAATCAGGCAACTCATCAAGGAAAATAAAGCTCCAGGTTTCAGAGAGGATGAACAAGGTACGGTGTGGCACGGGAAAAGGATCTGTGTGCCTGAAGTAAAGGAGATCCGTGAATGTATTTTGAAGGAGGCTCATGATTCTGACTATTCCATTCATCCTGGGAGTACGAAGATGTACCAGGACCTCAAGGGCAGGTATTGGTGGTATGGCATGAAGCGAGATGTCGCGGAACATGTTGCCCTATGTGACACATGTCAGTTGGTGAAAGCAGAACATCAACGACCCGCGGGATTATTGCAACCACTCAAAGTGCCTGAATGGAAATGGGAGGAAATCAGCATGGATTTCATCGTGGGGTTGCCTAGGACCCAATCAGGATATGATTCGATATGGGTCATCATTGACAGGCTAACCAAGGTAGCTCATTTCATCCCCGTGAAAGAAAGCTACAGCGGATCCAAATTGGCAGAGTTGTACATGTCAAGGATCGTGTGTTACCATGGAGTGCCAAAGAAGATTGTGTCAGATCGAGGGACACAGTTCACCTCAAGATTCTGGCAGAAGTTGCACGAAACCATGGGAACCCATCTGAACTTTAGTTCTGCCTACCATCCCCAAACTGATGGGCAGACGGAAAGAACCAATCAGATCCTTGAAGATATGCTAAGGGCATGTGCACTCAAAAACAATCGGAGTTGGGACAAGAACTTACCGTATGCGGAGTTTTCCTATAACAACAGCTATCAAGCTAGTATGAAGATGTCACCGTTTGAAGCCTTGTACGGGAGGAAGTGCAGAACGCCCCTATTTTGGAACCAAACGGGGGAAAGTAAAGTGTCTGGTCCAGAAGTACTACAAGAAGCCGAGGCGAAGGTGAGGGAAATTTGCAACAATTTGAGGATAGCACAGACACACCAAAAGAGCTATGCCGATGTAAGAAGAAGAGAGCTCGTTTTCAACGTGGGAGACTATGTCTATCTCAAGGTGTCCCCTATCAGAGGACTTCGTCGGTTCAAGGTGAAAGGGAAGTTGTCACCTCGATACATCGGACCCTTTCAAGTTCTGGAAAGGAAAGGCGAAGTGGCGTATCAACTAGAGTTACCAGCTCGTCTATCGGATGTGCACGATGTATTCCATGTGTCACAACTCAAGAAATGCCTGAGAACGCCTGAAGAGGTGTTACCCATGAATGAAGTGGATGTAGCTGAAAATTTGTCTTATGCCGAGCAACCATACAAGATCTTGGAGACAATGGAACGCCTCACCAGAAATAAAAGAATCCGGATGTGCAAGGTGCAGTGGAAGCATCACTCAGAAGAGGAAGCCACCTGGGAGCGGGAAGATGAGCTCAAGGCACAATTTCCGGAATTGTTTTCTTAGAACCACCAATCTCGAGGACGAGATTTCTTTTAAGGGGGGTAGAGCTGTAACACCCCAAAAATCTTGTTAAGACCCTAAATCATGTTAAGAGGGGAATTTAAAAATTTTTGGACGTGTTGCCTGTTTTGCAAAAATTCAAATTCAAACTGGAATTCAAATTAAACTCAAAACAGAAAAGAAATAGAAAAAGAAAAAGGAAAACAGAAAAAAACCGGCCAGTGGGCCGAAACCCATCAGCCGGCCCAACCAGCCCCCGCGCCAGCCCGCAGCCGCGCGCGCCTTTTCCTCCCACTGACAGGCGGGGCCCGCCAGCCCTTCTTCTACCTCGCGCCAGCGCCGGGATTCTCTCACCCCGAATCAAAACCGACCCGGATTCCTGCGCATCCCTGCCGAATTCCATTCGTAGGAGACGCGAACTCGATCTAAACCACCCCGCCGCCCTTCCCCATCTATAAAAACCGCGACCTCGTTCTGTTTTTCCTACGCGATCCGCCGATTTTACTCCGGTGAGAACCCGAGCCTTCTCCGGCGAATTCTGGCCGATCTACGCTCGGAAATTCCGATCTAACTCGCTGGTCTTGATCCACCGCCTCCGGGGAACCCTGCAGGTGCAGAAAACTCGGTGACTTGCGGTTCAAACACAGCGCCGACGAGCCTCGCCGTGGTTTCACTTCGGACCTCGTCGCCGATCACCTTCCAGGACCTCCGAGCTCAAGAAAATCCTCGAGGTGAGATCCCCGACCTCCCCTCCACCGATCTATGCCATAAAATCACAGTTCTAGGAAGAATTCTCGAAGATCCGAAACTCTCCGACGAGATCGCCGCTTCCCGCCGCCATGCGCCGCCGGCAGCGCCGCCCGCGCTCGATCAGAGCGACGTGGCCGCTTGTGCACCGTTTATTTTAAATTGCACGGTAGGGTTTAAATCCCCGCGTACCGGTTCGATGTTATAATCTCAGCCGTCTGTTTTAAATCGGACGGTCCACGTCAGCCCCGCGTTATAAAGACTGGAAATCTTACGTGCTACCCCGTGGGGTTCTCGGGAAATAAGAGCTAGCCTCGGAAACTTCTGATCTAGCCCCTGGAACATCAGAAAATTATGTAAATTCATCTAAAAATCAGTTTCAACCCCTGAACTTAATAAAAAATAGGAAAAACTCCTCTGTTATGTGTAGCTAGACCCCTGAAAATTGTTAAAATAATATTATGGACCCTGTAGTGGGGTAAGTTTACCTTTTTAGCCCTGTTTAATATTTAATATAGGGAATTGAATATGTGTCTAGTGTTTAAAATTTAAAAAGTGGGACAAACATATGGTCAAAATTAAATTAATAACTTTCTCAGTATTTAGAAAACTTTGGAGTGAGATAAAAATATATTTTGGGCTGAAATGAATCTGTTTAATTTATTATTCACATTTAGGGACACATTTTTAAGTAAAGAATTGTTCTGGAAAATAGGGAAAATAATTGTAAAATAGTTTACATCAGAGGAAAAGGTCAAAAATATATTAGTAAATATTTTAGATCAGAATCTATTCTGTTTAGATGATGTGTCTTGATATTTTCATAATAAAGTTCACATTTAGGCATAGGAAATAAATCTGAAAATATAGCAACTAGTAAATGATAAATGGAGTTTCTAAAATCCAAATAATTCAGTTTAGGGTTGGTAGAAATTCTGAAGACACATATGGAGAAGGAAAATACCTTTCATGCATACTTGGTAGCTAAAAGGAGTAGTAATTGAATATAAGGAATTTATTTAAATTGGAAACTCATATATATATAGTATGTAAGTATAAATGTGAACACAAAAGTAGGAATCATATACACATGATTAAAAGTGGATGCAAGCCACAAATCAACACACATAGAGTAGCCACAACACATATAATGGTGAATGACTTTCATAAATATGAATGTGTGGTTTGTATGAAGTGGAAGTGTGAACTATGTCTTATGGATTGTTGTTTTTCTTTTGCTATGTGTGATGGTATGATGTAGAACCTGCTCAATAGCAAGTTATTCCTTTCCAACATCAGGACTACCCATTTCAAGAGCAGCAGGAAGGAGGCAAGTGTCCTTGACCACTTTGATCCTATGCTAAGATGTGTAGATAGAATTATTTGCATTGTCAAATGAAATATGAAACCCATGCTAGGAAGTTTCCCTAGAATTGCATTACCTTGTTTTCCTTGTAGCATTGGGTTGGGATTTATTTTATCATGTCATTTACTATTATGCATATGCTTAGCCATGCTTAGAATGGGATATTTGGGATATGAGATCATCAGTTTATTTTACCATACTCTTGAATGAGATATTGTGAGTTATGTAGAGGTATGGATCAAGGCAAGTTGGATGTTTTGGTTGTGTGCTGGGTGCACGAGACTCGGGTTTGTGTTTAGTACTTGCCTGGATCCTAAGGACCGGTTCATGGAGCATGTAACCTGGCTTTACAGTGCCAACCACATGCTGAGATGGGGCAGCTTGGCCAATTAATTAGGTGTATCCCCGGCGTAGTATGCGTGTGTTGGATGGTGCGGGGAATAGGTGTCAGCTGGACTACCATATGAACCGCAAGGCTCAAGAGGGGGCCACTGCAGCGGGGTTGGAGCCTCTTGTATGCTGTTAGGGGTGAAACCGCAGTGGGCCCACGCTCGTCGGGAATCCCTTGTAAAGGCTTCGTAGTGATCTCCTGGCTACACACCTGGGAAGTGTGAATGTGGTTCGTAGCCACTGGCATAATGGAGGTTCTTTTAGTCCACCCGGCAACGGGGGATGAAATCACTACATGTGGGTACAGTGGTACAAACTCTGCAGAGTCAAAACTGTCATGACAGCCGTGCTCACGGTCAAGAGCGGCTTGGACTTATTCATGATTAGAGGAGTGATGGTTTTGGAAGTTGTGGATATTAAGCGGGGAGCTTAATATTGGAAATGATGTTATGGATATTTGATTATGATGATGGGATGGGAGATTGGGATCATTTCACTTGTGTAGTAATGTAGGTGCTTAATAAGCTAAGGTGATAGGTATCAATTGCATAGTGCTTTAACCATGAGTTCAACCTCCCCTTGTTCTAGCCATGCATGATATAAGTTTCCCACACTTGCTGAGTACCATTGGTACTCAACCTTGCATATTTGTTGGTTTATATTGCTGCTCAGGTCAAGATAATGAGGTGGTGTATAATGACCAAGACTTTGGACCCGAAGAAGGTTTCTAGGTTCATGGAGACCCCGGGCAACGCCTGTGACGGAGCCCTCAAGAATAATTTTCCGCTGCTAGTTTATTTACTTGTGATGAACTTATTATTGTCCATCGAGACATTTGCGATGTAAGACTTATTTATATTCGACACCTGGCTTGTAATAAATGATGCTTCACTATTTGTCATCACATGTATGAGAAAATGATCCTGGCATACATGTGATATTCACTTGGTTGTTCTTCGGAAAAACCGGGTGTGACACATGTCCTTCGACCTCACCAATGCTCCAGCTCACTTCATATATTTGATGAACTCGGTATTCATGTCGGAGCTGAACAAGTTTGTTGTGGTCTTCATCGACGACATATTGGTATATTCCAAGTCGGAGGAAGAGCACAAGAAACACCTGCGTATAGTTTTGTAACGGCTGCGGGATCAGAAGCTATACGCGAAATTCAGCAAATGCGAGTTCTGGATATCGCAAGTGTCTTTTCTCGGGCATATCATCTCAGTGGAGGGCATCGCTGTCGACCCGAGCAAGATCACACAAGTGCTGAATTGGAAATCCCCGAGGACTGTTCATGAGGTACGGAGTTTCCTCGGACTCGCGGGATATTATCGGAGGTTCATTCCGAACTTCTCGAAGATTGCCAAGCCTATGACGGAGCTGCTGAAGAAGGCTACCAAATATGTTTGGAGTCCAGCATGTGAAGCAGCGTTCAAGGCATTAGTGAAGCACCTGACATCAGCACCGGTTTTGGCGCAGCCAGACACAACAAAACCGTTCGATGTGTACTGCGATGCATCCGACATTGGGCTCGGATGTGTGCTGATGCAAGACCGAATGGTGGTCGCGTATGGGTCACGGCAGCTTAGAAACCATGAGCAGAATTATCCAACTCACGACTTGGAGCTTGCTGCCGTGGTACTCGCACTCAAAATGTGGAGGCACTACCTACTCGGTAACCTCGTACATTTATATACCGACCACAAGAGCCTCAAGTACATATTCACTCAGAAGGAGCTGAACATGAGGCAGCGAAGATGGTTAGAGTTGATAAAGGATTACGAAATAGAGATCCATTATTGCCCCGGCAAGGCAAACATAGTGGCGGATGCTCTGAGTCGCAAGTCACACGTCAACAATCTGACCATCACACCGTTGGAAGAGAGCGAGCCACCATTGCATGTGATTCCACATGGGGCTCTCTACAACTTAGCTTTGATCCCCACCATCCGTGAAGAGGTAGCGGCAGCCCAGAAACATGACAAGGGCATGTCGCATTTATGGAGACGTGTAGACAGTGGGGAGCTTAAATGTTTCCAGAAAGACAGAGACGGCGTCCTGTGGTTCAAGGACCGGATCGTCGTACCCCGTAACCCGGAGTTACGGAAGAAAATTTTTGATGAGGCTCACTTGTCAAAATTTTCTATTCACCCCGGCAGCAACAAAATGTATCAAGAACTCAGAAGCAAGTTTTGGTGGACACGGATGAAGCTGGAGATCACCAAGTACGTGGCCGAGTGTGATACATGCGAAGGGTGAAGGCAGATCATATGCGGAAACCGGGACTGCTACAACCACTGGGCGTTCCTGCCTGGAAGTGGGAGAATGTGAGCATGGACTTCATTGTCTGTTTACCCACCACCTTTCAGAAGCATGATTCTGTGTGGGTGATCGTCGACCGGCTCACCAAAGTTGCCCATTTCATCCCGGTCAATACCAACTACAACGCCAAGAAGTATGCTGAGCTGTACATCTCACGTATCCTATGCTTATACGGCGTACCCCGTACCATCATATCAGATCGGGCACTTTATTTGTGTCCCGTTTTTTGGGAGCATCTACACGCTGCATTGGGGACGAAGCTGATCCGTAGTTCAGCATACCACCCGCAAACGGATGGGCAAACCGAGCGGGTAAATCAGATTCTAGAAGATATGCTACGAGCTTGCACTATCAACCACGGCAAGAATTAGGATGATCACTTGCCGTTAGCCGAGTTCTCGTACAATAATGGATACCAAGCCAGCATCAAGATGGCGCCTTACAAGGCGTTATACAGGAGAAAATGCCGCACACCACTGAATTGGTGTAAGTCTGGCGAAAGGGTTACCTTCAGGATTGATCTTGTCAATAATGCGGAGGAAAAGGTTCGGCTAATTCAAGCGAACCTAAAAGCTGCCCAATCCCGACAGAAACAATATGCGGAACGGAGAAGACGCCCATTACAGTTCGAAGTCGGGAATCACGTATACCTACGTGTGTCTCCAATGAAGGGCATGAAAAGATTCGGGGTGAGGGGAAAGTTGGCACCCCAATTCATTGGTCCATTTCAGATTACAGAAAGATGTGGATCGGTAGCATACCGGCTGAAACTACCAGAAGCACTTTCTGGTGTGCACGACGTATTTCATATTTCCCAGCTAAGGAAGTGTCTTAAGCTATCAACTACCATTCAGCTGGAGGACATAGAAGAACTGAAACTGGATCTCACGTATCGGGAGGAACCGGTTCAGGTTATTGATGAAAAGGCCTGAACCACACGCAACCGTACGTTGTGGTTCTACAAAGTTCTGTGGAGTAATCACTCCATGAACGAAGCGATATGGGAGAGCGAAGGATTTCTTCACGCTAACTACCCTGACTTTTTCAAGTCGCATATACGGTAACTTTCCACCGTCCTCTCTCTCATTTTCACCTTATAAGCTCGGGACGAGATTCTTTTAAGAGGCGAGGAATGTAAGGGCCTAAGTTTTTGGCACATACTCAAAGTGCTTCATCACACCCCACACACACTCCATTTGAAGAAAGTTGATGAACACATTTGAAGAGCAAGTAACCACCGTCAACATGATCATTAGAGAACAAACTCACACAATGCAAAAGTGGCGTTTCCCACATGCATCATTTAGGGGCTGGGCATATGAAAAACTCTTAAACCTTGCTAGGAATGTCCATGCCAAGTTTCACCCAAATTCAAAACCTTTTTGAGGTCCTTTTGGGTATAGCTAGAAAGAGGGTGGTTTGAACTCAAATTCAAATTCAAACTATTTTCATCCCATGAATTCAAAAGTGGGAGGCATATTCTTACTCAGCACATTTTTGTGAGCCCACACACCAATTTTCACTCCATTTGGAGTTGATCTTGTCATGAGCTAAGTTTAGTAAATTCAAACTTTATTTGAATTTCAAACTTAATATGTGCTGAAATCTAGTCAAACCAAACCCAACTTGAATTCTAGCCAATTCAAATGGCTCAGGGGTAGATAAATCAAATCACCATGGGTATAAGAGGGATTACTGTTTACAACAGTAATAGGGAGTTAAGTTCAGAGGTTAAAAGGGAGATGGAACCCACATGTCAGCCACTGGAGAGAATTCAACCGACTGAAGACTGATCTCGGTTTCTTGCGCCCGACCGAGCTGCCGCCACGGCGAGGAAACGGCGAGGACAGCAGCTGCTTGCCGCCCTCGGCCGCTGAACCGCCTCTCGGGGCCTTTATCTACGCGCCTGAGCTGTCTCCAGTGCTCCTCACCGCTTTCCCGACGCGTTCTCGCCCAGCAAACCGAAAGCCCTCGCCGCTCGGTGGAATCCTCGGTCCCTCGTCGCCCGGCTGATCCTGTGACTTCCACGGCGAGCTGAGACCAGCACCGGGTGCGCCAAGCATTCCTTGACGCCCTCGCGCCGGTTCCAGACCCGGAGCAGTCCTTCCCGAGCTCCACCGCGACATTATTTCATTTCCTGGTTCAGCTCGAGCCACCATCGCGGGAACGATCCGTCCGGCCACCACAGCCTGCCGTTTGCCGAGCTGTGAACAGCAAAAAGGTTCGCCTTCAGACCCTCTTTCATTACCGCAAGCTCCGGCGGCATGACATAGACTGCTCACGCCGGAATTTTATGATTTCGCGACGGTGTGCAAAAAGGAAGCCCGGACCGATTCGCAAAATTCGTAGTCCACACCGCACCACTCATCCTCTCATAGGAGGAAGCACTTCTTGGTGCCCGTGTGAGTCCATAGGAGCAGGAACCACGAAGAACCATTGAGGGAAGCCACTGTTCTTCGAGTTTTAGAAGAATTCCCAAATTCCGGCCCAGGTCGCACGGTGACAGCCTAGTACAGCCATCCCCGAGCTCCGTGGAGCCCATGTCAATCCTTCCTAGGGTCCACTGGTGCTCGATGACCTTTTGTTCGATCAGATAAGGTGCTAGGAAGGCCGGCCGAAACGGCCGAAGTTCTTCCGAAGCTACCGCTCGTCGCCGACCATGTGCCGGCCATTTACATGACAAGCTGAGCCCAGAATCATGTTCCCCAAGTGTATTTAGGCAGGAGCGGCCAGAATCATGAAGTTTGGAGCACCACAGAGGCCGCCGGCGAGCTCTCCGGTGAGGTGTCACGGTGGCAGAGCGCGGGAGGCGAGAGGAAGACGAAGGGGTGGGTCCCGGCTGTCAGCGGCAGATATTTTAAAACCGGGATCCTCTGTGGCACGGATCGGGTGCGGCTGCACGCGAAGAATCTGTAGCCGCATGTGTCATCCGATGAGGAGCCGACACGTAGCCCCGGGTCCCACGCGCAGTGATTTGCTTTTCCCGATTTTCAGATTTCATTCAAACTTCAAATCCTCATAAATTGGGCTAGGAAGCTCCAAATCGAGTGAACCAAAATTTGTTGGATTCAGCTCTCTGAGTACTTTTCAGCAAATCAAGTTTCAATTCATGAAAATCCCTATTTCTCCAGAATTAATTCTCCAAAATTTAAACTGTTTAGAATTTTAACTGGCGAACCCTTTGGAGGAAAATTATGAAATTTTGCCAGAATGTTCACCAAAATATCCCTGAGCTACCATAAAATTTTCAGATCCATTTGAGCTCATTTGATCCACCTAATGGTGTGATTTGAAATTGTTCAAGACAAAATAGAAAATGTTCAGAAACATTTTCAAAATTTCTCTGAAATTGTTTAGCTCATATCCTTAGCTAGGGACCTTAAAATTAAGTGAGACCAACTCCATTAGAACCCTCTGAAAATCTAGTTTTCAGGAAGTCATGGATTGCTCCATAAAAATCCCTAGAACACCCTAA
Source organism: Neostapfia colusana (assembly GCA_030760725.1). Taxonomy (NCBI): domain Eukaryota; kingdom Viridiplantae; phylum Streptophyta; class Magnoliopsida; order Poales; family Poaceae; genus Neostapfia; species Neostapfia colusana. The sequence goes on from JASWHV010000015.1 coordinate 62,577,227, forward strand.
TAGCTCTAATTAAGGTCAAGTACATAATTATTTGTGGAGGGCTCGCATGAGCTTTGCTGCAAATAAAACTAGGCCAAGTCTCTGCTTAGGTTGTAACCAAACCACAATAAGAATTTTAGAGTCATTTGGTCTGTCTAGTGGGACTTATAGTCTTCACAAGTTTAAATTCAATTCAAATGCATTTAAATTGATACATATACTTGTTATCTCATGTAGTCGCTAAGGTTGAGGAGGAACCCGAAGTCTTAGACTTCGTTACTCCGGAAGAGCAGCTAGCCTACAACCAAGAGCAGCAAGGCAAGCTCCGGTTTGCATTAACCTTTTTACAAATTTTTATTGTTTTGAGAACTCACTTTAAGTACCATTACTTCTTGCATTAGAGTCTTGTTTGAAAACACAAATGCATAGCCAAGAAAACCAAGGGTTGGGATTAGGGTTGAAACCCCGTTAGCTACTGCAATGCTAAGATAGTGTAGGATTCGGTACAAGTCGAGTAGTTGGAACTACTCGCGACGATCGGCTAGAGGCACTCGACTCGGGTAGAAATAGCACATGATACACATGGCAAGAAAAATGAGATCGAGCGGAGAGTAAGGGCAGCAGGACTTTAGGGCCTGTGTGCTATAGCTCCGCTTGTGTCGATTGAGAACCGAGCCGTGTGTGGGCCTGTTGAACAAGCTAGAACAGTACCGAAGACCTACCGGCTATATGGGAACCGGGAAACCGATGTAACTCGGGTAGCTGGGTATTGAGGCATTGCCTGTCGTTCAGAGAGTAGGTTGAGAGCTCGAGGTGTAAATCACCTGGCGGCACTAAGATGCGCGTGCAGATACCTCTTGCTCGGGACGATAGGACCGGTTCAATATTTGGCTAACGGGTGAAAGGTGGTTGCGTACGACGTCCGTGATGGTTGCTGCAAGCAACATCGAGTACGGGCGTACGTGACGTGTTATTCGGGTAACCCTGCAGGTGTAAATCGATTATAATCGCCGTCCCTCGCGGTCAGTGAGTACCACTTGTTCACTGTACCGTGACGTAGAAAGAACAGGCTAGTTACATGTTAAAATGTTGCTGATTGAAAGATGGACTTGATTGTTAATGTTTTGCCATAGTTTAGAGCTAATTAAAGTTCCTTTCAACTTTGGGCAAAGTACATGAGAGAAATGTGTTTCTTGTTTGATTGCGGCTCTCTCATGTGCCTAGCGTAAGGTTGTCCACAACCTGCTGCTAAAACTTGAAAGTAAGGTTCCACTAATTAGGCGAGTCCTTGCAACTTATTTTACCTCATGTAACCTATAACCTTCCATGTAGAAGTTTCATGTTTAGGAGAGACGGATCAGTCTTGCTGAGCCTTCGTGCTCACTGCTTGTGTTTGAAGCTTTTGCAGGGTTTTATGAGGAAGGAACTCCCGAGGAGGAGACGGAACCCCAGGAGGGGAACTCCTGAGGAACCTTTTGCATATGGATCACGGCAATTACAGAATCATGAACAACATTATCCAACTCATGATCTCAAGCTTGCTGCCGTGGTATTAGCTTTGAAGATGTGGAGACATTACCTATTGGGAAATCTGGTTCATCTCTACACTGACCACAAAAGCTTGAAGTACATATTCACTCAAAAAGAGTTGAATATGCGACAACGGCGATGGTTGGAGCTGATCAAGGACTATGAGATTGAGATTCATTATCATCCGGGCAAGGCAAATGTGGTTGACGATGCACTCAGCCAGAAATCTCATATTCAATAACCTGACCATTACACCGATGGAAGAGGAGGAACCGAGTCTCTACTTGGTCCCATATGGAGCTCTACCTAATCTAGCTCTCATACCCACATTGAAAGAGGAGGTTATGGAAGCTCAAAAGCGAGACAAGGGCATGGTTCATATCAAAAGGAGGTTGAAGAATGGGGAGATGAAGTGTTTCCGGTTAGATGATGAAGATACCTTATGGTTCAAGGACCGGATAGTCGTACTCCGTGATATGAGGCTGCGGAAGAAAATTTTGGATGAGGCTCACTTATCCAAATTTTCTATTCATCCGGGCAGCAATAAATGTACCAATACCTCCGGAAGAAGTTTTGGTGGACACGTATGAAACGTGAAGTTGCCAAGTACGTTTCAGAATGTGATATGTGTCAAAGAGTTAAGGCCGACCATGTGAAGAAGTCGGGCCTGTTGCAACCGCTACAAATACCGGCATGGAAGTGGGAAGACTTGAGTATGGATTTCATCGTCGGGTTGCCGATGAACTCCCACCACCATGATTCGATTGGGTAATCGTTGACCGATTAACCAAATCAGCACGTTTCATTCCGGTGCATACCAACTACAGCACCAAGCAATATGCAGAGTTGTACATAGCACGAATCTTGTGCTTGCATGGAGTTCCCCGTACCATTGTCTCCGACAGAGGATTGCTGTTCGTGTCCCGCTTCTGGGAACAGCTACACGCATCATTGGGAACTAAATTGATTCGAAGCTCCGCGTATCACCCTCAAACCGATGGGCAAACTGAGAGGGTGAATCAAATCCTTGAAGATATGCTAAGGGCGTGTGCCATCCACCACGGTAAGAGCTGGGATGATCACTTACCGTTGGTGGAGTTCTTGTATAACAACGGTTATCAAACGAGCATAAAAATGGCACCTTATGAAGCTCTCTATGGCCGGAAGTGCCGCACCCCTTTGAACTGGTGTGAATCTGGCGAAAGAGTTATTTACGGGATTGATCTCGTGAATGAAGCAGAAGAGCGGGTCAGGCTTATGCAAGCAAATCTTAAAGCCGCTCAGTCCAGACAAAAGAGCTATGCGGATAAGAGACGTCGTCCTCTGAACTTTCAAGTTGGAGACCACGTATATCTCCGCGTATCTCCTATGAAGGGAATTCACCGATTCGGAGTGAGGGGGGAATTTGCTCTGCGTTTTATCGGTCCCTTCGTCATCATTGAATGATGTGGTCCCGTGGCATACCGTTTGGAGTTACCGGCAGCCTTAGCCGGAGTTCATAACGTCTTCCACATATCTCAGTTGCGGAAGTGTTTGAAAGTTCCAACAGAGATTCTAACGGAAGGCATAGCAGATTTGAAGCCGGACCTCACATATGTTGAGCATCCAACCCGGATAATTGATGAAAAGACTAGCGAGACCAGAAACCGGACGCTGCGATTTTTCAAGGTGCTATGGGAAAATCACACGTCCGACGAAGCTACATGGGAAAGCGAGGAATATTTACAACGCAATCATCCGGAGTTATTAAAGGCTTATGTTCGATAGTCGTCCTCCCCACGTTGTTCTTAATTATGAATCTCGGGATGAGATTCTTTTTAAGGGGGGAGGAATGTAAAAGTTCCAAAAACATGTAAATGGAAAACTTGTGCTGTGAATAAAGCTGAGTTTAAAGTCAAGAAAATGGGACTTGCACAAAACTTTTCTAAACATGTGAAGATGGTCATGAGCAAGCACATGAAATCAAGTCCACTTTTAATTCAAATGATCATGTGAATGCAAAGGTGGTCATTTTAAATGAAGGATGCAAACTGTGGTTGTAAACCTCCCATTTGCAGCCACCAAATTAAAAGTTCGAATCCCTAGTTGAATTCTTCAGGTCCAAATTATGAGGAAAGCAAATTTTGAGCAAATTTGGAGGTACTTTGATATGTATATCAAAGATACTTGTGAATTTCATTGAAATATGAATTCAATTTTGAAACTGAAGTAAAACTTGTCATTTTGCCAAATTGTTTTCAAATTTGAGCTCCACATGATTGAAGTTTGCAGTGTGCCAAAAATTGGAGATATTTGAGAGAGGGAGTGAGTGGGGCCCAATTGTCATTGAGAGGGGGGAGACTTACTGCCTAAGTCTTTGCCTCTGTTCAGACACGAGCTCGGAGCAAACCTCCAGCTTCCGGATTCGCGCTGGCGACCAGCTTGCGAGCTTCAGCGGGATCTTTTGCCCCCAACCGACCCCACTCGGGCTCTGTTCATTCTCTCACACGGCAAAAGAACCGAACGGCGCCGCTGCCTTGGTCTTGATCGGGAGCCGAGGGAACTCGAGCGGGCAGAGGCCGGCTAAGCCGATAAACCGCACTGTGAACTCCTCCTCCACCTCCTAAGCACAAAATCCAGTGCGTTGCCGCCTTCCCAACCAGAGATTAGCTCGTTGCCACGGCGACCTAACTTCACAGCGAATTGGGGTTCTCGTGGACAGCCCACACCGGGTACTTTCACGCCCGAGCAAGGACACCCCCGGACGCGCTGTTGAACCATGCTGCTCACCTCCAAATCACAAGCAAAGCCGTGGACTACCGAGTGAGAATTCGGGAAAACTTTGCCGGCGGCCACAAAACGACGTTCCGGTATGAAATCTCAAAATTCTCGCTCAATTCTAGTCTTTAGTTCGCTAAACTGTGCACAGATGAGGTAAGCTCGCTGGTGATCCGATCCCCTTCACAACCCTAGCTTGAAACCCCGTGTTAGCAGCGAATTTCAAGTTTTTCCCTCGGCGGCCATGGCGGGAACGATCGGGCGCCCGGTGAAACCCTAGTGACCACCATTTCCAAGCTACTTTGGGGCCATGTCGTGCTTCCTTAGGCGTCTCTGATGCTATAGAGCCGATAACTCGGGGTTTTCGTGGGCTGAAGTGATGGCTCATCGGCGCCGAAGCTTCACCAAGGTCTGTGCACGCCGCCGACCTAGTTCCGAGCGTCGATAGCTTGTGCTGACCCCCTAGATGAGTTTCCCGTCCCAGAAAACCCCCGGGCGGCGAGTAGCAGGCCGTGAGGTGGCCACGAAGTCGGGTCCGGCGAGGTCACCGCCGCGCCGGCGAGCGGGGCGAGGCTCGCGGGAAAAAGGGGGCGGGAGGAAGAAGAAGCTTCCGGCCCCACCCGTCAGTGACCGCTAGCAGTAGGCTGGAATTTGCTGTGGCCATTTGATCATTTGTGGCTACAGTCAATTTGCCTGTGGATCGCGGTGTGGCTGCCCCGAGGAGCTGACACGTCACACAGGACCCACGGTAAGAGTTTGAACATTTTCCGGTTTATTTGAATTCCCAAATTCGGTTCAAACTTTAGAACCCCATAACTTGTGCTAGGAAGCTCCAAAATTAGTGATTCAAACTGGGTTGGATTCAGGATGAAAAACTCTATCCAAACATGCAACCCAATTTGTACTAAAATCAATAGAAAATTCTGAAAAAGTCTTTAAATCTTTTCATCAAAAGAATTTTAAAGGGAGTTTGGTTCATCCAAAAATCCTCAAATTTTGCCAGAATATCCTTTAGGATGTTAGGAAACTCCTGTAAAGGTTTCAGCTCAATTGGAGTTGATTTAGTTAGGGTAATTCTGACTCTAAGCTTCTGTGTTCAAATGAATACAGAAACAATTTCAGAGAATCTCCAAAACTTGGAAATTCAGTTCTAGGAAATTCTTAGCTCCAAAAATCCTAGGAAAATTCAGGCATACTTCCTGAGCTATGTTTGAAATTGTAGTTCACGTGAATTTGCATGAAAGTGTAAATTTATTCAGAATTAATTCTATTTTGCCTAAATGCTTAGGGAATTGTTCTGGGTGATCTACTCATTGAAATATTCTGAATTTTTGGTCCAGATGACTTTCTTGTGACAAGGAACCCACATGAAATTTTTCAGCTCCATTGGAGCCTTGGATCAATACTGTCTGTTCAACTTCATTAGGTGATCAACACCCCAAGTGATGAACCCCACTTATCACTTGACCATAGTACTTTAAACCAAACCCAAACCACTAGCACCAGTGTCATTTTAAATTCTTAAACAGCATTCCAGTTTTAAACTTGTCTTTAGAACTTGTTAGCAAAAGTTTTACAATTAAACATATATGCATATTCATAACGTGTAGTGGTTAAACGTGGAAAAGTGAAGAAGTGAAGTTTGGATCAAGAAGCAAGAAGGGCAGTGGTGAAGCTTCAAGTCATCAGCAACTAACTTCATACTTATCTGACTTTAGTCACCTGCAAAACCAAGGCAAGTTCCGATTTGCATTTAAGTTGTTTTATAAAGTTTTTCCTTTGTTCACTACTATGGGTCGAAGTTTGTATGTGCATTAGGTCAAGGATGTTTTATACTCCACTTGCATAACCAAAAATGAAACCTGAGGTCAAGGGTAGAAGGTATCATCGCTGTAGAATAAGGCCATGCTAAATAGGCTAGGACATCCGGTAGAAGACGAGTAGTTGGAATCTACTCGCTAGCTATATTTCAGGATTACGTAAGTGTGGTTGGAAAAGAGGCAAACTAAAGTTTACATTTCTAAAGATGAGACCGGGCAGGAGGGTAGGTAGTGACAAGATGAGGTCTTGGTCGCGTAGCTCTGCCTGTGTCGGTTAAGGACCGATGCGTGTGCCGCATCCAGGAGCAAGTATTGAGTTGTGTACTGGATGCTTACTGCTATATGGGACCTAGGAAACCGATGTACTAGGTTAGTTGGATTGTAGAGGCATACCACATCATCTCGTTAGACCTATGAGCCCGAGACGACGCGACCGGTTCTACAGTCGAGTGTCCTGTGAAAAGGTTGCCACATACGACGTAATGAAGGACGCAGATTTGGGTCTTCACAGGCTGGCGTATGTGTCGAGCTATCCAGGCAGTGTTTGATTTGAATCACCGTTCCTCACGGTTATTGAGTACCGCTTGCTCCCATGTTGTGACGTAGTAATCAACTTGTGTGGAAACAGTTTGCAAAGTTCTAATTGCTGCTATGATTATTGTAAATTGCATGAAAACCCTGTTTCAAGTAGAGATAGAGCAAACTAAAGTTATTTTCCACCTTGGGACAAGTAACATTGGAATGAAGCGTTTCTTGTTTGATTGTGGAGTTCCAATGTTGCTGGGCGCAAGGTCACTACTATTATGGATAAAATCTGAAAGTTAAGGACGAACTCGTAGGCGAGTCCTTTTTGCAACTTATATGTTTAGGTCTTAAGTTACTTTCATGTAGAGTTGCATGCTTTAGGAGAGACGGTTAAGTCTTGCTGAGCCTTTGTGCTCACTCTTGCTATATGAGTGGTTTTGCAGGTTAAGACGATGCTCATAAAGAAGGTTGTACAGTGAGACTCGGAAACGTCCGTGTCGGGTAACACATGGAGGACCTAGCCGCTGCCATGTCTTCGTGTTGCTAGCGAGAGGAGTCCGTGGGCTGGACCTCTACTCGAGTGCTTCTTAGATATTTGACGTGAGCTGTTTATAGACTTCCGCTATAGCTAATTTATGTAAATTATTTACAAAGAACAATTGTAAGCTTCAGCTTTGATTTATGTAATACAGTTTTCCTTATATGTGTGCTGTTGGGTGCCGCATAACACGGCACCACCCAATGCGATTCCCGGGCGAGCGGCACGGCCCCGTGATCGGGACCGGGCCCCCACAGTCACATGTTCATAATCTGACCATCACATCGCTTGAAGAGAGTGAACCAAATCTGTATGTTGTTCCACATGGAGCTCTCTACAACCTAGCTCTTATCCCCACCATCCGTGAAGAGATAGCGGCAGCCCAGAAACATGAAAAGGGTATCTCGCATTTTGCAGAGATGAGCAGACAGTGGGGAGCTGAAATGTTTCCGGAAGGACGGAGACGGTGTTCTGTGGTTGAAGAACAGGATAGTCGAACCCCGTAACCAGGAACTGAGGAAGAAAACTTTTGACGAGGCTCACTTGTCAAAGCTTTTTATTCACCCCGGCAGCAACAAGATGTATCAGGAATTAAAGAGAAAATTTTGGTGGATACGGATGAAGCGGGAGATCTCTAAATACGTGTTCGAGTGTGATACATACCGAAGGGTAAAGGCTGATCATATGAAGAAACCGGGATTGTTGCAACCGCTAGGCATTCTTGCCTAGAAGTGGGAGGACCTAAGCATGGAGTTCATTGTTGGTTTACCCACCACATCTCAGAAACATGATTCAGTGTGGGTAATAGTCGACTGGCTCACGAAGTCTGCCCATTTTATCCAGATCGACACAAATTACAACGCCAAGAAGTATGTTGAGCTATACATCTCACGGATCTTCTGTTTACATGGCATACTCCACACTATCATCTCGGATCGGGGCACTTTATTTATGTCTCGTTTTTGGGAGCAGTTACATACAGCGTTAGGTACGAAATTGATCCGTAGTTCAGTGTACCACCCGCAGATGGATGGGCAAACCGAGCGGGTAAACCAAATCCTAGAAGATATGCTACGAGCTTGTGCTATAAATCACAGTAAGAATTGGGATGACCACTTACCGTTAGCCGAGTTCTCGTACAACAATGGATACCAGGCCAACATCAAAATGGCGCCCTATGAGGCGCTATATGGAAGAAAATGCCGCACACCACTGAAATTGTGTGAGTCCGGCGAAAGGGTCACCTTCGGGATTGATCTTGTCAACAATGCAGAAGAGAATGTTCAGATTATTCAATCGAACATAAAAGCCACACAATCTAGGCTAAAGCAGTATGCGGACCGCAGAAGACGCTCTGTACAATTTGAGGTCATGGATCACGTTTATCTACGTGTGTCTCCAATGTAGGGTGTGAACAGATTCGGGGTCAGAGGAAAGTTGGCACCGCGATTCATCGGTCCATTCAAGGTATTGGAAAGGTATGGATCCGTTGCATACCGGCTGGAATTACCAGCGGCACTCTCTGGTGTGCATGACATATTCCACATCTCTCAGCTGAGGAAGTGCCTCAAGTTTTCAAATACCATTCAGCTGGGAGACATCGAGGAATTGAAACCGGATCTCAAGTATCGGGAGGAACCGGTTCAGATCATCAACAAGAAGGCCTGAACCACACGTTGTGGTTCTACAAAGTTTTAGGGAGTAATCACTCCGAGGATGAAGTATTGTGAGAAAGCGAGGAGTTCCTTCGCATCAATTATCCGGAATTATTAACGTCGCACATCCGGTAATTTTCCACCATCCTCTCTTTCATTTTCACCTTATAATCTAGGGACGAGATTCTTTTAAGGGGGGAGGAATGTAAAGGACCAAGATTTGGGGCTTGCTAAAAGTGTTCATCACACCACACACCTCAGCTCATTTGTGGTAATCACATGAACACATTTGAAGAGCAAGTAACCACAATCAATAGGATGATTAGAGGAAGAACTCACCAAATCCAAAAGGGGTATTTCCCACATGAATTCTTTAGAGGCTGAGCTTACAATTACCTCCTAAAATTTCTTAGGAATGCTCATGCCAAGTTTCATGCAAATCCAAACCTTTTTGAGGTACTTTTGGATACAATTATTAAAAGGACTAGATTGAACTTAATATCAAATTTAAACTACTTCCATCACATGAATTCAAAAGAGGGATTCATATTCACACTCGGCACATTTTTATGTGATCATCCACCAAATTTCATACCATTTGGGATTGATCTTGACATGAGCCATTTGGAGCAAATTCAAACTTAATCTGAATTGCAGCTTCACATTTGCTGCAATTTCATTCAAATCAATCTACACCTGTATTGCTAATTGATATGCTGTAGATTAGAGCAAATTAAAGTTCTTTTCAATCTTATACTGGAAACGTAGAAGGAATGTGTTTCTTGTTTGATTGCATACTTTCTATGTTCCTTAGCAGAAGGTTTACACTCACTTGAGGCAAAAACTTGAAAGTAAGAGTCAACTAATTAGGCCAGTCCTTGTGCAAAGTACTTTCCTATTGTACACATAAATTCTAGCATGTAGAGTTGCATGCTTAGATGAGTCGTGTTAGTCTTGTTGAGCCTTCATGCTCACTGCTTGTTGTTGAAGTGTTTGCAGGGGTGTAACACCCTCAAAATTACTACCATGCATTGCATACATTTTTCATGTAGAGAAGCATTTAAAAAGAAGAAGAAATAAGAGAGGAATATAGAAGCAAATAAAATAATAAAAGGAAACAGAAATGGAAAATAATGAAAATAAATAGAAAAGGAAAAGAAATAAAAAAAAGAAAAAATAGACAAATTGGGCCACCCCAATTTCCCCCAAATTCACCTCTCCCCTAATTTTCCATAATTTTTCCCAATTTTCCTGATTTTCCCAAAATTCCCCTAGGGGGATTTCCCCCCATATTTGGGGGGATTTTTCCACCAACTTGGTTGCACCAAATTAGGGGGGTAACCCTAATGGGCCCCACCCCCTTGGCCACAACCCATTAGGGGGGGGGGAAACCCTAGGCTCCCCCCCCCTTGGACTCTTGTGGTCTTTTATTTTCCAATTAAATCCTAGCCATTGGTGGAAAATAAATAATAAAATTGCAGCCCCTAGCTCCCACATCTTTTTAAAATTAAATCTCAGCCCTTGGATAATTGGGTTGCTAAACTCCTATCCACCCTAGCTCTTTTCCCCCTAATAAATATAACTCCCCCTCTTAGCCGCCACCACCCCTCTGTCTTTTTTTGGCCGACACCCCCTCCCCTTTCTGTCAAGTCGCCACCCCCTGCTGGAATTTGGCCGCCGTCGAGCTCCGTCACTCCTCGCCGTCGCCGGAGAAGAAGCCCCCAACGTCCTGCCCTAGCCGTGGCCTCTTAATTCTCCACGGAGAATCCTCCACTGCTGCCATTGCAAGGGAGGATGTCCTGCCGCAAGGAAGAGGGTAGGAACAAGTAAGGTAGGTTTCTGTTACCCCTCTTACAACGTTGCCGCTGTTTCTACGCACCCGTTTTCTCCACCCCCTACGAGCAGAAAATGCAGCGTGTGGACAGACCATGTTTTGGTCAATTTTTGACTGTGGAATTGATCTACACATTGTGTAAAGATCATCACCACATCCACACTTGATCCCAACAACCTTGATCATCATAAAATCCCATGGAAGCCTACTAAAACATGCAAGAACATGCACAAACTGGTTTTATAAAACTGCACCATAGGAATTGCATTCATTCACCTCATCGCATCTCGAGTAAAGTTTGTGCATGATAATTGATTGCTGTAAATTTTGTATGTGCATGGTCGTAAGTAGAAGAACAAGCTCAAGAGGCCGTCTACGAGGAGCTATAGCACCAAGACTTCGAGACGCTTGAGCAACACGAACAGCGGGAGCAAGGCAAGTGCCCCTTGACCATATTGATCCCTTGTTTTGAAACTGTTTTGCTCGCGAAAACTCGTATGCTTGTGTCAACTTGATGGGACACACTTTTTATAGGACTTTACTAGTTTTGTTAACCATCCTTGTCATCGGGAAAGTTGACGAGTCAGGTAAGTTCATTTTTTCTTCCTTTTTGCTTCACTTAACTTACGGGATACAGGAAGCTGAAATAAACTTGTTTAGCTACTGCACTCATGAGAATAAAGATAATGAGAACTTGATGATTTCAATGAGCATAGAATCGGGAAGATCTAGGCAAGCTTGGTTTGTGGATGTTGCTGAATAAGATGGTAGTTTGCTTGCCGTAGATCTAAGGACCGGTTCATGCGAGCACATGCCAGGAAAACAGTGCCACCACAAGGACAAATATGGGTGCGGCTTAGGTGACTAATTAGGTGTGTTGCTAGCTTGTTATGGACCATTGGATGGCGCGGAGAATGGGAGTCGAGGAGGACTGCCTGGGGAACTGCATGGCACAAGAGGGGGCACGTGGGTGAGAGAATGGAGATTCGAGCTGCCGGTGAAACCTCAGTGGTCCATACATCCTAGTAGCCCCCTTTGTAAAGTCTATTTTGTGATCTCTTGGCCATACACCGACGGTTGTGTACTGGTATAATGGAGGTCCTCTCTAGTCGGCGACGGGTGACGAAATCATAAACTTGTGGGTAAAGTGGGTCCACCTCTGCATAGTGTAAAACTATCATGATAGCCGTGCTTCCGGTAACAAGAACCTGGCCAACTTCCATGATTAGAGGTAAAACTTGGGATGGTTATTCGGGTATGGTCATTGGGATTGGTTTTGGGACTGTTTTGAGTCATGACAATGAATTTTGCTTCGGCTATATGAAAATGAGATGGTTATGAATAATTATGAGTATGATAGGAACTTGAGAAAGACTAATGGCTCGTTGAGACGTGATATATGGTGAGTTATGATGAAGGAATGTTGATAATTAACTTGGTTAAGATGGGATTTAACTCACATAGAAATAGTTGCTGTTTTTACCATGTTTGTGAAACAAAATTTGCTTGCTGCAATGAACCTTTTTATTCCCTACCTTGTTGTAAGCTACATGTCATACTTTTCCCGCACTTGCTGAATACGACATGTACTTACCCTTGCATTCCCACATATATATCAGCTACAGGAGAAGAGTACTTCGAGGAACATGTGGAGTACTAGGCGTGCGCACTACCGTCAACATGCATGTGGAGTTGAAGTTGGAGCCTGCTGTCTTAGCCATTTTCCGCTGTCGTTTAGAGTCTTCCGCTGCAAGAATAAGTTAGATGTTCATGAGTGAGACATTGAGTCAATCTAATAAAATACTTATACACTATTCGTACGTGGTTATATTCTGAATTCAATTTGTGATAAAGCTGTGTATGTGTGATGAACATCATGGGCACACATATGCATTCACTTGGTTCATTTTCGAAACCGGGTGTCACAAATTGGTACCAGAGCCACGTTGACCGTAGGACTCAAGTCTAAGTAGAATGGACACTCTAAAACACATAGGAATACCCTCTAAACTGTTATTTCGAAAATTGCTTGCTGCTGCACTTTATTTGTCAACTCGGCCACCGCAAAGTGCTATTTTCAGCCCCTCTTTTTCTCTTCTTTTGGACAGCAACACTTTTGTTTTCGTGTTTCATAGCTTCTAAATTTTTTGAGTTATTTCCTTCTTTTCCAAAGATTCTCATGTCTTATTTATAGATTCCGGTCACTAGGAGCACAGCACGTATGAGAACTCATCCACCACCCCTCGGGAGTGCACTTAACCCCATCGAGGTGTCTGTTGGACCATATTGGGAGGAGGTGAAGATGGAACATCATGATGAAGATGGAGTCAGTACCTCTATGCATGAGGAAGAGGATCCGGAGGAGGTGGAACCATTCAAAGAGAACATGGAAGATGATCCAAATGAACAGAAGCATCGGTATGCACCTCAGGAGGAATTTCACGCGGGCTTACACCCAGCGGAGCCTCATGAAGCTATGTCGGAAGGAGATGAATCTGAAGAGGAGCCACCCCCTGCTGAGGCCTAGAATGAAGGTGATGAACGGGCCAACCGTTCAGTTCAGTAATTCCGGTCCGACGGGATGGAGGGAGGACACAAATCCAAGGAGCTTAAAGATTTCCTGGGTTGCTGCATCCTATACCCGGAGTATCTACTCAAGAAAGTCCCTCGTCTCGGACATGAAGAGTGGAAGGCTGAGGTAACCATCCTATCTAACGGTAGGGTTGTCACCCGGCACTCCACACCCACATGGAGAGCTACAAGGGCAGAAGCTATTGATGATGCCGCATGGGATGCACTCACCGGACTGTGCTACGCCTTCCGTGAGCAGCTTGAGAACACTACCTTTGGGCTGCACCCGTATCGGAAGAGTGGTACAAGGGAGATCATTGGACCCCATGAAGAAGCTATTTCCAACCCACAAGCTGCTTACAAGTCTCAGAGGTTGCTCGTGGAATTAGGAAACCGCTATGCAAGCGCACAAGAAGAGATCTGTTGCCTCCGCAAGAAGCTGTACTTGTTGGAAAAACAGGAGGAGACTCGTGCCAACGCGGGAGCAAATGGAGCACCAGCGTCATCTATCCCTACATGGACTGCCGACTCACCATGGCATGCATCCATGTATGGACCACCCCCATCACACGGCGAGAACAGCACCAGTTCTCACGATTAAGTTTAGGTTTTCCATTGAATAAACATGTAATAGGAACGCTTAGACATAGTAGGCTGAAATAAGAGTGGTGTGCAGAATTTTTTGATGATTGCTTGTGTTTGTGTGCTGGTGTGAGTTGTGGGACGCTTCAGTGAATGTCCACATCCACACATAGTGGAGAAATGTGAGATGCTTCGGCATGTGTTCACATCCTCATATCGGCCAAATTAATAAAATAAGTTGCTTAGTTCATACACCTTGATGCATATAGTTGGGGGATCAACCTAAATTTCTATTTTCTACTCCACTCTCTCTCTCACAGATGGTGAGGGAAAACTCCAACCGCCAACGAAGGAACGCAATGTGAAGTTCCTGACAATGTGGAAGTTCCTGAAAATGCCAACCCTGGGGCTGCTGAAAGCAACCTTGAAAGGTTGATGGCCATGCAGAACCAGCTCATGCAAACTATGATACAAACGTTGGGTCAGCTGCAGGACAACAACAACAACAATCATAACCCCATTCCTGCACACCCACCGCTGCCACCGCCACCACCGCCGGCTCACAACAGATTGGGAGAGTTCATGAGGACTAGGCCGCCTACTTTTGCACAAGCCAATGATCCTATGGAGGCTGATGATTAGCTGAAGTCTATGGAAAAGAAGCTTGCTATTGTTCAGTGCAATGATCGGGAGAAAGTTCTCTTTGCATCTCACTAACTTATGGGAGCAGCCACTGATTGGTGGGACGCTCTTTGCAATGCTCATGTCAACCAGGAGACTATCACTTGGGCTGAATTCAAGGAGAGTTTCCGCTCTCACTATGTCCCTGCAGGAGTCATGATGCTTAAAAGGCAAGAGTTTGAAGGCCTCCATCAAGGAAGGAAGAGCGTGAATGAGTACCTCAACAAGTTCACACAACTATCAAGGTATGCTCCAGAAGATGTCAACTCGGATCATAGAAAGCAGTACTTGTTCATGAGAGGATTGAACAATGAAATTTAATTTCAGCTGCTTAACAATGATTATGCAAACTTCCAAAAGCTCGTTGAAAAAGCTATAGTGGTGGAGAGCAAGATCTGTGAGATTGAACAAGAGGGCAAGAGAAAGATGCCATATCAAGGACAGCCACTAGGAAGTAAAGTACATCCCCGTTTCATGCCACCAGCTGCACCACACTATGGCTCGTCCGCTTCTACTTTCCGCCCTGCAAATCCACCTCGCTCTAATCAACCATCGCAGCAACGTCCTATTATGCAAGCACCTCATATGCCTATGCCTCCTGCGCCCCGTCCCAACATGGGTGCCTATGCTCAAAACCAGCCTCGCCCCAACATTCCTGCTGTTATGGGAAACAAGGCATGCTTTACATGCGGAGAGGCGGGACACTTTGCAAGTCAGTGCCCGAAGAAAGGCCTTGGACACCCGAGCAACGCACTAAGCAGAACCCACAGCCAAATGGAGGAGCTATGCAAGGTAACAGTGGACAGAGAACTATGCTCGTGGCAATGTGAATCACGTCTCCGCTGAGGAAGCACAACAAGCTGATGACGTCGTGATTCGTATGTTTCTCGCCAACTCCAACCCAGCCACTGTTTTATTTGATTCCGGAGCATCGCATTCATTCATCTCATCCAAGTATTTTGCCAAGTATAACCTGCCCATATCCCATATGAAACAAACTATGTTGGTTAATTCTCCCGGTGGAGAAATGAGGACTAATGTAGTATGTCCGAAAGTAAGCCTTAAAATAAGGGGGTAGACTTTCTTGCCAACCTTATTTTCTTGGATTCCCAAGGGATTGACATAATACTTTGAATGGATTGGTTAAGCATGTACAATGGAGTAATTCAACGTACTCAGAGGATCGTGCAGTTGACGAGTGAGCATGGTACTCGTATTGAGTTTAAGGCAGCCCAACCTACAACGGAGAAGGCAGTGCTGAACCACATCGAAGAAGCGACATTGGAAAGCATTCCGGTGGTTCGAGAATATTCAGATGTGTTCCCGGAAGAACTTCCAGGTATGCCACCTGATCGGGACATTGAATTTGCCATTGATTTAGTACCCGGAACTGCACCTATAGCAAAGAGGCCATATAGGATGTCTGCTAATGAATTAGTGGAGCTCAAGAAGCAAATTCAGAAGCAGCTAGATAAGGGTTTTATAAGCCCAAGCTCGTCACCGTGGGGAGCCCCCGTGATCTTTGTAGACAAGAAGGATGGAACCCAAAGGATGTGTGTGGACTATAGGTCTCTCAACGAGGTGACAATCAAGAATAAATACCCGCTGACCCACATAGAGGACCTATTCGATCAAACGAAAGGTGCCCAAATTTTCTCCAAAATTGATTTTCGGTCGGGATACTTCCAGCTAAAGATTAAGCCCTCCTACATACCCAAGACTGCATTTCAAACATGGTATGATTCGTATGAATATACCATTATGTCTTTTGGGTTGACGAATGGACCTGCATACTTTATGTACCTCATGAATAAGGTCTTCATGGAGTACTTGGACAAGTTTGTCATGGTTTTCATCAACGATATCATGGTGTATTCAAAAGCGAGGAAGAACATGAGGAACACTTGAGGTTGACATTGCAGAAACTGCGAGAGCATCAATTGTATGTTAAGTTCAGCAAGTGTCAATTTTGGCTAAAGAGATATCGTTCCTAGGCCACATCATCTCCGAGGGAGGAGTGTCGGTTGATCCCGCAAAAGTGAGGGATGTTTTGAAGTGGAACCAACCGCAGAGTGTGAGGGATATTCGGAGTTTCCTTGGGATGGCTGGATACTACCGCCGGTTCATCAAGGATTTCTCCAAAAGAAGCCTATGACCGAATTGCTGATGAAAGGGAAAGAATTTCAGTGGACACAAGTGTACCAAAACAGCTTTGAGGAGCTAAAGAAGAGATTAACAATAGCGTCGGTTTTGGTATTGCCCTATGTGAGCTAGAGTTTTGATATATATTGTGACGCATCAAGACAAGGGCTTGGATGTGTGCTCATGCAAGGAGGCCAAGTGGTAGCCTATGCATCGAGGCAATTAAAGAAACATGAGCTGAATTGCCCGACACATGACCTGGAACTTGCAGCCGTAGTACATGCCTTGAAGATTTGGAGGCATTATATCCTTGGTCACCGATATGAGATCTATAAGGATCACAAAAGCCTCAAGTATATATTCACGCAAACGGATCTGAATTTGAGGCAACGTTGATGGTTGGAACTCATCAAGGATTATGATGTTGGAATCAACTATTACCCCAGAAAGGTCAATATAGTAGCTAATGCATTGAGCCAAAAGGGAGCATGTCACCAACTCACGGTTCGGGAGCTGCCACCCAAGCTGCATAATGAGTTTGAACGGTTACATCTCGGGTACTTGAACGAGATGGAGGTGATAGAACTGAACTCAATGCTGGAACAAAAGATACGAGATGGCCAACCAACGCATGATGAAATCAAGGAAATCGAAAAAAGAATCTGACAAGGCATATAGAAGGATTTCAAGGAAGACAAGAATGACACGCTTTGGTTTGGGAAAAGGATTTGTGTGCCTAACATGAAGCACATCCGCGACACGATACTAAAGGAGGCACACGACTCGTCTTATTCCATACACCCCGGTTGTATAAAGATGTACAAGGACCTGAAAACCTGCTATTGGTGGGATGGCATGAAAAGGGATATCGCTGAGTATGTCGTTTTATGCGACACGTGCCAACAAGTGAAGGACGAACACCAAAGACCCGCTGGATTATTGCAGCCATTGGAAGTACCTGAGTGGAAGTGGGAAGACATCAGCATGGATTTCATTGTCAGACTGCCACGTACTCAGTCCGGTTACGACTCTATTTGGGTTATCGTGGACCGATTGACAAAATCAGCCCACTTTATTCCTGTTAGGACCAAGTATACCGTGGCACAATTAGTCGATCTGTATATGGAGCAAATCGCGTGTCGCCATGGAGTTCCGAAGAGGATAGTTTCGGACCGAGGTTCTCAATTTACCTCTAGGTTCTAGAAGAAGCTGCACGAAGCCATGGGTACGCGGTTCAATTTCAGCTCCGCATATCACCCACAAATCGATGGGCAAACCGAGAGGAGAAATCAGATTCTGGAAGACATGTTGAGAGCTTGCGCCTTGAAACATGGGCGTAGTTGGGATAAGAGCTTGCCGTATGCTGAATTCTCGTACAACAACAGTTACCAAGCTAGCTTAAAGATGTCACCTTTCAAAGCAATGTATGGTAGACAGTGTAGAACACCGCTGTTCGGGAATGAGGCCGGAGAAAGCCAAGTATTCCGACCTGAAGTGCTACAGGACGCCGAAAAGCAAGTCCAAACGATACGTGAAAACTTTAAGTCCGCTCAGTCACCTTAAGGTATCGCCTATCCGAGGCCAACGACGGTTCAATGTCAAAGGCAAGTTAGCACCTCGCTACATCGGGCCATTCAAGATTTTGGGCAAGCGAGGAGAGGTAGCAGATCAACTAGAGCTGCCAACGCACCTCTCCGACGTGCATGACGTGTTTCACGTATCCCAACTCAAGAAGTGCCTAAGAGTACCGGAAGAACAAGTACCGATGGATGAGCTAGAGCTTCAAGAGGATCTGACCTACGCAGAACACCCCATCAAAATCTTGGACGTAAAGGAAAGGGTCACGAGGAACAAAGTAATCCGTTGGAGCAAGGTACAACGGAGCCATCACACGGAAGCCCTACATGGGAACGTGAGGAAGATCTCATGGTGGAATTCCCTCATCTCTTCTCCACTCTATCGAATTCTAGGGCGAGATTCATTTTAAAGGGGTAGGTTTATAACACCCTCAAAATTACTACTATGCATTGCATATATTTTTCATGTACAGAAGCATTTAAAATGAAGAAGAAATAAAAAGAGGAATATAGAAGCAAATAAAATAATAAAAGGAAATAGAAATGGAAAATAATGAAAATACATAGAAAAGGAAAAGAAATAAAAAGAAATAGAAAAAATAAATAAAATAGCTAAATTGGGCCACCCCAATTTTTCTCCAAATTCCCCAATTTTCACCTAATTTCCCCAAAATTTTCCCCTAATTATCCCAAGATTTTCCCAATTTTTTTGATTTTCCCCAAAATTCCCCTAGGGGATTTCCCCCAACATTTGGGGGGATTTTCCTCCCAATTTGGCTGCACCAAATTAGGGAGGAACCCTAATGGGCCCCACCCCCTTGGCCACAGCCCATTAGGGGGGAACCCTAGCCGACCCCCCCCCCCCTTTGGACTCTTGTGGGCTTTTATTTAACAATTAAATCCTAGCCATTGGTGGAAAATAATTCATAAAATCCCAGCCCCTAGCTCCCACCTCTTTTAAAATTAAATCTCAGCCCTTGGATAATTGGGTTGCTAAAATCCTAGCCACCCTATCTCTTTTCCCCCCTTATAAATATAACTCCCCCCTTAGCCGCCACCACCCCTCTCTCTTTTTTTGGCCGCCGCCCCCTCCCCTTGCTGCCAAGTTGCCGCCCCCCTGCTGAAATTTGGTCGTCGTCGAGCTCCATCACGCCTCGCCGTCGCTGGAGAAAAAGCCCCCGACGTCCTGCCCTAGCCGCAGCCTCATAATTCTCCACGGAAAATCCTCCGCTGCTGCCATAGCAAGGGAGGAGGTCCTGCCGCAAGGAAGAGGGGAGTAACAAGTGAGGTAGGTTTCCGTTACCCCTCTTACAACATTGGCACTGTTTCTACGCACCCTTTTTCTCCACCCCCTGTAAGCAGAAAATGCAGCGTGTGGACAGACCATGTTTTGGTCAATTTTTGATGGTGAAATTGATCTACACATTGTGTCAAGATCAACACCACATCCACACTTGATCCCAGCAACCTTGATCATCATAAAACCCCATGGAATCCTACTAAAACATGCAAGAACACATACAAACTGGTTTTATAAAACTGCACTATAGGAATTGCATTCATTCACCTCATCGCAACTTGAGTAAAGTTTGTGCATGATAATTGATTGCTGTAAATTTTGTATGTGCTTGGTCGTAAATAGAAGGACAAGCTCAAGAAGCCGTCTACAAGGATCTACAGCACCAAGACTTTGAGACGCTTGAGCAACACGAACAGCGAGAGCAAGGCAAGTGCCCCTTGACCATATTGATCCCATGTTTTGAAACTTTTTGCTCGCGAAAACTCTTATGCTTGTGTCAACTTGATGGGACACACTTTTTATAGGATTTACTAGTTTTGTTAACCATCCTTGTCGCCGGGAAAGTTGATGAGTCGGGTAGGGTCGCTTTTTTTTCCTTTATGCTTCGCTTAACTTAAGGGATACGGGAAGCTGAAATAAACTTGTTTAGCTACTGCACTAATGAGAATAAAGATAATGAGAACTTTATGATGTCAATGAGCATGGAATCGGGGAGATCTAGGCGAGCTTGGTTTGTGGATGTTGCTGAATAAGATGGTGGTTTGCTTGCCGTAGATCTAAGGACCGGTTCATGCGAGCACATGCCAGAGAAACAGTGGCCACCACAAGGCCAAATATGGGTGCGGCTTAGCTGACTAATTAGGTGTGTTCCTAGCTTGTTATGGACCATTGGATGGCGCGGGAAATGGGAGTCGAGGAGGACTGCCCTGGGAACTGTATGGCACAAGAGGGGGCCCGCGGGTGGGAGAATGGAGATTCGAGCCTGCCAGTGAAAACTCAGTGGGTCCATACATCCTAGTAGCCCCTTTGTAAAGGCTATTTTGTGATCTCTTGGTCATACACCGACGATTGTGTACTGGTATAATGGAGGTTCTCTCTAGTCGCCGACGGGTGACGAAATCACAAACTTGTGGGTAAAGTGGTGTCACCTCTGCAGAGTGTAAAACTATCATGATAGCCGTGCTTCCGGTTACCAGCACCTGGCCATCTTCCATGATTAGAGGTAGAACTTGGTATGGTTATTCGGGTATGGTAATTGGGATTCATTTTGGGACTGTTCTGAGTCATGACAAAGAATTTGTCTTTGGCTATATGAAAATGAGATGGTTATGAATAATTATGAGTATGATAGGAACTTAAGAAAGATTAATGGCTGGTTGAGATGTGATATATGGTGAATTATGATGAATGAATGTTGATGATTAGCTTGGTTATGATGGGATTAAACTCACATAGAAATAGTTGCTGTTTTTACCATGTTTGTGAAACAAAATTTGCTTGCTGCAATGAACATTTTTATTCCCTACCTTGTTGTAAGCTACATGTCCTACTTTTCCCGCACTTTCTGAGTATGACATGTACTCACCCTTGCATTCCCACATGTATATCAGCTACAGGAGAAGAATACTTCGAGGAACATGTGGAGTACTAGGTGTGCGCACTACCGTAAACATGTCTGTGGAGTTGAAGTCGGAGCCTGCTTTCTTAGCCATTTTCCTCTGTCGTTTAGAGTCTTCCGTTGCAAGAATAAGTTAGATATTCTTGAGTGAGACATTGAGTCAATGTAATAAAGTACTTATATACTATTCGTACGTGGTGATATTCTGAATTCAGTTTGTGATGAAGTTGTGTATGTGTGATGAACATCCTAGGCACACGTATGCATTCACTTGGTTCATTTTCAGAACCGGGTGTCACAAGGGGATTATGAGGAAGAGGCTCCCGAGGAGGAGACGGGTCCTCCAGAGGGAACCACCGTCGAGTGGGAGCTGTGCACGCCGCCGTGTCAGTGGGTTGCGTGTGTGCTAGTGAGGACATGTTCACGGGATGAATGTGAACTCTTTTGCTTAGCCTACGCCTATGTGTCACACCCGGTTTCTCCGAAGAACAACCGAGTGAATATCACATGTATGGCAGGATCATTTTCTCATACATGTGATGACAAATAGTGAAACATCATTTATTACAAGCCAGGTGTCGAAATAAATAAGTCTTACATAGCATATGTCTCGATGGACGATAATAAGTTCATAACAAGTAAATAAAATAGCAGCGGAATATTATTCTTGTGGGCTCCGTTACAGGTGTTGCCCGGGGGACTCCATGAACCTAGAAACCTTCTTCGGGTCCAAAGTCTTGATCATTAAACACCACTTCATTATCTTGACCTGAGCAGCAATATAAACCAACAAATATGCAAGGTTGAGTACTGATGGTACTCAGCAAGTGTGGGAAAGTTATGTCATGCATGGCTAGAGCAAGGAGAGGTTGAACTCATGGTTAAAGGACTATGCAATTAATACCTATCACCTTAGCTTTTTAAGCACCTACATTACTAAACAGGTGAAATGGTCCCAATCTCCCATCCCATCATCATAATCAAATAACCATAACATCATTTTCAATGTTAAGCTCCCCGCTTAACATCCTTAACTTCCAAAACCATCACTCCTCTAATCATGAATAAGTCCAAGCCGCTCTTGTCCGTGAGCACGGCTGTCATGACAGTTTTTGACTCTGCAGAGTTTGCACCACTGTACCCACATGTAGTGATTTCATCCCCCGTTGCCGGATGGACTAAAAGAACCTCCATTATGCCAGTGGATACAAACCACATTCACACTTCCCAGGTGTGTAGCCAGGAGATCACTACGAAGCCTTTACAAAGGGATTCCCGACGAGCGTGGGCCCACTAAGGTTTCACCCCTAACAGCATACAAGAGGCTCCAACCCCGCTGCAGTGGCCCCCTCTTGAGCCTTGCGGTTCATATGGTAGTCCAGCTGACACCTATTCCCCGCACCATCCAACACACCCATACTACGCTGGGGATACACCTAATTAATTGGCCAAGCTGCCCCATCTCAGCATGTGGTTGGCACGGTAAAGCCAGGTTACATACTCCATGAACCGGTCCTTAGGATCCAGGCATGTACTAAACACAAACCCGAGTCTCGTGCACCCAGCACCAACCAAAACATCCAACTTGCCTTGATCCCTACCTCTACATAACTCACAATATCTCATTCAAGAGTATGGTAAAATAAACTGATGATCTCATATCTCAAATATCCCATTCTAAGCATGGCTAAGCATATGCATAATAATAAATGACATGATAAAATGAATCCCAACCCAAGCTACAAGGAAACAAGGTAATGCAATTCTAGGGAAACATCCTAGCATGGGTTTCATATTTTCAATTGACAATGCAAATAATTCTATCTACACATACTAGTATAGGAACAAAGTGGTCAAGGACACTTGCCTTCTTCCTGCTGCTCTGGGAATGGGTAGTCCTGATCTTGGAAAGGAAGAACTTGCTATGGAGCAGGTTCTACATCATACCATCACACATAGCAAAAGAAACCAACAATCCATAAGACATAGTTCACACTTCCACTTCATACAAACCACACATTCCCATTTATGAAAGCCATTCCCATTCCTATGTGTTGTGGTTACTCTATGTGTGTTGATTTTTGGGCTTACATGCACTTTTAAACATGTGCATATGATTTCTACTTTTTTATTCATATTTATGTTGCATACTATATATGAGTTTCCAATTTAAATAAATTCCTTATATTCAATTGATACACCTTTTAGCTACCAAGTGTGCATGGAGGGTATTTTCCTACTCCAAATGTGTCTTCAGACCTTCTACCAACCCTAAACTGAATTCTTTGGATTTTGGAAACTTCATTTATCATTTTCTAGTTATTCATACCTAGCTTGCTATATTTTCAGATTTATTTTCTATGTCTAAATGTGAACTTTATTATGAAAATAGTAAGACACCTCATCTAAACAGAATAGGTTTTGGGTCTAAAATATTAAATAATATATTTTTGAACTTCTCCTCTGATGTGAACTATTTTACATTTATTTTACTAATTTTCAGAATTATTCTCTACTTAAAAATGTGTCCCTATAACTAATAAATGTGAATAATCAATTAGACAGATTCATTTCAGCCAAAAATCTATTTTTATCTCACTCCAAAGTTTTCCAAGTACTAGGAAAGTTTTTAATTTGAATTTACAATGTGTTTGTCCCATCTTTTAAATTTTAAATACTAAACACATATTCAAATTCCTAAATTTAATATAACATAGGGTTAAAAAGGTAAACTCACCCCACTACAGGGTCTATTATATTATTTTAAGAATTTCCAGGGGTCTAACTACACATAACAGAGGGGTTTTCCTAATTTTTATTAAGTCCAGGGGCTAAAACTGATTTTTAAATGAATTTACATAATTTTCTGAAGTTCTAGGGGCTAGATCAGAAGTTTTCGGGGCTAGATCGTATTTTCCGAGAACCCCAGGGGGTAGCGCGTAAGAATTCCCGCCTTTATAACGTGGGGCTGACGTGGACCATCCGATTTAAAACAGACGGCTGAGATTATAACGTCGAACCGGTACGCGGGGATATAAATTCTACCGTGCGATTTAAAATAGACGGCGCACAAGCGGCCACGTCGCTCTGATCGAGCGCGGGCGGCTCTGCCCGGCGGCGCACGGCGGCGGGAGGCGGCGATCCCGACGGAGAATTTCGGATCTTCATCAATTCTTCCTAGAACTGTGATTTTATGGCATAGATCGGTAGAGGGGAGGTCGGGGATCTCACCTCGGGGGTTTTCTTGAGCTCGGAGGTCCTGGAAAGCGGTCGGCGACGAGGTTCGAGGTGAATTCACGGCGAGGCTCGTCAGCGCTGTGTTTGAAGCGCAAACCACCGAGTTTTCTGCACCTGCGCGGTTCCCCGGAGGCGGTGGATCAAGATCAGCGCGTTAGATCAGAAATCCCGAGCGAAGCTCGAGCGAAATTGGCCGGAGTAACTCGGGTTCTCACCTGAAGGAAAAACGGCGGATCGTGGGGAAAAACGGGGAGATGCCGGGGTTTATATAGCCGGGGAAGGGCGGCGGGTTTGTTTAGATCGAGTTGGAGCCTTCTGGGACCGGGAGTCGGGCTGAGGGACGCGGAAATCCGGTTGGTTACGATCGCGCACGCGGGGAAGAGTCTGGGGTCGGCGCGAGCGGGGGGTTGGGGATGACAGGTGGGTCCCGCCTGTCTGTGAGGGGGAAACGGGCGCGCGGCTGCGGGCTGGCGCGGGGTGAGGTGGGCCGGCTGGTGGGTTTCGGCCCACTGGCCGGGGAGGTTTATTTTTTTCCTTTTCTTTTTTTTTTCTTTTTCATTTCTGTTTTGAGTTTAATTTGAATTCCAGTTTGAATTTGAATTTTTGCAACACATGCAATACGTCCAAAAAATTTTAAATTCCCCTCTTAACAGGATTTTGGGGTGTTACAGCTCTACCCCCCTTAAAAGAAATCTCGTCCTCGAGATTGGTGGTTCTAAGAAAACATTTCCGGAAATTGTGCCTTAAGCTCGTCTTCTCGCTCCCAGGTGGCTTCCTCTTCCGAGTGATGCTTCCACTGCACCTTGCACATCCGGATTCTTTTATTCCTTGTGAGGCGTTCCATTGTCTCCAAAATCTTGGATGGTTGCTCGGCATAAGACAGATCCTCAGCTACGTCAATCTCATTCATGGGTAACATCTCTTCAAGTGTTCTCAGACATTTCTTGAGCTGTGATACATGGAATACATCGTGCACATCCGATAGGCGAGCCGGTAATTCTAGTTGATACGCCACTTCGCCTTTCCTCTCCATAACTTGAAAGGGTCCGATGTATCGAGGTGACAACTTCCCTTTCACCTTGAACCGACGAAGTCCTCGGATAGGGGACACCTTGAGATAGACATAGTCTCCCACGTTGAAAACGAGCTCTCTTCTCCGTACATCGGCAAAGCTCTTTTGTCGTGTCTGTGCTATCCTTCAAGTTGTTACGAATTTCCCTCACTTTCGCCTCGGCTTCTTGTAGTACCTCGGGACCAAACACTTTACTTTCCCCTGTTTGGTTCCAAAATAGGGGAGTTCTGCACTTCCTCCCATACAAAGCTTCGAACGGTGACATCTTCATACTAGCTTGATAGCTGTTGTTATAGAAGAATTCCGCATACGATAAGTTCTTGTCCCAACTCCGATTGTTTTTGAGTGCACACGCCCTCAGCATATCCTCAAGAATCTGATTGGTTCTTTCTGTCTGCCCGTCGGTTTGGGGATGATAGGCAGAACTAAAGTTCAGATGGGTTCCCATGATTTCGTGCAACTTCTGCCAGAACCTCGAGATGAACTGTGTCCCTCGATCCGACACTATCTTCTTCGGCACTCCATGGTAACACACGATCTTTGACATGTACAATTCTGCCAATTTGGATCCGCTGCAGCTTTCTTTCACGGGGATGAAATGAGCTACCTTGGTTAGCCTGTCGATGATGACCCATATTGAATCATATCCTGATTGGGTCCTAGGCAATCCCACTATGAAATCCATACCGATTTCTTCGCATTTCCATTCAGGCACTTTGAGTGGTTGCAATAATCCCGCGGGTCGTTGATGTTCTGCTTTCACCAACTGGCATGTGTCACATAGGGCAACATGCTCCGCGACATCTCGCTTCATGCCATACCACCAATACCTGCTCTTGAGGTCCTGGTACATTTTCGTACTCCCAGGATGAACGGAATAGTCAGAATCGTGAGCCTCCTTCAAAATCAATTCACGGATCTTCTTTACTTCTGGCACACAGATTCTTTTCCCGTGCCACACCGTTCCTTGTTCATCCTCTCTGAAACCAGGGGCTTTATTTTCCTTGATGAGTTGCCTGATTTCTTGTATCTTCTCATCATTCTTTTGACCCTCGCGTATTTCTCTCTCTTGTGTGGAGTCCACTTCCATGGCGATGGCTTCACCACTACTCACAAGGCATAGATTCAGCCTTATAACCTCGTCCTTCAATTCTGCAGGCATGTCCTTCAAGCTCAACTTATTGACCTGCACTTTCCGACTTAAAACATCTGCCACGACGTTTGCTTTCCCAGGATGATAGTTGATGCCCACATCAAAGTCGTTGATTAGCTCTAACCATCTCCTTTGTCTGAGGTTGAGATCTGGCTGTGTGAAAATGTACTTTAAACTCTTATGATCCGTATATATCTCTGTCCTCTTCCCCATCAAGTAATGCCGCCAAATTTTCAACGCGTGTACCACTGCGGCTAGTTCTATGTCATGTGTAGGATAGTTCTTCTCGTGCTTCTAGAGCTGCCGGGATGCATAAGCCACGACATGCCCTTCTTGCATGAGAACACATCCTAACCCGTTTCCAGAGGCATCGCAGTACACCATAAAGTTCTTCTGCATATCTGGCATAACTAGCACTGGGGCTGTTGTCAATCTTTTCTTTAACTCCTGAAAACTCGTCTTGCACTGCGACGTCCATGTGAATGTGATTCCCTTCTCCAACAGTTTGGTGAGGGGTCTCGAGATCTTAGAGAATCCCTCAATAAACAGTCGATAGTATCCTACCAATCCCAAGAAGCTTCGAACTTCCCCGACATTTTCAAGGGTCTTCCACTTCTGTATATCCTCGATTTTGGCGGGATCCACGGAGATTCCTCCCTCTGAGATTATATGTCCTAAGAAGGGAACTCTCTTCAGCCAAAACTCACACTTGCTCAACTTGGCATATAGTTGGTGTTCTCTCAGCCTCTGCAACACCAACCTTAGATGTTTCTCATGTTCCTCTTCATCTTTGGAGAAAACGAGAATGTCATCTATGAAAACCACCACAGATTTGTCCAGATATTCCATGAATACCTTGTTCATGAGATACATGAAGTATGCTGGGGCATTGGTTAGCCCGAAAGGCATGACGGTGTATTCATACAGTCCGTACCGAGATACGAAAGTTGTCTTGGGAATATCGGTTTGCCTTATCTTAAGTTGGTGGTATCCCGACCTAAGATCAATTTTCGAGAACACATAAGCTCCCCTCAACTGATCAAACAAGTCTTCAATGCGGGGTAATGGGTACTTGTTCTTGATGGTTACCTCATTCAAGGCACGGTAGTCCACGCATAACCTTTGGATTCCATCCTTCTTGGGCACAAATATCACTGGAGCTCCCCAAGGTGAGGAACTAGGACGAATATACCCCTTCTCCGTCAATTCTCTCAAATGATCCTTGAGTTCTCCCAGCTGCTTGGAGTCCATTCGATAAGGTCTCTTGTATATCGGGGCTGTTCCAGGCACTAGCTCAATTGCGAATTCCACTTCACGATCCGGAGGCATACCTGGCAACTCCTCCGGAAAAACATCTGGATATTCCCTGATGGTCCTGATCTCCTCCACTTTCACCTCAACTTGATTTAATTTAATGTCCCTCCTAGGCTCTTGTATTGTTATAAACTTTACTCTTGTGCCACTAGGGTGAGTTAGTTCCACCGTTCTGGTCGAACAATGGATGATTCCTTTATGTTTGGTCAACCAATCCATACCCAAGATAATATCTATCCCTTGTGAATCTATCACTATGAGGTTAGCAGTAAATACTACCCTATTAATGTCTAGGTTCAGTTTGGGACATACTTGTATTGTCCTTATTTCTCCACCTCGAGAGTTTACTGCTAGCATATGGTTCATTTGTGTTGTTGCTAGGTCATGCTTCTTAACAAACCCTTGGGCAATGAACGAGTGGGTAGCACCAGAATCAAACAACAGGGTTGCAATGTGTAAATTGGTAGGAAACTTACCAACTACCACATCGGGTGCCTCTTGCGCCTCCTCCATGGTGACGTGGTTCACCCGTCCTCTCATTACATTCTGCTGTTGCGGCTGCGCGGGCTTCTTCTTTGGGCACTTATGGGCGTAGTGCCCCACTTCACCACAGTTAAAACATTGCACCCCAACCTTAGGTGTCTGGCCTTTGTTGTCTTGGGGTTGGTTTGGGGGTCCTTGCACTGCTGGTCGAGGTCGATATGTAGGGCGAGGCTGCTGTACGAACTGACGTTGTGGCTGTATTGGTGCTGCCGGAGGCCTGTAGTTCGGGTTGTACCCTCTTGGTGCTGAGTAGGGTACCGCAGCACGATTCGTCTGCCCTGCGGGTTGCTGCATCAGACGTGGGCGTGTGTTGCTCCCGGAGGCTTGGTGTGACCACCCGACCTTCCTCTTGTTTTCATTTCCCAAGGCCTTCAGCTTCCTTTCTACCACAAATGCTCTGTCCACCATCTTTTGGAAGCTTTCATACTCGTTGGAGGACATTGCACACTGCATTTCTGCGGTAAGTCCTTCCACGAAACAATCATGTTCCTGCTCATCAGTCTCTATGTCCCGTGGGGCATAACGGCAGAGTTGAGTAAATTTAGTGAGGTATTCCCTCACAGTCATGTTTCCTTGCTGCAACCCCAAGAACTCCTTCCTATTGTTTTTGAGTTCACCCCTTGGTATGTAATGGTTGCGGAAGCTACGCTTGAACTCTTCCCAGGTGATGTTCTCAGGGTCATGATGGGCGGCCACGTAGGCGGTCCACCAATCAGCAACAGGTCCATGCAATTGATGAGAGGCAAACAGCACCCTCTCATACCCTTGGCACTGTATGATCCTCATCTTGCTCTCAATGGTCTTTAGCCAGTCATCTGCCTCCAGAGGTTCAGCAGCACTTGCAAACTTCGGAGGTTGAGTTCCTAGAAACTCACTCAACCTTGGTTGGCGTGGTGCAGCTTGTGGGGGTCGAACTTGATGCAAGTTGGCCGCTACTTGAGTCAGGTTCTGGATGAGCTGATTTTGATTTTCAAGCATTTGGTGGATGGGATCAACTCCCTCACGGCGCCCACCCCTGTCTTGGCTCCCAGAAAGATGAGGGTTGCAGGCCTCATCGTTGTTGTTGGCGGGGTTGGCAGCACGACCCTTTCCTCTTCCGGCCATCTAGCATGATCAACCAAATGTTAATCTAAAGCATTACGTATTATCTTACTACTTTCACTTGTTTTTACTTTGAAGTGTTGAGGCTTTGTTATACTTTCTGAGGGTTCATGTCTCGCACAAAAATAAATGCACTATTATTTCATGTGGGTTCACACACCAAAGCAAAACAATCTTAAGACGAGGTCATGGACAATTGCTCATGGCTTCCACAACTCACGTCACACACCAAGCATTAACACACCATTAACTAAGGTAACGACTCGACTATTCGACATCTTGCTAACTAAGGGAAAGACTCTACACTACTCGTATCCCTCAGCTGGCTCCTCGGGATCTTCCTCATTATTGCGGCTGCCTTCTGACTCTGCTTTCGGTGGGGAGGCTGCTGGTGGAGAAGTGCGACGACGCCTGATCGCCCGGCGATCTGGGGAGTCAGGAGTCCATGTATCATTCACGGTGACACACAGTTCATTCCCATCTCCTCTTTCTCTCGCCCTCAAGCAGGCTCGAAGCAACGCCTCGGTTTCCTTCAGGGTGTCCCGAACATCCTGAAGCTCCTGCTGACACTCCTGCAGTCGAGTGCTGAGCATAGCAGCATCCTCCAAGCACAAGTCCATGTGCTCATGGGAAGTTCCTTGTTACACTAGCGGGTACTTATACTCCGTTGTACCACTCTCGCGCTGGAGGACATACATGTACTCAGTTCTGTCCAGGTGTCGACGATAGATGTGACTCTGGCAGGTGATGGCCTCCCAGGTAACATCCTTCTCAGCATCGACCTGTGTCGCTCGACAAGCTGGAGAGCGGTGGATCTTGAGCAGCTGATTTTCGTGGATAATCCTCATCTCTGAACTCCATTCTTCCCTCTTCTCACAGATGGTCCTGGTGGGGGTATAGTGTATGATTAGCTTGCCCGTATTGCCGGCGGCTTGGAGCATACGTCGAAGACGGCGCAACAAGCCTCCTACTGCCAATCCGTAGGAAAGGTACGTCACCGGATGGCTCTCCTCTCTTTGGGCAAGGGCAACTACGGGAACTCTCCCTCCTGTGGACTTGCGAGCCGTGTGAATCATGCGAACCATCTAAAACAGAAAGCATTTAAACTTAGGTTAGATAAACTTTTAAACAAAAATCCTATTTTGAATGAGAGTTGGGGTAAGATGAAGAAAGTGACTCCATTATATAACACTTTCCAATACACACCTTGTAAAATAGTTTTTAAGAAAATAGGGCCCTTAATTACATCCATTTCTACCTAGGTCCACGTTCCTACGGGCAACCTTGGCTCTGATACCACTTTTCTCACACCCGGTTTCTCCGAAGAACAACCGAGTGAATATCACATGTATGCCAGGATCACTTTCTCATACATGTGATGACAAATAGTGAAGCATCATTTATTATAAGCTAGGTGTCGAATATAAATAAGTCTTACATAGCATATGTCTCGATGGACGATAATAAGTTCATAACAAGTAAATAAAATAGCAGCGGAATATTACTCTTGTGGGCTCCGTTACAGGTGTTGCCCGGGGGACTCCATGAACCTAGAAACCTTTTTCGGGTCCAAAGTCTTGATCATTAAACACCACTTCATTATCTTGACCTGAGCAGCAATATAAACCAACAAATATGCAAGGTTGAGTACCGATGGTACTCAGCAAGTGTGGGAAAGTTATGTCATGCATGGCTAGAGCAAGGAGAGGTTGAACTCATGGTTAAAGGACTATGCAATTAATACCTATCCCCTTAGCTTATTTAGCACCTACATTACTACACAGGTGAAATGGTCCCAATCTCCCATCCCATCATCATAATCAAATAACCATAACATCATTTTCAATGTTAAGCTCCCCGCTTAACATCCTTAACTTCCAAAACCATCACTCCTCTAATCATGAATAAGTCCAAGCCGCTCTTGACCGTGAGCACGGCTATCATGATAGTTTTTGACTCTGCAGAGTTTGCACCACTGTACCCACATGTAGTGATTTCATCCCCCGTTGTCGGGTGGACT
This sequence comes from Neostapfia colusana, assembly GCA_030760725.1. Classification (NCBI taxonomy): domain Eukaryota; kingdom Viridiplantae; phylum Streptophyta; class Magnoliopsida; order Poales; family Poaceae; genus Neostapfia; species Neostapfia colusana. The sequence continues at coordinate 62,608,776 of JASWHV010000015.1, forward strand.
AAAAGAACCTCCATTATGCCAGTGGCTACGAACCACATTCACACTTCCCAGGTGTGTAGCCAGGAGATCACTACGAAGCCTTTACAAAGGGATTCCCGACGAGCGTGGGCCCACTGAGGTTTCACCCCTAACAGCATACAAGAGGCTCCAACCCGCTGCAGTGGCCCCCTCTTGAGCCTTGCTGTTCATATGGTAGTCCAGCTGACACCTATTCCCCGCACCATCCAACACACCCATACTACGCTGGGGATACACCTAATTAATTGGCCAAGCTGCCCCATCTCAGCATGTGGTTGGCACGGTAAAGCCAGGTTACATGCTCCATGAACCGGTCCTTAGGATCCAGACAAGTACTAAACACAAACCCGAGTCTCGTGCACCCAGCACCAACCAAAACATCCAACTTGCCTTGATCCCTACCTCTACATAACTCACAATATCTCATTCAAGAGTATGGTAAAATAAACTGATGATCTCATATCCCAAATATCCCATTCTAAGCATGGCTAAGCATATGCATAATAATAAATGACATGATAAAATGAATCCCAACCCAAGCTACAAGGAAACAAGGTAATGCAATTCTAAGGAAACATCCTAGCATGGGTTTCATATTTTCAATTGACAATGCAAATAATTCTATCTACACATCCTAGTATAGGAACAAAGTGGTCAAGGACACTTGCCTTCTTCTTGCTGCTCTGGGAATGGGTAGCCCTGATCTTGGAAAGGAAGAACTTGCTCTGGAGCAGGTTCTACATCATACCATCACACATAGCAAAAGAAAACAACAATCCATAAGACATAGTTCACACTTTCACTTCATACAAACCACGCATTCCCATTTATGAAAGCCATTCCCATTTCTATGTGTTGTGGTCACTCTATGTGTGTTGATTTTTGGGCTTACATTCACTTTTAAACATGTGCATATGATTTTTACTTTTGTATTCATATTTGTGTTGCATACTATATATGAGTTTCCAATTTAAATAAATTCCTTATATTCAATTGATACACCTTTTAGCTACGAAGTGTGCATGGAGGGTATTTTCCTACTCCAAATGTGTCTTCAGACCTTCTACCAACCCTAAACTGAATTCTTTGGATTTTGGAAACTTCATTTATCATTTTCTAGTTATTCATACCTAGCTTGCTATATTTTCAGATATATTTTCTATGCCTAAATGTGAACTTTATTATGAAAATAGTAAGATACCTCATCTAAACAGAATAGGTTTTGGGTCTAAAATATTAAATAATATATTTTTGAACTTCTCCTCTGATGTGAACTATTTTACATTTATTTTACTAATTTTAAGAATTATTCTCTACTTAAAAATGTGTCCCTATAACTAATAAATGTGAATAATCAATTAGACAGATTCATTTCAGCCAAAAATCTATTTTTATCTCACTCCAAAGTTTTCCAAGTACTAGGAAAGTTTTTAATTTGAATTTACAATGTGTTTGTCCCATCTTTTAAATTTTAAATACTAAACACATATTCAAATTCCTAAATTTAATATAACATAGGGTTAAAAAGGTAAACTCACCCCACTACAGGGTCTATTATATTATTTTAAGAATTTCCAGGGGTCTAACTACACATAACATAGGGTTTTCGTAATTTTTATTAAGTCCAGGGGCTAAAACTGATTTTTAAATGAATTTACATGATTTTCTGAAGTTCCAGGGGCTAGATCAGAAGTTTCCGGGGCTAGCTCGTATTTTCCGAGAACCCCCTGGGGTAGCGCGTAAGAATTCTGGCCTTTATAACGCGGGGCTGACGTGGACCGTCCGATTTAAAACAGACGGCTGAGATTATAATGTCGAACCGGTACACGGGGATTTAAATTCTACCGTGCGATTTAAAATAGACGACGCACAAGCGGCCACGTCGCTCTGATCGAGCGCGGGCGGCTCTGCCCGGCGGCGCACGGCGGCGGGAGGTGGCGATCTCGCCGGAGAGTTTTGGATCTTTGTCAATTCTTCCTAGAACTGTGATTTTATGGCATAGATCGGTAGAGGGGAGGTCGGGGATCTCACCTCGGGGGTTTTCTTGAGCTCGGAGGTCTTGGAAAGCGGTCGGCGATGAGGTCTGAGGTGAATTAACGGCGAGGCTCGTCGGTGCTGTGTTTGAAGCACAAACCACCGATTTTTCTGCACCTGCGCGGTTCCCCGGAGGCGGTGGATCAAGATCAGCGCGTTAGATCAGAAATCCCGAGCAAAGATCGAGCGAAATTGGCCGGAGTAACTTGGGTTCTCACCGGAAGTAAAAACGGCGGATCGTGAGGAAAAAACGGGGAGATGCCGGGGTTTATATAGACGGGGAAGGGCAGCGGGTTTGTTTAGATCGAGTTGGAGCCTTCTGGGACCGGGAGTCAGACTGAGAGACGCGGAAATCCGGTTGGTTACGATCGCGCGCGCGCGGGGAAGAGTCTGGGGTCGGCGCGAGCGGGGGGTTGGGGATGACAGGTGGGTCCTGCCTGTCTGTGAGGGGGAAACGGGCGCGCGGTTGCGGGCTGGCGCGGGGTGAGGTGGGCCGGCTGGTGGGTTTCGGCCCACTGGCCGGGGAGGTTTATTTTTTTTCCTTTTCTTTTTTTCTTTTCATTTCTGTTTTGAGTTTAATTTGAATTCCAGTTTGAATTTGAATTTTTGCAACACATGCAATACGTCCAAAAAATTTTAAATTCCCCTCTTAACAGGATTTTGGGGTGTTACACTATGAGAGTAGGCTATACATGATATTTTGATGTAATTCTGTTTATAAACAAGTTTATGTAATAAAATTAAGCTTCCGTATGATGTCTTTCTCTGTGTGTTATCCGATGTTGTGTATCGCAACACCCCTTCAGCGAGATCCTGGATGTCGGGACCTCGGGTCCTCACAATTAAGTGGATCCGCATGCATTTGTTTGATACTTATGTGCTCAATACTAATAATATGATTCTGGATTTTCTCCTTCACAACGTAAAACTTAAGGTCAATGTGTTTGGCAACACATTCGACTCATTACTTTAGGTGTAAAACAACTTAAGTGGTTGTTACTCTGTTGAGCACTCTTAAACCGTATATTATAATTCTTGTGCCTGCTTAACGGCCTCATACATAATGCAAATTTGGTATGCATCACTCACGATGTAGTGACCGCTCGTTTGGAGATTTTCCACAATAAAGCTACAACTGAGAGTGTTAACAACTGATGTATATTTTATTACACACCTCGCAGAAACTGAGTCTTAGTAGCCCCACTATCTCATGGGCATCAATTCTTACTCAACTTATCATGAGGCCTTAGTCATTTGCAAAACTGCAAGAAATTCTTATCTCCATTCCAGTGATCTATATCTGGATTGGATTACTTATGCCAAAAACATCCCGGTTACATAAACTACGTCAAGGTGAGTTTTTACTTGAGCAAACTTTATTCTTTCGGCAGTAGAAGCATATGGGAACCAATTTTATTTGATCGATCTATTATTGGTTCCCAAACTTATTGCCTTCACTATTAGAGAAGGCGAAACTTATACTATGCATACTACATTTTCTTACAATTATTGTAGATATGCATTATGCGGTAGTCTAAATACCCCTTTTCAATATCTTGGTGAATCTTAATTCATAACAGACAGGAAACATCACCAAGATCCTTATTTCAAAATTGAAGGACCAAAATCTTACTTTTGTAATAGTAGATCAGCGTTACAGCTTTTAAGCAGGATGTCATCCACGCACGAAACAAGGAATATAGATTTTTCTTACTCAAACTCACCGTAAATGAAATTGTCCTCCTTACCCAAATTTTCTTATACTTCTATCAAACATGAGATATTATTACTCCGACACATACTTCAATCCATAAATGGATTTTCTTCGTTGTTATTTCGTATTTTCTTTCCTTTTTCATGATAAAACTCTTAGATTGAGTCATATAGACATTCTCACATATATATCCCATTTGAGAAATGTCTTTCTTACATTCAATATAACTAAAAGTGCATCTAGGCTAAATCCCCATGGGTTTTGATGATTAATGACAACACTTAAGGGACTAATGAGCATTACAAGTGTAATTACAGGTGACTAATAATGGACGGAGTTGGATACGCTCAAAAAGGAAAAATAATATAAAAAGGCGGAAAAAACTAGAAGAGTAGAATTTAGAGTTTAAAATTTCTTTGCATCAAGTTTAGCCTTTTGGTATGAGTGTGTTCATTGTGTCAAAGTGTTAAGAATCATATAAGAGCTCTCGGTCCAAGTTTGATCAGTTGGAGAGATGAGTTGAGGCAGCCCTAAGGACAGGGCCGGACTTGTCAGGGCTACAAGGTCGGACTAGTCCAGCCACATCGGACTGATCCAATGTTAGGCGGCTGTGTGAGTTGTCCGTTTGGGGACGTACTAGTCCATGGTCAGTGTGTCTGAGTCATTCTGGGACTAAGTCCTGAAGGAATGGACTTGTCCACCCTGAGGTCTGGACTAGTCCGCCCAATCAGACTAGCCTGTTTCTGGCCGGAACAAAAGGTTTTATGTGAGTTTGGACTAGTCCGTTGTGGATCAGACTAGTCCGTTTAGGACTTGATCGTGGCTGCTGGGACTAAGTCCTAGATGGACGCACTTGTATGCCCTTTGAGGCCGGACTAGTCTGGTGGACCAGACTTGTCCGTTCTCAACCGGAACAAAAGGTTCTGTGTGAGATCGGACTAGTCCATGGTGTTGTGACCGTTTGAATTCAAAAGGTGGCGGGGGACTTTGTGGTTGGTCAACGGTGACACCACTGGTCCCCACAGGCCGGACTAGTCCAGGGTCCAAGGTCGGACTAGTCCACAATTTTTCTGGTGGCAACAGTTAATTGTTGGGACCCTTATAAAAGGGGATCCCCCGGTACTCTAAGGATAACACTTGAACTCTAGCGCTGCCATAGCCTTCCAAGAGCCCTCCTGGCCCTTTCTCTTCATTTCTTTGAGCCTTAAGAGCGAATCTTGAGGATTTCTAAGATTTGGGGAGAGAAGAGAGAAGGGTGTGCTTTGAGTTGAGCTCTTGGTTGATTCTCTCAGTTTGACTCGTTGTTTTGAGTTGATTTGGGTGTTGATTTGTGATCTCTTTGAGTTGTAACTTTGTGGGAGCCTCAGATTGTGAGTTGCCCCACGGATCTTTGTGATCTCCCCGTGATTTAGTGGAAGAACAAGCCGACCTCTGTGGTGGCTTGGTGAGGATACGGTTGAGAGGACCCTGGTCCTTTGTGACTCCTCAACGTGGATGTAGGCTTCTCCGTGAAGCTGAACCACGGGATAAATCTTGTGTCTTGTGCTCTCGATTTGTCATTCGTTCTTCGTTAGATCACATTAGGGTTCTTCGTGTTCTTAGTCCCAATTTTGCGATCCACCTAGATCTAGTCATTTACTCTTCGTGCAACTTCACCACTAGATTGCTAGGTTGTTATACTTCATAGTTCATTAAGTAGATCATTGAAAAACTATTAAAAATCTCACCTTTGGTGTTCTACCTTCATGTGACCGGACTAGTCCGCTCCCTGGCCAGTCTAGTTCACACTCTGCTTGTTGATTAGCTTTTATTAAGTCAAATTTTAGATGTTTCACCTATTCACCCCCCTCTAGGCAACTTTTAATTCGTATCAGAGCCTAACTCTCTCAAAAAGCTCAACCGCTTGGAGAGGAGATGGGGGAAAACGGTGAGAAGAAGTTGCCGATCGTCGACACCACCGGCACCGGCGAGAACAGCATTAACGGAGATCAAGGATTCAAGTTGTTGGTACCCTACGAACCGGGTACCCCCGCGTAGTGGATAAAAAGCACTTGGGCCCCGCCTTCCTGACAGGGCCCGCCATCCCGGTTCACGGGGACGGGGCACCTCTCCCGGGAATCGCATTAGGTGGTGCCATGTCATGCGGCACCCAACAGCACAAATATAAGGAACACCGTATTACATAAATCAAAAGCGGAAGCTTACAATAGTTCTTTGTAAATAATTTACATAAAATAGCTACAGCGGAAGTCTATAAACAGCTCACGTCGAATACCTAAGAAGCACTCGAGAAGAGGTTCAGCCCGCAGACTCCTCTCGCTAGCAACACGAAGACATGGCAGCGGCTAGGTCCTCCATGTGTAACATGACTCGTACGTTTCTGAGTCTCACCGGACAACCTTCTTTATAGCGTCGTATTAACCTGCAAAACCACTCATATAGCAAGAGTGAGCACAAAGGCTCAGCAAGACTTAACCGTCTCTCCTAAAGCATGCAACTCTACATGAGGATAACTTAAGACCTAATCCTGTAATTTGCGAAAAGACTCGCCTACGAGTTCATTCTTAACTTTCAGATTTTAGCCATAATAGTAGTGACCTTGCGCTCAGCAACATTGGAACTCCACAATCAAACAAGAAACGCTTCATTCCAATGTAACTGTCCCAAGGTGGAAAATAACTTTAGTTTGCTCTATCTCTACTTCAAACAAGGTTTTCATGTAATTTACAATAATCATAGCAGCAATTAAACTTTGCAAACTGTTTCCACACAAGTTGATTACTATGTCACAACATGGGAGCAAGCGGTACTCAATAACCGCGAGGGACGGTGATTCGAATCAAACACTACTCGGATAACTCGACACATACGCCCGCCTCTGAAGACCCAAATCTAGCGTCCTTCATTACGTCGTATGTGGCAACCTTTCTCAGGACACTAGACTGTAGAACCGGTCGCGCCGTCTCGGGCTCATAGGTCTAACGAGACGATGTGGTATGCCTCTACAACTCAGTGAACCCGGTACATCGGTTTCCTGGTTCCCATATATCAGTAAGCATCCGGTACACAACTCAATACTTGCTCCTGGATGCGGCACACGCATCGGTCCTTAACCGACACAGGCAGAGCTACTCGACCAAGACCTCGTCTTGTCGCTGCCTAACCCCACTGCCCAATCTCATCTTTAGAAATGTAAACTTTAGTTTGCCTCTCTTTCTAACCACACTTGTGTGATCCTAAACTATAGCTCGCGAGTAGATTCCAACCACTCGTCTTCTACCGGATGTCCTAGCCTAGTTAGCATGGCCTTACTCTACAGCGATGACACCTTCTACCCTTGACCCCAAGGTTCTTTTTGGTCATGCAAGTGGAGTACAAAACATCCTTGACCTAATGCACATACATACTAGAACCATAGTAGTGAACAAAGTAAAAACTTTATAAAACAACTTAAATGCAAACCGGAGCTTGCCTTGGTTTTGCAGGTGACTAAAGTCAGAGATGTATGAATTTAGTTTCTGATGACTTGAAGCTTAATCACTGCCCTTCTTGTTCCTTGATCCAAGCTTTACTCCTCCACTTTTCCACGTTTAATCACTACACGTTATGAATATGCATACATGTTTAATTGTAAAACTTTTGCTAACAAGTTCTAAAGACAAGTTTAAAACTGGAACTCTGTTTATGAATTTAAAATGACACTGGGTGCTAGTGGTTTGGGTTTGGTGTAGCACTATGCTCAAATGAGATGTGTGTTTCCTCCCTTGTGTGTTGATTATCTAAGAGGTTAAACAGAACAGTACTGATCCAGGGCGCCAATGGAGCTGAACATTTTCTTGTGAGTTCTTTGTCACAAGAAAGTCATCTGGACCAAAATTCAGAATATTTCACTGAGCAGATCACTCAGAATAATTCCATAAGCATTTAGGCAAAAAGAAATTAATTCTGAATAAATTTGCACTTTCATGCAAATTCAAGTGAACTAAAATTTCAAACATAGCACAGGGAGCATGTCTGAATTTTCCTAGGATTTGTGGAGCTAAGGAATGCCCAGAACTGAATTTCCAAGTTTTGGAAATTCCCTGAAAATGTTTCTGTATTCATTTGAATACAGAAACTTGAAATCGGAATTACCTTAACTAAATCAACTCCAAATGAGCTGACACTTTTACATGAGTTAACTAATAGCCTACAGAATATTCTTGCAAAATTTGGGGATTTTTAGATGAACCAAACTCCCTCTAAAATTCTTTTTCTGAAAAGCTTTAAAGAATTTTCCAGAATTTTCTACTGGTTTTCATGCAAATTGGGTTGCATATTTGGATATAAATTTTCATCCTGAATCCAACCCAATTTGAATCATTAAATTTGGAGCTTCCTAGCAAAAGTTAGGATTTTGCAAAGTTGTAGCCAGTTCTGGATTTGTTTTTCCTACTAAAATTCGGTTGGGCCCACGTTTTGAATTCCAGCCAATCGCATTTGGGGACACACGGGTTTACACAGTTATTCGCCCATAGCCACAAAATATCAGCAGCCACAGGGGATCCCGTTTAAACTCTCGGCGGCTGACAGGTGGGACCACCACCTTCTTCAACCTCCGGCTTCTCTCTTTCCCGCGCCTGCGCCTCCTCGCCGGCAGATATTCTCCCCACTCGGCTCCCCGTTCCCCGGTCGTCTCCCGGCCCGAATTCCGCTGCCTGGGGGTTTTTGAGGGCGGGAAAGCCATTTCCGGGGTCGGTGTGGGCTGTAGAGGACCGCAAGGGGTCGGGCGACGGGCGGCGGCTTCGGTTCATGTCCGGCGACGTCGGTCGGCTTCCCTACAACCCCAAACTCGCATTTTTCTCGCCCTAGAGCATCAGTGACTCATGGCAAAGGCCGTACTGCAAGGCACAGGGCTCGGAAACGCCCCCAACTACCAAGTCACCGTGCGCCCTAGCTCGGAAACTGGCGGCCGAAGCTAAAACTCGAATAACACCGTCTAGGCTCTATGATTCTTCTTGATTTTTTATCTCAGCGACTCACAAGGATGTCTCTATCCTATCCCGTGATCATAATGAGCAAAGAAGTGCTATTGATCACGAATTTTGGGAAATTCCGCACCCACGGCTTACAGACACCTCGTCGGTTTTCTAGAAATTCCCGTGGCTACCGTGGATGAATTGCCTAGAGTTTTTGGCAGCGTGAAGAGAAGGGAGTGGCACACCTTTTCGCCGTTCAGCCCTCGGTGTGACACGCCCTGTATCGTCGGAGCGTTGAGGAGGCATGGCGGCGGTTCCAACCGGACTCCTATGAAATTCTTTCGGCTGTGCGCCGCGCACAGAGGCTGGTGGAACGGCTGGGGCAGCTGAGGAGGATCAGTGGGTTCTTGCGCCCGTTTCCACGCTCTCTGATGGCTATGCGAAGGACGAGTGGCGCCAGGCGAGGATCAGTGCCGAGGCTCGGTCGAACGGCGGGTCTCTGTGTTCGGGCGAGGGGATGAATAGATCCCGCGTGGGGGTCGGTTGGGGCCAAAGATCACGCTGAGACGTGAGGACAGATGCTAGGAGGTCGCCAGCGCGAGGAGTTTTCACGAGGAGGTGGCTCGGTGGTCGCCGCGGTGTCGCCCGGAGAAGGTCTCGGTTGCTCAAGTGAAACAGAGAGATTACTTCGAGGGTAAGTTTGAATGTTACTATGACATGTGGGGTCCACCCTTCTTCTTATCCCCAAAACTCTCACAAACATCTCCAAATCTTGGCACATTGCAAATTCAGCTATGAAGAGCTCAAATTTAAAGGCCAATTGGCAATTTGACAAGTTGTGCCTCAGTTTCAAATTTGAATTCAAATTTTGATGAAATTTACAAGTCCCTTTTGATATACATACCAAAGCACCTCCAAATTTTCTCAAAATTTGGCTACCTCATAATTTGGACCCGAGGAATTCAATTATGCCCTCTGATTCTTGAGTTGGCCATTGCAAATACACTTTTCAAACAACAGTTTGAATTTCCCCTTTTTGAAAATGGCCCTCTTCTCTTTGAAGTGAACCCTTTAGCTCAAACTGAATTTAAAGTCCTATTGCACATGCCAACACTTATATGATTAAACAAAAGTTTTTGCAAGTCCCAAACCTTGAAATTATACTCAGCTTTATTCACAACTCAAGTTTTGCATTTACAAGTTTTTGGGACTTTTACATTCCTCCCCCCTTAAAAAGAATCTCGTCCCGAGATTCATGATTAAGGACAACGTGGAGAGGACAACTATACAACATAAGCCTCTAACAACTCCGGATGATTACGTTGTAAATATTCCTCGCTTTCCCATGTAGCTTCGTCAGACGCGTGATTTTCCCATAGCACCTCGAAAAATCGCAGCGTCCGGTTTCTGGTCTCGCGAGTCTTTTCATCAATGATCCGGGTTGGATGCTCAACATAAGTGAGGTCCGACTTCAAATCTGCTATGTCTTCCGTGAGAATTTCCATTGGAACTTTCAAACACTTCCGCAACTGAGATATGTGGAAGACGTTATGAACTCCGGCTAAGGTTGCCGGTAACTCCAAACGGTATGCCACGGGTCCACACCTTTCAATGATGGCGAAAGGACCGATAAAATGCGGAGCTAATTTCCCTTTCACTCCGAATTGGTGAATGCCCTTCATAGGAGATATGTGGAGGTATACGTGGTCTCCAACTTGAAAGTTCAGAGGACAACGTCTCTTATCCGCATAGCTCTTTTGCCTGGACTGAGCGGCTTTAAGATTTGCTTGAATAAGCCTTACCCGCTCTTCTGCTTCATTTACGAGATCAATCCCGTAAATAACCCTCTCGCCAGATTCACACCAGTTCAAGGGTGTGCGGCACATCCGGCCATAGAGAGATTCATAAGGTGCCATTTTTATGCTCGTTGATAACCGTTGTTATACGAGAACTCCGCCAACGGTAAGTGATCATCCCAGATCTTACCGTGGTGTATGGCACACGCCCTTAGCATATCTTCAAGAATTTGATTCACCCTCTCGGTTTGCCCATCGGTCTGAGGGTGATACGCGGAGCTTCGAATCAATTTGGTTCCCAAGGATGCATGTAGCTGTTCCCAGAAACGGGATACGAACAGCGATCCTCTGTCGGAGACAATGGTACGGGGAACTCCATGCAAGCACAAGATTTGTGCTATGTACAACTCCGCATATTGCTTGGTGCAGTAATTGGTATGCACCGGAATGAAACGTGCTGACTTGGTTAATCGGTCAACAATTACCCAAATCGAATCATGGTGGTGGGAGGTCATCGGCAACCCAACAATGAAATCCATACTCAAGTCTTCCCAATTCCATGCTGGTATTTGTAGCGGTTGCAACAGGCCCGACTTCTTCACATGGTCGGCCTTAACCCTTCGACACGTATCACATTCTGAAACGTACTTGGCAACTTCACGTTTCATACGTGTCCACCAAAACTTCTTCCGGAGGTCTTAGTACATTTTATTGCTGCAAGGATGAATAGAAAATTTGGATAAGTGAGCCTCATCCAAAATTTTCTTCCGCAGCCTCATATCACGGGGTACGACTATCCGGTCCTTGAACCATAAGGTGTCTTCATCATCTAACCGGAAACATTTCATCTCCCCGTTCTTCAACCTCCTTTTGATATGATCCATGCCCTTGTCTTTCTTTTGAGCTTCCATGACCTCTTCTCTTATTGTGGGTATGAGAGCCAGATTATGTAAAGCTCCATACGGAACCAAGTAGAGACTTGGTTCTTCCTCTTCTATCGGCGTAATGGTCAGGTTATGAACATGAGACTTCCGGCTGAGTGCATCAGCAACCACATTTGCCTTGCCCGGATGATAATGAATTTCAATCTCATAGTCTTTGATCAGCTCCAACCATCGCCGTTGTCGCATATTCAACTCTTTTTGAGTGAATATGTACTTTAACCTTTTGTGGTCGGTGTAGAGATGAACCAGATTTCCCAATAGGTAATGTCTCCACATCTTCAAAGTTAATACCACGGCAGCAAGCTCGGGATCATGAGTTGAATAATGTTTCTCATGATTCTGTAATTGTCGTGATCCATATGCGACCACACGTCCTCCTTGCATGAGTACTCAACCAAGCCCGATGCCGGATGCATCACAATAAACATCAAAGGGCTTGGTTGTATCCGGTTGAGCTAGAACCAGGGCTGTTGTGAGGTGTTTCACCAACGCTTGACAAGCTTCCTCACATGGCTTGCTCCAATCATACTTGATGCCCTTTTTCAGTAGCTCCGTCATAGGTTTGGAGATTTTTGAGAAGCCTGGGATGAACCTCCGGTAATATCCCGCCAAACCCAAGAAGCTACGAACTTCATGGACTGATGTTGGAGACTTCCACTTCAGAACTTGCTCAATCTTGCTTGGATCAACAGCGATGCCTTCTGCTGAAATAATATGTCCAAGAAATGGTACTTGGTTGATCCAGAATTCACATTTACCAAACTTTGCATAGAGCTTGTGATCTCTCAGTCGTTGGAGCACAATATGCAAATGTTTAGTGTGTTCCTCTTCAGATTTGGAATAGACCAAGATGTCATCGATGAATACAACGACGAACTGATCCAGCTCCGGCATGAACACCGAGTTCATTAGATACATAAAGTGAGTCGGAGCATTGGTCAACCCAAATGACATGACAAGATACTCATAGAGTCCATATCTTGTCGAGAATGCTGTTTTCGGGATATCTTCCACTCGAATCTTGATTTTATGATATCCCGACCTTAAGTCCATCTTGGAGAAGACTTTAGCACCCACTAGCTGATCGAAGAGAATATCAATCCTTGGTAGTGGATACTTGTTCTTTATTGTGACAGCATTCAAAGGACGATAATCGACGCATAGCCTCAGCGTCTCGTCCTTCTTCTTCACAAATAAAGCCGAGCAACCCCATGGTGATGAACTTGGACGAATGAACCCATTGTCCATTAGATCTTTGAGTTGCTCCTTCAGCTCAGCTAATTCATTCGGAGCCATTTTGTATGGTCTCCGAGAGATTGGCGTGGTTCCCGGTATCAACTCTACTTTGAATTCCACCTCGCGCTCAGGTGGTAAGCCTGGAAGATCTTCAGGAAACACGTCCGGATATTCACGGACTACCGGAATGTCTCCTAACTTGCAAGCCTCGGCATTACATACTTCCGGGTCTTTGAAAACCGCTTTGCCGAGATACAATGTTTGAGCCCGTGAAGTGGAGAGTCCAAGTGAACACTCCTATTCTCGATGTCCAGAACAGCCTTATGGGAGGTTAACCATGATATTCCCAATATGACATTGATTCCTTGGTCTTCGAGAATAATGAGGGTGGTAGGATAAATTTTTCCACCCATACAAAGTGGTGCTCTAGAAACGACTTTATTAGTCGATATGTCTCCACCTGGCGAATGAATAAGGTAAGAACCTTTTGTGGTAGTTGTGGAGATTTGATCCCGGATCACCATCGCCTTGCTAATGAAATTATGTGTTGCACCAGAGTCGAATAGAATGACAACCGGCTTGTCATTTAATGTGAACCTGCCTGCAAGAACAGGTCCTCCCGTTGGCAGATCATCGACTGACACATAATTAACAGTTCCCACTTTGGACATAGCTTTTCTTTGCTGTCCAAGATCACTCTTTGGAACTGGACCCTCAGACATAATGTTGCTTCTTGGTTCAGTTACTTCATTGACGTTGAGTTCATTGTCAATATGAAGTGGGACACCACTCGGTTCAGCTGAAAAATCACCTTGATCGTCTTCAACCTCTTGAGGGAAATAACATTCTGGTGCACCTTGTTGATACTGAGGTGCATGAGAAATAGTTTATTGCTGCGGTGGAGGTAAGTAAAACCTCTGTGGAGTACACGGGTCGTCATACTCCAAGAATGACTGCACTCTTTGTGGAACCTCTCGACCGGAAGGTGAGCGGATTACCCACCGATACTTCTGAGGTAGATGATTGCATTCATCCTGTGATGAGTCTCTCTCCCTCTTTTCTTTAAGGTAGAGATTGGAATAATATTCCTGAGTGATAGCACAGCTCACCAACTCATCAAAATTCTCTTGGCTAACTTGAGCCAACTCACATTGCATCCTAGCGGTCAGCCCTCGGTAAAAATGATAACCCTTCAAGGATGGTGATTTCACATAGTCAGGGACATATTGAGCTAAGCGATTGAATTCCTTCGCATACTCAATAACACTCATGTCCCCTTGCTTCGGACTCCAGAATTCATCTAGACTGGTTTGCATTATGCCCGCAGGAATGAAACGAGCATGAAATGCAGCCTGGAACTCCGCCCATGTGACACGATGCCCTGCTGGTTGGACAGCAAGGTATTCTGCCCACCATGCTCCATCAAAGCCGTGAAGCTGCTGAGCGGCAAATAGAGTCTTCGAGAGGTCATCACATTGAATCAACCCAAACTTGGACTCAATGACACGTAACCAATGATTTGCTTCACAATGGTCAGCCGCCTCGGAGAATACCGGAGGTTGTGTCGCCAAGAAATCCAGATAAGTGCTCGAGGTTGGCATGTGATGCTGAGCTTCTCTATTTATTCCCTGCTGAACTAGTGTTTGGAGAGTTTCATTCATCTTTGCCATAATTTCAGCCAATCCGGTTGGCGATGGCTCTTGTGATGAAGTCGAGTCATTCCCCCCTCAACTTAAACCTCCAATCTCCATTTGAGAATATGTGCGTACCATACTGCACAAAACAAAATTTTGAGTTAATCAAAATTCTATCTCAGTAGTAAGTAAAGATAAGTAAAACATGAACATGTCATGAACTTTAGGAAAGCATAACCACATTCATGTTTAAACAAATCTTAAGTACGCTAAACTAATCAGCTGGACTACCCTGACCAGTTCACACAAACTCCAAACTTTACTCAAGTTATCTACAGATTCTTAACTTGAGTTTAATACCAAAGTTTTAGTAAACTTCAGTATCTTTTCAACGAGTACTTATATTCCCCTAGATCATCTCTGTATCAAAAGTTATGATTGCTCAAAGTTGACAGAATTCCTGAATAAAATTTGCCAGCATCTCCTTTGTATGTGGCATCTTTATCACAGTTGTATATGAAAATACAATAATAATCTGAGAAAACTCTGAACTACAACAATGTTGCACACTTCATATCCTTTCCAATGGTGTATCATAGGCTCCTTAAGGATTTTTCTACAGGAAGTTATGGCTTAAAAACAGAAAGGACCAGAGAGGTTTTTGGTACTGTCCTGGTTCTGAACAGTTTGCCTTCAACTGGATTTTTCACCAACTTAATGTGTGATTCTGCTCTGGAGGTCTACAAAGAAATTGTAGAGCACTTGAAAATCTTTCCAGAATCGTATCATACACCTTAATTGGTTCAAGCTACTCAGAGTTATGCTCTGTTAAATCCAGCAAGAATTTCTGCCAGAAACAGAGCACTCTGTTTTTGAAATCTTTGAAGCCCAGTAATTCTCTCATTTGAATCTTAGCTCAAAATAAGAGTTCATTAACTAATACTTGTTTCAAACTTCCATTTTTAGTTTAAAGTTAGTTCATGAATCATTTCTTAATAGGAAAGAGGTTATTAAGTGTAGTACGGTGTCGATGCACCGTAAGAAACATGTCGATACTACGTTGCCTCACCAAAAGAAAAAAATCCTAACCAAATTACACCGGCATACACGTATGATCAGTGGCACTAAGACGGTCTCTCGCACACGTGTACTACATGGGGTACGTACGTGGTTAGTACCTGCAGAAGAACACTCAATAGTGGTGCACTCAAAGGTTGTTTCATTTCAGGCCGTTCCATATTTGGAAGTAAATACAAACGCCTGTATCATTGCCATACCGTCCTTGAGTTAAGCCACGTCTCAAGGTACATGATCGTGTTTCAACACCACACGATAGGGAACCTGAGTATATCATGAACGGGTCATCACGGTTGGGAATGTTATCAACCCAACGGATACCACCTACTGCCCTGCAGGGCACGCCGATGGCAAGCGCTGCGTATGTCCTCCTGGGCTATTTCCAGATGAACACACTATCGTGTTACTGACCACACGATGGGGTCTCCACTTACTTGCCTAATGCACGCTAGGGATCAGCGTTCCATATGAACTCAGGAACATGAAGAGTCCAAGAGTTTCATATTAACGTCTCACACCAAGCTGTGAGACCTTTCCCTGAACCATATTCCTCGTCAGGGGAGCTAGCCAAAATTGAACCGCTTTCGGTGGTGTTCCTTACCATGCTTACCAGAACGTAGGTGCGTCGTTACATAATCAAAATTCAGAATTATAACACATATGTTAGTCATGCCACTTTAAGTAACTATACTACTATAATCCTTATGTGGGCCTAATACCATTTCCTCACCGTATCCTAAGTTCTTGCTGTAATACGATCCTTATTCCGTGCACTATTACCAATGCGGCTCTGATACCATGCTGACAGAGCCCGCCATCCCGGTTCACGGGGATGGGGCACCTCGCCCGCGAATCGCATTGGGTGGTGCCGTGTTATGCGGCACCCAACAGCACACATATAAGGAACATTGTATTACATAAATAAAAAGCGGAAGCTTACAATTGTTCTTTGTAAATAATTTACATAAAATAGCTACAACAGAAGTCTATAAACAGCTCACATCGAATAACTAACAAGCACTCGAGAAGAGGTCTAGCCCGCGGACTCCTCTCGCTAGCAACACGAAGACATGGTAGCGGCTAGGTCCTCCATGTGTAAAATGACTCGGACATTTCCGAGTCTCACCAGACAACCTTCTTTATAGCGTCGTATTAACCTGCAAAACCACTCATATAGCAAGAGTGAGCACAAAGGCTCAGCAAGACTTAACCGTCTCTCCTAAAGCATGCAACTCTACATGAGGATAACTTAAGACCTAATCCTGTAATTTGAGAAAAGACTCGCCTACGAGTTCATCCTTAACTTTCAGATTTTAGCCATAATAGTAGTGACCTTGCGCCCAGCAACATTGGAACTTCACAATCAAACAAGAAATGCTTCATTCCTATGTAACTGTCCCAAGGTGGAAAATAACTTTAGTTTGCTCTATCTCTACTTCAAACAAGGTTTTCATGTAATTTACAATAATCATAGCAGCAATTTAACTTTGCAAACTGTTTCCATACAAGTTGATTACTACGTCACAACATGGGAGCAAGCGGTACTCAATAACCGCGAGGGACGGTGATTCGAATCAAACACTACCCGGATAACTCGACACATACGCCCGCCTCTGAAGACCCAAATCTGGTGTCCTTCATTACGTCGTATGTGGCAACCTTTCTCAGGACACTAGACTGTAAAACCGGTCGCGCCGTCTCAGGCTCATAGGTCTAACGAGACGATGTGGTATGCCTCTACAATTCAGTGAACCTGGTACATCAGTTTTCTGGTTCCCATATATCAGTAAGCATCCGATGCACAACTCAATACTTGCTCCTGGATGCGGCACACGCATCAGTCCTTAACTGACACAGGCAGAGCTACTCGACCAAGACCTCGTCTTGTCGCTGCCTAACCCCACTGCCCGGTCTCATCTTTAGAAATGTAAACTTTAGTTTGCCTCTCTTTCTAACCACAATTGTGTGATCCTAAACTATAGCTCGCGAGTAGATTCCAACCACTCGTCTTCTACCGGATGTCCTAGCCTAGTTAGCATGGCCTTACTCTACAGCGATGACACCATCTACCCTTGACCCCAAGGTTCTTTTTGGTCATGCAAGTGGAGTACAAAACATCTTGACCTAATGCACATACATACTAGAACCATAGTAGTGAACAAAGT
Organism: Neostapfia colusana; assembly: GCA_030760725.1. Taxonomy (NCBI): domain Eukaryota; kingdom Viridiplantae; phylum Streptophyta; class Magnoliopsida; order Poales; family Poaceae; genus Neostapfia; species Neostapfia colusana. Next base: position 62,626,352 of record JASWHV010000015.1, read on the forward strand.
AAAAACTTTATAAAACAACTTAAATGCAAACCGGTGCTTGCCTTGTTTTTGCAGGTGACTAAAGTCAGGGATGTATGAAGTTAGTTTCTGATGACTTGAAGCTTAATCACTGCCCTTCTTGTTCCTTGATCCAAGCTTTACTCCTTCTCCACTTTTCCACGTTTAATCACTACACGTTATGAATATGCATACATGTTTAATTGTAAAACTTTTGCTAACGAGTTCTAAAGACAAGTTTAAAACTGGAACTCTGTTTAAAAATTTAAAATGACACTGGGTGCTAGTGGTTTGGGTTTGGTGTAGCACTATGCTCAAGTGAGATGTGTGTTTCCTCCCTCGTGTGTTGATTATCTAAGAGGTTAAACAGAACAGTACTGATCCAGGGCTCCAATGGAGCTGAAAATTTTCTTGTGAGTTCTTTGTCACAATAAAGTCATCTGGACCAAAATTTAAAATATTTCACTGAGCAGATCACTCAGAATAATTCCCTAAGCATTTAGGCAAAAAGAAATTAATTCTGAATAAATTTGCACTTTCATGCAAATTCAAGTGAACTAAAATTTCAAACATAGCTCAGGGAGCATGCCTGAATTTTTCTAGGATTTTTGGAGCTATGGAATGCCCATAACTGAATTTCCAAGTTTTGGAAATTCCCTGAAAATGTTTCTGTATTCATTTGAATACAGAAACTTGAAATCGGAATTACCCTAACTAAATCAACTCCAACTGAGCTGAAACGTTTACAGGAGTTTATTAATAGCCTACAGAATATTCTGGAAAAATTTGGGGAGTTTTGGATGAACCAAACTCCCTCTAAAATTCTTTTTCTGAAAAGCTTTAAAGAATTCCAGAATTTTCTACTTGTTTTCATGCAAATTGGGTTGCCTATTTGGATATAGATTTTCATCCTGAATACGACCCAATTTGAATCATTAAATTTGGAGCTTCCTACCAAAAGTTATGATTTTGCAAAGTTGTAGCCGGTTCTGGATTTGTTTTTCCTACTAAAATTCGGTTGGGCCCACGTTTTGAATTCCAGCAAATCGCATTTGGGGACACACGGGTTTACACAGTTATTCGCCCATAGACACAAAAGATCAGCAGCCACAGGGGATCCCGTTTAAACTCTCGGAGGGCTGACAGGTGGGACCACCACCTTCTTCAACCTCCGGCTTCTCTCTTTCCCGCGCCCGCGCTTCCTCGCCGGCAGAGATTCTCCCCACTCGGCCCCCCCGTTCCCCGGTCGTCCCCCGGGCCGAATTCCGCTGCCTGGGGGGTTTTTGAGGGCGGGAAAGCCATTTCTGGGGTCGGTGTGGGCTGTAGAGGACCACAAGGGGTCGGGCGACGGGCGGCGACTTCGGTTCATGTCCGGCGACGTCGGCCGGCTTCCCTACCACCCCAAACTCGCAGTTTTCTTGCCCTAGAGCATCAATGACTCATGGCAAAGGCCGTCCTGCAAGCCACAGGGCTCGGAAACGCCCCCAACTACCAAGTCACCGTGCGCCCTAGCTCGGAAACTGGCGGCCGAAGCTAAAACTCGAATAACACCATCTAGGATCTATGATTCTTCTGGGTTTTTTTATCTCAGCGACTCACAAGGATGTATCTAGCCTATCCCATGATCAGAATGAGCAAAGAAGTGCTATTGATCACGAATTTTGGGAAATTCCGCACCCACGGCTTACGGACATCTCGTCGGTTTTCTAGAAATTCCCGTGGCTGTCGTGGATGAATTGCCTAGAGTTTTTGGCAGCGTGAAGAGAAGGGAGTGGCGCACCTTTTCGCTGTTCAGCCCTCGGTGTGACATGCCCTGTATCGTCGGGGCGTTGAGGAGGCACGGTGGCGGTTCCAACCGGACTCCGATGAAATTCTTTCGGCTGTGCGCCGCGCACAGAGGCTGGTGGAACGGCTGGGGCAGCTGAGGAGGGTCAGTGGGTTCTTGCACCCGTTTCCACACTCTCTGTTGGCCATGCGAAGGACGAGTGGCGCCATGCGAGGATCGGTGCCGAGGCTCGGTCGAACGGCGGGTCTCTGTGTTCGGGCGAGGGGATGAATAGAGCCCGCGTGGGGGTCGGTTGGGGCCAAAGATTACGCTGAGACGTGAGGACAGATGCTAGGAGGTCGCCAGCGCGAGGAGTTTTCACGAGGAGGTGGCTCGGCGGTCGCCGCGGTGTCGCCCGGAGAAGGTCTCGGTTGCTCAAGTGAAACAGAGAGATTACTTCGAGGGTAAGTTTGAATGTTACTATGACATGTGGGGTCCACCCTTCTTCTTATCCCCAAAACTCTCACAAACATCTCCAAATCTTGGCACATTGCAAATTCAGCTATGAATAGCTCAAATCTAAAGGCCAATTGGCAATTTGATAAGTTGTGCCTCAGTTTCAAATTTGAATTCAAATTTCGATGAAATTTACAAGTCCCTTTTGATATACATACCAAAGCACCTCCAAATTTTCTCAAAATTTGGCTACTTCATAATTTGGGCCTGAGGAATTCAATTATGCCCTCTGATTCTTGAGTTGGCCATTGCAAATACACTTTTCAAACAACAGTTTGAATTTCCCCTTTTTGAAAATGGCCCTCTTCTCTTTGAAGTGAACCTTTTAGCTCAAACTGAATTTAAAGTCCTATTGCACATGCCAACACTTATATGATTAAACAAAAGTTTTTGCAAGTCCCAAACCTTGAAATTATACTCAGCTTTATTCACAACTCAAGTTTTGCATTTACATGTTTTTGGGACTTTTACCCTTCCCGGCTTAGGCAGGCCCCAGTGTAAGCCACGCGCTTTGGGCCCCATGGTCCGTCCCAGGGCTGCAACGTGTCTTCAAGCTTTGGGCTAGACTACCGACTGAGGGTGGCTCCGGAGCCAACACGTGTCCAGTAGTGCTGGACCCCATCTTCCATCAAGGAGGGCTCCGGCGCTGCCACGTGCTTGGAACCTCCGAGCCACACCCTCCGCCAGAGAGAGCTTCGGAGGTTCCACGTGTTCTGCAGCTCCGGATCTGACCTCCCGCATGGGAGGGCTCCGGTGCTGTCATGTGGGCAATGACTATGGTGTACCTCCCCCCCCCCCCGCCCCCTGGGGGAAGGCCCCAGGTGTGCCACGTGTCCTGTAGCTCCGGATCCGACCTCCAGCATGGGAGGGCTCCAATGCTGCCACGTGCCCAACACCTCTGGACCACCCGTTACTCCGTAAGACGGCTCCGGTGGCGACACGTGTCTCGAGGGCCACCCGCCCGAACGACGCTCCGACGAGCAACGGGCAGATGGCCAAGGAGTAAAGAAGAAGGAACGCTGTCAGGACGAGTATTCAAGACTCGCGCCTTCCCCAGAAACATGGCGCATGGCGCACGCCTCCGCCCACTGTTTGTTCGCCATTAAGGTGAAAGACAGGGCGGCGAGGCGTGATGGCGCAACAGTGCCTCCCAATGGTGCAGAGCCGCCCTGTAGAGCAAGGAGACGCAGCGACAAGACGGGTACTTTATCATCACCTGCTACCTGGACAGAGGCGCCCGACGGGACAGGCGGCGCACCGTAACTCCACCGACAGTGACGATGCACGTAGTTGTAAATGCCTAGACCATGTATAGGCACAGATAGCCGAGGGGCCATGTGTCGGGCCCCGGGCCGCATTGTAACTGCCCCGGCCTTGAGCTATAAAAGGACCGGGGCAGCCTCCGGGCAAGGGGTTCGCGACCCAGCCAACTCACTCACACATACGCGTGAACAATACAGCAGACACACCCGTGGACGTAGGGTATTACGCTCCGGCGGCCCAAACCACGTAAATCCTTGTGTTCTTCTCGCCGTGTGTGCTTCGACCTTTGAGATCCACCAGCCCCTCCGAAAAAAAGAACCTCCGCAGGCTGCTTCCGAGCAGACCGGGAAAGTGTCATAGCGAACACTTCGACATTTGGCACGCCACGAAGGGGGGGTTTGGTTCTTAAAGCCATCCATGAAGCCCACAATGATGAACATCCAGTCTTTCGAAGGTTCCTCCCACCCCTCGCGCCACCAGCGGCAGAGTGAGCAGGAAGCATCCTCTGATCCCAGAGCGGGACCGCCTGCACCGGCGCCAACCCCTACGATGACAGTGCCCATTGCCTCCTGCCAGCCTTTGGCGGCGACAGCATCGCAAGCGCCGACTGAAGCCAGTCCGGAGAGCATTGTTGGCAGCCCACTCGCTCCAGCACATCCCCCAAGTGCGGGAGCTTCCCCGTCCGCTGCTGAACAATGGTATAACGACGTCGACCACCTGGTCGTCGCCGCGCTCAACTCTCCGTGTCATCAGAGACGGAGACAAACCACTCGACGACGACGTCTAGGCTCCCTACAACAGACATCAGGGGCGAGCTGGACTGCCGTCACCGCCAGAAGGAAGATGGCTGCGTCACCATCGAGCGGCAGCACGAGTGGCGTTGTAGCCTCGGGGAGGAGTATGGTATCTCGGGTACCATGCGCCCTGTTTACGTGGGTCAGAACCCCGTCTCCCCAGGCTTAGTGGGAGGCTGCATGGCTCTTGCCTCACACCTTCGTATGGCGGTGTGGCCACGCAAGTTCTGGCCACACATGCCGGAGAAGTTCGACAGGACAGTCAATCCCGTCGAGTTCCTACAGATCTACTCCACCGCCATCCTAGCTGCAGGAGGGGATGAGGCCATCATGGCCAACTACTTCCCAGTAGCCTTGACCGGGTCAGCCCATTCATGGCTCATGAACTTGCCTCAGGAGTTTGTGACCTCCTGGGAAGAGTTGTGCCGTCAGTTCACGGCCAACATCGGGAGTTCCTATGTCCGGCCGGGTTCGGAGGCCGACCTCCACACCATACAACAGCAACCGGGAGAGTTGATGTGCTCTTTTATCCAGCGCTTCTCTCAGGTCTGGAACACCATCCCCCGCATCTCCAACGAATCCGTCGTCCTCGCCTTTTGACAAGGCATCCACGACAAGAAGATGCTCGAGAAGCTGGCCTCGCATGACGTGCACGACGTCTCCGAGCTCTTCATCTTGGTGGACAAGTGTGCCAGGGCCGCAGAGGGCCATAACTAGCACACACCGCCCAGGAAGGGGGGTGAGTCCGCTAGAGAGGGCCCTGGTGACAGGAAGAAGAAGGCTGGCGGCAAGGACAAGCCGCTGGCCAGGGCTCATACTGCAGCAGCAGTAGCGCCAGTGGGAGGGCAAACAAAAGGCTGACCCGGAGAACGGCGACGAACATGAGATGGAGTTCCAAGATGCCAAGTGGGCGTTGAAGGTCCTCTATGACCAGGAAGAGAGCTCCGGCTCCGACCACAGTGAGCGACACAAGACACTCCACGCCTAACCAGGCGGTCCCTCTTCTGTCGTGAAGAGTAGGCGACCTAATTTAGGGCTACCTGGTGCCTTGGCCAAAGCTTTCTCGAGGAGGAGTGACAAGCCTAACCCCCGACCAGTGCAAGCATGCCGCCCAGGTGCGTCCGCCTTGCTTCAAGGGATGGGTACCTCTACCCAGACCAGAGGTCATAGGACACCTCTGTAAGTCTACCCCTGTCACACCCGGTTTTTCCGAAGAACAACCAAGTGAATATCACATGTATGCCAGGATCATTTTCTCATACATGTGATGACAAATAGTGAAGCATCATTTATTACAAGCCAGGTGTCGAATATAAGTAAGTCTTACAAAATAAATGTCTCGATGGACAATAATAAGTTCATCACAAGTAAATAAACTAGCAGCGGAATATTATTATTTAGGGCTCCATCACAGGCGTTGCCCGGGGGTCTTCATGAACCTAAAAGCCTTCCTCGGGTCCAAAATCTTGGTCATTATACACCACCTCATTATCTTGACCTGAGCAGCAATATAAACCAAAAAATATGCAAGGTTGAGTACCAATGGTACTCAGCAAGTGTGGGAAAATTATATCATGCATAGCTAGAACAAGGAGAGGTTGAACTCATGGTTAAAGCACTACGCAATTAATACCTATCACCTTAGCTTATTAAGCACCTTCATTACTACATAGGTGAAATGGTCCCAATCTCCCATCCCATCATCATAATCCAATAACCATAACCATCATTTCCAATGTTAAGCTCCCCGCTTAACTTCCAAAACCATCAATCCTCTAATCATGAATAAGTCCAGGCCGCTCTTAACCGTGAGCACGGCTTTCAAGACAGTTTTAACTCTGCAGAGTTTGTACCACTGTACCCACAAGTAGTGATTTCATCCCCCGTTGCCGGGTGGACTAAAAGAACCTCCATTATGCCAGTGGCTACGATCCACATTCACACTTCCCAGGTGTGCGGCCAAGAGATCACTACGAAGCCTTTACAAAGGGATTCCCGACGAGCGTGGGCCCACTGAGGTTTCACCCCTAACAGCATACAAGAGGCTCCAACCCCGCTGCAGTGGCCCCCTCTTGAGCCTTGCGGTTCATATGGTAGTCCAGCTGACACCTACTCCCCGCACCATCCAACACACCCATACTACGCCGGGGATACACCTAATTAATTGGCTAAGCTGCCCCATCTCAGCATGTGGTTGGCACTATAAAGCCGGGTTACATGCTCCATGAACCGGTCCTTAGGATCCAGGCAAGTACTAGACACAAACCCAAGTCTCGTGCACCCAGCACACAACCAAAACATCCAACTTGCCTTGATCCCTACCTCTACATAACTCACAATGTCACATTCAAGAGTATGGTAATATAAACTGATGATTTCATGTCCCAAATATCCCATTCTAAGCATGGCTAAGCATATGCATGTAAATAAATGACATGACAAAATAAATCCCAACCCAAGCTTCAAGGAAACAAGGTAATGCAATTCTAGGGAAACTTCCTAGCATGGGTTTCATATTTCATTTGACAATGCAAATAATTCTATCTACACATCCTAGTATAGGATCAAAGTGGTCAAGGACACTTGCCTCCTTCTTGCTGCTCTTGAAATGGGTAGTCCTGATCTTGGAAAGAAATAACTTGCTCTTGAACAGGCTCCACTTCATACCATCACACATAGCAAAAGAAAAACAACAATCATAAGACATAGTTCACACTTCTACTTCATACAAACCACACATTCATATTTATGAAATTCATTCACCATTATATGTGTTGTGGTTACTTTATGTGTGTTGAGTTGTGGCTTGCATGCACTTTTAACCATGTGTATATGATTCCTACTTTTGTGTCCACCTTTATACTTACATACTATTTATATGGGTTTCCAATAAATTTCTTATATTCAACTACTTCACCTTTTTACTACCAAGTGTGTATGAAAAGTATTTTTCTTCTCCATATGTGCCTTCAGAATTTCTACCAACCCTAAACTGAATTCTTTGGATTTTAGAAACTCCATTTATCTTTTACTAGTTGCTATATTTTGAGATTTATATTCCTATGCATAATTGTGTATTTTATTATTAAATTAGTAATACACATCACCTAAACAGATTAGGTTCTGGTCCTAAATAATTTAAAATCATATTTTGACCATGGCTTATGATGTATACTATTTCATAATTATTTTCCCTATTTTTATTTAACTATTCTTTACTTAAAAATGTGTCCCTATACTATTAAATGCGAATAATAGATAAAACAGATTTATTTCAGCCCAAAAATATATTTTTATCTCACTCCAAAGTTTTCTAAGTACTGAGAAAGTTTTTAATAAATTTTGACAATTATGTTTGTCCCCTTTTTAATTTTTAAACACTAGTTACATATTCAATTTTGTAAATTAAATACTAAACAGGGTTAAAAAGTAAACTCACCCATCACAGGGTCTATAATATTATTTTCATAATTTCCAGGGGTCTAGCTACACTTAACAGAGGTGTTTTTCCTAATTTCTATTAAGTCCAGGGGTTAAAACTGATTTTTAAATGGATTTACATGATTTTCTGGAGTTCCAGGGGCTAGATCTGAAGTTTCCGGGGCTAGCTCTCAATTCCAGAGAACCCTAGGGGGTAGCACGTAAGAATTCCAGTCTTTATAACGCGGGGTCGACGTGGACCATCCGATTTTAAACCGACGGCTGAGATTATAACATCGAACCGGTACGTGGGGTTTTAAAGTCTATCGTGCGATTTAAAATAAACGGCGCACAAGCGGCCACGTCGCTCTGATCGAGCGCGGGCGGCGCTGCCGGCGGCGCACGGCGGCGGGAAGCGGCGATCTCGCCGGAAAGTTTCGGATCCTCGAGAATTCTGCCTAGAACTGTGATCTTATGGCCTAGATCGGTAGAGGGGAGGTCAGGGATCTCACCTCGGGGGTTTTCTCGAGCTCGGGGGTCCTGGAAAGTGATCGGCGGCGAGGTCCGAGGCAAAACCACGGCGAAGCTCGTCGGCGCTGCGTTTACACCGTAACTCTCCGAGTTTTCTGCACCTGCAAAGTTCCCCGGAGGCGGTGGATCAAAACCAGCGAGTTAGATCAGAGTTTCCGAACTTAGATCGGCCAGAATTCACCGGCGAAGTCTCGGTGCTCACCGGAGTGAAAATCAGCGATCGCGTGGAAATAACTGATCGGATCGGGGGTTTTTATAGCCGGGGAAGGGCGGTGGGTCTGTTGTGATCGAGTTGGAGTCCTCTGGGACCGGAATTCGGCTGCGGGACGGGCTTTCCCGGTCGGTTGCGATTTAGCGCGCTCGGGAGAAAAGTCCGGGGTCGCGGGGGCTCGGGGTTAGGGATGACAGGTGGGTCCCACCCGTCGGTGAGAGGCAGCGCGGCGCGCGCGGGGGTGGGCTGGCGCGGGAGTAGCTGGGCCGGCTGGCGGGTTTCGGCCCACTGGCCAGTTTTTTCCCGTTTTCTCTTTTTCTTTTTCCATTTCTTTTCTGTTTTGAGTATAATTTGAATTCCAGTTTGAATTTGAATTTTTGCAAAACATGCAACACGTCCAAAAATTTTTTAAATTCCCCTCTGAACGTGGTTTTGGGTTTTGAATCAAAATTTGGGGTGTTACAACCCCCAGGTAGTAATGGAATATTTTTTCTCTTTCTCTTTCTTGTATGGGTAACATAGAGACTGGGAACAGAGCTTAGAACAGCTAAAGTCCCAGAAGGGTCTAGTCACTCTCGGTACCCAGGCCGAAATCACTGCTTTCTTGCACGGCCAGTTGCCCCCTATTGCCCGAAGGAAGCCAGAAATAAGAAAAAATGTATCCTGTCCGGTGCACTCCATTACGATCTACGTTGGCTCATGCATAGCAGTTATAAATGGCATGTTCAGAGCCATCCTACACACTAGACCTACACATTAGTGGCGGAATTGATTTCGTCTCCATACCACCTAGCGGGTCAAGACTGCGGTGGCCCAGAGCAAGAGCCCCAGTTTTCACCGAACCCCACTAGACACTCTGCTTCGACAGCCCTCACGTGAGGGAGGTGCCAAAGCGGGGTCCTCCTCACCTCGCAGTTTGGATAGTAGTTGAAATACATGGTGCATCTTAACTCCAAAGCTACTAATAGCATGGCAAAGTATGAAGCCTTCATGTTTGGCTTGAGTACTGCCCTTTCTCTAGGAATACAACAGATGCTAGCTAAAAGGAGGCTCCCAACTCGCCATCAAACAAGGCGAGCAGGAGTATTTCTATACTGATCCATAGCCAGCTGCCTACCTTATTCGTGTGCAAGAGGTGGAGAAGGGATTTCATGCTTTGGAGTAGCGCAATGTCCCCTGCGCCAACAACGTGGTGGCAGACAACCTTTCAATAAAAGCCTCTGCATGGGCTCCGGCCCCCGAAGACACCTTTGAAAGGAAGCTACTGCGCCATACGGCATGTCCTGCCGAACCAGACGAAGGGGGCGAGCCTAGCACCTCGAAGCTGGCAGTCCCGGCGGCCCTGCAACCAAGGATCGTATGCATCACCGGGGACTCCGTGCAACCCGGCGCCCAAGATCCGAAAAGCTCAAGTAGGTCCTGATGTATAGACCACGGAGGTCCGGACCTACTTGAAGGATAATATCCTTCTCGTATGGCTAGAAGATACACACTGGTAGACGTAGATCTCTACCGGCATGGCGCCAACAATGTTCTATTGCGGTGCATTACCCGAGGTGAGGGCTGTGAGCTATTCGCAGAGATCCATGAGGCGAGTGCGGTAACCACTTCATTCCGCACGCTAGCCGGTAAAGCCTTCTGGCATGGCTTCTACTGGCCGATAGCCCTCCTGGATGTCGTCGAGCTGGTCAAGAGATGCAAGGCGTTTCAGTCCCACACCAAGCAGATCCACACACCGGCACAGACGCTGCAAATGACCCTGCCCTCATGGCCGTTCGAGGCATGATGGCTGGGCATCCCGGCGCTGTGACTCAGTGTCGGGGGACCAGGCGGCACATGCCCCTGGGAAAGGCCACAACCACGTCGCCAAAGCCCGGACCGTCTCACTAGGTACATGGTAAGGACCCCCCCCCAGAGCCCCGATGCTGACAACCTGCCTCATCGAGTCTACTTGGTAGGTGCGCCCCCCCCCCCAATAAGTGGCCACACCTACCAGGGGTCATCACGGGGTAAACCACACGGGCAGGGCATCGGACCACTCCAGCAACGAGCAGAAGACTCGGAGCGCTGGCTACGACAAGCTAAAGAAAAGGGCTGAACTCCCCTCGGCTCTGTAACATTACCAGGAGTGCAGAAAGAATGGTAGCCACATCGCCAGGGCGCCCTGAGTCCTTACGCCGCTAAGGGCCCGGAGGAATAAGCTTGGGACATCGGAAAAGTGTTGCCCACGTCAGCTAAGTCATTCTGGATCTTTGCACTCCCTTACCAATACAACCTTCCTTCCAACCTTGCGTATATTTTTGTGTACCCCTCGACGTGGGCGTAGTTGTATTTGTCTGTCTCACCCTTGGCCAAAGTCCTGGTACAAGGCGGAAACGTCTGAGGCACCTGTATTGCTTCCGGACCCCCTGGCTACCTTCCTGTTCGAGCCCGGACGGCACACCACCCCGGGAAAGAGGGTAACCGAGGTTCGGAGGCAATACACCGAATTCCCTAGGCCCCGTAGCTTAGCAGAGGATCATAAGCCATAATGGGGCCATCGAGCAGAGAAAATGTAACTACACGACATAAATTATCCTTTAGTGTCTACGCAAGCCACAGGGCTCCAGTCCGTGGGGCCGTAACTCCAACTCTCCCAAGGGGGCCACTCTCAGACCCCCAAAAGTCGATGCCTCTCGAAGGCCCCGGAGATTGTGTCTTACACTGACACTAGTTTGCTAGGGGGCTCATCATGAATTATCCTTTAGTGTCTATGCAAGCCGCAGGGCTCCGGTCCATGGGGCTGTAACTCCAACTTTTCCGAGGGGACCACTCTCGGACCCCCAAAAGTCGGCACCTGCCGAAGGCCCCGGAGATTGTGTCTTACACTAGCACCCGTTTGCCAGGGCGGTCATCGCGACTGGTCAAACTAAGCAAGTCGCCCGGACCCCGGCAACTCGTAAAAGGAAGCGGGTACTCATCTACGGCAAGCAACAAGGAAACGACAACCGCTTTGGCAAGTTAAGGGACCCTCCGATCTTTGCAACATCAAGGGTCAAGGGGCCTCACGGGGGCTAAAAATAGTTCTTCCTACCAAACCTAGTGATTGACAGAAGGAAGATCAACAGAACCGTTTTCATTCATCAACACAGAAATACAAGACAAGACAATGAAAGACTTAGAACAGAAATATTTTCTTTGATATTGGGGTCCCGACATACAAAAGGGGATACAAGACAACTAAGGGACTCAACAATTACAAGTCGAAGTAGTCTTCTGCTTCGTGGATTGTTTGGTTGTCCCCCGAGACGATTTTTGTGCAGTGAGACGTCCACCTGCTATTAGACCGAGGTTGGCAGCAGTGCACGCTGAACTGAGACAACGATGACATCCAAGTGTTGTATCAGGCGGTGCATGCTGGACCACGGTAACAGTAACATCCAGTACCGGTTGAGCAAAATTGTCGTAGATGGCAGATTTTACTGTCTACAACAGTACCAGGAGGAAAGCTTGATCACTCTGGACTTAGCCTTCCTCCGGTACCGGCAGACAGTCCTCCTGCGGCAGAACGCCTAGAGGACGTGCTCCATCTGACGCTGGTGTTGGGGCTCACCGCGGGTTGAAGACCCTGTCCCCGACGACCTCCCCTACCACCGGCGCGCCATCAGGATGGCTTGTGCCTCTATCTAAGACCGTCAGGGAGAGAGATCTGTCAGAGACCCTCACTAGAAGCCGCACACACACAAATATCTCGCAGGAGTGGACGAAGATAGCTACCAGTGAGGGAGTATCTGGTGGGCGAGAGTGACTGGAAGCAGTGACTTTCAACGCGCAAGAAGAGAACGAAGGCCACATGATGAGGAGTGTCATCCTACACCGCAAAGGACGCCTTTTATACCCATCCTTGGCCTCAGGCAGTGCAACAGGCGCGGCGATTGGGTCGCCACCGCTGCACGTCGTAGGACTATTCGCCTCCACCAGCGATGGGCTGGACTCAAGTCCACCCATCAGCCACTGGGGGTCGGGAGGATAACCCATCGGGAACGTCCGACGGGTCTCGAGGTAAGCGGTGTGACCGGCTCATCGGCTCCGCAAGAAAATAGCCCGAGGCGACCCCTCGAGCACGTCGTCCTAGCATGCGCCAATGACAGGTAAGGCCTGGGCCCACTAGTCAGACACTAGTGGGACAGGCGAATGTAAATTCAAAAATGTCCAGCAATTCTCAAGGGAAGGGGCGCAGTGCTCCTGCGGTCACGAGCGGTCGCAGTAATAGCCCCGAGGAAACCCCTCAGCTGCCGCGCCGTGACCAGTCAAGTCAAAGCGAGCGCGACGATGCGCTGCCGCTGTGACTAAGTGCACCCACTACGCCAAGAACGAACAACCACTTCATCTCCCAGGTACGGACACTCGCCCACTACGCGAAAATTTTCCGCCATCTCGATTCCCAGGAATTGCAAGACCAAATCCATAACGCGGGAGAGATAGGGGCCCCACCTGTAGGCTCAATACCGCCACCGAGATGTGCCCGAGGGCCACTGTCGGTACCCTGCGAACTGGGTACCATGTGTTGTGGATAAAAAGCACTTGGGCCCCGCCTTCCCGGCTTAGGCGGGCCCCAGTGTAAGCCACGCGCTTTGGGCCCCATGGGCCATCCCGGGGCTGCAATGTGTCTTTAGGCCCTGGGCCAGACTACCGACCGAGGGTGGCTCCAGAGCCGACACTTGTCCAGAGTGCCGGACCCCATCTTCTGTCAAGGAGGGCTCCGGCGCTGCCCCGTGCTCGGAACCTCCGAGCCACACCCTCCGCCAGATAGAGCTCCGGACGTGCCACGTGTCCTGTAGCTCCGGATCCGACCTCCCGCATGGGAGGGCTCTGGTGCTGTCACGTGGGCAATGACTTTGGGTATACCTTCCCCTCGAGGAAGGCCCTAGATGTGCCACATGTCCTGCAGCTCCGGATCCGACCTCTAGCATGGGAGGGCTCCGGTGCTGCCGTGTTCCCAACACCTCTGGACCACCCGTTACTCGGCAAGACAACTCTGGTGGTGACGCATGTCTCGGGGCCACCCGCCCGCACGACGCCCCGACGAGCAACGGGAAGATGGCCAAGGAGTAAAGAAGAAGGAACTTTGTCAGGCCGAGTATTCAAGGCCTGCGCCTTCCCCGGAAGCCTGGCGCATGCCTCCGCCCACTGTCTGTTCGCCATTACGGTGAAAGACAGGGCGGTGAGGCTGGATGGCGCAATAGTGCCTCCTAACGGCGCAGAGCCGCCCTGCAGAGCAAGGAGACGCGGCGACAAGACGGGTACTTCATCGTCACCTACTTCCTGGATAGAGGCGCTCGGCGGGATAGGCGGCGCACCGTAACTCCACCGACAATGATGATGCACGTAGCTGTAAATGCCTAGACCATGTATAAGCACAGATAGTCGCGGGGCCACTTGTTAGGCCCCGGGCCGCTTGTAACTGCCCCGCCCTTGAGCTATAATAGGACCGAGGCAGCCTCCGGGCAAGGGGTTCGTGACCCAGCCAACTCACTCACTCATACGCGCGAACAATACAGAGACACACCCCTGGACATAGGGTATTACGCTCCAGCGGCCCGAACCACGAAAATCCTTGTGTTCTTCTCGCCGTTGTGCTTCGACCTTCGAGATCCACCAACCCCTCCAAAAAAAGAACCTTCGCGAGCTGCTTCCGAGCAGACTGGGGGAGGTGTCGTAGCAAACACTTTGATACATGTATTCGCCCAACAACACCGGCAACACCACCAAGGACAAGCCGAAGCCACCTCCCTTCGACAACGAGACCGAGGATGAAGATGAAGAAGTGAAGCGCCTTGCGGACCTTCTTCAAAGGCCAAGAGACGAAGCAAGGAGGAGGAGAAGGCTTGAGAAGGAGAAGAATCTCAAGAAGCCCGAAGAGGACTACACACGATATCCATTTAACTATCAGCGCTTGAGCTCTCGTTCCAACTACTTGTCTATGCCTTTGGGCAAACCTCCACATTTCGATGGCACTAACTATACCATGTTGAAGCATAACATGATGTTGCTTCTTATTTCTCTCGATCCTACACTTTGTCATATTGTTTGTACAGGTGTAGATATCCCTGTGGATGATAAAGAGCTTACCCTGGAGCAAGAACAACAAATCCACCGCAATGCTCAAGTGGCGGTCGTGCTCAACTCGTCCTTGAGTCAAGAAGAGTTCAACAAGGTGGACGGGTTGGAACAAGCCAAGGAAATTTTGGATACGCTCAATATTGCACATGAAGGCAACCGGTTCGTGCGGGAAGCAAAGATTGAGATGATGGAGGGGGAGCTTGGAAGATTTGCCATGGAAGATGGCGAGAACCCTCAAGAGATGTACAACCGACTCAAGACCCTCATCAATTGGAGTCAAGCGTACGGACGCAAGAAGTGGACGGGCCATGAAGTGGTCAAAAGGATGATAAGATCTTTCAAGCCTCGCAACGTGACACTTTGCACCCTCATCTGTGAAAGTCCAAACTTCTACAAAATGACCCTGGATGAGATGCTTGGCAAGATCATCAACCACGAGACGATGGAGATGGAAGCATGCCACGTCAACAACCTTTCCAAGGTCACATCCTTCGAGAAGATGAGTGTTGCTCTCAAAGCCTCACCCAAGTCCAAAGGTAAAGAGGTGCAAGCTTCAAGCAATGATGAAGAAAGTGAAGAAGAAAGCACCGACATGGACGATGAGGAGTTGGCCTTCTTCATCAAGAGATTAAAGAGAATGATGAAGAAAAGAAGAGGGTCAAACTATGAGAGCAAGGGCAAGGTCAAGAGCAAGTCAAGAACCAAGAGAGCTTGCTACAATTGTGGCAAGTATGAGCACTTCATTGTGAATTGCCCATACAAGAAGAAAGAAGACAAGAAGAAGAAGAACAACAAGGATGAGAAGCCTCAAGAGAGGAAGATGTTCAAGAAAAAGAAGGCACATGGGCATGCTCATGTTTGGCAAGGAGTGGGACTCCAACGATGAGTCCTCCTCTGATGATGAGGCGGAAGTGGCAACCGGTTCACCAACGATGAAGAAGACTCTCTTGCCAAACAAGGGAGAGTGGAAGAGATCAAGCCACGTGGCGGGACCGGAGCTTACCTCTGAGGAGAGGAAGGTCCGGCCCCGCTGGACACATGGCGCCTTCGGAGCTCTCCCTGCGGAGAAGGGCGAGGTCCTTAGGCAGTTTCCCCTGTGCGCGGGGTAACCCCATATTGAGGGTACCGACAGTGGCCCCCGGGCCCATCTCGGGGAAGATAGCGAGCCCGAGGTGGGGCCCCATCTCTTCTACTCCGCGCACCTTCTCGAAGACCCGCATTGACCGTTGCCGGAGCACGAACAGTCGCGGGATCGTGGGAGCGTGTGCCCCACTTGATGGCTGCTTTTACTGCGGTGGTTCCCAAGGCTGCCACTTCTGCACGTCGCAGCGCCTTTTCGGGAACCGCCGAAGCATCTTGCCGGCTCGTTTCATTGGGAGACTGACTTCTTGGCCCACCACTTCAGCTGGACGACTTGGGTCCACTTGTCATCGACGCTAGGTCTTGGAGCTGAAGTGGTTGTCCAAGCGGCGTATTCGAAGAGTTTCGAATTGCTTTGAACCGCGCCTGGGATGTTTAAAAGGGGATCTTACCAGCATCGCGGCTTCCCTTCGCACTTCCCAGCGCTTGCATCTTCCTTGAGCTCTTGCGCCCTTGTCTTCCCTGTTCTTGAGCTTTCTTCTGCCATGGCTTCCAACTTGCCTCCCCCGCGTATTGCTCGGTCGTCGGAGCTTAGGCCGATGCGAAAGTTGTTGGGGTTGCATACAGAGGAACAACGACGATGCCTCCGGAGAGGGACTCTCCCCCTGCATCTAGAAGCAGGGGAGATTGTCTTCTTCGTCGCTTATGGATTGGCGGGGCTCGTCCCGCCAATTTCTTCATTCTTCTTGACGCTGCTGGAGACGTACGGACTCTAGCTTCACCACCTCTCTCCCAATTCCTTCGCCAAGGCTGCTGTCTTCGTGCACTTCTGCGAGATGTTCGTGGGGGTGCGCGCCTCAGTGACGCTCTTCCGCCACTTCTTTGTGCTGCGAACGACTGGGCGTGGATCGAAGAACCAACTGGGAACCTATTATTTCCAACACCGCTGCATGGACCCGAAAGTTTCCGGGTACCCTCTGCCTTTTAGCGAGGCGAGATGGGATGGCTGGAGGGACAACTGGGTGATCATGAAGACCGACGAGCACGATCGTCTCCAGCTGCCGAGTGATGCCCTAACCACTGGGCGTCGCTTCTGGGAGGACAACCCGGTGCTGGCACCCGAGTACGCGCCGATGTTGGCGTGGATGCGGTTCTTGGCGGAGCATAGGTTGACGTCTTTGATGGTGCTGGAAAACTTCCTGTTGCGGCGCTTACCGCCATTGCAGCAGTGCTACCGCCCGGCGTGGTATTTCTCCGGCATCCACGATGGCACCAGAGTGGAGAGGGGTTTGGACTCAGCTCCGTCGGAGGAGGAGCTGAAGGAGACTCTGGCGCATATCAGCAGCGATCACCTTGACGGAAGTTTTCTTGCGGTGCCAGCTTCCTGTCGCCCTCTCTCCCAGGAGTCGTTGCTGAGGGCGAGGCTGTTGCGGGAGTTGTCGACTTTGGACGACATCGGGATTGCCGCACGCCAGGTTGGCGGTGTCTCTCGGGGGATCACAATCCGCAGGGTTGAGTGCTCCGGATCGGAGCGCGAGACATCACCAGATGCCCAGCCTATGCTGAAGGTCGACGGAGCTCGGACCACTGACGGGGTGAAGGGCAGGGAGCCGGCCCCCGGTTTGCTGGAGAAGAAGCATACCCGGTTCCCGGAGCCAGCTGGCGGCGTCCAGCCCTCCGGTACTGAGACGGGGGGAGCAGCGACAGCCCCCCCCCCCGACCTCTCCAGATCGGCGCCTCACTTCGGTCACCGAGATGTCGGCGTCTCCTTCACCGGACGACGACGTGATTGAGGAGGTCGGGGGCGCGGCTTCGGCTTCTGCCACCCCACTGTCCCTGGCGGATGCCTTGGGGCTCGCCCAAGCAAGCATCTAGCAGGTACTGGGCGCGCTTGGGGGTAAACGGGAGGTGCGGATCGGGGGGAGGGATCGGCTCTTCAGCTTGGGGCACCTCCTGGTGCAGCGGACTCAAGAGGTTAGGGCAGAGCTTGCCTCGAGGCAATCGGGGCTTGATGCCATGGAGGCGCTCCTCGACGCTCGGAAGAAGGTCATTGACCGCCTGGACTCCGAGACCCGGCGGCTCCACCAGGGGACCCGCGAGGCTCATACCAGGACCGAGGCACGCTCCGCTGCTATGGAGGAGCTGCGGTTGCAGATAGCGCGCCGGGAGTGTGTCGTCGCGGATCAGGAGCGTGTTGTGGCGGCCGAGGAGAAGAAGGTCGCCGCACGACTGGAGGCCAGCGACGGTGACCTGAAGGTCCGGGCTGAGGAGCTGGAGCTTCGGGAGTCGGTTGTTGCCGCGAGGGAGGAGCAGGCCTCCCAGGAGCATCAGGCGGCGCTGGGTCGTGAGCTGGCGGCCCACCAAGAGGTGGAGAAGCTTCAGGCTTCGCGGTCTGTCGAGGCCCGAGCAGTCTAGAGCTTTGTCGGTGAGGCGTGGTCCGCCCAGGTTCCCCCTGGCTTCAGCCTAGTGAGGATGGGAGCTCCAGCGCAAGGGGTGTTTGAGGCAATCCCGGCGCTTGAGTCCATCGACGCCAAGCTAGGCAGGCTCGAAGCGGTGATCGCCGCCGAGCTTGAGGCAGAGGGACGGGGTCTGGCGAAGGAGGTCACCACGACGTGCTGGCGTGCTTCCGAAGTTAAGACCCTTCCTTCTCTCTGGAGTCGGCTAGACTAGGTCCCGTCGCCGAGCGGGAGGAAGCTGCTAGGACCGAAGTCGGGGACATGGCCGCCCTTGTGGCCTCTAGGTTCCAGCGGGAGTTCGGGGACTCCTAGGCAGTCGCCCCTGCGGCCAGAAGGCCCTGTATCTCTTCTTTTTTGCCTTTGTTGAGTGTGTAGTCCAGCTCATGGAGCTTCAAATGAATAGACTCAGGTTGTTTTCTGTGTCTGTGTTCTTTTATCTTGTTCTTGGCTTGGCCTGGCCGAGTCCTTAGCTCCGCAAGGTACTCAGAGGTCTTCACCAATCTTGAAGTCTTGCACAGAAACCTTCCTCGGGTCCTTATTGAGTTAAGGGCCCCAGGGGACTTCGGAGCTCGCCCTGTGAGAACGGGGAGGTCCGGATCTGCAGACCACATGGCGGGCCCGTAGCTCTCCTCTTAGAAGATGGAGGTTCGTCCCCGCGGGACACGTGGAGCCTTCGGAGCTCACCCCTGCGGAGGGAGCGAGGCCCAGCTCTGCCAGCCACGTGGCGGGTCCGGAGCTACCCTCTGAGGAGAGGGGAGCTCCGGACCCGCCGGACACGTGGGGCCTCCGGAGCTCGTCCCTGCGGAGGGGGCGAGGTCTGGATCCTCCGGTCTTGTGTTGGAGCTCCGGTCTTGCGCGGTCCCGTAATGGCCCCTTGGTACGTGTGGCCAATTGTTTGGGCGCAACTACCATACTGCTGCGGGGGAGCTAAGGCCGGGAGGTCCTGCACACAAGTAAGGGAAACGTAATTCTCCTTGGGGCTCTCCCTTCCCTATCTCATAGTCTTATTTGGCTTACGATCCTGATCCGGTATACGGAGCTTGGGTACTTCAGTGCACGAAGCGCCGGGGGATCGTGGCCCTCTGGCCATCGGCAGGTACCTCAAACGTGACAGTCTTCGGTAGGATAGAAAATGCCGACTAGGGGTGAGAACGGGAAAAAGAAGCTGAGTGCATGGTGAGCATACACAGGAAGTGCGATCATAAAAATTAATACGTAATTTAAATGAGCACAAGGGAAGAGCAAAGCAGGACGGGTTTCTTTCCATATAAATATCCATAGGAGGAAGGCAGGCTAAACATGGAGGCAACGACCCACCCCATTAAGAAGGGAAGCAAGACTCTACGCACTTAGGGTCGGAAGCAGGCCAAGCTGAACATAGTCCTGGACCGTCCCCTGAGACTTAGCTGCTCCGAGCGTTGTTCCTGGACTCTATGGGATCTATTACAGAAAGAAAAGACTGTCCTACTATTGCTCTAGGAATAGAACTTACGGAGGTGTTCTATGTTCCAAGGGTTTGGGAGCGGATCCCCATCCTCGGTGGAAAGGCGTACGCACCCGGGGCGGCAGACTCTCGTGATTCGGAAGGGACCTTCCCAGCTGGGGGAGAGTTTGTCGGACCCTTCACGAGAAAGTATGCGCCGCAACACCAGGTCGCCTTCATGCAACTCTCGAACACGCACAGACCTTTGGTGGTAGCGCCGGAGTGTTTGCCGGTACCGTGCGTTGTGGAGTGCTGCATGTAATCGAGCCTTGTCGACGAGGTCGATGTCTTCACGCCGGAGGTTGTCCTGCGCGGCTTCGTCGTAAACTCGGACATGGAGAGACCCCATTGTGATCTCTAGGGGAAGCACAGCTTCGGCCCCGTACACCATGAAGAAGGGTGTCTCTCCGGTGGCCCGGCTCTGGGATGTCCGGTTAGCCCACAGTGTGCTCGGAAGCTCGTCCACCCACTTGGTGCCATGTTTCTTCAAGACGGCATAGGTGCGAGTCTTGAGGCCCCGAAGAATCTCGGTGTTGGCCCTCTCGACTTGCCCATTGCTCTTTGGGTGAGCAATGGAGGCATAGCACACCTGGATGCCGAGGTCTTCACAGTAGTCTTGGAACGCTGCGCTGGTGAACTGGGTCCCGTTGTCGGTGATGATTCTGTTTGGGACCCCGAACCGGCAGATGATCGACTTGATGAACTTTACTGCTGATTGCTTGTTGATGGTGACGACGGGTGTAGCTTCCGGCCACATGGTGAACTTTTCGATGGCGACGTAGAGGTATCGGAATCCTCCGACGGCTTTGGGGAATGGTCCCAGGATGTCCAACCCCCGTACGGCGAACGGCCACGAGGGCGGGATCATCTGAACCGCCTGAGCCGGTGTGTGGATCTGCTTGGCGTGGAACTGGCATGCCTTGCAGCTCTCGACCAGATTGACGGCATCCTGGAGTGTTGTCGGCCAGTAGAATCCATGCCGGAAGGCTTTACCGACGAGCGTGCGTGAGGAAGAGTGACTCCCACATTCGCCTCCATGGATCTAAGCGAGCAAGTCACAGCCTTCCCCCTAGGTTATGCACCGCAATAGGACATGGTTGGCGCCACGCCAGTAGAGATCCCCTTCTACCAGCACGTACCTTTTAGCCATGCGCACGATCCGTTCAGCGGATACACGTTCATCAGGGAGGATGTTGTCTTTCAAGTTGTCCCGGATCTCCGTGATCCATGCATCGGGTCTGACTTGAGCTTCTGGATCTTGAGCGCTGGATTGCACGGAGTCCCCAGTGACGCTTACGATCCTTGGTGGCGTCCATGGCTGCAGGGCCGCCGGGACCGCCAGCTTCAAGGTGCTGGTCCAGCCCCCTTTGCCCGGCTCGGCAGGCCGGGCTGTGGGCCATAGCAACGTTCTCTCGAAGACTCCTTCGGGCACAGGGGCTCCGGTGGAAGCCTTCGTTGAGAGGTCGTCGGCCGCGGCATTGGCAGCGCGAGGTACATGGCGCAGGTCCAAGGCGAGGAAGTCTTTCTCCAACATCTGCACGTGGAGCAGATAGGCAGCTAGTTGTGGGTCATTACAGGAGCACTCACCCTTAACTTGCTTGATGACTAGTTGGGAGTCGCCCTGTGCCAACAACTGGCGAGCGCCTAGAGATAGGGTTGTCTTTAGGCCAAAGATGAGTGCTTCATACTCTACCATGTTGTTGGTTGCCTTGAAATTGAGATGCACCATGTACCCAAACTGCTCCCCCGATGGCATGAGAAGCAATACGTCAGCACCGGCCCCCTGCTTTCGCAAGGAGCCGTCGAAGAAGAGCATCCAGTGAGGCCCGGTGAAGACCGGAGCTCGGGGCTTTGGTTCACCGTCTTCGTGGCCCCCTGGGTTAGTCTTCATTGGCGTCCACTCGGCCACGAAGTCAGCCAATGCTTGGCTCCTGACTGCGTGGCGAGGAAGGAAGTCCAGCTCAAACTCCGCCAATTCCACTGCCCATTTAGCGACATTGCCGGTCGCATTGGGGCTGTGAAGGATTGCCTTCAGTGGGTAGGAGGTGACCACCGAGATCCGGTGGGCTTGAAAGTAGTGGCGGAGCTTTCTGGATGCCACGAGCACTGCATACAGTAGCTTTTGGACCTCCAGGTACCTTGTCTTGGCGTCGTGGAGGACTTCGCTGATGTAGTAGACAGGCCTCTGGATGGTCCGGACCCTCCCCCCTGGGCCTGAGATGTCTTCATCCATTGGCTCAGACCGACAGGAGGTAGACGGGTCCAGGGGAGCCTCCGGGAGCTGGGGCTCGAAGGCTCGTAGCTCGTCTCGGACCTCCGGGAGATCCGGCTGGTTTTCCAGGTGGTCCTCCTGGACCCTCGGGGGGGGCGTCTTGACCTCCTGGGGGGTTATCCTGGAGCTCCGGGAGGTTGTCTTGGAGCTCCGGGAGGTCCTGTTGGACCTCCGGGAGATTTTCTTGGAGCTCCAGGAGGCCCCGTTGGATCTCCGGGAGGTTGTCTTGGAGCTCGGGGAGGTCGTCTTGGACCTCCGGGGTCTCCTGGTGCTTGTCTTCTGCTACTGGAGCAGACTACGGTGACGAGGGGTCCGGCCGCTCTGCGACGAGGACCATGCTCACCACCTCAGTTGTTGCCGCGATGTAGAGCAGCAAATGCTCTTCGGGCTCGGGGGCTACCATGATGGGTAGGGTCGTCAGGAGCTGCTTCAACTCCTGGAAAGCTTCTTCTGCTTCGTCGGTCCAAGTAAATGGGCCAGATTTGCACGGGAGCTTAAAAAAGGGGAGCGCCCGCTCTGCTAGCCTCGGTATGAACCGACTCAGCGCGGCTAGGCATCCCGTGAGTTTCTGGACATCTTTGATGCGGGCGGGGGGCCGCATCAGGTTGATGGCCTTGACCATCTTTGGGTTGGCCTCAATTCCTCGGTGTGAGACCAGGAATCCTAGGAGCTTCCCAGAGGATACACGGAACACACACTTGTCGGGGTTCAGCTTAGTGCGCGTGGAGCGCAGTTTGTCAAAGACTAGGGCTAGGTTATCTAACAAGGATGAACTCTGCCTGACTTTGACAACGATGTCATCGACATACACCTCGACTAAATCTCTTATTAGCTCTCTAAAGTTTTTGTGCATTGCACGTACAAAGGTGGGAAGAGCATTCTTTAAGCCATAAGGCATAGAGACATAACAATACAGGTCGTCTACTGTGATGAAGGAAGTATGCTCTTCATCCTCTCTAGACATAGGGATCTGATGAAAGCCCGAGTAGGCGTCTAGGAAGCATAGCATATCACAACCTGATGTCGAGTCTACTATTTGATCTATTCTAGGGAGAGGGAATGGATCTTTGTGACATGCCTTATTGAGACTGGTGTAGTCGATGCACATCCGGAGATTCCCGCCGGCCTTCGGGACGACGACGGGGTTCGCCAACCACCGGGGGTGGTGGACTTCCCGTATGAAGCCAGCGTCCAACAGCTTCTTGATTTCTTCTCGAATGAAGTTCTGCCGCTCGATGGACTGCTTGCGAGGCTTCTGTTGGATTGGTCGGGCGTCGGGGAATACCTTCAGATGGTGCTCGATCACCTCCCTAGGGATCCCCGGCATCTGCGACGGCTGCCATGCAAACACGTCGACGTTGTGCCGGAGGAAGGTGATGAGCGCGCCTTCCTATTTGCTGTCCAGGCCCCCGGCTACCCAGGTGGTCTGGGCAGCATCGGCGCCGAATTGGACGACCTTCAGGGGGACGTCGCCCTCATCGAGGGGTTGCACGCGGGGTGCTGAGGTAGAGGCACGGTGGCGTGCACTCGGGTGGAGCCGGCCTGGCTCTGCACTACCAGAGGCTGGTGCTCGAGCTGTTGCAAGTGCTTGGAGCTTCTCCAAGGCTGACACTGCAGCAGTGCGGTCTCCACGAATCTTGAGGATGCCTGTTGGTGTAGGCATCTTCAGGACAAGGTAGCCGTAGTGGGCTACTGCCATGAATCGGTACAGGGCTGGCCTGCCGATTATAGCGTTGAAGGGGAGGTCGATCTCCGCCACGTCGAACAGAATGTACTCTGTCCGATAGCTGTCCGGTGCCCCAAAGGTCACCGGAAGACTGATGTTGCCGTAGGGCACGACTTGTCCCGGCCCGACCCCTGAGAACGGGCTCGATGGGGTGAGCTTGGCCATCGGGATCTGCAGTTTCTGGAAAGCTGCGCGGCTAATGAGGTTCAGCCCAGCCCCGCCATCTACCAGAACGTGGTACATCCTCACGTTGGCGAAGGTGGGTGCTACCAAGAGCGGTAGTTGGTCGGCCCCAGCCATGTTCCTGGGGCAGTCGGTGGCATCGAAGCTGATGGGGGTTCCCATCCACTTGAGGTGCGGTGCGGCACTTGGGAGAGGAGCCACTGACGCTACCGCTCGGCGCAGAGTCTTAACCGCGCTTCGGGACGAGGGGTCAGCGGACCCTCCATAGATGACGTAGAGCGTCTTCCGGCGCTCGTCATCGCTGGAGCTGGAGTCCTCATGGTTGCGCACCGCCTTCACGGCGCGCTGAGGCTCCTAGAACTCCACTTGGTGGTCGACGTTGTCTTGGGTATCGACCTTCTGTTTGCCCTCCCTTTGACGGAAGGGAGGGGCGTCAGCATGCGGTTGCTTCCCCTTGCGGAAACGCTCCGCGAGCTTCTGAATCTCCCGGCACTCAGCAGCAGTATGGCTGCTGGTGTTGTGCACGGGGCACGACTTGCCTTGGTCACCATCTGGAGCTGGTGATTGTGCTGTCTCTTATCGGGGCGTGGCCCCCGAGCTCCGCTGGGTGCTTCTGCTGCAGCAACGGGAGCTGTGGTCGGTGGTTTCATCTTGCCACCGCCCCGGTTCTTGATCTTCTTGCTGCTTCCATGGGAAACAGCACCAGATCCGGGCTGTCCTCCTGATTCGAAGGCTGGCTGTGAATGCCAGTTCCGCCCTTCTGCTGCCCTGGCGCACTTGTCCACCAGGCTGAAGAGCTCTGAGACGTCGCGGACCTCTCTGGTCGCGATCTTCTCAAGCATCTTCTTGTCCCGTACACCATGTCGGAACGCCACCACCACAGAAGCATTTTGGATATGCGGGATGGTGTTCCGTACCTGGGAGAACCGCTGGATGAAGGAGCGCAGCGTCTCTCCAGGTTGCTGCTGGATGGCGTGGAGGTCGAGCTCCGTGCCAGGCTGGGTGTAGGAGCTGCCGAAGTTAGCAGAGAACTGCCGGCAGAGCTCTCCCCAGGAGGTTATGGAACCCTGGGGGAGATTCATGAGCCAAGACCGGGCTGGGCCGGTCAAGGCGACGGGGAAGTAGTTGGCCATGATGGCCTCGTCCTCTCCTGCAGCAAGGATGGCGGTGGAGTAGATCTTGAGGAACTCCGCCAGGTTGACGCTGCCATCGTACTTCTCAGGCAGGTGCGGCCGGAACTTGCGCGGCAACTTTGCGAAGCGAAGGTGTGGCGCCAGGGCCGCGCATCCTGCTCCTGTTGCTGCAGGTGTTGGTGCCGCGAACGCTTGGTTCGCTGCTGGCCCTGTATACCCCGGTATGGGCAAGGCTGCACCATAGACCGGGGGCACCGTTTGCAGGGCATATGGCTGGGGCATATGCTGCGTGGCGTATGCCTGGGGCAGAGATCGCGTGGCAAACATCTGCGGCTCAGGCTGGGTCGAGGCGGTCGACATGCTGTCGCCGGCCTCTTGGTTGCGACGCCTTTCTCGCTGTCGCTCGATGAGCACTCGGGCATCTTTGCCCAAGTGGCGTCGTTCCAGCTCCGACCTCAGGTCCGCCGATGGGAGCCCGGTGGAGCGGGAATCTACCGTCTGCCCGTCAACCGTTGGTGTGTGCGTCAGCGACATGGCCAGTTGACCAGGACGCCGTCCCCGCCGAGGTTGAGGGTTGGCGGCGGCGGCGACGAGACGGTCTAGGTCGCGAATCCACTGCTAGGTCGCTGACTGAGGCGCGTCCCCAGCAGGTGGATTGCGGGAGGCACTCAGCGCTGCAGTGGATCTCACGCTCGCTGGAGCCGGCGCTGCCGGAGTCGGCTGCTGAGTGTGTCGAGACGTAGTCCCCGCTGGTCACCGTTCGTCATGAACGTGGGTGGGGAGAGCTTGCCGCTGAAGGAAGCTTCGTCATCTTCGTCGGCAGAAGCTCGTCACGCAAGGGAAAAGCCCCTACCTGGCGCGCCAAATGTCGAAGTGTGTAGCCGACACTATCCCCGGGCCTGCTCTGGGCAGCCCGCGGAGGTTCTTTTTCGGAGGGGCTAGTCACTCACGGAGAGCTTACGCGTTAGGGACGATTGAAGGAGAAGCTTGACATAGAGATTTTTACGTGGTTCAGGCCGCCGGAGCATAATACCCTACGTCCACGGTGAGCAGAGGTGCTCGTTGTATTGCTTGGTGCTCAGGAGCGATCCCTGCGTGAGAGTGTGTGTAAGGATCGAAACGCCCAAGAGGGGGGGTGAATTGGGCTTTTTCAAATTTTAGAGCAATTTAAAACTTGATGGTTGAAGCCCAATTCCCTATGCGAACTAACTACGCAAGCAAGAGTGTTAAGTGCGGAATAGTAAATGCGTAATAGTAAGGGGGTGAGGAGAGAGATGCAAACTCCCGCGGAGACTCGGAGACACGGCGATTTTTCCCGTGGTTCGGTAAGATCACAAAAATCTACCTACGTCCACGTTGTGGCACCCACCAAAGGGTATAGCCACTCCCAAGTCACCAAGACAAGGGAATCCACTATCTTTCTCCGTTCGCCTTCTCCGGCAAGGTGGAGCTCAAGCCTTGTACAATGGTGATCCTCCGGGCTTCCACAAACGTCTTGGTAAGCTCCGGAGCGATCTCTTCTTCCTCCAACTTTTACAAGGTGAGAGAAGTCACCAAGACACTCTCTCTCACTAGCCTAGAGATTCCAATCACCAAGAATGGACGCACACAAGCTTCTCTCTAGCTAGATATAACCTATAGTTGGAGTACAAGAGGTTTTGAAGTGTGGAAGTGGTAGCTCTTGGTCTTGAATGCTTGAGGATGTGTAGTGAGGCTCTGGTGATCAAGACTTGACGAAATGGCCGGTTGGAGGGGTATTTATAGCCAGCCCACACGAGATAGCCGTTGGAAAAGTAGGCAGACTTTTTCAGTGAACATCGGATCCTCCGATGCACCCCTTTGTATGAGCATCGGTCGAATTCCAAATTAGCTGATGTCATGTGTCAGATGTGACTGTTGGATATAACCGTTGGATCTTTTAATCGACCGATGTTACTTCAACTTCATCATTGGATGATCCGGTGAGTTGATCTTCAGAATTGGTTCAGAAATAATGTCTCTATTGAAATTTACCGATGTACACTTACTTCATCATCGGATGATCCGGTGTGTACTTCTTCAGAATA
The DNA here is from genome assembly GCA_030760725.1 of Neostapfia colusana. NCBI lineage: Eukaryota > Viridiplantae > Streptophyta > Magnoliopsida > Poales > Poaceae > Neostapfia > Neostapfia colusana. The sequence goes on from JASWHV010000015.1 coordinate 62,653,350, forward strand.
ACTCAGATATCATCCTTCTGTTGAAATCAACCGATGTGCCACTTCCTTCACATCGGATGATCCGGTGTGTACTGGGCTCTGAGGTCTTCTTCTTCTGCCAACTCAAACTCGACCGATGTAGTCATTTTGCAAGACATCGGATGATCCGGTGAGTGCAACTAGTTTGCTTCGAGTTGTTTTGAGTTGATCTTTTGGAATCTTCTTGAGTGACCTCTTTAACACTTGTTTGAAATGATATTATGATGAAGTGTAAGCTTCTTGTGTTGCCAATTTTGATAGAATAGAGTCGTTGTATGAGTTCTTCATTTAGTCTTCATGAGTATCGAATAACCCCTTAGAATAGATCGTTGAGGGGTCTCCATTTGTATCCAATGAGCAGTAGATGGTGTGAATAGATAGTTCATTAACGTTTGATGTGATATACGTGAAACCTCGCATCCACAAACTCATTAGTAATAACGAACAGTTGTCATAATCACCGAAACCATACCTCACGGGGGCCTAGATGCTTTCAATCTCCCCCTTTTTGGTGATTGATGACAACACAACGAGTAGAGCATAGAATTAATGGAATTAAAATGCAATGCTCAAAAAGGAAATATAACAAGTACAAATTGCAACACAAGTGGCTCGAAGGCTCAAATAATAAACAATAAAGCGTAAGAGCACAAAGTAGCACCCGGAGTACAATAATAGCAAATAATAATAACAGGCAATCTCAAATAAAGTAGCAAAAGGATAGACACTCCCCCTAGAACTGAGCTAACCCTCCCCCTGACTCTAACTCTTCTCCCCCTTTGGCATCAAGACACCAAAAAGGGAAGTCGAGTGCCTACGACTCAGGCGCGCTCCTGGCGATGGTGAAGCGGTCGGCGTCGATGGTGCTGTCGCCGGAGCTGCTGGAGGTGGAGGTCGCTGGTGCTGGAGCTGGAGCGGGGGGAGCTGAAGCTGGAGCTGGAGCTGGAGCTGCTGGGGGATCCGCTGAGACTGCTGGCGCCGGTGGAGAAGGTACTGCCGGAAGAGATGAGGACTGGAACGACATCGGCGGCAGTACTGTCGAGTGAACGGGCGCTGTCGAGGCGAGCAGAGGTGGTATACTGAAGCTGGGGATCGACGAGGACGGTGCTGTAGCTGGTGCCAGTGAGGGTGCTCCTGGAGCCTGACTGAGTCCCGAGTGCTGAGGTGGAAGGGCGACTCCCGTCTGCTGGTAGAGGTTGGTGACCAACCCCAGGATGCCCAACAACATCTGCTGAGTCTGCTGCTGCTGGTCCAGAGTGCGTCTCGTCATCTGGTCGACAAGGTTGGTGTACCTGTCGGTGTCCTCTCGCCTCTGACGGGCGATCTCCAGCTGCATCTCCTGCTGCTGCCTCTGAAGCTGCTCCTGTCGAGCTGCCTGCTGCTCCTACTGCTGAACCATCCGCTGAAGTAAAGCAGTGAGCTCTGACGGCTGAGTCACCTGAGCCTCTGACACTGGAGGAGGTGTAGGTGGTGGAGCTGCTGAGCCTCCTGCCTCTGCGTCGTGCTGCCTCGGTGAAGGAGGAGCAGGAGGGAAGTACTCCTCGACACTGTCGCTGGTGTCGCTGTCCGACCATATGTGCTGTAGGTCTCCTCCCTGAGCCTCTGCCTGTGCCAGCTCTGCGTCCTCCTGAGTCAGCTCTGCCCAGTCCTCCTCTGACAGTCTGGCTCGAACCTAACGCTCGACGGGATGGCCAAGGCGGCGGTCTCCCGGAGTGGGGACTCGGTAGTGGCTGAACCGGGTCACGTGCATCTCCGTCAGCTGAGAAACTCCTGGAGTGTCCTCTGGAACCAACTGGTGGAGAAGGTGACAGATCCAGTGACCGAAGACCAACTGTCGAAGCATCCCAACTCCGTCGGTGATCACGTCCTCCATCTCGCAGATCAGAATATCTACGATGTCGAACTCCATCCCGTTCATCACATAGAGCAGGATGGTCTGCTGAAGGCTCGTGAAGCCCTCCAAGTAGCCAGACCTCGGTAGTAGGGTACGCCTGAGGACGTGGTGAACTGTCCGAGCTGCTGGGGTGAGAAGCGCTGGCACCCTCGGCTGGTCAGGAGTGAACGGCTGAGTGAACAGACCTCTGATCTCCTCGAAAGGCGGTGCCACTCCTCCAGTCAGTGGCCTCCTCGGTGGGTCTGCGTCTCCGTAGACTATCTGGTGCAGGCACGTAGTAGAGAGCTCCACACCAAGCAGTCTGCCCAACAAGTCTCGAGACACGTCGTGGATCCGCCCCATGAACATGAAGTGGATCGAGCGACGGCCCTCAGAGACGTAGAGTGTCGCGTAGAACACCCTGACCCACTCCTCGACGTAGGCACTCCTCTGGTGCGAGAGCAAGTCCACAAGTCCTCTGTATCTCTCAAAAAGTGGCCTGATCCCGTGTCCTGCTGCCACTGCAAGCTGATCCCAGTCGATGCTGTTATGCTGGAAGAGCTTGTGGCCCCGACACCTGTAAGTCTCGTACAGGGACGCCTGTGTCAGGGTCCAGAAGCGGGAGTCAACTCGAGCGTCCCTAGGCTGCGGGAACCACTCCTCAACCAACGCTGACCATCTGAGCTTCTTCAGTTGCCTTGCCTTCATCTTCCTGTAGTCGGTGAGTCTGACATCCTCGGCAACACGGACTGCTGTGTCCATCAGGTGGATGGCCCTTTCGGCCTCTCTGTCCTCGGCGCGGTCAGCCGCAGAGGGGCGCCGACTCGCCGTAGGAGTCTGTCCACCCCCACGAGTCCTCGGGGTGCGCCGGCGGATGAGAGGTGGCACCTCGGTCTCCTCCTCGTTGGAGCCCTCGGGAGGCACCGGCTAGACCAGAGGCTGCTCCTGCCTCTGCCGGGACTCGCGGATCCGTAAGGAACCGCGATGGCCGCGCTCACGCTCCTCGGCGGCGCGAGCGGCCAACTCCGCATGACGAGCGTCCTTGGACATCTTGCGCTTCTTCGCAGCGGGCTCCTCAATAGCCTTGCCCTTTCCTTTGCGATCGCGACCCATCTTGATGCAATTGAGAGCTAGGGTTAGCGACGGTGAAGATGAACGACGAAAAACAACGAAGGCCGTCACGCGGCACGGAGCAAACCTTAGCGACGAACGGCGAAGCACGGCGAAACCCTAGTGGAGAGGGTGATGTGAGCCGGCGGCGAGTGGTGGAGGGGAGACGGCGAGGGAGGCGCGGCGGAGGAGGGAGCTGTGGCGGCGCGGTGGAACGACGGCGGCGCGCGCGGGAGAGGCGGCGGCGCTGGCACGGGCTGCGCCTAGGAGGCGACGGCGGCGCCTGGGAGGCGGCGTGCGCGGGAGAGGCGGCGGCGGCGGCGCCTGGGAGGCGGCGGCGGCTGGGAGGCGGCGGCGGCGGCGCCTGGGAGGCGGCGGCGGCGGCTGGGAGGCGGCGCGCGCGGGAGAGGTGGTGGCGGCGGCGCCTGGGAGGCGGCGTGCGCGGGAGAGGCGGCGGCGGCGGCGCCTGGGGGGGCGGCGGCGGCGGCACCTGGGGGGCGTGAGGACGGCGGCGAGGGCGACGGGCGGCGGCGGAGGTCGGGGAAGAAAGAAAGAAAAAACGAAAGGCGGCCGATCCGCTATTTAAACCGTACGGGCAAACCCTAGCCGCGCATAAAACATCGGAAGGACCGATGATCATCGGAGGATGCATCGGTCGAGTTCAACAGAGAGTTGTTCCAAAAACTCTCTTTGAACACCGGATGAGCCGACGTTGAGGTGTCGATCATCGGTCGATTTCTGCAGGGCACCAGAAAACTGAACACCGGATGCTCCGATGTCTTCTGAAATGAACTCATCGGTTGATTTGTGACATCTGACTTGATCTGAGCACTGAGCTGAAGCACCAATTGATCCGATGATCTGCTGGCCCTAGCATCGGATAATCCGATGACTACAGAAAACCTAAGACTGCCCATATGTGTCCTTGGACTTAAACACACAAAGATAAGGATGGGTCCTAGGACCTTTTGGGCAACTCCTAACCTCTAAATAGAAGGCTTCAAATATAGTGCCACATATTGGCTAAGCCCTTAAGCAAAGAGAACACACAAGGTTAGGAGGGAAACCACGAAAATGTAAGGCCCATGCTTCGTGAGCTAGAGTATGGAAAACTTCTATATCTTTAAAGCATGTACCTTTAGAATTTTGCTCTATCCACATCATATGAGTTGAGATATTGCATTTTGAACAAGTCTCCTTCTCATGATATGGGTTCCCCTTTGTGACAATCTACCGTATGCAATGCCAAACAAAATAATGCAAGACATTAAATGAGTGCAAGTCTATATGGCAGGAATCATGCAAAGCATAATGTAAATCTATCTTGCCAAGTTTAAACCTTCCAAAGGCTTCCTCAGGGAAAACTATTTCTAGCTCGCCCCTATCCTTTGGGAGTTAGACAAGACCTATTTGATATGCAACCTTACATGAACATGGCAACTTACATGACGTTAGATGCATCTAGCACATTTAATTCACTTCTAAGTCTAGAAAAAGTTTTCTCATCAAGTGGTTTAGTGAAGATATCCGCCAATTGTTCTTCGGACCTAACACCTTGCAAAGAGATGTCTCCTTTAGCCTCATGTTCCCGCAAGAAGTGATGGCGAATATCAATGTGCTTAGTGCGGGAGTGTTGAACCGGGTTTCTAGCTATCTTAACCGCACTTTCATTATCACAAAGGAGAGGCACACAACCAAATTTAATTCCAAAGTCCAAAAGGGTTTGCTTCATATATAGAATTTGGGCACAACATGCACCGGCCGCTATATATTCTGCCTCCGCGGTGGACAAAGCCACGGAGTTTTGCTTTTTGCTCGACCAAGATACTAGGGAACGCCCAAGTAAGTGGCACCCACCGGAGGTACTCTTGCGATCCACACGGCATCCGGCAAAGTCCGAATCCGAGTAACCCAAGAGATGGAAACTAGCGTTCTTGGGGTACCACAAACCTACACTTGGGGTATGCTTGAGATATCTAAGTATCCTAAAGACCGCCTTACGATGCGATTCTTTAGGTGCCGCTTGAAAGCGAGCACACAAGCATACACTAAACATGATATCGGGCCTAGATGCGGTAAGATATAACAATGAACCAATCATGGAACGGTAATGAGATTGATCAATAGGTTTACTGTCCATGTCCGCGTCGAGATGACAATTTGTCGCCATTGGAGTACTTCTTGAGCTACAATCTTCCATTTTAAACTTCTTCAAGAGGTCCTTGGTGTACTTCTCTTGGTAGATGAAAGTCCCCTCTTGAAGTTGCTTGATTTGAAATCCTAGGAAGAAATTGAGTTCTCCAATCATTGACATCTCGAACTCCCTAGACATCATGGTGCCAAACTCAAGGCTAAGAGATTTGTTAGTTGAGCCAAAAATAATGTCATCAACGTAAATTTGACAAAGAAATAAATCCCCGTTGATGTCCTTGGTGAAAAGTGTGGTATCCACCCTCCCGATCTTGAATCCTTGCATGACTAGGAAATCCCTTAGACGTTCATACCATGCCCTAGGTGCTTGCTTGAGCCCGTAGAGCGCCTTATGTAACCTATACACATGGTTAGGATTCCTCGGATCTTCAAACCCGGGAGGTTGCTCAACGAAAACAAGTTCGTTAATATAACCATTAAGGAAGGCACTTTTAACATCCATTTGATAAAGCATAATATTGTGATGCGAAGCAAAAGCAAGGAGTATACAAATAGCTTCTAACCGTGCGACCGGGGTGAATGTCTCTCCAAAATCTAGTCCTTCAACTTGTGAAAAACCCTTTGCCACAAGCCTTGCCTTGTTGCGGACTACCACGCCATTCTCGTCTTGCTTGTTGCGGTACACCCACTTCGTTCCGATGACGTTCTTGTCCTTAGGTCGCTCCTACAATACCCAAACTTCATTGCGGGTGAAGTTGTTGAGTTCTTCTTGCATAGCCATCACCCAATTGGGATCTTGGAGTGCTTCCTCAATATTTGTGGGTTCTACACACGAAACAAAAGAGTAGTGCTCACAAAATGAAGCAACATGGCGAGAACGAGTACTTACTCCCCGTGACAGACTTCCGATGATTTGATCCATCGGATGTGCCTTGGAGATGCGCCCATGCCTCATAAGAGGTTGTGAGGCACTTGGCGGTGGTGAGGCATCTCGCTCGTCTTGTGGTTGGACTTGACCTTGGACTTCTTCTTCTTCTTGGTGTTGTGTGGCATGTGAATCTTGCATTGGCAATGGATCATCTTTCTCTTCTTCTTCATCAATTTGAGGTGCCATGGAGGTGTTGATGTTGGAACTTGAGGCTCCCCCTTGATCATGGCTCTCCTCGACTTCGGGCTTGATGTCTCCTATGGTCATGTTCTTCATAGCTTCTCGTAGAGGCTCATCATCTATATCATCATGACCAAAACTCTCCTCTTGGGAGCCATTAGTCTCATCAAACTCAACATCACAACTTTCTTCAACTAACCCGGAGGTTTGGTTGAATACTCGATATGCTTTTGAGTTTGACGCATAACCAAGAAAGATACCAACATCACACCTTCTTTCAAACTTACCGAGCCTTTTCTTGCGGTAGATGTAGCACTTGCACCCGAAGACTCGGAAGTAGGAGATGTTGGGCTTTCTCCCAATGAGGAGCTCATATGGGGTCTTTTGAAGTAGTCGATGAAGATAGACCCTATTTGCGGCATGGCACGCCGTGTTGATTGCTTCGGCCCAAAACTTCTCTGACGTGCCATAGTCATCAAGCATTGCTCTTGCAAGGGTGATGAGAGTCTTGTTCTTCCTTTCAACGACACCATTTTGTTGAGGGGTGTATGTGGCCGAAAACTCGTGCTTCACGCCTTCACGATCACACCACTCCCCAATGTTGTAGTTCTTGAACTCGGTGCCGTTGTCACTCCGGACCTTGATGATGGGAAGTTGAAATTCCCTTTGAGCTCGTTTAGCGAAGATCTTGAAGATTTCCGGAGTTTCACCCTTGTCACCTAGAAACAATGTCCAAGCATAGCGAGAGTAGTCATCAACAATAACAAGACAATAGAGGTTACCGCCAAGGCTTTGGTATGTGGACGGTCCGAAGAGGTCCATGTGAAGTAGTTCAAGTGGCTTGGAGGTTGACACCATTTTCTTCATCGGATGGTGTGAGGCAACTTGCTTCCCGGCTTGACACGCGCTACAAAGCTTGTTCTTCTCAAATGTGACATCCTTCACGCCGGTCACCATCCCAAGCTTGAACGACTTCTTGAGCTTGCTCATCCCAATGTGAGCAATGCGCCGATGCCATAGCCATCCCAAACTCGTCTTGGTGAAAAGACAAGTGGTCAAGCTAGCCTCCTTGTTGGAGAAGTCCACCAAGTAAAGATGTCCATGCCGAAAACCTTTGAATATTAGTTCTTTGCTTGATTCACTAGTCACCACAACACCATTCTTGTCAAATGTGCACGTTAGTCCAAGATCACATAATTGTGCAATAGAAAGTAAATTGAAACTAAGAGACTTAACGTAAAGCACATTAGAGATAGACAAATCATGAGAAATAGCAATTTTACCCAAACCAATTACCTTCCCCTTTGAGTTATCACCAAAGGTGACTTGTTCATGATTGCCGGGGTTCTCTATGGAGGTGAACATACCATCATTGCCGGTCATATGTTGAGTGCACCCACTATCGAGTACCCAATGCTTTCCTCCGGCTTTGTAGTTCACCTACACACATGAAGTTAGTTTTTGAGTTTAGAAACCCAAGCTAACTTAGGTCCTTGTATGTGTGATACAAGTGATTTTGGGACCCAAAGTTGCTTGGGGAGCTTCCCCTTCATGCCCTTGATGTCTTTGCCGATGAACTTTGCCTTCACCTTTCCACCTACTTTGCTCAATAGATAGTGATAATCATTGAAGGTAGATTTGTAGTTAGGAGGCAATTTGGGAGAAGGACGGTTGGGAAGGGGACACTCCCTCGTGTGATGTCTGGTGACCTCACAATGTTGGCAATAGGAACCAACTTCCTTGATGAAGCTTGTCCTAAGCTCCGGTGAGGGCAACTTTCCTTTGTTGGGCACCGGGAAGGATCCAAGTCCCCTCTTGTTGAAGCTTTTAGCTTGTTGGTAGAGGATTTCCTTGTGCTTGTCCTCCCCCTTAGAGAGTCTTGCCACACTAGTGCGAAGACTTTCAATTTCGTCCATTAGCTCCTTCTCCCTAGGGCTTGCTTTCAAAGGCAAAGACTTATCCAAAATATTAGTTGCATGTGAATTAGATGATATTTTGCCATCAAGGGTTTCTTTCTTTGTGTTTTTCAATTTAAGTTCAATCGCTTCATAAGCAAGGTTAAGCACTTCATGTTCTTGAACCAACTCATTGTGCTTTGCCAAGAGTGCTAAGTTAGCTAAGTCAAGCTCATGATACTTAAGCTTGATTTGAGCATTCTCCTCCTCGATTTGCTTGACATTTGATTTGAGCGTGTCATGCTCTTTAAGTATGGTTACATACTTGTCATGCAAATCGAGGTTAGCACTTTCAAGCTTAGCACGAGCTAGCTCAAGAGCCTTAACCTTAGCCTTTTCCCTTTTTATAATGGCATGATATTCATTAATCATAGATGCTAATTCATCGGGTGAAAGCTCATCATCATCATCACTAGAATCTTCACATACCTTTGAGTTACCTTTCGCCATTAGGCACATAGGGGGTGGACGAAGAGGTGAGTCATCCTTGTTGACGATGGCGAGGCCCGCCAAGTTTTCTTCATCTTCACTATCTTCGTCGCTTGACTCTTCATCCGTGATCCACTCATTGGCTTCACACATGAAGACCTTTTGAGGCCCTCTTCTCTTCTTTGGAAAGAGCTTGGTTTTCTTGCCTTTGTCAAATTTCTTATTTCCAAAAGAGCGCTTGGGCTTGACCTCATCTTCATCATCACTTTCTTCTAGCTTGTGATGATTGCCATTTTCCTTCCTTTTGTCCGGTCTTGGACAATCATATGATATGTGGCCTAGATCACCACAATTGTAGCACGTCTTGTTTTCATCTTTTCTTGGCAAGAAGGCTTTCTTCTTGGGATCATAAGAGTATCCCTTCTTTGCAATCTTGGAGTTGAGGCATGAGAATTTCCTCATCATCATCTTCGCTTGTTTCTTGCTCTTCTTCACTTGAGCTAGGCTCAACCACTTTCTTCTTCTTGGGAGTTGTCTTCTTGGTTGAAGCCTTGAGAGCAATGGTTTTTGATGATGACTCCTCCATCATTCCAAGTACGCTCATCTCATGAGCATGGATTTCTCCAATGAGCTCCGAAACTTCAATGTTGTCTAGTGACTCTTTTTGGAGCATTGAATTGATAATGTTGTACTTGGGCTTGGGTAGAAGCATGAGGATCTTGCGATTGATAAGTCACTTGCCAAGAGAAGCAATGTCAAGTGCGTTAATTTCCTCAATGAGCACATTTAAACGAGAAAACATTTGGTTAACATTCTCATGAGGAAACATCTTAAATTCATCATATTTTGATTTAAGCATGTGATATTTGAGTTCTTTAACACGAGATGAGCCCTCATGTAATTCAATTAGACATGCCCAAATTTCACATGCTTTTTCCTTACTAGCAATCCTAGCAAAGACATCTTGACTAATGCATTCATATATGGCATTTCTAGCCTTAGCATCCCATTTTAATTGGTCACCAACATAGTCAAGATTTCCAAACCCCGCATGGGTCGCTTCCCACACTTCGGGAGCAATTGCCTCAAGGTAAGCGCGCATGCGTGCTTTCCAATAAGCAAAATTCTTGCCCTCGAAGGTAGGAACCGAACCCCCATTCTTGGCCATTTTCGCTCTCTAGCGGTGAAGCTAGAATGATCCAATGAGCAACCTTGCTCTGATACCAATTGTAAGGATCGAAACGCCCAAGAGGGGGGTGAATTGGGCTTTTTCAAATTTTAGAGCAATTTAAAACTTGATGGTTGAAGCCCAATTCCCTATGCGAACTAACTACGCAAGCAAGAGTGTTAAGTGCGGAATAGTAAATGCGTAATAGTAAGGGGGTGAGGAGAGAGATGCAAACTCCCGCGGAGACTCGGAGACACGGCGATTTTTCCCGTGGTTCGGTAAGATCACAAAAATCTACCTACGTCCACGTTGTGGCACCCACCAAAGGGTATAGCCACTCCCAAGTCACCAAGACAAGGGAATCCACTATCTTTCTCCGTTCGCCTTCTCCGGCAAGGTGGAGCTCAAGCCTTGTACAATGGTGATCCTCCGGGCTTCCACAAACGTCTTGGTAAGCTCCGGAGCGATCTCTTCTTCCTCCAACTTTTACAAGGTAAGGGAAGTCACCAAGACACTCTCTCTCACTAGCCTAGAGATTCCAATCACCAAGAATGGACGCACACAAGCTTCTCTCTAGCTAGATATAACCTATAGTTGGAGTACAAGAGGTTTTGAAGTGTGGAAGTGGTAGCTCTTGGTCTTGAATGCTTGAGGATGTGTAGTGAGGCTCTGGTGATCAAGACTTGACGAAATGGCCGGTTGGAGGGGTATTTATAGCCAGCCCACACGAGATAGCCGTTGGAAAAGTAGGCAGACTTTTTCAGTGAACATCGGATCCTCCGATGCACCCCTTTGTATGAGCATCGGTCGAATTCCAAATTAGCTGATGTCATGTGTCAGATGTGACCGTTGGATATAACCATTGGATCTTTTAATCGACCGATGTTACTTCAACTTCATCATCGGATGATCCGGTGAGTTGATCTTCAGAATTGGTTCAGAAATAATGTCTCTGTTGAAATTTACCGATGTACACTTACTTCATCATCGGATGATCCGGTGTGTACTTCTTCAGAATAACTCAGATATCATCCTTCTGTTGAAATCAACCGATGTGCCACTTCCTTCACATCGGATGATCCGGTGTGTACTGGGCTCTGAGGTCTTCTTCTTCTGCCAACTCAAACTCGACCGATGTAGTCATTTTGCAAGACATCGGATGATCCGGTGAGTGCAACTAGTTTGCTTCGAGTTGTTTTGAGTTGATCTTTTGGAATCTTCTTGAGTGACCTCTTTGACACTTGTTTGAAATGATATTATGATGAAGTGTAAGCTTCTTGTGTTGCCAATTTTGATAGAATAGAGTCGTTGTATGAGTTCTTCATTTAGTCTTCATGAGTATCGAATAACCCCTTAGAATAGATCGTTGAGGGGTCTCCATTTGTATCCAATGAGCAGTAGATGGTGTGAATAGATAGTTCATTAACGTTTGATGTGATATACGTGAAACCTCGCATCCACAAACTCATTAGTAATAACGAACAGTTGTCATTAATCACCGAAACCATACCTCACGGGGGCCTAGATGCTTTCAGTGTGTAAAGGGCGAACCCCTGAGGTGTGAACCAAGTGTCGAACCCTTTCTAATGTTGCCTACCCGAGCCTTTTATAGTCCAAGGCTCGAGCGGCTTACAAGGTGGGCCCGAGATCCGATAGGTGGTCCCGGGGAGATTGCCTGCCATCTACCGTATCTGCAGTTACGCCGGTAGCTATCTCTGGCAAGGGCTTTCAAGTCTTTGTTCTGCGGCCCTGCCCATGCCGCCAGCTAGTCGTAGTGGTTGATGATGGCAGGGGTGGCAGGGGATGTCTTGTTGCTGTGTTTATTGGCGGGCAGGCTCTGACGCGGCGCGCCAGTCTTCACTCCGATGTAATTGGGCGCAACGGCACCTGACAGATGTGTGCTCCGCGTCTCCGTGCCTTGGGAAGGCGCGGGTCTTGAATACCTTGTACGGGCAAGGTATGGCGCGTCTTTACTCTTGCCGCCTACCGTGCGGGGGCAGGTAGCGCTGCTCTGCTGGCCAAGTGGCGGGCTCGGAGCTCTCCTCTAAGGAGAGGAAGGTCCGGCTCCGCTGGACACATGGCGCCTTCGGAGCTCTCCCTGCGGAGAAGGGCGAGGTCCTTAGGCAGTTTCCCCTGTGCGCGGGGGTACCCCATATTGAGGGTACCGACAGCATGGCTATCATGATAGTTTTACACTCTGTAGAGGTGGCACCACTTTACCCACAAGTTTGTGATTTCGTCACCCTTTGGTGACTGCAGAACCTCCATTATACCAGTACACAACCGTCGGTGTATAGCCAAGAGATCACAAAATAGCCTTTACAAAGGGTCTACTAGATGTATGGACTCGCTGGGGTTTCACTGGCAGGCTCAAATCACCATTCTCCAACCCACGGGCCCCATCTTGTGCCATGCAGTTCCCAGGGCAGTCCCTCTCGACTCCCATTCCCCGCGCCATCCACGGTCCATAACAAGCTAGCAACACACCTAATTAGTCAGCTAAGCCGCACCCATATTTGGCCTTGTGGTGGCACTGTTTTCCTGGCATGTGCTGGCATGAACCGGTCCTTAGATCTACGGCAAGTAAACCACCATCTCATTCAGCAACATCCACGAACCAAGCTTGCCTAGATCTCCCCCGATTCCATGCTCATTATCATCATCAAGTTCTCATTATCATTATTCATATGAGTGCAGTAGCTAACCATGTTTTAATTCAGCTTCCCGTATTCCGTAGATTTAGCGAAGCAAAAAGGAAAAACAACCATACCCGACTCATCAACTTTCCCGGCGACAAGGATGGTTAACAAAACTAGAAAACTCCTATAAAAGGGTGTCCCATCAAGTTGACTCAAGCATACGAGTTTTCGCAAACAAAACAGTTTCAAAACATGGGATCAATATGGTCAAGGGGCACTTGCCTTGCTCCCGTGGTTCTTGTTGTTCGAGGGTCTCGAAGTCTTGGTGTTGTAGTTCCTCGTAGATGGCCTCTTGAGCTTGTTCTTCTACTCATGATCACGCACATATAAAATTTACAGCAATCAAACATCATGCACAAACTTTACTCAAGATGCAATGGGGTGGATGAATGCAAATCCTATGGTGCTGTTTTATTAATCCAGTTTGTACGTGTTTTTGCATGTTTTAACGGCCTTTCGTGGGGTTTTATGATTAAAAAGGGTGTTGGGATGAAGTGTGGACGTGGTGATGATCTTGACTCAAGATCTAGATCAATTCCACCGTCAAAAACCGATCAAAACATGATCTGTCCACACGAAAAAGTTTCTGTTCGAAGGGGGCAAAGAAAACGGATGCGTAGAAATAGTGGCGACGTCGTAAGATGGGAAATGGAGACCTACCTCACCTCCTTTTGGTGGCAGGGCTTTCCTCCTAGCAATGGCAGCAGCAGGAAGTTTTTTTCTATGGATGATTAGGGCAGGACAGATCGTCGGCTCTTTTCCGACGACGGCTAGGCGTGACGGGGCTCGTCGGCGGGGCTCGACGACGGGGCTCGCTGGCGGGGCTCGACGGCGGGACTCGATGGCGGGGCTCGATGGCGGGGCTCGACGGCGAGGCTCGTCGGTGGGGCTCGCCGGCGGGGCTCACCGGTGGTTGAACTCCGGCGAGGGGGGGGGGGCAACTCGGCGAGTTGGGGGCTAGGGCCACCAAGTCGCCGACTTGGGGGGGAGGGGGAGGGGGGCTGCGGCCAGGAAGGTTTGGATTCTATTTATAAGGGGGGAGGGGGAAGAATCCTAATCCAATTGGAGCTAAATCCTAACAAACTTTTCACCAAATAATTGGGTGAGGCAGCAATGTGGGGGAATTTCCCCAAATGTGGGGAAAATTCCCCTTTTGGGGGGAATTTGGGAATTTGGAGATTTGGAGGAAAATTTGGGGAAATTGAAATTGGCTCATTTCAGCTGTCTTTTTTTCCATTCCTCAACATTTCTATGTCACATACTCCATTTCTACATTCCCCTCTCCATTTCTATGTCTCACTCTCCATTTCTACATTCCCCTCTCCATTTCTATGTCTCATTTCTCCATTTCTATATGCCCTTCTCCATTTCTATGGTTCCTTACTTCATTTCTATGATTCTTTCTCCATTTCTATGGTTCTTTCTCCATTTCTATAGTTATTTCTCCATTTCTATGATTCTTTTCTCCATTTCTATAGTTATTTCTCCATTTCTATAGTTATTTCTCCATTTCTATGGTTCTTTCTCCATTTCTACCTCTTCTATAATGCTTCTCTACATGAAAAATATGTGCAATGCATAGGAATGAATTTTGAGGGTGCTACAAACCTACCTCCCTTAAACTGAATCTCGCCCTCGAGATTCGATAGAGTAGAGAATAGATGAGGAAATTCTGGCTTGAGGTCTTCCTCGCGCTCCCATGTAGTTTCGGCTTCCGTGTGATGGCTCCATTGTACTTTGCACCAACGGATAACTTTGTTCCTTGTGACCCTTTCCTTCACGTCCAAAATTTTGACGGGGTGCTCCGCGTAGGTCAGATTCTCCTGAAGCTCGAGCTCATCCATCGGTACTTGTTCTTCCGGTACAAGATCAAGATCACCATGATCAAGACATTGCAGATCAAAATGGTGGCAATAATCAAGGGGGAAACGAAGACGAAGAAGGAGACGAAGAAGTTGACTCAAGACCAAGTGTACCACACTTAAGAGTCGATCAATGTGTTCAACGGGATCATCCCGTTGACAACATACTTGGAGACATCTCCAAGAGGGTAATGACTCGCTCTCGTATGGCTAATTTGTGTGCTCACGACTCCTTTGTGTCTTCTTTGAAGCCATTTAAGGTTGAAGATGCCCTACGGGACCCGGATTGGGTGATGGCCATGCAAGAGGAGCTCAACATCTTCAAAAGAAACAAAGTGTTGGAGCTTGTGAAAAGACTTAATGCCAACGTGGTAGGCACCAAGTGGGTCTTCCGCAACAAGCAAGGTGAGCATGGCGTGGAGACAAGAAACAAAGCTAGATTTGCGGCCAAGGGGTACCCACAAGTCGAAGGTTTGGATTTCGATGGAACTTTTACTCCCATAGCTAGGCTTGAATCTATTCGCATATTATTGGCCTATGCTACTCACAAAGATTTCAAGTTGTATCAAATTGACGTGAAAATCGGTCTTCCTCAATGGTCCGATCAAGGAGGAGGTGTATGTGGAGCAACCGCCCGGCTTCGAGGACAATAAGTATCCTAACCATATCTTTAAGCTTCATAAAACTCTCTACGGCCTCAAACAATTTCCTAGATCTTGGTATGAGTGCCTTAGAGATTTCCTCATTGACAATGGATTTAGGATAGGAAAGGCCGACTATACACTCTTTACTAAGAACATGGATGATGATTTATTTGTACGCTAAATTTATGTCAATGACATAATATTTGGTTCTACTAGCCAATCTTTTTGTTAAGAGTTTAGAAAAATCATGACGGAGAGATTTGAGATGTTGATGATGGAGAATTGAAGTTCTTTCTAGGTTTCCAAGTGAAACATCTCAAGGAAGGCACTTTCATATGTCAAATCAAGTACACTCAAGATATACTTAAAAAGTTTGATATGGAGAAGGCAAAGCCCATCAAGACGCCAATGGCGACAAACGGACATCTCAACCTCAACCAAGACAGCCCCAGCATGGATCAAAAGGTATACCGTTCCATGATTGGATCCCTTCTTTACCTTTGTGCATATAGGCCCGATATTATGTTAAGTGTATGCATGTGTGCAAGGTTTAAAGCCGCTCCTAAGGAGTGTCGCTTGACCTCTGTAAAGAGAATCTTACGCTATTTAGTTCATACACCTAACCTAGGGTTGTGGTATCCTAAAGGGTCCAAGTTCAATCTCATCGTATACTCCGATGCGGATTAATGTTGGATGCAAAGTGGATAGGAAAAGTACCTACGGGTGCCGTGATCATCCAAGAAACAAAATTCCATTGCCCTATTCACAACCGAAGCGGAGTATCTTGCTGTCGGAAGTTGTTGTGCACAACTTCTTTGGATGCGACAAACTCTAATGGACTATGGTCTCAATATGAACCATATTCCACTCCTATGCGACAATGAGAGTGCCATTAAGATTGTCCATGACCCCATTGAACACTCTAGGAACAAACAATTTGACATATGGCACCACTTCTTGAGAGGCCATTCAATTAAGGGGGATATTGTTATTTCACATGTGAGAACCGAAAAACAACTAGACGATATCTTCACCAAGCCACTAGATGAAAAACGCTTTTGCGAGCTTAGGAATGAGCTAAATATCCTTGATTCTCGAAATGTGGCTTGAGATGTCGCACATATAGTTGTTAGTTGTTTATTCTCTTCAAAATGCATGTTTTTTGAAAACTTGTCTCCCTCAATTTTCTATCAAACTATTTTCGATCATTGTCTCCTTGAATCATGGTTATTTTATGATTTTTTATGTGCTTTACTGGCCATATTCATTGAGAATACTTGTGAAAACATAGCTCATATGGATCATTCCTTGCAAATTTCTCAATGTATATGAGAATTTGCTGTCTAGGAACGGACTAGTCTGCCCTTAGGGTCGGACAAATCCGGCCTCCTAGACAAGTCCCGATAGGCTCTGACAAGTCCACACCGGACTAGTCTGGCCTGTCACCGGACTTGTCCGGACTGCCAAATAAGTCCGGACCTGGTCCGGCGACCGGACTTGTCCGGTATCCCCACCGTACTAGTCCGGACCTTGGGGACTTAACCCAAGCGTCAGGCCCGACTCCTCCCATTCCATTCAAACGCATCTCAACGTGCGCTCTCTCCTCAAACTCGCCCCCATTGGCGATTTTTGAGGATTTCTACCAAATCATCAAACAATTCATGCTTTCAACTCTTTGGAGCCTCGAGGAGTCAATCCCCGGACTTCTCTGCCTTCCAATCTGTTGTTTTGCTCGGATTTGGATCTTCAAGGTACGTTTTTGAGCAAAACCTAATCCCTTCGAATTCTTAATTTCTAGGCTGTTCTTCCCATAACCTAGGATCCCTATTGCTTCATAAACACCTTGTGATCCTTTCCTTGCGTTATTATGACTTATTACTGAGATTTGTAGAAAAATACCTTAATTAGGGTTTAACACTGGGTGGTCCGTACTAGTCCGGACCAAGGATGGACAAGTCCGTTCGTGACCATACTAGTCCGGACAGAGACCGGACAAGTCTAGCCTAACCTAGGGTTTAACTCCAAACTTAGTGAATTTGCTGCACTTCTATCGCAATAACCCTTTGCTCTCAACTCATATCTTCTCTTAATTGTTCTTTCAGCATGTCTCGGCGTGATAACTCTCCTCCTCTCTCCGACTCGGAGCGCGAGGCGGCTCACCAAGAGCTTTATCGTCGCCGCGCGGAGGAGGACGCGGCAATAGCTCAAGAGCTAGCTCGCCGCGATGCTAGAACAAAAAAAGAAGCATGACAGAGATGCAGCACAAGCTCAAGTGGCAGAGGATCACACTAGCCAAAGGAAAAGGCTAGTCACAGTTAGAGAGAAGGAAAGGGCCCAAGCGGCCGATAAGGGCAATAGACCTATGGTTGAAGGAGAGATAGCTAAGGGAAAAGGAAAGTCCCCAACCAAGAAGGTGCCCACCAAGAAGGCCACACTAAGTAAGAAGGCACTTGTCAGTAGGGGGTTGGTCATCCGAGATCGTCCCGTGGGGTAAAGTGCTCCCCCACAAGGCCCCATTGGACCTTTGGTCATGACTCCTCCTAAGTATAACCCCAACCGGCAATCGGAGCTCTCATAACATCTTTCGCGGGAAAGGCTCCGAGAAGGCTAAGAGATTCAGAGTCAAGGATCCCTACAAGTATGAGAAGATCACACCGGACCACCGCTTCTGGCATGATTTCTATTGAGATTATTATCGCTTGGTATACTTGAGGATGAAGACACCGGTTGTAGATGCTCAATGGGTCAATTGCCCTATATGGAGAAGAAAAATCACCAAGCTTTCAATGCAGTCATACAAGCAATTGATCATCATGGCAACAATGAATTGCTTGGGTTCCAATACAATTGGAACACGGAGGTGGTGGCTCAGTTTTACACCACTTGCTACTTCTCCACTTTTGGAGATAGAAATATTTCAAGGTTGACCGACGGAGTCCAATACTCCGTTCTATATGATGAATTTGCAAGAATTCTTGGACTTGATGAGTTTCTGAACTATGAGTTGACCATTCACAACCTCAAGGCAATGGATTTAGGGGAAATGGAATTCATACACGATGTTGTATTTTATAATCCCCCCACAACCAAGATCCTCCTCCCTTTCTTTAGTATGCTAAATCGTATTTTGAGGAAGACTCTAGCACCTAAGTACGGGGATGCGGGGATGATCCAAGGCAACCTCCGACACTTGATGAGGCTAATTGTTGTAAATGAGAAGTTCAATGTATTTGACTGCATCTATAATGACATATTGAACATATCCCACACACCCAACCGCTCGTGTGGATATGCTTCATTCATTATGTGCCTCATTGAGAATGTTTCAGGCTTGGAGTTCGTGAAGGATGTCAAGCATAGAGCCCTTCACCCTCAAATACCTCCTCCCGTGCCGAAGATTGGCGGAGCTTCTAGGAGG
The DNA here is from genome assembly GCA_030760725.1 of Neostapfia colusana. Taxonomy (NCBI): domain Eukaryota; kingdom Viridiplantae; phylum Streptophyta; class Magnoliopsida; order Poales; family Poaceae; genus Neostapfia; species Neostapfia colusana. The sequence continues at coordinate 62,671,785 of JASWHV010000015.1, forward strand.
GGTGCCTCCAATGCACCTCCTCCTCCTCCTCCCACTCCTGCCTCCTCCTCCTCCTCTGGCGATTCTTCAAGTGTTATTCTCATGTTTTTGAAGTCTATCTTCACTTCTTGCCGCAAAGTTGAAGTTAAAACTCAGAAGATGGCTAGAAGGCAAGACAAGTACCTAAAGAGGCTCTGTGAGAAGGCGTGCATTGCTATGTCCCCGGAGGCTTCCGAGGATGAGGAGTTGACACCTTTTCCGGATCTCACGGAGGCGGAGGCTGCTCTCCTTGGTGGTGGGGGTGGCCCTTCTAGTGCCGCTCCTGCCATTGAGGTGGTTGAAGAAGAAGAATATCAAGACAATGAGGATGGAGAGGAAGATGATGAAGCAACACAAAGTGATGAAAACCGTGGTGAGGAGAGGGACAGCGATGACGAGTAGACTTAGGCTCTCTCCTTTCTTCTCCCTTAGTTTTTTCCTTTTTGGTGTCTTGATGCCAAAGGGGGAGAGATTGAGGGGGAGTACAGCTAGATCCAAGTACCTCTTGATCCATGGCATATGCTATTTTGAAAAACTTGGGTTGTAATGTCTTAATGTTGCTATATTTTCATATTTGGGTTGTAATGACTTTATTCTATGCTATGCTACTCTATGTTGATCTTATTGAATATCATTCTACTTTGATCACGTTATCGTTCCATATGTGTGATGATGCTTAATTCCAATTGAGATGCATGTTTCACTCCTACTTATCACATCTCAACACTTGCATCACACATAGGCACCCCACCATAACACACGATTGTATAAATCTCCCATAGATCTCATTCTTGTGAATTAATTTTATTGCAAATTATTCATGCACACATTTAGAGGGAGCTCTTTATACACTTGTGCGTTATGAAAACCAACTCATTTACATTTTTTATCAAAAATCTCAATGTGGTGTCATCAAATCACCAAAAAGGGGGAGATTGAAAGTGCATCTAGGCTAAATCTCCATGGGTTTTGATGATTAATGACAACACCTAAGGGACTAATGAACATTACAAGTGTAAGTACAGGTGATTAAATAATGGATGGAGTTGGATACACTCAAAAAGGAAAAAGAGGAGAAAAGGTGGAAGATCTCAAAGAGTAGAATTAGAGTTTAAAATTTCTTTGCGTCGAGTTTAGCCTTTTAGTATGGGTGTGTTAATTGTGTCAAAGTGTTGAGAATCATCTAAGAGATCTCAGTTGGAGAGATGAGTTGAGGCAGACCTAAGGACAGGTCCAGACTTGTCCGGGCTGGAAGGTCGGACTAGTCCGGCCACATCGGATTGATCCGATGTTAGGCGGACCAAGAGGTACTGTGTGAGTTCAGACTTGTCCGTTTTGGGACGGATTAGTCTATGGTGAGTGTCTTTGAGCCATTCTGGGACTAAGTCCTGAAGAACAGGACTAGTCCGCCCTGGGGGACTGGACTAGTCCGCCCAATCAGACTAGTCTGTTACTGACCGAAACAAAAGGTTCTGTTTGAGTTCGGACTAGTCCGTTGTGGATCATACTAGTCCGTTTGGGACTTGGAGGTGGCTGGTGGAACTAAGTTCTGAATGGTCGGACTAGTCCGCCCTTTGAGGCCAGACTAGTCCGGTGGACCAGACTTGCCCGTTCTCAACCGGAACAAATGGTTCTGTGTGAGATCGGACTAGTCCGTTCTTGGACGGACTAGTTCGGGGTCAAAGGTCTGACTAGTCCGCACTTTTTATGGTGGCAACGACTAATTGTCAGGACCTCTATAAAAGGGGATCCCCTAGGGCTCTAAGGCTAACACTCGGACCCTAGCGCCGCCATAGCCTTCCGAGAGCCCTCCTAGCCCTTTCTCTCTATTTCTTTGAGCCCTAGGAGCGAATTTTGATGGTTTTTGAGATTTAGGGAGAGAAGAGAAAAGGGTGTGCTTTAACTCGTTGTTTGACTCGTTGGTTGATTCTCTTGGTTTGACTCGTTGTTTTGAGTTGATTTGGGTGTTGATTCGTGATCTATTTGAGCTGTAACTTTATGGGAGTCTCAGATTGTGAGTTGCCCCATGGATCTTTGTGATCTTCCCATGATTTAGTGGAAGAACAAGTCAACCTTTATGGTGTCTTGGTGAGGATAGGGTTGAGAGCAACCCGGTCCATTGTGGACTCCTCAACGTGGATGTAGGCTTCTTCGTGGAGTTGAACCACGGGAAAAATCTTGTGTATTATGCTCCCGATTTTTCCTTCGTTCTTCGTTAGATCACTTTAGGGTTCTTCACGTTCTTCGTCCCAAGTTTGCAATCTACCTAGATGTAGTCATTTACTCTTCGTGCAACTTGACCACTAGATTGCTAGGTTGTTATACTTCATAGTTTGTTAAGTAGATCGTTGAAAAACAACTAAAAATCTCACCTTTGGTGTTCTACCATCCTGTGACCGGACTAGTCCACCTGTGGCCGGACTAGTCCGCACTCTGCTTGCTGATTAGCTTTTATTGAGTCAAATTTCAGGTGTTCCGCCTATTCACCCCTCCTCTAGGCAACTTCTAATAACGTGTCACTAATGTAATTATTTTGATCCTAAATTATTTTAAGATTCTATTTGGAGTCACATTTACTCTTGTAGACCCATTAGAGTCTACCGACTTGGCTCCTTAGGAAACTAATAATTTTTAAATCACTTGAATGAGTGTGAATCACTCATGGCTTATTCAAATGAGATAGGATCATCCTCAATTTGAATTCCGTAACACGTTGGTTGGCTCATTATAATCTAAATTAGGTTGTTGTCACTCTTCATCCACTACAAGAATCGGGGAAAAGGTCATCGGCCATATAGCCGTTGGTAGCCTCCTAAAACCGACGCCCATACTGTATAGCCGTCGGTAAATCGACGTTCATATCCGATGCCTTAGATTCGACGTTTTTAACTCATATGGGCGTCGGCCCGACGCTCATATAGTTTATAGTCATCGGCCATGGGCCTGACGCCTTTATGGTGTGTAAAACTGTCGGCTGGGCCATCCAGCCTGACGCTTTTATGTCGCGTAAGACTGTCGGCCACGCTGGTACGCGACACCTTTATGGGAAGTAAGATCGTCGGCCAGCATGGAGACCGACGGTCTTATAGCACATAAGACCGTCGGTCTGCTTGGACACCGACGCCTATAGTTGAATTTTTTTTATATAGCCGGTTGTTTCTGCCTCCCCACCTCGTTCATCCATGTTCGAACCTCCGCCACTCGCACCTGCTGTAACACCCCAAAAATATTGTTAAGACCCTAAATCATGTTAAGAGGGGAATTTAAAAATTTTTGGACGTGTTGCATGTTTTGCAAAAATTCAAATTCAAACTGGAATTCAAATTAAACTCAAATCAGAAAAGAAATAGAAAAAAAAAAAAGAGAAAACAGAAAAAAACCGGCCAGTGGGCCGAAACCCACCAGGCGGCCCACCCAGAAACTGCGCCAGCCCGCAGCCGTGCGCGCTGTTTCCTTCTTCTACCTCGCGCCCGCGCCGGGATTCTCTCACCCCGGATCAAAACAGACCCGGATTCCTGCGTATCCCCGCTGAATTCCGTTCGTAGGCGACGCGGACTTGATCTAAACCACCCCACCGCCTTTCCCCGTCTATAAAAACCCCGGCCTCGTTCTGTTTTTCCCACGCGATCCGCCGATTTTCATCCGGTGAGACCCGAGACTTCTCCGGCGAATTCTGGCCGATCTAAGCTCGGAAATTCCGATCTAACTCGCTGGTCTTGATCCACCGCCTCCGGGGAACCTTGCAGGTGCAGGAAACTCGGTGACTTGCGGTGTAAACACAGCGCCGACGAGCCTCTCCGTGGTTTCACCTCGGACCTCGTCGCCGATCACTTTCCAGGACCTCCGAGCTCAAGAAAACCCCCGAGGTGAGATCCCCGACCTCTCTACTGATCTATGCCATAAAATCACAATTCTAGGAAGAATTCCCGAAGATCCGAAAGTTTCCGGCGAGATCGCCGCTTCCCGCCGCCGTGCGCCGCCGGCAGCGCCGCCCGCGCTAGATCAGAGCGACGTGGACGCTTGTGCGCCATTTATTTTAAATCGCACGGTAGGGTTTAAATCCCCGCGTACCGGTTCGACGTTATAATCTCAGCCGTCGGTTTAAAATCAGACGGTCCACGTCAGCCCCGCGTTATAAAGACTGGAAATCTTACGTGCTACCCCCTGGGGTTCTCGGGAAATTAGATCTAGCCCCGGAAACTTCTGATCTAGCCCCTGGAAGTTCAGAAAATCATGTAATTCATTTAAAAATCAATTTTAGCCCCTGGACTTAATAAAAATTAGGAAAAACCCCTCTGATAAGTGTAGCTATACCCCTGGAAATTCTGAAAATAATATTATAGACCCTGTAGTGGGGTGAGTTTACCTTTTTTAGCCCTGTTTAGTATTTAATTTAGGGAATTGAATATGTGGCTAGTGTTTAAAAATTAAAAAGTGGGACAAACATATTGTCAAAATTTAATTAAATATTTTCTCAGTATTTAGGTAACTTTGGAGTGAGATAAAAATATATTTTGAGCTGAATTGAATCTGTTTAATTTATTATTCACATTTAGGGACACATTTGTAAGTAAAGAATTATTCAGGAAAATAGGGAAAATAATTGTAAAATAGTTTACATCAGAGGCCAAGGTCAAAATATGTTATTAAATTATTTAGGACCAGACCTATCCTGTTTAGAAGATGTGTATTACTAATTTCATAATAAAGCACACATGTATGCTTAGGAAAATAAATCTGAAAATATAGCAACTAGTAAATGATAAATGGAGTTTCTAAAATCCAAAGAATTCAGTTTAGGGTTGGTAGAATTTCTGAAGGCACATATGGAGAAGAAAAATATCTTTCATACATACTTGGTAGTAAAAAGGTGTAGTAGTTGAATATAAGGAATTTATTTAAATTGGAAACTCATATATATATATATATATATATAGTATGTAAGTATAAATGTGAACACCAAAGTAGGAATCATATACACATGATTAAAAGTGGATGCAAGCCACAAATCAACACACATAGAGTAACCACAACACATATAATGGTGAATGACTTTCATAAACATGAATGTGTGGTTTGTATGAAGTGGAAGTGTGAACTATGTCTTATGGATTGTTGTTTTTCTTTTGCTATGTGTGATGGTATGATGTAGAACCTGCTCAAGAGCAAGTTATTCCTTTCCAAGATCAGGACTACCCATTTCAAGAGCAGCAAGAAGGAGTCAAGTGTCCTTGACCACTTTGATCCTATGCTAGGATGTGTAGATAGAATTATTTGCATTGTCAAATGAAATATGAAACCCATGCTAGGAAGTTTCCCTAGAATTGCATTACCTTGTTTCCTTGTAGCTTGGGTTGGGATTTATTTTATCATGTCATTTATTATTATGCATATGCTTAGCCATGCTTAGAATGGGATATTTGGGATATGAGATCATCAGTTTACTTTACCATACTCTTGAATGAGATATTGTGAGTTATGTAGAGGTAGGGATCAAGGCAAGTTGGATGTTTTGGTTGTGTGCTGGGTGCACGAGACTTGGTTTTGTGTTTAGTACTTGCCTGGATCCTAAGGACCGGTTCATGGAGTATGTAACCTGGCTTTACAGTGCCAACCACATGCTGAGATGGGGTAGCTTGGCCAATTAATTAGTTGTATCCCTGGCGTAGTATGGGTGTGTTGGATGGTGCGGGGAGTAGGTGTCAGCTGGACTACCATATGAACCGCAAGGCTCAAGAGGGGGCCACTGCAGCGGGGTTGGAGCCTCTTGTATGCTGTTAGGGGTGAAACCTCAGTGGGCCCATGCTCGTCAAGAATCCTTTTGTAAAGGCTTCGTAGTGATCTCCTGGCTACACACCTGGGAAGTGTGAATGTGGTTCGTAGCCACTGGCATAATGGAGGTTCTTTTTGTCCACCCGGCAACGGGGGATGAAATCACTACATGTGGGTACAGTGGTACAAACTCTGCAGAGTTCAAAACTGTCATGACAGCCGTGCTCACGGTCAAGAGCGGCTTGGACTTATTCATGATTAGAGGAGTGATGGTTTTGGAAGTTGTGGATGTTAAGCGGGAAGCTTAACATCAGAAATGATGTTATGGTTATGGGATTATGATGATGGGATGGGAGATTGAGACTATTTCACCTGTGTAGTAATGTAGGTGCTTAATAAGCTAAGGTGATAGGTATTAATTGCATAGTGCTTGTAACCATGAGTTCAACCTCTCCTTGTTCTAGCCATGCATGGCATAACTTTCCCACACTTGCTGAGTACCATCGGTACTCAACCTTGCATATTTTGTTGGTTTATATTGCTGCTCAGGTCAAGATAATGAGGTGGTGTATAATGACCAAGACTTTGGACCCGAAGAAGGTTTCTAGGTTCATGGAGACCCCCGGGCAACGCCTGTGACGGAGCCCTCAAGAATAATATTCCGCTGCTAGTTTATTTACTTGTGATGAACTTTTTATTGTCCAACGAGACATTTGCTATGTAAGACTTATTTATATTCGACACTTGGCTTGTAATAAATGATGCTTCACTATTTGTCATCACATGTATGAGAAAATCATCCTGGCATACATGTGATATTCACTCGGTTGTTCTTCGGAAAAACCGGGTGTGACAGAAGTGGTATCAGAGCCAAGGTTGCCCGTAGGAACGTGGACCTAGGAAGACATGGACGTAGATAGGGACCCTATTTTCTTAAAAACTATTTCACAAAGGTGTGGGTTGAAAAGTGTTATTTAATGGGCCACTTTATTCATCTTACCCCATCTTTTATTCAAAATAGGATTTTTGTTTAAAATCTTATCTAACTTAATTATAAATGCTTTATGTTCTAGATGGTTTGCATGATCCGCACCGCCCGCAAGTCCACCGGAGGGAGAGTTCCCGTAGTTGCCCTTGCCCTGAGAGAGGAGAACCGTCCGGTGACGTATCTCTCCTACGGATTGGCAGTAGGAGGCTTGTTGCGCCGTCTTCGACGCATGCTCCAAGCCGCCGGCAATACGGGCAAGCTAATCATACACTATAGCTCCACCAGGACCATCCGTGAGAAGAGGGAAGAATGGAGTTCAGAGATGAGGATTATCCACGAAAATCAGCTGCTCAAGATCCACCGCTCCCCAGCTTGTCGAGCGACACAGGTCGATGCGGAGAAGGATGTCACCTGGGAGGCAATCACCTGTCTGAGTCACATCTATCGTCATCACCTGGACAGGACTGAGTACATGTATGTCCTCCAGCGCGAGAGTGGTACCACGAAGTACAAGTACCCGCCAGTGCAGCAGGGGACTTCCCATGAGCACATGGACTTGTGCTTGGAGGATGCTGCTATGCTCAGCACTCGATTGCAGGAGTGTCAGCAGGAGCTTCAGGATGTTCGTGACACCCTGAAGGAAACTGAGGCGTTGCTTCGAGCCTGCATGAGGGCGAGAAAAAGAGGAGATGGGAATGAACTGTGTGTCACCGTGAATGACACATGGACTCCTGACTCCCCAGATCGCCGGGCGATCAGGCGTTGTCGCACTTCTCCACCAGCAGCCTCCCCACCCAAAGCGGAGTCCGAAGGCAGCCGCAATAATGAGGAAGATCCCGAGGAGCCAGCTCAGTGATACGAGTAGTGTAGAGTCCTTCCCTTAGTTTAGCAGGATGTCGAGTAGTCGAGTCGTTACCTTAGTTAGTGGTGTGTTAATGCTTGGTGTGTGACGTGAGTTGTGGAAGCCATGGGCGTTTGTCCACAACCTCGTCTTCAGGTTGTTTTGCTTTGGTGTGTGAACCCATATGAATTAAGAGTGCATTTATGTTCACGTAAGACATGAAATCTTCAGAAAATATAAATGAAATAAGTTCTCAAAATCTTAAAGTTTAAACAAGCAAAAACTGGTGAGTTAATACGTAATGCTTTAAATTAACATCTGGTTAATCATGATAGATGGCCGGAAGAGGAAAGGGTTGTGCTGCCAACCCCGCCAACAACAACGATGAGGCAGGCAACCCTCATCTTTCTGGAGGCCAAGACAGGGGTGGTCGCCCTGAAGGAGTTGATCCCATCCACCAAATGCTTGAGAATCAAAATCATCTCATCCAGAACTTGACTCAAGTGGTGGTCAACTTGCACCAAGCTCCACCTCCACAAGCTACACCACGCCAACCAAGGTTGAGTGAGTTTCTAGGAACTCAACCTCCAAAGTTTGCAAGTGCTGCTGAACACCTGGAGGCAGATGATTGGCTAAAGACCATTGAGAGCAAGATGAGGATTATACAATGCCAAGGGTATGAGAGGGTGCTGTTTGCCTCTCACCAATTGCATGGACCTGCTGCTGATTGGTGGACCGCTTACGTGGCCGCCCATCATGACCCTGAGAATATCACTTGGGAAGAGTTCAAGCGTAGCTTCCGCAACCATTACATACCCAGGGGTGAACTCAAAAACAAGAGGAAGGAGTTCTTGGGATTGCAGCAAGGAAACATGACCGTGAGGGAATACCTCACTAAATTCACTCAACTCTCCCGTTATGCCCCACGGGACATAGAGACTGATGAGCAGAAACAGGATTGTTTCGTGGAAGGACTTACCGCAGAAATGCAGTGTGCAATGTCCTCCAACGAGTATGAAAGCTTCCAAAAGATGGTGGACAGAGCATTTGTTGTAGAAAGGAAGCTGAAGGCCTTGGAAAATGAGAACAAGAGGAAGGCCGGGTGGTCACACCAAGCCTCGGGTAGCAACACCCGCCCACGTCTGATGCAGCAACCCGCAGGGCAGATGAGCCGTGCTGCAGTACCCTACTCAGCACCGAGAGGGTACAACCTGAACTTCAGGCCTCCGGCAGCACCAGCACCACCACAGCGTCAGTTTGGACAGCAGCCTCGCCCTACATATCAACCTCGACCAGCAGTACAAGGACCCCCAAACCAACCCCAAGACAACAGAGGCCAGGCACCTAAGGTTGGGGTGCAATGCTTTAACTGTGGTGAAGTGGGGCACTACACCCATAAGTGCCCAAAGAAGAAGCCCGTGCAGCCGCAACAGCAGAATGTAATGCGAGGACGGGTGAACCACGTCACCATGGAGGAGGCGCAAGAGGCACCCGATGTGGTAGTTGGTAAGTTTCCTGCCAATTTACACATTGCAACCCTGCTGTTTGATTCTGGTGCTACCCACTCGTTCATTGCCCAAGGGTTTGTTAAGAAGCATGACCTAGCAACAACACAAATGAATCATATGCTAGCAGTAAACTCTCCAGGTGGAGAAATAAGGACAAGACAAGTGTGTACCAAGGTGAATCTAGACATTAATGGGGTGGTATTTACTGCCAACCTCATAGTGATAGATTCACAAGGGATAGATATTATTTTGGGCATGGATTGGTTGACCAAACATAAGGGAATCATCCATTGTTCAACCAGAAAGGTGGAACTAACTCACCCTAGTGGCACAAGAGTAAAGTTCATAACAATACAAGAGCCTAGGAGGGACATTAAATTAAATCAAGTTGAGGTGAAAGTGGACGAGATCAGGATTATCAGGGAATACCCAGACGTTTTTCCGGAGGAGTTGCCAGGTATGCCTCCCGATCGTGAAGTGGAATTCGCGATTGAGCTAGTGCCTGGAACAGCTCTGATATACAAGAGACCTTATTGAATGGACTCCAAGCAGCTGGGAGAACTCAAGGATCATTTAAGAGAATTGACGGAGAAGGGGTATATTCGTCCTAGTTCTTCACCATGGGGAGCTCCAGTGATATTTGTGCCCAAGAAGGACGGAACCCAAAGGTTATGCGTAGACTATCATGCCTTGAATGAAGTAACCATCAAGAACAAGTACCCATTACCCCACATTGAAGACTTGTGTTGATCAGTTGAGGGGAGCTTGTGTGTTCTCGAAAATTGATCTCAGGTCAGGATACCACCAACTTAAGATAAGGCAAACTGATATTCCAAAGACAGCTTTCGTATCTCGGTACGGACTGTATGAATACACCGTCATGCCTTTCGGGCTGACTAATGCCCCGACATACTTCATGTATCTCATGGACAAGGTATTCATAGAATATCTGGACAAATTTGTGGTGGTTTTCATAGATGACATTCTCGTCTTCTCTAAAGATGAAGAGGAACATGAGCAATATCTAAGGTTGGTGTTGCAGAAGCTGAGAGAACACCAACTATATGCCAAGTTGAGCAAGTGTGAGTTTTGGTTGAAGAGAGTTCCCTTCTTAGGACATATAATCTCGGAGGGAGGAATCTCCGTAGATCCCGCCAAGATCGAGGATATACAGAAGTGGAAGACCCCTGAGAATGTCAGGGACGTTCGAAGCTTCGTGGGATTGGCTGGATACTATCGACGGTTTATTGAGGGATTCTCCAAGATCTCGAGACCTCTCACCAAACTGTTGGAGAAGGGAATCACATTCACATGGACGCCATAGTGCGAGACGAGTTTTCAGGAGCTAAAGAAAAGATTGACAACAGCCCCAGTGTTGGTTATGCCAGATATGCAGAAGAATTTCACGGTGTACTGCAATGCCTCTGGAAACGGGTTGGGATGTGTTCTCATGCAAGAAGGGCATGTCATGGCATATGCATCCCGGCAGCTTCGGAAGCACGAGAAGAACTATCCTACACATGACCTAGGACTAGCCGCAGTGGTACACGCGTTGAAAATTTGGCGGCACTATTTGATGGGGAAGAGGATAGAGATATATACGGATCATAAGAGTTTGAAGTACATTTTCACACAGCCAGACCTCAACCTCAGACAAAGGAAATGGTTAGAGCTAATCAATGACTTTGATGTGGGCATCAACTATCATCCTGGGAAGGCAAACGTCGTGGCCGATGCTTTAAGTCGGAAAGTGCAAGTCAATAAGTTGAGTTTAAAAGACATGCCTGCAGAATTGAAGGACGAGGTTATAAGGCTCAATCTATGCCTGGTAAATAGTGGTGAAGCCATCGCCATGGAAGTGGACTCCACACTAGAGCGAGACATACGCGAGGGTCAAAAGAATGATGAGAAGATACAAGAGATCAGACAACTCATCAAGGAAAATAAAGCTCCGGGTTTTAGAGAGGATGAACAAGGAACGGTGTGGCACGGAAAAAGAATCTGTGTGCCTGAAGTAAAGGAGATCCGTGAATTAATTTTGAAAGAGGCTCATGACTCTGACTATTCCATTCATCCTGGGAGTACGAAGATGTACCAGGACCTCAAAAGCAGGTATTGGTGGTATGGCATGAAGCGAGATGTCGCGGAACATGTTGCCCTATGTGACACATGTCAGGTGGTGAAAGCAGAACATCAACGACCCGCGGGATTATTGCAACCACTCAAAGTGCCTGAATGGAAATGGGAAGAAATCAGCATGGATTTCATCGTGGGATTGCCTAGGACCCAATCAGGGTATGATTCGATATGGGTCATCATTGATAGGCTAACTAAGGTAGCTCATTTCATCCCCGTGAAAGAAAGCTACAATGGATCCAAATTGGCAGAGTTGTACATGTCAAGGATCGTGTGTTACTATGGAGTGCCAAAGAAGATTGTGTCGGATCGAGGGACACAGTTCACCTCAAGGTTCTGGCAGAAGTTGCACGAAACCATGGGAACCCATTTGAACTTTAGTTCTGCCTATCATCCCCAAACTGATGGGCAGACGGAAAGAACCAATCAGATCCTTGAAGATATGCTAAGGGCATGTGCACTCAAAAACAATAGGAGTTGGGACCAGAACTTACCGTATGCGGAGTTTTCCTATAACAACAGCTATCAAGCTAGTATGAAGATGTCACCGTTTGAAGCCTTGTACGGGAGGAAGTGCAAAACTCCCCTATTTTGGAACCAAACGGGGGAAAGTAAAGTGTTTGGTCCAGAAGTACTACAAGAAGCCGAGGCGAAGGTAAGGGAAATTCGCAACAATTTGAGGATAGCACAGACACGCCAAAAGAGTTATGCTGGTGTACGAAGAAGAGAGCTCGTTTTCAACGTGGGAGACTATGCTTATCTCAAGGTGTCCCCTATCAGAGGACTTCATCGGTTCAAGGTGAAAGGGAAGTTGTCACCTCGATGCATCAGACCCTTTCAAGTTTTGGAGAGAAAAGGCGAAGTGGCGTATCAACTAGAATTATCGGCTCGTCTATCGGATGTGCACGATGTATTCCATGTGTCACAACTCAAGAAATGCCTGAGGACGCCTGAAGAGGTGTTACCCATGAATGAAGTGAACGTAGCTGAGGATTTGTCTTATGCCGAGCAACCATACAAGATTTTGGAGACAATGGAACGCCTCACCAGAAATAAAAGAATCCGGATGTGCAAGGTGCAGTGGAAGCATCACTCAGAAGAGGAAGCCACCTGGGAGCCGGAAGATGAGCTCAAGGCACAATTTCCGGAATTGTTTTCTTAGAACCACCAATCTCGAGGACGAGATTTCTTTTAAGGGGGGTAGAGCTGTAACACCCCAAAAATATTGTTAAGACCCTAAATCATGTTAAGAGGGGAATTTAAAAATTTTTGGACGTGTTGCATGTTTTGCAAAAATTCAAATTCAAACTAAAATTCAAATTAAACTCAAATCAGAAAAGAAATAGAAAAAAAAAGAGAAAATAGAAAAAAAACCGGCCAGTGGGCCGAAACCCACCAGCCGGCCCACCCAGAAACCACCCCAGCCCGCAGCCGCGCGCGCTGTTTCCTTCCGCTGACAGGTGGGGCCCGCCAGCCCTTCTTCTACCTCGCGCCCGCGCCGGGATTCTCTCACCTCGGATCAAAACAGACCCGGATTCCTGCGTATCCCCGCTGAATTCCGTTCGTAGGCGACGCGGACTTGATCTAAACCACCCCGCCGCCTTTCCCCGTCTATAAAAACCCCGGCCTCGTTCTGTTTTTCCCACGCCATCCGCCGATTTTCCTCCGGTGAGACCCGAGACTTCTCCGGCGAATTTTGGCCGATCTAAGCTCGGAAATTCCGATCTAACTCGCTGGTCTTGATCCACCGCCTTCGGGGAACCTTGCAGGTGCAGGAAACTCGGTGACTTGCGGTGTAAACACAGCGCCGACGAGCCTCGCCGTGGTTTCACCTCGGACCTCGTCGCCGATCACTTTCCAGGACCTCCGAGCTCAAGAAAACTCCCGAGCTGAGATCCCCGACCTCCCCTCTACCGATCTATGCCATAAAATCACAATTCTAGGAAGAATTCCCGAAGATCCGAAAGTTTCCGGCGAGATCGCCACTTCCCGCCGCCGTGCGCCGTCGGCAGCGCCGCCCGCGCTAGATCAGAGCGACGTGGCCGCTTGTGCGCTGTTTATTTTAAATCGCACGGTAGGGTTTAAATCCCCGCGTACCGGTTCGACGTTATAATCTCAGCCGTCGGTTTAAAATCAGACGGTCCACGTCAGCCCCGCGTTATAAAGACTGGAAATCTTACGTGCTACCCCCTGGGGTTCTCGGGAAATAAGAGCTAGCCCGGAAACTTCTGATCTAGCCCCTGAAACTTCAGAAAATCGTGTAAATTCATTTAAAAATCAGTTTTAGCCCCTGGACTTAATAAAAATTAGGAAAAACCCCTCTGATAAGTGTAGCTATACCCCTGGAAATTCTGAAAATAATATTATAGACCCTGTAGTGGGGTGAGTTTACCTTTTTTAGCCCTGTTTAGTATTTAATTTAGGGAATTGAATATGTGGCTAGTGTTTAAAAATTAAAAAGTGGGACAAACATATTGTCAAAATTTAATTAAAGACTTTCTCAGTATTTAGGAAACTTTGGAGTGAGATAAAAACATATTTTGGGCTGAATTAAATCTGTTTAATTTATTATTCACATTTAGGGACACATTTGTAAGTAAAAAATTGTTCAGTAAAATAGAGAAAATAATTGTAAAATAGTTTACATATGAGGCCAAGGTCAAAATATGTTATTAAATTATTTAGGACCAGAACCTATCCTGTTTAGAAGATGTGTATTACTAATTTCATAATAAAGCACACATGTATGCATAGGAAAATAAATCTGAAAATATAGCAACTAGTAAATGATAAATGGAGTTTCTAAAATCCAAAGAATTCAGTTTAGGGTTGGTAGAATTTCTGAAGGCACATATGGAGAAGAAAAATATCTTTCATACATACTTGGTAGTAAAAAGGTGTAGTAGTTGAATATAAGGAATTTATTTAAATTGGAAACTCGTATATATATATATATATATATATATATATATATATATATATATATAGTATGTAAGTATAAATGTGAACACCAAAGTAAGAATCATATACACATGATTAAAAGTGTATGCAAGCCACAAATCAACACACATAGAGTAACCACAACACATATAATGGTGAATGACTTTCATAAACATGAATGTGTGGTTTGTATGAAGTGGAAGTGTGAACTATGTCTTATGGATTGTTGTTTTTCTTTTGCTATGTGTGATGGTATGATGTAGAACCTGCTCAAGAGCAAGTTATTCCTTTCCAAGATCAGGACTACCCATTTCAAGAGCAGCAAGAAGGAGTCAAGTGTCCTTGACCACTTTGATCCTATGCTAGGATGTGTAGATAGAATTATTTGCATTGTCAAATGAAATATGAAACCCATGCTAGGAAGTTTCCCTAGAATTGCATTACCTTGTTTCCTTGTAGCTTGGGTTGGGATTTATTTTATCATGTCATTTATTATTATGCATATGCTTAGCCATGCTTAGAATGAGATATTTGGGATATGAGATCATCAGTTTACTTTACCATACTCTTGAATGAGATATTGTGAGTTATGTAGAGGTAGGGATCAAGGCAAGTTGGATGTTTTGGTTGTGTGCTGGGTGCACGAGACTTGGGTTTGTGTTTAGTACTTGCCTGGATCCTAAGGACCGGTTCATGGAGCATGTAACCTGGCTTTACAGTGCCAACCATATGCTGAGATGGGGCAGCTTGGCCAATTAATTAGGTGTATCCCCGGCGTAGTATGGGTGTGTTGGATGGTGCGGGGAGTAGGTGTCAGCTGGACTACCATATGAACCGCAAGGCTCAAGAGGGGGCCACTGCAGCGGGGTTGGAGCTTCTTGTATGCTGTTAGGGGTGAAACCTCAATGGGCCCACGCTCGTCGGGGATCCCTTTGTAAAGGCTTCGTAGTGATCTCCTGGCTACACACCTGGGAAATGTGAATGTGGTTCGTAGCCACTGGCATAATGGAGGTTCTTTTAGTCCACCCGGCAACGGGGGATGAAATCACTACATGTGGGTACAGTGGTACAGACTTTGCAGAGTTCAAAACTGTCATGACAGCCGTGCTCACGGTCAAGAGCGGCTTGGACTTATTCATGATTAGAGGAGTGATGGTTTTGGAAGTTATGGATGTTAAGCGGGGAGCTTAACATCAGAAATGATGTTATGGTTATGGGATTGTGATGATGGGATGGGAGATTGGGACTATTTCACCTGTGTAGTAATGTAGGTGCTTAATAAGCTAAGGTGATAGGTATTAATTGCATAGTGCTTGTAACCATGAGTTCAACCTCTCCTTGTTCTAGCCATGCATGACATAACTTTCCCACACTTGCTGAGTACCATCGGTACTCAACCTTGCATATTTTGTTGGTTTATATTGCTGCTCAGGTCAAGATAATGAGGTGGTGCACAATGACCAAGACTTTGGACCCGAAGAAGGTTTCTAGGTTCATGGAGACCCCCGGGCAACGCCTGTGACGGAGCCCTCAAGAATAATATTCCGCTGCTAGTTTATTTACTTGTGATGAACTTTTTATTGTCCAACGAGACATTTGCTATGTAAGACTTATTTATATTCGACACCTGGCTTGTAATAAATGATGCTTCACTATTTGTCATCACATGTATGAGAAAATGATCCTGGCATACATGTGATATTCACTCGGTTGTTCTTCGGAAAAACCGGGTGTCACACCTGCGTCGTTCAAATTCACAAAAAACTCGACTCTGACTCTCGTGAGGGTTGTGGCTGTCGTGAGGGCTCTGGCTCTATGACATGGAGACTATATATGAGATGTATCGTTCTTTCATGGATGACAACACGGAGACTCACTCTACATTACCTAGTGAACATAACACACAAATAATAACAGCAATTTTATATTAAGAATCTTGAAAGAAAAGAATCAATCAATTATGATATCACCCAACACTTACTTTATCGTTTAATATACATTATTTAAACTAACATATGCTAATTAAATTTATATATGTTACTCTTCCAACAAACATACATTAGAAATTCATTTTAACTCAACTTTTTGGTTTGCAACCAACAGCTAAAATGTATGTTAAAATACATTTCAAACATACATTTTAACTCAACTAATAGCTAGAAATGCAACTAATAGCTACAAACATACATTAGAAATTCAGCTAATTAGTAGCTAGAAATGCAACTAATAGCTAGAAACATACATTAGAAATTACACTAATAGCTAGAAATGCAACTAATAGCTAGATTTTATCTTGCCCGATCTTTTTTGTTGAGGCGGTCGGGGTGCACAGGGGCTGGTGGCGCCGGAGCGAGGGGCGGGCGCCGGGTGGCCAGAGGGCGGGCGGCGCCGGAGGGCAGGAGGGCGGGCGTGTGCACCGGAGGGACGGAGGATGGGCGGCGCCGGAGGGCCGGAGGACAGGCGCGCGGGCGGAGGGTGGGCGCCGGGGGGCCGGAGGGCGGGCCACGCCGGAAGGCGACGGCGCACGGGCGGAGGGCGACAACGCGGGCAGAGGGCGGCAGCGCGGCGCACGTGTGGCGGGCGGGACTGAGGAACGCGGGTGCACGGGAGAGCGGGAGTGAGAAGGGACGGGCGAGAGTCAGGGTTTAACGCGCCATATGAGCCAGACCCACTTAGAGCCGTCGATTGTTGGCCGCTCGACGCCTCTAAATTAAAACTATCGGTCGAATCTCGGTACCCGAAGGACATAACGGTCCAACCTCGGGACCGGTCTCGACTGCTAGACTGGGTCCACTTTAAAACCGTCGGTCACACCTCGGCAACCGACGGTCATATTAGAGTCATCAGTTTTTGATGTAAGGCCAATGGCTTTAGGTTTAAGACCGTCGGTCTCGCAGTTCCAGCCGACTTCTTTAATTAAGGCCATCAGCCAGCCGACGCTCATAAATTTATAACCGTCGGGTCCAAAAAACCGACGCTTTTCATTTATTAAGTGCGACAGCCCCGGCGGTCTTATTGCAATCCGACGGCCGTTTTCCCATTTCTTGTAGTGATCATTATTGGCCACTCTGATGAAGAATTAACCACAGGTATTGTGACAAACATGTCTTACATTGTCGACACAAAAACGACAGGGCATGTCAGAAAATTGCATGTCTCATTTCTAAACAATAAAATGAGAAACCTTAATCTTTTCAGGTAGCCAATAAAATGATACTTAATTTCTTAATAGCATGCTTAACAAGCTAATAAAATGATAAGTTACTCTCTTAATATCGATCTTACCATTATTTGGGCTTAATATCTCAATCAGAAAAGCCTCACACTTATCAAACAATAGAGTGTGAGTTTCTTGAGTCCATAATTGATACGGTGGTTTTAAGCACCAACTTAATAAAATCTGATTAAGAAGAACTTATTTAGCGAAATGGAACAACTAATTATAGATCTTACCATATCCACTCGTTAATTATGCTATCTTCCTTCAGTGACTCAACAAAATGTCAAGAAAATGACCATAATTATCATTTGGGGTATTAGACCATATAATAGTACTCCCCCTTATTTTATAGATCATTCTCATCATAATACATGCAATGCATCATTCTCATTATCAAAATGAAAGGCACGAAAAAAATCATCTGAGAGAACCAATTCAGAAATGAATCTAAATCGATTTTAAACATAATTAATAAATTATTCTTTAACAAAATATGCATTGATTAATTTAACATTGATCAAATTAATCACATATTGCTTAATATCATACTCATATTTGACTTATTTGAGCAAAACATGATCATGAATAAATGCTTGTAAAATCAAGCATATATAACCAAATAAAAAAATATATTATGTCTTTCATATTGGCCACTTAACAAAATATAATATACAAATTATCTTAAAATATAGAAACTTTTATCTTTATGTTGGCTATTCGACAAAATTTAACATAACAATATAATCAAACATAGATACTGTGTTTTATCTTTTGCGTTGGCTACTTCACAAAATACAATATTCGGAACATACTAAAACTTAGAATTTTGTCTTTCACATTGGCTACTCGATAAAATTTAACTTAACAATATAACAAAACATAAATATTGTCTTTTGTCGTTCACGTTGACTACATGACAAAATAAAATATTTATATCATCTTAAAATATAAAAATATATCTTTCGCGTTGGCTACTTGATAAAATTTTCTGTTACGAAATAATAATTATCATGTTTGCCCTATTATTCTTTCAACTAAACTATCACGTTAGATCAATTTAATTAAAAGAATACTAATTCTGATAACTTACTATAACAGCGGGAGCTTACTAAAATCTTACTGAACTTAATAACTTAATAATCACATAGCATATACAATACTTAAAAATACTCATAATTCTATTAAAATCATGTATATGCACATCGTGTACATCCAAAAACTTAATAAGAATTTACTGGAATTAATCATGTGATTTTATCATCATGGTTACTTAACTGATTTTCTAATTAAATCTTCTTGTTGGTTTCAATTTAATCAGAAAATCATCCTATGAGGCAATAAATGAAACATAATAATTTAACATAGTTAAGAATTAATTCTACTAAAGACTTACTGTTGGGCAAAAGTAGAAGAATACTTAAATTCACTTAACATCTCTTTCGAAGATGAAATTACTATGCAAAACTATGCTTAATGATTATTCTAATCAAATTTTCATGTTAATGAAAAATTGAAGTAGAAATAACACAATAAGAGCTTAACACAACAGAAGCATTACTAAACTCATTAATATATATGCCTCATACTTAATTATAATTTACAAATCACAGTTATTTTGGATGACTCAATTTCAACAATTAATTTGGAAAATCTTATCCATACTTATTACTAATTTCCAAATCACAATAATTTGGAGTTCTTATATTGTATTTCTTTCCAACTAATAAAAATTTGGGAAACTTAATTATAGCAACTAGTTTAAAAAAAGAACTTATTTATTATTCGTACACATTTTCCAAATTATAGCAATATCTAAATCATGTGAAATTGGTACACCACTCATTAATGGCCCATGGCCGTATTTGCACATGCGCATCAGCGCCTGGTCATGGCCAGGAAACAAAACCCGCCCACCGAAAGGCGGTCGCCTTTGTGCCCACCGTCCGATTAAATCTGACGGCCATCCACTAATTTCGGAGGAATAAAACCTCATTGTACTCCTGGTTCAGAAACCCTAGCCTCATTCTTACCCTCCCCGCCTACTTTCAACGCCGCACCCATGTGAGACAAGAGGGACCTACAACGAGCGACCTAGGCTGCGCCGCCGCGGCCCCCTCGCTGGCGCGCGCGTCCACCCGGGGTTCGGCGTGCCGCCGTCGAGCGGCTCCACGGTCGCGCCCAAAAGGTGACCTCGAGCTTGCGCATGCGGCGAATTCTTCCTGAAGGCCGGCGCGAAGACCGGTGACTCTTCGGTGATGGCAACGGCGGAGGGGACCCCCTCCTCTTCCTTACTTCTTACTGAAATTTCTAGGTTCAGGGTTTCAGAATTGGGATTTTGGGTTCTTTTCTTCTTGTTGTTTGTGAATCCCGAGTAGGGAAGCTGATTAACCTGTCTCGATCTTGATACCATTTTTTGTATTGCTAATCGTCATATCGGCTGGACATACCGGGATCTCGTGTATATGAGATAAATCGTGTAGATCAGAGGGACTAGGAAGCAAGGACGTGAGTATACCTTCCGTTGTGAAGGATGAGCTAGTCTTGGAGATGCTCAGGGAAGACCCGACGGCGACGAGCTTGACTTAGACGGACGGCAGCAGTCTGGATCGGCGACGGAGCAGTGCTAAGGCGATTCCCCTCACTCATGTGCCCTTAGTAATCGGATCTCTTACTTCTTAGGCATTCTTGCCCCATTTTCTATGACACAATGTGAGAAGGGGCATTAACCAAAAACGTGGTCAGTACCCCCGATTAGCGCGATTCATAGAGGGTTTGACTCGGTTTGTTTTGGAACGAGTCCAACATTAGAGACCAAATCCTAACATACTGGACTCATTTGAAGCTATACCATGGGTGGAATGCCCACATACCGACACTGAAAAGAAAAAAGAGGAATCACGTATGCAAATTGGGATTTTAATTGAATATGAATTAGCAAAATGTAATATTGACATATTTTTTAAGTTCAATATGGAACGCACTTGAAATTCCTGCAGCTTAAACTTTAGGACGCATTGGCAAAAGCATCCTCATCTATGTACAGATATACATCAAAACAACAAAAGGATTAAATCAATCAAATGAAGTGAACAGTATATTTAAGATTATGATACTACAAAAATGAGAATAGAATCTTACACGACCATATTAAATGAATAAATTTACTCGGCAACAGTTCATTTAGTAGGAAAAGTTGTCGCAACAAAAATTATTGAGAAAATGTATTCAATCATATTAAGCGAATATATTTACACATAGAGCATTCTAGTGAAGATGCTGAGAGACTAGGGACAAAAGAAGGTGAAAAAGACATATACAAGGTAGCAAAAATCCGCGAAAGAAAGATGAGGGATCTCAATCAAGTTAAATGCATCAAAGATGAGACTGACTGCATTCTAGTGAAGGATGAAGAGATTAAGAATAGATGGCGTGATTACTTTAATGGGCTATTCAATGATGGGAATGGGAGCACTATGGTTGAGTTGGATGACTCCTTTGATGACTCCAACAGGCGATTCGTGCGGAGGATACAAGAGTTTGAGGTTAAGGAGACCTTAAAGAGGATGAAAGGAGGAAAGGCCCTCGGCCCTGACGATGTCCCTATTGAGGTGTGGAGATGTCTTGGGGACGTCGCAATAGTATGGCTCACAAAGCTATTCAACCACATTTTTCGGTCAAACAAGATGCCTGAAGAATGGAGGAAAAGTATATTAGTACCCATCTTCAAAAATAAAGGAGATATTCAAAGTTGTACTAATTATCGAGGTATTAAGCTTATGAGTCATACTATGAAGCTTTGGGAGAGAGTGATTGAACACCGCCTGAGGAAAGTGACCAATGTCACTAAAAACCAGTTTGGTTTTATGCCTGGGAGGTCTACAATGGAGGCGATTTTCTTGCTTCGTCAACTTATGGAGAGATATAGGGAGCAGAAGAAGGACTTGCATATGGTGTTCAGCGATTTGGAGAAGGCGTACGACAAGATACCAAGGTCAGTCATGTGGTGGGCACTAGAGAAACATAAAGTGCCAACAAAGTACATTACCCTTATCAAGGATATGTACAATAATGTTAGGACAAGTGTGCGCGTAAGTGATAGTGAGACTGATGCATTTCCTATCACGGTAGGACTACATCAAGGATCAGGTTTGAGCCCATACATCTTTTCCTTGGTGATGGATGAGGTGTCGAAGGATATACAAGGGGATATCCCTTGGTGCATGCTCTTTGCTGATGATGTAGTGCTGGTAGATGAAACTAGAGATGGTGTTGATAAGAAATTAGAGTTATGGAGACAAACCTTAGAGTCCAAGGGTTTTAGACTTAGTAGGACTAAAACCGAGTGTATGAGGTGTGACTTTAGTGGTGTTGGTCGTGAAGAAGGAAATGTTAGTCTACAAGGACAAATAGTACCTAGAAGGGACTCTTTTCGATACTTAGGATCAATGTTACAAAGCAATGGCGATATTGACGAGGATGTTTGCCACAGGATCAAGGTAGGGTGGATGAAATGGCGGCAAGCCTCTGGAATCCTATGTGATAGGAAAGTCCCACAAAAGCTAAAAGGGAAGTTCTATAGGACGGTGATCAGACCCGCGATGCTCTATGGGGCGGAATGTTGGCCAACTAAACGATAACATGTCCAACAAATGAGTGTCGCAGAGATGCGAATGCTACGGTGGATGTGCGGGCACACGAGAAGAGACCGAATAAGGAATGAGGCGATTCGTGATAAGGTAGGGGTGGCGCCGATTGAAGAGAAGTTAGTCCAACATCGACTTAGGTGGTTTGGACATATCCAACGGAGACCTCCAGAAGCATCGGTTAACAGTGGGATTTTAAGAGGTAGAGAAAATATTAGGAGGGGTAGAGGACGACCAAGGTTGACTTGGGAGGAGGCGGTAAAACGAGATTTGAGAGATTGGAATGTATCCAAAGACTTAGCTCATGATAGGACCGCATGGAAAGTAGCAATTCATGTGCCAGAATCGTAGTCTTGTTTTTTTTTCTTTTTCTTTTTTTTTTCTTTTTTTTCTCTTTTCTTTTCCTTTTTTCTTATTTCTTTTCTCTTTTTCCTTTTTCTTTTTTTTTTCTTTTTTTTCTTTTTTTTTTTCTTTTTTCCTTGTTCTTATATCTCTTCCTCTCTTTTACTTTATTGATATTGGGTTTCATGTCTAGCCGACCCCAACAGGCTTGGGATAAAGGCTTGGTTGTTGTATTTACACATAGAGCATAGTATTATTATCGTGCATACCATTAAGTGGCCAACCAATAGTATTGCTTGATCTGAGCCAGCACATAATCATACTGATCTTACGCGCAGCTTCTAACCAGCCAAGCCAAGCTCAATCTTAATAATCCAATCATGAAACCATATGCCCGTAAGTGTAAAATCCTTATACCCTATATCAAGTTTAGAGGCAAGAGCGTAATCATACGCCACACTAAATGAAAAAACAGGAGCTATGCGGTATATACATGCTCTTCTCCAACTGCGTTTCTAAACTGTATGAACTGTATTATCCAGCTAATGATGAACAACAGTGAATTATGGTACATGATATGACATCATATTAGAATTTATGTTTGACGAGCCAAATGCATCACCTGATGCCAAAACAACCATGTCTTGAGCATTTCATAGACACAAACAAGTCAAGATGGCAACCACATTCAGCAAAAGCAAATTGATGAGTGACGCCCTGCTACAACATGGTGTACCAGCTGCATGATCCAACAAGAAAAGATCATCCAACCATGAACATTCTTTACATTCATCAAATTAAAAGAAACAGAATGGAATATGGTAAAAGAATTCTATTTCCAATCAAGCATATCTAAGAGCCACAGTATTTCAGTCTCCGAATCACAGAAATCTAGCTCAATACCAAATACCTCAATGACATTTGTTTCTTTGTACAGGAAAAGTAGGGACATCCATGCCGGGATGTCTGATATGAACGGTTTCTGGGTGAAAATCTGAGATACTCATATGTCAATGCACGGGCTGCATTACTGTCAATGTAATCAAATGCCGAGTTATTAATGATGCAAGCCATCTTGTTGGTATCATTGTGGTGTTCAAGGACAGATACCGTGATGGTAGGTCCCATAGGGATTCTCAACTTCGGTTCAACTTCCATCATTAGCATGGAGTCTAGGGAATCCAAATGTGTTAAAATTACATCTGGACTTTTCCACGAGGTTGGCCAGCTCGAGAGATGGACCCTGAAACTGCTTGAGAAAACATGAGTGGTTCTTTGAAACACGTATCAATATAAAAAACAAGATCATCAAATGTGAGCCTTGGCGCGGGGAGATGCTGCATCCTCCGTGGCTTGGAGAAGGTTAAATAAAGCTGCTGGTAGTTTGTATCAGAAGGAGGATGTTTGCAAACGGAAGGCCGTTTCCGTGCACAAGTGCATTTCCAGAAGTAATCATCTTTTGCGACCTCATGCCACTGGTGGCATACGTACAAGCATGCAACACACCAGGAAATTCGTTTTCTATTCTTATTCAAGAACTGAAGAAAAAAGAATGTTCTCTACTCGTCCAGTTCTTTTTTTAGAAAATGGCCATATAGAGGCTTATATTAATGTAAGAAAGAGGATGTAACATCCTCAAATTTATTACCATGCATTGCATACATTTTTTATATAGAGAAGCATTATAAAAGAAGTAGAAATAGAGAAAGAACCCTAGAAATGGAGAGAAGAACTATAGAAATGGAGAATGAACCATAGAAATGGAGAAAGAACCACAGAAATGGAGGAAGAACCATAGAAATGGAGAAGGGAATATAGAAATGGAGAATGGGACATAGAAATGGTGAAGGAAATGTAGAAATGAAAAAAAAGATGTAGAAATGGTGAGAAATGGGAAAAAATAGCTGAAATGAGCATTTCCAAATTTCCCTCAAATTTTCCAAATTCCCCAATTCCTCAAAAGGGGAATTTTCCCTACATTTAGGGGAATTTTATCCCCAAGGCTGTCACACCCAACTAGGGGAAAAGTTGGTTGAGTTCCAAATTGACTAGGACTCTTGGTTGAGTTCCATTGGAGTAGGACTCCTCTTTTCCCCCCTTATAAATACAACCCAAGCCCCCCCCCCCCTTTTTGGCCGCAGCCTCCCCCTCCCCCTCCAAGTCGCCAACTTGGAGCCTCTGCCCCCCAACTCGCCGAGTTGACACCCCCCCTCGTCGGAGTTTGGTCGCCGGTGAGCCCTGCCGTCGAGCCCCGCCATCGAGCCCCGTCGTCGAGACCCGCCGACGAGCCCCGTCATGCCTCACCGTCGTTGGAAAAGAATCCAACGATCTGTCCGAAAGTAAGCCTTAAAATAAGGGGGTAGACTTTCTTGCCAACCTTATTGTCTTGGATTCCCAAGGGATTGACATAATACTTAGAATGGATTGGTTAATCAAGAACAACAGAGTGATTCAATGTGCTGAGAGGGGCGTGCAGTTGACAAATGAGCACGATACTCGTATTGAGTTCGAGTCAGCCCAACCGGCAACCGAGAAGGCAGCGCTGAACCACATCGAAGAAGCAACGATGTAAAGCATTCTGGTGGTTCAAGAATATTCAGATGTGTTCGCGGAAGAACTTCCAGGTATGCCACCTGACCAAGACATTGAATTTGCTATTGATTTAGTACCTGGAACTGCACCTATAGCGAAGAGGCCGTATAGGATGCCCGCTAATGAACTAGTGGAGATCAAGAAGCAAATTCAGGAGCAACTAGAAAAGGGTTTTATACGCCCAACCTCATCACAATGGGGAGCCCCCGTGCTCTTCGTAGACAAGAAAGATGGGACTTTAGGATGTGTGTGGATTATAGGTCTCTAAATGAGGTGACGATCAAGAATAAATACCCGCTGCCCCGTATAGAGGACATGTTCGACCAAATGAAAGGTGCCCAAATTTTCTCTAGGATTGATCATCGTTTGGGATACTTCCAGCTGAAGATTAAGCCCTCCGACATACCCAAGACTGCATTTCAAACACGGTATGGTTCGTATGAATATACCGTTATGTCTTTTGGGTAAAAGAATGCACCCGCATACTTTATTACCTCATGAATAAGGTCTTCATGGAGTACTTGGATAAGTTTGTCGTGGTTTTCATCGACGATATCATGGTGTATTCGAAAACCGAGGAAGACACGAAGAACACTTGAGGTTGACGTTGCAGAAACTGCGAGAGCATCAATTGTATGCCAAGTTCAGCAAGTGTCAATTTCAGCTAAAGGAGATATCGCTCCTAGGCCACATCATTTCCGAGGGAGGAATATCGGTTGATCCTGGAGAAATGGGAGACATTTTAAAGTGGAACCAATCGCAGAATGTGAGAGATATTCGGATTTTCCTTGGGATAGCTGGATACTACCACCGGTTCATCAAGGATTTCTCCAAAATAGCGAAGCCTATGACTGAATTGCTAATGAAGGGAAAAGCATTTCAGTGGACACCAGCGTGTCAAGAAAACTTTGAGGAGCTCAAGAAGAGACTAACCATAGCGCCAGTTTTGGTATTGCCGGACGTGAGCAAAAGCTTTGACATATATTGTGACGTATCAAGGAAAGGGCTTGGATGTGTGCTCACGCAAGAAGGACAAGTGGTAGCCTATGCGTCGAGACAACTAAAGAAACACGAGCTGAATTACCCCACATATGACTTGGAACTTGCAGCCGTGGTACATGCCTTGAAGATTTGGAGGCATTATATCCTTGGTCACCGATGTGAGATCTATACGGATCACAAAAGCCTCAAGTATATATTCACGCATACGGATCTGAATTTGAGGCAACATCAATGGTTGGAACTCATCAAGGATTATGATGTTGGAATCAACTATCACCCTAGAAAGGCCAATGTAGTAGCTGATGCTTTGAGCCGAAAGGGAGCATGTCACCAATTCACGGTTTGGGAGCTGCCACCCGAGCTGCGCAAGGAGTTCGAACGGTTACATCTCAGGTTCTTAAATGAGATGGATGTGATATAACTGAACTCCTCACTGAAACAAGAGATATGAGATGGCCAATCAACGTATGAGGAAATCAAGGAAATCAAGAAAAGAATTCGACAAGGCATAGAAAAGGATTTCAAGGAAGACGAGAAAGGCACGCTTTGGTTAGGGAAAAGGATTTGTGTGCCTAACGTGAAGCACATCCGCGACATGATATTAAAGGAGGCACATGACTCACCTTATTTCATACACCCCGGCTGTACAAAGATGTACAAGGACCTGAAACTTTCTATTGGTGGGATGGTATGAAAAGGGACATAGCTGAATATGTTGCCTTATGCGATACGTGCCAACGGGTGAAGGCCAAACATCAAAGACCTGTTGGACTGTTGCAGCCATTGAAAGTACCCGAGTGGAAGTGGGAAGACATCAGCATGGATTTCATCGTCGGATTGCCACGTACTCAATCGGTTACGGCTCTATTTGGGTTATCGTGGACTGATTGACGAAAACAGCCCATTTCCTTCCAGTTAGAACCAAGTACAGAGTTGCACAACTAGCCGAGCTGTATATGGAGCAAATCGTGTGTCGCCATAGAGTTCCAAAGAGGATAGTTTAAGATCGAGGTTTTCAATTTACCTCTAGGTTCTGGAAGAAGCTGCATGAAGCCATGGGTACACGGCTAAATTTCAGCTCCGATTATCACCCGCAAACCGATGGGCAAACTGAGAGAACAAATCAGATTTTGGAAGACATGTTGAGAGCTTGCAACTTGAAACATGGGCGTAGTTGGGATAGGAGCTTGCCGTATGCTGAATTCTCATACAACAACAGCTACCAAGCCAGCTTGAAGATGTCACCTTTCAAAGCATTGTATGATAGACGGTGTAGAACACCGCTGTTCTGTAATGAGACCAGAGAAAGTCAAGTGTTTGGACCCGAAGTGCTGCAGGACGCCGAAAAGCAAGTCCAAACGATACGTAAAAATTTAAAGGCCGCTCAGTCACGACAAAAAGGTTATGGGGACAATAGGCAAAGAAGATTGACCTTCGAAGTAGGAGACTTCGTATATCTTAAAGTATCGCCTATCCGAGGCCAACGATGGTTCAATGTCAAAGGCAAATTGGCACCTCGCTACATCGGGCCATTCAAGATTTTGGGCAAGCGAGGAGAAATAACATATCAACTAGAGCTGCCGACGCACCTCTCCAACGTGCATGACGTGTTTCTCGTATCCCAACTCAAGAAGTTCTTAAGAGTACCGGAAGAACAAGTACCGATGGATGAGCTCGAACTCCAAGAGAATCTGGCCCACGCGCAGCACCCCGTCAAAATTTTGGACGTGAAGGAAAGGGTCACGAGGAACAAAGTAATTCGTTGGTGCAAGGTACAATTGAGTCATCACACGGAAGCCGAAACTACATGGGAGCGTGAGGAAGATCTCAAGGCAGAATTCCCTCATCTATTCTCCACTCTATCGAATCTCGAGGGTGAGATTCAGTTTAAGAGGGGTAGGTTTGTAACAACCTCAAATTCATTACCATGCATTGCATACATTTTTCATGTAGAGAAGCATTGTAAAAGAAGTAGAAATTGAGAAAGAACCCTAGAAATGGAGAGAAGAACTATAGAAATGGAGAATGAACCATAGAAATGGAGAAAAACCATAGAAATGGAGGAAGAACCATAGAAATAGAGAAGGGAATATAGAAATGGAGAATGGGACATAGAAATGGAGAGGGGAATGTAGAAATGGAAAAAGGGACGTAGAAATGGTGAGAAATGAAAAAATAGCTGAAATAAGCATTCCCAAATTTTCCGCAAAGTTTCCAAATTCCCCAATTCCCCAAAAGGGGAATTTTCCCCACATTTGGGGGAATTTTATCCCCAAGGCTGCCGCACCGAACTAGGGGGAAAAGTTGGTTGAGTTCCAATTGGAGTAGGACTCCTCTTCCCCCCCTTATAAATACAACCCCAGCCCCCCCCCCCCT
Source organism: Neostapfia colusana (assembly GCA_030760725.1). NCBI lineage: Eukaryota > Viridiplantae > Streptophyta > Magnoliopsida > Poales > Poaceae > Neostapfia > Neostapfia colusana. Next base: position 62,700,163 of record JASWHV010000015.1, read on the forward strand.
TTTGGCCGCAGCCTCCCCCTCCCCCTCCAAGTCACCGACTTGGAGCCCCTGCCCCCAACTCGCCGAGTTGGCAACCCCCCTTGCCAGAGTTTGGTCGCCGGTGAGCCCCTCCGACGAGCCCCGCTGTCGAACCCCACCGTCGAGCCCCGCCATCAAGCCCCGTCGTCGAGCCCCGCCGTCGAGCCCTGTCGTCGAGACCCGCTGATGAGCCCCGTCACGCCTCGCCGTCTCTAGAAAAGAAGCCGACGATCTGTCCTACCCTAATCTTCCATAGAAAAGTTCCCCGCTGCTGCCACTACTAGGAGGAAGGCCCTGCCACCAAAAGGAAGCAAGGTAGGTCTTCATTACCCATCTTACGACGTCGCCGCTGTTTCTACGCATTCGTTTTCTTCGCCCCCTTCGAACAGAAACTTTTACGTGTGGACAGATTGTGTTTTGATCGATTTTTGATGGTGGAATTGATCTAGATCTTGAGTCAAGATCATCACGACGTACACAATTGATCCCTACACCCTTGTTCATCATAAAACCCCATGAAAGCCCATTAAAACATGCAAGAACACGTACAATAGGATTTGCATTCATCTACCCCATCGCATCTTGAGTAAAGTTTGTGCATGGTGATTTATTGCTGTAAATTTTGTATGTGTGTGGTCATGAGTAGAAGGACAAGCTCAAGAGGCCATCTACGAGGATCTACAGCACCAAGACTTCGAGACGCTCAAAAAACAAGAGCCACGGGAGCAAGGCAAGTGCCCCTTGACCATATTGATCCCATGTTTTGAAATTGTTTTGTTTGCGAAAACTCATACACTTGAGTCAACTTGATGGGACACCCTTTTATAGGAGTTTACTAGTTTTGTTAATCATCCTTGTCGCTGGGAGAGTTTATGAGTTGGGTATGGTTGTTTTTCCTTTTTGCTTCGCTTAATTCACGAGATACGGGAAGCTGAAATAAAACATGTCTAGCTACTGCACTCATACGAATAATGGTGATGAAATCTTGATGATGTTAATGGGCATGGAATCGGGGAGATCTAGGCAAGCTTGGTTCGTGAATGTTGCTGGATGAGATGGTGGTACTTGCCGTAGATCTAAGGACCGGTTCATGCGAGAATATGCTAGGAAAACAGTGCCACCACAAGGCCAAGTATGGTTGTGGCTTAGCTGGTTAATTAGGTGCTTTGCTAGCTTGTTATGGACCGTGGATGGCGTGGGGAATGGGAATCAAGGAGGACTGCCCTGGGAACTGCATGGCACAAGAGGGGGCCCGTGGGTGGGAGAATGGTGATTCGAGCCTGCCGGTGAAACCTCAGTGAGTCCATACATCTAGTAGCCCCTTTGTAAAGGCTATTTTGTGATCTCTTGGCCATACACCGACGGTTGTGTACTGGTATAATGGAGGTTCTGCAGTCACCAAAGGGTGATGAAATCATGAAATTGTGGGTAAAGTGGTGCCACCTCTACAGAGTGTAAAACTATCATGATAGCCGTGCTTCCGGTCACAAGCACCTGGCCAACTTCCATGATTAGAGGGACAACTTGGGATGATTATTCGGTATGGTTATGGTATGGTCATTGGGATTGGTTTTGTGACTGTTTTGAGTCATGACAACGAGTTTGGCTTTGGCTATATGAATATCAGATGGTTATGAATATTTATGAGCATGAGATGAACTTGAGAAAGATTAATGGCTGGGTGAGACTTGATAAATGGTGAATTATGATGAAAAAATGTTGTTGTTTTACTTGGTTATATTGGGATTAAATTCATCTAGAGATAGTTGCTGTTTTTACCATGTTTATGAAATAAAATTTTCTTGCTGCAATGAGCCTTTTCATTACATACCTTGTTGTAAGCTACATGTCATACTTTTCCCGCACTTGCTGAGTACGACATAACTCACCCTTGCATTACCACATAAACATCAGCTACAGGAGATGAGTACTTCGAGGACCATGTGGAGTACTAGGTGTGCGAACTACCGTCAACATGCCTGTGGAGTTGAAGATGGAGTCTTCTGTCTTTAGTCACTTTCCACTGTCGTTTAGAGTCTTCCGCTGCAAGAATAAGATAGACATTCATGAGAGAGACATTGAGTCATTGTAATAAAGTACTTAAACCCTATTTATTCATGGTTATATTCTGAATTTAGTTTGTGGATTACATGTGTATGTGTGATGAATATCCTGGGCACACATATGCATTCACTTGGTTCTATTTTCGGAACCGGGTGTCACAGAGGGCGACAGATATATATGTACAACTCATAGGTCTATAACAGAAGCTACATTAGCTCAGTCATACATGATTTTACAGTTCAGCATCTTGCAACCTGTAGCCCATAATGGCAGTAGCCAATGTGTAGCCCCCGCTGTGACCCATAGGTGAACACTATCCCGTTGATATGAGGCATACCGCTTCCTTTAAAAACTCGTCGATTTCTGTCACACCAAATTGTCCAGCATGTAAGAATTATCAAAGACCTTATACCCTTAAAATAGCATTATGGCATCACCTAATGAGATTGTATAACCCTTTTCCAACATCAATCCATTCCTCCCAAGCAGCCGGATCAAACATTGGTGCATCAGCCTATGTAGCAACTCTCGCCCAAGAATCCCGTGTCATGGGACATTCGACGAACAGATGAGCACATGTTTTCAAGTTCTACAAGCAGAATTGGCAGAAGTAGCAGTTCGGTAAGCCCTGATGTTGAAGACGCACCGTAGTCCAAAATAGATTGTTGTCGGAGTGTGTGAGCTGCGACACTCCTCCTGGCCTGCTACGGAAGCAGCCCACGAGGTTCTTTGATCGGAGGGGCCTTGGCGCCCTAAGTGACCAGTCTCGAAAGAGCGGATGGACACCGAGATTTACGTGGTTCGGGCCGCCGGAGCGTAATACCCTACGTCCACAGGAGTGCTTGTTGTATTGTTTGCTTGTGAGTTGCAGGGTTGTGAGAGTGGGATCGGGGACCGACTGTCTGTCGGGTGGTCACCCCGGTCCTTTTGTGGTCCAAGGCCGGGGTGGTTACTATGAGGCTTGGTGCCCGACATGTGGCCCTGAGGCTAGGTGAACCCTATACATGATCTAGAGTTTTGTCCTCTGAGTAGAGTATTCGGCGGGGGAGTTAAGTCCCATCGCCTGGCGCGCTAAGCGCCTCTATCCGTGTGTCAGGTGATGATGAAGACGCCATCTTGTCGCCGCGTCTTCTCCCCCTGCTTGGGCGGCTTCGTGCTGTTGGGCGGCATTGTACCTCTGTCACGCCTCGTCGTCCTGTCTTGTCACCGTAATGGCGAACGGGCAAAGGACGGAGGCATGCGTAGTGTGCCATGCTTCTGGGGAAGGCGCGAGCCTTGAATGCGAAGCATGACAGTGCACTTGGCACCTTTGCAGCTCTTATCGACGGGTTCTGAGCTAGGAAACGCGTGGCAGCTCTCGGACCTCACCTCGGCGGGGAGGCTCGGACTGGAGCCCAGGGCACGTGTAATCTCAGAAGCTCTCCTCAGCAGGGAGGAGGCTCTGAGCCATGAGACACGTGGCAGCTCCGGACCTCACCTCAGCAGGGAGGCTCGGACCGGAGCCCAGGGCATGTGTTAGCTCCGGAGCTTTCCTCAGCAGTGAGGTGGCTCTGAGCCAAGAGACACGTGGCAGCTCCGGACCTCACCTTAGCGGGGAGGCTCAAACCAGAACCCAGGGCAGATGTCAGCTCCAGAGCTTTCCTCGGCAGGGAGGTGGCTGAGCCAAGAGACACGTGGCAGCTCCGGACCTCATCTCAGCGGGAAGGCTCGAACCAGAGCCCAGGGTACGTGTCAGCTCCGGAGATGTACTTAGCAGGGAGGTGGCTCTGAGCCAAGAGACATTTGGCAGCTTCGGACCTCACCTCAGCGGGGAGGCTCGGACCGGAGCCTAGGGCACGTGTCAGCTCCGGAGCTGTCCTCAGCAGGGAGGAGGCTCTGAGCCATAAGACGCGTGGCAGCTCCAAACCTCACCTCAGCGGGGAGGCTCGGACCGGAGCCTAGGACACGTGTCGACTCTGGAACTTAAGTGCATGTGGCAGTCACAGGGCTGACCTCAGGGCCAAAGGCACGTGGCTACGCCAGGGCCTGCATCAGCAGGGAGGCGGGGCCCAGGCTGTATTTTACCCTCTACGCATGGGTACCCGGTCTGAAGGGTACCGACAGTGGCCCCCCGGGCCCATCTCGGGGGAGGCAACGAGTCGGCAGGTGGGGCCTCCATCTTTCCCGCGTGGTGTTTTTGAACCTGTACTTTTGAAACCGAAGTGGTGGCAAGATTTTTGCATAGCGGATGTGTGGTTGTACCTAGGAGACGAAAAGATTGCACGTCCTTGGCGTAGTGGGTGCATTTGCCAGCCGAAGCGGCTGCACGTCGTAGGCGTAGTGGACACGTGCTTTCTCCTGACTAGCAGGTCATGGCAACGTGCTCGAGGAGTTGCCCTGGGGTATTTACTGCGGCAGCCCTTGGGTCAACCGCTGCAGTTCCACCGCACCGCTTTTCTCGGGAACCACCGGATGTTCCCGAGAAGTTACCCGCCTGGCCCCCAGTGTCTGATGGGTGGGCCTGGGTCCTACCCATGTTGGGGGAGGCAGGTATCCCATGGTGTGGTACGGTGGAAACCCAAATGTCACGCCTGTTGCCCTGCCAGTGGTTGCGGGCGTATAAAGGGAAGCCTTCTAGAGAAGGATGGTTCCCTTCCGCCTTTTGCAATCTTCGTCTTCCCCCTACGCACTCGAAGCCACCGCTCCCCAGTGCTCACAACCTTTCCTCGCCACCATGTCTACTGGCCTACGTTCCTCCATGCTTAGCAGCGAATGCGACATTGCTATTGTGAGGCGCCTGCTCGGCTGGTAGTCAGCCACGTACGATGGAAGAACTGTCACGGGAGGGTCCCGCTGACCGACATGCGACCCGGCGAGGTGGTTCTCTTCACCTCGTACGTGTTGTCTGGGTTAACACTCCCGGCGTCGGCCTTCCTCCTCACTCTGCTAGAGGTGTATGGGCTCCAGCTGCAGCACCTCACGCTGCACGCCCTCACACTAGTGGTCGTCTTCGTCCACTTCTGTGAGAGGTTCGTGTGCGTGCGGCCTTCGATGCGGCTCTTCAAGGTGTTCTTTTCCATGAGGGCCTCGGGGAGAAGCACAAGCCAGCTGGGGGCTTACTACTTCCAGCACCGAGGGAGGAACTCCATGCCCTACATCGTGCTCTTCACTCCCGGGAAGTGGGAGCACTGGAGGGAGTACTGGGTGATTGCCATGACTTACGTACACGACCGCCTAGAGCTGCTGGGTGGCCCGCCGATGGCCGAGGTAGCCATTGGGGATGAGATCCCCAACCTGCAGGACACCTACACACCGGTGCTGGAGGGGATCAGGTACTTGGCGGGGGAAGACCTGACCTCGCTGATGGTTCTGGCTGACTTCCTGTCCTGCCGGATTGCCCCTCTCCAGCAGCGCGTTCGGGCTGCTTGGCAGTACACCGGGGAGGGTGACATGACCCAGTTGGCGCGCGAAGTTGGGGTCGTCGCCGGACGAGAGATGCTAGAGACGATGCTGTAGAAGCTCTCCTGTGACCCGATCACCAACGACTCCATCACCCCTCTGGCGAGCTGCCAGCCCGTATACCTCAACCCGAAAGCACGGTCGAGGCTGTTGAAGGAACTGCCAACGCTGGACGACATCGATGTCGCAGTGCGGCAGATCGGTGATCCCTCGCAGGGCATCGAGATCCCCGGAGCAGACGGCGCCGGTGGTCAGGTAGGGCCTGCACCGAACTCACTCCCAAATAGTGGGAAGGAGTCGGCAGGGAGGCCTGCGCCTGCGGCGTGCCCTTGTTCGCCACCCAAGGATGCTCCGGAGTCAAGCAGAGTGCCGAAGAGGAAGCTGGTCCATTCTGATGGAAGCTTCATCTCTGGCTCCCAGGCGGGGGGTTCCCAGGCTTCCCATGGTCCCGCACCGGGCCCTAGCGACTGGTGCTGGGGGCAGCTCTGGAGCTGCCGCTGTTGGAGCAGTCCCGGCGGCCATGGGAAGGGCGTCTGGCGCTGCTGGAGCTTCAAGGAGGGCCCCCGACTCACCTAAGATGCAGAAGCAGTCTTGAGGCGCGTCCCCGGCCCGGAAGCCGTCGTTGGGTAATTTGTGCCTGCCCTGTTTTTGTACAGTTTACACTCATCTGAGATTTTCATCCATTTGGAAGGTGATTCTATTCTGGACTTCTACAGAAAATCTGTAGAAGACTTCAAAACCTTTCCAGAAATGTATCACACCCATCCATTGGTTCAACCAAATAAAAGTTATGTCCTGTTCAATTTCAGCAAAAATTCTGCTAAAAACAGGGGAGGTTGTTTCTAAATCTTTTAGAATGAATCTATACTGCCAATTAACTCATAGTAAAATATAGGAGTTTATTAACCCCTAATGGGATCCTAGACTCCAAAGTTACTCTTTTCTTTGAAAAAACTTCCTTTTTCATGCAGTTAAGAACATATCACGGTACTACGTTTCCTCACCAAATCAAAAATCCTAACCGGCATTATACCGACATATACGTCTCAAGTAGTGGCACTAACACGATCACTCGCAAACGTTTTCTAAACGCACTGTTCTACTTGTGGTTAAGGTACCTGCAGAAAACCACTCAATAGTGATGCACACAAAGGTTTGTCATTTCAGGCAGGTCCATATCATAGTAAAAACATACGCCCCGTATCATTGCCATACAGATCGTCCTTGAGTCAGGCCACGTCTCAAGGTACATGATCGGGTTATTCACTACCCGACGGGGGCTCCACACCTTTGCAATAAAGCACACCGGTGGAGCAGCGCTTTCGTAAGCCCCATAGGACATGAAGAGTCCTAGATAACATATTTCGTGTAACAAACGACACGATGGGGTCTCCTCCTCTTGCCCCTGGGTTTGCGCGCTGGAGGCTAGTGCATTTCATATGTCTCTAAGACATGAAGAGTCTTAGAAAACATATTCACTTTCCATCCATTGCTGAATGGGACACCCCACACTACTTTCCTCATATGGGGGAGCTAACTGAAATTAATCCGCTTTTGGTGGCGTTCCTTACCATGCTTACCTCCACGTGGTGCGTCGTTACAGAATCGAGATACTGAATATTAACACAGTCAGCTTGCCACCTTAAGTAACTATGCTATTATAGTCATTGGATGGGCATACTATACGTTTCTCACTCGTATACCTCTAAGTTTTCAAAAATATGCTCTTTTCATGTGTGCTATTCCCAATGCGGCTCTGATACCACGCTGTCGCGGCCCCTTCTGAGGTCCGCACTCCAGGAATCACACTAGGTGGTGCCGGGCGATGCGGCACCCAACAGCATGCACGAAAAGACGGTAAAACATAGGAAATGCTTTATTACTCAATATAATATCTTTTACAACATAATGTACACACGCAAAGGAATTTAAACTAGACAATTACTCACTCACGACCTTAACTACACCGGAGAGAAGTCGTTCAGCCCGTGAAAGCTTTCTACTAGCTTCACCAAAGTAAGGCAACGGCTAGATTTCTGGTGAGTTAAACGAACCGTGAGGTTCAACGTCTCACCGAACAACCATCTTCATAGCAGGCATCCTGTTACCTGCAAGAACAACTACGAAGCAACCGTGAGCATTAAGGCTCAACAAGTCTTAACCGTCAATCCTAAACATGTAACTCTACATGCAAGAGTAGTAAGATAGTAAGAATATGAACTTTGCAAAAATAAGCTTGACTAAACTTGATCCTTATATTCAGATTCTCATAGCAATCAATTTAGTGGTCCTCACGCCTCATAACACCGGAAGTCCACAATCAAACAAGAAACGCTTATCCCGATGTTGCTATCCTAAGGTGGAATAGAACTTTAGTTGGAACTATATCTAATTCAGTCAAGAATCCAATATTGATGAGTGATTTAGGCCCGATCTTCTGAAAGGTAGGTCGATTGAAGTGGAGATCTCGACGTTGATGATCCGAGGCACTCGAGAAGACCCGAATACCCCTGCAATCACTACACCCCTGCTCTGTTGGTTATCAACCATGCTTCACATGCTTGACCTCGCCAAGAATGCTATCCCTGCAGGTGCAACCGAGAACACAAGAAAGAACGATGAAGATGCAATCTGAAATTGCGAAATTAGGGTCTCACAAACCGTAGAACGGCAAAATTGTTTAATCTAAGCAAAATCCACCGAATATGGCCGGTGGCTACAGTATTTAAAGGCTAGGGTTCGGCCATAAGACCCTTAGACGCATCCCTAATGGACTCATACGGGATACAAGGCCCAAAAGCCCAATACGGTGGCGCAGCACCGGAGAGAACTCTGAATTCGACTTGTTTCGACAATTCCCCGTGACCCCTGGCAAGTTTTAATGTGGGACCAGAACCACTGGAAAGTTTATCTTCTCATCTTTCCATGCATATGTAGAACGTCGAAAACGGAGTCCGTATGCATCCTGGGCGTCCGTTTTAAGATGGACTGCTCCTGGACTCCGAGTTGAACTCGAGTCCGAGTTGGCGACTGTTTCCATCAACTTGTGGACGTCCCATCTGGTTCTCCACATCCCCAAATCCTCCTCCCTTTACTTATTGATCATGTCCATGGTTCCTAATAACAATTAAATCATTAAATAGCAATCTATTCTCAAACTCACATGGGTAGGAAGTTAGAAACGAGTTCACCTGCTGATTTAGTAACCGTGCTTGTGCTCTTGTGATTGGTCCTTATATATCAATGTGAGTATCTACTTTTGTGATGTCCTCATCATCCTCCCCCTCTTGAATCGGAGTCGTCCTTGACTCAAGATCATCTTCTTCTCCCAAGTATGGTCGTAAATCTAGAATGTTAAATGTGGGACTAACCCCAAAATCGAGAGGCAACTCAAGCTTATATTCATTGTCATTGATCTTTTCAACAATCTTAAAAGGACCAGCAGCTCGTGGCATAAGTTTAGATTTTCTCAAGTGAGGGAACCGTTCTTTTCTTAAATGTAGCCATACCAAGTCCACTGGTTTAAGTTTTACTTCTTTTCTACCTATACTACCAGAAATTCTATACTTCTCATTCACCCTTTCAATATTTTTCTTTGTAGTTTCATGCATCTTAAGAATGAATTCAGATCGTTGTGTAGCATCCAAATTTATAGTTTCAGAAGTAGGCAAATGTAATAAATCAATAGGAGCACGGGGATTGAAACCATACACTATCTGGAATGGGCTTACCGTAGAGTGAACTAACCTGTTGTAAGCAAATTCTATATGCGGTAAATAATCCTCCCAACCCTTTAAATTTGTTTTTGAAACAGCCCGCAACATAGTGGATAGAGTATGATTTACTACCTCAGTTTGTCCATCGGTTTGTGGGTGACATGTGGTTGAAAACAGCAGCTTGGTTCCCAATTTATATCACAAAGTTCGCCAAAAATGACTTAAAAATTTTGCATCACGATCAGAAACAATGGTATTTGGCACACTATGTAAACGAATAATTTCTGTCATAAACAAATCAACAATTTGTGAGGCATTATCATTCTTATGACAAGGTGTAAAATGTGCCATTCTGGAGCAACGATCAACAACCACAAAAATACTATCCCTCCCCTTCTTAGTCCTAGGCAATCCCAAAACAAAATCCATGGAAATATCCTGCCAATGTACACTAGGAACAGGAAGAGGCATATAAAGACCATGTAGGTTAAGTTGAGACTTAGCTTTATTACAAGTAGTGCACCGTGACACGTAGCGCTCGACATCACGTCTCATCTTTGGCCAAAAGAAGTGTATGACCAGCACGTCCTCAGTTTTCTTCACTACAAAATGTCCCATCAAACCTCCTTCATGTGCTTCCTGCAAAAGTAATAGGCAAACGGAACTAGCAGGAACACATAGCTTGTTAGCACGATAGAGGAGGCCCTCCCTAGTATATATTTATTCCAAGTTCTTCCTTCTCTACAATTATCAAAAGCATCTTTGAAGTCCAAATCAGTATAATATAATCCTTTTATTGTTTCCAAACCAAATATTTTATGATTGAGTTGGGACAGCATGGTATAACGTCTAGATAATGCATCTGCAATAACATTCTCCTTCCCTTTCTTATGCTTAATGATGTATGGAAACGATTCTATGAACTCAATCCATTTAGCATGTCGTTTATTCAGATTGGTTTGACACTTAAGACACTTCAAAGATTAATGATCAGAATGTATGACGAACTCCTTAGACCAAAGGTAATGTTGCCAAGTTTATAGAACTCGCACTAAGGCATACAACTCCTTATCATAAGTAGAATAATTCATATAAAGACCATGCAGTTTTTCACTAAAGAATGCAATGGGTTTACCTTCTTGTATGATAACACCCCCAATACCAATGCCACTTGCATCACATTCTAGCTCAAATGTCTTGTCAAAATCAGGAAGTTGTAGCAATGGTGCTTGTGTAAACTTTGATTTGAGAACATCAAAAGCTTGTTGCTGCTGTTCGCCCCATCGAAACGACACTCCCTTCTTTGTTAGTTCATGGAGAGGTTCTGCAATGGTGCTGAAATCCCGCACATAGCGTCGATAAAAACCTGCAAGACCAAGAAAACTACGCACCTGCATGACGGTCGATGGAGTTGGCCAGCTAGTTATCGCCACAATTTTTGCTTCATCCATCTCAATTCCCTGCGATGAAACGACATATCCAAGAAATGAAACTCGATTGGTGTAAAAGACGCACTTTTCAAGGTTACCAAACAAACGTGCATCTCTCAAGACACTGAAAACAGCACGCAAATGATCAAGATGTTCGTCATATGACTTGCTGTAAATGAGGATATCATCGAAGTAAACCACCACAAATTTCCAATAAAAGCACATAAAACCTCGTTCATTAATCGCATAAAAGTGCTAGGTGCATTAGTTAAACCAAAAGGCATGACTAACCACTCATAAAGTCTTAACTTGGTTTTAAATGCAGTTTTCCATTCATCTCCTAGTGCCATTCTAATTTGGTGGTAACCACTACGCAAGTTAATTTTTGTGAAAATAATAGCACCACTCAATTCATCAAGCATGTCATCTAAGCGAGGAATAGGATAACGATATCGAACGGTGATGTTATTAATCGCTCTACAATCAACACACATGCGCCAGTTACCATCTTTCTTAAGAACCAAAAGAATAGGAACAGAACAAGGACTAAGGCTTTCACGAATATACCCGCGGTTCAAAAGATCTTGAATTTGTCGCTGAATTTCACTTGTTTCTTCTGGATTCGCCCTGTACGCCGCACGATTTGGTAAACTTGCCCCTGGAATCAAGTCGATCTTATGTTCAATGCCCCTCATAGGTGGTAATCCAGGGGGTATCTCGGGGGGAAACACATCCGCAAAATCCTGCAAAAGGTTAGTAACAGCAGGGGGCAATGCAATGGACACTTCATGAAGTGAAAACATGGTTTTTTTGCATACTAAAGCATAGTATATCCTCTTGGTATTAAATAAATCAGCAAGGTCAGATTTAGTTGTGAGCAACGAAGGTGATTTTAACTTAATTACTTGCTGTTTTTCAGAGTCTAGTGATTTTGTTGCCTTATCATCACGTGTTTTACTTTTCTCCAAATGCACAATTTCAGCAGGAGTCATAGTAAGCAAAGTGATTTTCTTTCCTTTATGCATCAGGAGTATATTTATTAGTTCTACCATGATGAATAGCATCCGTATCAAATTCCCAAGGACGTCCCAACAAAAGAGAACAAGCATCCATAGGTACGACATCAAAATCAGTAAAATCATGGTAAGAACCAATCAAAAAATATACTCTCGCTGTTTGTGTTACCCTAACCTTACCGCTGTTGTTGAACCACTGAATGTGGTATGGATGTGTGACACCCTCATCCCGGGTGTCAGCATATGTTCATGTTTATGAAGAAGAAAAACATTTTTAGAAAAGAGGGAACGGAGACAAGTATCAAAAAGATAGCCAATAATGCTCTCCGAGAGCGCCGAAAGCAACTTCCACGACCAACAGACCACGTGGTGTGTTCGGAACTCATTCCCGAGAGATAGGGAGAGGTCTGACGCTAAACTGGATATGTGGCAGGCTCGGGGGTCACCTCCGCAATTGGAAAGAGGCCCGACCCTGTGGGACACGTGCTGCCGCGGAGATAGCCTCTGCGGAAGAAGCAAAGGCATTTTTCATGGGACACATGTCACCTTCGGAGCTAGTCCTCGCGGAAGTCAGGGGACCAGTCGCACGGGATATGTGTTAATTCCGGAACCCATCTCCGAGAAGTCCGGATCTATTGAACACGTGTCGCCACCGGAGCTTATCTCCGGAGGTCCGTCGCTGCTGGACACGTGTCGACCTCGGGGCATGTCCCTGAGGGAAGGAAAAGGCGGAAAGACCGGCGCCCACACGTGGCGTGCGTGGAGCTCGTCTCCGAAGAAGAGGGAGGTCTCGCTCGTGACACGCGGCACAACCGGAGCTCGTCTCTGCAGACGAGGAGATACCAGGCCCCGGAGGACACGTGGAGCTTCCGGAGCTCATCATCACGGAGGTAACGAGTCTGGAGCGGTTTTTACGCGTAAAGATACCAGTACGCAATGAAAACCGATCCAAACTCCACAACGTTACCAAAGATAAGACGTCAGGATCCAACAAGATCTGAATAAGACTTTTATTCGGGATCCAATTAGATTAGGACTCTTCTCTTCCTGATTATAAATAGAACCCAAAACCTCTGGCCGAAACCACGAACTTCTCTTTCAACTCCTGAGCCGACGACTTAGCGCTCTAGCCCTAACTCACCGAGCAAAACATCGCCGAAGCGCAACAAGGGAGATCATCGGAGAAGAACCGAGTGGTCTGAGGAGGACCTCAAAGTCAAGAAGAACGTGAGGTAGGACTTCAATACCACCTTACGACATCATGTTGTTCATCTCTTTGCATCTGTTCTTCGATTCCTTTCGAACAGAAGCCTTTTCGTGGACAGATCACTCGATGATCAGTTTGATCTAAAAACAAGATCATCGCCACGACCACCTTTGATCCGAATACCTCTGACCATGCAAGCCATGCAAGAATACGTACAGATCAATCTAATGAAACTAATCATAGGATAGCATGCATGTGCATCATCGCATCTAGTTTTGGGTTTTGTGCATGATATTGATTGTTGTGAATCTTGTATGCACGTGAATCCTACGTAGCAGGACAGATTCAAGAAGCTGTCTACGACGAACTACAGCAACCAGGTTTTGAGAATCAAGAACAACCGGAACCGCAAGAACAAGGCAAGTGCTCCTTGACCATGTTGATCCTATGTTTTGGGTAAAACTATTTTGTTTTGCGAAAAAGGTGTGTGTGCTGAGTCAAACATGATGGGAAACCCTTTTATAGGAGTTTACTAGTTTTGGTTAAACCATCCTTGTCGCCTGGGAAGTTTTATGAGTCGGGTATGGTTTTTGTTTTATTCTTCGCTGAGTCCATGGGATTGGGAAGCGAGATAGATGTGTCTAGCTAACTGCACTAATAATAATAATGATAAACTGATGTTAATAATTAACATGGATCGGAGGGGGATCTAGGCAAGCCTGGGTTTGTGTATGAGGTAGCATGAGATGGTGGTTTTACTTGCCGTATATCTAAGGACCGGTTCATGCATGCACATGCCAGGATAACAGTGCCACCACAAGGCCAAGTATGGGTGCGGCTTAGCTGAGTAATTAGGTAAGTTGCTAGAGTGTTATGGACTGTGGAAGGCGCGGGAAATGGGAGTCGAGTGAGGACTGCCCTGGGAACTGCATGGCACAAGAGGGGGCCCGTGGGTGGGAGAATTGGAGATTCTAGCCTGCCGGTGAAACCTTAGTGAGTCCATACATCTAGTAACCCCTTTGTAAAGGCTATTTTGTGATCTCTTGACCATACACCGATGGTTGTGTACTTGTATAATGGAGGTTCTGCAGTCGCCGACGGGTGACGAAATCACAAACTTGTGGGTAAAGAGGTGCAAACTCTGCAGAGTTATTAAAACTATCATGATAGCCGAGCTTACGGTCACGAGCACCTGGCTAAACTGCCATGATTAGATGGGATGGTTATTGGAATGGTTATTGGGAAGGTTCTTGGTTATGGTTTTGGTTATGGTTTGGTTTGGAATTGTTAAGTCTGGATGATGAAAGGGTTGCATGACTGGTGGGTCATGATATGAGATTGGTCTCGGTGCGAGACAAGGTTGTTTCATGAGATGAGATGGTAGCAAATACGAGGAGGTATTCGTGAGTATGGGTAAAGGATTGGTTAATGTTTGGATGGAACATGGGAAGTGATGGAGGTATGTTGGTAATTTCATACATGCTGGGAATACATTTATCTAAAGTTAAGTTGCTGTTTTATCACGGTTTTATAAATCTGCTTTTCTGCAAATAAGCCTTTTATACCTACCTTGTTTATGAGCTGCATATCATGTGTTATTCCCGCACTTGCTGAGTACATCATTGTGCTCAAACTTGCATTATTATTTCTTCATCAACAGCAAGAGAAGACTACTATGAAGACCGAGTAGAGCATTATGGCGTGTGATCTGTTCTCAACCTTGCCTGTGGAGGGAATAGAGATGGAGCCACTTCTGCTTAGTTTTGCTTCCGCATTAGTTTTTGCTTCCGCATTTAAATAAGATTTCCGCTGCATAGAATTAAGACTTCCGCTGTGAGCATGAGTCCAAGACTCATGAGGTGCTGTAATAAACTCTGTTATTCATGGTAATATATAATCTGAATTCAGTTTGTGGAACGTATGTGTATGTGTGATGAACATCCTGGGCACACATATGCATTAGTTCTCGGTTCCGTGGTTTTCCACAGAATTGAGGGCGTCACAGATTGGTATCAGAGCCACGGGTTGACAGTAGGTTACACGCCTAAAGATAGAAGCCCTAGATTGATATTAGAGCCACGGGTTGACAGCAAGTTATACCCCTAAATAGAAGCTATGCGGACCAAAGGAAGCATCCTAGGGTGAATAGCCTAGATTGGCCTTGGAACCACCTTGACATAGGAAACCATCCTTGAATAGGAGTTGAGTGGGCCCTTGTGATGATTATTTGTGAATATGTGCTTAGTGTGAGTTGTGGGACGTCTTAAAAACGTTGTCCATATCCACACGTAAGAAGAAAGAGGAGTGAAATGCTTCGGCACTTGATCACATCCTCATAAGGACTAATATATATAGTCCAACTCCCCTTGATGCATATAGTTGAAAGGACCTATCTAACCTTCTAACCTTCTATTCTATTTCGTCCCCCCTCACAGATGGTGAGAGGAAACGCCAGCCGAAGGAACGTCCAGGAAGATGACCACGAGGAAGTTCCTGCTAACCCCGGAGCTGGCGAAAACAACCTAGAAAGGTTGATGGCCATGCAAAACCAGCTTATGCAAACCATGATCCAAACTTTGGGTCAGTTGCAGGCCAACCAACACCCCGTTCCGGCACCACCGCCACCACCACCGCCGGCTCATAACAGATTGGGAGAGTTCATGAGGACTCGACCACCCACCTTTGCTCAAGCAAGCGATCCAATGGAGGCCGATGATTGGTTGAAATCCATGGAGAAGAAGCTTGCCATTGTTCAGTGCAACGACCGAGATAAGGTTCTCTTTGCGTCACACCAACTGATGGGAGCAGCTGCTGACTGGTGGGATGCCTTGAGCAACGCCCATGCCAACCCGGAGACAATCACTTGGACTGAGTTCAAAGAAAGTTTCCGCTCCCACTACATCCCTGTTGGCGTAATGATGCTCAAGAGGCAGGAGTTTGAAGGCCTCCGCCAAGGGCAGAAAAGTGTGAACGAATATCTCAACAAGTTCATACAACTGTCCCGGTATGCCCCCGAAGATGTCAACTCAGATCAGAGGAAGCAGTATCTGTTCATGAGAGGGTTGAACAATGAGATCCAAGTTCAGCTCCTCAACAATGACTACGTAAGCTTCCAGAAGCTGGTTGATAAGGCTATTGTGGTGGAAAACAAGATCCGAGAGATCGAGCGCCAGTGCAAAAGGAAGATCCCATACCAGTCCCAAGGGAGCAACGTACGACCTAGATACATGCCCCCTGCACCGCAGTATGGATCGACCACTCCTACGTACCGCTCTGGTCAGCCACCACAGCAACGGCCCGTTGCACCGACACCTCATGTGCCCATGCCTCCTGCGCCACGGCCTAACAATGGCGCTCCTGTTCAAAACCCCCGTCCCAACGTACCTGCTGCCATAGGCAACAAGGCATGCTTTGCATGCGGGGAAGTAGGCCATTTCACTAACTAGTGCCCGAAGAGAGGCCCTGGACAGCAAGGTAACGTGCCCAAGCAGAATCAGCGACCAAACGGAGGGGACAACCAAGGGAACCGAGGACCGCAGAACTATGCTCGTGGCCACGTTAACCATGTCACTGCTGAGGAAGCACAATAGGCTGAGGACGTCGCAATTGGTATGTTCCTTGCCAACTCCAACCCAGCCACCATCTTATTTGATTCCGGAGCATCGCATTCCTTCATATCATCCAAATATGTTGCCAAACATCATCTACCCGTATCCCACCTAGAATGTGCTATGTTAGTTAATTCTCCCGGAGGAGAAATGAGGACTAGTATAGTATGTCCTAAGGTAAGCCTTAAAATAAGGGGGGTAGACTTCCTTGCCAACCTTATTGTCTTGGACTCCCACGGGATTGACATCATACTCGAAATGGACTGGTTAAGCAAGCACAATGGAGTAATCCAATGCGCTGAGAGAAGCGTGCAATTGACAAACGAACACGGTATCCGTTTCAAGTTTGAGTCAGCCCCGCAAGCGACCGAACGAGCGGATCTGAACCATGTTGAAGGGGTAGCATTGGACAACATTCCAGTGGTTCAGGAATTTTCGGATGTGTTCCCGGAAGAACTTCCAGGTATGCCACCTGACCGGGATATTGAGTTTGCCATAGATTTGGTACCTGGAACTGCACCCATAGCTAAGAGACCATATAGGATGCCCGTCAACGAGTTAGTTGAACTAAAGAAGCAAATTCAAGAAGAGTTGGAGAAGGGTTTTATCCGGCCAAGCTCGTCACCATGGGGAGCTCCGGTACTCTTCGTGGACAAGAAGGACGGAACCCAAAGAATGTGTGTGGACTACAGGTCTCTCAACGAAGTAACAATCAAGAATAAATGCCCTCTGCCCCGTATAGAGGACCTGTTCGATCAAATGAAAGGAGCCCAAGTGTTCTCCAAGATTGATCTTCGGTCGGGATATTTCCAGCTGAAGATTAAGCCCTCCGATATACCTAAGACAGCCTTTCGGGCGCGGTATGGTTCATATGAATATACCGTTATGTCTTTTGGATTGACGAATGCACCCGCATACTTCATGTACCTTATGAATAAGGTTTTCATGGAGTACTTGGACAAGTTCGTCGTGGTTTTCATCGACGACATTATGGTGTATTCAAAAAGTGAGGAGGAGCATGAAGAACATCTGAGATTGACCTTGCAGAAGTTGCGCGAGCATCAGTTGTATGCCAAGCTCAACAAGTGTCAATTTTGGCTAAAGGAAATATCTTTCCTAGGCCACATCATCTCCAAGGAAGGGGTATCGGTTGATCCTGGAAAGGTGAAGGATGTTCTGAAGTGGGACCAACCGAAGAGCGTGAGGGATATTCGGAGTTCCTTGGAATGGCAGGATACTATCGGCGCTTCATTAAGGACTTCTCTAAGATAACAAAACCTATGACGGAGTTGTTAATGAAGGGAAAAGTCTTTCAATGGACACAAGCCTGCCAAGAAAGTTTTGAGGAACTCAAGAAAAGGCTAACCACAACACCAGTTCTGGTATTGCCAGACGTAAGCAAGAGCTTTGACATATATTGTGACGCATCCAGACAAGGGCTCGGATGTGTGCTCATGCAGGAAGGGCAAGTGGTAGCCTATGCCTCACGATAATTAAAGAAGCACGAGCTTAACTATCCTACACATGATTTGGAGTTAGCAGCAGTAGTGCATGCATTGAAGATTTGGAGGCATTATATCCTTGGTCATCGATGTGAGATCTATACGGATCATAAAAGCCTCAAGTACATATTTACACAAACGGACTTGAATTTGAGGCAACGTCGATGGTTAGAACTCATCAAGGATTATGATGTGGGAATCAACTACCATCCCGGGAAGGCCAATGTAGTCGTTGACGCATTGAGCAGAAAGGGAGCATGCCACCAACTCACGGTTCGGGAGCTACCACCCGAACTACGTAAGGAGTTCGAACGGTTACACCTCGGATTCTTGAATAACATGAAAATGATGGAGATCCACTCCCCATTGGAGCAAGAAATAAGAAAGGGCCAAGCAATGGACGAGAGGATCAAGGAAATCAAGGAAAGAATCCGACAAGGGATAGAGAAGGATTTCAAAGAGGATGAAAAGGGTACGCTTTGGCTAGGAAAAAGGATTTGTGTGCCAAACCTAAGACACCTTCGTGACATGATATTGAAGGAGGCACATGATTCACCCTATTCCATACATCCAGGGAGCACCAAAATGTACAAGGATTTGAAAACTTGCTATTGGTGGGATGGTATGAAGAGGGATATAGCCGAATACGTTGCCCTATGCGACACATGCCAACGGGTGAAAGCCGAACATCAAAAACCCGCTGGATTGTTGCAACCGTCGAAAATACCTGAATGGAAATGGGAGGACATCAGTATGGACTTCATCGTCGGATTGCCACGTACTCAGTCAGGATACGATTCCGTCTGGGTCATTGTGGACCGGTTGACGAAAACCGCCCATTTTCTTCCGGTAAGGACCAGTTACAACGTTACACAGTTGGCAGAATTGTACATGGAGCAGATCGTGTGCCGTCATGGAGTTCCGAAGAGGATAGTCTCAGATCGAGGTTCTCAGTTTACCTCTAGATTCTAGAGGAAGCTGCAGAAATCCATGGGTACACGACTGGATTTTAGCTCTGCCTACCACCCACAAACAGATGGACAAACCGAAAGGACGAACCAAATTTTGGAAGACATGTTGAGAGCTTGCGCCTTAAAACATGGGCGTAGTTGGGATAGGAGTTTACCATATGCCGAATTCTCCTATAACAACAGCTATCAAGCCAGCTTGAAGATGTCGCCTTTCGAAGCCTTATATGGTAGACAGTGTAGAACGCCACTGTTCTGGAACGAGACTGGAGAGAACCAGGTGTTTGGACCCGAAGTACTACAAGAGGCTGAAAAGCAAGTCCAAACGATACGGGAGAACTTAAAGGCTGCTCAGTCACGACAGAAAGGCTATACGGACAATAGGCGTAGAAAGTTGACCTTTGAAGTAGGAGACTTCGTATACCTTAAGGTATCGCCTATCCGAGGCCAACGACGTTTTAACATCAAAGGCAAACTAGCGCCTCGCTACATCGGACCATTTAAGATTTTGGGTAAGCGAGGAGAAGTAGCCTATCAACTAGAGCTCCCAAACCACCTCTGCGACGTACATGACGTGTTTCATGTATCCCAGCTCAAGAAGTGCTTGAGAGTACCAGAGGAACAAGTGTCAATGGGAGAACTTGAACTTCAAGAAGACCTGACCTACGCAGAACACCCTATCCGAATCTTGGACGTAAAAGAAAGGGTCACCCGAAACAAAGTGATTCGATGGTGCAAGGTGCAATGGAGCCATCACACTGAAGCTGAAGCTACATGGGAGCGTGAAGAGGATATTAAGGCTGAATTCCCCTATCTATTTTCTACTAACGAATCTCGAGGGCGAGATTCAATTTAAGGGGGGTAGATTTGTGACACCCTCATCCCGGGTGTCAGCATATGTTCATGTTTATGAAGAAGAAAAACATTTTTAGAAAAGAGGGAACGGAGACAAGTATCAAAAAGATAGCCAATAATGCTCTCCGAGAGTGCCGAAAGAAACTTCCACGACCAACAGACCACATGGTGTGTTCGGAACTCATTCCCGAGAGATAGGGAGAGGTCCGACGCTAAACTGGATACGTGGCAGGCTCGGGGGTCACCTCCGCAATTGGAAAGAGGTCCGACCCTGTGGGACACGTGCTGCCACGGAGATAGCCTCTGCGGAAGAAGCAAAGGCATTTTTCATGGGACACATGTCACCTTCGGAGCTAGTCCTCGCGGAAGTCAGGGGACCAGTCGCACGGGATATGTGTTAATTCCGGAACCCATCTCCGAGAAGTCCGGATCTATTGAACACGTGTCGCCACCGGAGCTTATCTCCGGAGGTCCGTCGCTGCTGGACACGTGTCGACCTCGGGGCATGTCCCTGAGGGAAGGAAAAGGTGGAAAGACCGGCGCCCACACGTGGCATGCGCGGAGCTCGTCTCCGAAGAAGAGGGAGGTCTCGCTCGTGACACGCGGCACAACCGGAGCTCGTCTCTGCGGACGAGGAGATACCAGGCCCCGGAGGACACGTGGAGCTTCCGGAGCTCATCATCACGGAGGTAACGAGTCTGGAGCGGTTTTTACGCGTAAAGATACCAATACGCAATGAAAACCGATCCAAACTCCACAACGTTACCAAAGATAAGACGTCAGGATCCAACAAGATCTGAATAAGACTTTTATTCGGGATCCAATTAGATTAGGACTCTTCTCTTCCCGATTATAAATAGAACCCAAAACCTCTGGCCGAAACCACGAACTTCTCTTTCAACTCCTGAGCCGACGACTTAGCGCTCTAGCCCTAACTCGCCGAGCAAAACATCGCCGAAGCGCAACAAGGGAGATCATCGGAGAAGAACCGAGTGGTCTGAGGAGGACCTCAAAGTCAAGAAGAACGTGAGGTAGGACTTCAATACCACCTTACGACATCATGTTGTTCATCTCTTTGCATCTGTTCTTCGATTCCTTTCGAACAGAAGCCTTTTCGTGGAGAGATCACTCGATGATCAGTTTGATCTAAAAACAAGATCATCGCCACGACCACCTTTGATCCGAATACCTCTGACCATGCAAGCCATGCAAGAATACGTACAGATCAATCTAATGAAACTAATCATAGGATAGCATGCATGTGCATCATCGCATCTAGTTTAGGGTTTTGTGCATGATATTGATTGTTGTGAATCTTGTATGCACGTGAATCCTACGTAGCAGGACAGATTCAAGAAGTTGTCTACGACGAACTACAGCAACCAGGTTTTGAGAATCAAGAACAACCGGAACCGCAAGAACAAGGCAAGTGCTCCTTGACCATGTTGATCCTATGTTTTGGGTAAAACTATTTTGTTTTGCGAAAAAGGTGTGTGTGCTGAGTCAAACATGATGGGAAACCCTTTTATAGGAGTTTACTAGTTTTGGTTAAACCATCCTTGTCGCCTGGGAAGTTTTATGAGTCGGGTATGGTTTTTGTGTTATTCTTCGCTGAGTCCATGGGATTGGGAAGCGAGATAGATGTGTCTAGCTAACTGCACTCATAATAATAATGAGAAACTGATGTTAATAATGAACATGGATCGGAGGGGGATCTAGGCAAGCCTGGGTTTGTGTATGAGGTAGCATGAGATGGTGGTTTTACTTGCCGTAGATCTAAGGACCGGTTCATGCATGCACATGCCAGGATAACAGTGCCACCACAAGGCCAAGTATGGGTGCGACTTAGCTGAGTAATTAGGTAAGTTGCTAGAGTGTTATGGACTGTGGAAGGCGCGGGGAATGGGAGTCGAGTGAGGACTGCCCTGGGAACTGCATGGCACAAGAGGGGGCCCGTGGGTGGGAGAATTGGAAATTCTAGCCTGCCGGTGAAACCTTAGTGAGTCCATACATCTAGTAACCCCTTTGTAAAGGCTATTTTGTGATCTCTTGACCATACACCGAGGGTTGTGTACTGGTATAATGGAGGTTCTGCAGTCGCCGACGGGTGACGAAATCACAAACTTGTGGGTAAAGAGGTGCAAACTCTGTAGAGTTATTAAAACTATCATGATAGCCGAGCTTACGGTCACGAGCACCTGGCTAAACTGCCATTTAGATGGGATGGTTATTGGAATGGTTATTGGGAAGGTTCTTGGTTATGGTTTTGGTTTGGAATTGTTAAGTCTTTATTATGAAAGGGTTGCATGACCGGTGGGTCATGATATGAGATTGGTCTCGGTGCGAGACAAGGTTGTTTCATGAGATGAGATGGTAGCGAATACGAGGAGGTATTCGTGAGTATGGGTAAAGGATTGGTTAATGTTTGGATGGAACACGGGAAGTGATGGAGGTATGTTGGTAATTTCATACATGCTGGGAATACATTCATCTAAAGTTAAGTTGCTGTTTTATCACGGTTTTATAAATCTGCTTTTCTGCAAATAAGCCTTTTATACCTACCTTGTTTATGAGCTGCATATCATGTGATATTCCCGCATTTGCTGAGTACATCATTGTGCTCAAACTTGCATTATTATTTCTTCATCAACAGCAAGAGAAGACTACTATGAAGACCGAGTAGAGCATTATGGCGTGTGATCTG
This sequence comes from Neostapfia colusana, assembly GCA_030760725.1. Taxonomy (NCBI): domain Eukaryota; kingdom Viridiplantae; phylum Streptophyta; class Magnoliopsida; order Poales; family Poaceae; genus Neostapfia; species Neostapfia colusana. The sequence continues at coordinate 62,722,689 of JASWHV010000015.1, forward strand.
TTCTCAACCTTGCCTGTGGTGGGAATAGAGATGGAGCCACTTCTGTTTAGTTTTGCTTCCGCATTAGTTTTTGCTTCCGCATTTAAATAAGATTTCCGCTGCATAGAATTAAGACTTCCGCTGTGAGCATGAGTCCAAGACTCATGAGGTGCTGTAATAAACTCTGTTATTCGTGGTAATATATAATCTGAATTCAGTTTGTGGAACGTATGTGTATGTGTGATGAACATCCTGGGCACACATATGCATTAGTTCTCGGTTCCGTGGTTTTCCACAGAATTGAGGGCGTCACAGGATGAGGGTGTGCTTTTGTTTCAACCCAAGTTTCTTGACCACATCCGTGTTCACCAAGTTATTGAAAAAATTGTGGCTGCCTCTCGCTGAAGAACGTGAAGACGGTGCTTATAATATGGAAGATTGATTCAAGGTCGTCAATGACGCCTCTGTTGATGCGTGGGTTTTGGTGAACATATCTGTCATTTCCCTCATCATGTCACGCAACTCAGCATGTTGAACACATTCATCATCCCTTTTATCTTCTGCTATTGTTAGTAGTAAATAAAAGACAACAAAAAGATGTTATCCCTATCAACTACAAAGGATAGTGGCAATGTGAAAAGTGGAAGGAAGGAATCAATCTCTCTCTCTCTCTCTCAAGCGTCTTACCACGTTCTTACAAGTGTTTTTACCGACACAGTAGGTGGTAAACGGTGGACGGTGAGAACCAATGAAACGTGGAGTGATTGCAAAGGTACCTGTTCTGCTCAAGAGGAAAAGTGGAGCTTGGATGGCACAATATGGTGGCTAATAAGCAAAAATCGTTAATTGCAAAACAAAATTGAATAAGTATTCAATGTAGAAACTGTTGCTGGTTAACAAGTGTTCTAGGCCTAGCACAACACAAGGCAGTAGAAAGACAAATAGAAGATCAGGAAGATATAACCAACAAGTACACCACAAGTGTATAGGCAAACTGTTTTCAAGTGTGTGCTGTCAATGCTTTAATATCTGTGCTCTCTTCACAATTTTTTTTCTTTTTTTAATATTTTTATGATATTTTTGTTTACTCGAGAGCACGGAAATAGGAAGTACACAACTTTGCAGCTCATTTGGATGTAAGATGTGGCCTATAGAAAATTGGGAAGATTCTTTAAAATTCATGCTGAAACTTTGGAGGTCAGATAGTCTATCTTCCGAGGGAAATTTGGCCAAAATAAATTTCAACGAACATGGCGAAGCAGGGGAAAATCGGTTGCGAAATTTTGAATAGATCAATTTGGAAAAAAATCGCCTGATTTCGAGTTTGTATGCAAAAGTTATGGCCGTTTTAAGATCGGCTATCCGAGTTACTGTTTTTTTTATGTTGATTCGAACTAGGTTTTGAAACAGATCTCGCAATAGGATGTGAAAAACAATTAGAATTTAGCAACGGCGACTGATGGGATGTTGTGTGATGAATCAAGGAGGACTGTTCCAATGGTTTGTCACCTGTTCTAGGGTTGGCAATGTGGGAGTTCACGCAAGGCGGCTAGCTAGGGCAAACCGATAATCATGGTGGATCAGTTTGTTGTTTAGTGATTGTGGAATAGGTGAGCAGCAAGAAAAATAAGGAAGAAAAATGATAACTACGACCCAAAAACACGAAGCTAAATCAACAACAAGACTCGACCGCACGAATGTAAACTCAACAATGCAAACTGAAAAATGAAAATTGCAGGCACTATGGTCTAGGAATCGGTAAACATGATATGTTTTTTTGTGGCTTTTTTCTGTGGACTCTAGGTATGAAAAAAAAACTAATCTAGTGGCAAATCAAAGTACCTCACGGGCAACCTGAAATCTGATTCCAATTAATGAGTGATTTAGGCCCGATCTTCCGAAAGGTAGGTCGATTGAAGTGGAGATCTCGACGTTGATGATCCGATACACTCGAGCAGACCCGAATACCCATAAAATCACTACACCCCTGCTCCGTTGGTTATCAACCGTGCTTCACATGCTTGACCTCGCCAAGAATGCTATCCCTTCAGGTGCAACCGAGGACACAAGCAAGAACGATGAAGATGCAATCTAAAATTGCGAAATTGGGGTCTCACAAACCGTAGAACGGTAAAATTGTTTAATCTAAGCAAAACCCACCGAATATGACCGGTGGCTACAGTATTTAAAGGATAGGGTTTGTCCTTAAGACCCTTAGACGCGTCCCTAATGGACTCATACGAGATACAAGGACCAAAAGCCCAATACGGTGGCGCAGCACCGGACAGAACTCTGAATTCGATTTGTTTCGACAATTCCCAATGACTCCTGGCGAGTTTTAATGTGGGACCAGAACCATTGGAAAGTTTATCTTCTCATATTTCCATGCATATGTAGAACGTTGAAAATGGAGTCTGTATGCATCCTGGACGTCCGTTTTAAGATGGACTGCTCCTGGACTCCGAGTTGAACTCGAGTCCGAGTTGGCGACTGTTTCCATCAACTTATGGACGTCCCATCTGGTTATCCACGTCCCCAAATCCTCCTCCCTTTACTTTTTGATCATGTCCATGGTTCCTAATAACAATTAAATCATTAAATAGCAATCTATTCTCAAACTCACATGGGTAGGAAGTTAGGTACGAGTTCACCTGCTGATTTAGTAACCGTGCTCGTGCTCTTGTGATTGGTCCTTGTATATCAATGTGAGTATCCACTGTTGTGATGTCCTCATCAAATACAATGATTAAGCCATGAACAACAGGTTAAGATACTTAGTTCCTCTTCTTACTACGTAACGGCGCAGTGGGCAAGTATGCTCAATTCTCTTCCACGAGCGACGGTGATTCGAATCAATAACAATCCGGAATACACGACACATACACCCGCCTCGAAAGAATCACTCTTTCTTATGTTTTATGCAGCAACCTTTCATAAGACACCCCAACATAGAAAAACGTTTCGCGCCGAGCAGGATGATCCTCTACGCGTACACGTCGAGGTTGCCCGCCAAAGGATATACACCTCCTACCTTCCCAACGCCATTCCCACGCGAAGGATGAGTTTCTATATCACGGTCCATCGAGTTACATCGGTTTCATGGGTCTCATACCCCACTATATATCCGGTACAACTCAATATTGTCCAGCAGGTCCGCATAGACGCGGTCCTTAACCAACACGGAAGGGGCTAAAAACCAACCTCCACATTTTCCTTACCCTCCCGGCCCAGGCCCAATGTGGTCTCAAGCATTATCACACCCATCGCAGGTCGAGACAACCTTGAGCGTTCCATCCTACAGGAACTCCCCGTACCCATCTCATTTTTCATGACGGTGCCCTTATCATCAACTTTTTGCGAGTAAACTCCATTACTCGACCTTTCTCACGAGTAGCTCTTTACTACTCGACTTCTACCGAGCTAGCTACAACGTTAGCCTAGCATCTACGACGAGGCAAAGCCTATGATAACCATCTACTCAGGCATTTCATGGTAATGCAGTTGGAGTTTCAAGCATCCTAAACGTAATGCACAATATCAAGTCTAACAACATTAGGTGAAAGTAAAGCAAAATTTAAAACAGTAATTATATGCAAACCGGGGCTTACCTTGCTCAACGGTTTTGTTAGAGGCTAGGAGTTAGTCTTCCTCCGGGGAATCCGCCAAACTCGTCACGAGATGGAGATCCTCGCTGCCAAGTTGAATCCTCGTCGAACGTCGACGTCACGTGAGCTATTAAAATTCAATGCACATATATTTCAAAAGTACTTGGAAAATTCTTTACAAACTGTTGCACAAGTTAACTCACACTTAAGAGGGGGAAACAACAGCAGGGTTTCTGTTGTTAGATCTACAACCTTAGAGAGGAAGAATACTAGGTGAAAAGGGAGGTAAAATTAATCACCATGTGATTAAGTCCTCATATGAACCTTAGACCTAAATAATGGTAGCTCAAGTTCTAGAGGTCCAATGAAGCCAAAAATTAGACCACAGCTTCAAGGGAAGGTATGTAGGCAGTGTGCACAATTTGAGCTCATGAAATGGCTCCAGGTCATCACAATAATTCCTTATGTGGTTTTAGCTAATCTACCTTTACCTCCTAGATCTTAAGCTTTCCTATGCTGAAAAGTAGACTTTTTGTAAAGTAAAAAATGTCCTGAGTCCATAGGGATTGGTTTTTACCATTTTTAGAGTTTCCTACATGGAGATATGGATTTTACAAGTTTGGATAAAATCTCTGAAAAAGGTCTCTGTTATTTTTCCTGTTTTTCAGAGACATATAGGAATGCAACAACATTTGGCCAAGCAAATGGAGTCCAATGCCTCTGAAATTTTTACTGGAGTTCAAGTATATTTGGAAGGAGCTCCTGCCCAAAATTGGGAATTGATGAGCTAAATCCAGGGATTTTTCATAAACATTGGGCTGCACCACTGGATATTACTCACTGAGAGGAATCCAACACAATTTATTTGACAATTTTTGGACAATTCTACACCAAGTTATGGCTATGGGAAGTTTGAACCAAAATATGAAAACTGAGAAAAGTTTAAATCACTGCCAGTGGGTCCCACACCACAGGGCTTCTTCAACCTCGCGTCAGCTGAGCCGAGCGGCGGCTCCCTCCGGCGAGGGTCGCCGAAATTGCCTTCCCGGCCACCTCCCGGCCTCATACTCGCCACCCCCCTGTTATTCACACGCTGGGTCCATTTGAGAGGTCGCCGGCGGCCGGCGATCGCCGGAACCATGCGCGCCCCGGCAATCGCATCCGTTAGTGTTCCGGTGAGGTCGTTCTCACTCTACACAGCACAAAAACTGTGACGCCCTTCAGTGAGGAACCTGGACTGATGTGTATGTGTGCCCTGGATGTTCATCAGACATACACATATAATCCACAAACTTAATTTCAGAATAATACCACGAATAACAGGATTTATTACAATGTCTCATGAGTCTTGGACTCATTCTAGCAGCGGAAGTCTTATCTTAGCAGCGGAAGCCTTATTCTAGCAGCGGAAGTTTTTATTCTAGCAGCGGAAGTCCTCTAAACTAATGCGGAAGCAACTAAGCAGCAGCAGCGGCTCCAACTCTACTCCAGAGGCAAGGTTGAGGATAGATCATACGCGTAATATTCCAGTTGGTCTTCATAGTACTCCTCTCCTGTTGCTGATGATGTATCATAATGCAAGGGTGAGTACATGACGTACTTAGCAAGTGCAGAAAGTATGACATGTAACTTACAACAAGGTAGGTATAAAAAGGCTCATTGCATAAAAGCAAAGTTTATTTCACAAATTATGATAAAAACAGAAACTAGCTTTAAGTGAATGTAATCCCAATATGTATTTAAACATCAACATACCTCCATCATGATTCACAGCTTTTCATATCTCATCCGAGCATTTATATTTCTCAACTCTTCTCATGCTCATGAATACCATCTCGTATTCACTACCATCTCATCTCATATTCAATTCCATCTCATAACCGAGATCAAATCTCATTGTCATGACTCAACAGTCATGCAACCAATTTCATTACCCGGACTCAACAGTCCCGGAAACTAAATCCAAAAAAACCAAACCATCACCAAACCAATAACCAAACCAAATACCATCCCAATAACCATCCCATCTAATCATGTGGGTTGTCCAGGCGCTTGTGACCGTAAGCTCGGCTATCATGATAGTTTTATACCCTGCAGAGTTTGCACCACTTTACCCACAAGTTTGTGATTTTTCGTCACCCGTCGACGACTGCAAAACCTCCATTATACCAGTACACAACCGTCGGTGTATGGCCAAGAGATCACAAAATAGCCTTTACAAAGGGGCTACTAGATGTATGGACTCACTAAGGTTTCACCGGCAGGCTAGAATCTCTAATTCTCCCACCTACGGGCCCCCTCTTGTGCCATGCAGTTCCCAGGGCAGTCCTCACTCGACTCCCATTTCCTGCGCCTTCCACGGTCCATAAAATTCTAGCAACTTACCTAATTAGTCAGTTTTCGCAAACTAGTAAACTGCTATGAAAGGGGTTCCCATCATGTTGACTCAAGCACACACACGTTTTCGCAAACAAAACAGTTTTCCAAAAAATGGGATCAATATGGTCAAGGGGCAGTTGCCTTGTTCCTGCGGCTTCTGTTGCTCTAGGATCTCGAATTCCTGGTGCTGAAATCCTTTGTAGACAGCTCCCTGAGCTTGTCCTTATACTCACGACCACGCACATACAAGATTTATAGCAACCAATCATCATGCAAAAACTTTACTCAAGATGCAATGGTGCATATGCATGCTAATCCTATGATGTTGTTTTTATTAGATCGGTTTGTACGTGTTCTTGCATGGGTTTGCATGGGGTTTTACAATGAACAGAGGTGTAGGGATCAAATGTGGACGTGGAGATGATCTTGACTCTAGATCAAACCGATCAACACGTGATCTGTCCACGAAAAAGCTTCTGTTCGAAGGGATCGAAGAAACAGATGCAAAGAAAACCGCGATGATGTCGTAAGGTGGTAACAGAAACCTACCTTGCTTCCTTTGGGTCCTCCCTCCTAGCAAAAACAGATCGTCGGGCTCTCTTCCGGCAGCGGCGATCGTATCTGGGCTCGTCGGCGGTCTCTCCGGTGGTCAAACTCCGGCGAAGGGGTTTAGCTCGGTGAGTTTGGGGGCTAGGGGTTCTTAGTTGTCGACTTAGAAAACATGTTACGACCAAGGGGTTGCTTCGGGTTCTATTTATAATCGGGAAAAGAAGAGTCCTACTCTGATCGGAATTCAAATAAGAGTCCTATTCAAATTGTTTTTGAATCTTAACAACTTATCTTCAATTGATTTGGTGCAGTAGCAACGTGGAATTCGTGTCGGTTTCCTTCCGTGTCGGTATTCCTGTGCGTACAGAAGCAAAAACCGCTTCAGATCTCGTCACCTCCGCGGTGATGAGCTCCGAAGGCTCCACGTGTCCTGCGGGGACCTAGGCTCCCTTTTCCGCATAGACAAGCTCCGGTTGTGCCGCGTGTCAGGCGAATGAGACCTCCCTCTTCCTCAGAGGCGAGCTCCGCATGCGCCACGTGTCTAGTGGGCCTCCCCTCTCTTCGGAGGTGGCTCCGGGGGTGCCACTGTCAGTGCCGGACCTCCCCTTTCTTCGGAGGTGGGCTCCGGGAGTGCCACGTGTCAAGCAGCGCCAGGCTTCCTTTTTCCTCAGAGACGAGCTCCGAGGTCGACACGTGCCCATCGGCGTCGGACCTCCCGGAGGTGAGCTCCGAGGTCGACACGTGTCCGGTAGTGTCAGACCTCCCGGAGGTTAGCTCTGAGAGCGACACGTGTTCCGCGGTGTCGGACCTCTCGGAAGTGAGTTCTGAGAGCGACACGTGTCAGTGGACTGGGTCTTACTTCCCCGCAGCGACTAGCTCCAGTGGCGACACGTGTCCTGTGGGGCTGGACTTCGCTCCTCCACAGAGGCAAGCCCCGGAGGCGACACGTGTTCAGCGGGTCGGACCTCGCCCCTTCCACAGAGGCTAGCTCCGAGCCTGCCACGTGGCCAGTTAGCGGCGGACCTCTCCCCCCTTTTGCGGGGATGAGCTCCGATGGCGCCACGTGGCCTGTGGGCCGTGAGAAGTGTCTACGGCGCTCCTCGGGGAACCAGAATTTGCTCTTTTTTGGCTATCCTTTTGATTCTTTCTCTGTTTCTACTTATTTTAAAATGTTTTCTCTATATAAAATATGAATGCATGCAGAAATCAAAATTGAGGGTGTCACAAATCTACCCCCCTTAAATTGAATCTCGCCCTCGAGATTCGATAGAGTGGAGAATAGATGAGGGAATTCTGCCTTGATGTCTTCTTCATGCTCCCATGTGGCTTCAGCTTCTGTGTGATGGCTCCATTGTAACTTGCACCAACGGATCAATTTGTTCCTCGTGACCCTTTCCTTCACCTACAAAATTCGGACAGGGTGCTCTACATAGGTCAGATCCTCTTGAAGCTCTAGCTCATCCATCGGTACTTGTTCTTCTGGTACTCTCAAGCAATTCTTGAGCTGGGATACGTGAAACACGTCATGCACGTCGGAGAGGTGCGTTGGGAGCTCTAGTTGATAGGCTAATTCTCTTCGCTTGTCCAAAATATTAAATGGCCCAATGTAGCGAGGTGCTAACTTGCCTTTGACGTTGAAACGTCGTTGGCCTCGGATAGGCGATACCTTAAGGTATACGAAGTCTCCTACTTCAAAAGTCAATTTCCTTCGCCTATTGTCCGCATAGCCTTTCTGTCGTGACTGAGCAGCCTTCAAGTTCTCTCGTATTGTTTGGACTTGCTTCTCAGCTTCTTGTAGCACTTCGGGTCCAAACACTTGGTTCTCTCCAGTCTCATTCCAAAACAGCGGCATTCTACACCGTCTACCATACAATGCTTCGAAAGGTGGCATCTTCAAGCTAGCTTGATAGCTGTTGTTATAGGAGAATTCGGCATACGACAAGATCCTATCCCAACTACGCCCATGTTTCAAGGCGCAAGCTCTCAACATGTCTTCCAAAATTTGGTTGGTTCTCTCGGTTTGCCCATTGGTTTACAGGTGATAAGCGGAGCTAAAATCCAATAGTGTACCCATAGCCTCATGCAGCTTCCTCCAGAACCTAGAGGTAAACTGAGAACCCCGATCTAAGACTATCCTCTTCGGGACTCCATGGTGGCACACGATTTGCCCCATGTACAACTCGGCTAGTTGTGCAACGTTGTACTTGGTTTTAACAGGAAGGAAGTGAGCTGTTTTTGTCAATCGGTCCATAATAACCCAGATGGAGTCGTAACCCGACTGAGTTCGTGGTAATCCGACAATAAAATCCATACTGATGTCCTCTCACTTCCACTCGGGTACTTTCAATGGTTGTAACAGTCCAGCGGGTCTTTGATGTTCGGCCTTCACCCGTTGGCATGTGTCGCATAGGGCAACATACTCGGCTATGTCCCTTTTCATACCATCCCACCAATAACAGGTTTTCAGGTCCTTGTACATCTTGGTACTTCCGGGATGTATGGAATAAGGTGAGTCATGTGCCTCCTTTAATATCGTGTCGTGGATGTGCTTCACGTTAGGCACACAAATCCTTTTTCCTAGCCAAAGCGTACCCTTCTCGTCTTCCTTGAAGTCCTTTTCTACTCCTTGTCGGATCATTTCCTTGATCTCCTCGATCTCCTCATCCATAGCTTGGCCATCTCTTATCTCTTGTTCCAATGAAGAGTGGAGTTCCATCACTTCTATCTCGTTCAAAAATCCGAGATGTAACCGTTCGAACTCCTTGCGTAGCTCGGGCGGTAGCTCCCGAACCGTGAGATGGTGACATGCTCCCTTTTGGCTCAATGCATCAGCTACTACATTGGCCTTTCCGGGGTGATAATTGATTCCAACATCATAATCCTTGATGAGTTCCAACCATCGACGTTGCCTCAAATTCAAATCCATTTGGGTGAATGTACTTGAGGTTTTTATGATCCGCATAGATCTCACATCGGTGTCCAAGGATATAATGTCTCCAAATCTTCAATGCATGCACTACGGCTGCAAGCTCCAAGTCATGTGTAGGGTAATTCAGCTCGTGTTTCTTGAGTTGTCTCGACGCATAGGCTACCACTTGTCCTTCTTGCATGAGCACACATCCAAGCCCTTGTCTTGATGCGTCGCAATATATGTCAAAGCTCTTGCTTACATCCGGTAATACCAAGACCAGCGCTGTGGTTAGCCTTTTCTTGAGCTCCTCAAAGCTTTCTTGGCACGCTGGTGTCCATTGGATGACTTTTCCTTTCATTAGCAATTCCTTCATAGGTTTTGCTATCTTGGAGAAGTCCTTGATGAACCGTCAGTAGTATCCAGCCATCCCAAAAAAACTCCGAATATCCCTCACGTTTTGCGGTTGGTTCCACTTCAGAACATCTCCCACTTTTCCGGGATCAACCGAAACTGCTTCCTCGGAGATAATGTGGCCTAGGAACGGTATCTCCTTTAGCCAGAATTGACACTTGCTGAGCTTGGCATACAATTGATGCTCTCGTAGCTTTTGCAATGTCAATCTCAAATGTTCTTCATGTTCCTCCTCACTTTTCGAATACACCATGATGTCGTCAATGAAAACCACGACGAACTTGTCCAAGTACTCCATGAAAACCTTGTTCATGAGGTACATGAAATATGCGGGTGCATTCGTTAACCCAAAAGAAATAACGGTATATTCGTACGAACCATACCGTGTTCGAAAGGCAGTCTTGGGTATATCGGAGGGCTTAATCTTCAGCTGGAAGTATCCCAACCGAAGATCAATCTTGGAAAAGACTCGGGCTCCCTTCATTTGGTCGAACAGGTCCTCTATACGGGGCAGAGGGTATTTGTTCTTGATCGTCACCTCATTGACAGACTTATAGTCCACGCACATCCTTTGGGTCCCATCCTTATTGTCCACGAAGAGCACGGGGGCTCCCCACGGTGACGAGCTTGGGCGTATAAAACCCTTCTCTAGCTGCTCCTGAATTTGCTTCTTGAGCTCCACTAGTTCATTTACGAGCATCCTATATTGTCACACCCGGTTTCTCCGAAGAACAACCGAGTGAATATCACATGTATGCCAGGATCATTTTCTCATACATGTGATGACAAATAGTGAAGCATCATTTATTACAAGCCAGGTGTCAAATATAAATAAGTCTTACATAGCATATGTCTCGATGGACGATAATAAGTTCATAACATGTAAATAAAATAGCAGCGGAATATTATTCTTGTGGGCTCCGTCACAAGCGTTGCCTGGGGGACTCCATGAACCTAGAATCCTTCTTTGGGTCCGAAGTCTTGGTCATTCAACACCACATCATCCCCTTGACCTGAGCAGCAATTTAAACCAACAAATATGCAAGGTTGACCGTTGGTACTCAGCAAGTGTGGGAAAGTTATGTCATGCATGGCTAGAACAAGGAGAGGTTGAACTCATGGTTAAAGCACTACGCAATTAATACCTATCACCTTAGCTTATTAAGCACCTACATTACTACACAGGTGAAATGGTCCCAATCTCCCATCCCATCATCATAATCAAATAACCATAACATCAATTCCAATGTTAAGCTCCCCGCTTAACATCCTCATCTTCCAAAGTCGTCAATCCTCTAATCATGAATAAGTCCAAGCCGCTCTTGACCGTGAGCACGGCTGTCATGACAGTTTTGACTCTGCAGAGTTTGCACCACTGTACCCACATGTAGTGATTTCATCCCCCGTTGCTGGGTGGACTAAAAGAACCTCCCTTATGCCAGTGGCCACGAACCACATTCACACTTCCCAGGTGTGTAGCTAGGAGATCACTACGAAGCCTTTACAAAGGGATTCCCGACGAGCGTGGGCCCACTGAGGTTTCACCCCTAACAGCATACAAGAGGCTCCAACCCCGCTGCAGTGCCCCCTCTTGAGCCTTGCGGTTCATATGGTAGTCCAGCTGACACCTATTCCCCGCACCATCCAACACACCCATACTACGCCGGGGATACACCTAATTAATTGGCCAAGCTGCCCCATCTCAGCATGTGGTTGGCACGGTAAAGCCAGGTTACATGCTCCATGAACCGGTCCTTAGGATCCAGGCAAGTACTAAACACAAACCCGAGTCTCGTGCATCCAGCACCAACCAAATCATCCAACTTGCCTCGATCCCTACCTCTACATAACTCATAATGTCTCATTCAAGAGTAAGGTAAACAAGTTGATGATCTCATATCCCACTTATCCCACTCTAAGAATGGCTAAGCATAAGTAATATGAATGAATAACATAATAAAATGAATCCCAACCCAAGCTACAAGGAAACAAGATAATGCAATTCTAGGGAAACTTCCTAGCATGGGTGTCATATTTCAATTGTCAATGCAAATAATTCTATCTAGACATCCTAGTATAGGATCAAAGTGGTCAAGGACACTTGCCTTCTTCCTGCTGCTCTGGGAATGGATAGTCCTGATCTTGGAAGGGAAGAACTTGCTCTGGGGCAGGCTCTACTCATGCCAACACACATAGCAAAAGAAAACAACAATCCATAAGACATAGTTCACACTTTCACTCCATACATACATTCATATGATAGTCATCCACATTTCTGAGTGTTGTGTTTACTCTAGCTGTGTTGATTTTTAGCCTTCATGCACTTTTAAACATATGTATATGATTTCTAACTTTTGTATTTCAGATTTCTGTTTGCACACTATATATGAATTTTCAATTTAAATAAATTCTTTAAATTTAATTAATATACTCTTAACTACCAAGTTTGCATGGAAGATATTTTCCTACTCCAAATGGGCTTTCAGATCTTCTACCAAATCCTAAACTGAAATCTTTGGATTTGGAAACTTCATTTATCATTTTCTAGTTATGCATACCTATTTTCCTATATTTTCAGATTTATTTTCTATGCCTAAATGTGAACTTTATTATGAAAATAGTAAGACACATCATCTAAACAGAATAGGTTATGATCTAAAATATTAAACAATATATTTTTGAACTTCTCCTCTGATGTGAACTAATTTAAATTTATTTTACAAATTTTCAGAATTATTTCCTAACCTAAAAATGTGTCCCTATAACTAATAAATATGAACAATCAATTAGACAGATTCATTTCAGCTTAAAATCTACTTTTAACTCATTCTAAAGTTTTCCAAATGCTAGAAGAATTTAAATTTGAATTTACAATGTGTTTGCCTCACCTTTTTAAATTCAATCCTAATTACATATTCAATTTTCTGAATTTAATATCATATAGGGTCAAAAAGGTAAATCCACCCTACTACAGGGTCTATTTTATTATTTCATAAATTTCCAGGGGTCTAGCTACACATAACAGAGGGGTTTTCCTAATTTTTATTAAGTCCAGGGGCTAAAACTGATTTTTAAATGAATTTACATGAATTTCTGAAGTTCCAGGGGCTAGATCAGAAGTTTCCGGGGCTAGCTCGTGTTTTCCGAGATCCCCAGGGGGTAGCGCGTAAGAATCCCGGCCTTTATAACGCGGGGCTGATGTGGACCGTTCGATTTAAATTAGACGGCTCAGATTATATCGCCGAACCGGGTACGCGCGGGTTTTAATTCTACCGTGCGATTTAAAATAGACGGCGCACAAGCGGCCACGTCGCCCTGACCGTGCGCGGGCGGCGCTGCCCGGCGGCGCGCGGCGGCGGAAGGCAGCGATCTCGCCAGAAAACTTCGGATCTTTGTCTATACTTCCTAAAACTGGGATTTCATGGCATAGATTGGTAGAGGGGAGGTCGGGGATCTCACCTCGGGGTTTTTCTTGAGCTCGGGGGCCCTGGAAGGCGGCCGACGACGAGGTCCGAGATGAAATCGTGGCGATGCTCGTCGGCGTTGTGTCTAGGGCAAAATCTACCGAGTTTTCTACACCTGCGTGATTCCCCGGAGGCGGTGGAACAGGATCGGCGTGTTAGATCAGAAAACCCGAGCAAAGATCGAGAGAAAATGGTGATCGGAGCTTCGGTTCTCACCGGGAGGAAAAACAGCTGATCGGGTGGGAAAAACGGGGCGACGCCGGCGTTTATATAGATGGGGGAGGGCGGCGTGTCTGTTGGGATCGAGCCGGAGTCGTCCGGGACCAGAATTCAGCTGTGGGACGCGGTTTTCTGGGGTGGTTTGGATTCGGGCGCGCGGAGGAGTCCCGGCGGTTGGCGCGAGCGAGAGGTAGAAGATGACGGTGGGCCCTGCGTGTCAGTGAGAGGGAAAAGGGGCGCGCGGCTGTGGGCTGGCGGGGGAAAAATGATGGGCCGGCTGGTGGGTTTCGGCCCACTGGCCGGGGGTTTTGTTTTTCTTTTTCTTTTCTGTTTTGATTTGAATTTGAATTCCAATTTGAATTTGAATTTCTGCACCACATGCAATACGTCCAAAAATTTTTAAATTCTCCTCTCAACAGATTTTGGGGTGTTACAGCTCTACTCCCCTTAAAAGAAATCTCGTCCTCGAGATTGGTGGTTCTAGGGAAACAATTCCGGAAACTGTGCCTTAAGCTCGTCTTCTCGCTCCCATGTGGCTTCCTCTTCTGAGTGATGCTTCCACTGCACCTTGCACATCCGGATTCTTTTATTTCTTGTGAGGCGTTCTATTGTCTCCAAAATCTTGACCGGTTGCTCGGCATAAGACATATCCTCTGCTACGTCAACCTCATTCATGGGTAACATCTCTCCAGGCGTCCTCAGACATTTCTTGAGCTGTGACACATGGAACACGTCATGCACATCTGATAGGCGAGCCGGCAGTTCTAGTTGATATGCTACTTCACCTTTCCTCTCCAGAACTTGAAAGGGTCCGATGTATCGAGGTGATAACTTCCCTTTCACCTTGAACCGACGTAGTCCTCGGATAGGAGACACCTTGAGGTAGACATAGTCCCCCACGTTGAAAACGATCTCTCTTCTTCGTACATCGGCATAGCTCTTTTGTCGTGTCTGTGCTATTCTCAAGTTGTTGCGGATTTCCCTCACTTTCGCCTCGGCTTCTTGTAGTACCTCGGGCCCAAACACTTTACTTTCCTCTGTTTGGTTCCAAAATAGTGGAGTTCTGCACTTCCTCCCATACAAAGCCTCAAATGGTGACATCTTCATACTAGCCTGATAGCTGTTGTTATAGGAGAACTCTGCATACGGTATGTTCTTATCCCAACTCCGATGTTTTTGAGTGCACATGCTCTCAGCATATTCTCAAGGATCTGACTGGTTCTTTCCGTCTGCCCATCGGTTTGGGGATGATAGGCAGAACTAAAATTCAGATTAGTTCCCATGGTTTCATGCAATTTCTGCCAGAACCTTGAGGTGAACTGCGTCCCTCGATCTGACACTATCTTCTTCGGTACTCCATGGAAACACACGATCCTTGACATGTACAATTCTGCCAATTTGGATCCGCTGTAGCTTTCTTTCACGGGGATGAAATGAGCTACCTTGGTTAGCCTGTCGATGATGACCCATATCGAATTATATCCTGATTGGGTCCTGGGTAGTCCCACTATGAAATCCATACCGATTTCTTCCCATTTCCATTCAGGCACTTTGAGTGGTTGCAATAATCCCGCGAGTCGTTGATGTTCTGCTTTCACCAACTGACATGTGTCACATAGGGCAACATGTTCCGCGACATCTCGCTTCATGCCATACCACCAATATCTGCTCTTGAGGTCCTGGTACATCTTCGTACTCCCAGGATGAATGGAATAGTCGGAATCATGAGCCTCCTTCAAAATCAATTCACGGATCTCCTTTACTTCAGGCACACAGATTCTTTTCCCATGCCACACTGTACCTTGTTCATCCTCGATCTTGGCGGGATCTACGGAGATTCCTCCCTTCGAGATTATATGTCCTAAGAAGGGAACTCTCTTAAGCCAAAACTCACACTTGCTCAACTTGGCATATAGTTGGTGTTCTCTCAGCTTTTGCAACACCAACCTTAGATGTTTCTCATGTTCTTCTTCATCTTTGGAGAAGACGAGAATGTATCTATGAAAACCACCACAAATTTGTCCAGATATTCCATGAATACCTTGTTCATGAGATACATGAAGTATGTCGGGGCATTAGTTAGCCCAAAAGGCATGACTGTGTATTCATACAGTCCGTACCGAGATACGAAAGTTGTCTTTGGAATATCAGTTTGCCTTATCTTAAGTTGGTGGTATCCCGACCTGAGATCAATTTTCGAGAACACACAAACTCCCCATGGTGAGGAACTAGGACGAATGTACCCCTTCCCTGTCAATTCTCTTAAATGATCCTTGAGTTCTCCCAGCTGCTTGGAGTCCATCCGATAAGGTCTCTTGTATATCAGTGTTGTTCTAGGCACTAGCTCAATTGCGAATTCCACTTCACGATCAGGAGGCATACCTGGCAACTCCTCCGGAAAAACGTCTGGATATTCCCTGATAATCCTAATCTCCTCCACTTTCACCTCAACTTGATTTAATTTAATTTCCCTCCTAGGCTCTTGTATTGTTATGAACTTTACCCTTGTGCCACTAGGGTGAGTTAGTTCCACCATTCTGGTCGAACAATGGATGATTCCCTTATGTTTGGTCAACCAATCCATGCCCAAAATAATATCTATCCCTTGTGTATCTATCACTATGAGGTTGGCAGTAAATACTACCCCATTAATGTCTAGATTCACCTTGGGACACACTTGTCTTGTCCTTATTTCTCCACCTGGAGAGTTTACTGCTAGCATATGGTTCATTTGTGTTGTTGCTAGATCATGCTTCTTAACAAACCCTTGGGCAATGAATGAGGGGGTAGCACCAGAATTGAACAACAGGGTTGCAATGTGTAAATTGGCAGGAAACTTACCAACTACCACGTCGGGTGCCTCTTGCGCTTCCTCCATGGTCACGTGGTTCACCCGTCCTCGCATCACATTCTGCTGTTGCGGCTGCACGGGCTTCTTCTTTGGGCACTTATGGGCATAGTGCCCCACTTCACCACAGTTAAAGCATTGCACCCCGACCTTAGGTGTCTGGCCTTTGTTGTCTTGGGGTTGGTTCGGGGGTCCTTGTACTGCTGGTCGAGGTTGATATGTGGGGCGAGGCTGCTGTACAAACTGACGTTGTGGCTGTGCTGGTGCTGACGGAGGCCTGAAATTCGGGTTGTACCCTCTCGGTGCTGAGTAGGGTACCACAGCACGGCTCGTCTGCTTGCGGGTGGCTGCATCAGTCGTGGGCGTGTGTTGCTCCCCGAGGCTTGGTGTGACCATCCCGCCTTCCTCTTGTTTTCATTTTCCAGGGCCTTCAGCTTCCTCTCCACCACAAATGCTCTGTCCACCATCTTTTGGAGGCTTTCATACTCGTTGGAGGACATTGCACACTGCATTTCCACTGTAAGTCCTTCCACAAAGCAGTCCTGTTTCTGCTCATCAGTCTCTATGTCCCGTGGTGCATAACGGGATAGTTGGGTGAATTTAGTGAGGTATTTCTTCACCGTCATGTTTCCTTGCTGCAGCCCCAAGAACTCCTTTCTCTTGTTTTTAAGTTCACCCCTTGGTATGTAATGGTTGCGGAAGCTACTCTTGAACTCTTCCCAAGTGATGTTCTCAGGGTCATGATGGGCGGCCACGTAAGCGGTCCACCAATCAGCAGCAGGTCCATGCAATTGGTGAGAAGCAAATAGCACCCTCTCATATCCTTGGCATTGTATGATCCTCATCTTGCTCTCAATGGTCTTTAGCCAATCATCTGCCTCCAGAGGTTCAGCAGCACTTGCAAACTTTGGAGGTTGAGTCCCTAGAAACTCACTCAACCTTGGTTGGCGTGGTGCAGCTTGTGGAGGTGGAGCTTGGTGCAAGTTGGCCACCACTTGAGTCAGGCTCTGGATGAGCTGATTCTGATTTTCAAGCATTTGGTGGATGGGATCAACTCCTTCCCGACGACCACCCCTGTCTTGCCCTCCGGAAAGGTGAGGGTTGCCGGCTTCATCGTTGTTGTTGGCGGGGTTGGCACCACGACCCATTCCTCTTCCGGCCATCTATCATGATCAGCCAAATGTCAATTTAAAGCATTACGTATCAACTTACCAATTTTGCTTGTTTAAACTTTAAGATTTTGAGACCTTATTTCATTTATATTTTCTGAGGATTTCATGTCTTTCGCGAACACAAATGCACTCTTAATTCATATGCGTTCACACACCAAAGCAAAACAACCTGAAGATGAGGTTGTGGACAAATGCCCATGGCTTCCACAACTCACGTCACACACCAAGCATTAACACACCATTAACTAAGGTAACGACTCGACTACTCGACATCCTGCTAAACTAAGGGAAAGGACTCTACACTACTCGTATCGCTGAGCTGGCTCCTCGGGATCTTCCTCGTTATTGCGGCTGCCCTCTGACTCCGCTTTGGGTGGGGAAGCTGCTGGTGGAGAAGTGCGGCGACGCCTGTTCGCCCGGCGACCTGGGGAGTCAGGAGTCCATGTGTCATTCACGGTGACACACAGTTCATTCCCATCTCCTCTTTCTCTCGCCCTCAAGCTGGCTCGAAGCAACGCCTCAGTCTCCTTCAGGGTGTCGCGTACATCCTGAAGCTCCTGCTGACACTCCTGCAGTCGAGTGCTAAGCATAGCAGCATCCTCCAAGCACAAGTCCATGTGCTCATGGGAAGTCCCCTGCTGCACTGGCGAGTACTTGTACTCCGTTGTACCACTCTCACGCTAGAGGACATACATGTACTCAGTCCTGTCCAGGTGGCGACGATAGATGTGACTCTGACAGGTGATTGCCTCCCAGGTGACATCCTTCTCCGCATCGACCTGTGTCGCTCGACAAGCTGGAGAGCGATGGATCTTGAGCAGCTGATTTTCGTGGATAATCCTCATTTCTGAACTCCATTCTTCCCGCTCCTCACGGATGGTTCGGTGGAGCTGTAGTGTATGATTAGCTTGCCCGTATTGCCGGCGTCTTGGAGCATGCATCGAAGATGGCACAACAAGCCTCCTACTGCCAATCCGTAGGAGAGATACGTCACCGGACGGTTCTCCTCTCTCAGGGCAAGGGCAACTACGGGAACTCTCCCTCCGGTGGACTGGCGGGCGGTGCGGATTATGCGAACCATCTAAAACATAAAGCATTTAAAATTAAGTTAGATAAGATTTTAAACAAAAATCATATTTTGAATAAAAGTTGGGGTAAGATGAATAAAGTGGCCCATTAAATAACACTTTTCAACCCACACCTTGTAAAATAGTTTTTAGTAAAATAGGGTCCTTAAATGCGTCCATTTCTACCTAGGTCCACGTTCCTACGGGCAACCTTGGCTCTGATACCACTTCTGTCACACCCGGTTTCTCCGAAGAACAACCGAGTGAATATCACATGTATGCCAGGATCATTTTCTCATACATGTGATGATAAATAGTGAAGCATCATTTATTACAAGCCAGGTGTTGAATATAAATAAGTCTTACATAGCATATGTCTCGATGGACGATAATAAGTTCATAACATGTAAATAAAATAGCAGCGGAATATTATTCTTGTGGGCTCTGTCACAGGCGTTGCCCGGGGGACTCCATGAACCTAGAATCCTTCTTCGGGTCCGAAGTATTGGTCATTGAACACCACATCATCCCCTTGACCTGAGCAGCAATTTAAACCAACAAATATGCAAGGTTGAGTACCGTTGGTACTCAGCAAGTGTGGGAAAGTTATGTCACACATGGCTAGAACAAGGAGAGGTTGAACTCATGGTTAAAGCACTACGCAATTTATACCTATCACCTTAGCTTATTAAGCACCTACATTACTACACAGGTGAAATGGTCCCAATATCCCAACCCATCATCATAATCAAATAACCATAAAATCAATTCCAATGTTAATCTCCCCGCTTAACATCCTCATCTTCCAAAGTCATCAATCCTCTAATCATGAATAAGTCCAAGCCGCTCTTGACCGTGAGCACGGCTGTCATGACAGTTTTGACTCTGCAGAGTTTGCACCATTGTACCCACATGTAGTGATTTCATCCCCCGTTGCCGGGTGGACTAAAAGAACCTCCCTTATGCCAGTGGCCACGAACCACATTCACACTTCCCAGGTGTGTAGGCAGGAGATCACTATGAAGCCTTTACAAAGGGATTCCCAACGAGCGTGGGCCCACTGAGGTTTTTCACCCCTAACAGCATACAAGAGGCTCCAACCCCGCTGCAGTGGCCCCCTCTTGAGCCTTGCGGTTCATATGGTAGTCCAGCTGACACCTATTCCCCGCACCATCCAACACACCCATACTACGCTGGGGATACACCTAATTAATTGGCCAAGCTGCCCCATCTCAGCATGTGGTTGGCACGGTAAAGCCACGTTACATGCTCCATGAACCGGTCCTTAGGATCCAGGCAAGTACTAAACACAAACGCGAGTCTCGTGCACCCAGCACCAACCAAATCATCCAACTTGCCTCGATCCCTACCTCTACATAACTCATAATGTCTCATTCAAGAGTAAGGTAAACAAGTTGATGCTCTCATATCCCACTTATCCCACTCTAAGCATGGCTAAGCATAAGTAATATGAATGAATGACATAATAAAATGAATCCCAACCCAAGCTACAAGGAAACAAGATAATGCAATTCTAGGGAAACTTCCTAGCATGGGTGTCATATTTCAATTATCAATGCAAATAATTCTATCTAGACATCCTAGTATAGGATCAAAGTGGTCAAGGTCACTTGCCTTCTTCCTGCTGCTCTGGGAATGGATAGTCCTGATCTTGGAAGGGAAGAACTTGCTCTGGGGCACGCTCTACTCATGCCAACACACATAGCAAAAGAAAACAACAATCCATAAGACATAGTTCACACTTTCACTCCACACATACATTCATACGATAGTCATCCACATTTCTGAGTGTTGTGTTTACTCTAGCTGTGTTGATTTTTAGCCTTCATGCACTTTTAAACATATGTATATGATTTCTAACTTTTGTATTTCAGATTTCTGTTTGCACACTATATATGAATTTTCAATTTGAATAAATTTTTTAAATTTAATTAATATACTTCTTAACTACCAAGTTTGCATGGAAGGTATTTTCCTACTCCAAGTGGGCTTTCAGATCTTCTACCAAATCCTAAACTGAAATCTTTGGATTTGGAAACTTCATTTATCATTTTCTAGTTATGCATACCTATTTTCCTATATTTTCAGATTTATTTTCTATGCCTAAATGTGAACTTTATTATGAAAATAGAAGACACATCATCTAAACAGGATAGGTTCTGATCTAAAATATTAAATAATATATTTTTGAACTTCTCCTCTGATGTGAACTAATTTAAATTTATTTTACAAATTTTCAGAATTATTTCCTAACCTAAAAATGTGTCCCTATAACTAATAAATGTGAACAATCAATTAGACAGATTCATTTCAGCTTAAAATCTACTTTTAACTCATTCTAAAGTTTTCCAAATGCTAGGAGAATTTAAATTTGAATTTACAATGTGTTTGCCTCACCTTTTTAAATTTAAATCCTAATCACATATTCAATTTTCTGAATTTAATATCATATAGGGTCAAAAAGGTAAATCCACCCTACTACAGGGTCTAATTTATTATTTCATAAATTTCCAGGGGTCTAGCTACACATAATAGAGGGGTTTTCCTAATTTTTATTAAGTCCAGGGGCTAAAACTGATTTTTAAATGAATTTACATGAATTTCTGAAGTTCCAGGGGCTAGATCAGAAGTTTCCGGGGCTAGCTCATGTTTTCCGAGATCCCCAGGGGTAGCGCGTAAGAATCCCGGCATTTATAACGCGGGGCTGATGTGGACCGTTCGATTTAAAACAGACGGCTCAGATTAGATCACCGAACCGGTACGCGCGGGTTTTAATTCTACCATGCGATTTAAAATAGACGGCGCACAAGCGGCCACGTCGCCCTGACCGTGCGCGGGCAGCGCTGCCCGGCGGCGCGCGGCGGCGGAAGGCGGCGATCTCGCCGGAAAACTTCGGATCTTCGTCTATACTTCCTAAAACTGGGATTTCATGGCATAGATCGGTAGAGGGTAGGTCGGGGATCTCACCTCGGGGTTTTTCTTGAGCTCAGAGGCCCTGGAAGGCGGTCGGCGACGAGGTCCGAGATGAAATCGCGGCGATGCTCGTCGGCGCTGTGTCTGGGGCAAAATCTACCGAGTTTTCTGCACCTACGTGATTCCCCGGAGGCGGTGGAACAATATCGGCGTGTTAGATCAGAAAACCCGAGCAAAGATCGAGAGAAAACGGTGATCGGAGCTTCGGTTCTCACCGGGAGGAAAAACAGCTGATCGGGCGGGAAAAACGGGGCGACGCCGGCGTTTATATAGACGTGGGAGGGCGGCGTGTCTGTTGGGATCGAGCCGGAGTCGTCCGGGACCAGAATTCAGCTGTGGGACGCGGTTTTACGAGGTGGTTTGGATTCGGGCGCGCGGAGGAGTCCCGGCGGTTGGCGCGAGCGAGAGGTAGAAGATGACGGCGGGCCCCGCGTGTCAGTGAGAGGGAAAAAGGGCGCGCGGCTGTGGGCTGGCGGGGGAAAAATGATGGGCCGTCTGGTGGGTTTCGGCCCACTAGTCGGGGGTTTTGTTTTTTCTTTTTCTTTTTCTTTTCTGTTTTGATTTGAATTTGAATTCCAATTTGAATTTGAATTTCTGCACCACATGCAATACATCCAAAAAATTTTAAATTCCCCTCTCAACAGATTTTGGGGTGTTACATATATGGTCTCTTTGCTATAGGTGCAGTTCCGGGTACCAAGTCAATGGAAAACTCAATGTCCCTGTCAGGTGGCATACCTGGAAGTTCTTCCGGGAACACATCCGAGAATTCTTGAACCACCGGAATGTTGTCCAATGTTGCTCCTTCGACGTGGTTTAACGTTGCCTTCTCGGTTGCCGGTTGGGCTGACTCGAACTCGATATGAGTACCGTGCTCGTTTGTCAACTGCACGCTCCTCTTAGCACAATGGATTACTCCGTTGTGCTTGCTTAACCAATCCATTCCGAGTATTATGTCAAGCCCTTAGGAATCCAAGACAATGAGGTTGGCAAGGAAGTCTACCCCCCTTATTTGAAGGTTTACTTTTGGACATACTATATTAGTCCTCATTTCTCCACCGGGAGAATTAACCAACATAGTATATTTCAAGTGTGATATGGGTAGATTATAATTGGCAACTGCAGGGACCACCCCGTAGTTCACCCACTCCAAGATCGCATAGGGTGGTGCTGTACGATGCGGCATGCAACAGCACACACGAAAAGAATAAAGAACAACATACAAACTTTTATTTGATATAAAACAGCGGAAGTCTTGTTACAAAACCTATTCATACAGCGGAAGTAATATACATATACGGCCTCTCATCCTAGCTATGCAAAAGTGCAGCCGTCCAGCCAGGGGACGCTACACGCTAGCAGCAAGGAACCGGAGAATCACGGCGGCGTGCAGGGCTTCAGCTCGGCCGTGTACCCCGACGGGGGCATCGCCTCCTCCTCGGAACCTTCCTCATAACTCTCACCTGCACACAGCTCAAATATTGCAACCGTGAGCACGAAGGCTCAGCAAGTCTTAACTGTCAACCCTAGGCATGGAACTCTACGTGCAAGGATGTGTAAGGTAGGAAAGGACTTTGCAATAAACACACACCTATAAGTTAATCCTTACTTTCAGTTTTATAGCAGCAGTTTAATGAGCCTTAGGCCGCCCCCACATCGAAAGTCCACAATCAAACAAGAAACGCTTTCCTCCGATGTGGTGATGCCCAAAATGGAATATAAACTTAAATAGCTCTATAACTACAGCATACAAGGTTTCAAGACATTAGTAGTTCAATACAGCATATTCAGTTGGCTTATTTCACTTCTTACTACGTCACAGCGCAGTGAACAAGCGGGTACTCAAATAACCGCGAGGAACGGTGATTGCAATCAAGACACACCCGGATAACACGTTACATACACCCACTTTCAGAAGCGTGATTCCACACCCCTTCCTGCTCTGTTGTATGCAACAACCTTTCAAAGGCAACCAAAATGCCGAACCGGTCCATCCGTAACGGGCAGGAGGTCCCCGCGTGGAGCGTGACTGTACGCACCGGCAGATTTACACCTTGCTACCCTCAACCCACACCTATTTACGGTTGGGTAAGCCTCGGCACCCAGGTTAACCAATTACATCGGTTTCCTGGTTCCCATATGCCAGTATGCATCCGGTACTGTTCAATACTTGTCCAGCAGGGCCGCACACGGACGGTCCTCAACCGACACCAACAGGGCTACGCACGTGAGACCTCTGCTCACTGCATCCTATCCCCCCTGCTGGGTCTCATTTTTATAACTCAAGCCATTATCTACCTCTTTTTATCCCGTGTGATAAGTACTATCTCGCGAGTAGTTTCCAACCAATCGACTTCTACCGAGAACCTAAACATTAGCATGGCATTCTCTACTCATTGAGTTTGTAAACTATCCCACCCTTTATAGGAGTTAAAAGGGCTATGCAAGTGGGGTTTCAATCTCCCTAACTCTAATGCATACATTTCAACCTAGACATAAGTGATACAAATGAGAAACTTTATAAAAGGTACCTAAGTGCAAACCGGGGCTTGCCTGGTTGCGAGTTAAAGGGGAAGTCAGCTTCTGGTGGAAGGACGTCCAAGGGCTCCTGTGCGTCCTCAACTTCGGTCACTAAATGAAATGTAGCAAAATATGTGTATAACTATTAAGGACTTATAAGAATTGAACTTCTATTCATAGCTACTGCTATTTATAATCCTTAATTGGCTTTGGGATTTTTACAGTGGATACTAGATTCTCTAAGGATAATTTGAGCCAAATTTGGAGACATGTCATTGCACATTGTAGTCTTTAAAATTCCTACAAGTACAATGCTTCTCTGAATTTTGAGCCCAAATCAGGAGCTTTGACATAGCTACTAGTGGAAGATCTGATTAGGGTAAGTCTCCATGGTTCTAACAAAATTTGTTTCACCATTTTTGGAGCTACCATCAGAGAGATATGATCTTTTTAAGTTGGACAGGAGTTCTGAAAAGTTTCTGTTTAAATTTGAATTTCCAAATAAAGGCTGAACTTGGGAAGGAAGTTTAGCCTAGCAAATTATCTCCAATGAAGCCCAAATTTTTACTGTAGATCAGTAACTATGGAAAGGATTTGCTGCCCGAATTTGGGACTATTTCCTAAAGAATTGCTCCTGTAATAAATCCCCAAAAGATTTATTAAAAACAATTCTACAGAAATTCCTGGGCATTTTCATAGCCTTAAATTGGTTTCTCTGTGAAGTACTCCTCATGAGGATTCCAACAAAATTGGTCTCACTCTTTTTGGAGTTTTCTACACAAAGTTATGGGCTTGCAAAGATCAGCTAATTACTGGAATTATTTCTCTAATAGAAACTTCAAATAATTGGAACTGGGCTCACTGTTTTAAATCGTATCAGTGAGATTCCGGCAACACTGGGGGCTACGGGGTTAACCAGCGCAGCCGTACCAGATCCGGCGCCACAGATCGATCCGGCGCCTCATCCGTGTCACTGACAGGTGGGGCAGGCCCCCACCTTCTTCTACCTCGCGCCAACAGAGGATTCCGCGGCGGTTGCTCCGGCGAGGGTGGCGGGAACGGCTCTCCCGGCCATCTTCCGGGCCTAAACTCACAGCTCCCCCGTATTCAACCATGCTGAACACTGTGGGAGGGTCGCCGGCGGCCGTGGCTCACCGGAAACCACCGCACACCGGTGGCAGCAAAGTTTTGAACTCCGGCGAGGTCGGGAACCCTTATTCCTCCATCATATGATCAATTCTCGGGCTCTAGAGCATCAGTGAACGATGTAGGAGCCCGTAAGGATCCTGGCCGCCGGTGAAACAGCCGGCAACCGAGGGCTCCACGGCGACCCGAGGTGCTTTTGCACCGGCGACTAAAAAAACAGCTAGGGCTCCCTCGTGTCTTGATGTTTTTGCTTGGTTCTTCGTCGAGGAGAGGTGCTAGGAAGTAGAGAAGCTCTGTGCAAGCTTACTCGAGCTCTAAAGGATCGTGCACCATGAATTTTTGGCTAGACCGAGCACTACCCGCCGGTGTACCGTTTGGGGAAACGGTGAAATTCTCGCCACCGGTTCTAGCAATCGCTAAACGGTTTCCGGCTACACGATCAGGACATGTGAACGCACCTTTCTTGTGTAGGGAAGGGGCGGTGACACCGGCCGTAGCGCGCTGTCCACGGCGACCTCCCTCGGTTCGTCCACGTTCACCCGAGGATCGTGGCTATTTTGCCAATATCCGGAGCAATCACGTTCGGGACAGGGAAGGAGAAGTACTGGAGGGCTAGAGCACTGCCCGGCGATGCTCTTTCCTGTGGAGCACTCGAGGAGCCGAGCTCGGAGGGCTGTGGTCGATCGGAGAGAGCCGAGCAGCGGTGTTCAGCGCAAATGAGACTGTTGCCGCGCTGCGCGAGCTGAGGGGGAAGAGAAATAGGGCTGGGGCGCTGGGGCGGTCGCTCTGATCACCCACGCGCGCGCCGACGTCGGAGGCAGCGAGAACAGCTCGGTGGAGCCTCGGGCGCGGGTAGAGACCGAGCGCTGGCGCGCTGTGCTCGTCCGGGGGAAAACAGTCGGTTAGTTTGCTGTGTGTGTGACTGACAATTGGGCCCCACTATTTCTAATTCTTATCCCATTTTCTCTGATATTTTACCCCAGCAACTCAACATTTAAGGCTACACTTTCACACCAAGTTAAGGTTCGAATTTTCTGAATTCAGATGGTTTGAATTCTGGTGTGAAATTTGGATGTGGTTTGATCATTTGAATTTGAAAATGAGTTTGAATTCTCCACTTTGTATTGCCTCAAAAATATAGCAAACCAGTTCCAAAATTTCCAACTTTTGGCATGGCTGCTCATTCAAAGGTGGAGAACACATTTGTGGAACCAAATTTTGAAATTGAGGGAATTGGAATTTGAAACTGAATTTCAAAATTCAGATTAGAGGGCTTCTCCTTTTAATCCCAAACAAATATTAAAACTCCTCCAAATGCGCTGAAATTTGGAAGGTTGAATATTTGGACTATGAAGATCCAAGTTATGAATTTAGATCTCCATGTTTGGAAATTTTGGGAAGTCTAAACCCTCACTTTGAACTTATACCATTATAATTCAAAGTTTTAATTCCCCTCATTTTTCACAAGTGTACATGAGCTGAATTTTCTTGCTACCACTTTTGGGGATTTTACATCCCTCCCCCTTTAAAAAGAATCTCGTCCCGAGATTCCAAAGGAAAAGCAAAGTGGGGAAAAACTTTACCGGGTATATGATGATAGCAAGTCCGGATAATACGTTCGTAGATAATCCTCGCTTTCCCATGTCGCCTCATCAGCGGTATGGTTACTCCACAAGACCTTGTAGAACCGTAAGGTCCGGTTTCTTGTGGCACGAGTCTTTTAATCGATAATCCGGATTGGATACTCTGTGTACGTGAGGTCCGGTTGAAGAACTTCTATGTCTTCTGTGCGGATTTCAGCAGAGGGTTTGAGGCACTTCCTCAGCTGAGAGATGTGGAAGACGTTGTGAATGCCTGCGAGAGACGCTGGTAACTCCAGGCGATAGGCCACGGGTCTGCATCTTTCAATGACGGCGAACGGGCCAATGAATCGCGGCACAAGTTTACCCTTCACTCCGAAATGGTGAACTCCCTTCATCGGAGACACACGGACATAAACATGGTCCCCGATGTCGAAGTGGAGAGGGTGGCATCTTTTATCCGCATAGCTCTTCTGACGAGATTGAGCAGCCTTAAGATTGGCTTGTATTACTCGCACTCGTTCTTCAGCTTCATTCACAAGTTCAATGCCGTAGATAACTCGCTCGCCGGACTCGCACCAGTTGAGAGGTGTGCGGCATTTCCGGCCGTAGAGAGCTTCATACGGCGCCATCTTGATGCTAGCTTGATAGCCATTGTTGTAAGAAAACTCCGCCAACGGCAAATGATTGTCCCAATTCTTGCCGTGGTGGATGGCACAAGCGCGTAGCATGTCTTCAAGCACTTGATTCACCCGTTCAGTTTGACCATCTGTCTGCGGGTGATACGCGGAGCTTCGGATCAGTTTGGTCCCCAATGATGCATGCAGTTGTTCCCAGAACCGGGAGACGAACAACGCACCGCGATCTGAAATGATGGAGCGGGGAACACCGTGCAAACACAAGATCTTTGCAATGTACAGCTCCGCATATTGCTTGGCCACGTACTTTGTATGTACGGGGACAAAATGAGCCGACTTGGTTAGTCGATCGACTATCACCCAAATCAAGTCATATTTGTGAGATGTGAGAGGTAAACCAACAATGAAGTCCATGTTGATATCCTCCCACTTCCACGCCGGAATATTCAATGGTTGCAGCTATCCGGCTTTACGCATATGGTCGGCTTTCACACGCCGACACGTATCACATTCAGATACGTACTTTGCGATTTCTCTTTTCATCCGTGTCCACCAAAACTTGGTTTTCAGATCCTGGTACATCTTGTTGCTGCCCGGATGAATAGAATACTTGGACAAATGAGCTTCATCCAAGATCTTCTTCCGAAGTTTCATGTCATGGGGTACCACTATACGGTCTTTAAACCATAGAGTGTCGTGTTCATCTCTTCGGAAGCACTTCATTTCGCCATTCTCCATCCTTCTCCGAATGTGCGACATTCCCATGTCCTTCCTCTGAGCTTCCATAATCTCTTCTCTTATGGTTGGGATGAGAGCAAGATTATATAACGCCCCATATGGAACCAAGTACAGACTTGGCTCCTCCTCTTCAGGTGGGGTGATGGACAGACTGTTGACATGGGATTTGCGGCTTAAGGCATCGGCAACCACGTTTGCCTTCCCGGGATGGTAGTGAATATCGATCTCATAGTCTTTGATCAGTTCTAGCGATCTCCGTTGCCGCATATTCAACTTCTTTTGAGTGAATATATATTTCAGACTTTTGTGGTCAGTGTAGAGGTGCACTAAGTTCCCAAGCAGATAGTGCCTCCACATCTTCAAGGCTAACACCACACCAGCGAGCTCAAGATCATGAGTCGGATAGTGCTGCTCGTGGTTACGAAGTTGACGTGAGCCATAGGCGACCACTCTTCCTCCTTGCATCAATACACAGCCAAGCCCAATACCGGACGCATCACAATATACGTCGAAGGGCTTGGTTGTATCCGGTTGAGCTAACACCGGGGCTGTTGTAAGATGCTTCACTAATGCTTGGAAAGTTTCTTCACAAGCTGAGCTCCAAACATATTTGATCCCCTTCTTCAACAGTTCAGTCATCGGCTGAGCAAGCTTGGAGAAGTTGGGTATGAATCTCCGATAATATCCTGCTAACCCGAGGAAACTTCTGACTTCATGGACTGATGTGGGGGATTTCCATTTCAGCACTTGTTCGATTTTGCTTGGATCAACTGCAATACCTTCTGCAGAAATAATGTGACCAAGGAATGGCACTTGGCTGATCCAAAACTCGCACTTGCTGAACTTGGCATAGAGCTTATGGTCTCGCAATCGTTGAAGCACGATATGCAAGTGCTTGCCGTGTTCTTCTTCAGACTTGGAGTAAACCAAGATGTCGTCTATGAACACCACCACAAACTTGTCCAACTCCGGCATGAACACTGAGTTCATGAGATACATGAAGTGTGCCGGGGCGTTGGTGAGACCAAAGGACAAGACGAGGTATTCATACAACCCATATCTCGTCAAGAAGGCAGTCTTTGGAATATCCTCCGCTCGGATCTTGATTTGATGATATCCAGAGCGAAGATCCATCTTTGAAAATACACTTGCACCCACAAGTTGATCAAATAATATATCGATGCGGGGCAGTGGATATTTATTCTTTATGGTGACGGCGTTGAGAGGTCGGTAGTCCACACACAATCTCAAGTTTTCATCCTTCTTATTCACAAACAGTGCCGAGCATCCCCATGGCGAGGAACTCGGTCGAATGAAACCCTTATTCATCAAATCATTGAGCTGCTCCTTTAATTCAGCTAGCTCATTCGGAGCCATCTTGTACGGTCTCCGTGAGATTGGTGTCGTCCCCGGTACAAGTTCAATCTTGAACTCGACGTTTCTTTCGGGTGGCATGCCTGGAAGATCATCCGGGTATTCACAGACCACACGAATATCCTCAAGTTTTGTGGCTTCCGTGTTATAGGTGGCTGGAGCTTCTTGAACCGAATGGTCAAGAATAAGAACATGTGGTACATGAAGTGGAGAGTTTAAACGAACCACACGTGGAATGATGTCAAGAACAGCACCATGGCGATGTAGCCATGACATTCCTAAAGTGACATCAAGTTTTTGACTCTCTAACATGATTAGAGAAGTCGGATATAGATTCCCACCCAACTGTAATGGTGCTCTGTAGACCATTCTATCAGCTGTTATTTTCCCACCCAGAGAACATATCAAGTATGAATTATTTGTGGGAATGATAGGCAGTTGATATTTAATAACATAAGACTGACTTATGAAATTATGGGTGGCACCGGAGTCAAAAAGTATGACTACGGGATGATCCAGGTAAGAGAACGTACCCACGAGGACGGGTTCGCCTTCCGGCACGTCTTCGATGGCTAAGTGGTGGACGTTGCCGGGTTTTGGTGCTGGTTTCTTGGGCTGATTACGGGGCTGATTAGCACCCTGATACAGTGCTGCACCCCTGCCCTGTCGCGGCTCGGGGCAGTCTCTCGAAATGTGCCCGACACGGCCACACGTGTAGCACGTGTAAGGTATCGGGGTCCCGCCGACTTGAGGACGGAATCCAGGTGCACGCTGTTGAAACTGAGGCGCACGCGGGACCATCCTTTGCTACTGTTGTTGCTGTGGTGGGTACGTCGGTCGAAAGCCCGGCGCATTATATTGCCGACCGCGAAACTGAGGCGGTCGCGCCGGTGGCTTCCATCTCTGATCGTATGGTGAGCGATACTCCACGCGGTATTTCTGTGGCGTCCCACCAGTGCTGCTCGTCAGCGCGCTGTGGATCCTCTTGTCAGAACCGCGCTCGCGCTGAGCATTTTCTTGTAGAATCGCGGCATTAACTAGATCGTTTAATGTGCCACGATTGCTCTGGGCGAGATGGACCTTCATCTTTGAATTCAGGCCCCAGAAGAATGCATTGCGCTTGTTGTCTTCCGTACCCACAAATCCTGGCGCATACTGTGCCAGACGGTTGAATAACCTGGAGTACTCATGAGCACTCCTCTCGCCTTGCCGTAACGCCAGGAACTCCTGGAGCTTCATTTCCATCACACCGGGAGGTATGTGATAGGTGCGAAACGCCTCCCGGAACTCCATCCATGTGACGGCATGGCCAGCCGGTAAGGAGGCGGTGTAGTTCGCCCACCATGTCCCGGATTCTCCTTGAAGCTGTTGCGCTGCA
Source organism: Neostapfia colusana (assembly GCA_030760725.1). Taxonomy (NCBI): domain Eukaryota; kingdom Viridiplantae; phylum Streptophyta; class Magnoliopsida; order Poales; family Poaceae; genus Neostapfia; species Neostapfia colusana. Next base: position 62,753,661 of record JASWHV010000015.1, read on the forward strand.
TACAGCGCCTTCTGGTGTTCGGTGCATCATAGCAGCCCGAACTTCGCCTCCAGAGTGCGGATAAAGCTGTCGGCCTCCAAAGGTTCTTCGGCCTCCGTGAAGACCGGTGGATGGGTCGCCATGAACTCTGAATACAAACTTTGTTGGGGCTGGCGTTGCCCATTGTCTTGGCGTCCTCCCTGATGGGACGCATTTTGCTGGACTAGCATCCGCAGCAACTCGGTTTGCTCATCGCGCGAGCCAAGCACTGTGGCGAGAACCTCCGCCAGGTTCCTTGGAAGTTCTGGCAGTGGAGGAGGTGGTTGCTGCTGCGTCGTGGTTTGCTCCGGAGGTGGAGACTCATCACCACGAACCTGACTCGGACCTCCCTCCTCTTGTGTTGAACGTGTCCGCACCATTCTGCATTCACATCATCCAAACGATCAGCACATGTTGGTTTAGCTAATCCAGTCTATACAATAATAATGCGAGAATGGAATAAAAAGTACGCACAACAGTCACACATATGGATAAAGTATAAACTTTGTGCAACATACACATCCCTGGACCGTGTCATACGATCGAGTTCCAAAGTATTGAACTTTATGGGTTAAAAGTTCATTTCGACCATCGGGGTCACCACGGGATGTTAAGTGTGTTAGCATGCGTAATTCCTCGCTATTGTATTGGACCCAAACATGTACTAACTCGAAGTGATATGTCAAATGCATAAACCCTTCGACTCCAACTCGCTATTTTACAACAGCCACTGGACGTCAAACGGTAAAACTAAGTGTTTTGGTTGAAATACAGAAAATTCCAGAGAGCATTTGGTCTGCCCTGATTTGGACAGTACCTACTCATATGAGATTTTCATCCCTTTGGAGGGAGATTTTGTTCTGGAACTCTACAGAAAAAATGTAGAGGACTTCAAAACCTTTCCAGAATGGTATCCCATACCTCCATTGGTTCAACCAATCTTAAGTTATGCCCTGTTCAAGTTCAGCAAAATTTCTGCCGAAAACAGGGGAGATTATTCCTAAGCTTTTGAGATTGAACCTATACTCCCAATTGACTCTTAGTTCAATATAGGAGTTTACTAACCCCTAAATGAATTCCTAAACCTCATTGTAATTATTTTCTTTGAAAATAAACTTTTATGCAGTTGGTACTACGTTTCCTCACCAAAGAAAAACCCTAAACCGGTATTCCGGCATATACGTATCAAATGGTGGAACTAAAGTCGTCACTCACAAACGGTTTCTACATGTCATGCACTAACGTGGTTAATGTACCTGCAGAAGAACACACAATAATGGTGCACACAATGGTTTTTGGCATTTCAGGCAGTTCCATATTATAATAAAGACATACGGTCCGTGTCATTTCCATACGAATCGTCCTTGAGTCAAGCCACATCTCAAGGTACATGGTCGTGTTTTCACACCACACGACGGGGAACCCGAGTAGAGCGCGAACGGGTCGTCACGGTTGGGAATTTTATCAACCCAACGGATACCACCTACTGCCTCATGACTGTTGAGGCACGCCGATGGCGAGCGCTGCGTATGGCCCTTTGAACATTGAACGTTCAAGAGTTGCATACTATCGTGTTGCTTACCACACGATGAGGTATTCTCACTTTTGCCTAAAGCACGCTGGAGAACATCGTTTTCATATGCTCTCAGAACCATGAAGAGGTTCAGAGACTCATATTCACTACCGTGCCAAGCCACGGTATATCCTTCCATACTATTTCTCGCATGGGGAGTTACCGTAATTGATCCGCCTACGGTGGTGTACCTTACCTCTTACCTGATGTCGGAGCGTCGTTACAAAATGTATAACAAATATGTTAGCTTTCCACCATCATAACTAGTACTATCATAGACCTTATGTGGGCTTAATGACTAAATCTCACTCGACTACTTCTAAGTTTTCAAAATAAGCTCTTTCCGAGCATGCTATTCCCAATGCGGCTCTGATACCACGCCTGTGGGGACCACCCCGTGGTTCACCCACTCCAGGATCGCATAGGGTGGTGCCGTACGATGCGGCACCCAACAGCACACATGAAAAGAATAAAGAACAACATACAAACTTTTATTTGATATAAAACAGCGGAAGTCTTGTTACGAAACCTATTCATACAGCGGAAGTAATATACATATACGGCCTCTCATTCTAGCTATGCAAAAGTGCAGCCGTCCAGCCCGGGGACGCTACACGCTAGCAGCAAGGAACCGGAGAATCACGGCGGCGTGCAGGGCTCCAGCTCGGCCGTGTACCCCGACGGGGGCATCACCTCGTCCTCGGAACCTTCCTCATAACTCTCATCTGCACACAGCTCAAATATTGCAACCGTGAGCACGAAGTCTCAGCAAGTCTTAACCGTCAACCCTAAGCATGGAACTCTACGTGCAAGTATGTGTAAGGTAGGAAAGGACTTTGCAATAAAGACACGCCTATAAGTTGATCCTTACTTTCAGTTTTATAGCAGCAGTTTAATGAGCCTTAGGCCGCCCCCACATCGAAAGTCCACAATCAAACAAGAAACGCTTTCCTCCGATGTGGTGATGCCCAAAGTGGAATATAAACTTAAATAGCTCTATAACTACAGCATACAAGGTTTCAAGACATTAATAGTTCACTACAGCATATTCAGTTGGCTTATTTCACTTCTTACTACGTCACAGCACAGTGAACAAGCGGGTACTCAAATAACCGCGAGGGACGGTGATTGCAATCAAGACACACCCATATAACACGTTACATACACCCACTTTCAGAAGCGTGATTCCACACCCCTTCCTACTCTGTTGTATGCAACAACCTTTCAAAGGCAACCCAAATGCCGAACCGATCCATCCGTAACGGGCAGGAGGTCCCCGCGTGGAGCGTGAGTGTGCCCACCGGCAGATTTACATCTTACTACCCTCAACCCACTCCTATTTACGGTTGGGTAAGCCTCGGCACCCACGTTAACCAATTACATCGGTTTCCTGGTTCCCATATGCCAGTATGCATCCGGTACTGTTCGATACTTGTCCAGCAGGGCCGCACACGGATGGTCCTCAACCGACACCAACAGGGCTACGCACGTGAGACCTCTGCTCACTGCATCCTATCCCCCTGCTGGGTCTCATTTTTATAACTCAAGCCATTATCTACCTCTTTTTATCCCGTGTGATAAGTACTATCTCGCGAGTAGCTTCCAACCACTCGACTTCTACCGAGAACCTAAACATTAGCATGGCATTCTCTACTCGTTGAGTTTGTAAACTATCCAACCCTTTATAGGAGTTAAAAGGGCTATGCAAGTGGGGTTTCAATCACCCTAACTCTAATGCATACATTTCAACCTAGACATAAGTGATACAAATGAGAAACTTTATAAAAGGTACTTAAGTGCAAACCGGGGCTTGCTTGGTTGCGAGTTAAAGGGGAAGTCAGCTTCTGGTGGAAGGACGTCCAAGGCTCCGGTGCATCCTCAACTTCGGTTACTAAATGAAATATAGCAAAATATGTGTATAAGTATTAAGGACTTATAAGAATTGAACTTCTATTCATAGCTACAGCTATTTATAGTCCTTAATTGGCTTTGGGATTTTTACAGTGGATACTAGATTCTCTAAGGATTATTTGAGCCAAATTTGGAGACATGTCATTGCACAATGTAGTCTTTAAAATTCCTACAAGTACAATGCTTCTCTGAATTTTGAGCCCAAATCAGGAGCTTTGACATAGCTACTAGTGGAAGATCTGATTAGGGTAAGTCTCCATGGTGCTAACAAAATTTGTTTCACCATTGTTGGAGCTACCATCAGAGAGATATGAATTTTTTAAGTTGGACAGGAGTTCTGAAAAGTTTCTGTTTAAATTTGAATTTCCAAATAAAGGCTTAACTTGGGAAGGCTGTTTAGCCTAGCATATGATCTCCAATGAAGCCCAAATTTTCACTGGATATCAGTAACTACGGAAAAGATTTGCTGCCCAAATTTGGGACTATTTCCTAAAGAATTGCTCCTGTAATAAATCCCCAAAGGATTTAGTAAAAACAATTCTACAGAAATCCCTGGGCATTTTCAGCCTAAAATTGGATTATATGTGAAGTACTCCTCATGATACTTTCAACAAAATTGGTCTCACTCTTTTTGGAGTTTTCTACACAAAGTTATGGGCTTGCAAAGATCAGCTAATTCCTGGAATTATTTCCCTAATAGAAACTTCAAATAATTGGAACTGGGCCCACTGTTTTAAATCGGACCAGTGAGATTTCGGCAACACTGGGGGCTATGGGGTTAACCCGCGCAGCCGTACCAGATCCGGCGCCACAGATCGATCCGGCGCCTCATCTGTGTCACTGACAGGTGGGGCAGGCCCCCACCTTCTTCTACCTTGCGCCAACAGAGGATTCCGCGGCGGTTTCTCCGGCGAGGGTGGCGGGAACGGCTCTCCCAGCCATCTCCTGGGCCTAAACTCACCGCTCCCCCGTATTCAACCGTGCTGAACACTGTGGGAGGGTTGCCGGCGGCCGTGGCTCACCGGAAACCACCGCACACTGGTGGCAGCAAAGTTTTGAACTCCGGTGAGGTCGGGAACCCTTATTCCTCCATCATACGATTGATTCTCGGGCTCTAGAGCATCAGTGAACGATGTAGGAGCCCGTAAGGGTCCTGGCCGCCGGTGAAAAAGCCGGCAACCGAGGGCTCCACGGCGACCCGAGGTGCTTTTGCACCGGCGACTAATAAAACAGCTAGGGCTCCCTCGTTCTTGATGTTTTTGCTTGGTTCTTCATCGAGGAGAGGCGCTAGGAAGTAGAGAAGCTCTGTGCAAGCTTACTCGAGGTCTAAAGGATCGTGCACCACGAATTTTCGGCTAAACCGAGCACTACCCGTCGGTGTACCGTTTGGGGAAACGGTGAAATTCTCGCCACCGGTTCTAGAAATCGCTAAACGGTTTCCGGCTACACGATCAGGACATCTGAACACACCTTTCTTGTGTAGGGAAGGGGCGGTGACACCGGCCGTAGCGCGCTGCCCACAGCGACCTCCCTCGGTTCGTCCACGTTCACCCGATGATCGTGGCTATTTTGCCAATATCCGGAGCAATCACGTTCGGGACAGGGAAGGAGAAGTACTGGAGGGCTAGAGCACTGCCCGGCGATGCTCTTTGCTGTGGAGCGCTCGAGCAGCCAAGCTCGGAGGGCTGTGGTCGATCGGAGAGAGCCGAGCGGCGGTGTTCAGCGCAAATGAGACTGTTGCGGCGCTGCGCGAGGTGAGGGGGAAGAGAAATATGGCTGGGGCGCTGGGGCGGTCGCTCTGATCACCTACGCGCGCGCCGACATCGGAGGCAGCGAGAACAGCTCGGTGGAGCCTCGGGCGCGGGTAGAGACCGAGCGCTGGCGCGCTGTGCTCGTCCGGGGGAAAAACAGTCGGTTAGTTTGCTGTGTGTGTGACTGACAATTGGGCCCCACTATTTCTAATTCTTATCCCATTTTCTCTAATATTTTACCCCAGCAACTCAACATTTAAGGCTAGACTTTCACACCAAGTTAAGGTTTGAATTTGCTGAATTCAGATGGTTTGAATTCTGGTGTGAAATTTGGATGTGGTTTGATCATTTGAATTTGAAAATGATTTTGAATTCTCCACTTTGTATTGCCTCAAAAATATAGCAAACCGGTTCCAAAATTTCCAACTTTTGGCATGGCTGCTCATTCAAAGGTGGAGAACACATTTGTGGAACCAAATTTTGAAATTGAGGGAATTGGAATTTGAAACTGAGTTTGAAAATTCAGATTAGAGGGCTTCTCCTTTTAATACCAAACAAATATTAAAACACCTCCAAATGAGCTGAAATTTGGAAGGTTGAATATTTGGACTATGAAGATCCAAGTTATGAATTTAGATCTCCATGTTTGGAAATTTTGGGAAGTCTAAACCCTCACTTTGAACTTATACCATTATAATTCAAAGTTTTAATTCCCCTCATTTTTCACAAGTGTACATGAGCTGAATTTTCTTGCTACCACTTTTGGGGATTTTAAAGCAACATACTTGGATGATATGAATGAATGTGATGCTCCGGAATCAAATAAAATGGTGGCTGGTTTGGAGTTGGCAAGGAACATACCAATCACGACGTCCTCAGCCTGTTGCGCTTCCTCAGCAGAGACATGGTTCACGTTGCCGCGAGCGTAGTTCTGCTGTCCACGGTTTCCTTGATTGGCTCCTCCGTTCGGCCATGGGTTCTGCTTGGGCACGTTGCTTGGTTGTCCAGGACCTCTCTTCGGGCACTGGCTTGCAAAGTGTCCCGTCTCTCCGCATGCAAAGCATGCCTGGTTGCCCACGACAGCAGGTACATTCGGGCGTGGGTTTTGAACAGGAGCGCCCATGTTGGGTCGGGGCACAGGAGGCAAAGGCACACGAGGTGCTTGCATGGCAGGACGTTGTTGTGGTGGTTGATTAGGGCAAAACGTCGGAGTGGACGAGCCATACTGTGGTGCAGTTGGGGGCATGTACCGAGGGCGTACGTTGCTCCCTTGTGACTGGTATGGCATCTTTCTTTTGCCCTCTTGCTCGATCTCTCGGATCTTGCTCTCAACCACTATGGCTTTGTCAACTAGCTTCTGGAAGCTCGCATAGTCATTGTTGAAAAGTTGAACCTGGATCTCATTGTTCAACCCTCTCATGAACAAGTACTGCTTCCGTTGGTCTGTGTTGACATCTTCAGGGGCATACCTTGAAAGCTGCATGAACTTGTTGAGGTACTCATTCACGCTCTTCTTTCCTTGGCGGAGACCCTCAAACTCTTGTCTTTTGAGCATCATTACTCCAGCAGGGATGTAATGAGAGCGGAAACTCTCCTTGAACTCAGTCCAAGTAATAGTCTCCGGGTCGACATGAGCGTTGCATAGAGCGTCCCACCAGTCAGCGGCTGCTCCCATAAGTTGGTGCGATGTGAAGCGAACCTTCTCTCGGTCATTGCACTGAATTATGGAAAGCTTCTTCTCCATGGACTTCAACCAGTCGTCGGCCTCCATGGGATCATTAGCTTGTGCAAAAGTGGGTGGTCGAGTTCTCATGAACTCTCCCAATCGGTTATGAGCCGGCAGGGGTGGCGGTGGTGGTGGCGGGGGTGCAGGAACAGGGTTATTGTTGTTGGCTTGCAGCTGACCCAAAGTTTGGATCATGGTTTGCATGAGCTGATTCTGCATGGCCATCAACCGTTCCAGGTTGTTTGCACCAGCTCCGGGGTTGTCATTCTCAGGAACCTCAATGTGGTCATCCTCTTGGTTGCCACGGACGTTCCTCCCTTGACGGTCGGCGTTTCCTCTCACCATCTGTCAGAGAGAGTTGAGTAGAATAGAGGTTAGAAGTTTAGAGTGATCCCTCCAACTATATGCATCAAGGTGAATGGACTATATATCATCCTATATGAGGCTGTGAACAAGTGCCGAAGCATCTCACATCTCTCTACTATGTGTGGATATGGACAACGCTGAAACGTCCCACAACTCACACTAAGCACTCAATCACAACAATCATCACAAAAGTTCAGCACACAACTCCTATTCAAGGCTTACTCAATGGGGGTCCTATGTGGTTTGTGGTGATACCAATCTGTGACTTTGTCCTATGGTCAATGGGGTTCTAGTGCCAATCTATGCATTCTACCTAGGCTTGCATCCTATGTTCAGCGTGGCTCCTAATACCAATCTGTGACTAGACTTGCGTCTTACGGTCAACCGTGGTTTTGTTACCAATCTGTGATCAATCTAGGCTTGTGACCTACAGTCAACCGTGGTTTCTAAAACCAAATTGTGACCTATCTAGGCATGTGACCTACGATCAACTGTGGCTCTGATACCAATCTGTGACGCCCCGGTTCTGTGAGGAACCTGGACTGATGCGTATGTGTGCCCAGGATGTCATCACACATACACATATAATCCACAAACTGAATTTCAGAATAATACCACGAATAACAGGGTTTATTACAATGTCTCATGAGTCTTGGACTCATTCTAGCAGCGGAAGTCTTATCTTAGCAGTGGAAGTCTTATTCTAGCAGCGGAAGTCTTTATTCTAGCAGCGGAAGTCTTCTAAACTATTGCGGAAGCAACTAAGCAGTAGCAGCGGCTCCATCTCTACTCCACAGGCAAGGTTGAGGATAGATCATACGCCTAATACTCCACTTGGTCTTCATAGTACTCCTCTCATGTTGCTGATGATGTATGATAATGTAAGGGTGAGTGCATGACGTACTCAGCAAGTGCGGAAAGTATGACATGTAGCTACAACAAGGTAGGTATAAAAAGGCTCATTGCATAAAAGCAAAGTTTATTTTACAAATCATGATAAAAACAGCAACTAGCTTTAAGTGAATGTAATCCCAACATGTATTTAAACATCAACATACCTCCATCATGATTCACCAGTTTTCATATCTCATCCGAACATTTATCTTTCTCAACTCTTCTCATGCTCATGAATACCATCTCGTATTCACTACCATCTCATCTCATATTCAATTCCATCTCATAACCGAGATCAAATCTCATTGTCATGACTCAACAGTCATGCAACCAATTTCATTACCCGGACTCAACAGTCCCGAAAACCAAATTCAAAAAAACCAAACCATCACCAAACCAATAACCAAACCAAATACCATCCCAATAACCATCCCATCTAATCATGTGGGTTGTCCAGGCGCTTGTGACCGTAAGCTCGGCTATCATGATAGTTTTATACCCTGCAGAGTTTGTACCACTTTACCCACAAGTTTGTGATTTTGTCACCCGTCGGCGACTGCAGAACCTCCATTATACCAGTACACAACCGTCGGTGTATGTCCAAGAGATCACAAAATAGCCTTTAAAAGGGGCTACTAGATGTATGGACTCACTAAGGTTTCACCAGCAGGCTAGAATCTCCAATTCTCCCACCTACGGGCCCCCTCTTGTGCCATGCAGTTCCCAGGGCAGTCCTCACTCGACTCCCATTCCCCGCGCCTTCCACGGTCCATAACAATCTAGCAACTTACCTAATTAGTCAGCTAAGCCGCACCCATATTTAGCCTTGTGGTGGCACTGTGTTCCTGGCATGGCTCGCATGAACCGGTCCTCAGATCTACGACAAGTAAACCACCATCTCATTCTACAACTTCCACAAACCAGGCTTGCCTAGATCTCCCTCTGATTCATGTTCATTAACATCAAGTTCTCATTATCAATATTCTCATGAGTGCAGTAGCTAGACACATCCTATCGCTTTCCCATAACCCGTAGATTAGCGAAGCAAAAAGCAAAAACCGACCATACCCGACTCATAAACTTCCCTGGCGACAAGGGTGGTTAACAAAACTAGTAAACTCCTATGAAAGGGGTTCCCATCATGTTGACTCAAGCACACACATGTTTTCGCAAACAAAACAGTTTTCCAAAAACATGGGATCAATATGGTCAAGGGGCACTTGTCTTGCTCCTGCGGCTTCTGTTGCTCTGGGATCTCGAATTCCTGGTGCTGAAATCCTTTGTAGACAGCTCCCTGAGCTTGTCCTTCTACTCACGATCACGCACATACAAGATTTATAGCAATCAATCATCATGCACAAACTTTACTCAAGATGCAATGGTGCATATGCATGCTAATCTTATGATGTTGTTTTTATTAGATCGGTTTGTACGTGTTCTTGCATGGGTTTGCATGGGGTTTTACGATGAACAGAGGTGTAGGGATCAAATTTGGACGTGGCGATGATCTTGACTCTAGATCAAACTGATCAACACGTGATCTATCCACGAAAAATCTTCTGTTCAAAGGGATCAAAGAAACAGATGCAAATAAAGCCTCGATGATGCCGTAAGGTGATAACGGAAACCTACCTTGCTTCCTTCGGGTCCTACCTCCTAGGCAAAACAGATCGTCAGGCTCTCTCCGGTGGCGGCAATTGTGTCTGGGCTCGTCAACGGTCTCTCCGGTGATCAAACTCCGGCGAAGGGATTTAGCTCGGCGAGTTTGGGGGCTAGGGCTTCTAAGTTGTCGGCTCAGAAAAGATGTTACGACCAAGGGATTGCTTCGGGTTCTATTTATAATTGGGAAAAGAAGAGTCCTACTCTGATTGGAATTCGAATAAGAGTCCTATTCAAATTGTTTTTGAATTTTAACAACTTATCTTCAATTGATTTGGTGCGGTAGCAACGTGGAATTCGTGTCGGTTTCCTTCCGTGTCGGTATTCCCATGCGTACAGAAGCAAAAACCGCTTCAGATCTTGTCACCTCCGTGGTGATGAGCTCCGGAGGCTCCACGTGTCCTGCGGGGACCTGGGCTCCCTTTTCCGCAGAGATAAGCTCCGGTTGTGCCGCGTGTCAGGCGGGCGAGACCTCCCTCTTCCTCAAAGGCGAGCTCCGCGTGCACCACGTGTCTGGTGGGCCTCCCCTCTCTTCGGAGGTGGCTCCGGGGTTGCCACGTGTCAGTGCCGGTCCTCCCCTCTCTTCGGAGGTGGGCTCCGGGATTGCCACGTGTCAAGCAGCGCCAGACTTCCTTTTTCCTCAGAGACGAGCTCCGAGGTCGACATGTGTCCATCGGCGTCAGAGCTCCCAGAGGTGAGCTCCGAGGTTGACACGTGTCCGGTAGTGTCGGACCTCCCGAAGGTTAGCTCCGAGAGCGACACGTGTTCCGCGGTGTCGTCGGACCTCTCAGAAGTGAATTCTGAGAGCGACACGTGTCTAGCAAACTGGGTATTACTTCCCCACAGCGACTAGCTCCGGTGGCGACACGTGTCCTGCAGGGCTGGACTTCGCTCCTCCGCAGAGGCAAGCCTCGCAGGCGTCACGTGTTCAGCGGGTCGGACCTCGCCCCTTCCACAGAGGCTAGCTCCAAGCCTACCACGTGGCCAGTTAGCGGCAGACCTCTCCCCCTTTTGCAGGGATGAGCTCCGAAGGCGCCACGTGGCCTTCGGGCCGCGGGAAGTGTCTACAGCGCTCCTCGGGGAACTGGAATTTGCTCTTTTTTGGCTATCCTTTTGATTCTTTCTCTGTTTCTACTTATTTTAAAATGTTTTCTCTATATAAAATATGAATGCATGCAGAAATCGAAATTGAGGGTGTCACAAAAACGGTCGGGGATTGCTTGGAGAGCACTGTGGAAGCTCGAGGATGCTGAAATGGACTCCAAACACACTGAAAAGGCCGGCAACCAAGGGCTCCATGGTGATCCGAGGCGCTTTTGTACCGGCGGCTAGGAAAACGGCTAGAACATCATCAATTCTTGATGTTTTTGCTCGGTTCTTCTTCGAGGAGGGGCGCTAGGAATTCTAGAAGCTACGTGCAAATCAGCTCGAATGTTGGTTGATTGTGTAAACCGAATTCGGGTCTCAACCGAGCTCGGTTAGTTTTCCCTATGTTTCGGGGATTTGGGAAATTCTCCATACTCCGTTGATCATTTGATATACGGACTGCAGCTACATGAACTAGGGAGGTTATCGCACCTTTCTTGTGCAGCGAGTTGGAGAAAAAGGTGGCCGTGGCGTGCTTCCCAAGGTGACCCAAAGTGAAGTCCACCGGTGCACCTTGAAAGTTTGGCGTTGTTCTTCAATTTGTGGCCCACAGCAGCAAGAAACCCCGGAGTTGAGGAGGTAGCACGCAAGAGAACGTTGTTGTGATTGTTTTCGGTGCTTGGAGATCGATCATCCGAAGTTCGTAGGGTGAGGGTGATCGGCAACCGAGGAACGGCGATGGCGGATGTTTTTCGCGGTAGCAAAGCCACCGAGGAAGCGAGGGAGGAAGAGAACTTTGTTTCCGTTGCGTGGCATGATAAGGGCGAGCACTCGGTCGAGAAGCAGGAGCTGGCGCCGGGCACATGTCAAGAGGGGGTTCAGCCGGCCGCTGTCGAGCTGTCATGCGAAGTGAGAAAGGAATAGAGTCGATTCTCTGTGTGTGCAGCTGACAGATGGGGTCCACCCCCCTCAATTCCTTTTCTCTCTTTGCTTTGAGATTCCCACATAGTTGTTGTCCAAATTTTACCAAATTTGGAGTGGTAAGCCAAACAAAAAATGAAGAACTCAAATCTGAGCTCAGATTTTTAAATTGAGCAAGTTTGGTTCAGTTTCCAAATTCAAATTTTAATTTGAATGTGCTATCAATTAATACTTTGAATAAAGGGTAAATGAGCTCCACAAATATCCGAATTTGGACCAGAAGCTCTTTACTACATGAGGAATGCACTGTGAATTCACTCGAATGCATTTAGATAATATGAATATGAATCCTTTTAAAAGATTCAAATCTGTTTTTTTATTTAATTTCCTTCCACTCTACTCATAGACGATGTGCACATGAGTGTAAATTAGGGAGTGAAGTTCTTTCCTCATGTTAACATGTGTTAAGCATGGGCTAAACAAAACTTTTAACTCCCTCACATGTCCGTTGTATACTTATCATTTTATGTAGCACATACGTAAGCTTTCTTCCCCTTAACTTTGCTTCATAAGTTAAAACCAAACTTTACAAAAGTCAGGGCTGTTACATTCCTCCCCCCTAAAAGAGTCTCGTCCTGAGATTACAAAAAGAAATATGAAGGGAGAAAGACTACTGGACATATGGTACAAACAAGTCGGGAAAATTTAAAAGGAGAAAATCCTCGCTTTCCCACATGGCTTCATCAGCGGTGTGGTTACTCCACAAGACTTTGTAAAATCGCAATGTCCGATTTCTTGTGGCGCGAGTCTTCTCATCAACAATCTGGGTCAGATACTCAGAATAAGTGATATCTGGTTGAAGATCCTCGATGTTCTCCATATGAACTGCAGTTGGATACTTAAAACATTTCCGCAGCTGAGAGACGTGGAAAATATTATGAACCCCTGAAAGTGACGCCGGTAGCTCTAGACAATAAGCTATGGGTCCCCATAATTCAGTGAGAGCAAACGGCCCGATGAATCGCGGAGCTAGTTTTCCCTTCACTCCGAAGCGATGAACCCCTTTTATTGGAGAAACACGAAGATAAACATGGTCCCCGATGTCGAAATGGAAAGGTCGACGTCTTTTGTCTGCATAGCTTTTCTGCCTAGATTGAGCAGCCTTTAAGTTGGCTTGAATCACTTGCACTCGTTCTTTGGCTTCATTCACAAGATCAATCCCGTAGACTCACACCAATTCAGCGGTGTGCGGCACTTCCGGCCATAAAGAACTTCATACGGGGCCATCTTGATGCTGCATTGATAACCGTTATTATATGAGAATTCTGCTAACGGTAGATGGTCATCCCAATTCTTTCCATGATTGATGACACATGCCCGTAGCATATCCTCTAGAATCTGATTTACTCTCTCCGTTTGACCATCAGTTTGCGGATGATACGCTGAACTCCGAATTAACTTGGTTCCCAAGGAAGCATGCAATTGCTCCCAAAATCTGGATACGAATAACGCACCTCGGTCAGAAACTATGGTGCAGGGAACCCGTGTAAACACATGATTCTCAAGATGAATAGCTCAGCATATTTCTTTGCCACATATTTCGTATGGACTGGAATAAAATGAGCTGTCTTGGTCAAACGATCGACGATTACCCAAATAGAATCATGCTTGTTGCTGGTCAGGGGTAATCCGACGATGAAGTCCACACTTATATCTTCCCACTTCTAGGCTGGAACCTTTAGCGGTTGAAGTGGTCCGGCTTTCCTCATATGGTCGGCTTTAACCCACCGACACGTATCACACTCGGATACGTACTTCGCAATCTCTCTTTTCATCCGAGTCCACCATAATTTAGATTTTAAGTCCTGGTACATCTTATTGCTTTCCGGATGAATGAAGTACTTGCATAAATGAGCTTCATCCAATATCTTCCTCCGCAATTTCATATTCCAGGGTACCACTATGCGGATGTTAAACCATAGAATACCCTCTTCATCCTTGCTGAACATCTTCAATTCACCGATGTCCACTCTTCTCCGAATGTGAGACATACCCCTGTCTCTCTTCTGAGCCTCTACAATCTCAGCTTGGATTGTAGGAATGAGAGCAAGATTGAACAGCGATCCGTAGGGAACTAAGCGCAGACTTGGTTCTCCTTCTTCATCTGCAGCCATGGCTAAATGGTGAACGTGGGCTTTCTGACTAAGTGCGTCGGCAACAACATCCGCCTTGCCCGGATGGTAATGAATCTCAAGTTCATAATCCTTGATCAATTCGAGCCATCTTCGCTACCTCATATTCAGTTCTTTCTGTGTGAAGATATACTTCTAGCTTTTGTGGTCAGTGTAGAGATGTACTAGATTGCCTAGTAAATAATGTCTGCACATTTTCAATGCAAGGACCACAGCAGCTAGTTCAAGGTCGTGCGTCGGGTAATTTTTCTCATGACCCCTGAGTTGTCAGGATCCATACGCGACCACGCATCCTTCTTGCATGAGCACACAACCCAAACCAATGCCGGATGCATCACAATAAACATCAAACGGTTTTGTTGTGTCCGGCTAGGCCAAAACTAGAGCTGTGGTGAGATGCTTCACTAAAGTTTGAAAAGCTTGTTCACAAGAGTGGCTCCAATCATATTTGGTGCTTTTCTTCAACAGCTCCATTACAGGTTTAGCGACTTTGGAGAAGTTTGGAATGAATCTCCGGTAATAACCCGCTAAACATAGGAAACTCCTCACTTCATGAACATATGTTGGAGATTCTCAATTCAGCACTTGCTCGATTTTACTTGGTTTCACAGCGATGCCTTCCGCTGAAATAATATGCCCAAGAAATGGCACTTTGCTGATCCAAAACTCACATTTACTGAATTTTGCATATAGCTTGTGATCTCTCAAGCGTTGGAGTACAATACGCAAACGTTCAGCGTGTTCCTCTTCTGATTTAGAATAGACCAGTATATCATCGATGAAAACCACGACGAACTTATCTAACTCTGGCATGAAAACAGAGTTCATAAGATACATAAAGTGAGCCAGAGCATTGGTCAACCCAAAATACATGACAAGACATTCATAAAGTCCATATCTTGTCAAGAACGCCGTCTTTGATACCCGGACCAAAGATCCATATGGGAAAATAGCTTAGCACCCACTAATTGATCGAACAAAATATCGATGCGCGGTAGTGGATACTTATTCTTGATAGTGACAGCATTCAATGGACGATAATTTACGCATAGTCTCAAAGTTTCGTCCTTCTTCTTCACGAAAAGTGCGGAACAGCCCCAAGGTGATGAACTTGGGCATATAAAACCTTTGTCGATGAGGTCATTCAGCTGCTCCTTCAGTTCTGCTAGCTCCTTCGGTGCCATTTTGTATGGTCGCCGAGAAATTGGTGTCATTCCCGGTGCTAGTTCTATCTTGAACTTTACATCACGTTTGGGCGGCATGCCCGGTAAGTCATCGGGAAACACATCTGCATATTCACATACCACTAGAATATCCTCAAGCTTAGGAGCTTCAATCTTATGCACTGCTGCAACTCGTTGTGATGGATCCACAAGATTCAATGTGTTGCAACCATGTATTGGGGAATTCAGTTAAACAGTTCGAGAGTTGATGTCAAAGATAGCTCCATAATGTGTCAACCATGACATCCCCAAGATAACATCAATCCTTTGGCCCGTGAGTATGATAAGGCTCATTGTATAAATGTTTCCACCCAAACATAAAGGTTCCCGAGAGACCATTTCATTTATATATATCTTGCCTCCGAGGTGAGCTGATATGAAACGGATGCTTGACTGTGCTAAATAGAAGATGATTCTTCAGCACAAAGTCTCTGCTAATAAAATTATGGGTGGCTCCGGAATCAAACGACACGAAAGTGGGTTGCTCATGTAAGGTGAGCATTCCCGCTAAAACCGGTTCGCCTTTTGCAATGTCCTCAATAGAAGTGTAGTTAACCCTGCCAGCTTTTAAGAGACTTCTTTGAATGCTCAAGGTGCTTATCTGAGCGTTGGTGAGATGACACAAATTTGTGGCTTTGCTCAGCTCAACGACAATTTCGTGTTGCAGAAATCCTAAGCTCTCTACTAACACGAGGTGGAGATATTATGTGCACAACTGGTTGTGGTAGGGTCGCACGAATAACTTCTGATTGCTGCTGTTGAGGTGAAGGCTCATAAGTGATTAACTCCTCCGTGGTTGTGAGAGTTGCACCACAGGCTGAATTTCTTGCCTGACTAGCGAGTAATACCGCACTCGATAGTCCGAAGGAACCTCGATATCACTGTCTGGCGACATACTCCGTTTCAGCTCCGCTTCACAACGGAGATGCATGTCTTCTTTAATGATAGCGGCATTTACTAACTCGTTGTAAATACCGTTATTGAACAAGTCCACTTGTTCTTTAAGATCGACATTCAAGCCTCGGATGAAATAATCACACTTCAACCCTTCCGAGTCTACCATATGAGTGGCGTATTGCATCAAGTCTTCAAACTCTTTGAAGTACTCGTACACACTCCTTTCTCCTTGCTTTAACGCCAGGAAGTCTTGATACTTCATTCGAAGAATTCCCGAACAAAGGTGACGTGCCCGGAAAACATTCCGGAATTCATCCCACGTCACACGATGACCTTCAGAAGAGTGGCGATATACTCTACCCACCAAGCTCCAGTGGCTCCGTGGAGTTGTTGAGCGGCAAATAGAGTCTTCTGATATTCATTGCACTCAAGTATATCGAACTTGACTTCAATACATTGGAGCCAATGAGCCTACTCCAACGGTTCTTTCTCTTCTGAGAAAACCGGTGGTTGTCTTGCTAAGAAATCCAGATAAGTACTTGGCGGGGGATTATGCTGTAGTGTCTCTTGTCATATGCTTTGTTGTACCAACAGATCGTGAGACTCAGCCATCTTTCCTAAAACTTCTGCCAACCCGGTTGATGACATTGGCACTTGTGGTCATGGCAAATTATTTCCGCCGTGACTCGACTCACTAATCTCACTCCTAGAATGAGTGCGATCCATACTGCAAGAGTGAGCAATTTACGGTTAAAATTCAAAGTTTAAACTCAACTTGAATTCAAAAACATTAACAGTAAAAGCATCACATAGATATTGCAGCACTACAAATCTAACTAGGGTTTCGACAATTATGAAATCTACCAAACTTTAGCAAGTTTGTCCAAACCTTTAATTCCAACAGTCGTAAAAAACTGAATGACAACTAAAGAACATGTTATGGACTTATAGATGTATAAAACATCCCTGTCCACAACAAGTCTCAAGATAAATGGCAATGATCAATACTCTGTTCAGAGTGACCATTTGACCTTAATCCCAGAATTTGAATATGAAAATTAAAATTTCATGTATCCAGTTGAATATAAAACTTGTATATAATTTCAATATATTTCCAACGAGTATTCATTTGCCTTCATATCAGTTCTGGATCAAAAGTTATGATATTTCAAAGTTGACAGAATCCTGAAACAATTTTGACAGCACCTCCTTTGGAAGTGGTTGTTTTGTCCGCAAGATTTCATACAATTCGACTCCAAATATGGAGAAACTTTTAACTAAAAAGTCGTAGAATATGTCATAAGCTTTCCAACGGTGTATTACATGATCCTTATAAATTTTTCTACAGGAAGTTATGGTCGAAATACAGAAAATTCCAGAGAGTAATTTGTGCCTGCCCTGTTTTTGAACAGTTTACACTCATCTGAGATTTTCATCCATTTGGATGGTGATTCTGTTCTGGACTTCTCCAGAAAATTTGTAGAAGACTTCAAAACCTTTTCAAAAATGTATCACACCCATCCATTGGTTCAACCAAACAAAAGTTATATCCTGTTCAATTTCAGCAAAAATTCTGCTGAAAACAGGGGAGGTTGTTTCTAAATCTTTTAGAATGAATATCTACTCCCAATTAACTCATAGTTTAATATAGGAGTTTATTAACCCCTAATGGAATCCTAGACTTCAAATTTACTCTTTTACTTGAAAACTTCCTTTTTCATGCAGTTAAGAACATATCACGGTACTACGTTTCCTCACCAAATCAAAAATCCTAACCGGCGTTATACCGGCATATACGTCTCAACTGGTGGCACTAACACGATCACTCGCAAACGTTTTCTAAACGCAATGTTCTACTCATGGTTAAGGTACCTGCAGAAAACCACTCAATAGTGATGCACACAAAGGTTTGTCGTTTCAGGCAGGTCCATATCATAGTAAAAATATACGCCTCATATCATTGCCATACGGATCGTCCTTGAGTCAGGCCACGTCTCAAGGTACATGATCGGGTTATTCACTACCCGACGGGGGCTCCACACCTTTGCAATAAAGCACACCGGTGGAGCATCGCTTTCGTAAGCCCCATAGGACATGAAGAGTCCTAGTTAACATACTTCGTGTAACAAACGACACGATGGGGTCTCCTCCTCTTGCCCCTGGGTTTGCGCGCTGGAGGCTAGTGCATTTCATATGTCTCTAAGACATGAAGAGTCTTAGAAAACATATTCACTTCCCGTCCATTGCTGAATGGGACATCCCACACTACTTTCCTCATATGGGGGAGCTAACTGAAATTGATCCGCTTTCGGTGGCGTTCCTTACCATGCTTACCTCCACGTAGGTGCGTCGTTACAGAATCGAGATACTGAATATTAACACAGTCAGCTTGCCACCTTAAGTAACTATGCTATTATAGTCATTGGATGGGCATACTATACGTTTCTCACTCGTATACCTCTAAGTTTTCAAAAATATGCTCTTTTCATGCGTGCTATTCCCAATGCGGCTCTGATACCACGCTGTCGCGGCCCCTTCTGAGGTCCGCACTCCAGGAATCGCACTAGGTGGTGCCGGGCGATGCGGCACCCAACAGCATGCACGAAAAGACGGTAAAACATAGGAAATGCTTTATTACTCAATATAATATCTTTTACAACATAATGTACACACGCAGAGGAATTTAAACTAGACAATTACTCACTCACGACCTTAACTACGCCGGAGAGAAGTCGTTCAGTCCATGAACGCTTTCTACTAGCTTCACCAAAGTAAGGCAGCGGCTAGGTTTCCGGTGAGTTAAACGAACCGTGAGGTTCAACGTCTCACCGAACAACCATCTTCATAGCAGGCATCCTGCTACCTGCAAGAACAACTACAAAGCAACCGTGAGCATTAAGGCTCAACAAGTCTTAACCGTCAATCCTAAACATGTAACTCTACATGAAGAGTAGTAAGAATTAGGAATATGAACTTTGCAAAAAGAAGCTTGACTAAACTTGATCCTTATATTCAGATTCTCATAGCATTAATTTTAGTGATCCTCACGCCTCACAACACCGGAAGTCCACAATCAATTAAGAAACGCTTATCCCGATGTTGCTATCCTAAGGTGGAATAGAACTTTAGTTGGCACTATATCTAATTCAGTCAAGGTTGCAATACAATGATTAAGCCATGAACAACAGGTTAAGAGACTTAGTTCCTCTTCTTACTACGTCACGGCGAAGTGGGCAAGTATGCTCAATCCTGTTCCGTGAGCGATGGTGATTTGAATCAATAACAACCCGGAATACACGACACATACACCCACCTCGAAAGAATCACTCTTTCTTATATTGTATGCAGCAACCTTTCACACGAAACCCCGACATAGAAAAATGTTTTGCGCCGAGCAGGATGGTCCTCTACGCGTACACGTCGAAGTTGTCTGCTAAAGGATTTACACCTCCCGCCTTCTCAAAGCCATTCCCACATGAAGGATGAGTTTATATATCACGGTCCATTGAGTTACATCGGTTTCATGGGTCCCATACCCCCCTATATATCTTGTACAGCTCAATCTTGTCCAGAAGGGCCGCATACACGCGGTTCTTAAACGACACGGACGGGGCTAAAAACCAACCTCCACATTTGCCTTACCCTCCCAGCCCAGGCCCAATGTGGTCTCAAGCATTGTCACACCCATCGCAGGTCGAGACAACCTTGAGCGCTCCATCCTACAGGAACTCCCCGCCCCCATCTCATTTTTCACAAGGGTGCTCTTATCATACTCTTCTCGTGAGTAAACTCCGTTACTCGTCCTTTCTCGCGAGTAGCTTTTTACTATTCGACTTCTACCGAGCTAGCTACAACATTAGCCTAGCATCTACGACGAGGCAAAGCCTATGATAACCATCTACTCAGGGATTTCATGGTAATGCAGTTGGAGTTTCAAGCATCATAAATGTAATGCACAATATCAAGTCTAACAACATTAGGTGAAAGTAAAGCAAAATTTAAAACGGTAATTATATGCAAACCGGGGCTTACCTTGTTCAACGGTTTTGTTAGAGGCTAGGAGTTAGTCTTCCTCCGGAGAATCCGCCAAACTCATCACAAGATGGAGATCCTCGCTGCTAAGTTGAATCCTCATCGAACTTCTACGTCATGTGAGCTATTAAAATGCAATGCACATATATTTCAAAAGTACATGGAAAATTCTTTACAAACTGTTGCACAAGTTAATTCACACTTAGAGGGGAAAAACAACAGTAGGGTTTCTGTTGTTAGATCTACAACCTTAGAGAGGAAGAATACCAGGTGAAAAGGGAGGTAAAATTAATCACCATGTGATTAAGTCCTCATATGAACCTTAGACCTAAATAATGGTAGCTCAAGTTCCGGATGTCCAATGAAGCCAAAAATTCAACCACAGCTTCAAGGGAAGGTATGTAGGCAGTGTGCACAATTTGAGCTCATGAAATGGCTCCATGTCATCACAATAGTTCCTTATGTGGTTTTAGCTAATCTGCCTTTACCTCCTAGATCTTAAGCTTTCCTATGCTGAAAAGTAGACTTTTTTGTGAAATACAAAATGTACTAAGTCCATAGGAATTGGTTTTACCATTTTTTATAGTTTCCTACATGGAGATATGGATTTTACAAGTTTGGATAAAATCTCTGAAAAAGGTCTATGTTATTTTTCCTATTTTTCAGAGACATAGAGGATTGAAACAACATTTGGCCAAGCAAATGGAGTCCAATGCCTCTGAAATTTTTACTGGAGTTCAAGTACATTTGGAAGGACCTCCTACCAAAAATTGAGAATTTTCCAAATAACAGGACTCCTGGAATAAATCCTACAAATTATTTTAAAATGAATTAATTAGCTAAATACAGGGATTTTCATAACATGGGCTGCACCCCTGGATAGTACTCACTGGGAGGAATCTGACACAATTTATTTGACAATTTTTGGACAATTCTACACCAAGTTATGGCTATTGGAAGTTTGAACTGAAATCTGAAAACTGAGAAAAGTTTAAATCGCTGCCAGTGGGTCCCACGCCATAGGGCTTCTTCAACCTTGCGCCAGCCAAGCCGAGCGGCAGCGCCCTCCAGCGAGGGTCACTGGAATCGCCTTCACGGCCACCTCCCAGCCTCATACTTGCCCCCCATTATTCACCACGCTGAGTTCATTTGAGAGATCGGCGGCGGCCGGCGATCGCCGGAACCATGCGCGCACCGGCAACCGCATTCGTTAGGGTTCCGCTGAGGTCATTCTCACTATACACAGCACAAAAACGGTCGGTGATTGCTTGGAGAGCACCGTGGAAGCTCGAGGATGCTGAAAATGGACTCCAAACACACTGAAAAGGCCGGCGACCGAGGGCTCCACGGTGACCCGAGGTGCTTTTGCATCGGTGGCTAGGAAAATGGCTAGAACTTCATCAATTCTTGATGTTTTTGCTCGGTTCTTTTTCGAGGAAGGGCGCTAGGAAGTATAGAAGCTACATGCAAATAAGCTCGAGTATTGGTTGATGATGTAACCCGAATTCGGGTATCAACCGAGCTCGGTTAGTTTTCCCTAGGTTTCGGGGATTTGGGAAATTCTCCATACCCCGTTGATAATTTGCTATACGGACTGCAGATACATGAACTAGGGAGGTTAGCACACCTTTCTTGTGCAGCGAGTTGGAGGAGAAGATGACTGTGGCGTGCTGCCCACAGTGACCCGAAGTGAAGTCCGTCGGTGCACCTCGGGAGTTCGGCGCTGTTCTTCGATTTGTGGCCCACAGCAGCAAGAAACGCCGGATTTGAGGAGGTAGCATGCAAGAGAACGTTGTTGTGATTGTTTTCGGTGTTTGGAGCTCGATCATCCAAAGTTCGTAGGGTGAGGGCGATCGGCAACCAAGGAACGGCGATGGCGGGTGTTTTTCGCGGGAGCAAAGCCACCAAGGGAGCGAGGGAGGAAGAGAACTTCATTTCCGTTGCTGTGGCACGATAAGGGCGAGCACTCGGTCGAGAAGCAGGAGCTGGCGCCAGGCATGCGTCAGGAGCGGGTTCGGCCGGCTGCTGTCGAGCTCTCATGTGAATTGAGAAAGGAACAGAGTCGGTTCCCTGTGTGTGCAGCTGACAGATGGGGTACACCCCCTCAATTCCTTTTCTCTCTTTGCTTTGAGATTCCCGCATAGATGTTGTCCAAATTTTGCCGAATTTGGAGGGTAAGCCAAACAAAATATGATGAACTCAAATCTGAGCTCAGATTTTTAAATTGAGTAAGTTTGGTTCAGTTTCCAATTTTAAATTTGAATTTGAATGTGCTCTCAATTAATCCTTTGAATAAAGGGTAAATGAGCTCCACAAATATCCAAATTTGGACCAGAAGCTCTTTAATACATGAGGAATGCATTGTGAATTCACTCGGATGCATTTAGACAATCTGAATATGAATCCTTTAAAAGATTCAAATCTGTTTTTTTTTAATTTCCCTCCACTCTACTCATAGAGGATGTGAACATGAGTGTAAATTAGGGAGTGAAGTTCTTTCCTCATGTTAACATGTGTTAAGCACGGGCTAAATAAAATTTTTAACTCCCTCACATGTCTGTTGTATGCTTATCATTTTATGTAGCACATACTTAAGCTTTCTTCCCCTTAACATTGCTTCATAAGTTGAAATCAAACTTTACAAAAGTCAGGGCTGTTGCACCTCCTCCCCCTGCACAGGTCGCCATGGCGGCCGCCCCTCAGAAAGATGTAGAGCCAGAGGGCATTGAGGCAATCCCTTGCCTGGCAATGACGAAGGTTGTCCCGATCCCCACGGCCGTGAGAGCTGTCCATTCTAGCATGGACCAGATGCAAGACGTGCTCAAGCAGGAGTTGGCCGAGCTGAGGTCTGAGCAGGAGCGTCTCTGAGACTGGGATGACCTGTTGAAGGCGCGGGTCCAGTTTGCCAAGGCGAAGGCTCAGGCTCAGGAGGAGCAGCTCGAGGCTCGGGAGGAGGTGCTGGAGGAGAAAGAGGCCGCCTTCGCCAGCCTCCACAAGAATGTGGTGAACATCCTGGCTGAGGCCTAGGACCTCCATGCCTCCGCTGATGCGCATCATGTGATCCTGACAGAGCTCCAGGAGACACTCCTTCATCAGGAGAAGGAGGCGGAGGAGAGGGAGAGGGAGCTCTCCGACCATCTGGCTGCCCATGAGGAGGAGTAGAGGCGCCTGAAGGAGCGACTTCAGAGAATCCACGACCGGAAGCATGCCATTGCGTCCAGGGAGTCTGACCTGGACGAGCAGGCCACGTTGCTGGCCACAGGAGCTGGCAAGGAGGAGTTCGGCGGGGGAGTCGGCTTCTTCCACCAAGGTGGCCGAAGACCTTCGGACTTATCGTGCCACAGGGGCAAAGAATTCTGGGACTTCCTCGGCCACGCGGAGGCGGTTCTGGAACCCTTCGACTTTGGCCCATTGCGCCCCGGAGGGCCGGGCCAGGAGGTGAGTCAGGTGCTCCCTGCCCTGGACTCAGTCGGGGAGAAGCTTCTGACGCTGGAGAATTTCGTGGGGGAGCATCTGGAGGCGAAGGCAAAGCTCTGGTCTAGATGGTGGCAGGGCATGTGCTCACTTTCCTTCGGAGCTGTGACCCCAGCATATCCCTGGAACCTGTGGTACAGGGCCACAATGCAGAGTTGTCGGGGGGTGGCGAAGGCTTCCGTGGAGGAGGTCGCCCAACTCGTAGCTGCTAGGTTCCAGCGCGGATAGCTCCTAGGTCTCCCGCTTGCCTTGTATCCTCCTTTGTGTGTTGGAGCTCTGTTAGTGATAAAGACTTTTTGTTTCAAGTCTTATGTTGTCTTGAGTTGTTGATGTAGACTTCAGACCCTTGGCAACACAAAGGTCCGGAATGACTTGGCCGATGTGGATAGCTCTTTGCCGATGTCCCGAGCTTGTTCCTCCGGGTCCTTAGTAGCGTAAGGACCTAGGGTGCTCCGACAGTGTTGCAACCACTCCTTCCGGGTCCTTGGCAGCGCAAGGACCCGAGGGGAGTTCGGCCCTTGTCTTCAGCTTCTTGTAGCTGGTGCTCTGAGTCTTTTGCTCGCTGCTGCAGTGGTCCGATGTCCTGCCCACATGGTTAACCGTGATGGTCCCCTGGTAGGTGTGACCCTTGTGTTGGGGCGCACCTATCACTGGATGAGGCAGGACGTCAGCGTCGGGCCCCTTGGGAGGTCCGAGACGCCAAGGACCTTTGCGGACCTGCAGACATGGCAGAAATAGGGAGTAGTCGTGCTCTCTGGTAACCCTTCATTGTTTGGTACCTTTACTGTGGCATACGGTCCTCGGCTGAGCTACGGGGCTTGGGTAATTCGATGTGGGTCGTCCAAGCTATGGTTGAAGCCTTGCCTAGGGATATGAGCCGTCCGGTTCCCCAGTGCCGAGCTGTAGCGCTGGCGAGGCAGAGTGTGCACTCTAGGGGTACGGAACCAGGCATAGCAGGCTACACACCCTGGACCTCCACCTGGCGTAAGCCTTTCACTGGAGGTCCGTTCAGCACCATAAGGCCCCCAGGCAATGAGACAACCAAAGGTCCCTAAGTTATGGTTAAAACCTTGCTCAGGGGTATGAGCCGTCCGGCTCCCCGGTACTGAGCTGTAGCGCTGGAGAGGCGGGGCGTGCACGCTAGGGGTACGGAACCAAGCATAGCAGGCTACACATGTTGGACCTCTAGCTGTCGTAAGCCTTTAGGGGGAGGGACTATTCGGCACCATAGGGCCCCCGAGCAATGAGACAACCACAGGACCCCGGGTACGCCACAGGTACCTTAAGCAGACCCGCCTGCAGAAGGATAACACAACCCTTGCTATGGTTGAACAAAAGAAAAAGTGACTGGCCACACGACCGGAGTGGTTTGTAAAGAAAGCACGAAAAGAATAGAGGCAATGTCCGGGGTCCGGTTACTTTTCTTGTCCATAGGCGTGTTCTTTTTGGCCCCCAAGTACTCAGTTGTAGCAGGGGAGACAGTGCGGAAGGCTTAGGGTACGAAACCTGGCTAAGCAGGCTGTGCATCCTGGACCTTCCTCGAGCGTTAACGTTTTAGCGAGGAGACCTTCCAGTGCCACAGGGCCTAGGACAAGTACGTAGGACAGGCTCTGGACATGCCATTTACAGTTGATATGCATGAGTAAGCACAAACTATAAATAAGGTACGTAGGGTAGGATAGATTTTTCTTATTTCTGGCTTGGGTGATAGGAGGAAACATGTCGTGCAAGAAGGCAGCAACCCGCCCCGGATGACAAGAGTAGCAGGACCCCTCCGGAGCTTAGCTGTTCTAAGCGTTGTTTCTAGACACTATGGCACCTTTACAAAGAAAGAGAAAAAGAAAAAGCACCTTACCACTGCCCTAAGGATAGAACTTACAGAGGTGTTCTATGTTCTGTGGATTGGGTAGAGGTACCCATCCTTCGTGGCTAGGTGGGCGCACCTGGGGCGGCATACTTGTGCTGCTCGGAAGGAACCCTCCCAGCTAGGGGAGAGTTTTTCACCCCTTCTCAAGAAAGTGTTAGACGAGGCACCGGGTGGCCCTACCTTGGGCTGTCTACTCTGCATGTACCGTTGCTGATGTCGCAGAAGCACTTAGCGGTGTAGCCATAATACTATTTTAACGTTGTCATTATTTTATCAAACCACACCATGTAATGCTATTTCGTCCAACCCGGTATTAGAATTCTAAAATAGCAATCCGCTCGTAGTACCTACTACTACAGAAGTCCCCTCAGCAAAGGGCGATACCAGCACAGGGCGAAACGGATCCAGATCCGGGTGGCTCTGAACTCCGTGCTGACGCAGTGGAGGGAAACTGGAGGTGGAGTAAGACGAACACAAGCCAAGAGCCCAAGAGCGACCTGATCGCGAGGGCTTCTACTCGCAGCTTTAGTTCTAACAAACAGGCCGGCGGAGGAAGAGCGTGACGGCCTGCACATTTCCTCAAGCTGATGTAATCATATTAAAGTGAGGTACAAAAACATTCCCCAAATATTAGAAATGTGTCGCAAGGACGAGACATGTGAGTTAGCAGGCTACAAAAGTGTAGTTCAAGACTTTGACTGAAAAGGGTGTACTAACGTAATCGCAAATAATAATAATAATAATGGTACTCTGGTACGAATTGAATCCTTGGACTACGCTTTTAATCCAATGAAACGTCGAAATGAGCTTCGGAGTGCCTCTCCCCAGCGCTTAATTGAACGACAGCATGGTCAAATCGAAACAAAATGTGTTGGAAAGAATTTATTTCAAGAACGTGAACTGGTACAGTCCATATACAAAATCGTTCCCATTCGCTCCAAAAATTCTCTCATTCCCATGTTCCTGCAATCAGCTGGTGTTCCTGTGGACGGAGGGAGTACCTGAACTTGCACCGCTGCTAAGTTTTTTGTTGATCTGATGGCCGTGCAAAATGCAAATGTTGTTGGGTTTGAAGGAAATTCTTATGTACAAAATGGAAATCATCCCAATGTATACGAGCATTTCCATGGATATTTAGAGGCACACACATGACAAGTGTAGTTACAGCCAAAACCTCCATAATAACATTCTCATAAAGAACTACAGAGTTCAGTTACAGGTATTCAATAACAGCATTGAGACTTTGCCTCACAAGGAAATCTCAAGCAAAGATTTCTTTAACAAGCCGGTCTAGGCTCGGATAAGCAAAATACAGTATCAAGAATGAGGGAAGAGCGAACAGCACTGTAATAAGGATGTACAATAACAAGACAGCTGCACTGGCAGGAATATTGCATGACGACACAAAATAACATCTTTGCTCATAACAGTGTCTAAAATGATGTAGAGTTGATATTTAGGCTACGATACCACTTATATCGGGTAAAAAATATGTCTCATCACCAGCTCTAAAGAATGGAAGTACCGAGCATTTGAAAATATTTGAGCAACTGAGACCTTAGCAAAAAAATAATGAAATAAAGGAGTCTCCAAAGAATGGTCGTCATGCAGAAAGTAAGGAGAATGTTCAAAGCCGATCTCTTGGCGCCCGTTCCATTGTCCACGAGGACCCGAGTCGGCCGCCGAGCCTGCCAGGGAAAGCAAATACTCGTGCAGCATTAGTAAAAGGCCATATCCTGTACCAAAAAGAAAAAAAGGCCAGATCCTGTCTCCAGTCCCTGCATCTGATCCCAGTAACTTGACGAACCTGCATGTATAGAAGAGGAAACAAAATGCCACAAGGATCCACCAACCGACGCGCGCACGCGCATACAAAGAAGACGAGTAAAGAGCAGCGCGCCCTTGTCCTCACTCGCGAGTCGCGACCCACCAGCCAAGCTACTACACTCCTCCCCTCCCACTAACCCGAGAGGACAGCCAGCTCTTACCGTCGCTCACTCACAGGCACAGCCAGCGGCCAGCTCGGACCTGAAAGGAATCGGCCACCAGCCGCGAGGGAGTTGGAAGGCTCCAGCCGAAAAGCTAAAGGTCCCACGGCTCCTTGCTTCGCTGCTCTGCTTCTCCCCTCATCCGGTGAGCTCTGCTGCGGCTGCGATGGAGGCGGCGTTGGTTCTGGTGGCCGCCGCGCTCTTGGTGTCACCCACTCTCGTCGCCTCTGGTACGGAAGCCACATTCCCCTCTCATCTCATCTCCTCTCCCCTCCTTCTGATCAAGCAAGCATCTGAATTTTCTGGGCACGGAACGGTCAGAGTTCTGCGTGTGCCGGTCGGACCAGCCGACGGCGGCGCTGCAGAAGGCGATCGACTTCTCGTGCGGGGACGGCGCGGACTGCACCGCCATCCTTGAGGGCGGCGGCTGCTACAACCCCAACACCGTCGCCTCACACTGTTCCTGGGCCGCCAACAGCTACTACCAGAACAACAAGGCCAAGGGTGCCACCTGCGACTTCAGCGGCGCCGCCACCATCTCCACCACCGACCCAAGTATGTTCACCAGTTCATCATCTGCGTACTCCGTCAGTTAAATATTAATCCTCCTTGATGTTGGCACCAAATGTATTATGCAATTTATCTCGTTCTTGTCTCAGATTCAATTCAAGTAGGGATCCGTCGGTTTCTCATGTGTGCTGCATTCTCTTTTTCATGTGTGTCTTTCGCAGGTTTCTCGGGGTGCACTTTCCCTTCAAGTGCCAGGTACATTACTGACAACCCCTTCCCGCTCCTCAACCATAGTTGTCAAGTTGTAGAAGCACCACATGCTCCTGAACTGTAGATGTCGGCACGGCATGCTGACTGTATTCTCATCCCTGAATATGTTGCTTCTGAATTCCCACCAAATAGTTCGTTGCAACATCTCAAGCTTGTGATGTCACTCTTCCTTTGCCTTCAACCTTCTGGTGGCCCCCATCCATCGCAGTCGAATTTGATGGAGCACACACTTTCTCCGCATGAAGTGACAGAGACGTTTTGAAGACAGCTTTCTTCATTTCTTGCCACTGTCTGGAACCCAAAGTCCTGACCTCTTTCTGAATCGTAGTTTATTGTACTAATGGTTTCCTGAAAAGATTGAGTGTGCCGTCTGTCTCAACGAAAAACGCTAGACAGTTTTTCTTTGCATGTGTTTCATGTGTGTACGTAGGCTAAACAACAGGGTAATAAACAGACATAATGATGAGAGCGAGACGTTTTAGCATAAGCATTGTTTCGCAGATTACAGTAATGATTAAGAGATCCTAGTATCCTACCTTTTCAGTGGAACGAACTCACGAAAAACAACCACGGTTGCTGTATTGTTTTCTGTGGACGTGAGATCAGCGTGTTATGGTCATGAGCAACAATCCTATTCTCATTTATCTTAAGTATGCATCTTCTGGTGACAAGCTAATTTTCCTAGCAACTGTTTATGCTGATGCAGTGCTGATGGGATGACGGGCACCACGACCGCGGGCGGCGCGACCTCGGGCACCTTGAGCCCGGGCTTCGGCACGGGAGCCAACGGCACCGGGATGGGCAGCAGCAGCAGCCTGGGACCGACGGGCACGAGCAGCCTGGACGCCGCGGCGGCCGGCTTGCTTCCCTGCGTTCAGCTCGCCGCCTTCGTTGCCGTCGCCATCCTCTCATTCCTAATATGAAACAAAAAGAAGAAAGAGACTAAACGTGGACTGGTTGGAGCGAAACCTTCAGAAGATTTCAGCTTGACAGTTCCAGCTCACCCAAGAACCCACTACGTGTGGCTGTGGCACATTGTCGTCCCTCCCTGCAGATGACGCGTAGTGGCATTGGTTGGAGCTCTGGAATTCTCAAGCTGCTTTTCATGCATGGGCCCCTACAGGGTGGTGTATGAGTTTATATGGAAGTAGGATGGATGTCTCTTTCGACCATTTGTCTTTCCTGTTCACAATCTTTATCTTTCCTCTTTTGTCTTCGCTTTGTAATTTCCTTGTAAATCTAGTAGAAGTCGGCGGTTTAATTCAAGTTTGGTTGGAGTGGGTGAGGATGAAGATGATCTTAGGTCTGCATCATCAATCCTTTGCTGTTGGCGCCGCGGTGGTTGCTTGTCCCACTGAACATAGATAAATACTTTGGGCACGGAATCTCGCACCACAGCAACTTTGCGTCAACCATTCATGTGGCCATGTGAAATAGGCAATCAAACACATTACGATACTATTCTCTCTCTCTTTTGTGGCAGTCATACATGGCGGCCTGCTATGTAACATAAGAGAATGGGGTCAGGAGGAAGCTTCGTTGTGGTGGTGGTACATAGTAAAATCAGTTCTCCTAGCGTCAATTAAATCAGAACAGAGGGAGTACATGTTCAGAATACCATGGAATTTAGTGCATTTCTGTCGCAGCAAAGTTGTGTAAGGTAACTGCTGTCAGTGACGGTGTCAACAGTCTGCCAAATGCTGAATCCATGAACACCATTCTCATTGTAGAGCAATAGATTATTGTACAATTAAGAAGAAGGGGCATCTGGCAGCCGTACAAGCTTCAGAAATGGCCCTGCCCTTAGTCTTGGGACACCTCGTCGGTTGAGCAGGTTCACGGAAGGCAGGCAGACCTGCTCTATGTCTGGGTGAACCCGCGCGCGTCGGTGGCGACTGGCGAGAGGAGGACGAAGGACCATGGCGCGAACACCACCTAACCGAGAGGTTTTACCAAGTGTTGCGTTGGTACTCCGCTCTCTGCGGACATAACACGGTTACATGCAGAATCGCGGCGGACGCTTCGAAACTTGTCGCTCGCCCCTCTTCATTAATTTGCGACCAGTTATTTAGCAACGCGTAGCATTTTGATGTTCATTATCACCATACTCCTTCTGTTTTTAAATTGTTGTTATTAGAACAATAATTCTAATTAAATTATTGTCCTAATGACAAAATACAGACAAGAACCAAGAAAATGTACATTTTAACTAACTTTTCTTAAGTTAAAAATGTTCAGGTTATTAGGTGGTGAGGAGGTGGGAACCATATGTTTTTTATATGAGTACAATCTAGCAATGAATAGTATTTTTATAGGTATACTCCAATGCCAATGATGATCGGACTTACAATGACCCGATCGTATGACTGACTAGTTCATATTAGGATTAGATTACAATCGAACTCACTCATCAATAATACTACTCGTAGAAATCAAGTGCACTAATCTAAAACTTCTAGGCCTTCAAATCTTGTTCTTTCACTACAAGAAACACGAGCAATTACGATGGCCTAAACATCATGAGTAAGCCACTAGCCGTAGTAATTAAGTTATTTACAACGGTTTATTGCTTATTTACGACGACATCCAACCATCATAGAGATTGGTCGTAAATATATTATTTACGATGACCTAAACCGCCCGTCATAAATTATGGAGAGTGTGTCAGCTGACATCCTCTGCAAACTTATTTACGACGACCAGGAACATGCCGTTGTAACCACCTCTAGGCTGTCATAAATAAGAGATTTATTTTTAAGAAAAAAATGCTAACCTCGCACGATGGCCAGCTCACAGGCAGATACCAAAACAAATATATAACATCACGGTCAGTTTATAATACAATAATATCAAATACAAGACGGTACATTACACACTACCACGTCCGCTACCTCCGGAGCCCGGAATGTCATCCTCGCGTCATGCTCCAGGTCCGATAGCTACAGCGATGGAGTCTGAGCTTCCGCCGCCGATCCCTGTGCTAGTTATAGTAATTATAATTATGTTTGAGCAATTATGGATAAGTTTGTTTCAGTTTACTATAATAATCTAATTTATACTGATTTGAAGAAATGTTGTTTACCTATGCCGCACAAGCAGGCACCTGTGGTTGCCCCGGCATATGTGGCTGCATCAGCGACGACCATGTAGGAATGGGATTCTGCTGCCCGCGTTGCTAGGCTAAGGCATGTGATAGAAAAGTACTAGCACATAAATAGTGATGAAATGATATAATTGTTTTGTATTTTAAGCTATTACCTGTATCGCTGCTTGTATCTGTGCGTTGTAGGTGGCTTGATAGTCTTGTGTGGCCTTCAATAAAGCTGTTTGCTCCTGAGGTACACTACACACTACCACGTCCGCTATCTCCGGAGCCCGGAATGTCATCCTCGCTTTGTGCTCCAGGTCCGATAGCTACGGCGATGGAGTCTGAACTTCCGCCGCCGATCCCTGTGCTAGTTAGAGTAATTATGATTATGTTTGAGCAATTATGGATAAGTTTGATTTGGTTTACTACAGTAATCTAATTTATACTGATTTGAAGAAATGTTGTTTACCTATGCTGCAGAAGAAGACACCTGTGGTTGCCCCGACATCTGTGGCTGCATCAACGACAGACCATTTAGGAATGGGATTCTGCTGCCCGTGTTGCTGGGCTAAGGCATGTGATAGAAAAGTACTAGCACATAAATAGTGATGAAATGATATAATTAGTTTGTATTTTAAACTATTACCTATATCGCTGCTTGTATCTGTGCCTTGTAGGTGACTTGATAGTCTTGTGTGACCTTCAATAAACCTGTTTGCTTCGGAGCTTCTTTTGTGTCAGGCGTAGCTCCTTCTGGACACTTTGAAGCTCCAGCTCTCTCGCTAACATTCGTCAGCTAGGTCCAGCAGACGAAGACTGCGAGGAGAAGCCTCTCAAAGGTTTTTCCTTACTCGAGTTCAACCACTCCATCAAAAATAGCTAAAGTATAAAAAAATAAGGATAAGATAATGTAGGTCGAATTAACAGAAAGAAAAAAGGGTAGCATCTCACCGTCCATGCACTTTACCACCACCGCTCGCATACACGGCGTTGACGTCGACTGGTGCGTTCTGTGAATCGTAGTCTTCATCGTGAATCTTCATCGCCTCCTCCCAATACTTCTCCTACAAATACAAGCAATACATAAAAACGCGTCAGTAGCAATGTTAGTTACAAGTAAAGCAACTTGAGGACCCACCAATTGAGCTGTCACCACCAGAGTGCACAGTTGGTCAGGCTATGAAGGGTCACTTGTCATGTGACCTCTCTTCCACACCTGAACATCGCTTGGTCGTTCACCGAGCTTGTTTTCCTATAAGTACTAGTCAGTAGCATAAATATACTATAAATATAGTTTTGTAGGTATTTTCCTTACCATTCCTCTAGCCAGAAGTAGATGGACATTCAGACCATACCTATGGCCTCTAGTAGAGCCTCTGCACTGTCAGGCTCTCTTGGACTTGGCGACGAAGTCCTCGCTGGACCATAGTCGACAGAGGGCCCTTTTGGATTCGCCAAATGGTACCATCTCTACAAGAAGATAGAAACATAAGTGTTATTAAACATTCTAGCTATTAACGAACTAAATTTAAAACATTTATTAAATGTACTTATCTAGAAGTCGGCCCACACTGTTACGGACTGAATCCGTACATTCTAGGATTACAGAGGGTGGTGTTATATGATGCAACACCCGACAGCACACACAATAAGAAACATACGTATTACATGAAAACTTGCTAAATTTGTACAAAAGTGGTACAAGCCATTCGGTTTCCATCTAATTTACATAATTACTACTGCAGCGAAATATAATTACACAACTCACCCCTATCGCCTAGCTAAGCAGAAAGGGAACTCATCCAGCCCTAGGGATAGTTCACGCTAGTAACATCAAAGTAGATCACGGCGGCGTGCACGGCTCCTACTCGGCCATAGTTCCCTAAGGGGGTAAACCTCTTCGATGAACCCGTACTCCATAGAAGTGGGGTACTCCTCACCTGCAAACACTTATAACAGCAACCGTGAGCACGATAGCTCAGCAAGTCTTAACCCACTTCCTAGGCATAAAACTCTACATGCAAGTGTACCGATAATAAGACAGTAAATTTCAGCCAAGGACACGCCTAATGGTTCGTCCTTAGTTCAGATTTTAGCAACAGATTAAGGGTTCAGGAATCTAAAATTTGGTGGGTTTTATTTGTGGTAATCACGTTACAATACAATTAAAGCATAACAACAATTATATCAGCACATTCATCTCCAATATTTTCTATGTCACGACACAGTGAACAAGCGGTACTCATGACCATGAGGGATGGCAAATCGACTCGATATACACCTACAAGGATACCCGAATAGCACGTCACGTACGCCCATCCTCATAGCTGCGATGGCATGCTCAACCGATGTCGTACGGGATAACCTTTTATTCGACAGCCCAAGTGTTGAACCGGTCGCACCGAAACGGGCAGGAGGTTTCCTACACGGAGCAACTCTGTGCCCGTTAGCGGATTTCCACATTGTTGCTCTCAACCTACACCTATAAATTGGTGCGTTATGCCTTGACGTCCGTAGGTATAGGCTACATAAGTTTATCGAATCCCATATATCCGATATGCCTTCGGTACATTTAAACTTGTTCAGCGGGGGCGCACACGGATTGGTCCTCAATCAACACGGGCAGGGCTATGCACGCAAGACTCTATCTTGTTGTATCCTACACCCCTGCCTAGTCTCAATTTTCAGATTAGGTAAACCTCACGTCTTGAACCAATCCCGTATATAGCCAATCCTAACCTCGCGAGTAGATTCCAACTACTCGACTTGTATCGAAACCTACAAACATTAAACTTTGCATATGCTACTCGAGGACTTACCACTACCATCACTCTCACTGGGATGATCTGGTTATGCAAGTGGGGTATTAAAACATTATAGACCTAATGCACATATGAACCCCATACTCTAGTGATACAAATAAAAAACTTGCTAAAGTTTGTTAAATGAACCCGGGGCTAGCCTTGTTGCTGTAGGTCAGTGAAGTCAGTTTCTGGAGGAATTACTTCAAGGGCCTCCGCTGCCTCTTCGAGCTCGGCAACTAATCGAAATGACCAAGAATGCAAATGACTAAGTTATTAAACGTGTACGAGCAGTTATAAAGATTTAAGTGAAATCTATATAAAATGAACTCTAATGTACTTGAGATTTTTACATAAATTCACACATGACACTCAGGTACTGCTATCCAAAAAATTAGATAAAGTTAATTAAGTGTGTGCTCTAAAGAACACCCTAAGCCATTTTCCTTCTCTTAATTAATAAGCCAAACCTGAAAGTTTGTCATGCAGCAAACTAGACTTTTCAGAAACTTCAAAAAAATTTGAGTGCCTAAGAATTAGTTTCACTAATTTTAGAGCTTTCTACGGTGAGATATGGAATTTCTAAGTTTGGATAAAAACTGAAATTGCTCTATGTTCTTTTTCTAACTTTTTTGGAACAAAAGCAATTGGAACACCATTAGACCCAATAAATTAAGTCAAATGCTGCTCAGATTTTACTGAAGATCAGTAGATTTATGAAAGACTTTCTGGCCAAAATTTGGCATGTTTCATAACAGGGATCACCCAAAATTAAATCCCAAAGATTTAACTTTGAAGAATTATGGAGGAAATTCCATAAATTTTCATACCAATTAATTTGCACTACTGCAAAGTACTGGTTGAAAGGAATCCAATGAAATTTGTTTCACAATTTTTGGACAATCCTATAGAAAGTTATGGTCATTCAATGTTTGCCCAAATTCTGAAAAACGAAGACATGCTGTCGGAAAACTATTCACTAAGACATGCTGTCGGAGAACTGAAGATTACTCAAGCTACCATGGATGGAACTCGACGAGATCTTTAGGCACAGTTAAGGGACTCTAAGGTGCACCTCTTTGCTGTGGAGATCGTCACGTGAAAGGATCTGGAGCACCTGCGCCACGGGGAGCAGAGGGGCGGCAATCACTTCTCCACTGAGCAGCGGCGACGAAGCTTCAAAATAAAAGCAAGTCAGGCCAAGAACAGATGAAGTGATCAAAGGAAAATGAAGAGGAGATCTTGGCGCCACTTTTTACTCTTTGCAGAGGATCAAAACAAGGTGTGCTTGTGTGGCTGGCCTGAAGAACAGAGCAGCAACAATTTTTCTACTTCTTCCTGGAAGAACTGAGCTGGGGAAGAGAGAGGGAGGAGAGGAATGTGTGGGCAGCAGATGGATGAGCACTGGATTCATCTTTATAGAAAGCAAGCAAGCTGTTGGGTGGAATTTGCTTGTGATTAGGTGTCATTGGGAGGGAGAGAGAGAGAGAGAGAGAGAGCAGAAGACAGATGCACTAGAGTGCTCTGTTTCAGCTCAGAGAGCCACTGACCAGTGGGTCCCACTAGCCATACAAATCCACTTCCACTAATATTTATCTCCCAACCACTCAAAATTGATTTCTATACTTGATGGTTAAGTCCAATTAGAAATATTTGAACAGATTTGACTCGACAGATTGGAGAGATCAAATTGATTTGAATTTGTGGGATTTGAATAACTTCTCTTCAATTGATCCAAATAAATAGCAAACAAGTTAAAAATGGAATACTTTTGGCAGAGATGCTAATTAAAATGTGGTGAACTCATTGGTGAAGTCAAATTTTAAATTGGACAAGATTTGAAGAAAAATTCATATTTCAATTTGCACTATTGACATTGATGCATGGCTTGCTGCAAATTTCATTGAGAATTTGAATTTCCTCGAAATTTTTGTACTGATCCATATGTGTAAAGTGGTCTTCCACATCTCTCTCCCTTAAAAGAATCTCGTCCCGAGATTACAAAAGAAGAGACGAAGATAGGAGAGGAATTACCTGATATGAGAAGCTAAGAAATCCGGATAGTTTGAGCGAAGGAAATCTTCGCTCTCCCACGCCGCTTCCTCAGCAGTGTGGTTGCTCCACAAAACCTTGTAGAACCACAGTGTTCTGTCACGCGTGGTCCCAGTCTTCTCATCAATTATCCCAACCAGATATTCAGCATAGTTTAAGGCCGGTTGCAACTCGCCAATATCTTCAGTATGGACAACAACAGTGTACTTCAAACATTTCCAGAGTTGTGAGACATGTAAAATGTCATGAACACCAGGGAGATACACTGGTTGTTCCATCCGATATGCCACTGGTCCATATTTCTCCATGATTGCATAAGGTCCTATAAATCGAGGAGCGAGTTTCCCCTTCACATCAAATCGGTGAACTCCCTTCATCGGAGACACACGGAGATAAACGTATTCTCCGACATCAAAATGCAGCGGTCGACACCTCTTATCTGCATAACTTTTCTGTCCGGATTGGGCTGCTTTCAAGTTTGCTTGAATAACCCGAACTCGTACTTCGGCGTCGTTAACGGGATCAATCCTAAATGTGACCCTTTCACCGGATTCACACCAATTCATCAGAGTGCGACATTTTTGGCCATAGAAAGCCTCATATGGTGCCGTCTTGATACTCGCTTGATATCCATTGTTATACGAGAATTCCGCCAACGTAAATGATCGTCCCAATTGTTATATCTTTCAAAACTTGATTCACCCTTTCATTTTGTCCATCTGTCTATGGGTTATATGTGGAGCTTCTAATCAGCTTTGTACCCAATGAAGCGTGCAGCTGCTCCTAGAAACGAGCCGCGAACAGCGCACCATGATCTAAAACTATTGTCTTGGTCACTCCGTGTAAGCACACAATTCTTGCAATATATAACTCCACATACTTGTTAGCATGGTAATTGGTATGAACGGAAATAAAGTGAGCTGACTTGATTAACCGATCAATGATTACCCAAATAGAATCATTCTTATGAAAAGTCATAGGCAATCCGACAATGAAATACATGCTCACATCTTCCCATTTGCATGCTGGAATTTTCAGGGGTTGTAACAACCCTGATTTCTGCATATGATCTGCCTTCACTTGCCTACACGTATTGCATTCAGATACGTATTTTGTGATTTCCTGCTTCATTTTGTTGCTCCTGGATGAATGGAAAATTTTAACAAATGGGATTCATCTAAGAATTTCTTACTAAACTCCATATCCCGAGGTATGACTATACGGTCATTGAACCATAGCGTACCGTATTCATCTTTCTGGAAACATTTGATATCACTGATGTCCACTCATTCCCGGAGATGTGCCATGTCTTTATCTAACTTCTGAGCTGCAATAATATCCTCCTTGATGGTAGGAATGAGAGGAAGGTTGTATAATGATCCATATGGAACCAAATACAAACTCAGTTCTTCCTCTTGTATCGGTGTAATAGTGAGATTATGGACATGTGATTTCCGGCTCAGCGCATCGGCAACCACATTTACCTTGCTGGGGTGGTAATGGATCTCAATATCATAATCATTGATCAGTTTTAACCACCTCCTTTGCCTCATATCCAGCTCCATGTGAGTGAAGATATACTTCAAACTCTTGTGGTTGGTGTAGAGATGCACTGAGTTTCCGAGTAGATAGTGTCTTCACATTTTCAATGCCAATATCATGGCAACGAGCTCAATATCGTGAGTTGGATAATGTTGCTCGTGGTTCTGAAGTTGATGTGACCCATATGCGACCACACGACCTTCTTGCATCAACACGCAGCCAAGCCCAATACCAGACGCATCACAATACACGTCAAACAGTTTGGTTGTATACGGCTGAGATAGGATTGGGGCTGTTGTGAGATGCTTCACCAATGTTTGGAAAGCTTCTTCGTATGCTGCATTCCAAACATACTTAATCCCCTTCTTTAGCAGCTCCGTCATTGGTTTAGCAATATTTGAAAAGCTCGGAATGATTCTCCAATAATATCCAGCTAAACCCAAGAAGCTGTGGACTTCTTGGACATACTTAGGGGACTTCCATTTCAGTACTTGCTCAATTTTTTTGGATCAACAGCAATGCCTTCCGCTGAAATAATATGTCCCAAAAATGGCACTTGGATGATCCAAAACTTGCATTTGCTGAACTTGGCATAGAGCTTATGGTCCCACAATCGTTGAAGCACAATATCTAAGTGTTCGGCGTGTTCTTCCTCTGACTTAGAATAAACCAAGATGTCATCAATGAACACCACAACAAATTTATCCAACTCCGGCATGAACACCGAGTTCATAAGATCCATAAAGTGTGCCGGGGCGTTGGTGAGATTAAAAGACATGACGAGATATTCATATAAAACATATCTTGTCGAGAAAGCCGTCTTCAGGATATCCTCCACCCGGATTTTTATTTGGTGATATCCGGAACGAAGATTCATCTTTGAAAATACCTTTGCACTCCCAAGTTGATCGAACAAAATATCAATGCGGGCAGCGGATATTTATTCTTTATAGTGACGGCGTTGAGTGGTCGATAATCTAACACACAACCTCAAGGTTTCATCTTTCATCTTCAAGAATAGTGCTGAGCATTCCCATGGCGAGGAACTCAGTCGAATGAAACCTTTACTCAACAAGTCATTGAGCTGTTCTTTTAATTCAGCCAGCTCACTTGGAGCCATCTTGTACAGTCTCAGTGATATTGGTGTCGTTCCGGGTACAAGTTTGATATTGAATTTGACATCCCGTTCGGGCGGCATGCCCAGTAGATCATCCGGAAACACGTCAAGGTACTCGCAAACTACGGGAATGTCCTCCAACTTGAGAGTTTCAGCGTGATAGGCTGCTGAAACTTCCGGGACAGGACTGCCCAAAATGATTGAATGCAGAATATGGAGTGGAGAATTTAGGTGAACAATCTGAGATAAAATTTCCAGGACAGCACCATGATGACTTAGTCATGACATTCCAAAGATTGCATCAATCTTCTGCCCCTCAAGAATAATCAGGGTAGTAGGGTATATTTTCCCGCCTAAGCACAGTGGTGCTTTCGGGATCATCATATTAGCTACAATCTTTCCTCCGGGCGAGCAAATCATATATGGGCAGTCGGTCGGGAAGACTTGTAGTTGATGCTTGGCCACATATGACGTGCTTATAAAATTGTGTGTTGCACCAGCATCAAACAAGATGATAATTGAATGATCGTTGAGAGTGAACATACCCGCCAGTATGGCCTCTCCCTCCGCTATGCTCTCCGTGTCGATGTAATGAACATTTCTGGGTTTCTGGCCTCCTCTCTTGTCCTGTGGTCGGCGCTGAGTATTGTCTTGATACTGGGCTTGCCCGCTGCCCTGCTGCTTCTGTGGGCAGTCCCTTGAAAAATGGCCGACTTGGCCACACATGAAGCACATGTAGCTAGGCGGTCCTCCGCTGACTGGTGGACAGAATATTGGAGCACGTTGCTGCTGCTGTAACGCACGGGGTACCATATGCTGCTGCTGTTGCTGCAGTCGCGGTGGTAGCATCGGTGGTCGGAATGGTGATGATGGAAATGAACGACCACCGAACAGCTGCGGTCGTGCAGGTGGTAGCCATCGCTGACCGGATGGTGTCCGATACACCATGCGGTACTTCTGGGGAGCTCTACTACCACTGCTCTGCGGAGTACTCCGATTTATTTGATCAGAAATGAGCTCTCGCTGAGCGTCTTCCTGGACAATTGCGGCATTGACAATTTTGTTGAAGGTGCCACAATTAAATTGCGCAAGATGAGCCTTCATCTCGGGATTCAAACATCGAAAGAAGTGCTCGCGCTTCTCCTCCTCCGTGGAGATGTAATCTGACGCGTATTGCGCCAGACGGTTAAAGGCACGGGAGTACTCATGAGTGCTCCTCCCGCCTTGCTTCAATTCCAAGAACTCTTGGAATTTTCTCTTCATGATACCGAGAGGTATATGATAGGTGTGAAACGCTTTCTGGAATTCCCTCCATTCTGTGGTGTGGCCAACAGGTAGTGAGGCAAGATAATTTGCCCACCACGCACCAGTGGCACCGTCAAGTTGCTGTGCCCCGAATAGAGTCGTTTGCTGCTCGGTGCATTGGAGCAGTCCGAATTTTGACTCAATTGTCCGCAGCTAGTTGTCTGCCTCCAGTGGTTCACCCGCCTCAGTGAACACCGGAGGGTGCGTACTCAGGAAATCTGAGTACTTGCTCGTGTGAGGCTGACGAGGCCCCAAGTCTTGACGCGTCCCCGCATGGGACATATTCCAGATCAACGTGGGGAGCAGGTTGGTTTGCTCCTCACGAGAGCCAACCAGCACCTCTATCACATCCGCCAACGTAAGCGGAGGTGGAGGCGGTGGTTGCTGCTGTGGGGTGTTGTCGTAGGCGGGCCGCTGGGAGTCATCACTTCCCTGTTGACTCGAACCCCCGACCTCGTTCGTGGATCGGATACGAACCATTCTGCAACCACGATGACAAGCAAATCAGCCACACAGCATAAACTCCATTCAGTCCATAAAACAGTAGTAAAGCATAATGACATTAAAAATGCGATACATCTCATACATGGATAATGTAATAATTTTATACAAGCTACACCATTACCAGACCAAGTACACAATAGTGAAATCCAAATTGATGGACTTCCTCTATGGAAGTTTATCTCAATTAGGGGTGAAATTCAGACGGAAATTTCCCGAATCATCCGATACCGATTTTGGAATTTCTGTACCGACTTCCCTTTTTATCGAAAATTTTCAAAAATCGGTCAAAAATCGGAATGCATATTCAGAAATCGGATCGGAAACAATATGGACAAATTTCCGATCGAATTATCCGAATCCCATATTTGTTTGGAAATCTATTTGGTAATTTATTCAGAAATTTATTCGGAAGTTTGTTTGGAAATCATGAAACAACATAATTGTGATCAACAACAAAACTATTACCTAGGTTATCTTGACCCATAGGCTCACTCAATAACTCAACCAGGTGAACCGGCCGAATGAATTGCATGGATAGATATGATGCCTGATTTTTTGCAATTA
The DNA here is from genome assembly GCA_030760725.1 of Neostapfia colusana. Lineage (NCBI taxonomy): Eukaryota > Viridiplantae > Streptophyta > Magnoliopsida > Poales > Poaceae > Neostapfia > Neostapfia colusana. The sequence continues at coordinate 62,794,992 of JASWHV010000015.1, forward strand.
TAGTGGGAGCAAAAAATATGTCAGCTATGCTCAAAAAGTACTAAGAGATAACAACACTTGGAAAGCTCTCTACTTTAAAACCCATTGTTGATACTCCTCTCTCCTGGGCCGCGTAATAGGTAGGCTATCCATTTGTTAATCGCACGTTCATTAGCGTGGTATGAGTGTGCCTTACTCATCCGCGTATGTCTTATCTACTTATACAACTACTTCATCAGAGTACGTGTATGTAGTATTTAGTTTATTATAATTAGTCATGTGAAAACAGTTATCACAGTTTATTTATATCATTTGAAGTAATGCTAACATAGTATTTTAGAGCAATTTCTGAAATAACAACATCCGAATTCGACCGATATCGACATGTTTCTGTTCCGATGTATCTGTTTTCGACATTTCTGAAATTTCCGATACCGTGACTATTTCCTACTCTGATTCCAAATTTAAAATACGAAAATGAAAATGATTTGGCTATTTTTCCTACCGTTTTCAGCCCTAATCTCAACTATATTTGGTCACTATGAGACGTTAATATCGCTTCGTCATCATGTATACTACCCTTTTACTTTCAATATGACACAAACATGATCACTAGTAAAAAGAACTTGAGTATGTAAAATACTTAAATCTTTCACTACATGAAAATAATAACTCATGAATATGTCATAGACAAATGGAATTAATAAACCACCCATGGTACAACTATTTCTCAGATGAGTTCAACTGTTCACTTCTCTGCTCAGAACTGACTAGTTCCTACTTATTCCAGATTTTGATCCAGTATTTGGCATTTTCGATCTCAAGTTGAACACCAAAGTTGAAGTAAACTTCAATATATTTTCAATGAGTATTTATTTGCCCATAGATCAGCTTTGGATAAAAAGTTATGAAAATTCAAAGTTGATAGAATTCCTGGAAGAATTTTAACAACACCTCCTTTGAAAGTTGTTGTTTTCAACTAAAAATCCCAATTAATTCTGAACTGTAACAACTTTGAATTACAAATATGTAAAACATATCATAAAATTTCCAAAAATGTATCCTATGACCATTAGAAACTTTTGTACAGAAAGTTATGATTGAAAAACAGAACAGTCCAGAGAGGTTTTGAGTTTGTCCTGGTTCTGGACAGTCTTCACTCATCTAGAATTTCAACCAGTTTAGCATCTGATTCTGTTCTGTAACTCTACAAAAAAGTTGTAGAGCACTTAGACACCTTTTCAGAACTATATCATACACCTTCATTGGTTAAATATACTGAGAGTTATGCTCTATCAAAGTCCAGCAGGGTTTCTGCCAGAAAACAGAGCACTCTGTTTTTCAAACAACATGTGATGAACTAGTCTAATTTTGAATATTACTCCAAAACCAGAGTACTAGGAGCTAATATAACCATCCTTAAGTTATTTTTAGTTCCTTTCACAAGTTGTTTAATGCAACAATGATTTACATGTCGGTAATATGTTCTTCCCAAAATAGAAAATCCTAATCGGATTATACCGGCATATATGACTCAAACCGTGGCACTAAAATCAGTCACTAGGAAAACGGTCTCTATCGTAATACGATATCGCAGTTAGTGTACCTTCAGAAGACACCCAATAGTGGAGCACTCAAAGGTTTAACATCTCAGGCAGGTCCATATTGAAATTAAAGACATACGCCCCATATCATTGCCATACAGGTCGCACTTGAGTGAAGCCACGTTTCAAGGTACATGGTCGGGTTATTCACCTCCCGACGGGGGGCTCCACACCTTTGCAATTAAGCACACTGGTGGACCAACGTTTTTCGTATGCCCCATAGGACATGAAGAGTCCTAGAGAACATACTTCGTGTTGCAAACCACCCGATGGGGTCTCCTCCTCTTGCCCCTGAGTTTGCGCACTGGAGGCTAGTGCATTTCATATGTCTCTAAGACACGACGAGTCTTCAAAAACATATCCACTTTCTATTTATCGCTGAACAGAACATCTCATGCTACTTTCCTCGCATGAGGGAGCTAACCCAAATTGACTGCTTTCGGTGGCGTACCTTACCTCGTACCGGAGCTTAGGTGTGTCGTTACGTAATTGAAATACAAAAAGGGAACTCATCCAGCCCTAGGGATTGTTCACGCTAGCAACATCAAAGTAGATCATGGCGGCGTGCACGGCTCCCACTCGGCTGTAGTTCCTGAAGGGGGGGTGCAAACCTCTCCGGTGAACCCGTACTCCATAGCAATGAGGTACTCCTCACCTGCAAACACTTATAACAGCAACCATGAGTATGATGGATCAGCAAGTCTTAACCGACTTCCTAGGCATAAAACTCTACATGCAAGTGTACCGGTAATGGGACAGTAAATTTCAGCCAAGGACACACCTAATGGTTCGTCCTTAGTTCAGCTTTTAGCAACAGATTAAGGATTCAAGAATCTGAAATTTAGTGAGAAATATTTGATGGCAATCACGTTGCAATACAATTAAAGCATAACAGCAATTATATCAGCACATTCATCTCCAATGTTTATTATGTATCGACACAGTGAACAAGCGGTACTCATGACCGTGAGGGACGGTGAAGTGACTTGGTATACACCTGCAAGGATACCAGAATAGCACGTCACGTACGCCCATCCTCGGAGCTGTGACGGCACACTCAACTGATGTCGTATGGGACAACCTTTCACCCAACAGCCCAAAGGTCGAACCGGTCGCATCGAAACGGGCAGGAGGTTTCCTACACGGAGCAACTCTGTGCCCGTTAGCGGATTTCCACCTAGCTGCTCTCAACCTACACCTATAAATCAGTGCATTATGCCTCGACGCCCGGAGGTATAGGTTACATCAGTTTATCGGACCCTATATATCCGATATGCCTTCGGTACTTTCAAACTTGTTTAGTGGGGCCGCACATGGATCGGTCCTCAATGGACATGGGCAGGGCTACGCACGCAAGACTCCATATTGCTGCGTCCTACACCCCTGCCCAGTCTCAATTTTAAGATTAGGTAAACCTCACGTCTTGAACCAATCCCATATATAGCCAATCCTAACCTCGCGAGTAGATTCCAACTACTCGACTTGTACCGAAGCCTATAAACATTAAGCTTTGCATATACTACTCGAGGACTTAACCACTACCATCACTTTCCCTGGGATGATCTGGTTATGCAAGTGGAGTATCAAAACATTATAGGCCGAATGCACATATGAACCCCATACTCTAGTGATACAGATAAAAAATTGCTAAAGTTTGTTAAATGAAACCGGGGCTTGCCTTGTTACTGTAGGTCAGTGAAGTCAGTTTCTGGAGGAATTACTTCAAGGGCCTCCAATGCCTCTTCGAGCTTGGCAACTAATCGAAATGACCAAGAATGCAAATGACTAAGTTATTAAACATGTACAAGCAGTTATTAAGATTTAAGTGAAATCTGCATAAAATAAATTCTAATGGACTTGGGATTTTTAGAGAAATTCACACATGACACTCAGGTACTGCTAGCGAAAAATTCAGAGAAAGTTAATTAAGTGTGTGCTCTAAAGAATTCCCTAAGTCATTTTCCTTCTATGAGTCAATAATCCAAACCTGAAAGTTTGTCATGTAGCAAACTAGACTTTTAAGAAACTCTAAATTTTTTTAAGTCCCTCAGAATCTGTTTCACTAATTTTGGAGCTTTTTACGGTGAGATATGGAATTCCTAAGTTTGGATAAAAACTGAAATTGCTCTTTGTTCTTTTTCTAATTTTTTTTGGAACTGAAGCAATTGGAACACTATTAGACCCAGTAAATTAAGTCCAATGTTGCTCAAATTTTACTAAACATCAGTAGATTTATGGAGGATGTGATGACCGAAATTGGGCATGTTTCATAACAGGGATCACCTGAAATTAAATCCCAAAGATTTAATCTTGAAGAATTATGGAGGCAATTCCAGGAATTTTCATACCAATTAATTTGCACTATTGTGAAGCACTGGCTGAAAGGAATCCCACAAAATTTGTTTCACAACTTTTGGACAATCCTACAGGAAGCTATAGCCATTCAAAGTTTGCCCAAATTCTAGAAAACGAATTGTGATCGAAACCTAGCACTATTCGCTAAGACATGCTATCGGAAAACTGAATATTACTCAAGCTATGGTGTATGAAACTCGACGAGATCTTTAGGCACGGTTAAAGGACTCTAAGGCTCACCTTTTTGCTGTTGAGGTCAACACGTGAAACGATCTGGAGCACCTGCGACATGGGGAGCAGAGGCGCGGCAATCACTGACCTGTGGGTCCCACTGGCTATACAAATCTACTTCCACTAATATTTCTCTCCCAACCACTCAAAATTGATTGCTATACTTGATGGTTAAGTCCAATTCAAAAAAATTGAACAGATTTGACTCAGAAGATTGCAGAAGATCAAATTGATTTGAATTTGAGTTGGATTTGAACCCTTCTCTTCAATTGATCCAAATAAATAGCAAGCAAAGTCCAAAATAGATAGCTTTTAGCAGATATGCTAATTAAAATGTGGCAAACACATTGGTAAAGTCAAATTTTAAATTTGACAAGATTTTAAGAAAAATTCATATTTGAATTTGCACTATTGACATTGATGCATGGCTTGCTGCAAGTTCCATTGAGAATTTTAATTTCCTCAAATTTTTGTACTGATCCATATGTTTAAAGTGGGCTTTCACAAATGCATCCTGAGCAGTCCCGTACATCAGGTCAGTAGCACGAGCGTAACCATCCCATGACTTGGCAGGGATATGCTCGTCACCGCTGCCAGGGACCTCACCAGGATAGTGTAAACGCACGAGGTTCCCTAAGACAGTGTTGACCTGTCTCTGACGTCGTCTACCCTCGAAGGTAGCGTCCTCCCATCCGCTGCAAGAACAATTGTGCATGAAATAGTTTCAGCACTACGTAATTTTCTAAAGCTACGACATAAGGGTTTCTTACCTATCGTCAATAGAGCAAATAGCCAGCAACGATGTTTCTTCTCTAGGAACTTTCGCCTTCTCTGTGCCTCCGTGTCCTCGAACGACCCGGTAGGGTGGTCCTCCGACACGGAAGGGTGGCCAGCTGACCTGGACGGGTGGTCAGCCGACTGTGGCTCAGGAGGCACCTCGGCCTCTGACTTTGAGTCATCCTGCAATATTATAATATTTTTAAGATATATAAATAGATTAATTAATAATTTAATGTAATACGATTGGTAAGTGAAATTACCTTGGTCCGCTGATAGGCAATAGGTCTGCTTGACAGCTCTGCGGGCACGTGTCTCAACAACTGAGACCATTTGCTATCTCCAGAGCTACTACTCTGAAAAAGGATGCCCACCATATCCCATGTGCGAGCCGTCATGCTAAAACTCTTCATGGTCCTCTTGATTTCGTTACCCTTGTTTGACGACATCCTATTTTGATGATGCTTTGGTAAGTATAATTATTATAAAATATACAATATCAAACAATAAATGAAGAAAATGCTACTTGTATTCATTTCTAAAAGTTATTAGAATCTTGCTCATTTACTCTACTCCTTAAACCAGACCATCGAACTATTTTAGTCACTGGTTTCCGTTTGTGCTTCACATGAGTCTGTACATCATCAGCGTCTCCAACTAAGTCATCGAGCTCTTGACCAGGCTCAACGACAAATGAGGCTGGCGGACCTTCTTCTTGGTAAACATCATCGAACTCACCAACGGACGTCAGAGTATCATGGTACCCAACATCGCTTGGGTTATATAACCGTTCACAAGGATTGACCTTGTGTACGACCCACCAAATACTCATCTTCTCGCATGGATAAGGTAGATAACACACTTGATCAACTTGGTCTGCAAGGATAAAAGAGTCATACCCTCGCAGCCTTTCATTGTGTTTCAATTCAATCATGCCAAATTGGTTTCCACGGATTCCATGATGGTCCAAACCAGTCACAATCAAATAAAACTACTTTAAATTCCTTATTACTGGCAAAGTTGAATTCAAGGATTTTGTTAATGATCCCATAGTCATTTGTTTCCCGTCCTCCAACATCGATCGCTCTCGTCACAACTCTGGTATTAGTCATTGCCGTAAGAGGATGAAGACCTTCAGATTGAGTCGAACGGAATCACAAACCATTGATGTCGTACGGACCGTAGACTCTAACTTTGAATATTCTGTAATATTGTCACATGTCTTGATGGATGTCAGCATATTTTACACATGGCCCACAATATGAACTTATAAGAATATTTTTTTACATACTAGTAATGATTTAGGATAGACAAATGATAAGAAAATGTTACTTGATCTCGAAACCAATATAGAAAATTTGGCCCTCCACTAATTTCATCTCGTCGCATCGTTTCTACCTGATTGCTCGTAGGTTGATGTCTAAGTGTCTAATTTTTCTTATGAAACGCACTATCTGAAAAAAATAATATTAGCATTGAGGTATAGTAAAGAACGACACAAGTATAGATGTAGAACAAATACTTACTCAAAATATTTGTCCATCCCATCTATATTAGCATACATGTACAACAAAGTAGCTTTCCTTTCTTCAGCGGTACAATTATAGCTCGTGATACTACAAATAGGGGTGTCCCTCGTCGCAAAAATCAATAGGTCAATACAAGGGGGATTTCATACACAATGTTTTGCATCGTAGAAGCATTGATATTGTCTTCCTCTGCAAAGTAAACACTTAGAAAAGTATCCTACCTCCTTAAGAGTAAATGCTTCGGCGATGCACCCTTCAACTCTAGCCCTATTGCCAACCATTTGTTTAAGATATCTTATAGCTCTTTCAATGTGATACATCCACATATATTGCACAGGGCCGCCCACTTTAGCTTCATATGGCAGATGGATAAGGAGATGTTGCATTGGATTGAAAAACCCTAAAGAAATATTTTTTCCGTCTTACATAAAAGAACTGGTATCCCCTTCTCCAACTTCTCCACATCTCTATCATGATTTCTTTAGCACAGAGGTGCCTATAAAAATAACTAAGCTCAGCTAACACATTCCAAACTACATCATCAAGGTACCTCCGAAACATATCGAGCAGAAGTCTTTCTATGATTATGTGATAATCATGACTCTTTAACCCAGTTAGTTTTCCCGTGCTCACATTAATGGCTCGTATCAAGCTATCAGCGTAGCCATCGGGGAATTTCAACCCTTTCAACCAATTCATAACTTCTTTCTTCTGTTTAGGTTTAAGACAGAAAGAAGCACATGGCTTACCACCCTTTCAGAGAGCTCAATGTTGGACGATTGCAAAGCTTTGGCGAATCCTTTCGAACCTTTACATTGTCTTTTGTTTTGCCAGGCATATCCATGCACGTTCTTATGATGCATTCGCCCATGTTATGCTCCTGGTGCATGACATCAATATTGTGCATTAAAATCAATGACTTGACGTACGATAGGTCCCATTGTCCATATCTGTGAGTCCTATTGTGTACCTAACCGAAACCTATAAAAATCCCAGACGATCTTTATCTACCACTAGTTTCTCCAACATAGTAGCAATTTTGACCCACTTAAACGCTTCGGCGGTCTCTTCGTGACAATAGTGTTCTTTTTGAAAGCATTCTTTTGTTGCCTAAACACGTGATTCTGGGGCAACCAACGTCTATGACAATCAAAGTAGTAGATATTGCCACCATGAGTAAGACAAAAATAATCCGTGTATGAAGCACATACCGGACATGTCAAACGTACGGTGAACACTCCAGCCAGCAAACATGTTGTATGTCAGGAATCATGGACGGACTACAAATATGCAACTCGAAGGTTGAATTTTTGCTTCTTGTAATAATCCTATGCTTCGACTCATGTCCACAACTGTTTCAATCTCTTCGATTAGGGGTTGCAACATCATGTTCAGGCGTGTACCACAATGATTCAGTCTAGGTAGAATGAGATAAAGGAACATGAACTCATATTTTATTCAAAGAGCTGGTGGTAAGTTGTACGGAATAGCAAAAACGAACCACCAAGAGTAAGGTGTGGCATTTATACTGAAAGTTGAGAAACCATCTGTCACTAATCCGATGTGAACGTTTCTCGCATCACTAGCGAAGTCTAAATCAAATCTGTCTAGCATCTTCCATGCATCACCATCAAATGGGTGCACCATTAATTGATTGTTGTCACGCACACCTTTTTTGTGCCACCTCATGTGTCTGACAGTTCTTTTATAGGTGAACAATTGTTTCAACCGAGGTGGAATGGGGAAGTAACGAAGCTGCTTATGTGCGACTTCTATCATCACCTTGTCACCATCGTCGTTAACAACTTCGACAAACCTCGATTTACCACACTTTAAACACTTGTTCTCTATGTCATGCTCTTTCCAGAAAAGCATGTAGTTTTCTAGGCACACATCAATCTTCTCATATTTCATACCGAGACAAGAAATTATTTTCTTTAACTGGTACATGTCTTTAGGCACTTTATGAGACTTTGGAATAATATCACTGATTATTTTGACAAGATCGTTGTAGCAGCTATTTGGGAAAAATTACTTAGACTTAATTGCCTTAAGTCGTGTCATGAAAGAAAGGAGGGTCACTTTTGTGTGTCATGTAGTGACTCTTCTAAGGCTCTGGGAAGATTGAATAACGCTTCAACCTTCGGTGTAGGATAGTCTTGTTAAAGTCTAGTTGTATAGATTCAAACATCTCGTCCATCCCTATCAACCCCCATGCTATAAACATTCTCTTCCTCTTCTTCTATGGGTTTAGGCGCTGAATCGCCGTGAAAGGCCCACATCTCATAATGTGGCATGAAACCGTATCGGCACAAGTCTAGTGAAAGTGTTCTCTTTTCTAAACACCTCATATTCTGGCATCTGCTACATGGACACCACAACTTATTTATCTTGGATAACAAAAAAGCCACCCAAGAGTGACCGAGAGAGTTTGCTTACAGCGAGACGCGGGGTCCGGATCCTGATGAAATTTTGGTAGCATAACCCCGCAGTTCTCCAACTGCATGCCTGAAATGGTGTAGCAGAGAATATCAGGGTTATACAACTGAAACTTCATCAGAATCTGAACCTCTCGCGTCTCGCCATAAGCAAGCTCTCTCTGTCACTCCGAGGCTATCTAAAAAAAGGGATAATTCCGAACCTACACGTGTCACGTGTGTAGCGCAAGTGACACATGCCAGTTCGAAATGAGTGACGTATATGTTACGTTACTCAGTGTTGATTCATTCAAAACCGTCATAAAAAACATATTTACAACGGTATTCATGTGTTCTAATGAGAGATAGAGGAAAGAAATAGAGAAAGAGAGGGAAAGGCTAGGAGATGGCCGTGTTTGCGTACACCCCAGTGTTGTGCCCGTCCACATGCGAGCTTTGCATCCTCACCGGCACCATTCGCCTTCGTGCCCAGCTCGACCTGCTCATGATCCTACTACTTACAACAACCTAACCCGGAGCCGTCGAAATAATATATTATATATGCTCTCACGACGGTGTATATAGGTAACCGTCATGAGAGCAACAAATTAAAACCAATAAATTAACTAATGCAATAAATTAAATAATCAAATAAGTATACCAATAAATCTATTTTCAAATGAAATTAATAGTTAACAATTTACCTAATTAAATATTAAACTAAGTACCTAAAATACAACTTAACGACATAAATTAATTAAGTATCAAATCAAGTTACAAAATTATAAACTAAACATACAACTAAATTATAAACTAATTAAGTAAACAACTAAAAAATAACTAAATAATAAACAAAATACTATACTAAATAAAACAAAAAATAAACAATGAACTACTTAAATTAACAAGTAAATACTAACCTACAACATTGCTAATTAATAAACTAAACATAATTTTCAACTAACTGAAGTAAATAATTAACTAAATTAACAAGTAATTAATAAACTAAACATAACGATTAAAAAAATACCCAACGAGAGCGTGAAGTCCGGCGGGGGCGGGTGGGGCGGGCTGCCGGGGTTGGGGGCGCACTGGGGTACCAGCGGGGACGGTGTGCGGCCGGGGGACGAAGTTGTGGGTGGCACGCGGGGTCGGGGGGGGGGGGGGGGTGGCGGCTCGGGGCCGGGGTCAGGTTTGGGCGCGGCTGCGGTCGGGGGCGGCGGAGGCGGGCGGGGCAGCGGCGGGTGGCGTCTCGCTGGCTAAGGGTCGGCGCGGCTGAATGCTCGCACCGACTCCGGCCCGCGGATGTATACGACTTATTTACGATGACCAGACCCTGACTGTCGTAAATAAGCTAGTAATTACGACGGCCTAGGTCAGGTCGTAAACAAGCATTTATTTACGACGGCTAGAACTGGACGTCGTAAATAACGTTATTTACGATGGCCAGACCTAGAACCGTCGTAAATAACCGTGGCCGTTGTAAATGACAGAGTTTCTTGTAGTGTTTATATATCTTATCTTTCTACTTTCTACATTTCTGTGTATTCCTCCATTGTTGTTAGACTAGGATAAAAATTTAACAAAGTTTATAAGCTCCACCGGCACTATAGATCACCGCTGTCACTCGTCATTGTCGTCAAGTTCGTATTTCTATCCAAACCAGCCTACAACGACCATTACACTGGCGTAAGGTAATTGTTTTCCAAAAATAGTAATAATTTTTTTGTAATTTATAAAATGGAGTGATGTTTGAAAAAAATACAGAAATGGGTGCCTCTCGTCCTGCCACCTCAGCCTGGAAAAATTAACGGAACCCAAAAACCGAAACCGTAATAACCAAAATAGAACTAACCGAATTTCATAAAACCGAGCAACATTTTGGTTACTATTCTATAAAAACCGAACTTTTTTTGGTTTCGGTTTCTTCTTTCGGCTAACCGGGTTAGCCAAAGTTTGGCCTAATACCCAACTAGTCTAGCCCAATAAACGTTATCCTAAACTAACTGAGCCTGTCGGTATCCTCAATACTGGGTACCCCCGCGTGTAAGAGCAAAAGAATACATATGTCAGCACGTATGCAGAAGACAGGGATCCAGCCTGCAGGCAGGGCCTAACCGTCAGCTAGGGAGCACTCATGAGAAGGCACATGTCCTGGGCCTCGTCTCCGGCCACCTGCTAAGAACGGCTCCGAGGCTGCCACATGTCTACAGGCTCTGAGTCTCACTACTGGCCGAGGATGGCTCCGGAGCTGCCACGTGTCCTATGGTGCAGGACCCGACCTCCCACCACGGAGAGCTCCGGCATTGCCGCGTGTCTGGAACCTCCAAGCCACGTCTTTCGCCGGAGAGAGCTCCGGAGGTGCCACGTGTCCTACGGCTCTGAGCCTGACCTCCAGCATGGGAGGGCTCTGGAGCTGCCACGTAGACAACAACTCCAGGCGTCCCTTCCCACCAAGGAGAGCTCCGGTGCCGCCACATACATGACAGCTCCGGACCTCCCCTCCTTCCAGGGAGAGCTCCGGTGTTGCCATGTATCCAACAACTCTGGACCCCTCGCTACTCCGCAAGATAGCTCTGGTGACGACGCGTGTACTGGGGGACAGCCACCAGGACACCGCGTCGACAAGCAACGGGCAGATAGCCAAGGAGTAAAGAGGAAGGTGTGTTGTCCTATCGCGCATTTAAAGATCGCATGTTCCCCAGGCAAGTAATCCAGCGTATCCCGGTATAGGGGTGCCTAGCAGCAGAGACCAGTCGCGTGGCACTCTGACGGCAGCAACAGTGTAGCGCCGCGGGACAAGACGTATTCCTACCGCCTTCATCAGGCAGCATTTGAGGATGGAGATGCGACAAGGTGACACGTCCTATGGCTTCATCAAGTACGCTACTACTAGCACTGGACGTTCTAGCTGTAGTAGGGGGCGCTTCCCATACCGGGGCCACCTGTCAGGCCCCTGGCCCACTTGTAAGGTTGTCTGGCCTTGAGATATAAAAGGACCAGACAGCCAATGGGCAAAAGCATCCCGATTACGATCCCCGAACACCATTGTAAGCTCGCAAGCTTGAGCCACCCTCAAACTCAGGCAACAAAAAACAACCAACACTCCATGGACGTAAGATATTACGCTCAGGCAGCCCAAACCATGTAAATATTCGTGTTCATCTCGCCATCGTGCTACAACGCTCAAAACCACTAAGCCGCTCCTAAATAAGAACCTCTGCGGGCTGCTCCAGAGCGGAATGGGGGAACTGTCGCAGGAAACACTTTGACGTTTGGCGCACCAGGTAGGGGGCCTTCTGATTTTTGTAGTTGTTCGTGTAGCTCACGATGGTGAACGTCTAGTCTCTCAGAGGCTCCTCCCGCCCCTCGGGCCACCAGCAGTAGAGGGAGCAGGAAGCCTCATCGTAATCCAGAGGGGACCGACTGCGCCGGTGGCAGTCCCTACAGCGATGGTGCCCGCTGTGGCTGGGCGGGTGCACCTGGGGCGTCATACTTGTGCTGCTCGGAAGGGACCCTCCCAGCTAGGGGAGGATGGGTACCTCTACCCAAACCACAGGACATAGAACACCTCTGTAAGTTCTATCCTTAACGCAGTGGTAGGGTATTTTTCTTTTTCCCTTTCTTTGTAAAGTTGTCATAGTGTCTAGGAACAATGCTTAGAACAGCTAAGCCCTGAAAGGGTCCTGCTACTCTAGTAATATGGGGCGGGTCGCTGCCTTCTTGCACGGCCTGTTTCCTTCTATCACCCGAAGGAAGCAAGAAATAAGAAAAAATATCCTACTTTGCGTACCTTCTTTATAGTTTGTGCTTGCTCATGCATACCAACTGTAAATGGCATGTACGGAGCCTGTCCTACATACTTGTCCTATGTCCTGTGGCGCTGGAAGGTCTCCTTGCTGAAAGGTTAACGCCCGAGGGAGGTCTAGCGTGTGTAGCCTGCTATGTCTGGTTCCGTACCCCTAGCGTGCACATCCTGCCTCCCCTGCGCTACAACTGAGTACTTGGGGGGGCCAAAAAGAACACGCTTACGGACAAGAAAAGTAACCGGGCCACGAACATTGCTCCAATACTCTTTTCTTGCTTTTTTTCCATACTGCTCCGGCCGTGTGGCCAATCACTTTTTCCTGTGTTCAACCATAGAGAGAGCTATGCTGTCCTTCTGCGGGCGGTTCTGCTTGAGGTACCTGTGGCGTACACGGGGTCCTGTTGGTGTCTCATTGCTCAGGGGCCCTATGGCGCCGAATGGTCCCTCCCCTAAAAGGCTTACGCCAGCGGGAGGTCCAGGGTGTGTAGCCTGCTATACATGGTTCTGTACCCCTAGCGTGCAACCCTGCCTCTCTAGCGCTACAGCTCAGTACCGAGGAACCGGACGACTCATACCCCTAAGCCAAGCTTCAACCATAGCCTGGATGACTCACATCAAAATACCCAAGCCCCGTAGATCAGCTGAGGACCGTAAGCCACAGTGAAGCTACCAAACAGGGAAGGGTGACTGGAGAGCACGACTAATCCTTCTTTCTTCCATGTCTGCACGTCCGTACAGGTCCTTGGCATCTCAGACCTTCCAAGGGACCCGATGCTGACGTCCTTCCTCATCCAGCGGTAGGTGCGCCCCAACACAAGTGCAGGTTCAAAACCATCACGCGTGAGAGATGGAGGCCCCACCTGCGGGCTCGCTGACTCCCCCGAGATGGGTCAGGGGGCCACTGTCGGTGCCCTCAAGACCGGGTACCCCCGCGTATAAGAGCAAAAGAAGACATACGTCAGCACGTATGCAGAAGACAGGGACCCAGCCTGCAGGCAGGGCCCAACCGCCAGCTAGGGACCACTCATGAGAAGGCGCGTGTCCTAGGCCTCGGGTCCGGCCACCTGCTAAGAAGGGCTCCGAGGCTGCCATGTGTCTGCATGCTCTGAGTCTCACTACTGGCCGAGGATGGCTCCGGAGCCGCCAAGTCTCCGATGGTGCCGGACCCGACCTCCCGCCAGGGAGGGCTCCGGCATTGCCACGTGTCCGGAACCTCCGAGCCACGTCTTTCGCCGTACAGAGCTCTGGAGGTGCCACGTGTCCTACGGCTCCGGGCCCGACCTCCAGTATGGGAGGGCTCCAGTGCTGCCACGTAGGCAACAACTCCAGGCATCCCTTCCTTCCAAGGAGGGCTCCGGTGTGGCCATGTACATGAAAGCTCCGGACCTCCCCTCCTGCTAGGGAGAGCTTCGGCGTTGCCACGTGTCCAACAACTCCGGACCCTTCGCTACTCCACAAAACAGCTCCGGTGACGATGCGTGTCCCAGTGGCCAGCCACCTGGACGCCGCGCCGACAGGCAACGGGCAGATAGCCAAGGAGTAAAGAGGAAGGTGTGCTGTCCTATCGCACATTTAAAGTTCGCATGTTCCCTAGGCAAGCAAACCAGCATATCCTGGTACAGGTGTGCCTGGCAGCAGAGACCAGTTGCGCGGCGCTCTGACGGCAGCAACAGTGCAGCGCCGCGGGACAAGATGTATTCCTACCGCCTTCGTCAGGCAGCACTTGAGGATGGCGATACGACAAGGCGACACGCCCTATGGCTTCATCAAGTACGCTACTACTAGCACTGGATGTTCTAGCCGTAGTAGGGGGTGCTGCCCATACCGGGGCCGCCTGTCAGGCTCCTGGCCCACTTGTAAGGTTGTCTGGCCTAGAGCTATAAAAGGACCAGACAACCAACGGGCAAAAGGATCCCGATTCCGATCCCCGAACACCATTGTAAGCTCGCAAGCTCGAGCCACTCTCAAACTCAGGCAACAAAGAATAAACAACACTCCGTGGACGTAGGGTATTATGCTCAGGCGGCCCGAACCACGTAAATCTTTGTGTTCATCTCGCCATCGTGCTACGACGCTCAAAACCACTAAGCCCCTCCTAAATAAGAACTTCCGCGGGCCGCTCCAGAGCGGACCGGGGGAAGTGTCGCAGGAAACACTTAGACAGAGCCCTAATCCCAACCATATTTTGTTATTAAACTGTGTTAGCTTTACTACTGTTTTTATACTTAAGTTTAGCTAAATATTTAAACATGCATCCATTTTATATTTCGTGTTGAATATGTTGAATAAAAATCCTGTTTGCTGAATTTTTTTTGTTGAAGTTCAGTTTTTCGGTTAAATGAAACCAAACCTGTAATTTTCGTTTTAACCGTAGGACCAGATTTTACTTTTAAATGAATAATTTCAGTTTCTGTTTTTTAAAAACCAAACTTTAAAAAAACCAAAAAACCGAATCGATCAGTTTTAGTTAACCGATTGCCCAGGCTGATTGCCATCAGGTAAGCCATCCTCCGAGTGGATGAGTCGCCTAGCTACCGGACGATTCATTCCCGTAGACCTCACCTAGGCATTTTGAATCATTACAGATGGCATAATTTTAATCGTAACAGATGTACTTCAACATATAAAATATAAAACATGACGGAATTGACACATACTGTAGTTATATTACAACTGTTACAAAAATAGTTCAAACGTATAACAAATATCAAATATAGTTAAAAGGTTACATAGAATATAGACTAAACATATTACAAATCGAAACATCCCTAAATGAAGTTTGATTGAGTAGCATGAGCTCGAGGACATCTCAATGTCGTTGATGCAGCAGGTGGAGGTCTCCCGTCTGTTCCATTTCTTGAAGGGCCAACTTCAGCGTATGTAGAACCTCATGCATTTTTATTACAAGTTTTGTAGATACTGTAGTGTTTCTTCGTTTGCACAATCTTTGACTCATCCATAGCATTCCAAATACGCCATATTTTACGATGACCTTTCTTGATGCGTGTGCTTCTCAGGTCAGGAACATATAAAACTGGTTGTGATTCCTCTATAAATGTGCCCAGTATACTCAACCGATATACCTTAGAGTCCCAAGTATGTGCAACGGATTCCTTCTTAAAGTACGATGACACATATATTTCAGGAGGAATACCATACTCCACGCAGGCAGCCATGACATGGGAGCTTGATTCGTGTAACAACCTTGGCTTGTGACATGTGCAGATACAAATGTCATCATTCTTCAAGACACTCATGCACAAATCTTTTCCTTCTCACATCACACCTACATATGTTTTTTTGCATGGAACCTCAAAACCTTTCTTTTATGTACCACATGGGAGTGCTCGATGAAGTTTGGCCTTGTTTAACTTACCTTACATGAATTGTGTGAGCATATAGCCAAATATAAATTGAGTGTCATTCATGAATGCGGGTGTGTTGATGGTTCTTAAGTGTCATAATTGACCATCAATTCACTTCGTGAATCCCTGAAAATTGAGTTTAAGCTTATGCATTTAATTGAATTTATCTAAATAAACTCAAATAATTGGAATTTTTTGGCAATTCTCTTTATATATTGTTTTGTTGAAAGCATGGATCTGCATACATTTCATTTAAATTTCATCACCAAGTTCTTGACCCTAATATAAAAATAGAAAAAAACATGTCATTTAAGTATTTGATTGGTGTGATATGGTAAAGTAGTAAACTTGGGAATCTTCATGCTTGAATTAAATCTTGGTCTTGCAACTTTTGAAGTTATTGAAATGCACTTCAAAGGGTTATGCGCTAAAAAGTACACTGATTTATTAGATTCAATATACAGGGTATTTGACTGTGTCTAAGGTATATAATGACTCGAATCGGATCTTCGATAAAGATGAGCTCTATTTCACTAGTGGATATGTATTTACTTTTACTAGTGGCGCAGTGATATGGAGGTCTTGCAAACAGACCATATTGACGAGGTCAACCATGAAAGCAAAACTTACTACTTTATAGACAACAACCGTAGAGCTAGAGTGGCTGCGAGATCTTTTGATGGACTTGACCATAGTGGAGATCATTACTGCTGATTTTTATTAATTATGACAATCAAACAGTGATTGCAAAAGTGAACAATTTTAATGATTACATGGAGTCATTAAGACACATGAAGATACATTTAAAGTTCCTCTGAAAATGAGAAACTCTCGAGCAATAACCGTTTCGTATACACAAACAGATACAAACCTAGCATGTCGCTTTACAAATGCACTATCACATAATGTGATAAAAATTGTATCAAGGGAGATGGGTTTGAGACCCACGAGTGCGACACCACAGTGATAACCCAACCTATGTGATAAGAGATCCCATGAATTAAGATTTGGGAAAAACAAGCTATTAGTTCACAAAGGATAGTATGCCTTAATGTGTAAGATGCACAACTCTAATATTAAAACTATAAGGTAGATTGACAATATGATTTAATGTGTTTTTACTTCCTATGTGTACCAAAGATGTTGTCCTAGAGAAAATCTTGAAAGAAACACACCCATTTGAGATCCAGCTGTCTAACATCGCTTTCTGTGAGATTTAGGTGACCTTTAGAAAGTTTATGAAGAGCAAGGGATTATGACATATGCTTCACCGACGGGGTAGACTACTGATAGCCAAGTACTATTTATGGTCTCTAAGTCAAATTGGTTCACACAAAATTTGCAACTCAAGGCATAGTCAAGTTGTGAGCTAATGTAGTTTAAGGATCTAGACAGAAATTCAACTTAAGAGTCTTTACTGAAATGGTAATATATCAGGCAAGTAATGTGAAATACGTTTCTATTAGTGGCTTTAATATCCGGTGGGGGTTGTTGAAATTTCAGCCCATGTGGGACAAAATCAAACTAAAATTCTTAACAAATCTTAAAGGCCCATGTATGGCAAGAGGGCTGATAAATGTTTAGTACCACATACAGAATAAAAGTGGAGAGAGACTTACTTAGAAGAAAAGTTGTTCTACCACTCTCTAAGTGAGTGAGAAGAGTGGTACATGCACACTCCTCCTCCTCGCTCGTCTCACCGCCACGCCACACCTCACACACGCGCACGTGTTCTATGAATTTGAGCCTCAAGCCAATTCTAACTTTTATTTTTTTTTTCTATCCAGATCTCTAACAGATCTGGTCTTCAGGGCAGATCTTTGGTTCAGATCTATGTTAGGTCTTTGGGTCCGCTCTCTAGCAGGTTCGGAAATTGAGTTAGAGACGGACATGTCAACAACAGCCGAGTTATTTCGGATTGGAACCGAATTATGGATAGTTGTAACCAACAAGGACTGTTTTCAAGGTGCTATAAGTAAAAGGCGTGCACACAAGGCTGAAAACACACCATAACAAATTAATTTTGCCTCATTCCTTGCCCCAAAATTGTAGTCTACTCCACCCAGAGCGCCGACGTGCATCAATGATCAGGAGAGAAGGTCCCTTAAAACAGTCGCCTTTATGACCCTACACAGGAAGAGTGCGAATAAAGATTTTAAGAAGCACTCTGTGTGACTGCTCGTGTTCTTCATTACGGATCATCTGCCGTCCAAGTCAGGCTGTGCTGTCTACTGCCGTCTTCAGTGTTGTCTGCTGCAACCGGTATTCATTAACACTATAACAAAGCCTACAAAGATTCCTCCGGCTATAGGTCGGGACAAACAGTATGTTCACGTTCCAATCTATTATTGTTATATGGCTGTAGTGTTGTGTATGTTGCTACTCATGTTGATAACTATCGGTAAATTGCCTAAGTTTGTAATATGGTCAATAATACTCACTTGGTCCTGAAGTGTTGTCCCGCTCTGTTGACTGGCACTCAACTGATTCCATGAATCCCACCCAACTATTGCAACACTCTTGAATGCTGCGCCAATGTTGCTGTAACGATTTTGTTGTGCGAATGGAGCTGGATGACAGTGTGATCGTAATACTCAGCAATGCAATACCAGTAGGTGAGGGAGTATCTATCATTCTCTGTGATCACATCGAGACTCACATTTCCCACGCTAGAACCAATGCCTCATCCTTAGTTTCCGAGTATGTCCTGGTTATCGACATTCTCACTCATCATGTGAATAGAGATAATAACGGGTAAAATATCTATGGATAGTGACTTTGTCTATCCATACCCACAGGACAATATTCATACCCGAAACTGTACCGTTACCTGTAGTCGGCAGAAAATGTTACCCTTACCTATTATCCACGGACATGTTTTACCCACTGGCATATCTGTTACCCGAAACATATTAGCAAAACGAATTACAAAATAGTTTAACACTTCAACACATAAGAAACACTTCAAGTCTTCAACACATAAGAGAACAACAACGGACACGGGAGACGGGGGTTTGTGTCTGTGGGAGGGACTGAGGGAGTGCGTCGGCTAGTTGAGGGGAATAAGGAAAAAATGAACCCTAGATGACTATATTTATATGATGTTATCGATCTAAACATCAGTATTCGGGTACGGGTATATGGATATTTATATGATTTTTTACCCGATAAGAATTACCCATTGGACTTTATCCGTTGTCTAAACCTATACCCACAAGTACAAATTCTTACCCGAAACTGTACCCATCAGGTCGGATATCTAACGTACACAAGTAATGAATACCCATTGCTATCTCTACATGTGAGGTTGATGTCATGGTTGTTAACATCATCACTTATCACGTCGAGATATCAATTGTTGCCACAAACATAAATAAAAACATTGTCGCTAATCAAAACACCACTAAAAACTATGATCATGAACAAGTAACTATGATCTAGCATACAAAAAAGAAGTGAAAACAGAAAAATAGTCATTGAGGCATCTAATCGAGCACATCAACATGGTCCACCATACTTGAGCCATCACCGGTGTTGGTGCCTGTGGAGGCGTTGGCGATGAGAGACAGGAAAGGAATAAGGAGTTGCTCATTGGCATTCGATGGACCCTCATGGTTAGCTTTCTAGCACAACCAATAATAGAGGCAGACTGTAAGCCTAGCTTTGTTACCATGTTAAAATAAGCAACTCATCTCTATCCATTGCCTCAATAGAAAATATGTACAATAGAGGTCAGCAAATATGCACGAAACATGTAGGAGGAAATTACAAACACAAAAGTATATACATATAAAACTATACACTACCTTATGAATGATATTATTGGATCATTTCTTGAACTTTATATATACCATAAATGGTAAGATATGAGGATCAATTATACTGATTACATTTTATTATATTTTTGTGAAGTTATTCTCCTTTTTTCTTAAATACGTTAGGACTAGTCCATTTCATAAATTTTGGCCGCACTCAAAATGTATACTTATAACATAACTCAAACTACTCAACTCCCGCCTGTTTATCTTCTCCAAGGGGGATAAAAAGAAAAATGAAAAAAGATCTGAGGCTGACTCCAATGGGGATATGCAAAACTGGGTACCTATTTTTTGATTTGGGTTACACACCGGCTCAGAAGAGGAAGTCTAACATCAATATACTCCAATAGGGTACCAAAATGGGTTTGGACATCGGACGGCAGTTCATTCGAGTAGAAGGATACCTATTGACGGGGTAATGTACCCCGGGTACCCAAGTGACGGTCAACCGACCAACCACATCAAGACACATGGTTCCACAAAGATGACACGCAAGGCAAAGTCCGATCTCCGGAAGCGGAATCAGCGGCTGGAAGCAATCCGGGCTAGGAGCCTGGACCTAAGGCAGGCGAAATACTTAAATGCCAACGTGAGGGAACGGCAGAAAAGATTTAAGACGGAGTGGGAGGCCACGCGCGATGGGACAATGTAAGGGCCCAATTATTTCATTTGCTAAAAGTGTTTATCACCTCATACACCTCAGCTTATTTGTGGTAAATTCATGAACACATTTGAAGAGCAATTAACCACCGTCAATAGATAATTAGAAGATGAACTCAAAAATGCAAAAGTGATATTTCCCACATGCATCATATAGGGGATGAGCACATGAGTAACTCCTATACTTTGTTAGGAATGCTCATGCCAATTTTCACACAATCATTAAAAGGCTAGTTTGAATTTAAATTCAAATTCAAACTCTTATCGTCCCATGAATTCAAAAGAGGAGTTCATATTCATACTTAGCACATTTTTATGAGCTCACACACCAATTTTCACTCCATTTGGAGTTGATCTTGACATGAGCCATTTGGGCAAATTCAAACTGAATTTGAATTTCAAACTGCACATTTGCTGCAAATTCAACCAAACAACTTCTATAATTTGATTAATTCACAAACCAAATCCCAATTTGGTGATTGATCAAATTACAGAGGGCAGTGTGGTCTCACAAATTTGCAACAGTGTAAAAATTGAATTTGTGAGGAAAATTTAAATGGTGGGACCCACTGTCATCCTCACAGTCAAAAGAACCGACTCCACCACTGCTGACTAGTTCTTGCGCGCTCACCTGCGACAGCCACAGCGAGAACGCCACTGTCACCAGCTGCTTCTCGTCCCTGGCCACCAAGCAGCTTGCGGACCTCCTCATCCTCACCCACGGACGCTCTCGGGACCATTTCACCGAGTCTCCAGCCCTGTACACGCGCTCGCTCGAAGAAAACAGACCGAGCTCCCGCTCCTCTGCTCCCTATGTGATCACACAGCTCCAATGCCTTTGACGCCCAGTTGAGCAGCTCAGTAGCAGCGCCGGCCTTCACTCGACGTGCTCCAGTCTCAGCAGCTCGTGATCAGCTTCCTCCGGCCAGCACCGCTCCTCTTCTTCTTTCTCGGTTCAACCCGAGCTGCCGCCACAATAACGTGTCGTCCAGCCGCCACAGTCCACCTTTACGCGAGCTGTGAACATCAAAAACGTGCGCCAAGGTCTTCTACTCCTTCACCGCAAACCCCGGCCGCATGCCATGGGCTGTGCTCGCCGGATTTCATGTTTTTGCGTCGGTTAGCCAACTAAAATTCGTGCTACACATCGCACCAGTCATCACCAAGCTTAGAAAACCACTTTTAGAGGTCCGTGCGAGTTCATAGGATCAAAAACCTCAAAGAATCATCGAGTAAACCCTCTGTTCTCCGAGTTTTCCCATTTTCACAAATTTTTGGCCTAGGTCGCATGGTGACATACTACTTAGAACCTTTTCCGAGCTCATTTGTGTCCACGCCGACCTTCCCTAGGGTGCACTGATTCTTTAGAACCCTTTGCTCGAGCTTTTGGGGTGCTAGGGAGGCCGGCCGACGCAGCCGAAGTTCTCCCGAAGCCGCCACACGTCGCCGGCCATATTCCGGTCATTCTCATGTCGAGCTAAGGGCAGAAGTGTGTTCCCCATGCGGGATTAGGCAGAGCCGGTGAAAATTGTGGAGCTTTGCGCACTGCAAAGCCCCTCCGGCAAGCACTCCGGCGAAGGGGGCGGCGGCCGAGCGTTGGAGCGTGAGGTTAAAGACAACCCGCGGGCCCCGCATGTTACTCTCTGTTTTTCGGGCGCCAGATCGTCTGTGGCTCGGGATCGGAGTGTGTCTATACGGGTTTACTTCTGTGGCCCCGTGTGTCCTCGTTTCTGGAAGCGCCATGTCGCTCTGGGGCCCAGCGGCAGAATTTAAACATTTCTCGGGTTATCCAATTTTTCAGATTTTTCCCAAACTTCAAACACACACAAATTTTGCTAGGAGTGTCCAAATCGAGTGAACCAAATTTTGTTGGATTCAGATTTCTGAGTACTTTCCAACAAAATAAGTTGGACTCCATGAAAACCATTATTTCTCCAGAATTAATTCTCCAAATTTTAAACTGTTGGGAATTTTAACTGGAGATTCCTTTATGGAAAATTCTGAAATTTGGCCAGGGTCCTCAATGTAATATCCCTGAGTCACATGAAAAATTTCAGGTCCATCCGAGCTCATTTATCCACCTAATGGTGCGATTAAGTAAACTGATCCAGAGAAAAAAGAAAAATGTCCAGAAACATTTTTTCAGAATTTCTCTGAACTTGTTTAGCTCATATCTTTGGCTAGGATTCTCCAAATTAGATGAAATCAATTGCATTAGAACTATATTGAACTCTAGTTTCCAAAAAGTCATGGATTTCTCCATGAAAAATCCCTAGAAACCATAAGAGCTCTAATTATGGCCATGTACACATTTATTTATGCAGGGCTCAAATGAGCTTTGCTTCAAATGAAATTTGGCCAAGTCCCTCTTTAGGTTTTCACCGAACCACAGTAAAAATGTCGGAGTGAAATGGGCTGTCTATCTAGACTTAGGATATTCACAATCTTAATTCAATCTCAAATGCATATAAATTTGACACACATCGTATTTTCTTTTCTGTGTAGTCGTTAAGGCAGAGGAGGAACCGGAGATACTTGATTGTATCCCTCCGGAAGAGAGTTCACTCGACTACAAGCAGCAAGGCAAGCTCCAGTTTGCATTAACATACTTTTCACGTTTATTGTTTTGATCACTTACTTTATGCAAGTCTTATGATGTGCATTAGAGTCTTGATTGAAAACCCAATTGCATAGGCAAGAGAACCAGGGATTTGGGTCTAGGATTTGAACCTCAAGTAGCCACTGCAATGCTCAAATGGTATAGGATTCGGTACAAGTTGAGTAGTTGGAACTACTCGCGAGAATAAGCTTAGAGGCACACTACTCGGTTGGAGGAATAGAAAATGAATCACATGGAAAGAAAATGAGAATGAGCGGCGAGTAAGGGCAGAAGGACTTTGGGCCTGGGTGACATAGCTCTGCTTGTGTCGATTGAGGACTGAGCCATGCATGGGCCTGTTGAACAAGCTAGAACTGTACCGAAGACCTACCGGCTATATGGAAACCGGGAAACCGATGTAATTTGGGTAGCGATATGTTGAGGCATTGCTTGTCATCCAGAGGGTAGCTTGAGAACAACGAGGTGTAAATTGGATAGTGGGCACCGAGGATGCTTCATGTAGAGACCTCCTGCTTGGGACGATAGGACTGGTTCAACACTTGGCTAACGGATGAAAGGTGGTTGCATACGACGTCCGTGATGGTTGCTTAAGGCAACATCTAGTACGGGCATACGTGAAGGGTTATTCAGGTAACCCTGCAGGTGTAAATCGATTATAATCGTCGTCCCTCGCGGTTAGTGAGTACCACTTGTTCATTGTACAATGACGTAGAAAGAACAGTCTAGTTGTCATGATAAAAGTTGCTGGTTGAAAGCTTATGTTGATTGTTAATGGAATGCTTTAGATTAGAGCAAATAAAAGGTCTTTTCAACCTTAGGCAAAGCACATAAGAGGAATGTGTTTCTTGTTTGATTGCGGACTTCTTATGTGCCTTAGCACAAGGTTCTCCACTCACCTGAGGCTAAAACTTGGAAGTAAGAGCCAACTAAATAGGCGAATCTTATGCAACATACTTTACTGTTATACACTGCAAATCCAGCATGTAGAGTTACATGTTTAGGTGAGACGGGTTAGTCTTGCTGAGCTATCATGCTCACTGCTTATTGTTGAAACGTTTGCAGGATTCTATGAGGAGGAAGCTCCCGAGAAGGATACGGACCCCCAAGAGGGAACCACCGTCGAATGGGAGTTGTGCACGCCACCGTGTTAGTGTGTGCGTGTGTGCTAGTAGGAACGCGTTCACGGGCTGAACGTGAACCTTTTTCTTAGTCTACGCCCGCGAGTGTAGACTATAACGTTATTTTGTTGTAACTATGTTTATAAACAGTTTATGTAATAAAACTTTACTTCCGCTTACCGCCTTTCTCTGTGTGTTATCCGGTGTTGTACATCGCAGCACCCCTCAGTGAGATCCTGGAATGTTGGGACCATCGGGTCCTCACATCATGGTATTAGAGCATCGTTGAGGTTTAACACACTTAAAAGGCTAGATTTTCAAAAACTCGGTGAGGAACGAGTTATTAGACCACATAAGAATTTATTAGTGTATAGAAAGTGGCAACACTAAACTATTTTCTATGTCGGAAAATCATGCAGCTCGGGACTTCTTATGTCTTGGGGGAGTATGTTAGCGCTGTCCACCAGTGCGCACAAGCTTAAGGGTGGAGCCCCACGGATGTCAGGTAACCCTGCCAGCTTTGGTATCCTCTACGACTCTTCATGTCGTTTTGGGTATTCGAGCAACGCCAGTCCCTGGCGTGCTATGGGCAAGTAGGTGGAGACCCCGTCACGTGGTTGGTAACGTGAACACAAAGCTTAAGGCGTGTTTGGCTTGAGAACACCCGTGCGATTGATGACGGACGGGTGTATGAAACTGTTATGGAGCCGGGTTCAGTGTGCAGCTGAACCTGATGATTGTGTAGTTTATTGCAGGTATTCTAACCACGAATCAATAGATGAGTAGCATATGTGTGCGAGAATCATTTAGTTCCACTGAATTAACGAAGCCGGCTAAGTCCGGTATAGGTTTTCTTTGTGAGGGATGTAGTACCGGCATGACTGGGTGACACATCGGCGTCACACTCCACTAAATGAGTATCTTCATTGTAAAACTTGAAATTTTTATCCATAGCAATTAAATCTTGATTTAACTCCTTCCCTTAATCAGGATTTCTAAAGTAAGCAAGTTTGAATGTATGTAATACTAGGAACAGAGTCATCTGTTTTCAGCTGAAATAATGCTGAAGTTATACAGAGGTTAGAGGTCGAGTGCTTTCGATGATAGGGTCGTAGGATACATTTCTGGAAAGATTTGGAAGAGTTCTACAACTTTTCGATTGATGTCAAGAGGTGTTTTAGGGCAGAGCAAATACTCTCTGTAACTCTCTGTAAAATGAGCATAACTTCCTTCATAAAATCCAAAAATAGAAAATGATATAATTCTGAAAATTTCATGAGATAGGTTACTACTTTGTAACAGAAAGTTTTGTCAAATTCCGTATAGAATTAACTGGAATTCTTGGACCAAATCAGTACCTCAAGCAGGGAGGTGCTGCCCAATTTTCTCCAGAAATTATGTCAACCTTGACATCTTATAACTTTTGAACCAGGACAGATCTGAGGGCATACAAATACATTATGGAAAGTTATTGAAGTTAACTTTAACTTTGATGTTGAACTCAGAACTTATTTTTCCCTTAATATGGTATAAATTAGATTAAAAGGGAAACTGGTCAGTACTGTCATTTTGGACAGCAGACCAGAAATCAAATTTGTTCTAAGTTTGATTTATGTTTCCAAGTTTTATGAGTTCAATGACATGTTTTATGTTATAACTCACTGATTTACTATTGAAAGTAATATTTTACTTTTTTCAAATTTGTTTCTACAGATGGCAGCGTACAAACAATTAGAGAACGGATGGGTGGTATCCCACTGTTCTCAACGCTGCGGGTATCCGGATTTTTTGAAGCTGATGCTTCAATATTTCGGATATGTGGAGCCGCCGTGTTACCTTGCCAAGAAAGAAGGTGAGGAGGGGAACAAGGCATGGACTATTCATGCCAATGTTCCAGCAATATCCACGCCACCGGGTTGGGCACCGTTCACCGTCACGGTGAAAGGGAGACAACCGGAGGGTATGTGGCAAGGGGCAGCCCGCGACGCCATGTCGCATTTCTTCCAACTACACATGAGAGCTATGGAGGGAAGTCCATACACGCTTTTCCCAGTGGAGGGACGAGCTAACCACGTGTGGTGGGAGCGGTACTTTGAGGCACCTGGCCCGAGTTGCCCAAGGTACAATCCAGCGGAATCGAACCTCGGCCTCCAACTGACGGCAGGAAAGAACGTGATGGACAGCCAAGCTGTCCATACGGCTCGACTTGCCGTGGAGATCAATCAGCCGCTGTGACCATTTCGAGAGTGCCCACAACGCACTTGTGCTTCTCCCGATAATAAAGCGACTAAATGACCAACATAATCAGTTGCGTCGGCTGAAGAAGGCGGGAAAGAAAAGCCGTGTCGGCATCACGGCTTTGCCGCAACAAGTCCAAGCCTTGGCCCAGCAGAATGAGGTCCTCACTCAAGAGCATGATGACGCGATTGAGGAGGGGCAGAACTGAGAGATGGACTAGAACCAGGCCATGGACGAGGTGCATGATTTGCAGGACCTCGTACCATCGGTAGTGAGCCTACCGATGGTAGGTGCCATACCCGTGGTTCTCGGTATTCCGATGATACCGGAACCTGAACCCAAAGAGGAGGTCATGGACCCGGAGCCACCAGTAGAACCAGCAGAGGAAGAAGACCCACAGGAGGTCGACTTTTACTCCAACTAGGGAGTTACTGTTGCCAAGTAGGGCAGCGAGGGTGGTGTGTAATAACTTTTGTAATAGCGACATGTCGTGTAACAGTAGCGTGTGTATATGTAGTGACGATATGAGCACAACTTCTCAGAGATCCGAGAATAATGTATCTTGTATAAAGTTTTTGCTTTATCAATATATGTGAATGTTGTGCGAATTTCTCAATGCCTCACTACATTACCGTACTGTTATGGAATTTTGAGTATGACATGTGCTGATCGTTGCTGTTTTGAATTTCAGAATGACTCGCACTCGTGCCAACCCTGAGGTTGGGGGTTCCAGTCAGGGGGGAGAGGCCTCCCAACAGCCTCCCAATACTTCCTCGGGACAGCAACCACAGCCACCACCACGTTGGCAATATATAGTTGCGGCCATGGCGGGCTCACACCAGCAGCACACTGAGTTGCTGCAAACTTTGATAGCGAATACGTCTCGACCAGAGAGGCATCAAGACCGAGGGGAACGACAGAAGAGTTCCCACTCGGATTTTCTGGCTACCATCCCCCGGTATTCTCGCGGGCGGATAAGCCCATCGATGCGGACAACTGGCTCCGCACGGTGGAAATGAGGTTTGGGCTGCTCCAAGTTAGTGAGCAGAGGAAGACACAATTCGTGGCTCAGCAACTTATGGGGTCCGCGAGCACTTGGTGCGCGAACTTCTGCGCCTCTCAACCCACCGAGCGAGTGCTGACCTGGGTGGAATTCCGGACAGCCCTCAGGGCCTATCACATAACGCCAGGTCTAATGAAGAGGAAGACGCAGGAATTCCTCCACCTGCAGCAAAGCAACAGGAACGCACTGGAGTATGCCCGGGCGTTCAACGCTCTTTATGCATCGTATCATGCTGATACCGACAAAAAGAGACAGGACCATTTCTACCAGGGGCTGAATCCGCTCCTAAAGAACAAGCTGGCGATGTTCAATCGCGGCAGCCTCAACGAAATGATTGATGCTGCGATTGTTCAGGAGGACTCCAGCAAGGAGTTGGCTATGGCGGAGAAGAAGCACAGCATGCTGCAGAGCAGCGGAGAAGGAGGAGGTCCTCCCCAAAAATATAGGATGGTGTATCGCACACCATCGGGGCAACGCTGGGAGCCACCACAGGGACCGATGCAGTTCCGCAATCGGCCGTATCCACAGCCGGCGTTCCGAGAGGCATTACCAGCACCTCCGCAGCAACAACAGCAGCAACGGGCAATGTCGCGTGCGTTTTCATCTCAGCAGCGCATGCCGGGCTTTCGTCCCCCAATCACCGACCAGCCACCGTACGCATGTTTCAAGTGCGCTCTCCAGGGGCACTTCGCCAATAATTGCCCCGAGAAGCAAGGCAGTGGAGTAACACCACAATTTCCGGGGAGGAATCAGCCCCGGAATCCAATTAATGCATGGCGGGCAAACCCTAAGCCCAGCAATGCCCACCAACTCGCCATAGAGGACGTGCCGGAGGGAGAACCCATCCTTGAGGGTATGTTCCAGCTCCACAAACATCCCGCCATAGTTTTATTGATTTTGGTGCCACACATAATTTCATTAGCCAAGCTTATGTTGCTAAGCACAGTTTGCAAATACTACCCACCGAGAGTCCATGTTTGATTTGTTCACTGGGTGGGAAAATTTCAGTAAGCATGATGGTTCAAAAAGCACCCTTATGCCTAGGGGGTAGAGTATACCCTACGTCTCTCATAGTTTTAGAGGGACAAAAGGTCGACGTCATCTTAGAGATGTTGTGGTTAACTCGCCACGGCGCAGTTTTAGACACCATCCTTTGAGTCGTGCATTTGCACCCAGAAATGTACGAGTCTCAATCATTATTTCTGGATAGTCCACAAATAAAACTTCCAGTCGTATACCAATCCACCACCATCAGATTGGAAGATATTCCAGTAGTCTGTGAGTTCCCCGACGTATTCCCGAATGATTTACCGGGTATGCCGCCCGACCAGGAGGTGGAGTTTAAGATTGAACTTGCACCGGGAACAATGCCAATATCTCGACGGCCTTACAAGATGGCACCAAAGGAGTTGGGAGAACTGAAAACACAGTTGACGGACCTGATGGAAAAGGGTTTTATTAGGCCGAGCTCCTCGCCATGGGGCTGTTCGGCATTATTCGTCAAGGAGAAGGACGAAAAGTTACGGCTGTGTGTGGACTATCGTCCACTAAACGCCGTTACGATCAAGAACAAGTACCCATTGCCACGGATTGACATGTTGTTTGATCAGTTGGTCAAAACAAAGATCTTTTCCAAGATGGATTTATGATAAGGGCACCATCAGATTAAGATATGGGTTGAGGATATTCCGAAGACGGCTTTCTCGATGAGGTATGGGATCTATGAGTACCTTGTCATGTCCTTCGGCCTCACCAATGCTCCAGCTCATTTCATGTACTTGATGAAATCGGTATTCATGCCGGAGCTGGACAAGTTTGTCGTGGTCTTCATCGACGACATCCTGGTTTATTCCAAGTCGTAGGAAGAACACGTGAAGCACCTGCATATTTGCAATGGCTGCGAGATCATAAGCTATACGCAAAATTCAGCAAATGCGAATTCTGGATATCGCAAGTACCTTTCCTCGGTCATATGATCTCAGCGGAGGGCATTGCTGTAGACCCGAGCAAGATTGTACAAGTGCTGAATTGGTAGTCCCCGAGGTCTGTCCACGAGGTATGAAGTTTCCTCAGACTCGCGGGATATTATCGGAGGTTCATTCCGAACTTCTCGAAGATTGCCAAGCCTATGACCGAATTGCTGAATAAGGCTACCAAATATGTTTGGAGTCCAGCATGTGACACGGCCTCACGGCCTCGTCGAGCCAAGATCACGCTGAGGGGTGCTGCGTTGCACAACACCGGATAACACACATAAAATGGTACAAAGCGAAAGCAAAGTTTTATTACATAAATGAGTTTATGAACATTTTTACAACAAAATATGTTCAGTCTACACTCACGGGCATAGACTACGCATCGAGTTCACGTTCATCTCGTGAACGTGTCCCCGCTAGCACGCACGCGCACTAACACGGCGGCGTGCACGACTCCCACTCGACGGGGTTTTCCTCTTGGGGTTAGTCTCCTCCTCGGGAGTCCCTTCCTCATAACACCCTGCAAAAGCTTCAAACACAAGCAGTGAGCACGATGGCTCAGCAAGTCTGACCCGTCTCTCCTATACATGAAACTTCTACATGAGGGATTTGAATGTAGCCTAGAGGGGGGGTGAATAGGCTTTTCGATGCTTTGTTGAAATCTGAAACACTTAGTAGTTATCAAATACAGGGAAATCAGACTAGTCCGGTAGAGTGCGGACTAGTCCGTTTTCTAAACAGAGAAAAATCGGACTAGTCCGGTATACGTGGACCAGGGAGATCAAGATTGATCAATGTTCACTTCTAGTACTTTATGCAGCGGAAATTGAACGATAACTTAGATGTATTGCAGCAATAATACAATGAATGACAGGAATCAACTTGATTTTAATGTTTGAACGTGAGTTTCAAAGGATTGATTAAACACTCTAAAATGATGAACAATTAATAAACATGAGTGGGAGACAAGTGTTTATCCCGAGCTTCGATTCCACGAAGGCAATCTACATCCCCGTTGAGGAGTCCACTAAGGATCGGGTCTTCTCCAACCCTACCCTCGTCGAATCGCCACAAAGGCCGATTCTCTTCCACTAATCACAAGGGGCAATAGAATTGTTCAAGGGGCCTTCTCACAAGTTGAGGGCTCCCCAAGAATTACAACGAATGAATGAACACGACTCAACACACTCAACAGATGAACAATTAATAATGAAAAGTGTGCGAGAGATCAAACCCAAGAGCTCAAGATGGTGTAGAACTAGTCTCTCTATCGGTACCGTCAATACCGGGTACCCCCGCGCACAGGGTGAAACCACCTAAGGACCTTGCCCCCTCCGCAGGGGCGAGCTCCGAAGGTGCCATGTGTCCGGCAGGGCCGGGGCTCCCCCCTCCTCAGAGGATAGCTCCGAGCCTGCCACGTGGCCCAGAAGACCGGACCTCGCCCCCTCGCAGGGGCGAGCTCCGAAGGAGCCACGTGGCCAGCGGGGCCGGAGCTCCCCTCCCCTCGGAGGATAGCTCCGCGCCTGCCACGTGGCCCAGGAGGCCGGACCTCCCCCCTCCGCGGGGGTGAGCTCCGAAGGCTCCACGTGTACAGCGGGGCCGGAGCTCCCCCTCTCCTCAGAGGAGAGCTCCGGGCCCGACACGTGGCCAGCGGAGCAGCGCTGCCCGCCCGGCGCGGTAGGCAGCGGGAGTAAAGGTAGGTCATGCCTTTACCGTACAAAGCATTCAATACTCGCGCCTTACCAAGACGAAGGGGCGCGGTGCACACCTGTCAGGAGGCGCTGTGACCAGTCACAGTCAAGACAGGCGTACAGTGTCTGAAGCTGCAGACCATTGAAGGC
This sequence comes from Neostapfia colusana, assembly GCA_030760725.1. Taxonomy (NCBI): domain Eukaryota; kingdom Viridiplantae; phylum Streptophyta; class Magnoliopsida; order Poales; family Poaceae; genus Neostapfia; species Neostapfia colusana. The sequence goes on from JASWHV010000015.1 coordinate 62,826,391, forward strand.
AGCGACAAGACCGGACAAGACATGCCCTGCCGCCCCTGCCATCACCAACGACTACACGCTACACCTAGCCTGCGGCATGGGCAGTCCGGTAGGACAAGGACCTCGACGCCAGCGCCAAGACATAGCTGGTAGGAAATCACCCCAGGGCCACCTGTCGGGTCCCCAGGGCCCACCTTGTAAGCCACCCGAGCCTTGGACTATAAAAGGCTCAGGTAGGCAACGTTACAAGGGGTCGGCACTTTTGCCCAGCTCCCGCTAGGTCATCCACACACTCAAGGAAACCATTGCTCCGAGAACTCCCGTGGACGTAGGGTTTTACGCTCCGGTGGCCCGAACCACGTAAATCCCCGTGTCAAACTCCTTCCTTCGTCCACTCCGGCGAGACCCTCGCGAGAGGACTAGCCCCGCCTAAAAAAGAACCTCCGCGGGCTGCCCAGAGCAGACCTGGGGGAAGTGTCGACCCGACAGAGTTCCTGGAGGTCTACTCCACTGCCATCCTAGCGGCAGGAGGGGATGAAGTGGTCATAACCAACTACTTCCCCGTCGCCTTGACCGGCCCGGCGCGGTCATGGTTCATGAACCTGCCCCAGGGTTCCATAACCTCCTGGGTGGAGCTATGCAGACAGTTCATGACGAACTTCAGATGCTCCTACACGCGCACCGGCACGGGGCTGGACCTCCACGCCTTGCAGCAACAACCGGGAGAATCTCTACGCTCCTTCATCCAGCGGTTCTCCCAAGTACGCAACACCATCCCCCACATCCTGGATGCATCAGTCGTGGTCGCATTCCGGCAGGGTGTGAGGGACAAGAAGATGCTCGAGAAGTTGGCCACCAGAGAGGTGCAAGACATCTCAGAGCTCTTCACCCTGGCAGACAAGTGCACCAAAGCAGAAGAAGGGCGTCACTGGCACGCATAACCAGCCTCTGAAGCCGGAAGACAGCCAAAAGATGGCGAAGTTGAAGTTGTACTCCCGACCACGTCAGACAGTCAAGAGCCAAGCACCGACTGACTTTGTGGTCATGTGGTCGCCACCACCAAGCATCCCAGGGGGGCCTGAAGGTGGAGAACTGGAGTCCCGAGCACCGGCCTTCACCGAGCCTCACTGGACGTTCTACCTCGACGGTGTGCCGCTCCTCATGCCAACGGGGGAGCGGTTTGGGTACCTTGGACCTGTGCCATGTACCGCGCGCCGACGACACCGTTGCCAACAACCTGTCAATGAAGGCCTCCACCGGAGCCCCAGAGCCCCAAGGAGCCTTCGAAGGGACGTTGCCGTGACTCACAGCCCGGAGTGCCGATCAGGCGAAGGGGGCGAGACCAGCACCTCGAAGCTGATGGTCCCGGCAGCCATGCAGCCATGGTGCTAGCCAAAGGATCGTATGCGCCTTGGGGACTCCGTGCTACCCGGCGCTCAAGATCCAGAAGCTCAAGTAGTCCCGATGCATGGACCACGGAGGTCCGGGACTCCTTGAAATACATCCTTCCTGATGAACGTGTACTCGCTGAACGGATTGTGCGGATGGCTAAGTGCTACCAGCTTGTATCTTTACTGGCGTGGTGCCACAGCATCCTATTGCGGTGCATAACCGAGGAGGAAGGCTGCGACCCGCTTGCAGTAATCCACGGAGGCGAGTGCTGGGAAAGCTCATCTTCCCACACGCTGGTCGGTTAAGCCACCAGGCATGGCTCCTACCGACCGAGAGCCACCTGGACGCCGTCAAGCCGGTTGGGAGATGAAAGGCGTGCCAGGTCCACGCCGAGCAGACCCACACAACCGGTGCAGACGCTGCACCCAGATCCGTCGGGGGATACCGGCTCCTCTATGTCGGGGGCCAGCCGGACTTCCCAGGGCCGGGTCGTGGGAATTACCCTTCTACATGGTATGCGGGGCTGAAGCCATGCTTCCCCCCGAGATCACCATGGGGGTCCCCCCGTGTCCGAGCGTACGACAAAGCCACGCATGACCCGCTCTGCGTGAGGACATCTACCTCATCGTCGAGGCAAGATGGCAAGCAACGCTCTGGATCACATGGAACCGGCGGGAGCCTCGGCGCTATCACCGCCGGCCCGTGCATGGGAGCACAAGGCAGGAGCTCCGACCCTACCTTAGTAAGTCCTACCACACTTACTCAGATGTACATTTAAATTACGCATTAATTTATATGATCACCTCCCTGAGATCTAGATAGTGTACGCCCTCCGTACACTCGGCTCCCCTTCCCTGTTCTCATGCCTAGTCGACATTTGCTATCCTGCCGAGTGCGGTCGCGTTTAGGGTACCTGCCGATGGCCTGGGGGCCTCTCGGACCTCCCCCAGTTAGGGCACTGTGACGCCAGTTGGTCTCCTCTAGGAAAAGACCTACGCCAAAGCGGGAGGTCCAGGAGCCTTGCTTTTCCCGGTCCTGCACCCAAAGCATGCGCACGCTGCCTACCCTGCGCTACGGTCTTAGTACTAGGGACCGAACGGTTACACCCTAACTATGGCGGGAGCCAGACCTCCCAGACCAAAGGCACTGGATTGCCCTGAGCCCCGTACACTGGCCCAGGACTGTAAGTCAAATAAGACTAAGAGGCAGGGAAAGGAGGACCTCTGAGCAGTACCGGACCTCACCCCCTCAACGGGGGTGAGCTCCGAAGCCGGACCTCGTCTCCCTCTTCTCAGAGGTGAGCTTCGATGACCTCTGGACCTTGCGCCCTACACTGGGCTGAGGTTCGATGCTGGACGTCACACCTATTGCAGGGGTGAAATCCGAAGCCGGTCACCACCCCCTCCGCAGGGGTGGACACCGAAGCCGGACCTTGCGCCCTACACTGGGTTGAGGTCCGATGCCGGACGACACCCCTATCACAGGGGTGATCTCCGAAGTCGGTCGCCACCCCCAGGGGTGAACACCGAAGCCGGACCTTGCGCCCTACACTAGGCTGAGGTCCGATGTCGGATGACACCCCTATCGCAGGGGCGATCTCCGAAGCCGGTCGCCACCCCCAGGGGTGAACACCGAAGCCGGACCTTGCGCCCTACACTGGGCTGAGGTCCGATGCCGGCCCTCGCCCTCTCCCCAGAGGCGAGCCCCGATGCTGGACCTCACCCTCTCCTCAGAGGCTGAGCTCTGATGACCTCCGGACCTCACGCCCACCGCTGTCCTGAGCTCCGATGTCGGCCCTCGCCCTCTCCTCAGAGGCGAGCCCCGATGCCGGACCTCACTCTCTCCTCAGAGGCTGAGCTCCGATGACCTCCGGACCTCATGCCCACCGCTGGCCTGAGCTCCGATGCCGGCCCTCGCCCTCTCCTCAAAGGCGAGTCCCGATGCCGGACCTCTACCTGCCCATAGAGGCGAGCTCCAAAGCCGGACCTCCCCCTTCCACAGAGCTGAGCTCCGATGTCAGACCTCACCCCCTCCGCAGGGGTGAATACCGAAGCCGGACCTTGCGCCCTACACTGGGTTGAGGTCCGATGCCGGACGACACCCCTATCACAGGGGTGACCTCCGAAGCCGGTCACCAACCCCAGGGGTGAACACCAAAGCCGGACCTTGCGCCCTACATTGGGCTGAGGTCTGATGTCGGACGACACCCCTATCACAGGGGTGACCTCCGAAACTGGTCACCACCCCCAGGGGTGAACACCAAAGCCGGACCTTGCGCCCTACAATGGGCCGAGGTCCGATGCCGGACGACACCCCTATCGCAGGGGTGACCTCCGAAGCCGGTCACCACTCCCTCCGCAGGGGTGAACACCGAAGTCGGACCTTGCGCCCTACACTGGGCTGAGCTCTAAAGACGCACATCACCCTCTCCGCAGGAGTGAGCTCCGATGACCTCTCGGACCTCCCCTCTTCTCAGAGGCGGAGCTCCGATGACTTTCCGGACCTCCCCTCTTCTCTGAGGCTGATCTCTAATGCCGGACCTCCCCTCCTCTCCGAGACGGAGCTCCGATGACCTGTCGGACCTCACCCTCTCCTCAGATGTTGAGCTCTGATGACCTCCGGACCTCACGCCCACCGCTGGCCTGAGCTCCGATGCCGGCCCTCTCCCTCTCCTCAGAGGCGAGCCCCGATGCCGGACCTCACCCTCTCCTCAGAGGTTGAGCTCTGATAACCTCCAGACCTTACGCCATCAGCAGGCCTGAGCTCCGATGCCGGCCCTCGCCCCCTCCTCAGAGGCGAGCCCCGATGCCGGACCTCACCCTCTCCTTAGAGGCTGAGCTCTGATGACCTCCGGGCCTCATGCCCACTGCTGGCCTGGGCCCCGATGCCGGCCCTCGCCCTCTCCTCAGAGGTGAGCCCCGATGCCGGACCTCTACCTCTCCACGGAGGTGAGCTCCAAAGACGAACCTCCCCCTTTCACAAGGGATGAGCTCTGATGCCAGGCTTCACCCTCTCCTCAGAAGCTGAACTCCGAAGCCATCGAGACCCTGCCAGCACAGGGAGTACTCAAGACAAGAAGGTGCGCGGGAAGAAGAAGGCCCCACCTCGGGCTCGTTACCTCCCCCGAGATGGGCCCGGGGGCCACTGTCGGTACCCTCAATACCGGGTACCCCCGCGCATAGGGTGAAACCACCTAAGGACCTCGCCCCCTCCGCAGGGGCAGGCTCTGAAGGCGCCATGTGTCCGGCAGGGCCGGGGCTCCCCCCTCCTTAGAGGATAGCTCCGAGCCTTCCACGTGGCCCAAAAGACCGGACCTCGCCCCCTCGCAGCGGCGAGCTCCGAAGGAGCCACGTGGCCAGCGGGGCCAGAGCTCCCCTCCCCTCGGAGGATAGCTCCGCGCCTGCCATGTGGCCCAGGAGGCCGGACCTCCCCCCCCCCCCCCCCCCCCCCCCGCGGGGCTGAGCTCCGAAGGCTCCACGTGTCCAGTGGGGCCGGAGCTCCCCCTCTCCTCAGAGGAGAGCTCCAGGCCCGACACGTGGCCAGCAGAGCAGCGCTGCCCGCCCGGCGCGGTAGGCAGTGGGAGTAAAGGTAGGCCATGCCTTTACCGTACAAAGCATTCAAGACCCGCGCCTTCGCAAGACGAAGGGGTGGGGTGCACGCCTGTCAGGAGGCGTTGTGACCAGTCATAGTCAAGACAGGCGTAGTGTCTGAAGCTGCAGACCATTGAAGGCAGCGACAAGACCGGACAAGACATGCCCTGCCGCCCCTGCCATCGCCAACAACTACACACTACACCTAGCCTACGGCATGGGCAGGCCAATAGGACGAGGACCTCGATGCCAGCGCCAAGACATAGCTGGTAGGAAATCACCCCGGGGCACCCTGTCGGGTCCCCGGGGCCCACCTTGTAAGCCACCCGAGCCTTGGACTATAAAGGCTCAGGTAGGCAACGTTACAAGGGGTCGGCACTTTTGCCCAGCTCCCGCTAGGTCATCCACACACTCAAGGAAACCAGTGCTCCGAGCACTCCCGTGGACGTAAGGTTTTACGCTCCGGCGGACTGAACCACATAAATCCCCGTGTCAAACTCCTTCCTTCGTCCACTCCGGCGAGACCCTCGCGAGAGGACTAGCCCCGCCTAAAAAAGAACCTCCACGGGCTGCCCAGAGCAGACCCGGGGGAAGTATCGACCGCAGACGCTTCGACACTCTCCTTTGATCAATTGCCAATCCACAAGAATTGATCCTTCTTGGGTTAGAATGTATGGAGAAAGGTGAATTTTGGGCTCTTGGGAGGTGTGACAGCGCAGGGGAGTCGAAAGTTATGTTGGTATGGCCGTACACCTCTTCTTATAGTTGGGTTTCCAAAGGGTACGTTAGGGTTTGCGATGTACGGACTAGTCCGTGGTTGACTCCGAACTAGTCTGGTGTGCGGTGTTTAGAAAACCCTAAGTGTCATGAGATATCGGACTAGTCCGTGGTAGTGTGGACTAATCCATTTTCTGTCCAGAGACAAAATCGGACTTGTCCGGATGATATCGGACTAGTCCGTTTTCTGGTCAGAAAGAAAATCGGACTAGTCCGGCTGATATCGGACTAGTCCAGACGTGTTGAAATTGTGCACTTAGTTAGATTTCTTTCTCTTGAGCTCTTGGGGTGTGTTTCTCTAACACACTCTATACTAAGTGATTTAATTTTTTTTCAGTTCTTGAGCTCTTATCACTTTGGATCCTCCTTCTCCTTTCTTTTTGCTCTTTTCTTCTTAATTTCTTTGAGAACATGCGCTCATTCTCAACAATTTTGTTAGTGTCTCATTTGTTTATCATAAATCAACCAAAACCCACAAGGGGTGCCTAGATCCACTTTCAATCTCCCCCTTTTTGGTGATTGATGACAACCAGTTGAGATCTCACAAATATGACAATAAGAATTCAGATTTTCATAAAGTGTGCACATATGAGTTTTGAACAAAATATGCAATGAAGACATGAGACATATCTGCACTCTTTATGGTGGGGTGCAAAAGTACATGTGTGAGTAGTAATTTTGATATAAATATCATTATGAGCATAATCATCAAGAGTTATAACATACATCATTCATCAAAAGCATAACATATTCATCATTTCACATCATGAAAGCATAAAGATGGCATAATAGCATAAGTCTTACAACAGCATAACAGTCTTACACAAGCTCATCTCTTAAGCTAAGATACAAAATGAAGAAAGACCTACGACCTATGACTCCCCCTCAATCTCTCCCCCTTTGGCATCAAGACACCAAAAAGGAGAGAGGGGATCTACTTGTCGTGGCCGGCTCACTCCTCGCTGTCCGTCCTTTCTTCATCTTCGTCATTAGCCTGAGGAAGAGGAGGAGAGGAACCACTCGTCATGCCAAAGTAGGTACTCTGAAGGAGAGAGAGGAGGAAGCTCTGTAAACTCAAATGTAGAGTCCTCTGAGATAACTGGGGATCCAATGGGCTCAATCTCCAGTTTTTGGCATATTTCTTTGACATTTGCCTTCATGTATCTCATATCTGCTTTTCTTGCCTTGTTCATCTTATGTAGCTTCACTTCAGTTTTGCGGCAAGAGCTGAAGATAGCATCCAAAAACTTCATGATCCCACTGGAGGAACCCTTCTGTGGAGAGGCCCTAGTCTTGGATGTAGGCCTTGCCTCTTCATGCGCTCTCTCTGGATGTTCTTCAGGTGATCCAGGTGAGGGAGCAGATGGGAGGGAGGCCTGAGGAGGCTTCTGCGGCCTTAGAGCAGTGTGCTCTACATCCTTCACAAACTCAATTCATGTGACTTTCTCAATCATGAACATCAAGAAAGGAGCATGGCCACAGGAACGGTTTGGTGTGCAGGATATGTTCACCATGGCATTCAAAATATAGTCGAAGATATTAAATCTTCTCCTTCTGCTGATCACTTTCATCAAGGTTCTCAGATAACCTTGGACACTCCCGGCATCTCCATCCTTTGGAGCGATTGCCTTCCAGAGCACTCTGTTGAGAACAATGAAGAAAGGCTTCATGTTTTTGGTTGAGGGAGGGTTGAAAGGAAGTCGAGTATCATAGAGGAACTCCATCTTGTCCTTCTCCACCACTCCTAGATTGTGAATCACAATCTCATCATCATTGGTGTCCTATAGATGCAGCAGTCTGGCAAATTCAGTATAGGAGATTGTGTACTTGGATCCATGTGTCATCCAAGTCACTCTGTCCTCTCCATCATGAGCAAAGTGGCAGGTCGAGTAAAACTGGGCGATGATCTCATCATTCCAGTTGTACCTGAAGGCGAGCAGGTCCTTGAGTCCATGTCTCTCTGTAGCCTCTATGACCTCCTCAAAATCTTCACAATTTTTCCTTTCAAAGTACGTCCAAACGATCCATTGACTTCGGACCACTGGAGTCTTCATTTGGAGGTACACTGAACTGTAGTAGTCTGAGTGAAAATTACTCAAAAATCTCTTGTCGGCTGCCTTTTTGCCGGAGCTGTAGGCATCAACCTTCCTCAGGTTCCATGCCACTTCGCTCCCTTTGCCATTAAATTTCTGCTCCGATGGATCTATATTTCCCTGCCTTGGAGCTGTCATCTTCAGGGGACCAATCAGGCCAGAAGCAAGCCCCTTTCCCTTGCCCTTGATTTGGCGTTGAGCCGCCGAGCTAGAACCAGCCACATTTGCTCTTGAACCTGGTCTCTTGATTGTGACCTTTCGGCGAACTCTAGGTGGGGTGAGCGAGGGCTCGTCAGCATGATCTTGTCTCTTTTGGAGCGAGACTCCGTATGATGAGATATGACATCTTGATCCATTTCTGCCTCAAAGTCGGAGAGACTTTCATTTGATCCTGACATGTTTTCTGACAAGGAAGATAAAGTGGGTATGAATAATCAAGAATGACAAAGGATTGCATTGAGTTGACATAAGCTAGGATTCCCTAACAAGATCTCTGAATCAGGGCATACCGGACTAGTCCGGTGTTCAGGGTCGGACTAGTCCGGAGTACCGGACTTGTCCGCCCTAATAACGGACTAGTCCGTTATGTGGCTGCTCAAGCCCTAATTTGTTAAAATTTGAGATTATTCATTGCAAATGTGATCTAGGGTACATGTAATACATCAATGAAGCATGTATTGACTAGAGGAGCTAAGCTATTTGAGCAAAAACAAGGAAGATCGAAGGTTCTAGGATTTGGAGAGAAGTTTACCAAATCCTTCGATTCGAGGTGTTGAGGAAGTTTTTGATCCGGACTAGTCCGGGGTCTTTGATCCCTTGGCGGTGGAGAACGATTTCCACGGAAATTTGAGAGGTTTTGGTGGAGAACTTGCAAATTCACCTTGGGAGCACTTGAGTGAGGAGAGAGAGAGTTGGGAGGGTTATGAGCATGAAGGAGATTAGGTTTGAGCCGTCCTTAGGGTTGTGGAGTCAAAATATCGGACTAGTCCGGACCATATCGGACTAGTCCGTTTTCTGTCCAGAGAGAAAATCGGACTAGTCCGTGGTTGTCTGGACTAGTTCGGACTAAGTGCGGACTAGTCCGAGGTGACCACGGACTAGCCCGTGGTCCCTTGTACAGAGGTGTATAAAACATATATATATGTATTCAAGGGTTTCTATTGGAAAATAAGGTACAAAGGCACATAGGTATTCTTGATGAATATGATCAGTAAACATACAACAATAAAGCTATGACCATAATTCATCAAGATCAAGTAATTGACATAGTTTTTTAAGAGAAAAATAGAGAGAGATGATTTTTCAATATCATTAACATGATTTTGAGGATGGCATACATATATGCAAGTTTTCAAGCCACGTTTCGAGCATCAAGGGTATTTAGTTCATTTCGGAGCACACAAAAGTGTTTTTCATCAAGTGGCTTGGTAAAGATATCGGCTAGTTGTTTTTTAGTGTTTACATGGGAAATGGCTATGTCTCCTTTACTGAGTGATCTCTCAAAAAATGATGTTGGATATCTATACGTTTGGTTCTATAGTGCTCAACAGGGTTATGGGCAATTTTGATAGCACTCTCATTGTCACAAAGGAGTGGAATACGGCTCATATTGTAACCGTAATCCCTTAGAGTTTGTCACATCCAAAGGAGTTGTGCACAACAACTCCCGGCTGCAACATACTCCGCTTTGGTTGTGGATAGAGCAATTGAATTTTGTTTCTTGGAGGACCAAGAAACTAGGGATCTACCTAGGAATTGGCAAGTACTAGAAGTACTTTTTCTATCTACCTTACATCCGGCATAATCTGCATCGGAGCATCCAATGAGATTGAATTCTGAACCTTTGGGATACCAAAGGCCTAGGTTGGGTGTATGAACTAAATATCTCAAGATCCTTTTAACGGCTGTCAAATGACATTCCTTATGATTGGCTTGAAACCTTGCACACAGACATACACCCAACATGATATCAGGCCTAGATTCACATAGATAGAGTAGGGAGCCAATCATGGAACGATATACCTTTTGAAACACATTTGGTCCGTCTTCATTTAGATCCAAGTGTCCATTTGTCGCCATGGGAGTCTTTATGGGCTTTGCTTTGTCCATTCCAAACTTTTTGAGAATGTCTTGAGTGTACTTTGTTTAGCTTATGAATGTCCCGACCTTTTGTTGCTTCACTTGGAATCCCAAGAAGTACCTCAGCTCTCCCATCATGGACATCTCAAGTCTATCTGTCATAATCTTGCTGAAGTCTTGACAAAAGGATTTGTTAGTTGAACCAAATATTATATCGTCAACATAGATTTGGCAAATGAAGAGGTCATCATCAAAGTGTTTAGTAAACAAGGTGTAATCAGCTTTTCCGATCTTGAAGTCATTTTCAATTAAAAAATCTCTAAGGCACTCTTACCAAGCTCTAGGAGCTTGTTTGAGGCCATAGAGAGCCTTACGCAGTTTGAACACGTAGTCGGGATGCTCTTGATCTTCAAAACCGGGTGGTTGCTCCACGTACACCTCCTTCTTGAGCGGTCCATTGAGAAAGGCGCTTTTCACGTCCATTTGATAAAGCTTTAAATCATGGTGAGTAGCATATGCAAGTAATATACGAATCGACTCAAGCCTAGCTACGGGAGCAAAAGTCTCATCGAAATCCAAACCTTCGACTTGTGAGTACCCTTTTTCCACAAGTCATGCCTTGTTCCTTGTTACTACTCCATGTTCGTCTTGCTTGTTGCGAAAGACCCATTTAGTGCCGACGACATTGGACTTGGGTCTCTCAACAAGCTCCCACACTTCGTTCCTTTTGAAGTTGTTCAGTTCTTCTTGCATCACCATCACCCAGTCTGGATCTTTTAATGCATCCTCGACCCTGTATGGTTCCAAAGAAGATACACAGGAATAGTGTTCACACAAATTAGCTATGCGAGATCGAGTTACTACTCCCTTTTGGATGTCACCGATTATGTTGTCAACGGGGTGATCTCTTTGGATGCTTTGGTGCACTCTTGGATGTGGCACTTGTGGTCTTGAATCTTCATTATCATCTTCTTCTCCCCCTGGATAGTTGCCCTCATTGATGCCTTGGCCTTCTTGATTTTCTTGAGGTTGATCTTGTATGGAACCTCCCCCTTTATCATTTTCCCCCATCTGTGGTTCATTTTCTTCATTCGCATTTGAAGGTGGCACTTGTGGTCGAACATCGCCCAAAGCCATTCTTCTCAATGCTTGACATGGAACTTCTTCTTGATCTAGCACACACTGATCAACTTGCTCTTCTTGAGAGCTGTTAGTTTCATTGAACACTACGTCACGTGCTACTTCAACAAGTCCGGAGGTTTTGTTGAAGACACGATAAGCGTAGGAGTTCGAATCATAGCCAAATAAGAAACCTTCATCAGACTTCGAAGCAAACTTCGAGGCCCTTGGATTCTTATTTAAAATATAACATTTTGAACCAAAAGCTTTAAAGTATGAAATATTTGGCTTGTTCCCAGGGAGTAGCTCATAAGAGGTTTTCATGAGCAGTCGATGAAGATATAGTCTATTTATGGCGTGACAAGCGGTGTTAACTGCTTCAGCCCAAAACCTGTCCGAAGTCTTGTATTCATCGAGCATTGTCCTTGACATCTCAATGAGAGTTCTGTTCCTCCGTTCGGCTACTCCGTTTTGTTGAGGAGTATATGGTGCTGAAAATTCGTGTTTTATTCCTTCTTCATCTAGATACTCTTTAACCTTAGTGTTCTTGAATTTTGTCCCATTGTCACTTCGTATGTTCTTGATCTACAATGAGAATTCATTTTGGGCACGCTTGATGAATTTCTTGAGGGTTCCTTGAGTTTCTGTCTTATCATGCAAAAAGAAAATCCACGTGAAGTGTGAAAAATCATCAACAATGACTAGACCATATTTATTACCGCCGATACTTATGTAGGCAACTGGACCGAATAGATCCATGTGAAGGAACTCAAGGGGTCTTGTTATAATCATGACATTCTTCGCGGGATGGGGTGCTCCTACTTGCTTTTCTGCTTGACATGCTCTACACGGCCTGTCTTTCTCGAAAACAACATCCTTTAAACCTCGGATGTGATCGCCTTTGAGGAGTTTTTGAAGATTCCTCATACCAACATGTGTTAGCCGTCTATGCCACAACCAACCCATGTTGGTCTTTGCAATCAAGCATGTGTCAAGTTCAGCTTTATCTTTGTTGAAGTCAACTAGATAAAGTTTTCCCTTCAACACACCCTTGAATGCAATTGAGTTATCACTCCTTCTAAAGACAGTCACACCCTCATTAGTGAATAAGCAATTATAACCCTTGTAGCATAATTGAGATATGGACAACAGATTATAATCTAGGGAGTCAACATGTAAAACATGAGAGAGAGTATGTTGTGATGAAATTGCAATTTTACCGGTACCAAGCACTTTTCCTTGACTATTATCACCAAAATAAATGCCTTCGCTTGGATTTTCATTTTTTTCATATTCCATGAACATTCTTCTTTCTCCGGTCATATGATTGGTGCATCCACTATCTAGCATCCATTTTGCTCCACCGGATGAATAAGTCTGCAAAATATGAAGTATGCCTTGGTCTTAGGTACCCAAGCTTGCTTGGGTCCTTTGAGGTTAGTCACAAGTGATTTGGGCACCCACGCATGAGACTTGGTATTCCCATGGAGTGGCCAAACATATTTAGCATAAACTCTTCCAAGATTACTTTTCATAAGTACATATGAAGCATCAAAGGTTCTAAACAGAAGTTGTTGTTCATATGTGTTCATATTGTTAAATTTATCAACTTTACTAAGCTTTGTAGTTTGAGAAGAGTTTCCATTGACAAAGGCAATGCAACCCTTGTTATTCTTGTGGTTTCTAGCATTGAGCTTTTCACCATTAGAATATCCAATGCCATATTTGACATTAGGAGGCCTTGTGACCGAGTATGCACTGTGTGCATACTTGATCTTCTCCTTGTCAAATATGCCACTTTGAGCGAAGATTGCTTGTCCTTTGTCAAGTTTGGCTTTTTCTTCATGTTAGCGTCATTTTTGGCACAAGTACAAGTAATGCTAGTTTCAGACTTTGTGTGTTGAGAACGTGAGCTAGTAGTTGATGAAGAACCATTTTGCTTGAGTGACTCAACTTGTCCCTCAAGAACCTTGTTAACTTTGGTTAAGTTAGCAAGTTCATCCTTGATGGTGGTGTTTGAGTCTTTCAACTTCAAGCACGCTTCCTTGCTTGAAGCTAATTCAAGCTCTAGTGATTTATTTTGTTCCTTTTCAAATTCAAGAAGCTTTTCAATCTCAAGATATTCCTCCTTTTGGGAGATAATCATATCTTCCTGACGATTGACTAGCTTCTCCATATCAACAAGCTTATCAAGTAGAACTTTCATTTTAGCAGCTGTCTTTTTGTCTAAACCCCTAAACATATATTCATCTTCATCACTGCTATCATCCTCACTAGAGTTATCACTATCCCTAGTAAAAGAACGCGAGAAGGAAGATTTAGTTGGTACCTTTCGTTTACCTTCCTTTGCCATTAGACAGGTGTTGTCGGTGTCCTTCCATACGCCCATGGTTGGGAAGAGAGTGGATCTCTTGGTAGTATTCTTTATGGCTATGGTGGCCATCTCTTCTTCTTCTTCGGATGAAGATTCATCATTGGAGTCTCACTCCTTCCCTAGATGCGCTTGGCCATATTGCTTCTTCTTGAACATTTTCTTTGGTTGAGACTTGTTATCCTTTGTCTTCTTCTTGTTTTTATCATGTGGGCAATCTACTATGAAGTGATCGTATCCTCCGCAGTTATAGCACACCCGTCTCATCTTGGGTCTTTGTTTCTCCCTTTGTCTTCCTTCATTTGAGCTGTTGCCCTTTCTTCTTCTCATCATTTTCTTGAACTTCTTCATGAACAAGATCATGTCTTCTTCATCGACATCACTGCTTTCATCGTTGCTGTCGTCTTCTCCATAAGCTTCTCGAGCTTCCTTTGATACGGGTTTACAAGTTGACTTCAAGGCGACTCCTTTCTTCTTTGTCGAGGTGAGATCAGCAATTTCTTTAACATGCTTGGCTTGCTTTTCCATCATCTCAAAGTTGATGATCTTGCCAAGAAGTTTGTCTGGGGTCATTTTCCGATACCCGGGGCTTTCTCTGATCATTGAGCAAGGAGTTACATTGCGAAGCATGAATGCTTTGAGAATCAACTTCACAACCTCATGATCATTCCACTTCTTGCTGCCATAGGCTCGGACTTTGTTGATAAGATTCTTCAGTCGATTGTACATATCTTGTGGTGATTCATCTTCTTCTATCGCGAAAATTCCTAATTCACCTTCAATCATTTCTATCTTGGCTTCGCATACGTGACGATCACCTTCATGTGCAGTTTGTAGTGTGTCCCATATCTCCTTGTCAATTTCGAGCCCATCCACCTTGGTGAACTCGTCTCGGCTTAGTGATGACGTGATCACAGCTGCAGCTTGAGCATTTCGATGAATGGCTTGTTCTTGGTGTGGGGTCACCTCTTCATCATCATCCGGGATATCTATCCCTGTACACACTATATGCCACAAACTCGGATTAAGAGATATGAGATGCATTTTCATATTTTGTCTCCACATTGAATAATCATTTCCATCAAAGTAAGGTGCTTTCCCTAGGGGAATTGATAAGTAATGATTATTGTGAGAATTCAAACGCTCATAATCAAAAGGATATCGGGAGTAGTCTGTGTGACTACCCCCTTTCTTCTTTTCATCATCGGTGTTCTTCTTTCCTTTTGGGGAGATTGCCTTCTTCCATAGAAGAGCCTTGAGTTGCAGCACCTCCTCATCATCGTCCTCACTGTCTTGAATGGTGTCGAGTAGCTTCTTTAGATTTTGAGTCCTTTCATTATTTCTCTTTTTGTCGTCGATCTTTTTGTGTGCATCCTTGACGTCCATATCGTCTCTTCGAGCGGTGAGTCTCTTTCGAAGAGTTTGGCTCTGATACCAATTGAATGTAGCCTAGAGGGGGGTGAATAGGCTTTTCGATGCTTTGTTGAAACCTTAAGTAGTCTATCAAATATAGGGAAATCGGACTAGTCCGATAGAGTGCGGACTAGTCCGTTTTCTAAACAGAGAAAATCGGACTAGTCCGGTACTGGGCGGACTAGTCCGGTATACGTGGACTAGGGAGATCAAGATTGATCAATGTTCACTTCTAATACTTTATGCAGCGGAAATTAAACGATAACTTAGATGTATTGCAACAATAATACAATGAATGACATGAATCAACTTGATTTTAATGTTTGAACATGAGTTTCAAAAGACTGATTAAACACTCTAAAATGATGAACAATTAATAAAGAAGAGTGGGAGACAAGTGTTTATCCCGAGGTTCGATTCCATAAAGGCAATCTACGTCCCCGTTGAGGAGTCCACTAAGGACCAGGTCTTCTCCAACCCTGCCCTCGTCGAATCGCCACAAAGGCCGATTCTCTTCCACTAATCACAAGGGGCAATAGAATTGTTCAAGGGGCCTTCTCACAAGCTGAGGGCTCCCTAAGAATTACAACGAATGAATGAACACGAATCAACACACTCAAGAGATGAACAATTAACAATGAAAAGTGTGCGAGAGATCAAATCCAAGAGCTCAAGATGGTGTAGAACTAGTCTCTCCTTTGATCAATTGCCAATCCACAAGAATTGATCCTTCTTGGGTTAGAATATATGGAGAGAGTGAATTTTGGGCTCTTGGGAGGTGTGACGGCGCAGGGGAGTCGAAAGTTATGTTGGTATGGATGTACACCTCTTTTTATAGTTGGGTTTCCAAAGGGTACGTTAGGGTTTGCGATGTCCGGACTAGTCCGTGGTTGACTCCGGACTAGTTCGATGTGTGGTGTTTAGAAAACCCTAAGTGTCGTGAGATATCGGACTAGTCAATGGTAGTGCGGACTAGTCCGTTTTCTGTCCAGAGACAAAATCAGACTTGTCCAGATGATATCGGACTAGTCCGTTTTCTGGTCAGAAAGAAAATCGGACTAGTCCGGCTGATATTGGACTAGTCCGGACGTGTTGAAATTGTGCAGTTAGTTAGATTTCTTTCTCTTGAGCTCTTGGGGTGTGTTTCTCCAACACACTCTATACTAAGTGATCTAATTTTTTTCAGTTATTGAGCTCTTATCACTTTGGATCCTCCTTCTCCTTTCTTTTTACTCTTTTCTTCTTAATTTCTTGAGAACATGCGCTCATTCTCAACAATTTTATTAGGGTCTCATTTGTTTGTCATAAATCAACCAAAACCCACAAGGGGTGCCTAGATGCACTTTCAGGATTCAGGGTACATGAGGTAAATAAGTTTCAAAGGACCCGCCTAATTATTTGAACCTTACTTTCAAGTTTTAGCAGCAAATTGTGGAAAACCTCATGCTAAGGAACATGAGAGAGCCGTAATCAAACAAGAAACACATTTCTCTCATGTACTTTGCCCAAGGTTGAAAAAAACTTTAATTCGCTCTAAACTACAGCAAGTCATTACAATCAAGGTATAGCTTTCAATCAGCAACTTTTACATGACTCTAGTCTGTTTTTTCTACGTCACAGTACAGTGAACAAGTGGTACTCACTGACCGTGAGGGATGGCGATTATAATCGATTTACACCTACAGGGTTACCCGAATAACCCATCACGTACGCTCGTACTCGATGTTGCCTACAACAACCATCACGGACGTCGTATGCAACCACCTTTCACCCGACAGCCAAATGTTGAGTCGGTCCAATCGTCCTGAGCAAGAGGTCTCTGTGCGCACATCCACAGTGCTGCCAGCCGATTTACATCTCAAGCTATCAACCTACCCTCTGGACGACCAGCTATGCCTCAACACCCAGCTACCCGAGTTACATCGGTTTCCCGGTTCACATATATCCGGTAGGTCTTCGGTACTGTTCTAGCTTGTTCAACAGGCCCGCACACGGCTCGGTCCTCAATCAACACAAACGGAGCTATGGCACCCAGTCCCCAACATCCTTCTGCCCTTACTCTCCGCTCGGTCTCATTTTTCTCGCCATGTGTTTCAATTGCTACCTTTACCCGAGTAGTGTGCCTCTAGCCTATTCTCGCGAGCAGTTCCAACTACTCGACTTGTACCGAATCCTACACTATCTTAGCATTGTAGTAACTAATCGAGGTTTACAAACCTAAGCCCGACCCAGGGTTTTCTTGGCTATGCATTTGGGTTTTCAAACAAGACTCTAATGCAAAATTTAAGTGGGTGCTCAAAGTAAGTTCTCAAAACAGTAAAATTTATAAAAAGGCTAATGCAAACCGGAGCTTGTCTTGCTGCTGTTGGTCGTAGGCTAGCTGTTCCTCTAGAATGATGAAGTCTAAGACTTCGGGCTCCTCCTCAACCTTAGCGACTACATGAGATAAATACATATATGTATCAATTTGAATGCATTTGAATTGAAGTTGAATTTGTGAAGACTATAAGTCTTGCTAGACAGGCCCAATGACTATTAAATTTTTACTGTGGTTTGGATACAACCTAAGCAGAGAATTGACCAAGTTTCATTTGCAGCAAAACTCATTTGAGCTCTCCACAAATAATTGTGTACTTGGCCTTAATTGGATCTCTTAGGGTGTTCTAGGGGTTTTCATGGAGTAAGCCATGACTTTATGAAAACTATATTTTCAGAGTGTTCTAATGGAGTTGGTTTCACTTAATTTGAAGGTTCCTAGCTAAAGATATGAGCTAAACAATTTCAGGGAAATTCTGAAAATGTTTCTGGACATTTTCTATTTTCTCTGGAACAGTTTTATTAATCACACCATTAGGTGGATCAAATTAGCTCAAATGGATCTGAAATTTTTATGGTAGCTCAAGGATATTATGATGAATATCTTGGCCAAATTTTAGAATTTTCCTCCAAAGGATTCTCCAGTTAAAATTCTAAATATTTTAAAGTTTGAAGAATTAATTCTGGAGAAATAAGGATTTTCATAAAGTGAAACTTGATTTTTTGGAAAGTACTCAGAGAGCTGAATCCAACAAAATTTGGTTCACTCAATTTGGAGTTTCCTAGCCAAAGTTATATGGGTTTGAAGTTGAACTAAATCTGAAAATCAGGGAAATGTTTAAACTCCTGCCGGCGGGTCCCACGACGTGGATCTTCTTCAAACTCGCGCCAACAGAGTCCCCCGGCGGCGCTCTCCGGCAAGCCTCACCGGAACAGAGATCCCGGCCACCCCATGACCCGAAACTCACAACCTCTCCGTTTTTCGACCTCGTGAACTCATCTGTGGGCTCGCCGACCGCTGACGACCACCGGAAACACGTGTGCGCCGGTGACAGCGGAACCTAGGGTTCCGGCGAGGTTGGTCTCGCACCACATGGCACTAAATCGATCAGAAATTGCTCGGAGAGCATCAGTGGAGCACGAGGACTATGAAACGAGGCCTTTTGGAAGCTAGAAACGCCGGCAACGATACCCTCGACGGTGAGCCGAGGTACTTTGCATCAGCGGCGAGGAAATTGGCCACATTGCGGCCGATCCTCAATGGTTTCCCTTGCTTCTTCCTCGAGTGTGTGCACTAGCATGTGTATAACCTATTGTCCAATAGGCTCAACTAACAAGAGTGCGTGGAGTCCGAATTTCAGTCTATGGTGAGCTCGGGCCATATGAACTAGCTTTCAGTATATTTGGAAATTCTCTTACTATGATTGGTCATTTGGTACAAGGCTTGCAGCTACACGATCTAGGAAGTATAGCGCACCTTTCTTGTGTAGCAAGCGGACGACGACGGCTGTGGCACTCTACCGACGGTGACCTGAAGTGGAGTTCCGTCGGTACTTGTGGGAGCTCGGTGAAAATTCTTAATTTGCCGCCAAACACCATAGGGAAGCCCCGGGGTGAGGTGACAGCCCGGTAGAGCACAAGATGGCGATGCTCTTTCCTGTAGACCGCTCGAGCAACCGAGGCTTAGCTAGCTTGAGCGATCGGGAATGGAGGGTGGTGGTGTTCGGGTGTGTTTTTGCGGGAGCCGACGATCGAGCTCGTGAGCGACGAGGAGCGAGTGAAGAACTCAGACTGTGCCGCTTGGCTGTGGAGATAAAGACTGGGCGAGCGTGCCAGCACGGGGAAACACCGGAAACAGCTGCTGGCGCCGGCGTTGGCTCGGTGGCGACCGCAGCACTGGCCCGAGAAACCGAGTGCTCTGTTCTTCAATCGGATAAATTGCTAGCGAGGCTGACAGGTGGGACCCACTTCCATTTTAACCTCTGAAATTAACTTTCTCTCACTGCTCTAAACAGTAGTCCCAATAATACCCTTTGAAATTTGAATTATGTACCAAATGCCCATTTAAACTTGATAGAATTCAAATTGTGAACTGTTTGAATATATTTTCAGCACATATGTAGTTTGAAATTCAAATTGAATTTGGTAAAATTAGCTCATGTCAAGATCAACTCCAAATGGAGTGAAAATTGGTGTGTGAGCTCATAAAAATGTGCTGAGTGTGAATATGAATCCCACTTTTGAATTCATGGGGTAAAAGGAGTCTGAATTTGAATTTGAGTTCAAAATAGCCTATTTCTTATTATACCCAAAATACCTCAAAAAGGTTTTGGATTTGGGTGAAATTTGGCATGAGCATTCATAGCAAGGTGTAGGAGTTTTTCATCTACTCAGCCCCTATATGATGCATGTGGGAAATATCACTTTTGCATTTTGTGAGTTCATCCTCTAATGACCATATTGATTGTGGTTACTTGCTCTTCAAATGTGTTCATAAGTTGTCCTCAAATGAGGTGTGTGTGATGTGATGAACATTTTGGATGTGTGCAAAAACTTAGGCCCTTACAGCATGTGAAGCGGCATTCAAGGCTTTAGTGAAGCACCTAACATCTGCACTGGTTTTGGCGCAGCCAGACACAACAAAACGGTTCGATGTGTACTGTGATGCATCCGGCATTGGGATCGGATGTGTGCTGATGCAAGACTGAAGAGTGGTCGTGTATGGATCACGGCAGCTCCGGAATCATAAGCAAAATTATCCAACTCATGACTTAGAACTCGCTGCCATGATACTCGCACTTAAGATGTGGAGGTACTACCTACTCGGTACCCTCGTACATTTATATACCGACCACAAGAGCCTCAAGTACATATTCACTCAGAAGGAGTTGAACATGAGGCAACAAAGATGGTTGGAGCTGATAAAGGATTACGAAATAGAGATCCATTATCACCCCGACAAGGCAAACGTGATGGTGGATGCGCTGAGCCGCAAGTCACACGTACATAATCTGACCATCACACCGGTTGAAGAGAGTGAACCACCCTTGCATGTGGTTCCACATGGATCTCTCTACAATGTAGCTCTCTACAAGGTAGCGGCAGCCTAGAAACATGACAAGGGAATGTCGCATTTGCGGAAACGAGTAGACAGTGGGGACCTGTAGTGTTTCCGGGAGGACAGGGACAGCGTTCTGTGATTCAAGGACAGGATCGTCGTACCCCGTAACCCGGAATTGAGGAAGAAAATTTTTGACGAGGCTCACTTGTCAAAGTTTTCTATTCACCTCGGCAGCAAAAAAATGTATCAAGAGCTCAAAAGCAAATTTTGGTGGCCACGAATGAAGCGGGAGATTGCTAGATACGTGTCCGAGTGTGATACATGCCGATGAGTGAAGGTAGATCATATGAAGAAACCGGGATTATTACAACCGTTAAGCATTCCTGCCTGGAAGTGGGAGGACGTGAGCATGTATTTCATCGTTGGTTTACCCACCATATTTTAGAAACATGATTTAGTGTGGGTGATCCTCGACCGGTTCACGAAGTCTGCCCATTTTATCCCGGTCAATACCAACTACAACGCCAAGAAGTATGCTGAATTGTACATCTCACGGATTCTGTGTTTACACGGCGTACCCCACACTATCATCTCGAATCGGGGCACTTTATTTGTGTCTTGTTTCTGGGAGCAGTTACATGCTGCCTTGGGTACAAACTGATCCGTAGTTCAGCATACCACCAGCAGACGGATGGGCAAACCGAGAGGGTAAACCAAATCCTGGAAGATATGTTACGAGCTTGTGCTATCAACTACGGTAAAAATGGGCAAACCGTTAACCGAGTTCTCGTACAATAATGGGTACCAGGCCAACATCAAGATGGCGCCTTACGAGGCGCTATACAGGAAGAAATGCCGCACAACATTGAATTGGTGTGAATTCGGCGAGAAGGTTATCTTCGGAACTGATCTTGTCAACAATGCGGAAGAGAAAGTTCGGCTTATTCAAGCAAACTTGAAAGCGGCCCAATCCCGACAAAAACAATATGCAGACTAGAGAAGATGCCCTCTACAATTTAAGGTCGGGGATCATGTTTATCTACGTGTGTCTCCGATGAAGGGTGTGAACAGATTCGGGGTCAGAGGAAAGTTGGCACCCCGATTCATCGGTCCATTCTAGGTTCTAGAAAGGTGTGGATCCGTTGCATACCGACTGGACTTACCAGCGACACTCTCCGGTGTGCACGACATCTTACACATTTTACAGCTGAGGATGTGCCTCAAGTTTTGAACCACCGTTCAGATTTGAGATATCGAGGAACTGAAACCGGATCTCACGTATCGGGAGGAACCGGTTCAGATCATCGACGAAAAGGCTCGAACCACACGCAACCGAACGTTGTGGTTCTATAAAGTTTTATGGAGTAATCACTCCGAGGATGAAGCGACATGGGAGAGCGAAATATTTCTTCGCGCCAACTATCCGGAATTTTTAATGTTGCACTCCGGTAATTTTCCACCATCCTCTCTCATTTTTACCTTATAATCTCGGGACGAGATTCTTTTAAGGAGGAGGTAATGTAAGGGCCCAAGTTTTTTATTTGCTAAGTGTTCATCACCTCATACACCTCAGCTCATTTGTGGTAAATTCATGAACACATTTGAAGAGCAAGTAACCACCGTCAATAGATAATTATAAGATGAACTCACAAAATGCAAAAGTGGTATTTCCCACATGCACCATATAGGGGATGAGCACATGATTAACTCCTAAAATTTGTTAGGAATTCTCATGCCAATTTTCACACAAATCCAAAACTATTTGAGGTACTTTTGGATACAATCATTAAAAGGCTAATTTGAATTTAAATTCAAATTCAAACTCTTTTCATCCCATGAATTCAAAAGAGGAGTTCATATTCATACTTAGCACTTTTTATGAGCTCACACACCAATTTTCACTCCATTTGGAGTTGATCTTCACATGAGCCATTTGGGCAAATTCAAACTGAATTTGAATTTCAAACTGCATATTTGCTGCAAATTCAACAAAATAACTTCTACAATTTGATTAATTCACAAACCAAATCCCAATTTGGTGATTGATCAAATATCAGAGGGCACTGTGGTCTCACAAATTTGCAACAGTGTAAAAATTGAATTTATGAGGACAAATTCAAATGGTGGGACCCACTGTCAGCCTCACAGTCAAAAGAACCGACTCCACCGCTGCTCACTCGGTTCTTGCGTGCTCACCCGCGACCGCCACGGTTAGAACTCCACTGTCACCAGCTGCTTCTCGTCCCTGGACACTGAGCGGCTTGCGGACCTCCTCATCCTCACCCCGGACGCTCTTGGGACGATTTCACCAAGTCTCCAGCCCTGTACACGCGCTCGCTCGAAGAAAACAGACCGAGCTCCCGCTCCTCTGCTCCCTCGGCAATCACACAGCTCCGGTGCCTTTGACGCCCAGTTGAGCAGCTCAGTAGCAGCACCGACCTTCACTCGACGTGCTTCAGCCCTCAGCAGCTCGTGATCAGCTTCCTACGGCCAGCACCGCACCTCTTCTTCTTTCTCGGTTCAACCCGAGCCGCCGCCACGAGAACGTGTCGTCCGGCTGCCACAGTCCACCTTTCCGCGAGATGTGAACATCAAAAAGGTCCACCAAGGTCTTCTACTCCTTCACCGCAAACCCTGGCCGCATGCCATGGGTTGTGCTTGCCGGAATTTCAAGTTTTTGCGCCGGTATGCAATATGAACCGCCGCTTAGCCAACTAAAATTTATGCTACACATCGCATCACTCATCACCAAACATAGCAAACCACTTTTAGAGGTCCGTGCGAGTTTATAGGATCAAAGACCTCGAAGAATCATCGAGTAAACCCTCTGTTCTCCGAGTTTTCCCATTTTCACCGATTTTTGACCTAGGTAGCAAGGTGACATACTACTTAGAACCTTTCGTGAGCTCATTTGTGTCCATGACGACCTTTCTTAGGGTGCACTGATGCTGTAGGACCCTTCGCTCGAGCTTTTGGGGTGCTAGGGAGGCCGGCCGACGCAGCCAAAGTTCTCTCGAAGCCGCCACACGTCGCCGGCCATATTCCGGTCATTCTCATGTCGAGCTAAGGGCAGCAGCATGTTCCCCGTGCGGGATTAGGAAGAGGCGGCGAAAATCTTGAAGCTTGGCACCCTGCAAAGCCCCTCCGGCGAGCACTCCGGCGAAGGGGGCGGCGGCCGAGCGCTGGAGCGCGAGGTTGAAGACAACCCGCAGGCCCCGCGTGTCAGTCTCTGTTTCCGGGCACCAGATCGTCTGTGGCTACACGGATTTATTTCTGTGGTACCGTGTGTCCTCGCTTCTGGAAGCGCCACGTCGCCCTGGGCCTAGCGGCAGAATTTAAACATTTCTCGGGTTTTCTAATTTTCTAGATTTTTCCCAAACTTCAAACACACATAACTTTTGCTAGGAGTGTGCAAATCGAGTGAATCAAATTTTGTCGGATTCAGCTCTCTGAGTACTTTCTAGCAAAATAAGTTTCACTCCATGAAACCATTATTTCTCCAGAATCAATTCTCTAAAATTTAAACTGTTGGTAATTTTAACTGGAGATTTCTTTTATAGAAAATTCTGAAATTTGACATGAAAATTTTCATTGTAATATCCCTGAGTCACATGAAAATTTTCAGATCTATCCGAGCTGATTTAGTCCACATAATGGTGTGATTAAGAGCATGTTTGGCATGACTCTGCTCCACAATAGAGCAACTCTGCTCTAAAACTCTGGGGTGGAGCAACTCTGCTGTGGAGTTAAAAGTGTTTATGTTGTTGTTTGGCTAAAATATTATTCTCAGCTCCAAACAAGAGTTTAGAAGGTGTAATATCATTCTTACCCTTGTTACGCTGATTGTATGTATTTTGACAACAGTATAATATATGTAATTTGTAAAAAAATAAATTTTACATTATTTAAGAAAAAAAATGTGATTTTCTTGTTCATCAATAATAAACCCAACTGTCTGCTCCCTCCTCACTGATCAAGTACTAGTAGTGGCTATGGCCTGCACTGACAGGAACGTTCCAGCAACCGCAGTGCTTGCCAGACTTGGTGGACTCACGCGAACACGTAGTGGATAGGACCCTTCTTTGTGCTGCTTAAGCCACAGCTTTTCCCTGGTTTTTTATTAACATATATATTGTTACATGACCAGTTCGTGGGCTAATACAACTGCACCATGCAGCGTTTCCTCCACCCGATCACGATCCCCATAACTTGCTCCACCATGCGCCATGCACGTTGTGAGCCAACAGACTGACAGAAAACCATACAAACAGATTCGGAAGCAAAACAGACTCTGACGAAATACGAGTGCTAACACTAACAAACAACCAACTAACCGGTAGACACGTTCAAGATTTACTCTAACATTCTCCCCCTAAAACTTAACTGAATGTTCAGATCAATCTTTCGACATAGTCTTCAGTCCAATCTTCTCACAAAGTTTCTGAAACTTCACCCTGCTCAGTGACTTTGTCAGTATATCTCCGAGCTCACAAACTTTAGTTCTAATTTTCCTTCAGCCGCTTATTGCCTGATCAGATAAAATCTAGTGTCAATATGTCAACTTCGATCATTCAGCACCGGATTCTTTAAAAAGGGCAGCCCGGTGCATGTAGCTCCCGCTTGCGCAGGGTCCGGGGAAGGGTCCGACCCACTTGGGTCTTTTGTACGCAGCCTTTCCCTGCATTTCTGCAAGAGGCTGTTTCCAGGACTCGAACCCGTGACCTCATGGTCATAAGGCAACAGCTTTACCGCTGCGCCAAGGCCCCCCTTCCCAGCACCGGATTCTTTACTAGAGAAATTGCCGACTTATTGTCCATGCACAACAGGGGCTTCACCTCACCACTGCCTGAAAGTTCAGACAGCAGTCTGGCTAACCAAACTGCCTGACAAGCAGCTGAAGCTGCTGCCACATATTCTGCCTCACAGCTTGACATCGTCACAATCTTCTGTTTTGAGGACTGCCAACTCACAGGGCTTTCTCCAAGGAAGAAAAGAATCCCACTGGTACTCTTCCTCTCATCTATATCACCAGCAAAATCACTGTCACTATAACCTTTCAGTGTTGGTTGTAATTCTCTTCCTGCTGGAAAATACAATCCCAAGTCAAGTGTTCCTGCAATATATCTCAGGATGTGTTTAACAGCTTGCAAGTGATCTGAATGTGGTTCCTCCATAAATCTACTGACAAAACCAACACTGTCGGCTATCAGGGTGTGTGTTAACCAAGTACCTCAAACTTCCAACCAAGCTTCTATAATCAGTGGCATCCACCAGAGGACTTTAACTATTCTTGCTCAACTTCAGTCTTGGTTCCATTGGAACTTTACAGGGATTGCATTCTTCCATACCTGCCCTGACTAGTATCTGCTTGGCATAATTGCTTTGGTTCAGAAAAAAAACATCTTTCTGCTGTTTTACTGCTATTCCCAAATAATAGTGCAGTAATCCCAAGTCACTCATTTTGAATAGATTGGTCATTTCCTGCTTGAAACCTAGTATATCTTCTCTGCAATTTCCAGTGACCACGAGGTCATCAACATACACCCCCAGTATTAGTCTTTTCTGATTACTTCCTCTGCAATATATTGCAGGATCCGAAGGACACTTCTGAAACCCCAGTCTAGCCAGGCTTCCATCAAGTTTCATATTCCAAGCTCTAGGAGCTTGATGCAACCCATAAAGTGCCTTGTGGAGTTTAAACACTTTATTTCTTCATCTTTCTTAACATAACCAGGGGGTTGCAAAACAAATACCTCTTCTTGCAGGTCTCCATTCAGAAAAGCAGATTTCACATCAAGATGGTGGACCTCCCAATTCTGATGAGCAGCCAGGGCTAAGACAAACTTGATAACTTCTAACCTTGCCACAGGTGCAAACACGTCCTCATAATCAATCCCATGTCTCTGAGCATATCCCTTGACCACCAACCTTGCTTTGTGTCTCACCACCTTTCCTTCTTCATCTCTTTTTACTTTCAATACCCACTTAAGGCCTATAGCCTTTCTGCCTGCAGGAAGTTCAGTTAAGGACCAGGTCTTGTTCTCTTCAATAGCTTGCAATTCTTCTTGCATTGCTCTCTGCCAACAAGGTTTAGACTTGGCTTCTTCCAGAGAACTAGGCTCCTCTGTACTCACTGTTTTCCCTCACTCTCTGTAATCTCTGTCCTAGAGGTGTTACCTCCCCTAGAATATTTTCCATCGTTCTGAATCTCAGTGGGGCTTCTTCATCATGGTCAACATCCAGCTGACTTCCTAGGTCACTACGTGGTGGTACAAACTGAACTAGAGTCTCCTCTTCATTCTCAATGTTCACTGGTGTGTGTGGGAATGTAGGTAGAGCTTCATTTACCATGTCCAGATTCATCTGACCATTCATCACTAGGTACTCCACTGAGAAATCATCATCAAATTCTGACATTGAAACAATATCTTCACCCCAATTCCATTTTCCATCCTCATCAAATATCACATCTCTCGTGATATGCACCTTCTGTGTGGTAGGATCATAGACTATATATGCCTTAGAACCAGATTCATACCCCACAAAAATCATACGTTTCCCTCTGTCTTCCAGATTCTTAAGATGAGGGGTTGTGTTACTCACATAAGCTATACACCCAAAAGTACGAAGATGATGGACAGAAGGCTTCCTTGAACACCATACCTCATATGGAGTCATACCTTGGACACTCTTTGTTGGTGTTCTGTTGAGAATGTAGACTGCAGTGAGTATAGCCTCCCCCCAAAACCAACTTGGCAGATCCTTTGCCTTGAGCAAGCTCCTAGCAGTCCCAACAACAGTTGCATTTCGACGTTCCACTACCCCATTCTGCTGGGGTGAGTAGGGGGCAGTGGTCTTACGTCTAACACCATGGTCCAAACAATACTCATGAAAAATTTCTGAGTTAAACTCATCTCCCCGGTCAGTCCTCAGAGTGCCCATTTTATGTCCTGTTTCAGTCTCTGACAGAGACTTGAAACGCTTTATAGCCTCCTCTGCTTCATTCTTGGTCTTCAAGAGGGTCACTAACATATATCTGCTTTTGTCATCCACCAAGAGCAGAAAATATTGATTACCTCTCGGTGTGGCAGGTGTAATCTTCCCACAAATATCTCCATGCACCAAGTCTAGCACCCTACCAGCTCGATATTCAGACTTAGTAGCAAAAGAAGTTCTTTTCTGCTTGCCCGCCAAACAAGCCTCACATAACTGATCTACTTGGCTGCATTCGGGAAGACCCCTCACCATACTTCCCCTGACCATCTTTTTCATTGCTGGAAAGTTAATATGTCCCAGTCTTGCATGCCAGCGCCAGGCTAGCTCACTTCCTCTGACAGCCAAACAAACTGGTCTAGCTAGTTCAACCTTCAGAACATATAGGCGATTATCAGCTCTGCTCACCTTGGCTAGAAGTGCACCTCCTGGCTCACGAATTGTCATCATTCCTTCACTGATCAGCACCTTGTACCCATCGTGATCAAGCTGACCAATGCTCACAATGTTTGTGATGAGTTGAGGAATGTAATAGACATCAGTAAAACAACGATGTTCACCATTTTTCAGGCAAACATGGCTGGCCCATTGAAAGTGCATCTAGGCATTCCCTTGTGGGTTTTGGATGATTGATGACAAATGAATTGAGATCCAAACGAACTTGTTGAGATGAATGTAGATTAATTCGTGTAAGATAGGATTGGTGCACTCAAAAAGTGAAAAATGAAGTGATGAAAAAAAAGGACCGATCCATGAACAAAGTGCAATGTAGACTTACTTGTATAGGATGTGTGTGAGAGACACATCCCAAGAGTTCAAAATCTTTGCGTAGGGGTAAGGGTTTAAAACATATCCTAATCACTCAGTGTGCAACGGACTAGTCCGCTCAAAAACCGGACTAGTCCGTTCAACTCTCTGTTGCTTCACAACACTATTCACTGGACTAGTCTGCTCAGAAACCGGACTAGTCCGTTCAACTCTCTAGAACCGGCTTAACACAAGGAACCGGACTAGTCCGCTCGTGGACCAGACCAGTCCGTTCAACTCTCTGAAACCGGCTTAACACAAGGAACTGGACTAGTCCGCTCATGGACCGGACTAGTCCGTTCAACTCTCTGGAACGGGGCATTCACCTTGCACCGGACTAGTCCACTCTTGGACCGGACTAGTCCGTTCAACTTTTTGTAACCACTTTAAATTAGGGTTTCCATTGTGCCGCATGCCTCACGTGAATTGTACACAGCACACTGTACTTGTACGGTCAACAGAGCGGACTAGTCCGGCCGCCAGTAACTTTTGGAAACTTTGTATAAATAGAGGTGCACTGCCACACATTTAAAGAGACACGAACCCTAGCGTCGTCACACGTTCCAAGAGCACAAAACACTTCTCTCCACTCATTCTAAGCCTAAAAAGATCAAATCTTTGAGAATTAGGGATTGGATCAAGGAGAGAATCGTTCTTCTCGACATTGAGCTCTTGGTTTGTTTTCTCTAACACAACTGCTGATCATTGTTCTCTCTCTGTGTGTGTGGGAGACAGTGTTACTCATTGTAATCTCGTGGGAGCACTCAAATTGTGAGAACGCCCCACATATGATTATTTACCCCTGTGTGTGGTTAGTGGATTCGAATCGACCTTTGTGGCGATTCAACGAGGGAATGGTTGGTGAAGACCCGGTCCTTAGTGGACTTCTCAATGAGGACGTAGATTACTAGGTGGAATCGAACCTCGGGATAAAAATCTTGTCTCGTGTCTTCTTATTCTTCTTTCAATCATCAATTAGGGTTTGCTAGTACTCACTTGATTTACATCGATATCTTGTGCTAAACTTGATAGTTGTTGTTTCTTACTTCATTATCATATTACACTCGAGTTGTCATTTACTTTCCGCTGCATAAATACTTGAAGTCAGAATAAGTCTAAATTTAACTTTTTAATTACGCTCATACCGGACTAGTCCGCACCATACAGGACTAGTCCGGCCTACCTAGATTTGATTTGTTCGCTAAGTGTTTTAGGGTATCGTTAAAAATTCAAAGAGCCTATTCACCCCCCTCTAGGCTACATTCACCCACGTCCTTCGATTCTTGCAACTAAGTCGTCTCCAAATTTGACAGTCCCACATATCCTCTTGTTCATCTCCACAAATGCACCCAATGACCCTGTCATGTGATTTGTCGCCCCAGTGTCCAAGATCCACTGTTTGGCGTCCGGTTTCCATTTTCCCCACCTATCTGAACCAAAACCCTCTCTTCCTTAAGGCTGACCGAACCTTTCTCAGATGGCACATCTGTTGATGATAATTCTTGTGACAATGCACAGTCTTCCCACGCACACATCAGGGATGCCTCCTCCTCATTCACCTCATGCACCTGCTCCTTCTTCTGCTTTGATCTGCATTCACAAGCCCAGTGCCCATGTTTGCCGCATTTCCGGCATTGATCTAGAGCAACCGTTCCTTTTGATGATGAGTGATCACCACGTTGGTTACCCCGTCCTCTCCCGTTGAAGCGCCCTCTGCCACGGCGGCCAGAGCCTCTTACTACTCCCCATCTGCCTCCATGACTATTTGCTTCACGCTGCTTGCATCTTGCATCCCATTCTTCTTCGGTGAGGTATAATTGCCCTTCATGGTGCATTACTGAAGGTGGATCTTTGAACGAGTCTTCCCCCGCCTTTAACCTCCCTGTTGCATCAGCCAGAGTAAGTGTCCAAACATCAAGAAGGGTCCCGATGGCCGACACAATCTGCAAGAAATGTTAAGGTGCGCTGCGAAACAGCTTCTCAACCACCTTCGACTCTTCCACGATCTCACCAAGAGTGGCCAAAGTCGCCGCCATGCCACTCAACCGTAGCGAGAATTCCTCCACGGTCTCACCGTCCTTGAACGACGCCGTGTCGAATTGCCAGCATAGCTACTGTGCACTCGCCTTCTTCACACAGTCATCTCCAACACATGTTTTTGATAGTATCCCACGCATCATTCGCCGTTTCCTTCTCTGCGATCGCTGACACCATCTCAGGCGGCACCGCACTACACAAGGCGTCGAACACCAACATGTCATCCTACAGCTCCGCATTCCCTTTCTTCGCGGCCGACCATAGCCCCCTTGCTCTCAGCTTCACCTTCATGAGCAACACCCACTCAGTGCAGTTCGTTTTGATGAGGATGGGGTAGCTACTCCCACCTGACACCTCACGAACAATGTGCTGGATGACGACGCTGCCGCCGTCCTTCGGGCTGATGTCTTCGCCTGCCTTGCTTCCCTCCATGAGAGCGAACTCGACGGCGTGATCTCGATTCCAGTGGCAATATGGTGCCGCGATCGAGCCTGGCTAGAACGATCCAGCAACCGCAGTGCTCGCCGGCGATGTGGAGACTTGGTGGACTAACGTGAACACGTAGTGGACAGGAGGACCCTTCTTTGTGCTGCTTAAGCCACAGCTTTTCCCTGGTTTTTATTAACATATATATTGTTACATGACCAGTTAGTGGTCTAATACAACTGCACCGTGCAGCATTTCCTCCACTCGGTCACGATCCCCTTAACTCCCTCCACCATGCGCCATGCACGTTGTGAGCCAACAGACTGACGGAAAAACATACAAACAGACTCATAAGCAAAACAGACTCTGACGAAATACGAGTGCTAACACTAACAAACAACCAACTGACCGCTAGACACGTTCAAGATTTACTCTAACATGCACGCAAGTATGTTCATCAGTGTTTAGCAGTAGCACAGGCCATACAGTTCTGTGTGTCACTTGCATTCAATGCTTCGCTTGTACTTGTACTGACACAGCCGTCGGTCGGTGCAGGAGATTATGTTAGACGTGAACCTGGTCGAGAACAGCACGCTGGAGGGCACCGGTCTCGACGGCTGGGCGCTGGTGGACAAGTGCACGAAGCTGTCCGTGCATGAGGAGGAGCCGATCAAGGTGCCTACGGAGACGATCAATGACGTGTCTGACGACTACAGGCCCAGCAGCAGGTACATTCTTGTGTCGGGCCACGCCGACGCCGGGTACGGCCTCTGCCAGGGGACCGCCGGCGCGCTCAAGCCCCGCTTCACGTACCATGTCACCGGGTGGATCAGTATCGATGGGGACGTGTTCGAGAACGAGGTCAAGCGGTACCACACGGAGGCGCAGCAGGGGCAGCTCAACTACGCCGACGCCGACAGGCCGCTCGACTTCTGCAACTGGTGCGGCAAGCCAGTGTGCGGGCACTGCATCTTCTGGGACGTCGAGAACACGGTGCAGCAGTGGGTCAAGAGCCTGGACAACAACCAGCTCCGGTCGGCGGTGCAAGGCCATCTCCAGAGCCTGCTCACCCGCTACGCCGGCTGGTTCCTGCACTACGACGTGAACAACGAGATGCTGCACAGCAGCTTCTACGCGGACTGCCTTGGCGACGACATCAACGCCTTCATGTTCCGCGAGGTGGCGCGGCCAGGACACTGGCCTCGTCAACGCCGATGGCACCGTCCACGACGCCGGCGAAAGGCCAAAACATCAGTCCTAGCTAGCACGAAGAACTCCTCTGTATACCGAATAACAAGTGACACTCGCGCTCTGCATCTGCAGGTTTGTCGACCTCCGGAGGGAGTAGACCTCGCATGCGCGCGACCACCGGCAGGAGGGTTACGCTGCAGTGCAGCCGGAGGGCGGCGCGAGAGTGTGGCTGGAGGGCAGCACGACAGTGCAGACCGAGGGTGGCGAGTAGTTGCGGGCGGCGCGGCGTAGTGTTTCGGCAGTGTTCTGCGGCGCGGGGGACAGAGGGGGCAGGCGGGGTGGAAAAGAAAAACAAAATTTGAACCGTTTTTTTAACCAGTGGCAAGCGTGGGTTAATACTTTCCAACTCCACGTCTAGTTTCATATTGATCGGTTTTGGAGAAAAAACAGGTACTCTCTAAAAAAACTACAACTCATCTAACTCTGTGGAGTTGGGCTGCTCCACCAATTTCTAGAGTTCGGGTGTTTGGCTGGATTTTTTCAGCACCGAACTAGAGTTCGACTTCGGAGCTATGCCAAATACGCCCTAAGTAAACTGATTCAGAGAAAA
This sequence comes from Neostapfia colusana, assembly GCA_030760725.1. Taxonomy (NCBI): domain Eukaryota; kingdom Viridiplantae; phylum Streptophyta; class Magnoliopsida; order Poales; family Poaceae; genus Neostapfia; species Neostapfia colusana. Next base: position 62,858,645 of record JASWHV010000015.1, read on the forward strand.
AGAAAATGTCAAGAAACATTTTTTTTCAGAATTTCTCTAAACTTGTTTAGCTCATATCTTTGGTTAGGATTCTCCAAATTGGATGAAACCAATTCCAATAGAACCATATTGAACTCTAGTTTCCAAAAAGTCATGGCTTGCTCCATGAAAATCCCTAAAAAATCATAAGAGCTCTAATTATGGTCAAACACATATTTATTTGTGCAGCGCTCAAATGAGCTTTGCTTCAAATACAATTTGGTTAAGTCCTTGTTTAGGTTGTCACCAAACAACAGTAAAAATTTCGGAGTGAAAGGGGTTGTCCAGCTATACTTAGGATATTCACAATCTTAATTCAATCTGAAATGCATATAAATTTGGCACGCATCATATTTTCTTTTCCGTGTAGTCGTTAAGGCCAAGGAGGAACCGGAGATACTTGGTTGTATCCTTCTGGAAGAGAGTTCACTCGACGACCAGCAGCAAGGTAAGTTCCGGTTTGCATTAACCTACTTTTAACGTTTATTGTTTTGATCACTTACTTTATGCAAGTCTTATGATGTGCATTAGAGTCTTGATTGGAAACCCAATTTCATTGCCAAGAGAACCATGGATTTGTGTCTAGGATTTAAACCTCGAGTAGCCACTGCAATGCTCAAATTGTATAGGATTCAGTACAAGTCGAGTAGTTGGAACTACTCGTGAGAATAGGCTTAGAGGCACACTACTCGGTTAGAGGAATAGAAAATGAATCACATGGCAAGGAAATGAGACCAAGCGGAGAGTAAGGGCGGCAGGACTTTGAGGCCTGGGTGCCATAGCTCTGCTTGTGTCGATTGAGGACCGAGCCATGTGTGGGCCTGTTGAACAAGCTAGAACTGTGCCGAAGATCTACCGATTATATTGGAACCGAGAAACCGATGTAATTAGGGTAGCGATATGAGGCATTGCTTATCGTCCAGAGGGTAGGTTGAGAGCAGCGAGGTGTAAATCGGCTAGAGGGCACCGAGGATGCTCCACGTAGAGACCTCCTGCTCGGGACGATAGGACCGGTTCAACACATGGCTAACAAATGAAAGGTGGTTGCGTACAACGTCCGTGATGGTTGCTGAAGGCAACATCGAGTACGGGCGTATGCGACGGGTTATTAGGGTAACCCTGCAGGTGTAAATCGATTATAATCGCCGTCCTCACAGTTAGTGAGTACCACTTTGTCGAAGTGTGTTGTCGACACTTCCCCCGTACCTGCTCTGGGCAGCCCGCGGAGGTTCTTTTTCGGAGGGGCTATACACTTGCAGAGAGCTTCAGCGCTAGGGACGAGTGAGGGAGAAGCTTGACACGGGGAGTTTTACGTGGTTCAGGCCGCTGGAGTGTAAAACCCTACGTCCACGGTGAGCAGAGGTGCTCGTTGTATTGCTTGCTGCCCAGAACCGGAGTCCTGAGCTTGAGGGTGAGTGATGTCTAGAGTGTGAGTTCCCAGAGTTCGAACCCTTGCTAACGTTGCCTACCCGATCCTTTTATAGTCCAAGGCTCGAGCGGCTTACAAGGTGGGCCCGGGACCCGACAGGTGGTCCTGGGGAGATTTCCTGCCATCTACCGTATCTGCAGTTATGCTGGTAGTTGTCTCTGGCAAAGGCTTCCGAGTCTTCGTTCTGCCGCCCTGCCCATGTCGCAAGCTAGTCGTAGTGGTTGATGATGGCAGGGGCGGCATGGGATGTCTTGTCGCTGTGTTTATTGGCGGGCAGGCTCTGACACGGTGCGCCAGTCTGTGATGTGATTGGGCGCAACGACACCTGACAGAGGCGTGCTCCGTGTCTCCGCATCTTGGGAAGGCGCGAGCCTTGAATACCTTGTACGGGCAAGGTATGGCGCGTCTTTACTCCTGTTGCCTACCGCTCGGGGGCAGGCAACGTTGCTCTGCTGGCCACGTGGCGGGCCCGGAGCTCTCTTCTGAGGAGAGGGAGGTCCGGCCCCGCGGGACACGTGGAGCCTTCGGAGCTCTCCCTGCGGAGGGGGAGGTCCGGCTGTTGCTGGCTACGTGGCGGGCCCGGAGCTCTCTTCTGAGGAGAGGGAGCTTCGGCCCCGCAGGACATGTGGAGCCTTCGGAGCTCTCCCCTCGGAGGGGGGAGGTCCGGCTTAGTTGGCCACGTGGCGTGTCCGGAGCTCTCCTCTGAGGAGAGGGAGGTCCAGCCCCGCTGGACACGTGGCACCTTCGGAGCTCTCCCTGCAGAGAAGGGCGAGGTCCTTAGGCATTTTTCCCTGTGCGCGGGGGTACCCCATATCGAGGGTACCGACAGTGGCCCCCGGGCCCATCTCGGGGGAGATAGCAAGCCCGAGGTGGGGCCTCTGTCTCTTCCACTCCGCGCACTTTCTCTAAGTCTCGCATTGACCGTTGCCGGAGCATAAACAGTCGCGGGATCGTGGGAGCGTGCGCCCACTTGATGGTTGCTTTTACTGCTGCAGTTCCCAAGGCTGCCACTTCTGCACGTCGCGGCGCATTTTTCGGGAACCACCGAAGTGCCTTGCCGGCTCGTCTCCTTGGGAGACCGACTTCTTGGCCCACCACTTCAGCTGGACGACTTGGGTCCTCTTGTCATCGACGCTTGGTCTTGGAGCCGAAGTGGTTGCCCAAGCGGCGTATTCGAAGAGTTTCGAATCGCTTTGAATCGCACCTGGGAAGTTTTAAAAGGGGATCTTACCCACATTGAGGCTTCCCTTCGCACTTCCCAGCGCTTGCACCTTCCTTGAGTTCTTGCGCCTTTGTCTTCTGCCATGGCTTCCATCCCGCCTCTAGAGAAGAAGCGCGCTCGATCTCCTCCGGCGACGGCGTCTGCGCGAGTCAGGGATCCAGGGCGCCTGTACGCCTTGCTTTTGGAGATGGCGCCCCGTCCGGTGGTGACCCCAAGAGGTCTCGGGCTCATCATCCCGACGGGACTCCTCTTGAGCGACGACGGGCTGAAGGTTCCCGGGCGTTGCGTCCTCCCTCCTCAGGCAGTGGAGTCTCCAAGGAAACTACTGACGCGTCGAGGGGGGCTTCAGAAGCATCCCCTGCTCTGTCAGCCCGTGCGACTGCGAGGAAGCCGTCGGCGGCGACGGCGGGCTCTAGGGGTCCTACCCCGGCTTGAAAGCTGGGGTTCAGAGCCCGTTGGAGTGCTCGTGTTTCTCGGTCATCCCCGACTGATGGGGGGTCTGCGCCACAGCGCTTGGAAGCTGGGTCAGTTGCCACGGCCCCCAAGCCAGCGCAAGTTCCTCCTGTACCGGTCAGCCCGAATTCTATGGCTGCGTCGACTCCTCTTGCCGAGTCGGTTGCCACGACCCCCAAGCCAGCGCAAGTTCCTCCTGTACTGGTCGGCACGGCTTCTATGGCAGCGTTGACTCCCTCCAGTCGTCCTTCTTCACTGGCTCAGGAGCCAGCTGTCGGTGAGGGATTGGCGGGTCCGGCTGTCGAAGTCCCACCTCCTGTTGCCGGAGCGGAAGGAACTGCCACCGGCCTTACGGGGGGCATCGAACCAGGGCGTGATGGGAGCGAGCCCGTCGCGGCGCTGGCTTCTCCTCACCGGCGTCTCATCCGGGTTGCCGGTGCGTCGTCTTCTCTTGAAGACGACGTGATGGAGGAGGTCGGGGCGCCGCTCCGGCCTCTGCTGCGCCACTGCCCCTGGCAGACGCTCTCGTGCTCGCCCAGACGAGCGTCCGACAGGTCTTGGCCGTGCTCGGTCGCGAGCGAGAGGAGCAGGTGGTTGAGAGGGATCATCTCCTCACCTGGGGGAACCTTTTGAGGGAGCGGACCGCGAAGGTCAAAGGGGAGCTCGACTCCAGGCGGGAGTCGCTTGATATCATGGAGGCGCTCCTCGACCGACAGAAGCGGGCCGTCGACCGTCTGGACTCTGAGACGCGGCAGCTCCACAAGGAGACCCTTGAGGCGCATGCCCGGGCCGAGGAGAACTTCTCTGCCCTGTAGGAGGTGCGGCAAAGGCTGGCACGCCATGAGCGCGCCATTGTGGATCTGAGCGCTCCGTGGCGGCCGAAGCGGAGAGAGTCGCCGCGCGGCTAGCGGCGAGCAAGGGCGACCTGCGAGCCCAGGCTACGGCGCTAGAGGCCCGGAAGGCAGACCTTGCCACGAGGGAGGAGCAAGTCTCCCGGGAGTGCCAGGCGATCCTGGATCGGGAACTGGCTGCCGACTTCCAGGTTTAAGAGTTGGAGCGGCTTGCCCAGACCCTCCGCCTTTGGGAAAGCTCCCTGGCGGCCAAGGAGAAGGAATTCTCCGAGGGGAGCCATGACACCCTGCTGGCAGCCCGTCGCGAGGTAGAGGAGCTCTTGGCCTCGCGGTCTTCTGAGGTCCATGCAGTCTCGAGCTTCGTCGACCAGGCAGGGTCCGCCCTGGTCCCCTTTGGCTTCAGCCCGGTGAAGACGACGGCCCCTGTGCTGAAGGTGGCCGAGGTGATCCCCGCGCTCGAGTCAATCGGCACCAAGATGAGAAGGCTAGATGCGGTGGTCGCCGGCGAGCTCGAGGCAGAGGGTCGGGGCCTGGCCGTGGAGGTTGCCACGCACGTGTTGGCATGCTTCACGACCCGGGACCCTTCCTTCTCACTAGAGCCAGCAAGACATGGCCCTGCCGCGGAGCGGGAGGAAACCGCCAGGGCTGAAGTCAGGGACGTGGCCGCTCTTGTAGCCTCTAGGTTCCGGCGCAAGCCAGGGGAACCCTAGGACTTGTATCTCTTTTTTTTTATTGAGTCTATAGTCCAGCTCATGGAGCCTTGATTAAATAGACTCTTGCGACTTTTCGTGTCTGCGTGCTCTTGTCTCCTTCTTGGTTTTGCCTGGCCGAGCCCTTAGCTCCGCAAGGTACTCAGAGGCCTTCACCAATCTCGAAGCTCTGCACAGACACCTTCCCCGGGTCCTTATTGTATTAAGGGCCCCAGAGGTCTCCGGAACTCGTCCCATGAGAATGAGGAGGTCCGGATCTGCCGACCACGTGGCGGGCCGGAGCTCCCCTCTGAGGAGAGGGGGGTCCGGCCCCGTAGGACACGTGGAGCCTTCGGAGCTCTCCCTGCGGAAGGGGAGGTTCGGCTTCTGCCGGCCACGTGGCGGGTCCGGAGCTCCTCCTGAGGAGACGGGAGCTCCGGCCCCGCTGGACACGTGGGGCCTTTGGGCCTCGTCCCTGTTGAAGGGGCAAAACCCGGATCCTCCAGTCTTGCGCTGGAGTTCCGGTTCAATCGCGATCCCGTAGCGGCCCCCTGGTAGGTGTGGCCCATTGGTTGGGCGCTCCTACCATACTCCTGCGGGGGGCTAAGGCCGAGAGGTCCTGCACACAAGTAAGGGAAACGTAATTCTCCTTGGGGCTCCCCCTTCCCTAACTCATAGTCTTATTTGGCTTACGGTCCCTATCCATTTGTACGGTGCTTGGGAACTACAGTGCGTGAAGTGCCGGGAGCTCGGGCCCCCCTGGCCATCAGCAGGTACCACAAACGCAACCGCCTTCGGTAGGGCAGCAAATGCCAACTAGATGTGAGAATGAGAAAAAGGAGTTGAGTGCATGGTGAGCATACACCGGAAGTGCAGTCATAAAAATTAATACGTAATTTAAATGAGTAGGACAGGTTTCTTTTCATATAAATTTCCATAGGAGGAAGGCAGGCTAAACATGGAGGCAATGACCCGCCCCATTAAGAAGGGAAGCAAGACTCTACGCGCTTAGGGTCGGAACCAGGCCATGCTGAACGTAGTCTTGGACCGTCCCCTGAGACTTAGCTGCTCCGAGCGCTGTTCCTGGACTCTATGGAATCTATTACAAAAAGAAGAGGTTGTCCGACTATTACTCTAGGGGTAGAACTTACGGAGGTGTTCTATGTTCCAAGGGTGCGGGAGCGGATCCCCATCCTCGGTGGAAAGGCGTACGCACCCGGGACGACACACTTTTGTGACTCGGAAAGGACCTTCCCAGCTAGGGGAGAGTTTGTCGGTCCCTTCACGAGAAAGTATGCGCCGCAACACCAGGTCGCCTTCCTGCAGCTCCCGGACACGCACAGACCTTTGGTGGTAGTGTCGGAGCGCCTGTCAGTACCGTGCGTTGCGGAGTGCCGCATGTAATCGAGCCTCGTCGACAAGGTCGATGTCTTCACGCTGGAGGTTGTCCTGCGCGGCTTCGTCGTAAGCTCGGACACGAAGTGACTTCATGGTGATCTCTGGGGATGCACAGCCTCGGCCCCGTACACCATGAAGAAGGGTGTCTCTCCAGTGGCCCGGCTCTGGGATGTCCAGTTAGCCCATAGTGTGCTCGGAAGCTCGTCCACCCACTTGACGCCATGTTTCTTCAAGCCGGCGTAGGTGCGGGTCTTGAGGCCCCGAAGAATCTCGGCATTGGCCCTCTCAACTTGTCCATTGCTCTTTGGATGAGCCACGGAGGCATAGCACACTTGGATGCCGAGGTCTTCGCGGTATTCTTGGAACGCTGCGCTAGTGAACTGGGTCCCGTTGTCAGTAATGATTCTGTTCAGGACCCCAAACCAGCAGACGATCGACTTGATGAACTTTACTGTGGATTGCTTGTTGATGGTGACGACGGGTGTGGCTTCCGGCCACTTGGTGAACTTGTCGATGGCGATGTAGAGGTACCGGAATCCCCCGACGGCTCTGGGGAATGGTCCTAGGATATCCAACCCCCATACGGCGAACGGCCATGAGGGTGGGATCATCTGTACCGCCTGAGCCGGTGTATGGATCTGCTTGGTGTGGAACTGGCACGCCTTGCAGCTCTCGACCAGCTTGACGGCATCCTGGAGTGTTGTCGGCCAGTAGAAGCCATGCCGGAAGGCTTTACTGACAAGCATGCGTGAGGAAGAGTGACTCCCACATTCGCCTTCATGGATCTCAGCGAGCAAGTCACAGCCTTCCCCCTGGGTTATGCACCGCAATAGGACGTGGTTTGGCGCCACGCTGGTAGAGATCCCCTTCTACCAGCGCGTACATCTTAGCCATGCGCACGATCTGTTCAGCGGATACACGCTCATCAGGGAGGATGTTGTCTTTCAAGTAGTCCCGGATCTCCGTGATCCATGCATCGGGTCTGACTTGAGCTTCTGGATCTTGAGCGCTGGGTTGCACGGAGTCCCCAGTGACGCTTACGATCCTTGGCAGCGTCCATGGCTGCAGGGCCGCTGGGACCGCCAGCTTCGAGGTGCTGGTCCAGCCCCCTCCGCCCGGCTCGGCAGGCCGGGCTGTGGGCCGCATCAACGTCCTCTCGAAGACTCCTTCGGGCACAGGGCCTCCGGTGGAGGACTTCGTTGAGAGGTCGTCAGCTGCGGCATTGCCAGCGCGCGGTACATGGCGCAGGTCCAAGGCGAGGAAGTCTTTCTCCAACATCTGCACGTGGAGCAGATAAGCAGCTAGCTATGGGTCATTGCAGGAGCATTCACCCTTAACTTGCTTGATAACTAGCTGGGAGTCGCCCCGTGCCAACAACTGGCGAGCGCCTAGAGACAGGGCTGTCTTTAGGCCAAAGATGAGTGCTTCATACTCTGCCATGTTGTTGGTTGCCTTGAAATTGAGACGCACCATGTACCCAAATTGCTCCCCCGATGGCATGAGAAGCAGTACGCCGACACCGGCCCCCTGCTTTCACGAGGAGCCGTCGAAGAAGAGCGTCCAGTGAGGCCCGGTGAAGACCGAAGCTCGGTGCTTTGGTTCACCGTCTTCGTGGCCCCCTGGGTCAGCCTTCGTTGGCGTCCACTCAGCCACGAAGTCAGCCAGTGCTTGGCTCTTGACTGCATGGCGAGGAAGGAAGTCCAGCTCAAACTCCGCCAGTTCCGCTGCCCATTTAGCAACATTGCCAGTCACGTGGGGGCTGTGAAGGATCGCCTTCAGCGGATAGGAGGTGACCACCGAGACCCGGTGGGCTTGAAAGTAGTGGGAGCTTCCTGGATGCCACGAGCACTGCATACAGCAGCTTGTGGACCTCCAGGTACCTTGTCTTGGCATCGTGGAGGACTTCGCTGATGTAGTAGATAGGCCTCTGGATGGTCCGGACCCTCCCTCCCAGGCCAGAGATGTCTTCATCCATTGGCTCAGGCCTACCAGAGGTGGGTGGGTCCAGGGGGGCTTCCGGGAGCAGGGACTCGAAGGCTCCTAAGCCGCCTTGGACCTCCGGGAGGTCCCGCTGGTTTTCCGGGAGCTCCAGGAGGTCCCGTTGGATCTCTGGGAGGTCCCGTTGGACCTCCGAGAGGTTGCCGTGGAGGTCTGGGGGTCCGTCTTGGACCTCTGGGGTTTCCTGGTGCCTGTCTCCTGCTACCGGAGCAGGCTGTGGTGAAGAGAGGTCCGGCCGCTCTGCGACGAGGACCATACTCACCACTTCAGTTGTCGCCGCGATGTAGACCAACAAATGCTCTTCGGGCTCGGGGGCTACCATGATGGGTAGGGTCGTCAGGAGTTGCTTCAACTCCTGGGAAGCTTCTTCTGCTTCATCGGTCCAAGCAAATGGACTGGATTTGCGCAGGAGCTTAAAGAAGGGGAGCGCTCGCTCTGCTAGCCTTGGTATAAACCGACTCAGCGCGGCTAGGCATCCCGTGAGTTTCTTGACTTCTTTGATACGGGCGGGAGGCCGCATCAGGTCGATGGCCTTGATCTTATCTGGGTTGGCCTCATTTCCTCGGTGTGAGACCTGGAATCCTAAGAGTTTTCTAGAGGATACGCCAAACACACACTTGTCGGGGTTCAGCTTGGTGCGCGTGGAGCGCAGTTTGTCAAAGACTAAGGCTAGGTTATCTAACAAGGATGAACTCTGCCTGACCTTGACAACGATGTCATCGACATACACCTCAACTAATTCTCTTATTAACTCTCCAAATGTTTTGTGTATTGCACGTACAAAGGTGGGAAGAGCATTCTTTAGGCCATAAGGCATAGAGACATAACAATACAGGCCGTCTACTGTGATGAAGGAGGTGTGCTCTTCATCTTCTCTAGACATAGGGATCTGATGGAAACCCGAGTAGGCGTCTAGGAAACACAGCATATCACAGCCTGACGTCGAGTCTACTATTTGATCTATTCTAGGGAGAGGGAATGGATCTTTGGGACATGCCTTATTGAGACTGGTGTAGTTGATGCACATCCGGAGCTTCCCGCCGGCCTTCGGGACAACAACGGGGTTCGCCAACCACCGGGGGTGGTGGACTTCCCGTATGAAGCCAGCGTCCAGCAGCTTCTTGATTTCTTCTCGGATGAAGTTTTGCCGCTCGATGGACTGCTTGCGAGGCTTCTGTTGGACTGGCCGGGCGTCGGGGAAGACCTTCAAGTGGTGCTCGATCACCTCCCTAGGGATCCTCGGCATCTGCGACGGCTGCCATGCAAACACGTCGACGTTGTGCCGGAGGAAGGTGACGAGCGCGCCTTCCTATTTGCTATCCAGGCCCCCAGCTACCCGGGTGGTCTAGGTAGCATCGGCGCCGACTTGGACGACCTTCAGGGGGACGTCGCCCTCGTCGAGGGGTTGCACACGGGGTTCTGCAGTAGAGGCACGGTGGCGTGCACTCGGGTGGAGCCGGTCCGGTTCTGCACTGCCAGGGGCTGGTGCTCGAGTTGTTGCAAGTGCCTGGAGCTTTTCCAAGGCTGACACTACAGCAGTGCGGTCTCCACGAATCCTGAGGACGCCTGTTGGTGTAGGCATCTTCAAGACGAGGTAGCCGTAGTGGGCTACTGCCATGAACCGGTATAGGGCTGGCCTGCCAATTATGGCGTTGAAGGGGAGGTCGATCTCCGCCACGTCGAACAGAATGTACTCTGTCCGATAGCTGTCCGGTGCCCCAAAGGTCACCGGAAGGCTGATGTTGCCATAGGGAATGACCTGTCCCGGCCCTACCCCTGAGAGTGGGCTCGATGGGGTGAGCTTGGCCATCGGGATCTACAGCTTCTGGAAAGTTGCGCGGCTGATGAGGTTCAGCCCAGCCCCGCCATCTACCAGAACGTGGTACATCCTCACGTTGGCGATGGTGGGCGCTACCAAGAGCGGTAGTTGGCCGACCCCAACCATGTTCCTGGGGCAGTCGGTGGCATCGAAGCTGATGGGAGTTCCCATCCACTTGAGGTGCGGCGCGGCACTTGGGAGGGGAGCCACCGACGCTACCGCTCGGCGCAGGGTCTTAACCGCGCTTCGGGACGAGGGGTCAGTGGACCCACCGTAGATGACGTAGAGAATCTTCCGGCGCTCGTCATCAATGGAGCTGGAGTCCTCATGGTTGCGCACCGCCTTCACGGCGAGCTGAGGCTCCTGGAACTCCACTTGGTGATCGACGTTGTCTGGGGCGTCGACCTTCTGCTTGCCCTCCCTTTGACGGAAGGGTGGGGCATCAGTTCGCAGCTGCTCCCCTTTCCGGAAGCGCTCCGTGAGCTTCTGGATCTCCTAGCACTCGGCAGCAGTACGGTAACTGGTGTCGTGCACGGGGCATAGCTCGCCTTGGTCACCATCTGGAGCTGGTGACTGTCGTTGTCTTTTGTCGGGGCGTGGCCCCCGAGCTCCACTGGGTGCCGCTGCTGCGGCAACGAGAACCGCAGCCGGTGGCTTCATCTTGCCACCGCCCCGGTTCTTGATCTTCTTGCCGCTGGCATAGGAAGCAGCGCCAGATCCGGGCTGTCCTCCTGACTCGGAGGCTGGCAGAGAGTGCCAGTTCCACCCTTCTGCTGCCCTGGCGCACTTGTCCGCTAGGCTGAAGAGCTCTGAGACGTCGCGGACCTCTCTGGTCACGAGCGTCTCAAGCATCTTCTTGTCTCGGACGCCCTGCCGGAATGCCACCACCACAGAAGCGTTTTGGATATGTGGGATGGTGTTCCGTACCTGGGAGAACCGCTGGATGAAAGAGCACAGCGTCTCTCCAGGTTGTTGCTGGACGGCGTGAAGGTCGAGCTCCGTGCCAGGCCGGGTGTAGGAGTTGCCGAAGTTAGCAGTGAACTGCCGGCAGAGCTCTCCCCAAGAGGTTATGGAACCCTGGGGGAGGTTCATGAGCCAAGACCGGGCTGGGCCGGTCAAGGCGACGGGGAAGTAGTTGGCCATGATGGCCTCGTCCCCTCCTGCAGCTAGGACGGCAGTGGAGTAGATCTGGAGGAACTCCGACGGGTTGACACTGACGTCGTACTTCTCGGGTAGGTGCAGCCGGAACTTGTGCGGCCACCTCGCGAAGCGAAGGTATGGCGCCAGGGCTGCACATCCTGCTCCTGTTGCTGCAGGTGTTGGTGCCACGAACGCTTGGTTCGCTGCTGGCACTGTGTACCCCGGTATGGGCAGGGCTGCACCATAGACCGGGGGCACCGGTTGCAAGGCATATGGCTGGGGCACATGCTGCGCGGCGTATGCCTGGGGCAGAGATCGCGTAGCGAACGTCTACGCCTCAGGCAGGGTTGAGGCAGTCAACATGCTGTCGGCGGCCTCCTGGTTGCGACGCCTTTCTCGTCGTCGCTCGAGGAACACTCGGGCATCTTGGCCTAAGTGGCATCGTTCCAGCTCCGTCCTCAGGTCCGTCGATGGGAGCCTGGTGGAGCGGGAATCCGCCGTCTGCCCGTCAACCGTTGGCGTGCGCGTCAGCGAAACAGCCGGTTGGCCGGAACGTCGTCCCCGCCGAGGTTGAGGGTTTGCGGTGGCGGCGACGAGACGGTCTATCTCACGAATCCACTGCTGGGTCGCTGACTGAGGCGCATCCCCAGCAGGTGGATTGTGCAGTAGCGCCCTTGCTGCAGCTAGTGCGCCCCCGTGGGGGACGCTCAGCGCTGCAGAGGATCTCACGCTCGCTGGAGCCTGCGTTGCCGGAGTCGGCGCTGCCGGAGTCGGCTGCTGGCTTCCAGTTTGCGCCGACACACTCCGTCCAGAGTGTGTCGAGACGTAGTCCCCGCTAGTAACGGTCCATCGTGAACGCGGGGGAGGAGAGCTTGCCGCTGAAGGAAGCTTGGTCATCTTCACTGGCAAAAGCTCGTCGCGCAAGGGAAAATCCCCCTTCCTGGCGCGCCAAATGTTGAAGTGTGTGGTCGACATTTTCTCCGGACCTACTCTGGGCAGCCCGCGGAGGTTCTTTTTCGGAGGGGCTAGACACTTGCGGAGAGCTTCAGCGTTAGGGACGAGTGAGGGAGAAGCTTGACACGGGGAGTTTTACGTGGTTCAGGCTGCCGGAGCGTAAAACCATACGTCCACGGTGAGCAGAGGTGCTCGCTGTATTGCTTGCTGCCCAGAACCGGAGTCCTGAGCTTGAGGGTGCGTGATGTCTAGAGAGCGAGTTCCCAGAGTTTGAACCCTTGCTAACGTTGCCTACCCGAGCCTTTTATAGTCCAAGGCTCGAGCGGCTTACAAGGTGGGCCCGGGACCCGACAGCTGGTCCCTGGGAGATTTCCTGCCATCTACCGTATCTGTAGTTATGCTGGTAGTTATCTCTGGCGAAGGCTTCTGAGTCTTTGTTCTGCCGCCCTGACCATGCCGCAAGCTAGTCGTAGTGGTTGATGATGGCAGGGGCAGCAGGGGATGTCTTGTTGCTGTGTTTATTGGCGGGCAGGCTCTGACACGGTGTGCCAGTCTGCGATGTGACTGGGCGCAACGACACCTGACAGAGGCGTGCTCCGTGTCTTGGGAAGGCGCGGGCCTTGAATACCTTGTAGGGCAAGGTATGGCGCGTCTTTACTCCTGCTGCCTATCGCTCGGGGGCAGGCAGCGTTGCTCTGCTGGCCACGTGGCGGGCCCGGAGCTCTCCTCTGAGGAGAGGGAGGTCCGACCCCACGGGACACTGGAGCCTTTGGAGCTCTCCCTCGGAGGGGGGAGGTCCGACTGCTTCTGGCCACGTGGCGGGCCCGGAGCTCTCTTCTGAGGAGAGGGAGCTCCAGCCCCGCAGGACACGTGGAGCCTTCGGAGCTGTCGAAGTGTTCAATCGACACTTCCCCCGGGCCTGCACTGGGCAGCCCGCGGAGGTTCTTTTTTAGGCGGGGCTAGTCCCTAGCGGAGAGCTTGCGCGGATGGACGAGTTAGGGAGAGCTTGACACGGCGAGTTCTACGTGGTTCAGGCCGCCGGAGCGTAAAACCCTATGTCCACGGCGAGCTATGGAGCTCGCTGTATTGCTTGGCGCTGAGGGCCGGGGGCCTGAGCTTGGGGGTGAGTTACAGCTTGAGAGTGTATGGCTAGCGTATGAGTTGCAAAATGCGAACCCTCGCTATCGACGCCTACCCGAGCCTTTTATAGTCCAAGACTCGGGCGACTTACAAGGGGAGCCGGGACCCGACAGGTGGTCCCGGGAAGATTGTCCGTTATCTACCGTATCTGTAGTTACGCCGGTAGTTGCCTCTGGTCGAAGGCTTCCGAGTCTTCATCTTGCCGCCCTGCCCATGCCGTATGCTAGTCGTAGTGGTTGATGACGGCGCAGGCGGCATGGGATGTCTTGTCGCGGCGTTTATTAGCTGGCAGGTTCTGACACCGCGCGCCAGTCTGTGATGCGGCTGGGCGCAACGGCACCTGACAGATGTGTGCTCCGCGTTTCCGCGTCTTGGGAAGACGCGGGCCTTGAATACCTTGTACGGGCAAGGTGTGGGGCGCCTTTACGCCCGCTGCCTACCGCTCGGGGGCAGGCAACACCGTTCTTCTGGCCACGTGGCGGGTCCGGAGCCCTTCTCTGAGGCGGGAAGGGTCCGGCCTGCGGGGCACGTGGAGCCTCCGGACCTCTCCCCGCGGAGGGAGAGGTCCAGCTTCTGTATGCCACGTGGCGGGCCCGGAGCTCTCCTCTGCGGAGAGGGAGGTCCGGCCCGCTGGACGCGTGGCGTCTTCGGACCTCTCTCCCGCGGAGGGGGAGGTCCGGCTTCTGTATGCCATGTGGCGGGCCCAGAGCTCTCCTCTGAGGAGAGGGAGGTCCGGCCCCGCCGGACGCGTGGCGCCTTCGGAGCTCTCCCTGCGGAGAAAAGCGAGTACCTTAGGCATTTTACCCTGTGCGCGGGGGTACCCCATATCTCAGGTACCGACAGTGGCCCCCGGGCCCATCTCGGGGGAGATAGCGAGCCCGAGGTGGGACCTCCGTCTCTTCCGATCCGCGCACTTTCCCTAAGTTTCCGAATTGACCGCTGCCGGAGCACGAACGGCCACGGGATCGTGAGAGCGTGCGCTCACTTGATGATTGCTTTTACTGCGGAGACGGGAGCCCCGGCCATGTTGGACACGCAGGGCTTTCGGAGCTCTCCCACCGTGGGGGGAGGTCCGGTTCCTGCCTGCCACGTGGCGAGCCCGGAGCCCTCCTCAAGGGAGGAGAGAGTTCCGGGCCTGCTGGACACGTGGGGCCCCCGGGTCCCGCCCCTTCTAGTCCTGGGTCGAAGTAGTTGGTAGCTCCTTTCCCCCTACTTCATGCAGTCCCCGTTGCCGCAACCTGGAAGTCCTGCACACAGGTAGAGGAAACGTAATTCTCCTTGGGGGCTCCCCCTCCCTTATCTCATAGTCTTATTTGACTTACAGCCCCAACCATACGCTTGGTGCTTGGGGACTTGTAGAGAGGGGGAGCCGAGCACATGGCAGCCATGGCAAGGGTGATAAAAAAAACTCAATTCACAATTTAAATGAGTACATGGAAAGAGCAAAGTAGGGCAGATTTCTTTTCGTACAAGCTTCCATAGGAGGAAGGCAGGCTAAACATGGAGGCCACGACCCACCCCATTAAGAGGGGAAGCAAGACTCTACGCGCTTAGAGTCGGAACCAGGCAAAGCTGAACGTAGTCCTGGACCGTCCCCTGGGGTTTAGCTGCTCCGAGCGCTGCTCCTGGACTCTATGGAGTTTATTACGAAAAGAAAGTACTGTCCCATTTTTGCTCTTAAGGGTAGAACTTACGGAGGTGTTCTATGTTCCAAGGGTTCGGGAGCAGGTCCCCATCCTCGGTGGAAAGGCGCACACACCCGGGGAGGCATACTTTCGCGACTCGGAAGGGGCCTTCCCAACTAGGGGAGAGCTTGTGGGCCCCTTCGCGAGAAAGTATGCGCCGCAACACCAGGTCACCTTCCTGCAGCTCCCGGGCACGCACAGACCTCTGGTGGTAGCGCCGAAGTGCCTGTCTGTACCACGCGTTACGGAGTGCCGCATGTAATTGGACCTCGTCGACGAGGTCGATTTCTCCACGCCGGAGGTTGTCCTGCATGGCTTCGTCGTAAGCCCGTACACGGTGAGACTTCATGGTAATTTCTGGGGGAAGTACAGCTTCAGCCCCGTACACCATGAAGAAGGGTGTCTCCCCGGTGGTCCGGCTCTGGGATGTCCGGTTAGCCCATAGTGTGCTCGGAAGCTCATCTACCCAATTGGCACCATGTTTCTTCAGGCTGGCGAAGGTGCGAGTCTTGAGGCCCCGGAGAATCTCCGCGTTGGCCCTCTCAACTTGCCCATTGCTCCTCGGGTGGGCGACAGAGGCATAGCATACCTGAATGCCAAGGTCCTCGCAGTAGTCTTGGAATGCTGCGCTGGTGAACTGGGTCCCATTGTCAGTAATGATCCTGTTTGGGACCCCGAACCAGCAGACAATAGACTTGATGAATTTTACTGCGGATTGTTTATTGATGGTGACAACTGGTGTAGCTTCCGGCCACTTGGTGAACTTGTCGATAGCGACATAGAGGTACCGGAACCCCCCGACGGTTCTGGGAAATGGTCCCAGGATGTCCAGCCCCCACACGGCAAACGGCCACGAGGGCGGGATCATCTGTACCGCCTGAGCCGGTGTATGGATCTGCTTGGCGTGGAACTGGCACGCCTTGCAGCTCTCGACCAGCTTGACGGCATCGTAGAGTGCTGTCGTCCAGTAGAAGCCATGCCGGAAGGCTTTACCGACAAGCTTGCGTGAGGAAGAATGACTTCCACATTCGCCTCCAAGGATCTCAGCGAGCAAGTCGCAGCCTTCCCCCTGGGTTATACACCGCAATAGGATGTGGTTGGCGCCACGCCGGTAGAGATCCCCCTCTACCAGCGCGTACCTCTTAGCCATACGCACAATCCGTTCAGCGGTTGCATGTTCATCAGGGAGGATATTGTCCTTCAAGTAGTCCCGGATCTCCGTGATCCGTGCATCGGGTCTGGCTTGAGCTTCTGGATCTTGAGCGCTGGGTTGCACGGAGTCCCCAGTGACGCTTACGATCCTTGGCGGCGCCCACGGCTGTAGGGCCGCCGGGACCGCCAGCTTCGAGGTGCTGGTCAAGCCCCCTTCGCCCGGCTCGGCGGGCCGGGCTGTGGGCCACAGCAACGTCCTCTCGAAGACTCCTTCGGGCGCAGGGGCTCCGGTGGAAGCCTTCATTGAAAGGTTGTCGGCTGCGGCATTACCGGCGCGCGGTACGTGGTGCAGGTCCAAGGCGAGGAATTCTTTCTCCAACATCTGCACGTGAAGCAGATACGCAGCTAGCTGGGGGTCATTGCAGGAGCATTCGCCCTTGACTTGCTTGATGACCAGCTGGGAGTCGCCCTGTGCCAACAACTGGCGAGCGCCTAAAGACAGGGCTGTCTGCAGGCCAAAGATGAGTGCTTCATACTCCGCCATGTTGTTGGTTGCCTTGAAATTGAGACGCACCATATACCCAAACTGTTCCCCCGAAGGCATGAGGAGCAGTACGCCGGCACCGGCCCCCTGCTTACGCGAGGAGCCGTCGAAGAAGAGTGTCCAGTGGGGTTCGGTGAAGACCGGAGCTTCGTGTTCCGGTTCTCCGCCCTCATGGCCCCCTGGGTCAGTCTCCATTGGTGTTCAGTCCGCCACAAAGTCAGCCAATGCTTGGCTCTTGACTGCATGGCGTGGGAGGAAGTCCAGCTCAAACTCCGCCAGCTCCGCCGCCCATTTAGCAACGTTGCCAGTCGCATGGGGGCTGTGAAGAATTGTCTTCAGCGGATACGAGGTGACTACCGAGACCCGGTGGGCCTGGAAGTAATGGCGGAGCTTTCTGGAGGCCACGAGCACCGCATACAGCAGCTTGTGGACTTCCAGGTACCTTGTCTTGGCATCATGAAGTACTTCGCTGATGTAGTAGACAGGCCTCTGGACGGTTCGAACCCTCTCTCTCAGGCCTGGGAGGTCCTCGTCCATTGGCCCTGGCCCGCTGGAGGTGGGTGGACCCACGGGGGCCTTCGGGAGCTGGGACCCAGAGGCCCTTAAGATATCTTGATTGTCCGGGAGCTCCGGGGGTCTTGGGGGACCTCTGGGAGGTCCCGTTTGGCCCCCGGGGGGTCCCGCAGGGCCCCCGGGGGTTTATCTTGGAGGTCTGGGAGACCGCCCTGGACCTCCGGGAGGCCGACCTGGGCCTCCGGGAGGTTGCCTTGGTGGTCCGGGAGACCGTCTTACTCCTGCGGGGCCTCCTGGCGTCTGTCTTCTGCTACCGGAGCAGGTTGTGAAGATGAGGGGTCCGGCCGCTCTGCGACGAGGACCATACTCACTACTTCAGTTGTCGCCGCGATGTAGAGCAGCAGGTGCTCTCCGGGCTCAGGGGCTACCATGATAGGTAGGGTCGTCAGGAGTCGCTTCAACTCCTGGAAAGCCTCTTCTGCTTTGTCAGTCCAGGCAAAAGGGCCTGACTTGCGCAGGAGCTTAAAGAAAGGGAGGGCCCGCTCTGCTAGCCTCGGTATAAACCGACTCAGCGCGGCTAGACATCTCGTGAGTTTCTGGACATCCTTGACGCGGGCAGGGGGTCGCATCAAGTCGATGGCCTTGATCTTCTCTGGGTTGGCCTCAATCCCTCGGTGCGAGACCAGGAACCCTAAGAGCTTCCCAGAGGACACGCAGAACACACATTTATCTGGGTTCAGCTTGGTGCGCGTAGAGCGCAACTTGTCAAAGACTAAAGCTAGGTTATCTAGCAGGTATGGACCTTGCTTGACCTTGATAACTATGTCATCGACATACACCTCAACCAGGTCTCTTATTAACTCCCCAAAGGTTTTGTGCATTGCCCGCACAAAGGTGGGGAGTGCATTCTTTAGGCCGTAAGGCATAGACACATAGCAATAAAGGCCGTCTACTGTGATGAAGGAGGTGTGTTCCTCGTCCTCCCTAGACATGGGGATCTGATGGAAACCCGAGTAGGCGTCTAGGAAGCACAGCATATCACAGCCTGACGTTGAGTCTACTATTTGATCTATTCTAGGGAGAGGGAATGGATCTTTAGGACATGCCTTATTGAGACTGGTGTAGTCGATGCACATCCGGAGCTTCCCGCCAGCCTTCGGGACAACGACGGGGTTCGCCAACCATCGGGGGTAGTGGACCTCCCGTATGAGGTCAGCGTCCAGCAGCTTCTTGACTTCTTCACGGATGAAGTTTTGCCTCTCGATGGACTGCTTGCGGGGCTTCTGTTGAACCGGCCGGGCGTCGGGGAAGACTTTCAAGTGGTGCTCGATCACCTTCCTGGGGATCCCCGGCATCTGTGACGGCTGCCATGCAAACACGTCGACGTTGTGCCGGAGGAAGGTGACGAGCGCGCCTTCCTATTTACTATCCAGGCCCCCGGCTACCCGGGTGGTCTGGGTAGCTTCGGCGCCGACTTGGACGACCTTTAAGGGGACGCCGCCCTCGTCGAGAGGTTGCACCCGGGGTGCTGTGGTGGAAGCACGGTGACGTGCGCACGGGCGGAGCTGGTCCGGCTCCGTATTGCCGGGGGCTGATGCCCCAGCTGTTGCGAGTGCTTGGAGCTTCTCCAGGGCCGACACTGCAGCAGTGCGGTCCCCACGAATCCTGAGAACACCTGTCGGTGTTGGCATCTTCAGGACAAGGTAGCCGTAATGGGCTACAGCCATGAACCGGTACAGGGCTGGCCTGCCGATTATGGCGTTGAAGGGGAGGTCTATCTCCGCTACGTCGAACAGAATGTACTCTGTTCGATAGCTGTCCGGAGCCCCGAAGGTCACCGGGAGACTAATGTTGCCGTAGGGGATAACCTGTCCCGGCCCTACCCCTGAGAACGGGCTCGATGGGGTGAGCTTGGCCATCGGGATCTGCAGCTTCTGGAAAGCTGCACGGCTGATGAGGTTCAGCCCAGCCCCTCCATCTACCAAAACGTGGAACATTCTCACGTTGGCGATGGTAGGGGCCACCAGGAGCGGTAGTTGGCCGGCCCCAGCCATGTTCCTGGGGCAGTCGGTGGCGTCAAAGCTGATGGGGGTCCCCATCCACTTTAGGTGCGGTGCAGCACTTGGGAGTGGCGCCACCGACGCTACCGCTCGACGCAGAGTCTTGACTGCGCTTCGGGACGAGGGGTCAGCGGACCCGCCGTATACGACGTAGAGCTTCTTCCGACGCTCATCGTCGCTGGAGCCGGAATCCTCATGATTGCGTGTCGCCTTCATGACACGCTGAGGCTCCTGGATCTCCTCTGGGTGGTCAATGTTGTCTGGAACATCCACCCCCTGCTCATCTTTCTTTGAACATCCATCCAACTCTGAAGCCCGGAAGCCTAGCGCTCCCAGGAGACCTGCTCTTCACTCGTGGCAAGGTCTGCCTTCCGGGCCTCTAGCTTCGTGGCCCGAGCTCGTAGGTCGCCCTCGCCCGCCGCCAGCCGTGCAGCGACCCTCTCCGCCTCGACCGCCACGGAGCGCTCCTGGTCCTCAACGACACGCTTACGGCGCGCCAGCCTCTGCCGTACCTCCTCCAGGGTAGATAAGTTCTCCTCGGCCCGGGCATGCGCCTCAAGGGCCTCCCTGTGGAGCCGCCGCGTCTCGGAGTCCAGACGGTCGACAGCCTGGTTCTGCCGGTCGAGGAGCGCCTCCATGATGTCAAGCGACTCCCGCCTGGAGTGGAGCTCGCCCTTGACCTTCGCGGTCCGCTCCCGCAAAAGGTTCCCCCAGATGAGGAGGCGATCCCTCTCAACCACCTGCTCCTCTCGCTCACGACCGAGCGCGGCCAAGACCTGCCGGACGCTCGTCTAGGCGAGCGCGAGAGCATCTGCCAGGGGCAGTGGGGCAGCAGAGGCTGGAGCGGCGCCCCCGACTTCCTCCATCACGTCGTCTTCAAGAGAAGACGACGCACTGGCGACCGGGACTTCGACAGTCGGACCCGCCGAACCCCCACCGACAGCGGGCTCCTGAGCCGGTGGAGAGGGACGAGAGGATGGAGTCAACGCTGCCATAGAAGCCGGGCCGCTTGGTACAGGAGGAACCTGCGCTGGCTTGGGGGCCGCGGCAACCGTCTCGGCTTCCGAGCGCTGTGGTGCAGACTCCCCATCAGTCGGGAACGGCCGAGAAACGCGAGCACTCCAACGGGCTCTGAACCCCGGCTTCCGAGCCGGGGTAGGACCACTAGATCCCGTTGTCACCGCCGACGGCTGCTCCGTAGTCGCCCGGACTGACGGAGCAGGGGATGCTCCTGAAACTCCCCTCGACACATCAACAGTCTCCTTGGAGACTCCACTGCCTAAAGCCCTTTTCGGCGCATTAGCAGTTTCCTTGGAGACTCCACCGCTTGAGGAGGGAGGACGCGACGCCCGGGAACCTTCAGCCTGTCGTCGCTCAAGAGGAGTCCCGTCAGGATGATGAGCCTGATACCTCTTGGGGTCGCCACCGGACGGGGCGCCATCCCCAGATGCAGGGCGTGCAGGCGCCCTAGATCCCTGACTCGGCGCAGACGCCGCCACCGGAGGAGATCGAGCGCGTTTCTTCTCTGGAGGCGGGTTGGAAGCAATGGCAGAAGACAAAGGAGCAAGAGTTCACGGAAGGTGCAAAGCGCTGGGGAGTGCGAAGGGAAGCCTCAATGCGGGTAAGATCCCCTTTTAAAACTTCCCAGGTCCGATTCAAAGCGATTCGAAATTCTACGAATACGCCGCTTGGGCAACCGCTTCGGCTCCGAGACCAAGCGTCAACAACAAGTGGACCCAAGTCGTCTAGCTGAAGCGGGGCCAAGAAGTCAGTCTCCCAAGGAGACGAGCCGGCAAGGCGCGTCGGCGGTTCCCAAAAAAAGCGCTGCAACGTGCAGAAGTGGCAGCCTTGGGAACCGCCGCAGTAAAAGCAACCATCAAGTGGGCTCACGCTCCCACGATCTCGCGACTGTTCATGCTCCGGCAACGGTCAATGCGGAACTTAGAGAAGTTGCACGGAATAGAAGAGACGGGGGCCCCACCTCGGGCTCGCTATCTCCCCCGAGATGAGCCCGGGGGCCACTGTCGGTACCCTCGATATGGGGTACCCCTGCGCACAGGGGAAAATGCCTAAGGACCTCGCCCTTCTCCGCAGGGAGAGCTCCGGACGTGCCACGTGTCCAGCAGGGCCGGACCTCCCTCTCCTCAGAGGAGAGCTCCGGACTCGCCACGTGGCCAACTGAGCCAGACCTACCCCCCCCCCCCCCCCCCCCCCGTGTGGAGAGCTCCGAAGGCTCCATGTATCTAGCGGGACCGGACCTCCCTCTCCTCAGAGGAGAGCTCCGGGACCGCCACGTGGCCAGCAGCAGCCGGACCTCCCCCTCCACGGGGAGAGCTCTGAAGGCTCCACGTGTCCCGCAGGGCCGGACCTCCCTCTCCTCAGAGGAGAGCTCCGGGCCTACCACGTGGCCAGCAGAGCAACGCTGCCTGCCCCCGTGCGGTAGGCAGCAGGCGTAAAGACGCGCCATACCTTGCCCGTACAAGGTATTCAAGGCCTGTGCCTTCCCAAGACGCGGAGACGCGGAGCACGCCTCTGTGAGGTGTTATTGCGCCCAGTCACATCACAGACTGGTGCGCCGTGTCAGAGCCTGCCCGCCAATAAACACAGCGACAAGACATCCCCTGCCGCCCCTGCCTCATCAACCACTACAACTAGCTTGCGGCATGGGCAGGGCGGCAGAACGGAGACTCGGAAGCCTTCGCCAGAGACAACTACCGGCATAACTGCAGATATGGTAGTCGGCAGGCAATCTCCCCGGGACCACCTGTTGGGTCCCGGGCCCATCTTGTAAGCCGCTCGAGCCTTGGACTATAAAAGGCTCGGGTAGGCAACGTTAGCAGGGGTTCGAACTCTGTGAACTCGCACTCTAGACATTACTCACCCTCAAGCTCAGGACTGCGGTTCTGAGCAGCAAGCAATACAGCGAGCACCTCTGCTCACCGTGGACGTAGGGTTTTACGCTCCGGCGGCCTGAATCACGTAAAACTCCCCGTGTCAAGCTTCTCCCTCAATTGTCCCTACGTTGAAGCTCTCCGCGAGTGAATAGCCCCTCCGAAAAAGAACCTCCGCAGGCTGCCCAGTGCAGGCCCGGGGGAAGTGTCGGCTACACACTTTCACAGTGCCGATAAACAACGACATCAAGGTGAGATGGAACCAGATCTGGTTGCGGCAGCCGAACACCGAGAAGGAAAGAGACCGGCCCAGGCACAAAGCGATCACTTTGAGAAGATGCTGGAAAAGTCGTGCACCAATGATAACTTCTCGGTCAGACACGTCCTCAAAGATTGGGCCCCCCTCAAACGTTTCTAGGGAAAGGAGCAGGGTTCCCAAAACAAAAAAGGCAAGAGGCCGGCGTAGGAGCCCGCCGAGCTCGAGGAGGCGCACACGTTCCCAGAGGCTAACGGTTGCCTCAATATCTTCGACGGACCGGCGCCCGCCCACTAGGGGGCGCCAACAAGCAAGGGGGAAGGTCGGGAGTCCGCCAAGGAGAAGTGGGTCAACCCGAGTGGTCGGAACCTAGACGAATCCATGTGCCTCAGATGCCACATGGCGTGCCAGCCGATTCAGACGCCACACGATACTTGGGGGATACCCACCCGCTATAAGCGAGACGACTGACACCCTTGAAGCGTCAGCAAGACCTTTTTCTCAAAAGGCTTCCCCACGCTTATGAGCTAAGATGTTTTGCTCATCATCTTTGATTGAGAATCGATACTAGATCAAAGCACATCACAGAGAAAAAAACAAATGCATGCATAACGAAAGCTTGTTTTTTTGCTTTGTATAAGGGGTCGCGGAGGGACAGAACATCCGCATTACAGGGTAAGGGAAAAGATACAAGGAGTCTAACTCCTATCGACGTGCCCTAGGACGGAATCTGGCGTAACCACCTCGGCTAAGGAATGGGCGGCAACCCGAGCATCAATGGCCTGAAGGTCAACCCTGTCGTAGTGGGAGACAACCACATATAAGGCGCCACGAGCTTAGCCTCTGCAGATGCCACCTGATCCAAGCATGTCCTTAGTCATTCCGGAAGGATCATCAGTTGCATGTCTAGAGGGCCAACCAAGCTCCCGGGCACTGCGTTGCTGGCAACTTGACCCACGACACGGAGGTCCTCAAGCTCCTTCTGGAGGGTCCCCAGGACCTTGACCGTGTCGTCAATACGGGACGCCACCGCGCCAGATGCCACCTTGGCTGTAAGCTTCAGAGCCCCCAGCACGGCCTTGCAGAGCTCTTCCGCAGCCTTCTCAAGCTTTGCTAGTTCCGCTCCGCGAGCGAAAACTTGATCCCTCGCCGAGACAAGGGAATGCTTCGCCTCTGTAAGTAGGAAGCAAAATGGGGGTCTTAGTAACAAGGAAAAGATGAGTGAGGCAGATGCCTAGTAAAAAGGACTTATGATCAAGCTCCTTGGCAAAGGCATCCTTGGCAGCCCGGATGGACTCGTCCGCTCGGGCCTTAACCCTCTCAGCCTCCTCCCGGGAGGCTTTTGCCGCTGCGCGCGCCTTGGCGATCTCACTGGCAAACTCCACCCTGGTAGCCGTCACGACCTCCTCCTTCGTGTGAATCGCTCGGAAGGTCTCCTCCTAGGCGGCAATAGCCCCCTCACCAAGCTGACCCACTTCTTATTGAGCGGTGCCAATCGCAACCTGAAGACGCTCGACTCCACCCGGGCGGCCACGGACTCAGCTCGGGCCCTTTCAGCTTCCTCCTTCCACTTCACCACCTCAAGCCCCCGGCTGCCAAGGGATCCCTTGAGGAGTCGATCCCGCTCAACCTCTCGTCCGACAAATCAATGATAGAGTAAAGCCCAGTATATGGTCACCAACGAGCCCCAGGGCAAATTATGAAGAAGACAGTCAGGGAAGCAAGGTTTACTCGGCCTGGAAGTACGCCGCGATCGAGCCTTTAGAGCACGGCCACGAGACGATCCTGGCCGGAGTGGAATAGCTCCACAGCCTCGGCTAGTTGAGAGCAGGAGAAGGAAACGTCGTCTTGGCCTACCGTGCAGCTAGGACCAGGGGGTCCCCGGCCCGCCGAAGGGAGCTCCTACCTCTCCAAGACTTGACACGGAGCCACGCCAAGAGCCGCCTCTCCTAACGCTCCAAGCTCCGAAGTTCGGGAAGCAGCAACAACCGAGGAAAGAGACACCTCCGTCGCGAGCGCCTCCTCCGCCACTCGGCCCTGTGACCTCTACAAATGTCCGGTACCTCTAGAGACAACTCCATCTCATCCTTGACGAGGATCGACATCATTTCGGGTGAAGAGACCTCCCTCTTCCTGAGCTGAACTTCCAAGGCCAGGGCTAGCTCGACGGTGGCCGGGATCGGAGGAGAAGAGCTCACCGCCCCCGCCTCGATCGGGAGAGAGGGCATCACCACCGCTGTCGGCCCCACACCTCCCGTCGACAATGGATCAGGATCGACAAGCAAAGCGCCAGAGATCGGAGGTGGTGAGGCTCCCAGCAAAGCCAGGAGACCCGTTCCTACAGAGACAATTGAAATTTTACTACTCCCAACATTTGGCTTCGCTAAAATATCATTTCTAACATGTGACACTCTAAAATACTATTATAATTCTTTCCACTTTGCTCGTTTGCCACTGTGATAGTATTTTAATACTAACTGACCTTTTTAACACTAAAACAATTCTAAGTGGACAGAAATGCCCTTATGTGTTTTATAATATAAAAAAATTAATAGAAAATACAAAAATATAAATAAACTAAAATATTTCAAAAAAAATTAAAAAAATGAAAAAAATACAGGAAATAAAAATAAAAAATTTACAAAAAAACGAAATAAATTTAAATAAGTTTATAAATTATATGAAATTAGAAAAAAACTGAAAGTTGACACAGAAAAATGCCGTTAAGTGTTTTAAAAATATAAAAAGTTAACAGAAAATACAAAAAATATAAATAAGCTAAAATATTTCAAAAAATTAAAAAAATTAGAAAATACAGGAAATAAAAAAACAGATAAAAAACAGTGAAAAATACAGGAATAAAAAGTATTTTAGCTTATTTATATTTTTTGTTAATTTTTTATATTTTTAAAACACATAAGGGTATTTTTCTGTCTAAATTTTATGTTTTTTCTAATTTAATATAATTTATAAACTTATTTAAATTTATCTCTATTTTTTGTGTAAATTTTCTGTTTTTTATTTCCTTATTTTTTAAGTTTTATTTTTTTTAAAATATTTTATATTATTTTTTTGTATTTTCTATTATTTTTTATATTTTTAAAACACATAAGGGCATTTCTGTCCACTTACAATTATTTTAGTGTTAAAAAGGTCAGTTAGTACTAAAATACTATCACGGTGGCAAACGAGCAAAGTGAGGAGAATTATAATGGTATTTTAGAGTATTGCATTTTGGGAGTGGTATTTTGGCGAAGCACAATATTAAGGATAGTAAAATTTCAATTATCTCGTTCGTACACCCTGAGGAAAGCAGCAAAGGAAATCAAAAGAAAACCAAAGCGGTAGGGATCCAAGCAAGGCAAGGGAGCAAAGACTAAAGGACAAACCTTTTCGATCCGGGGCGGATTGAAGGCGCGGCAGCCCGGGGGGATACACCTGACCCGCCTAGGCCACGAAGGCCTGGTAGTCGGGCACCAATGGAACCCCCGTGGAGCACGGTCCGTAATGGGACAGGCGGCAGGCTTCTGGCCCCCCGATCGATTCTTTGGGACCGTGGTCGTTGAAGGTCCATCCTTGATTAAGCCTATGGAAGCACGAGCGAGGGGTAAGGAACGGTCGCTCCATTTGCTCGCTTGGACTTTCTTTGCGGCTGGAGCATCGTCTCCATCTTTCCTCTTCCGCCGCTCCGGCGGTGTTGAAGAATCATCTGACCTAGAGGAAGGTGACGTCGACTCTGAAGGAGAAGAAGGGGAAGCCACCCTAGTGGCCTTGGCGGCCCGCACTGCCCTCTTGTGCTCCTCCAGCCTCCTTTGGCGATGAAGACGGCTGACCTTATGATCATCTTTTCCTTCTTCAAGGTGGCATCACGTGTGGCCCTCTACTCCCTCTCCATCTTGTCCGCAAGTAGCTTCGGCAGACTGACCATGCCTCCGAGCCCCTAGATGGGACGTCGCAGCATCAGATCGGGTTGAAGCCCTAGAAGAAATCGCAACGATGATATGGGACAAAGGTCAGACACTTACCCGAGTAGAAGGATGGTCCGCGGAATGAGGGTTTGGATGACGCCCACCGACCTCCGCATCCTTCCTGTGAGGTCGTGAAACCTCCGACGAACTTCGGAGTCTGGCACCTCTTTCGTCGAATCACGCGTGGGATCACTAAGCCCGGGGTATTGCCACATGGCATGGATGCGGGAGCGAAGGGGTTGGATCCAACGCTCGAGGAATGTCCGCAAGATGACCTCCACAATCAGCCCCTCTGCCTGCAGCGCTTCGACCTACTCAAAAATGGCAGCGGCCCACCTCCTGTGCACCTCCACGACTTCCCACTGCCACTTCTACCGAATGGTGGGCGGCTGGCCGGTGAAGGATGGAAGCACCGGACTATCGTTGCGAATGTAGAACCAGTCCTGGCGCCAATTCTTCATGGATTTAGGGAGCGAGAGCTCGAAGTACTGGGGCTGGCCCCATGGGAGTTGAATACTGAGACGACCTCGACGCCGCCTATTCCGTCACGGGGACGGGGCACTCGCCCGGGAATCGAATTGGGTGGTGCCGTGTTATGCGGCACCCAACAGCATACATATAAGGAATAATGTATTAGATAAAACAATAGCGGAAGCTTACAAGTTTTTATTTGTAAATAATTTACATCAAGTAGCTACAGCGGAAGTCTATAACAACTCACGTCGAATAACTAAGAGCACTCGAGATGAAGTCCAGCCCACGGACTCCTCTCGCTAGCAACACGAAGACAACAGCAGCGGCTGGGTTCCCCATGTGTTACACGACTCGGAAGTCTCCGAGTCTCACTGGACAACCTTCTTCTTAGCATCGATGTTAACCTGCAAAACCACTTATATATCAAGCGTGAGCACATAGGCTCAGCAAGACTGATCCGTCTCCCCTAAACAAGAAACTCTACATGCACGACGGTTGCAATTAGGTTAGCTAGATTTGCATAAAGGACTCACCTAAAGTTGATCCTTAACTTTCAAATTTTAAGCCTCATTGTGCAGACCTTGAGCCGGAAAGCATCACAACTCCACAATCAAACAAGAAACACTTTGTTGCGATGCTCCTTGCACAAAGTGAAAGTAAAGTTTAATGAGCCTATCTCTAAATCAATCATAGTTGCAATACAAGTTACATCACAGTCTTATCAAGTTCAAAAGATAAACAGTTCCGGTTATTAATATGTCAAGACGCAGTGGGCAAGTATGCTCATATGACCGTGAGCGACGGTGATTCGAATCAGTACACGCCCGGACTACACGACACGTACACCTGTACTCTGAGTTGCCGGCAGCAACCTCGACTGACGTTGTACACGGCCACCTTTCCCAAGATCTTCCACATTGGACGCAGTCCAACTGCCCTGAGTCCGCAAGCTCCCTCAAGGTACATACCTGCAGTGGTATGTTCTTAAACGAGTTACCTCCTGCTACCCTGACGCCGAAAGCCTAAGGCAGTTGG
Source organism: Neostapfia colusana (assembly GCA_030760725.1). Taxonomy (NCBI): domain Eukaryota; kingdom Viridiplantae; phylum Streptophyta; class Magnoliopsida; order Poales; family Poaceae; genus Neostapfia; species Neostapfia colusana. The sequence goes on from JASWHV010000015.1 coordinate 62,886,334, forward strand.
AAAAGTTCCACTATGGATCTCCCAAGGTACATCGGTTTCCTGAGTCCCATATAGCCAGTATGTGCCCGGTACACAATTCAAACTTGTCCAACAGGGCCAAGCACAGACAGGCCTTAACTGACACAGGCAGGGCTATGCACGCACGGTCCGCAGCCTGCTGCATCTAAACCTCCCTGCCCGGTCTCCATTTCATAGGGGTGAACTTTCCTCATCATTTCTATTCTCGACCCGCTCTGAATAAACCAGCCCTAAACTCGCAAGTAGATTCCAACTACTCGACTTCTACCGGACCTTTCCTACAAACTTTAGCGTAGCCAAATCCACTCGAGGAGGTGCTATTCTACCCTTTCTCTCTTAGGTAATTCTGGTGATGCAACTGGGGTTTTCAATATCAACTAGACTTAATGCAAACAAACAATTCAAGCTATGATCTCTAGAAATGGAAACATTTTATAAAACTGTTCAAATGCAAACCGGGGCTTGCCTGTTTTGCAGGTGACTAAGATTACAATCAGTTATTGAAGATCACTTGGGGCTTGATCACTTGCTTTCCTCCCTCCTTGATCTCCACTTCAAGTCCTTCTCACGTTCTTCACGTATATGCTACACGATATGATCATGCATATGTATTTAATTGAAAAGCTTTTACTAATAAGATATAATGACAGTTTAAAAACTGGAACTCTGTTTAAGAATTTAAAATGACACTGGTGCTAGTGGTTTAGGTTGGGTTAAAGCACTATGATCAAGTGTTGAGTGCTACTCATCACTTGTGTATTGATCACCAAAGGATATTACACAAGACAGTGGTGATCCAGAGCTCCAATAGAGCTAAATTTTTTATGTGCGTTCCTTGTCACAAAAAAGTCACCTGGACCAAAAATCAGCACTTTTCATAGAGTGGTTTATTCAGAACAATTCTCTAAGTATTTAAGCAAAGAGGAATTAATTCTGAGGTAATACCCATGTTCATGTCAAACTTAGTGAACTACAATCTCAATTATAGTTCAAGAGCTTGCATGAATTTTCCTAGGATTTTTGGAGCTAAGAGTTGCCCAGAACTGAATTTCCAAGTTTTCAAAATTCTCAAAATGTTTCTGTATTCATTTGAACACAGTAACTTAAAATTTGAATTCTCCCAATCAAATACTCTCCAAATGAGCTGAAAATTTTACAAGAGTCTAATTATATCCTAAATAATATTCTGGCAAAATTTGAGGATTTTTGGATGAACCAAACTCCCTCTAAAATTCTTTTGCTGAAAAGATTTAAAGAATTTTCCCGAATTAAATAAAGACTTTCATACAAATTGGGTTTCATAATTGGATAGAGTTTGTCAATCTGAATCTAACCCAATTTGAATCACTAAATTTAGAGGTTCTTAGCAAAAGTTATGCTCTTCTGATTTTGGGGAAAATATGGGATTTGAATAAATTGTGGAAATGTTTAAAACTGACTGTGGGTCCGGGGAGCACATGTGTCATGCACTGGAACATGCCACACGGGGCTACAGAGCTGTTTCCCGCATTGCCACAGTTTAATCCGGTGCCACAGAGGATCCGGTCACTGTTTCTGTATGACTGACGCATGGGGCCGGCAACACCTTCGTCTACCTCCCGCCCCCGCGTGATATCGCCGCCGGGCTTGCCGGAGCAACCCGAACTCAGTAGTCCGGCCACCTCCGACACCCAAACTCGCCGCTAAGCCCTAGTTTCGTGCGAGGAACACTCTGGTGTGGTTTTCCCGAGCTGGCAGAGCTCCCAAAGTAGCTTGCACCGGCGCGACGGCTCGGTGGAACTCTGGCGATGTCGCCCCGATGAGCTAGCCCGCCAACAGCTCCATGGATATGTCCTACAGCACCAGTGAAGGCTGGAGAAGCTCGGCATGTCCGCACACAGGCTCGGGAACGGCTCCAAACTAGGGTTCATCGTGTGCCCGAACTGTCCCGCCATAGCCGCCGTCGGGAAGATCAAAAATACGCCGTGCACAGTGTGTGTCATGCTAGGTTTCAACAGGGGAATTGTTGCTAATCAAGGCTAGGTCATGTGAGTGCAATTTGCAGCGCTCTAAACAATTATAGCACGAGAATTTTAAGAATTCATACCCGCGGGTCCGTTTACACCGGCCAGAGAGGAATCCTGAAATTTGTCGGCAAGAAGCGAAGACAAGCGCTGAGCTTCGGATGGAAGCTGCAGGGAGCTCTTGCGCGTCCAACGATGGCATTTCTCAGCCGTGACAAGCCTTGGGTGAGGCTGTCCACGAGAGCACCTTCTCTCGGTGCTATGACGGCCGCCGCGGGAACTGGGTTATCTCAGTGTAGAAGGCACAAACTCACTCGCTGATGGCGCGAGGAGGTCGTGGAAGGGTCCGTAGTGCCGTTTTGCTGACCAGCTGAGGCTCGCACACGAGCTTTCGGTGTGTCTGATCGATCGGAAGGCAGCGGCAGCGCTCTGTTCGGTCCTCGCGCGAGGGAGGAGCGGTGCTGCGCTACTTCAGTGATAAGGAGAAAGGAAGCACGACAGGGGAGATGAGGACGGGGAGGAGCAGCTCTCCAGCGCGATGAAATTCGACAGGAGTTGGATCCGGCTGATCTCGGTGTCACCCGGAGCTGTATTCGGTCTGACTCGGGAACCGACTGAAGAGAGGGCAACAGTGACTGCTCTTCTGAAGATCTTTTGCAAATTAAACTGTTTCATTGACATGTGGGTCCCACGGCTCAGTCCCTCCTTATCCCTCTCCAATATATCTCCCAAAATTTGCAAATTGTGAAATCAATTTGTGGGACTTCAAATCTGAGGTGCATTTGGATAATTGGGCAAGTTTCATCCAAATTCAAATGGGTGTTTGAATTCTTTGTCATTTAAAGTCCATTTTGGAAAAATGAGTTGCAAAACATTTCAACAAATCATGAAACTTTGCATGCCCACTAATTTGGACCTAAGGAATTCAAATATGGAATCTGATTTTTAATTTGGCTGCTGCAAATGAGAATTTTAGCACAACAGTTTGAAATTCATTGTGTTGCTCTCATTTGAATTTTGAGTTGAACATTGAATTTTGAGTTGAACAAATTTGTTCCAAATCTGCCTTTAGCTTTCTCAAACCTATGGAAACTTTTCCTCTTGGTTTTAGACCCCTCTTGGGTTCCAAGTTTTCAAATAACCATTTGAACTTGTGTGAAGAAAGCCCTCATGTGGGTTGTCACATGTGTAAGGGCCTCAGTTTTGGCACACATTTGAAGTGTTCATCACCACACCACACCAATTTTCACTCCATTCGGAGTTGATCTTGACATGAGCTAAGTGGGACAAATTCAAACTTTATTTGAATTCAAAAACTGAACTTGTGCTGAAATTCACTCAGACCGAACCCAATTTGAATTCTATTCAATTCAAATGGCTCAGGGGTGAATAATTTGAATCACCAGGGGTATTATGGGGCTCACTGTTCACAACAGTGATTAGGAGTAAATTTCAGAGGTTAAAACCCCGGGTGGGACCCACATGTCATAGAGGGGAGAAGGAGAAACTTGCACCCAAAGTCAGAGTCTCGGTGGGAAATTCCACCGAGCAGCTGTCGGCTGTGCCACCGAGCAGCTACCGGCGCCACCAGCTGCTTCCCTCTCCGCGCGCTGGCGCCCAGGGAGGCTGGCTCGCGCCCCCATGCGACCGGCACCGCCTCAGCCGAGCAGGAGTCGGCCGGCTTTATCTTCTCGCGGGCAAACCCGAGCAGCGGCATTGTTTCTCGCCGCAGCTCTCTGCTCAATCGGGAAAACCAGCAAAACCATCTCCTCCTTCGTCTCTGAGCTGCTAGACAGCCACCTCAGCTCGCACTCCACCTCTCCATCGCCAGAAACCCCGAGCTCCGACCTCCTTTGCCCAAAGACGATCGCCACCGCGGCGACCTAGCCTCAGCCGAGAGTCAGGCGCCCATGGGCAGCATTCCACAGGCGTTTTCACGGTCCAGCGAGAGAGAGGCAACAGGAGCGCACGACCACCGTGCGGCTCTCCTCCAAGTTTGGAAGCCAACCGTGAAGAACCCGCAGAGAATTTCTAGTTTTTGCTCCGGCGACCGTAACCCAAGCTTCCGGTATGGTTTCTTTAAATTCTCGCTCTATGATCTTTCGGAGGTCATCAAATCTTGCACATAGACGCTGGACTAGCCGGCGATCAAGTTCTTTTCTGCATCCGTAGCGTGAAACTGTCTAGGAGTGACGAATTTCGAGCTCGATCGAGGGCGGTCATGACGGGCACGATCGGTCACACGGTGCCGACCGACTTGCCGCCATCCCTGAACCCTTTTAACACCTTGTCGAGCTTCCTAGAGGTACACTGATGCTGTAGGGCCGTTTGTTCGAGGTGTTGGCGGGTTTAGAAACCATGGTCGACGGTGTCGAACCTCAACCGAGGCAGCGGCACATCGCCGAGCTATTTCCGGTCACCCCCAGCCCGACCTGACACCACCGACGTGTTCCTCGACGTCGACAACCCCCTGGCGGCGAGTTTCAGCCCCTGGGAGGTCCGGCAACGGCGAGCCCCGAGCCTGCTCCGGCGAGGTCGGCGGCGCGGGCGTGAGAGAACGGCGGGAGTAAGACGAAGCCGGCTGGCCCACGTGTCAGCGGCTGAAGAATTTAAACCGGGATCGGGTGTGGCCGGGGATCGGCTGTGCTGACGCGCAAAATACCCTGTGAGCTCCGGTGTGCCGGACACCTCCGCGCTCGACACGTGTGGTATCCCCGGTGTGCCGGACACCTCCGCGCTCGACACGTGTCCCCACAGGCCCCGAGAGTTTAAACTTTTCCCCCGATTTTTAGGATTCTTCCAAACTTGAAATCCTCATAACTTTGGCTAGAAAGCCCCAAATCGAGTGAACCAAATTTGGTTGGATTTATCTCATTGAGCACTTTCCAGCAATACCAAATTCAGCTCATGAAAGTGAATAGTTTTCCAGGATTAAATCCCTAAAGTTTAAACTGTCAGGAATTTTATCTGGAGAACTACTTTATGAAAAATTCTGAAATTTGGTTGAAAGGTTCATTGGGAAATCCCTGAATACCAGTAAAAATTTTCAGGCTCATCCAAGTTCATTTAGTTACCCCAATCGGGTGATTAAGAGAACTGCCCAGAGAAAATAGAAAAATGTACAGAAACATTTTTCAGATTTTCTCCAATCTTAATTAGGACATAACTTTCTGTAGAATTCTTCAAATGACATGAAACCAACTCCATTAGAACCATCTTAAAGTCTAGTTCCAGAAAGTAATGGTTGGAGCCATGAAAACCCCTGAAATTAGTTAGAGGCTCAAATATTGACCAAATGGGCTTTTATTTGTACAAGGTTCAAATGAACTTTGTTTCAAATGAAACTTGGTCAAGACTCTGGTTCGGACCCTACCAAGCCACCATAAAAATTTCAGAACCAAAGGGGAGGGTTAGCTAGAGTTATTAGTAAATAAGTATTCAAGTTTACACATTGCATTTAAATTTACATGTAGTATTATATTCAACGTGTAGCCATTGAAGAAGAGACTCCGTAAGTGCTGGACTTCCTTCTTCCGGACGAAGAAATAACTACTGACCAGCAGCAACAAGGCAAGCCCCGGTTTGCATTAACCTTTTATAAGTCTTACTTTGTTTACATGTGTCATATGAAGTATGTATGTGCATTAGGTATAGGATGAATGAAACCCCACTTGCATAACCAAAGGTTCCTAAAAGAGTGAGGGTAGTGTCAAGGACCTCGAGTAGACAGGCTATGCTTAATGAGTCATAGGATTTCGGTACAAGTCGAGTAGTTGGAATCTACTCGCGAGATAGGCATTGGGACACACGGGTTCGGTTGAGTGATGTGAGATCACTTTAGTAATGAAAATGAGACTAGGCAGGGGCTAGGGCGCAGCAAGAGAGAGTCTTGTGTGCGCAGCCCTGTCTGTGTCGATTGAGGACCGATCCGTGTGCAGCCCACGCTGATCAAGTTTGAACGTACCGAAGGCATATCGGATATATGGGCCCCGATAAACCGATGTAGCCTAAACCTCCGGGCGTCGAGGCATAGCACACCAATTTATAGGTGTAGGTTGAGGGCAGCAAGGTGGAAATCTGCCAACGGGCATAGAGAGATGCTCTGTGTGGGGAACCTCCTGCTCGTTTCGGTGCGACCGGTTCGACGTTTGGGCTGTTGGGTGAAAGGTTGTCCCGTACGACATCGAGTGAGCGTGCTGTGCAGCTCCACGGGTGGGCGTATGTGACGTGCTCTTTGGGTTTCCCTGCAGGTGTATATCGAGTCGATTTGCCGTCCCTCGCGGTGAAGAGTACCACTTGGTCACTGAGTCGTGACGTAGAATAATGGATGAAACATGTTGATTCAATATTGCTGGTTGATATAATTGTATTGCTACATGTGTGCCACCAAATACGGCTTACTAAATTTCAGATTTCATGAACTGTTAACTTGTTGCTAAAAGATGAACTAAGGATGAACTTGTAGGCGTGTCTTTTTGCTGAAATGTTACTATCCTATCTCCATTGTACCCCTCATGTAGAGTTTCATGCTTAGGTGAGTCGGTTAAGCCTTGCTGAGCCTTCGTGCTCACGGTTGCTGCTTGAGTGTTTTTTTTTCAGGTGAAGAGCCACCCACGGACTCGGAGTACGAGTCCACCGGCGAGGGTTACCCCCCGTCGGGGGCCACGGCTGAGTGAGAGCCGTACACGCCGCGCTGAGCTGAGGAGTGCAGCTAGTGTGGGTTGCCCTAGGGCTGGGCAACCACTTTTGCTAGATAGGCGGGCGTGAGTTGTATAGTGTAGACTTCCGCTGTATAATATAAACAATAGTTGTAACTGAAGTTTGTACCTGTTTGTACAGTTTCAGTTGTTTTTCCCATGTAATATATTATGTTCTTATGACGTGTGCTGTCGGGTGTCGCATCGCGCGGCACCACCCTCTGCGATCCTGGATGAGCGGATTCCGGTCCGCCACAGCCTGGTATCAGAGCTGCATTGGGGATAGCACAGTACTAAAGGACTGCACTATGGGAAAAACTTAGGTATACTGTGAGGATTCGATAGTTGCCCAAGTAAGGACTATATTAGCATAGTTACTTAAAGTGGCAAAGACTAACTTATGTGTTATAATTCTGAATTTCAATTATGTAACGACGCACCTACGCTCTGGTATGTATGGTAAGGAACGCTACCAAAAGCGGTTCAATTTCGGTTAGCTCCCCTGACGAGGAACGTGGTTCAGGGATTTGTCTCACAGCTTGGTGTGAGACTTCAATATGATACTCTTGAACTCTTCATGTTCCTGAGTTCATATGCAACGCTGATCCCTAGCGTGCATTAGGCAAGTAAGTGGAGACCCCATCGCGTGGTCAGTAAGGCGAGAGTGTGTTCGTCTGGAAATAGCCCAGAAGGACATACGCAGCACTTGCCATCGGCGTGCCCTGCACGGCAGTAGGTGGTATCCGTTGGGTTGATAACATTCCCAACCGTGGCGACCCGTTCATGACATACTCGGGTTCCCCGTCGTGTGGTGTTGAAACACGATCACGTACCTTGAGACGTGACCTAACTCAAGGACGGCCGTATGGAAATGATACGGGCGTTTGTATTTACTTTTAAATATGGTACTGCCTGAAATGAACAACCATTGAGTGCACCATTATTGTGTGATCTTCTGCAGGTACTAACCACGTATGTATCCGTGTAGAAAACGTGTGCGAGAGACCGTTTAGTGCCACAATTGAGACGTATATGCCGGTATGATCCGGTTAGGATTTTCTTTTGTGAGGAACATAGTACCGAGATATTGTAGTCATATGCATGAAAATAATAATAACAAGGAATTAAAATCTATAGGTTCAACATTTAGGACCCTGGTTGGGTGCTCTGTTTTGGGCAGCACATTTGCTGATCTTCAACAGGGCATAACTCACCGGTCTTTTAGCCCAGAGAGGTGTGCTATATAGCTCTGGAGAGGTATTTAAGTACTCTACAACTTTGTTGTAGACTTCCAGAGCTGAAACTCACCTTAAGATGGCAAAAATCTCAGAGGGATGTGAACTGTCCAGAACCAGGACAGAGTAAAACATTCTTTAAACTGTTCTGTTTTCAAACATAATTCCCAGTAGAAAAATCTAAAAGTGGCATATAATACATACTTAGAAAGAGTAGAAGATGTGTGACATCTTTGCAATTCAAAGTTCCTGAAATTTCAGCACAGAATTTAGTGGAAATCAGGGTTGAAAACAGCCACTTCCAAGGGAGGTGCTGTTAAAATTCTTCCAGAAATTCTGTTGACTTTGAATTGGCATAACTTTTTAACCAAAGCTGATCTGAGGGCAAACGAGTACTCGTTGTAAAGATACTGAAGTTAACTTTAACTTTGGTATTTAAATTGAGTCATGAAAATGCACAGAACCAGATCAAAATTTGGAATAGGTAGAAACTGGTCATTCTGACAGAAGAATGACAGTTGAATTCATTGGAGGGGGTGTTGTACCCTAAGGGTGCTATACGTGATGACAAAGCGATAGTAATGTCTCGTAGTGACCAAACCCAGTTATGGTGAGCTTCCAAGGAGGGGGTTCATCAAGTTGGATTAAACTAACTTGTGTTTGGTCTGGTAATGGTGTAGCTTGTGCAAAGTTATTACATTATCTACTTACGAGATATTTCGCAAGTTTTGTTGTCATAATGTTTCTACGCCCAGTTCATTTGGACTGCATGCAAAATGTTGCGGGACTGATGTTTAATGTCATGTGGTTGCAGATGGTTCGTACTAGGACCACGCACGAGGTTGGTGGCTCTAGCCAAGGGGGAGGCGATGACTTCCAGCCACCGGCCTACGACAGCACCCCACAGCAGCAGCCACCACCGCCGCCTCCGCTTACTCTAGTGGATGTGATAGCGGCATTGGTGGGAGGTCGTGAGGAGCAAACCGACCTGCTCCGCACGATCGTGCAGAATACGTCCCAGGCGGGGGGACGTCAAGATAGAGGGCCTAGGGAGCCCCGTGATATGTCGTACTCGGATTTCATGAGTACACACCCTCCAGTGTTCACCGAAGCTGAAGAACCACTGGAGGCTGACAACTGGCTGCGGACCATCGAGTCCAAGTTTGGGCTGCTCCAGTGTACGGAGCAGCAGAAGACCCTGTTCGCAGCACAGCAGCTCCACGGTGCCGCTGGGGCGTGGTGGGCGAACTATGTCGCCTCACGTCCGGCTGGCCATGCCGTGGAATGGCAAGAGTTCCGGGAGGCGTTCCGCGCCTACCACATTCCTCCCGGAATAATGAAAAGGAAGTTCCAAGAATTCTTGGAGCTGAAGCAGGGCGGGAGGAGTGCCCACGACTACTCCCGTGCCTTCAACCATCTGGCGCAGTATGCGTCAGACTATATCTCCACCGAGGAGAAAAAGCGGGAGCACTTCTATCGGGGGTTACACCCCGAAATGAAGACCCATCTCGTTCAGTGGAATCGCGGCACATTCAACGACTTAGTCAATGCCGCAATCATGCAAGAGGATGCTCAGCGGGAGTTGGCAGCTGAGCAGCGGAAGCGCAGCGCTCCACCTAGCAGCGGTGGGAGTGGCGCTCCTCAGAAGTACCGTATGGTGTATCGGACACCATCCGGGCAGCAGTGGCGTCCACCGGCGTGACCTCAACAGTTCGGGGGACGTTCGTTCCAAGCACCCCCGTTCCATCCGCCGATGCCACCACCAAGACAGCAACAGCAGCAGCAGACGGTACCCCGGGCGTTTCCACCGCCACAACGCGCCCCGGGTTTCCGTCCACCGATCAGCGGGGGACCGTCCCGTTTCTCCTGCTTCACGTGTGGCCAGGCGGGCCATTTCGCGAAGGACTGTCCCCAGGGGCAGCAGAGCAGCGGGCAAGCCCAGTTCCAGGGCGGTGCTCGAGGCCGACCTCCGGTGAAGAAGGTTGGTCAGCGGACTGGAGGCGTCCGCAACCTCGACAATGAGGACGCCCCAGAGGGAGACAACGTGCTGGCGGGTACGTTTACTCTCAACAATCAAGCCATCGTCATATTATTTGATTCTGGTGCAACCCACAGCTTTATAAGTGCATCCTATGTGGCTAAACATCAATTGCAAGTCTTCCCAACCGACTGCACTTATATGATCTGCTCACCGGGAGGGAAGATTTCAGCTAATATGATGATTCCAAAGGCACCTCTGTGCTTAGGTAGGAAACTATACCCCACCACCTTGATAATCCTTATGGGACAAAAGATTGATGCAATCTTAGGGATGTCATGGCTACAATACCATGGCGCTGTCCTAGAGACTCGGACACGGACGGTTCACTTAAATTCTCTATTCCACCATCCGCATTCCATGGTGTTAGACATGCCAGTCCGGGAAGTTTTAGCGATTAATAACGCTGAAGCTCTCAAGTTAGAGGACATCCCCGTAGTCCGGGATTATCCCGACGTGTTCCCGGATGATCTACCGGGCATGCCACCTGAGCGGGATGTCGAGTTCAAGATCGAGCTCGCACCCGGGACTACACCCATATCACGGATACCATACAAAATGGCTCCCAATGAGCTGGCTGAACTGAAGGAACAGCTCAATGATCTGTTGAGCAAGGGTTTCATTAGGCCGAGTTCCTCGCCTTGGGGATGCTCGGCGCTATTCGTGAAGAAGGATGAGACCCTGAGGCTGTGTGTGGATTACCGGCCGCTCAACGCCGTCACCATCAAGAATAAGTACCCACTGCCCCGCATCGACATATTGTTTGATCAACTTGTGGGTGCCAGTGTGTTCTCCAAGATGGACCTTCGCTCTGGATATCACCAGATAAAAATCCGGGCGGAGGATATTCCGAAGACGGCATTCTCGACAAGATATGGACTATATGAATATCTCGTCATGTCCTTTGGTCTCACAAATGCTCCAGCCCATTTCATGTATCTCATGAACTCGGTGTTCATGCCGGAGCTGGACAAGTTCGTGGTAGTGTTCATCGATGATATCTTGGTTTACTCCAAGACAGAAGCCGAACATGCCGAACACTTGCGGATCGTTCTTCAACGATTGTGAGACCAAAGCTTTACGCCAAGTTCAGAAAATGTGAATTTTGGATCAGCCAAGTGCCATTCTTGGGACATATCATCTCAGCTGAAGGCATTGCGGTTGACCCAAGTAAAATAGAGCAAGTGTTGAAATGGAAAGCTCCCACTTCAGTTCATGAAGTCAGAAGCTTCCTCGGGTTAGCGGGATACTACCGGAGATTCATTCCAAGCTTCTCCAAGCTCGCTAAGCCGATGACAGAGTTGCTGAAGAAAGGGAAGAAATATGTTTGGAACACGGCGTGTGAAGGAGCGTTCCGAACACTGGTGAAGCATCTCACAACAGCCCCGGTGTTAGCTCAGCCGGATACAACAAAGCCCTTCGACGTGTATTGTGACGCGTCCAGTATTGGGCTCGGCTGCGTGTTGATGCAGGAAGGACATGTGGTCGCGTATGGCTCACGCCAACTTCAGAACCATGAGCAGCATTATCCGACTCATGACCTTGAGCTTGCTGCCGTGGTGTTGGTGCTGAAAATGTGGAGGCACTATCTCCTGGGGAATCTGGTGCATCTCTACACCGACCACAAGAGCTTGAAATATATTTTCACCCAGAAGGAGCTGAACATGAGGCAAAGGAGGTGGTTAGAACTGATCAAAGATTATGAGATCGAGATCCATTACCACCCCGGCAAGGCGAATGTGGTTGCCGACGCGCTGAGTCGGAAATCACATGTCCATCACCTCACCATTACACCGGTGGAGGAGGAAGAGCCAAGTTTATACTTGGTTTCCTTGTGGATCGCTGTACAACCTTGCCCTCATCCCTACTATTAGGGAGGATATCATTGCAGCTCAGAAGGCGGATAAAGGCATGGCACATCTCCGGAGACGGATAGACAATGGAGAGATCAAGTGTTTCCAGAAAGATGATGAGGGGATGCTGTGGTTTAATGACCGCATAGTCGTACCTCGGGATATGGAGTTGAGAAAGAAGATCCTCGATGAAGCTCACTTGTCCAAGTACTCCATTCATCCAGGCAGCAACAAAATGTACCAAGATTTGAAAAAGAAATTTTGGTGGACACGGATGAAGCGGGAGGTAGCTAAGTACGTATCCGAGTGTGATACGTGTAGACGAGTGAAGGCTGATCATATGAGGAAATCAGGGCTGCTGCAACCCCTGAAAATTCCAGCATGGAAATGGGAAGATGTGAGCATGGATTTCATTGTGGGATTACCCCTAACAGCCAACAAGCATGATTCCATATGGGTAATCATTGATCGGTTAACCAAAGCGGCTCACTTCATTCCGGTGAATACACGTTACAATGCCGGCAAATATGCGGAGCTGTACATAGCGAAGATTCTATGCCTATACGGGGTACCCAAGACCATCATCTCAGATCGAGGTGCATTATTTGTATCTCGCTTTTGGGAGCAGCTACACGCTACATTGGGTACTAAGTTGATCAGGAGCTCCGCCTATCACCCTCAGACAGATGGCCAGACAGAGAGGGTAAACCAAGTATTAGAAGACATGTTGAGAGCATGTGCCATCCACCATGGTAGGAACTGGGATGATCACCTACCATTGGCAGAATTCTCTTACAACAACGGTTATCAGGCGAGTATCAAGATGGCACCCTACGAAGCTCTCTACGGTCGTAAATGCCGCACCACATTAAATTGGTGCGAGTCCGGTGAAAGGATCACATTCGGGGTTGATGTGGTGAACGACGCCGAAGAGCGCGTTCGGACAATTCAAGCCAATTTAAAAGCCGCTCAATCCCGACAGAAGAGCTATGCTGATAAGAGGCGTAGGCCATTGCACTTTGACGTTGGGGAACACGTGTACCTCCGCGTGTCTCCGATGAAGGGCGTGCACCGGTTCGGTGTGAAGGGGAAGCTCACTCCCCGTTTCATTGGACCCTACGCTATCACCAAAAAGTGTGGGCCAGCAGCGTATAGATTGGAGCTACCGGCATCCCTGGCTGGTGTCCATGATGTTTTCTATGTTTCGCAACTGCGAAAATGTTTGAAGCATACAGCTGCTGTTCCTACCGAAGACATCAGCGGGCTGAAACCGGATTTAACATATGATGAGTATCCGGTGGAAATTCTTGATGAGAAAGCCCGAACCACGCGTAACAGAACGTTGTGGTTCTACAAGATCCTCTGGAGTGACCACACCGTGGAAGAAGCGACGTGGGAGAGCGAGGAATTCCTTCGTTCAAATTACCCGGAGTTCATGGCTTCTCAACACGAGTAAGTCCCTACTACATCGCTATCTCTTCTTTTGTAATCTCGGGACGAGATTCTTTTAAGGGGGGAGGAATGTAAGGGCCTCAGTTTTGGCACACATTTGAAGTGTTCATCACCACACCACACCAATTTTCACTCCATTCGGAGTTGATCTTGACATGAGCTAAGTGGGACGAATTCAAACTTTATTTGAATTCAAAAACTGAACTTGTGCTGAAATTCACTCAAACCGAACCCAATTTGAATTCTATTCAATTCAAATGGCTCAGGGGTGAATAATTTGAATCACCAGGGGTATTATGGGGCTCATTGTTCACAACAGTGATTAGGAGTAAATTTCAGAGGTTAAAACCCCGGGTGGGACCCACATGTCATAGAGGGGAGAAGGAGAAACTTGCACCCAAAGTCAGAGTCTCGGTGGGAAATTCCACCGAGCAGCTGTCGGCTGTGCCACCGAGCAGCTACCGGCGCCACCAGCTGCTTCCCTCTCCGCGCGCTGGCGCCCAGGGAGGCTGGCTCGCGCCCCCACGCGAACGGCACCGCCTCAGCCGAGCAGGAGTCGGCCGGCTTTATCTTCTCACGGGCAAATCCGAGCAGCGGCATTGTTTCTCGCCGCAGCTCTCTGCTCAATCGAGAAAACCAGCAAAACCATCTCCTCCTTCATCCCTGAGCTGCTAGACAGCCACCTCAGCTCGCACTCCACCTCTCCATCGCCAGAAACCCCGAGCTCCGACCTCCTTTGCCCAAAGACGATCGCCACCACGGCGACCTAGCCTCAGCCGAGAGTCAGGCGCCCGTGGGCAGCGTTCCACAGGCGTTTTCATGGTCCAGCGAGAGAGGCAACAGGAGCGCGCAACCACCGTGCGGCTCTCCTCCAAGTTTGGAAGCCAACCGTGAAGAACCCGCAGAGAATTTCTAGTTTTTGCTCCGGCGACCGTAACCCAAGCTTCCGGTACGGTTTCTTTAAATTCTCGCTCTATGATCTTTCGGAGGTCATCAAATCTTGCACATAGACGCTGGACTAGCCGGCGATCAAGTTCTTTTCTGCATCCGTAGCGTGAAACTGTCTAGGAGTGATGAATTTCGAGCTCGATCGAGGGCGTTCATGACGGGCACGATCGGTCCCACGGTGCCGACCGACTTGCCGCCATCCCTGAACCATTTTAACACCTTGTCGAGCTTCCTAGAGGTACACTGATGCTGTAGGGCCGTTTGTTCGAGGTGTTGGCGGGTTTAGAAACCACGGTCGACGGTGTCGAACCTCAACCGAGGCAGCGGCACGTCGCCAAGCTATTTCCGGTCACCCCCAGCCTGACCTGACACCACCGACGTGTTCCTCGACATCGACAACCCCCCTGGCGGCGAGTTTCAGCCCCTGGGAGGTCCGGCAGCGGCGAGCCGGCGAGCCCCGAGCCTGCTCCGGCGAGATCGGCGGCGCGGGCGTGAGAGAATGGCGGGAGTAAGATGAAGCTGGCTGGCCCACGTGTCAGCGGCTGAAGAATTTAAACCGGGATCGGGTGTGGCCGGGGATCGGCTGTGCTGACGCGCAAAATACCCTGTGAGCTCCGGTGCGCCGGACATCTCCGCGCTCGACACGTGTGGTATCCCCGGTGTGCCGGACACCTCCGCGCTCGACACGTGTCCCCGCAGGCCCCGAGAGTTTAAACTTTTCCCCCGATTTTCAGGATTCTTCCAAACTTCAAATCCTCATAACTTTGGCTAGAAAGCCCCAAATCGAGTGAACCAAATTTGGTTGGATTTAGCTCATTGAGCACTTTCCAGCAATACCAAATTCAGCTCATTAAAGTGAATAGTTTTCCAGGATTAAATCCCTAAAGTTTAAACTGTCGGGAATTTTATCTGGAGAACTACTTTATGAAAAATTCTGAAATTTGGTTGAAAGGTTCATTGGGAAATCCCTGAATACCAGTAAAAATTTTCAGGCTCATCCAAGTTCATTTAGTTACCCCAATCGGGTGATTAAGAGAACTGCCCAGAGAAAATAGAAAAATGTACAGAAACATTTTTCAGATTTTCTCCAATCTTAATTAGGACATAACTTTCTGTAGAATTCTTCAAATGACATGAAAACAACTCCATTAGAACCATCTTAAAGTCTAGTTCCAGAAAGTAATGGTTGGAGCCATGAAAACCCCTGGAATTAGTTAGAGGTTCAAATATTGACCAAATGGGCTTTTATTTGTACAAGGTTCAAATGAACTTTGTTTCAAATGAAACTTGGTCAAGACTCTGGTTCGGACCCTACCAAGCCACCATAAAAATTTCAGAACCAAAGGGGAGGGTTAGCTAGAGTTATGAGTAAATAAGTATTCAAGTTTACACATTGCATTTAAATTTACATGTAGTATTATATTCAACGTGTAGCCATTGAAGAAGAGATTCCGGAAGTGCTGGACTTCCTTCTTCCGGACGAAGAAATAACTACTGACCAGCAGCAACAAGGCAAGCCCCGGTTTGCATTAACCTTTTATAAGTCTTACTTTGTTTACATGTGTCATATGAAGTATGTATGTGCATTAGGTATAGGATGAATGAAACCCCACTTGCATAACCAAAGGTTCCTAAAAGAGTGAGGGTAGTGTCAAGGACCTCGAGTAGACAGGCTATGCTTAATGAGTCATAGGATTTCGGTACAAGTCGAGTAGTTGGAATCTACTCGCGAGATAGGCATTGGGACACACGGGTTCGGTTGAGTGATGTGAGATCACTTTAGTAATGAAAATGAGACTAGGCAGGGGCTAGGGCGCAGCAAGAGAGAGTCTTGTGTGCGCAGCCCTGTCCGTGTCGATTGAGGACCGATCCGTGTGCGGCCCACGCTGATCAAGTTTGAACGTACCGAAGGCACATCAGATATATGGGCCCCGATAAACCGATGTAGCCTAAACCTCCGGGCGTCGAGGCATAGCACACCGATTTATAGGTGTAGGTTGAGGGCAGCAAGGTGGAAATCTGCCAACGAGCATAGAGAGATGCTCCGTGTGGGGAACCTCCTGCTCGTTTCGGTGCGACCGGTTCGACGTTTGGGCTGTTGGGTGAAAGGTTGTCCCGTATGACATCGAGTGAGCGTGCTGTGCAGCTCCACGGGTGGGCGTACATGACGTGCTCTTTGGGTTTCCCTGCAGGTGTATATCGATTCGATTCGCCGTCCCTCGCGGTGAAGAGTACCACTTGGTCACTGAGTCGTGACGTAGAATAATGGATGAAACATGTTGATTCAATATTGCTGGTTGATATAATTGTATTGCTACATGTGTGCCACCAAATACGGCTTACTAAATTTCAGATTTCATGAACTGTTAACTTGTTGCTAAAAGATGAACTAAGGATAAACTTGTAGGCGTGTCTTTTTGCTGAAATGTTACTATCCTATCTCCATTGTACCCCTCATGTAGAGTTTCATGCTTAGGTGAGTCGGTTAAGCCTTGTTGAGCCTTCGTGCTCACGGTTTCTGCTTGAGTATTTTTTTTCAGGTGAGGAGCCACCCACGGACTCGGAGTACGAGTCCACTGGCGAGGGTTACCCTCCGTCGGGGGCCACGGCTGAGTGGGAGCCATACACGCCGCGCTGAGCTGAGGAGTGCAGCTAGTGTGGGTTGCCCTAGGGCTGGGCAACCACTTTTGCTAGATAGGCGGGCGTGAGTTGTATAGTGTAGACTTCCGCTGTATAATATAAACAATAGTTGTAACTGAAGTTTGTACCTGTTTGTACAGTTTCAGTTTCCATGTAATATATTATGTTCTTATGACGTGTGCTGTCGGGTGTCGCATCGCGCGGCACCACCCTCTGCGATCCTGGATGAGCGGATTCTGGTCCGCCACAATATGTGGAAAAGTTTTAACATGTCCCAAATTTCATACATATGAAACCAACTTTTGCAAACAAGAGTTTCTTTGTATTCACATTGTTGGGACCTTTACATTCCTCCCCCCTTAAAAGGAATCTCGTCCCGAGATTACAAAAGAAGAACGAGACAGGAGGTAATTACAAAGTTTATGAATAAAGTTCCAGATAGTTCTTGTGGATGTAATCTTCGGTTTCCCACGTCGCCTCTTCTGGGGTATGATTACTCCACAGGACTTTGAAAAATTTCAAAGTCCGGTTTCGGGTGATCCGGGTCTTTTCGTCGATAATCTGTATAGGTTGCTCGACATAGGTGAGATCCGGCTTCAACTCGTCGATGTCTTCGGTGCGGACAACAGCGGTAAACTTGAAACACTTACGCAGCTGAGACACGTGAAATATGTCGTGAATACCGGCAAGGCTTACCGGTAGTTCCAGCCGGTACGCTACAGTCCCGCACTTCTACGTTATGGCAAATGGACCGATGAATCAGGGAGCAAGTTTCCCCTTGAAACCGAACCGATGAATCCCTTTCATCGGAGACACACGAAGATACACGTGCTCTCTAACGTCAAAATGCAGTGGTTGGTGCCTCTGGTCCGTGTAGCTTTTCTGACGAGATTGGGCAGCTTTGAGGTTCTCTTGTATTATCTGAACTCTCTCTTCGGCTTCATTGACAAGATCAACCCTTAACATTACTCGTTCACCAGACTCACACCAGTTCAATGGTGTACGACACTTCCAGCCGTATAGAGCTTCGTATGGTGCCATTTTGATGCTCGTCTGATATCCGTTGTTGTACGAGAACTCCGCCAACAGTAAGTGATCATCCCAGCTCTTACCGTGGTGGATGGCACATGCTCTTAGCATATCTTCCAGTATTTGATTCACCCTCTCAGTTTGCCCATCAGTTTGAGTGTGATACGCAGAGCTTCTAATCAGTTTGGTTCCCAAGGATGCGTGTAGCTGCTCCCAGAAACGGGCTACGAACAGCGATCCTCTATCGGACACAATGGTGCGGGGAACTCCATGTAAGCACAAGATCCGTGCTATGTACAGCTCCGCATACTGCTTTGCATTATACCTTGTATGCACCGGGATGAAGTGTGCTGATTTGGTTAACCGGTCCACAATTACCCAAATCGAATCATGGTTGTGGGAGGTCATCGGCAACCCGACGATGAAGTCCATACTCAAGTCTTCCCACTTCCACGCCGGTACTTGTAATGGCTGCAACAGGCCTGACTTCTTCACATGGTCGGCCTTGACCCTTCGACACGTATCACATTCTGAAACGTACTTTGTGACTTCACGTTTCATACGTGTCCACCAAAACTTCTTCCGGAGATCTTGGTACATTTTATTATTGCCCGGATGAATGGAAAATTTGGACAAATGAGCTTCATCCAAAATTTTCTTCCGTAGTCCCATATCTCGGGGTACTACAGTCCGGTCGTTGAACCACAAAGTACCTTCATCGTCCCTCCGGAAGCACTTCATTTCTCCGTTGTCTAATCTCTGCCATATGTGAGACATACCTTTGTCTTTTCGTTGAGCTTCCATGATCTCCTCTCGGATAGTAGGAATGAGAGCGAGATTATAGAGAGCTCCATACGGGATGACACAGAGGCTTGGTTCTTCATCATCCATTTCAGCAATAGTCAGGTGATGGATATGCACCTTACGACTGAGCGCATCAGCGACCACATTCGCCTTTCCTGGATGATAATGAATCTCAAGTTCATAATCTTTAATGAGCTCTAGCCATCTTCGTTGCCTCATGTTCAATTCTTTTCTGAGTGAAAATGTACTTCAAGCTCTTGTGGTCGGTGTAGAGGTGTACAAGATTTCCGAGCAAGTAATGCCTCCACATCTTCAAAGCAAGGACCACGGCAGCTAACTCAAGATCATGAGTTGGATAATGCTGCTCGTGATTTCTAAGTTGACGAGATCCATAAGCGACCACTCGTCCTTCTTGCATCAGCACGCAGCCAAGACCAATGCCAGATGCATCGCAATACACGTCGAATGGCTTCGTCGTATCTGGCTGAGCAAGAACTGGGGCTGTTGTGAGATGCTTCACTAAAGTCTTGAAGGCCTGTTCACACACAGCACCCCACACAAATCTGGTATTCTTCTTTAATAATTCCGTCATCGGTTTAGCGATCTTGGAGAAACCCGGAATGAACCTCCGGTAGTAACCCGCTAAACCGAGGAAGCTACGGATTTCATGCACTGACTTTAGTGACTCCCATTTCTGCACTTGGATAATCTTACTCGGATCTACAGCGATGCCCTCCGCTGAAATGATGTGTCCGAGAAAAGGTACTTGATTAATCCTGAATTCACACTTGCTGAATTTTGCATAGAGCTGATGACCTCGCAACCTTTGTAGCACAATATGCAGATGTTCAGTATGTTCTTCCTCTGACTTGAAGTACACCAAGATATCATCGAAGAAGACCACGGCGAATTTATCCAACTCCGGCATGAACACTGAATTCATCAGGTACATAAAATGTGCCAGGGCGTTGGTCAAACCAAAAGACATCACGAGATACTCATACAGCCCGTATCTCGTTGAGAATGCCGTCTTCGGAATATCTTCTGCCCGGATTTTAATCTGGTGATATCCGGACCGAAGATCCATCTTCGAAAATACTTTCGCACCCACTAATTGATCGAAGAGCATATCAATGCAAGGTAGTGGATACTTGTTCTTGATGGTAACGGCGTTAAGAGGACGATAATCAACACAAAGCCATAGTGTTTCGTCCTTCTTCTTTACAAACAATGCTGAACAACCCCAAGGTGACGAACTCGGTCGTATAAAGCCCTTGCTCATTAGGTCATTCAGTTGTGTCTTCAATTCTGCCAGTTCATTGGGTGCCATCTTGTACGGCCTTCGTGATATCGGTGTTGTTCCCGGTATAAGTCCAATATTGAACTCAACGTCTCGCTCGGGTGGCATACCCGGTAAATCATCGGGAAATACATCTGGATACTCACGTACCACCGGAATGTACTCTATCTTAACAGCTTCCGTGTGGTTTACTGTTGCAATCTGCTGCCGTCTGGCACCCAGAATTAATATATGAAGACCGTGTTGTGGGGAGTTGAGCTCAACGGTCCTGGAGTTGATGTTAAGAACCGCCTTGTGGTAATTCAACCACAACATCCCCAAAATGATGTCAATCTTCAAACCCTCAAGGATAATGAGAGTCGTAGGGTATATTCTACCCCCCAAACAAAGAGGTGCTCGAGAGACAACCTCGCTTGCGGTACTGCTGCCCCCGGGCGAAGATATGAGGTATTGCCTCTTTGTATAAACTGTTTGGAGCTGATATTGAGCCACAAAAGATTGGCTAATAAAGTTGTGTGTGGCACCGGAATCATAGAGAATCAAAACCGGTAGCTGATTTAGAGAAAAGATCCCTGCTAAAGCGGCTTCTCCTTCCGGAACATCATCAATCACAGTATAGTGAATGTTGCCCCTTATCTGCCCTCTTGTCGGCAGATTGAGGTACGGGTCATATTGTTGTAAATATGATGATCTGCAGCCTCGAGTTCCCTCCGGACAATGCCTAGCATAATGGCCCATACGCCTACAAGTGAAACACGGATGTCTCTCCGGTTCTTCGTTGACTTGCGGCTGGATGCTAGGTACACATGGCTGCAGCGATGGAGCACAAACCACCGTCTGATGCTGCGGCTGTGGAGGTGGTGCAAGTTGTAGAACTTGACCAGCAATCAATCTCTGAAGAGTTGATCGTACAGGTGGCCTCCATCTTTCACCGGGTGGCATTTGATACACCAAACGGTACTTCTGAGGCACATAACTTGTGCTGGCCAGCTCGATCTCACTCATCTTTCTCTTCTCAGCTTGCCACTCAAGTGTCGGCTTCTCTTGAATGAAAGCCGCATCGACCATGTCGGTGTAACTGCCGTTATTGTGCACGGCCAACTTCTCCTGTAATATGGCACTCAGGCCATGGAAGAATAGGTCACACCGTGTCTCTTCTTTCGCCACATATTTGGGAGTATATTGGGCCAAAAGGTTAAACCTTCGGACATACTCGAGGTTAAATTCCTCCCACTTTACCTTGATAATACCTAGTGGTATGTGACGAGTATGAAAGGCTTCACAAAACTCCCTCCACGGCACTTGATGGTCATCCGGAATGGTGGCAAGATGGTCAACCCACCAGTTTCCGGCGGCTCCATGGAGTTGCTGAGCGGCAAACTTTGTCTTTTGCACTTCATCACACTCGAATACTCTGAATTTTGACTCCATGACACGAAGCCATTGATCTGCTTCCACAGGTTCAGTGGCTTCAGTAAAGATTGATGGTTGAGTCGCCAAGAAATCCAGATAAGCGTTCCGAGGTGGAACGACTTGTTGCATGTTCTGGAGTACGCCTTGCTGTACCAAAGCTTGGAGTAAGCGTGTGTGTTCTTATGTTGCTTCTTGGAGTAGTCTAGTGTTCTCCTGGTTAGACTCGACGACTCGAGTCATAAGATCCATCCATCCCGTGGATGGTGATTCCGACGGTGGAATAGAAGCATCACCGCCTCGGCGAGAACTCCTGGCCCTACTCCTGGAGCGAGTACAAAACATACTGCAAAAATGTAGTTGAGATGAGTTAAACAAGAACTCAGCAGTATGTAAGACTAATGGAAACATGAATATGTCAAACTTTATGAAAGCAGTAACAAAATCCATGTTTACACAATTCCTTAGTAGGCATGGGTATCTAGCCTATCTGTACAGAACAAACCTTTATGCACTATCTCCAGATTTTGATCTAGTTAAAAGCATTTTCATAACTCAAGTTGAATACCAAAGTTAAAGTTAACTTCAGTATATTTCCAACGAGTACTCATATGCCTTCAGATCATCTTTGTATTAAAAGTTATAATTTTCCAAAGTTGACAGAATTCCTGGATAAAATTTGCCAGCATCTCCTTTGTATGTGGCTGATTTTATCACAGTTGTATATGCAAATACAATAAGAATCTGAACAAACTTTGAACTACAACAATGTTGCACATTTCATAACCTTTCCAACGGTGTATCATAGGCTCCTTAAGGATTTTTCTACAGAAGTTATGGCTTAAAAACAGAAAGGTCCAGAGAGGTTTTGCTGCTGTCCTAGTTCTGGACAGTTTACCTTCCTCTGAACTTTCTACCCATTTAGCGTGTGATTTTGCCCTGGAGGTCTACAAATAAGTTGTATATCACTTGAAAATAGTTACAGAACTGTATCATACACCTTAATTGGGTCAATCTACTCAGAGTTATGCTCTGTTAAAGCCCAGCAAGAATTCCTGCCAAAAACAGAGCACTATGTTTTTAAATCTTTGAAGTCTAGTCTTCCTCTCATTTGAATCTTAGCTCAAAATAAGAGTTCAATAACTAATATTTGTTTCAAACTTCCATTTTTAGTTGAAAGTTATTTCATGAATCATTTCTTCATAGGGAAGAGGTTATTAAGTGTAGTACGGTGTCGATGCACCGTAAGAAGCATGTCGGTACTACGTTACCTCACCAAAAGAAAATCCTAACCGGATTATACCGGCATATACATATTTTCAGTGGAACTAAGATGGTCACTCACAAACGTGTACTACACGGGATACGTACATGGTTAGTACCTGCAGAAGAACACTCAATGATGATGCACACATAGGTTTTCTCATTTCAGGCAGTTCCATATCATACTAAAAACATACGCCCCGTATCATTTTCATACGGGCCATCCTTGAGTCAAGCCACGTCTCAAGGTACATGGTCGCGTTTTCACACTACACGACGGGGAACCCGAGTAGAGCGCGAATGAGTCGTCACGGTTGGGAATTTTATCAACCGAACAGATACCACCTACTGCCCTGCAGGGCACGCCGATGGCAAGCGCTGCGTATGTCCTTCTAGGCTATTTCCAGAAGAACACACTATCGCGTTACTGACCACACGATGGGGTCTCCACTTCCTTGCCTAATGCACGCTAGGGATCAGCGTTTCATATGAACTTATAAACATGAAGAGTTCAAGAGTTTCATATTAACGTCTCACACCAAGCTGTGAGACCTATTCCTGACCCACATTCCTCGTCAGGGGAGCTAACCGAAATTGATGCGCTTTCGGTGGCGTTCCTTACCATGCTTACCTGAGCGTAGGTGTGTCGTTACATAATCAAAATTCAGAATTATAACAAGTATGGTAGTCATGCCACTGTAAGTAACTATACTACTATGGTCCTTATGTGGGCCTAATATCATTTCCTCACCGTATCCTAAGTTTTTGTCGTAATACGATCCTTATTTCGTGCGCTATTACCAATGCGTCTCTGATACCACGCAGACGACCCCGACACCGCCTGTTCAGTCATGGGGACGGGGCACTCGCCCGGGAATCGCATTGGGTGGTGCCGTGTTATGCGGCACCCAACAGCACACATATAAGGAACAATGTATTACATAAAACAATAGCGGAAGCTTACAAGTTTTTCTTTGTAAATAATTCACATCAAGTAGCTACAGCGGAAGTCTATAACAACTCACGTCGAATAACTAAGAGCACTCGAGATGAAGTCCAGCCCGCGGACTCCTGTCACTAGCAACACGAGGACAACAACAGCAGCTGAGTTCTCCATGTGTTACACGACTCGGAGGTCTCCGAATCTCACCGGACAACCTTCTTCTTAGCATCGATGTTAACCTGCAAAACCACTTATATAGCAAGCGTGAGCACATAGGCTCAGCAAGACTGATCCGTCTCTCCTAAACAAGAAACTCTACATGCACGACGGTTGCAATTGGGTTAGCTAGATTTGCATAAAGGACTCGCCTAAAGTTGATCCTTAACTTTCAAATTTTAAGCCTCATTGTGCAGACCTTGAGCCGGAAAGCATCGCAACTCCACAATTAAACAAGAAATGCTTTGTTGCGATGCTCCTTGCACAAAGTGTAAGTAAAGTTTAATGAGCCTATCTCTAAATCAATCATGGTTGCAATACAAGTTACATCACAGTCTTATCAAGTTCAAAAGATAAACAATTCCGGTTGTTACTACGTCAAGACGCAGTGGGCAAGTATGCTCATATGACCGCGAGCGACGGTGATTCGAATTAGTACACGCCCAGACTACACGACACATACACCCGTAGTGCGAGTTGCCGGCAGCAACCTCGACTGACTTTGTACGCGGCCACCTTTCCCAAGATCTTCCACATTGGACGCAGTCCAACTGCCCCGAGTCCACAAGCTCCCTCAAGGTACATACCTGCAGTGGTATGTTCTTAAGCGAGTTACCTCCTGCTACCCTGACGCCGAAAGCCTAAGGCAGTTGGAAAAGTTCCACTATGGATCTCCCAAGGTACATCGGTTTCCTGGGTCCCATATAGCCAGTATGTGCCTGGTACACAACTCAAACTTGTCCAACAGGGCCAAGCACGGACGGGCCTTAACCGACACAGGCAGGGCTATGCACGCACGGTCCGCAGTCTGCTGCATCTAAACCTCCCTGCCCGGTCTCCATTTCACAGGGGTGAACTTTCCTCATCATTTCTATTCTCGACCCGCTCCGAATAAACCAGCCCTAAACTCGCGAGTAGATTCCAACTACTCGACTTCTACCGGACCTTTCCTACTAACTTTAGCGTAGCCAAATCCACTCGAGGAGGTGCTATTCTACCCTTTCTCTCTTAGGTAATTCTGGTGATGCAACTGGGGTTTTCAATATCAACTAAACTTAATGCAAACAAACAATTCAAGCTATGATCTCTAGAAATGGAAATGTTTTACAAAACTGTTCAAATGCAAACCGGGGCTTGCCTGTTTTGCAGGTGACTAAGATTACAATCAGTTAGTGAAGATCACTTGGGGCTTGATCACTTCCTTTCCTCCCTCCTTGATCTCCACTTCAAGTCCTTCTCTCGTTCTTCACGTATATGCTACACGATATGATCATGCATATGTATTTAATTGAAAAGATTTTTACTAATAAGATCTAATGACAGTTTAAAAACTGGAACTCTATTTAAGAATTTAAAATGACACTGGTGCTAGTGGTTTAGGTTGGGTTAAAGCACTATGATCAAGTGTTGAGTGCTACTCATCACTTGTGTATTGATCACCTAAGGATGTTACACAAGACAGTGGTGATCCAGGGCTCCAATGGAGCTGAAATTTTTTATGTGAGTTCCTTGTCACAAGAAAGTCATCTGTACCAAAAATCAGCACTTTTCATAGAGTGGTTTATTCAGAACAATTCTCTAAGTATTTAAGCAAAGAGGAATTAATTCTGAGGTAATACCCATGTTCATGTCAAACTTAGTGAACTACAATCTCAATTATAGTTCAAGAGCTTTAATGAATTTTCCTAGGATTTTTGGAGCTAAGAGTTGCCCAGAACTGAATTTCCAAGTTTTGGAAATTCTCTGAAAATGTTTCTGTATTCATTTGAACACAGTAACTTAAAATTTAAATTCTCCTGATCAAATCAACTCCAAATGAGCTGAAACTTTTACAGGAGTCTAATAACACCCTAAAGAATATTCTGGCAAAATTTGAGGATTTTTGGATGAACCAAACTCCCTCTAAAGAATATTCTGGCAAAATTTGAGGATTTTTGCTGAAAATATTTAAAGAATTTTCCAGAATTAAATAAATACTTTCATACAAATTGGGTTGCATAATTGGATAGAGTTTGTCAATCTGAATCTAACCCAATTTGAATCACTAAATTTGGAGTTTCTTAGCAAAGGCTATGCTCTTCTAAAGTTTGGGGAAAATCTGGGATTTGAATAAATTGTGGAAAAGTTTAAAACTGACTGTGGGTCTGGGGAGCACACGTGTCATGCACTGGAACACGCCACACGGGGCTACAGAGCTGTTTCCCGCGTTGCCACAGTTTAATCCGGCACCACAGAGGATCCGGTCACTGTTTCTATGTGACTGACGCATGGGGCCGGCAGCACCTTCGTCTACCTCCCGCCCCCGCGCGATATCGCCGCCGGGCTCGCCGGAGCAACCCCGAACTCGGTCGTCCGGCCACCTCCGACGCCCAAACTCGCCGCTAATCCCTAGTTTCGTACGAGGAACACTCTGGTGTGGTTTTCCCGAGCTGGCAGAGCTCCCAAAGTAGCTTGCACCGACGCGACGGCTCGGTGGAACCCATGCTAGGAAAGTTTCCCTAGAATTGCATTACCTTGTTTCCTTGTAGCTTGGGTTGGGATTTATTTTGTCATTTATTTACATGCATTTGCTTAGCCATGCTTAGAATGGGATATTTGGGATATGAGATCATCAGTTTATATTACCATACTCTTGAATGAGACATTGTGAGATTATGTAGAGGTAGGGATCAAGGCAAGTTGGATGTTTTGGTTGTGTGCTGGGTGCACGAGACTTGGGTTTGTGGTTAGTACCTGCCTGGATCCTAAGGACCGGTTCATGGAGCATGTAACCCGGCTTTACAGTGCCAACCACATGCTGAGATGGGGCAGCTTGGCCAATTAATTAGGTGTATCCCCGGCGTAGTATGGGTGTGTTGGATGGTGCGGGGAGTAGGTGTCAGCTGGACTACCGTATGAACCGCAAGGCTCAAGAGGGGGCCACTGCAGCGGGGTTGGAGCCTCTTGTATGCTGTTAGGGGTGAAACCTCAGTGGGCCCACGCTCGTCGGGAATCCCTTTATAAAGGTTTCGTAGCGATCTCTTGGCCACACACCTGGGAAGTGTGAATGTGGATCGTAGCCACTGGCATAATGGAGGTTCTTTTAGTCCACCCGGCAACGGGGGATGAAATCACTACTTGTGGGTACAGTGGTACAAACTCTGCAGAGTCAAAACTGTCTTGACAGCCGTGCTCACGGTTAAGAGCGGCCTGGACTTATTCATGATTAGAGGAATGATGGTTTTGGAAGTTAAGCGGGGAGCTTAACATTGGAAATAAGGTTATGGTTATTGGATTATGATAATGGGTTGGGAGATTTGGACCATTTTACCTCTGTAGTAATGTAGGTGCTTAATAAGCTAAGGTGATAGGTGTTAATTGCGTAGTGCTTTAACCATGAGTTCAACCTCTCCTTGTTCTAGCCATGCATGATATGATTTTCCCACACTTGCTGAGTACCATTGGTACTCAACCTTGCATATTTGTTGGTTTATATTGCTGCTCAGGTCAAGATAATGAGGTGGTGTATAATGACCAAGATTTTGGACCCAAGGAAGGCTTTTAGGTTCATGAAGACCCCCGGGCAACGCCTGTGATGGAGCCCTAAAGAATAATATTCCGCTGCTAGTTTATTTACTTGTGATGAAGCATTAGTGTCTATTGAGACATTTGCGATGTAAGACTTATTTATATTCGACACCTGGCTTGTAATAAATGATGATTCACTATTTGTCATCACATGTATGAGAAAATGATCCTGGCATACATGTGATATTCACTTGGTTGTTCTTCGGAAAAACCGGGTGTGACAATGATCAAGTGATAAGTGTTTTTCACCACTTGGGTGTTGATCACCTAATAAGGTTGAATAGAACAGTACTGATCCAGAGCTCCAATGCAGCTAAAATTTTTCTTGTGAGTTCCTTGTCACAAGAAAGTAATCTGGACCAAAATTTAGAATTTTTCAATGAGTAGATCACTCAGAACAATTCCCTAAGCATTTAGGAAAAATGAATTAATTCTGAATAAATTTGCACTTTTATGCAAATTCAAGTGAACCACAATTTCAAACATAGCTCAGGTAGCATTCATGAATTTTACTAGTAATTGTGGAACTAAGAATTGCCCAGAACTGAATTTCCAAAATTTTGGAAATTCTCTAGAATTGTTTCTGTATTCATTTGAACACAGAAATTTGAAATCTGAATTCTCCTAAGAAAACCAACTCCAAATGAGCTGGAACTTTTTCAGAAGTTCACTAATATCCTATAGAACATTCTGGTAAAATTTGAGGATTTTTGGATGAATCAAACTCCCTCTAAAATTCTTTTGCTGAAAGCCTTTAAAGAGTTTTCCAGAATTTAATAATGATTTTCATACAAATTGGGTTGCATATTTGGATAGAGTTTTTCAATCTGAATGCAACCCAGTTTTAATCACTAAATTTGTAAGTTCTTACACCAAGATATGACCTTGACAAGAATTGGTGAGAAACTGAAAATGGTTCTATTCTATTTTTCCAATTTTCAGGGACATAAGGAATTAACACCACATTTGGCCAAGCAAATTAGGTCCAATGCCTCTGAAACTTTTATTGGATTTCAAGTATATTTGGAAGGATCTCCTGCCCAAATTTGGGAATTTTCCAATACACATAACTCCTGGAAAAATTCCTACAATATTTTACTTATATGTATTAATAAGACAAATCCAGGGATCTTCATAAGTATTGGGCTGCACACCTGGATAGTACTCTCTGAGAGGAATCCAACAAAATTTGTTTGAAAAATTTTGGACGTTCCTACACAAAGTTATGGCTGCTCAAAGTTTAAACCGAATTAGCCAAATTCTGGAAATGTTTAAACTCGGCTGCGGGTCCCGGGCCACGTGGTGTGTTCTCAGCCGAAGATCCACGGAGTCACAGAGTGAACACGCACAGCCACAGAACGATCCGGGGCCACAGAGAATCCGGTTCAATTTAAATGTATGGCTGACGGTGGGACCGACGGGTTCTTCTTCCTCCCGCCCCCCTTTCCCGCGCCCGCACCTCCCCCTCGCCGGCAGCGGCGGTGCCCTCGCCGGACTCGGCTTCCCGGCCGATTCTCAGCCCGATACTCGCTGCCTGGGGGTTTCCAGCTACGAGGAAGCTATTGGTGTGGTGCTCTCGGGCTGCCGGCGACGTGCGGCGGCATTTGGTGAAGCTCGGCGCCGTCACCTGACCCTTCTAGCCCGCCAAAAGCTTGACCGAACCGCTCTAAAGCACCAGTGGGGGATGGGCTAGCTTGGCATGGCCTCAACATGGCTCGGAAACAGCGACAAATCGGTTGTCACCGTGCGCCCATAGAGTACCGCCATAGACGTGCTCGGCAAACCTAGAAATTGTATTGTCTACGTGTGTTTCCGAGCTAGGGTTGTGAAGAGAAAATGATGGCTATCGAGTCTAGATCATTTGTGCACAGTTTATTGAACTAAGGACTAGAATTGAGTGGGGATTTTGAGGTTTCATACCGGAACATCGCTTTGTGGCCGCCGACATAATTTTCTCAAATTCTCGCTCGGTAGTCCATGGCTTGGCTTGCGATTTGGGTGGAAGTAGCGTGGACTAGCAGCACCCTCATGGCCGTCCTCGCTTGGGCATGAAAGTCCACAGAGCGGGCTGTCCACGTGACACCGAGCAGCTGTGAAGTAAGGTCGCCGCGGAGACGAGCTATTCTCGGGTTGGGAAGGCGGCAACTCAATGAATTTTTGATGGAGGAGGTGTAGGAGGGGTTCACGGTGCGGTTTTTTGGCTTAGCCGGCCTCTGCACGCCCGAGTTTCCCCGGCTCCCGATCAAGATCGAGGCAGCGGTGCCGTTCGGTGTTTGGCGTGTGCGCACGAGGAGGAGGCGAAGTCCGTTGCTTCTGCCTGTGCGAGAGAGGATCACACTGGGGTTGCAGAAGACCCACGAGCAGCTCTCCAGCGCTGCTCAAGCAGCTGGGAGCTGGCGGCAATTCCCCCCTCGGTGGCGCTCGGAGCAGACCCGGTTGTGTTCAAGTCAGAACAGAGAAGGTGACTTCGAGTGTAAGTTTAAATGGCACTATGACATGTGGGGTCCACCCCTCTTTCCCCTCTTCTTATCCCCCAAAATTCTCACAAATATCTCCCAAATTTGGCAGGTAATAAATTCCAACACGTAGAGCTCAAATTTGGGAATTCATTTGGACATAGGGCAAAGTTTACTCCAAGTTCAAATTTGAATTTGAATTCAATTACCCTTTTATGTCCTACTGCAAAAGCTTAGCCACCAGACTTCCAGATGTTGCAAAAATTTGTATTCCCACAAATTTGGAGCTGAGGATTTCAAATATGGACTCAACTTTTAAATTTGGTTGCTGCAAATATAAACTTTGAACCCACAGTTTGAAAGCCTCT
Source organism: Neostapfia colusana (assembly GCA_030760725.1). Taxonomy (NCBI): domain Eukaryota; kingdom Viridiplantae; phylum Streptophyta; class Magnoliopsida; order Poales; family Poaceae; genus Neostapfia; species Neostapfia colusana. The sequence goes on from JASWHV010000015.1 coordinate 62,916,574, forward strand.
TTTGTGATGACCCATTTGAATTTGGGTGAAAAAGTTTCATTTGCTCCTAGCCCATGCTTGATCACTCTTGGTCCCAATCTAAACCTCACAAGTTCAGTTTGAACTTTGCCTTTCAAATGTGACTTCAGCACAAATTCAAACATGGTCATAACTCACTCCTTTTTGGCTCACCCTAAAAGCAGAAAATTTCCACCATAAATCTCCTCAATTTCAAATGCATGAGGCCCCATGTGTATTCAAAAGTTTGGCGACAATTTGAGCTGAGCCTTTGAGTCTAAAGATCTTCTTTTAATTCTTTCTCATGCACATATATGATCTACACATGGGTTTAACTCCACCTTGGTCCAACTCATTCAAAGGAATGCTTGAACCCATGTGGTTGCACCTCATGTACCCCATCCCGTGCAAGAAAGTTTTTGTAAGTCCCATTTTCCATGAACCCAAAACACAATGACATTCAATCACCCGTTTCATTGCATTCATGTTTTTGGGACTTTTACATTCCTCCCCCCTTAAAAAGAATCTCATCCCGAGATTCCAAAAGGAGAACGAGACGGGAGAGGGAATTCCAAGTTGTTCGACGATAAAAGCTCTGGATTGTTCCTACGGAGGTAATCTTTGCTTTCCACGTGATTTCTTCCGTGGTATGATTACTCCACAGCACCTTGTAAAAGCTTAATGTCCGATTCCAGGTGTTCCGGATCTTTTCGTCGATAGTCTGAACCGGTCACTCGGTGTAGGCACGATCCGGCTTCAACTACTCGATTTCTTTGGTGCGGACAGCGATGGTAGCTTTAAGGCACTTCCGTAGATGTGACACATGGGATATGTTGTGAACACCAGCAAGGTTTGCCGATAGTTCCAGCCGGTAGGCTATGGTCCGCACTTTTCCGTGATAGCAAATGGATCTAAGGCTCGGGGAGCAAAATCTCCTCTTTACATCGGATCGGTGAATTCCTTTCATCGGAGACACGCGAAGGCAAACATGTTCTCCGCCGTCGAAATGCAACGGTCTACGCCCTTGATCATCACAGCTTTTCTGTCGGGATTGTTCAGCCTCCAAGTTCGCTTCTATTGTCCGAACTCGGTCATCGGCTTTGTTGACTAATCAACCCTGAACAGTACTCTTTCGCCATACTCACACCACTTCAGCGGTGGCGATATTTCTGGCCATAGAGCTTCATCTTACGAGGTATAACTATACGGTCTTTAAACCATAGAGTACCCTCATTGTTCTTCCTAAACCACCTAAGCTCTCCGTTGTCTATTCTCCTCCGTATGTGAGACATGCCCTTGTCTCTCCTTTAAACCTCAGTAATATCTCCTCAGATTGTTGGAATGGGAGCAATGTTATAGAGTGCTCCATACGGAATGATACGGAGACTTGGTTCCTCTTCTTCCAACTCAGCAATCGCCAAGTTGCGAAGGTGGGTTGTCACACTCGGTTTCTCCGAAGAACAACCGAGTGAATATCACATGTATGCCAGGATCATTTTCTCATACATGTGATGACAAATAGTGAAGCATCATTTATTACAAGCCAGGTGTCGAATATAAATAAGTCTTACATAGCATATGTCTCGATGGACGATAATAAGTTCATAACATGTAAATAAAATAGCAGCGGAATATTATTCTTGAGGGCTCCGTCACAGGCGTTGCCCGGGGGACTCCATGAACCTAGAAATCCTTCTTCGGGTCTGAAGTCTTGATCATTAAACACCACATCATCCCCTTGACCTGAGCAGCAATTTAAACCAACAAATATGCAAGGTTGAGTACCGTTGGTACTCAGCAAGTGTGGGAAAGTTATGTCATGCATGGCTTAGAACAAGGAGAGGTTGAACTCATGGTTAAAGCACTACACAACTATTGCCTACCACCTTAGCTTATTAAGCACCTACATTACTACACAGGTGAAATGGTCCCAATCTCCCAACTCATCATCATAATCAAATGACCATAACCTCAAATTCCAATGTTAAGCTCCCCGCTTAACATCCTCAACTTCCAAAGCCATCAATCCTCTAATCATGAATAAGTCCAAGCCGCTCTTGACCGTGAGCACAGCTGTCATGACAGTTTTGACTCTGCAGAGTTTGCACCACTGTACCCACATGTAGTGATTTCATCTCCTGTTGCCGGGTGGACTAAAAGAACCTCCATTATGCCAGTGGCTACGAACCACATTCACACTTCCCAGGTGTGTAGCCAGGAGATCACTACGAAGCCTTTACAAAGGGATTCCCCATGAGCGTGGGCCCACTAAGGTTTCACCCCTAACAGCATACAAGAGGCTCCAACCCCGCTGCAGTGGCCCCCTCTTGAGCCTTGCGGTTCATATGGTAGTCCAGCTGACACCTATTCCCCGCACCATCCAACACACCCACACTACGCCGGGGATACACCTAATTAATTGGCCAAGCTGCCCCCCATCTCAGCATGTGGTTGGCACGGTAAAGCCAGGTTACATGCTCCATGAACCGGTCCTTAGGATCTAGGCAAGTACTAAACACAAACCCGAGTCTCGTGCACCCAGCACCAACCAAACCATCCAAGTTGCCTCGATCCCTACCTCTACATAACTCATAATATCTCATTCAAGAGTAAGGTAAACAAGTTGATGATCTCATATCCCACTTATCCCATTCTAAGCATGGCGAAGCATAAGTAATATGAATGAATGACATAATAAAATAAATCCCAACCCAAGCTACAAGGAAACAAGATAATGCAATTCTAGGGAAACATCCTAGCATGGGTTTCATATTTCAATTGACAATGCAAATAATTCTATCTACACATCCTAGCATAGGATCAAAGTGGTCAAGGACACTTGCCTTCTTCTTGCTGCTCTGAGAATGAAAATTCTTGGTCTTGGAAGGGAAGAACTTGCTCTGGGGCAGGTTCTACTCATGTCAACACACATAGCAAAAGAAAACAACCCATAAGACATAGTTCACACTTTCACTCCACACATACATACATGTGAAAATCATTCACATTTCTATGTGTTGTGTTTACTCTACATGTGTTGATTTCTGGTCTATATGCACTTTTAAACATATGTATATGATTTCTAACTTTTGTATTCAGACTTTTATTTGCACAATTTATATATGAATTTCAATTCTAAACAAATTCTTTATATTCAATTAACACACCCTTTAGCTACTAAGTCTGCATGGAAGGTATTTTCCTACTCCAAATGGGTTTTTCAGATTTTCTATCAAACCCTAAACTGAAGTCTTTGGATCTGGAAACTTCATTTATCATTTCCTAGTTATGCATACCTATTGTCCTATATTTTCAGATTTATTTTCTATGCCTAAATGTGAATTTTATTATGAAAATAGTAAGACACCTCATCTAAACAGAATAGGTTCTGTTCTAAAATATTAGATAATATATTTTTGAACTTCTCCTCTGATGTGAATTAATTTAAATTCATTTTTCCAATTTTCAGAATTATTTCCTAGCCTAAAATATATCTTTATACTAATAAATATGAACAATCAACTAGACAGATTCATTTCAGCTTAAAATCTACTTTTAACTCATTCTAAAGTTTCCCAAGTGCTAGGAGAGTTTAAATTTGAATTTACAATGTGTTTGTCTCACCTTTTAAATTTTAAATCCTAATCACATATTCAAATTCCTAAATTTAATATCATATAGGGTTAAAAAGGTAAACTCACCCCACTACAGGGTTTATTATATTATTTCATAAATTCCCAGGGGTCTAGCTACACATAACAGAGGGGTTTTTCTTAATTTTTATTAAGTCCAGGGGCTAAAACTGATTTTTAATTGAATTTACATGAATTTCTGAAGTTCCAGGGGCTAGCTCATATTTTCCGAGATCCCCAGGGGGTAGCGCGTAAGAATCCCGGCCTTTATAATGCGGGGCCGACGTGGACCATCCGATTTAAAACAGACGGCTCAGATTAGATCGCCGACCCGGTACGCGCGGGTTTTAATTCCACCGTGCGATTTAAAATAGACGGTGCATAAGCGGCCACGCCGCTCTGACCGAGCGCGGGCGGCGCTGTCCGGCGGCGGGAGGCGGCGATCTCGCCGGAAAACTTCGGATCTTCGTCTATTCTTCCTAAAACTGGGATTTCATGGCATAGATCGGTAGAGGGGAGGTCGGGGATCACACCTCGGGGTTTTTCTTGAACTCGGAGGTCCTGGAAGGCGATCGGCGACGAGGTCCAAGATGAAACAGCGGCGATGCTCGTCGGAGTTGTGTCTAGGGTGCAATCTACCGAGTTTTCTGCACCTGCGTGATTCCCCGGAGGCTGTAACACCCCAAATTTTTAGTCAAAACCCAAATTTTGATTTAAAACCCTAAACCATGTTCATAGGGGAATTTAGAAATTTTTGGACGTGTTGCATGTTTTGCAAAGATTCAAATTCAAACTGGAATTCAAATTATACCCAAAACAGAAAAGAAATGGAAAAAGAAAAAGGAAATCGGGAAAAAACTGGCCAATGGGCCGAAACCGCCAGTCGGCCCAGCAAACCCCGCGCCAGCCCGCCCCCGCGCGCGCCGCCCTGCCCCTCGCTGACGGGTGGGACCCACATGTCATCCCTAACCTCGCGACCCCGGACTCTCTCCCGCGCGCGCGATCGCAACCGATCGGGAAACCCGTTCCCGCAGCCAAATTCCGGTCCCAGCGGACTCCAACTCGATCACAACAGACCCACCGCCCTCCCCCGACTATAAAAACCCCAGCTCCGATCAGTTTTCCTCACGCGATCGCCGATTTTCACTCCGGTGAGCACCGAGACTTCGCCGGCGAATTCTGGCCGATCTAAGCTCGGAAACTCTGATCTAACTCGCTGGTCTTGATCCACCGCCTCCGGGGAACTTTGCAGGTGCAGAAAACCCGAAGACTTACGGTGTAAACTCAGCGCCGACGAGCTTCGCCGTGATTTTGCCTCGGACCTCGCCGCCGAGCACTTTCCAGGACCCCCGAGCTCGAGAAAACCCCCGAGGTGAGATCTCTGACCTCCCCTCTACCGATCTAGGCCATAAGATCACAGTTCTAGGTAGAATTCTCGAGGATCCGAAACTTTCCGGCGAGATCGCCGCTTCCCGCCGCCGTGCGCCGCCGGCAGCGCCGCCCGCGCTCGATCAGAGCGACGTGGCCGCATGTGCGCCGTTTATTTTAAATCGCACGGTAGACTTTAAAACCCCGCGTACCGGTTCGATCTTATAATCTCAGCCGTCGGTTTAAAATCGGACGGACCACGTCAACCCCGCATTATAAAGACTGGAATTCTTACGTGCTACCCCCTGGGGTTCTCTGGAATTGAGAGCTAGCCCCGGAAACTTCAGATCTAGCCCCTGGAACTCCAGAAAATCATGTAAATTCATTTAAAAATCAGTTTTAGCCCCTGGACTTAATAGAAATTAAGAAAAACACCTCTGATAAGTGTAGCTAGACCCCTGGAAATTATGAAAATAATATTATAGACCCTGTAATGGGGTGAGTTTACTTTTTAGCCCTGTTTAGTATTTAATTTAGAAAATTGAATATGTAACTAGTGTTTAAAAATTAAAAAGGGGGACAAACATAATTGTCAAAATTTATTAAAAACTTTCTCAGTACTTAGAAAACTTTGGAGTGAGATAAAAATATATTTTTGGGCTGAAATAAATCTGTTTCATCTATTATTCACATTTAATAGTATAGGGACACATTTTTAAGTAAAGAATAGTTAAAGAAAAATAGGGAAAATAATTATGAAATAGTATACATCAGAAGCCAAGGTCAAAATATGATATTAAATTATTTAGGACCAGAACCTAATCTGTTTAGGTAATGTGAATTACTAATTTAATAATAAAATACACAATTATGCATAGGAATATAAATCTGAAAATATAGAAACTAGTAAATGATAAATGGAGTTTCTAAAATACAAAGAATTCAGTTTAGGGTTGATAAAAATTGTGAAGGCACATTGTATGCAAGTATAAATGTGGACACAAAAGTAGGAATCATATACACATGATTAAAAGTGCATGCAAGCCACAAATCAACACACATAGAGTAACCACAACACATATAATGGTGAATGACTTTCATAAATATGAATGTGTGGTTTGTATGAAGTAGAAGTGTGAACTATGTCTTATGATTGTTGTTTTTCTTTTGCTATGTGTGATGGTATGAAGTAGAACCTGCTCAAGAGCAAGTTAACCCTTTCCAAGATCAGGACTACCAATTTCAAGAGCAGCAAGAAGGAGGCAAGTGTCCTTGACCACTTTGATCCTATGCTAGGATGTGTAGATAGAATTATTTGCATTGTCAAATGAAATATGAAACCCATGCTAGGAAGTTTCCCTAGAATTGCATTACCTTGTTTCCTTGTAGCTTGGGTTGGGATTTATTTTGTCATGTCATTTATATCCATGCATATGCTTAGCCATGCTTAGAATGGGATGTTTGGGACATGAAATCATCAGTTTATATTACCATACTCTTGAATGAGACATTGTGAGTTATGTAGAGGTAGGGATCAAGGCAAGTTGGATGTTTTGGTTGTGTGCTGGGTGCACGAGACTTGGGTTTGTGTTTAGTACTTGCCTGGATCCTAAGGACCGGTTCATGGAGCATGTAACCCGACTTTACAGTGCCAACCACATGCTGAGATGGGGCAGCTTAGCCAATTAATTAGGTGTATCCCCGGCGTAGTATGGGTGTGTTGGATGGTGCGGGGAGTAGGTGTCAGCTGGACTACCATATGAACCGCAAGGCTCAAGAGGGGGCCACTGCAGCGGGGTTGGAGCCTCTTGTATGCTGTTAGGGGTGAAACCTCAGTGGGCCCACGCTCGTCGGGAATCCCTTTGTAAAGGCTTCGTAGTGATCTCTTGGCCACACACCTGGGAAGTGTGAATGTGGAACGTAGCCACTGGCATAATGGAGGTTCTTTTAGTCCACCCGGCAACGGGGGATGAAATCACTACTTGTGGGTACAGTGGTACAAACTCTGCAGAGTCAAAACTGTCTTGACAGCCGTGCTCACGGTTAAGAGCGGCCTGGACTTATTCATGATTAGAGGATTGATGGTTTTGGAAGTTAAGCGGGGAGCTTAACATTGGAAATGATGGTTATGGTTATTGGATTATGATGATGGGATGGGAGATTGGGACCATTTCACCTGTGTAGTAATGAAGGTGCTTAATAAGCTAAGGTGATAGGTATTAATTGCGTAGTGCTTTAACCATGAGTTCAACCTCTCCTTGTTCTAGCCATGCATGATATAATTTTCCTACACTTGCTGAGTACCATTGGTACTCAACCTTGCATATTTGTTGGTTTATATTGCTGCTCAGGTCAAGATAATGAGGTGGTGTATAATGACCAAGATTTTGGACCCGAGGAAGGCTTTTAGGTTCATGAAGACCCCCGGGCAACGCCTGTGATGGAGCCCTAAAGAATAATATTCCGCTGCTAGTTTATTTACTTGTGATGAAGCATTAGTGTCCATTGAGACATTTGCGATGTAAGACTTATTTATATTCGACACCTGGCTTGTAATAAATGATGCTTCACTATTTGTCATCACATGTATGAGAAAATGATCCTGGCATACACGTGATATTCACTTGGTTGTTCTTCGGAAAAACCGGGTGTGACAGAGGTGGTATCAGAGCCAAGGTTGCCCGTAGGAAACGTGGACCTAGGTAGAAATGGACGTAGATAAGGGCTCTATTTTCTTAAAAACTATTTTCCAAGGTGTGGGTGGAAAAGTGTTATTAAAGGAGTCATTTTCTTCATCTTACCCCAACTTTCATTCAAAATAGGATTTTTGTTTGAGAATTTATCTAACCTAATTTTAAATTCTTTTGTTTTTAGATGGTTCGTATGATTCGCACCGCTCGTAAGTCCACAGGAGGGAGAGTTCCCGTAGTTGCCCTTGCCGAAAGAGAGGAGAGTCGTCCAGTGACGTACCTTTCCTACGGATTGGCAGTAGGAGATTTGTTGCGCCGTCTTCGACGTATGCTCGAAGCCGCCGGCAATACGGGCAAGCTCATCATCCACTATAACTCCACCAGGACCATCCGTGAGAAGAGGGAAGAATGGAGTTCGGAGATGAGGATTATACACGAGAATCAGCTGCTTAAGGTTCACCACTCTCCAGCTTGTCGAGCAACACAAGTTGACGCGGAGAGAGATGTCACCTGGGAGGCCATCACCTGCCAGAGTCACATCTATCGTCGCCACTTGGACAAAACTGAGTACATGTATGTCCTCCAACGTGAGAGTGGTACCACGGAGTACAAGTACCCACCGGTGCAGCAAGGGACTTCCCATGAGCACATGGACTTGTGCTTGGAGGATGCTGCTATGCTCAGCACTCGACTGCAGGAGTGTCAACAAGAGCTTCAGGATGTCCGAGACACCCTGAAGGAAACGGAGGCGTTGCTGCGAGCTTGCTTAAAGGCAAGAGAAAGAGGAGATGGGAATGAACTGTGTGTCACTGTGAGTGATCCATGGACTCATGACTCCCCGGATCGCCGAGCGATCAGGCGTCATCGCACCTCTCCACCAGCCGCCTCCCCACCCAAAGCAGAGTCAGAAGGTAGCCGAAATGAGGAGGAAGATCCAGAGGAGCCAGCTCAAGAGGACGAGTAGTGTAGAGTCTTTCCCCTAGCTAACAAGAGGTCGAGTAGTCGAGTCGTTATGTAGTTAATGGTGTGATAATGCTTGGTGTGTGACGTGAGTTGTGGAAGCCATGAGCAATTGTCCACAGCCTCGTCTTCAGATTGTTTTGCTTTGGTGTGTGAACCCACAGGAAATAATAGTGCATTTATTTGGTGTGAGATAAAAACCCTCGTAAAATTTTAACAAAGCCTCAATACCTCAAAGTACCAACTAGAGTTACCGGCTCATCTATCGGACGTACACGATGTATTCCATGTGTCACAACTCAAGAAATGCCTGAGGACGCCTGAAGAGGTGTTACCCATGAATGAAGTGGATGTAGCTGAAGATTTGTCTTATGCCGAGCAACCATACAAGATTTTGGAGACAATGGAACGCCTCACCAGAAACAAGAGAATCCGGATGTGCAAGGTGCAGTGGAAGCATCACTCAGAAGAGGAAGCTACCTGGGAACGGGAAGATGAGCTCAAGGCACAATTTCCGGAATTGTTTTCTTAGAAACACCAATCTCGAGGACGAGATTTCTTTTAAGGGGGGTAGAGCTGTAACACCCCAAATTTTTAGTCAAAACCCAAATTTTAATTTAAAACCCTAAACCATGTTCAGAGGGGAATTTAGAAATTTTTGGACGTGTTGCATGTTTTGCAAAGATTCAAATTCAAACTGGAATTCAAATTATACCCAAAACAGAAAAGAAATGGGAAAAGAAAAAGGAAATCGGGAAAAAACTGGCCAGTGGGCCGAAACCGCCAGCCGGCCCAGCAAACCCCGCGCCAGCCCTCCCCCGCGCGCGCCGCGCTGCCCCTCGCTGACGGGTGGGACCCACATGTCATCCCTAACCCCGCGACCCCGGACTCTCTCCCGCGCGCGCGATCGCAACTGATCGGGAAACCCGTTCCCGCAGCCGAATTCCGGTCCCAGCGGACTCCAACTCGATCACAACAGACCCACCGCCCTCCCCCGGCTATAAAAACCCCAGCTCCGATCAGTTTTCCTCACGCGATCGCCGATTTTCACTCCGGTGAGCACCGAGACTTCGCCGGCGAATTCTGGCCGATCTAAGCTCGGAAACTCTGATCTAACTCGCTGGTCTTGATCCACCGCCTCCGGGGAACTTTGCAGGTGCAGAAAACCCGAAGACTTACGGTGTAAACTCAGCGCCGACGAGGTTCGCCGTGGTTTTGCCTCGGACCTCGCCGCCGAGCACTTTCCAGGACCCCCGAGCTCGAGAAAACCCCCGAGGTGAGATCTCTGACCTCCCCTCTACCGATCTAGGCCATAAGATCATAGTTCTAGGCAGAATTCTCGAGGATCCGAAACTTTCCGGCGAGATCGCCGCTTCCCGCCGCCGTGCGCCGCCGGCAGCGCCGCCCGCGCTCGATCAGAGCGACGTGGCCGCATGTGCGCCGTTTATTTTAAATCGCACGGTAGACTTTAAAACCCCGCGTACCGGTTCGATCTTATAATCTCAGCCGTCGGTTTAAAATCGGACGGACCACGTCAACCCCGCATTATAAAGACTGAAATTCTTACGTGCTACCCCCTGGGGTTCTCTGGAATTGAGAGCTAGCCCCGGAAACTTCAGATCTAGCCCCTGGAACTCCAGAAAATCATGTAAATTCATTTAAAAATCAGTTTTAGCCCCTGGACTTAATAGAAATTAAGAAAAACACCTCTGATAAGTGTAGCTAGACCCCTGGAAATTATGAAAATAATATTATAGACCCTGTAATGGGGTGAGTTTACTTTTTAGCCCTGTTTAGTATTTAATTTAGAAAATTGAATATGTAACTAGTGTTTAAAAATTAAAAAGGGGGGCAAACATAATTGTCAAAATTTATTAAAAACTTTCTCAGTACTTAGAAAACTTTGGAGTGAGATAAAAATATATTTTTGGGCTGAAATAAATCTGTTTCATCTATTATTCACATTTAATAGTATAGGGACACATTTTTAAGTAAAGAATAGTTAAAGAAAAATAGGGAAAATAATTATGAAATAGTATACATCAGAAGCCAAGGTCAAAATATGATATTAAATTATTTAGGACCAGAACCTAATCTGTTTAGGTAATGTGAATTACTAATTTAATAATAAAATACACAATTATGCATAGGAATATAAATCTGAAAATATAGAAACTAGTAAATGATAAATGGAGTTTCTAAAATACAAAGAATTCAGTTTAGGGTTGATAAAAATTGTGAAGGCACATTGTATGCAAGTATAAATGTGGACACAAAAGTAGGAATCATATACACATGATTAAAAGTGCATGCAAGCCACAAATCAACACACATAGAGTAACCACAACACATATAATGGTGAATGACTTTCATAAATATGAATGTGTGGTTTGTATGAAGTAGAAGTGTGAACTATGTCTTATGATTGTTGTTTTTCTTTTGCTATGTGTGATGGTATGAAGTAGAACCTGCTCAAGAGCAAGTTAACCCTTTCCAAGATCAGGACTACCAATTTCAAGAGCAGCAAGAAGGAGGCAAGTGTCCTTGACCACTTTGATCCTATGCTAGGATGTGTAGATAGAATTATTTGCATTGTCAAATGAAATATGAAACCCATGCTAGGAAGTTTCCCTAGAATTGCATTACCTTGTTTCCTTGTAGCTTGGGTTGGGATTTATTTTGTCATGTCATTTATATCCATGCATATGCTTAGCCATGCTTAGAATGGGATGTTTGGGACATGAAATCATCAGTTTATATTACCATACTCTTGAATGAGACATTGTGAGTTATGTAGAGGTAGGGATCAAGGCAAGTTGGATGTTTTGGTTGTGTGCTGGGTGCACGAGACTTGGGTTTGTGTTTAGTACTTGCCTGGATCCTAAGGACCGGTTCATGGAGCATGTAACCCGACTTTACAGTGCCAACCACATGCTGAGATGGGGCAGCTTAGCCAATTAATTAGGTGTATCCCCGGCGTAGTATGGGTGTGTTGGATGGTGCGGGGAGTAGGTGTCAGCTGGACTACCATATGAACCGCAAGGCTCAAGAGGGGGCCACTGCAGCGGGGTTGGAGCCTCTTGTATGCTGTTAGGGGTGAAACCTCAGTGGGCCCACGCTCGTCGGGAATCCCTTTGTAAAGGCTTCGTAGTGATCTCTTGGCCACACACCTGGGAAGTGTGAATGTGGAACGTAGCCACTGGCATAATGGAGGTTCTTTTAGTCCACCCGGCAACGGGGGATGAAATCACTACTTGTGGGTACAGTGGTACAAACTCTGCAGAGTCAAAACTGTCTTGACAGCCGTGCTCACGGTTAAGAGCGGCCTGGACTTATTCATGATTAGAGGATTGATGGTTTTGGAAGTTAAGCGGGGAGCTTAACATTGGAAATGATGGTTATGGTTATTGGATTATGATGATGGGATGGGAGATTGGGACCATTTCACCTGTGTAGTAATGAAGGTGCTTAATAAGCTAAGGTGATAGGTATTAATTGCGTAGTGCTTTAACCATGAGTTCAACCTCTCCTTGTTCTAGCCATGCATGATATAATTTTCCTACACTTGCTGAGTACCATTGGTACTCAACCTTGCGTATTTGTTGGTTTATATTGCTGCTCAGGTCAAGATAATGAGGTGGTGTATAATGACCAAGATTTTGGACCCGAGGAAGGCTTTTAGGTTCATGAAGACCCCCGGGCAACGCCTGTGATGGAGCCCTAAAGAATAATATTCCGCTGCTAGTTTATTTACTTGTGATGAAGCATTAGTGTCCATTGAGACATTTGCGATGTAAGACTTATTTATATTCGACACCTGGCTTGTAATAAATGATGCTTCACTATTTGTCATCACATGTATGAGAAAATGATCCTGGCATACACGTGATATTCACTTGGTTGTTCTTCGGAAAAACCGGGTGTGACAGAGGTGGTATCAGAGCCAAGGTTGCCCGTAGGAAACGTGGACCTAGGTAGAAATGGACGTAGATAAGGGCTCTATTTTCTTAAAAACTATTTTCCAAGGTGTGGGTGGAAAAGTGTTATTAAAGGAGTCATTTTCTTCATCTTACCCCAACTTTCATTCAAAATAGGATTTTTGTTTGAGAATTTATCTAACCTAATTTTAAATTCTTTTGTTTTTAGATGGTTCGTATGATTCGCACCGCTCGTAAGTCCACAGGAGGGAGAGTTCCCGTAGTTGCCCTTGCCGAAAGAGAGGAGAGTCGTCCAGTGACGTACCTTTCCTACGGATTGGCAGTAGGAGATTTGTTGCGCCGTCTTCGACGTATGCTCGAAGCCGCCGGCAATACGGGCAAGCTCATCATCCACTATAACTCCACCAGGACCATCCGTGAGAAGAGGGAAGAATGGAGTTCGGAGATGAGGATTATACACGAGAATCAGCTGCTTAAGGTTCACCACTCTCCAGCTTGTCGAGCAACACAAGTTGACGCGGAGAGAGATGTCACCTGGGAGGCCATCACCTGCCAGAGTCACATCTATCGTCGCCACTTGGACAAAACTGAGTACATGTATGTCCTCCAACGTGAGAGTGGTACCACGGAGTACAAGTACCCACCGGTGCAGCAAGGGACTTCCCATGAGCACATGGACTTGTGCTTGGAGGATGCTGCTATGCTCAGCACTCGACTGCAGGAGTGTCAACAAGAGCTTCAGGATGTCCGAGACACCCTGAAGGAAACGGAGGCGTTGCTGCGAGCTTGCTTAAAGGCAAGAGAAAGAGGAGATGGGAATGAACTGTGTGTCACTGTGAGTGATCCATGGACTCATGACTCCCCGGATCGCCGAGCGATCAGGCGTCATCGCACCTCTCCACCAGCCGCCTCCCCACCCAAAGCAGAGTCAGAAGGTAGCCGAAATGAGGAGGAAGATCCAGAGGAGCCAGCTCAAGAGGACGAGTAGTGTAGAGTCTTTCCCCTAGCTAACAAGAGGTCGAGTAGTCGAGTCGTTATGTAGTTAATGGTGTGATAATGCTTGGTGTGTGACGTGAGTTGTGGAAGCCATGAGCAATTGTCCACAGCCTCGTCTTCAGATTGTTTTGCTTTGGTGTGTGAACCCACAGGAAATAATAGTGCATTTATTTGGTGTGAGATAAAAACCCTCGTAAAATTTTAACAAAGCCTCAATACCTCAAAGTACCAACTAGAGTTACCGGCTCATCTATCGGACGTACACGATGTATTCCATGTGTCACAACTCAAGAAATGCCTGAGGACGCCTGAAGAGGTGTTACCCATGAATGAAGTGGATGTAGCTGAAGATTTGTCTTATGCCGAGCAACCATACAAGATTTTGGAGACAATGGAACGCCTCACCAGAAACAAGAGAATCCGGATGTGGAAGGTGCAGTGGAAGCATCACTCAGAAGAGGAAGCTACCTGGGAACGGGAAGATGAGCTCAAGGCACAATTTCCGGAATTGTTTTCTTAGAAACACCAATCTCGAGGACGAGATTTCTTTTAAGGGGGGTAGAGCTGTAACACCCCAAATTTTTAGTCAAAACCCAAATTTTAATTTAAAACCCTAAACCATGTTCAGAGGGGAATTTAGAAATTTTTGGACGTGTTGCATGTTTTGCAAAGATTCAAATTCAAACTGGAATTCAAATTATACCCAAAACAGAAAAGAAATGGGAAAAGAAAAAGGAAATCGGGAAAAAACTGGCCAGTGGGCCGAAACCGCCAGCCGGCCCAGCAAACCCCGCGCCAGCCCTCCCCCGCGCGCGCCGCGCTGCCCCTCGCTGACGGGTGGGACCCACATGTCATCCCTAACCCCGCGACCCCGGACTCTCTCCCGCGCGCGCGATCGCAACCGATCGGGAAACCCGTTCCCGCAGCCGAATTCCGGTCCCAGCGGACTCCAACTCGATCACAACAGACCCACCGCCCTCCCCCGGCTATAAAAACCCCAGCTCCGATCAGTTTTCCTCACGCGATCGCCGATTTTCACTCCGGTGAGCACCGAGACTTCGCCGGCGAATTCTGGCCGATCTAAGCTCGGAAACTCTGATCTAACTCGCTGGTCTTGATCCACCGCCTCCGGGGAACTTTGCAGGTGCAGAAAACCCGAAGACTTACGGTGTAAACTCAGCGCCGACGAGGTTCGCCGTGGTTTTGCCTCGGACCTCACCGCCGAGCACTTTCCAGGACCCCCGAGCTCGAGAAAACCCCCGAGGTGAGATCTCTGACCTCCCCTCTACCGATCTAGGCCATAAGATCATAGTTCTAGGCAGAATTCTCGAGGATCCGAAACTTTCCGGCGAGATCGCCGCTTCCCGCCGCCGTGCGCCGCCGGCAGCGCCGCCCGCGCTCGATCAGAGCGACGTGGCCGCATGTGCGCCGTTTATTTTAAATCGCACGGTAGACTTTAAAACCCCGCGTACCGGTTCGATCTTATAATCTCAGCCGTCGGTTTAAAATCGGACGGACCACGTCAACCCCGCATTATAAAGACTGGAATTCTTACGTGCTACCCCCTGGGGTTCTCTGGAATTGAGAGCTAGCCCCGGAAACTTCAGATCTAGCCCCTGGAACTCCAGAAAATCATGTAAATTCATTTAAAAATCAGTTTTAGCCCCTGGACTTAATAGAAATTAAGAAAAACACCTCTGATAAGTGTAGCTAGACCCCTGGAAATTATGAAAATAATATTATAGACCCTGTAATGGGGTGAGTTTACTTTTTAGCCCTGTTTAGTATTTAATTTAGAAAATTGAATATGTAACTAGTGTTTAAAAATTAAAAAGGGGGACAAACATAATTGTCAAAATTTATTAAAAACTTTCTCAGTACTTAGAAAACTTTGGAGTGAGATAAAAATATATTTTTGGGCTGAAATAAATCTGTTTCATCTATTATTCACATTTAATAGTATAGGGACACATTTTTAAGTAAAGAATAGTTAAAGAAAAATAGGGAAAATAATTATGAAATAGTATACATCAGAAGCCAAGGTCAAAATATGATATTAAATTATTTAGGACCAGAACCTAATCTGTTTAGATAATGTGAATTACTAATTTAATAATAAAATACATAATTATGCATAGGAATATAAATCTGAAAATATAGAAACTAGTAAATGATAAATGGAGTTTCTAAAATACAAAGAATTCAGTTTAGGGTTGATAAAAATTGTGAAGGCACATTGTATGCAAGTATAAATGTGGACACAAAAGTAGGAATCATATACACATGATTAAAAGTGCATGCAAGCCACAAATCAACACACATAGAGTAACCACAACACATATAATGGTGAATGACTTTCATAAATATGAATGTGTGGTTTGTATGAAGTAGAAGTGTGAACTATGTCTTATGATTGTTGTTTTTCTTTTGCTATGTGTGATGGTATGAAGTAGAACCTGCTCAAGAGCAAGTTAACCCTTTCCAAGATCAGGACTACCAATTTCAAGAGCAGCAAGAAGGAGGCAAGTGTCCTTGACCACTTTGATCCTATGCTAGGATGTGTAGATAGAATTATTTGCATTGTCAAATGAAATATGAAACCCATTCTAGGAAGTTTCCCTAGAATTGCATTACCTTGTTTCCTTGTAGCTTGGGTTGGGATTTATTTTGTCATGTCATTTATATCCATGCATATGCTTAGCCATGCTTAGAATGGGATGTTTGGGACATGAAATCATCAGTTTATATTACCATACTCTTGAATGAGACATTGTGAGTTATGTAGAGGTAGGGATCAAGGCAAGTTGGATGTTTTGGTTGTGTGCTGGGTGCACGAGACTTGGGTTTGTGTTTAGTACTTGCCTGGATCCTAAGGACCGGTTCATGGAGCATGTAACCCGGCTTTACAGTGCCAACCACATGCTGAGATGGGGCAGCTTAGCCAATTAATTAGGTGTATCCCCGGCGTAGTATGGGTGTGTTGGATGGTGCGGGGAGTAGGTGTCAGCTGGACTACCATATGAACCGCAAGGCTCAAGAGGGGGCCACTGCAGCGGGGTTGGAGCCTCTTGTATGCTGTTAGGGGTGAAACCTCAGTGGGCCCACGCTCGTCGGGAATCCCTTTGTAAAGGCTTCGTAGTGATCTCTTGGCCACACACCTGGGAAGTGTGAATGTGGAACGTAGCCACTGGCATAATGGAGGTTCTTTTAGTCCACCCGGCAACGGGGGATGAAATCACTACTTGTAGGTACAGTGGTACAAACTCTGCAGAGTGAAAACTGTCTTGACAGCCGTGCTCACGGTTAAGAGCGGCCTGGACTTATTCATGATTAGAGGATTGATGGTTTTGGAAGTTAAGCGGGGAGCTTAACATTGGAAATGATGGTTATGGTTATTGGATTATGATGATGGGATGGGAGATTGGGACCATTTCATCTGTGTAGTAATGAAGGTGCTTAATAAGCTAAGGTGATAGGTATTAATTGCGTAGTGCTTTAACCATGAGTTCAACCTCTCCTTGTTCTAGCCATGCATGATATAATTTTCCTACACTTGCTGAGTACCATTGGTACTCAACCTTGCATATTTGTTGGTTTATATTGCTGCTCAGGTCAAGATAATGAGGTGGTGTATAATGACCAAGATTTTGGACCCGAGGAAGGCTTTTAGGTTCATGAAGACCCCCGGGCAACGCCTGTGATGGAGCCCTAAAGAATAATATTCCGCTGCTAGTTTATTTACTTGTGATGAAGCATTAGTGTCCATTGAGACATTTGCGATGTAAGACTTATTTATATTCGACACCTGGCTTGTAATAAATGATGCTTCACTATTTGTCATCACATGTATGAGAAAATGATCCTGGCATACACGTGATATTCACTTGGTTGTTCTTCGGAAAAACCGGGTGTGACAGAGGCGGTGGAACAAGATCGGCGCGTTAGATCAGAAATCCCGAGTGAAGATCAAGAGAAAACGGCCGGAGAAGCTCTGGTTCTCACCGGAAGGAAAAACAGGCGATCGGGATGAAAAAAAACGGGCAATGCCGGCGCTTATATAGACGAGGGAGGGCGGCGTTCAGTTGGGATCGAGCTGGAATCGTCCGGGACCGGGAGTCGAGCTGGGGGACGTGGATTTCCGGGTTAGTTGCGATCGGGCGCGCGCGGAAGAGTCCGGCGGTTGGCGCGAGCGGGAGGTCAGGGATGACAGGCAGGCCCCACGTGTCAGTGAGAGGGAGAGGGGGGGCGCGCGGCTGCGGGCTGGCGCGGGTTAAGGTGGGCCGGCTGGTGGGTTTCAGCCCACTGGCCGGGGTTTTGTTTTTTTCTTTTTCTTTTTCTTTTTCTTTTTCTTTTTCTTTTTCTTTTTCTTTTTCTTTTTCTTTTTCTTTTTCTTTTCTTTCTGTTTTGAGTTGAATTTAAATTCCAATTTGAATTTGAATTTCTGCACCACATGCAATACGTCCAAAATTTTTTAAATTCCCTTCTTAACAGGTTTTGGGGTGTTATAGCTCTACCCCCCTTAAAAGAAATCTCGTCCTCGAGATTGGTGGTTCTAAGAAAACAATTCCGGAAACTGTGCCTTAAGCTCGTATTCTCGCTCCCATGTGGCTTCCTCTTCCGAGTGATGCCTCCACAGCACCTTGCACATCCGGATTCTTTTATTTCTTGTGAGGCGTTCCATTGTCTCCAAAACCTTGACCGGTTGATCGGCATAAGACCGATCCTCGGCTACGTCAACCTCATTCATGGGTAACATCTCTTCAGGCGTCCTCAGACATTTCTTGAGCTGTGACACATGGAATACATCGTGCACATCCGATAGGCGAGCCGACAGTTCTAGTTGATATGCCACTTCGCCTTTCCTCTCCAGAACTTGAAAGGGTCCGATGTATCGAGGTGATAACTTCCCTTTCACCTTGAACCGACGAAGTCCTCGGATAGGGGACACCTTGAGATAGACATAGTCCCCCACGTTGAAAACGAGCTCTCTTCTCCGTACATCGGCATAGCTCTTTTATCGTGTTTGTGCTATCCTCAAGTTGTTGCGGATTTCCCTCACTTTCGCCTCGGCTTCTTGTAGTACCTCGGGTCCAAACACTTTACTTCCCCTTGTTTGGTTCCAAAATAGTGGAGTTCTGCACTTCCTCCCATACAAAGCCTCAAATGGTGACATCTTCATACTAGCCTGATAGTTGTTGTTATAGGACAACTCCGCATACGGTAAGTTCTTATCCCAACTCCGATTGTTTTTGAGTGCACACGCTCTCAGCATATCCTCAAGGATATGATTGGTTCTTTCCGTCTGCCCGTCAATTTGGGGATGATAGGCAGAACTAAAGTTCAGATGGGTTCCCATGGTTTCATGTAACTTCTGCCAGAACCTTGAGGTGAACTGTGTCCCTCGATCTGACACTATCTTCTTTGGCACTCCGTGGTAACACACGATCCTTGACATGTATAATTCTGCCAATTTGGATCCGCTGTAGCTTTCTTTCACGGGGATGAAATGAGCTACCTTGGTTAGCCTGTCGATGATGACCCATATCGAATCATATCCTGATTGGGTCCTAGGCAATCCCACTATGAAATCCATACCGATTTCTTCCCATTTCCATTCAGGCACTTTGAGTGGTTGCAATAATCCCGCGGGTCGTTGATGTTCCGCTTTCACCAACTGACATGTGTCACATAGGGCAACATGTTCCGCGACATCTCGCTTCAGGCCATACCACCAATACCTGCTCTTGAGGTCATGATACATTTTCGTGCTCCCAGGATGAATGGAATAGTCGGAATCATGAGCCTCCTTCAAAATCAATTCACGGATCTCCTTCACTTCAGGCACACAGATTCTTTTCCCATGCCACACCGTACCTTGTTCATCCTCTCTGAAACCAGGGGCTCTATTATCCTTGATGAGTTGTCGGATTTCTTGTATCTTCTCATCATTCTTTTGACCATCGCGTATGTCTTGCTCTAAGGTGGAGTCCACTTTCATGGCGATGGCTTCACCACTATTCACCAGACATAGATTGAGTTTTATAACATCTTCCTTCAATTCTGCAGGCATGTCCTTCAAACTCAACCTATTGACCTGCACCTTCCGACTTAAAGCATCTGCCACGACGTTCGCTTTCCCAGGATGATAGTTGATGCCCACATCAAAGTCGTTGATTAGCTCTAACCATCTCCTTTGTCTGAGGTTGAGATCTGGCTGTGTGAAAATGTACTTTAAGCTCTTATGATCCGTATATATCTCTGTCCTCTTTCCCATCAAGTAGTGCTGCCAAATTTTCAACGCGCCTACCACTGCGGCTAGCTCGAGGTCATGTGTAGGATAGTTCTTCTCGTGTTTCCGGAGCTGCCGGGACGCATAAGCCACGACATGCCCCTCTTGCATGAGAACACATCCCAACCCGTTTCCAGAGGCATCGCAGTACATCGAAAAGTTCTTCTGCATATCTGGCGTAACTAGCACTGGGGCTGTTGTCAATCTTTTATTTAGCTCTTGAAAACTCGTCTCACACTGCGGCGTCCATGTGAATGAGATTCGTTTCTCCAATAGTTTGGTGAGGGGTCTCGAAATCTTGGAGAAACCCTCGATAAACCGTCGATAGTATCCAGCCAATCCTAAGAAGCTTCGAACTTCCCCGACATTCTCAGGGGTCTTCCACTTCTGTACATCCTCGATCTTGGCGGGATCTACGGAGATTCCTCCCTCCGAGATTATATGTCTTAAGAAGGGAACTCTCTTCAGCCAAAACTCACACTTGCTCAACTTGGCATATAGTTGGTGTTCTCTCAGCTTCTGCAACACCAACCTTAGATGTTTCTCATGTTCTTCTTCATCTTTGGAGAAGACGAGAATGTCATCTATGAAAACCACCACAAATTTGTCCAGATATTCCATGAATACCCTGTTCATGAGATACATGAAGTATGCCGGGGCATTAGTTAGTCCGAAAGGCATGACGGTGTATTCATACAGTCCGTACCGAGATACGAAAGCTGTCTTTGGAATATCCGTTTGCCTTATCTTAAGTTGGTGGTATCCTGACCTGAGATCAATTTTCGAGAACACACAAGATCCCCTCAACCGATCAAACAAGTCTTCAATGCGGGGTAATGGGTACTTGTTCTTGATGGTTACTTCATTCAAGGCATGGTAGTCTACGCATAACCTTTGGGTTCCGTCCTTCTTGGGCACAAATATTACTGGAGCTCCCCATGGTGAGGAACTAGGACGAATGTACCCCTTCCCTGTCAATTCTCTTAAATGATCTGTCGGTACCTGTGATATGGGGTACCCCCGCGCACAGGGGAAAATGCCTAAGGAACTTGCCCTTCTCCGCAGGGAGAGCTCCGAAGGCGCTACGCGTCCGGCGGGGCCGGACCTCCCTCTCCTCAGAGGAGAGCTCCGGGCTCGCCACGTGGCCTGCAGAAACCGGACCTCCCCCTCCGCGGGAGAGAGGTCCGAAGGTGCCACGTGTCCGGCGGGCCCGGACCTCCCTCTCCTCAGAGAGGAGCTCCGGGCTCGCCACGTGGCCGACAGAAGCCGGACCTCCCTCTCCGCGGGGAGAGGTCCGGAGGCTCCACGTGTCCTGCGGGGTCGGACCCCCCTCTTCTCTGAGGAGGGCTCCGGGGCCGCCACGTGTCCAGCAGAACGGCGCTGCCTGCCCCCGAGCGATAGGCAGCGGGCGTAAAGACGCCCCATACCTTGCCCGTACAAGGTATTCAAGGCCCGCGCCTTCCCAAGACGCGGAGACGCGGAGCACGCCTCTGTCAGGTGCCGTTGCGCCCAGTCGCATCACAGACTGGCACGCAGTGTCAGAGGCTGCCAGCCAATAAACGCAACGACAAGACATCCCATGCTGCCCCCGCCGTCATCATCCACTACGACTAGCATGCGGCATGGGCAGGGCAGCAAGACGAAGACTCAGAAGCCTTCGCCAGAGGCAACGACCGACATAACTGCGGATACGGTAGTCTACAGGCAATCTCCCCGGGACCACCTGTCGGGTCCCGGGCCCCCCTTGTAAGCCACTCGAGCCTTGGACTATAAAAGGCTCGGATAGGCAACGGTAGCAGGGGTTCGGACTCTAGCCATCCGCACCCCTGGGTTCACATTTTGCAACTCATACGCTAGCCATACACTCTCAAGCTGTAACTCACCCCCAAGCTCAGACCCCCAGCCCTGAGCGGCAAGCAATACAGCGAGCTCCATAGCTCGCCGTGGACATAGGGTTTTACGCTCCGGCGGCCTGAACCACGTAAAACTCGCCGTGTCAAGCTCTCCCTAACTCGTCCATCTGCGCAAGCTCTCCGCTAGGGACTAGCCCCGCCGAAAAAAGAACCTCTGCCTGCTGCCCAGTGCAGGCCCGGGGGAAGTGTCGACCGAACACTTCGACATTTGGCGCGCCAGGTAGGGGGCTTTTCCCCTTGCGCGACGAGTTTCCGCCGATGAAGATGACCAAGCTTCCTTCAGCGGCAAACTCTCCCCCCTGCGTCCGCGGCAAACCGTGACCAGGGGAGAGTACATGATGACACACTCAGGACGGAGTGTGTCAGGGCAAGCTGGGAGCCAGCAACCGGCTCTGGCAGCGCCGACCCCGACAATGCAGGCTCCAACCAGCGTCAGGCCTTCAGTAGCGCCGGGCGTACCCGGTGGGGGTGCGCTAGCAGCAGCAAGGGCGCTACTGCACAATCCGCCTGCTGGGGACGCGCCTCAGGCAGCGACCCAGCAGTGGATTCGCGAGGTAGACCGTCTTGTCGTCGCCGCCGCAAACCATTGACTTCGGCGGGGACGACGCTCCGGCCAACCGGCTGTGTCGCTGACGCGCACGCCAACGGTTGACGGGTAGACGGCGGGTTCCAGCTCCACCAAACTTCCGTCGACGGACCTGAGGACAGAGCTGGAACGATGCCACTTGGGCCAAGATGCCCGAGTGTTCCTCGAGCGACGTCGAGAAAGGCGTCACACTCAAGAGGCTGGCGACAACATGACGTCGGCCTCGACCCAGCCTGGAGGGCAGACTTTCGCTACGCGAGCTCTGCCCCAGGCGTACGCCGCACAGCAAAAGCCACAACCATGTGCTCTGCAAGCGGCGTCCCCGGCCTACGGCGCAACCTTGCCCATACTGGGGTACACTGTGCCAGGCGCAACCAAGCGTTCGCGGCACCAGTACCTGCACTGGGAGCCAGCAACCGGCTCTGGCAGCGCCGACCCCGGCAATGCAGGCTCCAACCAGCGTCAGGTCTTCAGTAGCGCTGGGCGTACCCGACGGGGGTGCGCCAGCTGCAGCAAGAGCGCTACTGCGCAATCCGCCTGCTGGGGACGTGCCTCAGGCAGCGACCCAGCAGTGGATTCGTGAGATAGACCATCTCGTCGTCGCCGCCGCAAACCCTCAACTTCGGCGAGGACGACGCTCTGGCCAACCGGCTGTGTCGCTGATGCGCACTCCAATGGTTGGCGAGCAGATGGCGGACTCCAGCTCCACCAGGCTTCCGTCGACGGACCTGAGGACAGAGCCGGAGCGATGCCACCTGGGCCAAGACGCCCGAGTGTTCTTCGAGCGGCGACGAGAAAGGCGTCGCAGCCAAGAGGCCGGCGCCAGCATGACGACTGCCTCAACCCTGCCTGAGGCGCAGACTTTCGCCACACAAACTCTGCCCCAGACATACTCCGCGCAGCATATGCCACAGCCATATGTCCTGCAAACGGCGGCCCCGGTCTATGGCGTAGCCTTGCCCATACCGGGGTACACTGTGCCAACGGCGAACCAAGCGTTCGCGGCACCAACGCCTGCAGCAACAGGGGCAGGATGTACGGCCCTGGAGCCCCACCTCCGCTTCACGAGGTGGCCGCGCAAGTTTCGGCCGCACCTGCCCGAGAAGTACGACGGCAGCATCAACCCGGCGGGGTTCCTCCAGATCTACTCCACCGCCGTACTTGCCGCAGGAGGGGATGAGGCCGTCATGGCCAAACTACTTCCCTGTCGCCTTGACCGGCCCAGCTCGGCCTTGGCTAATGAACCACCCTCAGGGTTCCATAACTTCCTGGGGAGAGCTCTGCCGGCAGTTCATCGCCAACTT
The DNA here is from genome assembly GCA_030760725.1 of Neostapfia colusana. Lineage (NCBI taxonomy): Eukaryota > Viridiplantae > Streptophyta > Magnoliopsida > Poales > Poaceae > Neostapfia > Neostapfia colusana. Next base: position 62,940,247 of record JASWHV010000015.1, read on the forward strand.
TGGCAACTCCTACACCCGTCCCGACACGGAGCTTGACCTCCACGCCATCAAGCAACAACCTGGGGAGTCGCTGCGCTCCTTCATCCAGCGGTTCTCCCAGGTACGCAACACCATTCCGCATATTCAAAGTGCTTCTGTGGTGGCGGCACTTCGACAGTGTCCAGGACAAGAAGATGCTTGGGAGGCTTGCAACCAGAGAGGTCTGCGATGCCTCCGAGCCCTTCAGCCTGGTGGACAAGTGCGCCAGAGCAGCCGGAGGGCGGAGCTGGCATTCACTGCCAGCTTCCGAAGCCGGAAGACAGCCCGAAGACGGCGGAGTTCAAGCTGAGCTCCCGACCACGTCAGACAGCCAAGAGCCAAGCACTGGCTGACTTCGTGGCTGAGTGGACGCCAATGAAGGCTGACCCAGGGGGCCGCGAAGACGGTGAACCAAAGTACCGAGCTCCAGTCTTCACCGGGCCTCACTGGACGCTCTTCTTCGACGGCTCCTCGCGAAAGCAGGGGGGCCGGTGCCGGCGTACTGCTTCTCATGCCATCGAGGGAGCAGTCTGGGTACATGGTGCGTCTCAATTCCAAGGCAACCAACAACTTGGCAGAGTATGAAGCACTCATCTTTGGCCTAAAAGACAGTCCTGTCTCTGGGCGCTCGCCAGTTGTTGGCGCAGGGCGACTCCCAGCTAGTTATCAAGCAAGTTAAGGGTGAATGCCCCTGCAATGACCCACAGCTAGCTGCTTATCTGCTTCACGTGCGGATGTTGGAGAAAGAATTCCTCGCCTTGGACCTGCGCCATGTACCGCGTGCTTGCACGGCCGCAGCTGACGACCTCTCAACGAAAGCCTCCATCGGAGCCCCTGCGCATGAAGGAGTCTTCGAGAGGACGTTGCTGCGGTCCACAGCCCGGCCCGCCGAGCCGGGCGAAGGGGGCTGAACCAGTGCCTCGAAGCTAGGCAGTCCCGGCGGCCCTAGATGCCGCCAAAGGATCGTAAGAGTCACTGGGGACTCCGTGCAACCCAACGCTCAAGATCCAGAAGCTCAAGTAGTCCCGATGCATGGACCACGGAGGTCCGGGACTCCTTGAAGGACATCCTTCCTGATGAACGTGCATCCGCTGAACGGGTGGTGCGGATGGCTAAGTGCTACGCGCTGGTATCTTTACTGGCGTGGCGCCACGACATCCTATTGCGGTGCATAACCCAGGAGGAAGGCTGCGATTAGCTCGCAGTAGTCCAAGGAGGCAAGTGCTGGGAATGCTCATCGTCCCACACGTTGGTCGGTTAAGCCACCCGGCATGGCTCCTACTGACCGAGAGCCACCTGGACGCCGTCAAACCGGTTAGGGATGCAATGCGTGCTAGGTCCACGCCAAGCAGACCCAAACAACCGGTGCAGACGCGCACCCAGAGCCGTCGAGGGATACCGGCTCCTCCATGTCGAGGGCCAGCCGGACTTCCCAGGGCCGGGTCACGGGAACTACCCTTCCACATGGTATGCGGGGTCGAAGCCATGCTTCCCCCTGATATAGCCATGGGGGTCCCCCCGTGTCCGGCATACGACGAAGCCACGCATGACCCGCTCTGCGTGAAGATAGGCGCTCCGACGCTACCCAGTAAGTTCACCATGCTTACTTAGGTGTTTATTTAAATTACGCATTAATTTATATGAACACCTCCCCACGCTCTAGACAGTGTGCGTCCATTGTACACTCGGCTCCTCTTTCCGGATCTCATGCATAGTCGATATTTGCCGTCCTGCCGAAGGCGGTAGTGCTTGGGGTACCTGCCAGAGGCCCGGTGGCCTTTTGGATCTCCCCCTATAAGGGTACTGCACCGCCAGTTGGTCTCCTCCGAGAAAAGACCTACGCTAGAACGGGGGGTCAGGAGCCTTGCTTTGCCCGGTCTTGCACCCAAAGCATGCGCACTCTGCCTCCCGGCGCTAAGGTCTGAGTACCAGGGGGCCGGGCGGTTACACCCTGACTGGGGCTGGGGCTAGACCTCCGGGACAAAGTGCACTGGATTACCCAAGCCCCGTATTCTGGCCTGGGACAGTAAGCCAAATGAGACTAAGGGATAGGAAAGGGGGGACCACTGAGCAGTTCCGGACCTCCGCCCCCACAGCTGGGCCGAGCTCCGAGGCCAGCCCTCGCCTTCCTTTCAGAGGCGAGCGCTGATGCCGGACCTCACGCCCTTCGCTGGCCTGAGCTCCGATGACTTCCGGACTCCGCCTCCACAGCCAGGCCGAGCTCCGAGGCCAGCCCTCGCCCTCCTTTCAGAGGCGAGCGCTGATGCCGGACCTCACGCCCTTCGCTGGCCTGAGCTCCGATGACTTCCGGACTCTGCCCCCATAGCTGGGCCGAGCTCCGAGGCCAGCCCTCGCCCTCCTTTCAGAGGCGAGCGCTGATGCCGGACCTCACACCCTTCGCTGGCCTGAGCTCCGATGACCTCCGGACCTCACGCCCTTCGCTGGCCTGAGCTTCGATGACTTCCGGACTCCGCCCCCATAGCTGGGCCGAGCTCCGAGGCCAGCCCTCGCCTTCCTTTCAGAGGCGAGCGCTGACGCCGGACCTCACGCCCTTCACTAGCCTGAGCTCCGATGACTTCCGGACTCCGCCTCCACAGCCAGGCCGAGCTCCGAGGCCAGCCCTCGCCCTCCTTTCAGAGGCGAGCGCTGATGCCGGACCTCACGCCCTTCGCTGGCCTGAGTTCCAATGACTTCCGGACCTCCGCCCCCACAGCTGGGCCGAGCTCCGATGCCAACCCTTGCCCTCCTTTCAGAGGCGAGCCCTGATGCCGGACCTCACGCCCTTCGTGGACCTGAGCTCCGATGACTTTCGGACCTCCGCCCCAACAGCCGGGCCGAGCTCCGATGCCAGGCTTCACCCTCTCCTAAGAGGCTGAACTCCGAAGCCGTCAAGACCCTGCCAGCACAGGGAGTACTCAAGACAAGAAAGTGCGCGGGTAGGAGAAGGCCTCACCTCGGGCTCGTTACCTCCCCCGAGGTGATCCCGGGGGCCACTGTCGGTACCTGTGATATGGGGTACCCCCGCGCACAGGGGAAAATGCCTAAGGAACTCGCCCTTCTCCATAGGGAGAGCTCCGAAGGCGCTACGCGTCCGGCGGGGCCGGACCTCCCTCTCCTCAGAGGAGAGCTCCGGGCTCGCCACGTGGCCTGCAGAAGCCGGACCTCCCCCTCCGCGGGAGAGAGGTCCGAAGGTGCCACGTGTCCGGCGGGGCCGGACCTCCCTCTCCTCAGAGAGGAGCTCCGGGCTCGCCACATGGCCGACAGAAGCCGGACCTCCCTCTCTGCGGGGAGAGGTCCGGAGGCTCCACGTGTCCTGCGGGGTCGGACCCCCCTCTCCTCTGAGGAGGGCTCTGGGCCCGCCACGTGTCCAGCAGAACGGCGCTGCCTGCCCCCGAGCGATAGGCAGCGGGCATAAATACGCCCCATACCTTGCCCGTACAAGGTATTCAAGGCCCACGCCATCCCAAGACGCGGAGACGCGGAGCACGCCTCTGTCAGGTGCCGTTGCGCCCAGTCGCATCACAGACTGGCGCGCAGTGTCAGAGGCTGCCAGCCAATAAACGCAGCGACAAGACATCCCATGCTGCCCCCGCCGTCATCATCCACTACGACTAGCATGCGGCATGGGCAGGGCAGCAAGACGAAGAATCAGAAGCCTTCGCCAGAGGCAACGACCGACATAACTGCGGATACGGTAGTCTACAGGCAATCTCCCCGGGACCATCTGTCGGGTCCCGGGCCCCCCTTGTAAGCCACTCGAGCCTTGGACTATAAAAGGCTCGGATAGGCAACGGTAGCAGGGGTTCGGACTCTAGCCATCCGCACCCCTGGGTTCGCATTTTGCAACTCATACGCTAGCCATACACTCTCAAGCTGTAACTCACCCCCAAGCTCAGGCCCCCGGCCCTGAGCGGCAAGCAATACAGCGAGCTCCATAGCTCGCCGTGGACGTAGGGTTTTACGCTCCGGCGGCCTGAACCACGTAAAACTCGTCGTGTCAAGCTCTCCCTAACTCGTCCATCTGCGCAAGCTCTCCGCTAGGGACTAGCCCCGCCGAAAAAAGAACCTCCGCAGGCTGCCCAGTGCAGGCCCGGGGGAAGTGTCGACCGAACACTTCGACATGATCCTTGAGTTCTCCCAGCTGCTTGGAGTCCATCCGATAAGGTCTCTTGTATATCGGAGCTGTTCCAGGCACTAGCTCAATCGCGAATTCCACTTCACGATCAGGAGGCATACCTGGCAACTCCTCCGGAAAAACGTCTGGATATTCCCTGATAATCCTGATCTCCTCCACTTTCACCTCAACTTGATTTAATTTAATGTCCCTCCTAGGCTCTTGTATTGTTATGAAGTTTACTCTTGTGCCACTAGGGTGGGTTAGTTCCACCGTTCTGGTCAAACAACGGATGATTCCCTTATGTTTGGTCAACCAATCCATGCCCAAAATAATATCTATCCCCTGTGAATCTATCACTATGAGGTTGGCAGTAAATACTACCCCATTAATGTCTAGATTCACCTTGGAACACACTTGTCTTGTCCTTATTTCTCCACCTGGAGAGTTTACTGCTAGCATATGGTTCATTTGTGTTGTTGCTAGATCATGCTTCTTAACAAACCCTTGGGCAATGAACAAGTGGGTAGCACCAGAATCGAATAACAGTGTTGCAATGTGTAAATTGGCAGGAAACTTACCAACTACCACGTCGGGTGCCTCTTGCGCTTCCTCCATGGTCACGTGGTTCACCCATCCTCGCATCACATTCTGCTATTGCGGCTGCACGGGCTTCTTCTTTGGGCACTTATGGGCGTAGTGCCCCACTTCACCACAATTAAAGCATTGCACCCCGACCTTAGGTGCCTAGCCTTTGTTGTCTTGGGGTTGGTTCGGGGGTCCTTGTACTGCTGGTCGAGGTTGATATGCGGGGCGAGGCTGCTGTACAAACTGACGTTGTGGCTGCGCTGGTGCTGACGGAGCCCTAAAATTCGGGTTGTACCCTCTCGATGCTGAGTAGGGTACCACAGCACGGCTCATCTGCCCTGCGGGTGGCTGCATCAGTTGTGGGCGTGTGTTGCTACCCGAGGCTTGGTGTGACCATCCCGCCTTCCTCTTGTTTTCATTTTCCAAGGCCTTCAGCTTCCTTTCCACAACAAATGCTCTGTCCACCATCTTTTGGAAGCTTTCATACTCGTTGGAGGACATTGCACATTGCATTTCTGCTGTAAGTCCTTCCACGAAGCGATCCTGTTTCTGCTCATCAGTCTCTATGTCCCGTGGGGCATAACGGGATAGTTGGGTGAATTTAGTGAGGTATTCCCTCACCGTCATGTTTCCTTGCTGCAGCCCTAAGAACTCCTTTCTCTTGTTTTTAAGTTCACCCCTTGGTATGTAATGGTTGCGGAAGCTACGCTTGAACTCTTCCCAAGTGATGTTCTCAAGGTCATGATGGGCAGCCACGTAAGCGGTCCACCAATCAGCAGCAGGTCCATGCAATTGGTGAGAGGCAAACAGCACCCTCTCATATCCTTGGCATTGTATGATCCTCATCTTGCTCTCAATGGTCTTTAGCCAATCATCTGCCTCCAGAGGTTCAGCAGCACTTGCAAACTTTGGAGGTTGAGTCACTAGAAACTCACTCAACCTTGGTTGGCGTGGTGCAGCTTGTGGAGGTGGAGCTTGGTGCAAGTTGGCCACCACTTGAGTCAGGCTCTGGATGAGCTGATTCTGATTTTCAAGCATTTGGTGGATGGGATCAACTCCTTCCCGACGACCACCCCTGTCTTGCCCTCCGGAAAGGTGAGGGTTGTCGGCTTCATCGTTGTTGTTGGCGGGGTTGGCACCACGACCCTTTCCTCTTCCGGCCATCTATCATGATCAACCAAATGTCAATTTAAGGCATTACGTATTAACTTCCCAATTTGCTTGTTTAAACTTAAAATTTCATGGGGTTCACACATCAAAGCAAGACAATCCTGAAGACGAGGTTGTGGACAATTGCCCATGGCTTCCACAACTCACGTCACACACCAAACATAATCATACCATTAACTAAGGTAACGACTCGACTACTCGACATCCTGCTAAACTAAGGGAAGGACTCTAATCTACTCGTATCACTGAGCTGGCTCTTCGGGATCTTCCTCGTTATTGCGGCTGCCCTCTGACTCCGCTTTGGGTGGGGAAGCTGCTGGTGGAGAAGTGCGGCGTCGCCTGCTAGCCCGGTGATCTGGGGAGTTAGGAGTCCATGTGTCATTCATGGTGACACACAGTTCATTCCCATCTCCTCTTTCTCTTGCCCTAAAGCTGGCTCGAAGCAACGCCTCAGTCTCCCTCAGGGTGTCACGTACATCCTGAAGCTCCTGTTGACACTCCTACAGTCGAGTGCTGAGCATAGCAGCATCCACCAAGCACAGGTCCATGTGCTCATGGGAAGTCCCCTGCTGCACTGGCGGGTACTTGTACTCCGTTGTACCACTCTCGCGCTAGAGGACATACATGTACTCAGTCCTGTCCAGGTGGCGACGATAGATGTGACTCTGACAGGTGATTGCCTCCCAGGTGACATCCTTCTCCGCATCGACCTGTGTCGCTCGACAAGCTGGAGAGCGGTGGATTTTGAGCAGCTCATTTTCATGGATAATCCTCATTTCTGAACTCTATTCTTCCCGCTTCTCACGGATGGTTCGGGTGGAGCTGCAGTGTATGATTAGCTTGCCCGTATTGCCGGCGGCTTGGAGCATGCGTCGAAGACGGCGCAACAAGCCTCCTACTGCCAATCCGTAGGAGAGATACGTCACCGGACGGTTCTCCTCTCTCAGGGCAAGGGCAACTACGGGAACTCTCCCTCCGGTGGACTTGCGGGCGGTGCGGATCATGCGAACCATCTAAAACATAAAGCATTTAAAATTTAGTTAGATAAGATTTTAAACAAAAATCCTATTTTGAATAAAAGTTGGGGTAAGATGAAGAAAGTGACCCCATTAAATAACACTTTTCAACCCACACCTTGTAAAATAGTTTTTAAGAAAATAAGGTCCTTAAATGCGTCCATTTTTACCTAGGTCCACGTTACTACGGGCAACCTTGGCTCTGATACCACTTCTATCACACCCGGTTTCTCTGAAGAACAACCGAGTGAATATCACATGTATGCCAGGATCATTTTCTCATACATGTGATGACAAATAGTGAAGCATCATTTATTACAAGCCAGGTGTCGAATATAAGTAAGTCTTACATAGCATATGTCTCGATGGACGATAATAAATTCATAACATGTAAATAAAATAGCAGTGGAATATTATTCTTGAGGGCTCCGTCACAGGCGTTGCCCGGGGGACTCCATGAACCTAGAATCCTTCTTCGGGTCCGAAGTCTTGATCATTAAACACCACATCATCCCCTTGACCTGAGCAGCAATTTAAACCAACAAATATGCAAGGTTGAGTACCGTTGGTACTCAGCAAGTGTGGGAAAGTTATGTCATGCATGGCTTAGAACAAGGAGAGGTTGAACTCATGGTTAAAGCACTACGCAACTATTGCCTACCACCTTAGCTTATTAAGCACCTACATTACTACACAGGTGAAATGGTCCCAATCTCCCAACCCATCATCATAATCAAATGACCATAACCTCAAATTCCAATGTTAAGCTCCCCGCTTAACATCCTCAACTTCCAAAGCCATCAATCCTCTAATCATGAATAAGTTCAAACCTCTCTTGACCGTGAGCACGGCTGTCATGACAGTTTTGACTCTACAGAGTTTGCACCACTGTACCCACATGTAGTGATTTCATCCCCCGTTGCCGGGTGGACTAAAAGAACCTCCATTATGCCAGTGGCTACGAACCACATTCACACTTCCCAGGTGTGTAGCCAGGAGATCACTACAAAACCTTTACAAAGGGATTCCCGACGAGCGTGGGCCCACTGAGGTTTCACCCCTAACAGCATACAAGAGGCTCCAACCCCGCTGCAGTGGCCCCCTCTTGAGCATTGTGGTTCATATGGTAGTCCAGCTGACACCTATTCCCCGCACCATCCAACACACTGTAGGATCGAAGAGCACGTGAAAAGCTACCAGAGGGGGGGTGAATGGTAGATTAAAACTTTTCGCAGCGGAAACAACAAAAACCCCTCAGCAAAAAATCAATCGGTTAAAGAAACCATGTGCGCAAGTGTTTTCAAACGTGTTCAACCGTTACAAATCAAGTAGAGAGGTAGAGGATCAAGTCACGGATCTAATGCAACAAGAATCACTTGAAAACGCGAAGTAAAACTTGAGATACGATCAAAACATTAAACGAAGATCAATCTGTTTCTACCCGATATAAAACAGATCTTCAACGCTGCAAAGAAACTCGTGTATATCAAAAACTACAGATCCGAAGCTCATGAAAATTTCACAGATGATAGATAATTGAGTTGTGAAGACAAACCAAAAAGAATCACGTCAATCGGATCTGTAAAACTCGAGTTATGAATGAAACACCAAAGCAACGTCGGTCTGTCCAGAAACTCAGCGAGAAAGACTTGACGAAAAACAAGTCGGACGAACAAGGCACAAAAACTCCCCGAAACTATGAAATTTATTCAATAGAAACACAAGAGGAACAGCCAAAAGTTCTCTACCCACGAGAGCTCTTGCCTCCCTTGCTTTTATAGCCAGCCCTCATGCTAAACAATCCAATCTAGGACTCCTACTCCTAATTGGACTCGTATCCTAACTTACCATAACTGCTCAGGACTCTCCTATTCGCAGATAGAAGCAATCGTGAGACTTCCAAACACCTTAGGAACGTCCTAAATATTCCTAAAACAACTCAACTTCGTGCCTAGCACGAAATCCTATCATAACCAACTCAAATCTTCCATATTTGAGCCATATCCGACTCAGCCTCAGCCTGAGTACGCAATCCAGCCGGTTGGACCTTTCCGACCAATTCTTTACGTCCACTTCTCTTCATCACGCCTTGGAACAATGTTGCCACGTCCATGCACTCCTTGCACACGTGCAAACACCTTGCAACGACGTACATGCAACCTTCATATGCACTGCCCTTGATCCAAACATGCTGCGCGACCTCCCGATCAACTCAACCACAGCTCCTCCCGAACTTGGTTGTTGGAACCTCATCTCCTCCCTGAGACTAGTCCAAGGATCCCGTCACCAGCCATGTCTTGAACTCAAGCAACACCTGCACATGAATAAACAACCAATTCTTCCGAGCACAAGTCCTCGACTTGACTCACGTTAGTTCGAAAACCACAACACCTTACATGAGCATGTCACATAAGCATGTTGCAAACCATATCAAATGATAACAGCCATAACCACCAAACACACCAAAAACTTAGAAAATTAATACTAAGCAAACCTTCCCATAAAGCAAGTTTGAAATATTGCGAGTTAAAAGCAAAAACAAGACGCTGCAGTTCTACGAGTTGAACTTCACGGGAGCTCCCTAAAAACAAGCTCCGGACCTCACATAAGCTCTTCGGACCTTGCCACAGAAGAATGTTTTGGCAATATTCAAAACTTTGAATGTTAATGCTAACTTTTATCTTAATTGTCAATGTATTCAGCACACATAGGTCTCACAATCTCCCCCTTGATGAATGCGTTGGCAACACCAATTAAAATCCGAGCATTGGCTTATGAAAAGTTTTGAAAAGCTTTGAAAACTCATTTCTCCCCCTTTATTAATTTCTCCCCATTTTTTAAAATCAGAGAAGGAAGAAAGTGTATAACATATGCAAAGTGTAAAAAAATCTCTCCTTATACATATTTCTCCCCCTTTGACAATGTATTCAGCAAGGTTCAAAAGAGAAATTTTTAAATGTTATGAGCATATTATAACATATGCATACAAAACAAAGCTCATCCAAGTCATACTATCAGGTTACTTACACTATCACATCAATGAGATACATAAAGTAGTGTAAGCCATGCTAGAGATCAAATGTATTTTTCAGTTTAAGCAAGCCATGATCTCCCTTACTCAACTATTTCAAAACCTGAAAACATGACACTTGTTGCTGCATTTTTATTATTCATAATCATTTAAGGCACAAAGTTGATCATATGATATTTGCAAGAGATTATATGCCGCATCAGCCTTATTCTAACCAACCAAGCCAAGTCTATGTCATTTGACAATCAGAAGCTTAAGGACATGGTTTAGTCATACACAATTCCTTCCAAGTTCATATCTTAGTGCAATGATAAGCAATCTCAAAAGAAGAAGTGCGATGCATGCATATTCTCTTGATCTTTTCTCAATTTTTTATTTGAAAACTCAACATGTGAGCTGATCACTTGATTAATTTTTTTTATGATTAAAAGCACTTGTGAGCACGCAACAAGTTCAAAACAAGTTCGATCATGACCAGATTTAGTGTAAGTAATTATTCCAATTACTAGTCATGGCAAAAACTACAAAATGTGTAACATGAGTAATGTAGTAAGAACTTTCAGCCTGTAAAAGGAATCACGAAGTCATATATGTATGAAATACTATGCTCATATTATTTTAGTTTCAGATTCACACATAGACTTTCAAAGTTTCAAAAACTCCCCCTCAATTTAAGCCATGAGGATGCATAACCCCTATTTCACTACGAATGAAACAAAAACGAGTGAAATCCAAAGGTTTTGTAAAAATATCAGCCAATTGTTGTTCGGTATCGACATGGTGAAGCACAATGTTTCCTTTTTCAACATTATCATGAAGAAAGTGATACCTAATGTCAATGTGCTTAGTTCTAGAGTGTTTCACGGGGTTTTTAGCAATACAAATTGCACTAGTGTTATCACAAAACAGTGGAACACTATCTAAATCAACCCCATAGTCCTTAAGTGTTTGAACAATCCAAAGAATTTGTGAGCAAGCGCTAGCCGCAGCTACATATTCAGATTCGGCCGTGAATTGTGCAACTGAACTTTATTTTCTAGAGGACCAAGCAACAAGTGAATTACCAAGAAAATGACAAGCACCCGAAGTACTTTTCCTATCAATCCTACAACCCCCAAAATCAGCATCCAAAAAAGCTTTCAAAGAAACGGTTGAGGAAGAAGGAAGAAAAATGCCAAATTCTTGAGTTCCATGTAGGTACCTGAGAATCTTTTTTATGGCTTGGCGATGTGAAGCACGTGGAGAAGCTTGAAAATGTGCACAAAGACATACGCTGAATTGTATGTCCGGTCTTGACGCCGTGAGATACAAAAGTGATCCAATCATACTTCTGTATTCTTTTTTATCGACCGGGTCACCATCTTCGTCAAGTTCAAGTGTTGTTGCTGTTCCCATTGGTGTCCGAAGAGGCTTGCATTTGTCCATGTCGAAGTGCTTAAGAAGGTCCTTTGTATACTTAGTTTGATGCACAAAAGTTCCTTCTTTTGTTTGCTTGATTTGGAGCCCCAAAAAGTATGTGAGTTCTCCCATCATACTCATCTCAAATTCTGAACTCATCATAGCTGAAAACTTGGACACGAGATCATGAGAAGCACAACCAAAGATAATATCATCCACATACACTTGAACGAATAATGAGTCATTGCCATGCTTAAGTACAAAAAGAGTTTTATCAACCTTGCCCATGGTAAACCCCTTTTCAAGTAAGAATGTTTTAACCTATCATACCATACTCTAGGGGCTTGTTTTAGACCGTACAAGGCTTTGGACAGTTTGTAAACATGATTAGGAAAATTTGGATTTTCAAAACCCGGTGGCTTCTTAACATAAACCTCCTCCTCTATGTAGCCATTAAGAAAAGCACTTTTAACATCCATTTGATATAACTTGAAACCTTTAGATGCAGCAAATGCTAATAAAATTCTTATAGCTTCTAATCTAGCAACAGGAGCAAATGTTTCATCAAAATCTAGACCTTCAATTTGAGTGAAACCTTGAGCAACCAACCTAGCTTTAGTCCTAACCACAACCCCATCCTCACTTTGCTTATTTTTAAATACCCATTTAGTTCCAATTAATGTGTGACCTTGAGGTGGAGGTACAAGTTTCCAAACATTATTTCTTTCAAAATTTTCTAACTCTTCTTGCATGGCATTAATCCAAGATTCATTAGTGAGTGCGTGTGATATATCCTTGGGTTCAAAAGAAGCAACAAAAGCAGAATGAGCATGAGAGTTTGGATCGCAAAACCTGGACCGAGTGACTCGTTCATGCAAGCTTCCAATGATTTGTTGTGGAGGATGACTTTTGAGTACTCGGAGGGAAGTAGACACTTCACAAGCACCTTCTTCTTCATGTTCGGACCTTTGATTAGGAGAGCTTGTTGATTGAGGAAGGTCCGAACCAGCAGTAGTGACTGTTGGTGCTGGTTGTGGTGCAAAATCAGCAGCTTGATCGTTATTTACTTCTGAGTTTTCGGGCAGCAGCACCACTTCTTCATCTTCTTCAATAAAAATACTCTCCCCTGCGGATATGGATCCGGACCTGCAATATCGGAGCTAGTACTTGGGCTAGCTTCATCAAAAGAAACCTCGCAAGTCTCCACAATTTTGTTAGTGTCAAGTAAAAGCACACGGTAGCCTCTAGTATGAGATGGATAACAAAGAAACATGCCATCAGCAGATCTAGCTTCAAATTTATCAAGATTACCATGTTTCTTAACAAAGCATTTGCAACCAAAAACCCTAAAGTGTGTAACACTAGACCTATGTCCAAACCGGAGCTCATATGGGGTTTTTCCAAGCTTAGCACGCAAGAAAACACAATTTGAGACATAACAAGCGGTTGCAATTGCATCAGCCCAAAATTTCTTAGGAGTTTGATATTCATCAAGCATAGTCCTAGCCATCTCAACTAAGGTCCTGTTCTTTCTTTCTACGACACCATTTTGTTGTGGTACATAGGGTGAAGAGTATTGATGATCTATTCTATTTTCAGCACAAAAGTGATAAAAGGATTGGTTTTTAAATTCAGTTCCGTTATCACTTCTAATTGCTTTTAATGATCCTGGGTGATCAATAGATAATCTAAGAAATAAAGTTCTAAAATGACTAAAAGCTTCATTCTTAGATGCCATAAAATAAACCCAAGAATATCTGGAATAATCATCAACAATCACAAGCACATACCATTTACCTCCGAAGGATTGAACACGTGCCAGACCTACTGTGTCAAGATGTAAAAGTTGTCCCGGTTCAGCTGTCATGGTCATTGTGAGAGGAGCATGTGAACCTGCAACAAACTTAGCATGTCTACAAGAAGAGCACACAATATCATTGTCCTTTTTAAGCTTCGGCAGCCCACGTATGCGATCGAGAGCACTAACACGAGTGAGATGATCAAAGCCTATGTGACCAAGTCTACGATGCCAAAAATATAGATCCTTTGTATCATTAGCAACTAGACACCGATGCTTAGAAGTTGACAAATCAAAATCAGCTTTAAAAACTCTTCCAAACCTAGACATGTTAAACAAAAGCTCACCTTTTGAATCTACAACCTTGCAGCAATTTTTAGCAAAGCTAACCTCTAGATTTTCATCTAGCAATTGTGAAACCGAAAGCAAGTTGTATTTCAAATTTTTAACAAGTGCCACATCTTTAAAAGTGTAGAGATTGTTTACTCTAACCGAACCTTTAGCAATTATGGGAGTAGAAGAGTTATCGGCGAAAGTAACATTTTCTACACGTGACACAAAAGAGAGAGAGAGGAGAACCATTCTTTGTTACCGATCATGTGGCGTGAGCAACCTGAATCCACAATCCAAATGTTCTCCTTCCTCAAACGTGAAACCTACACAGAAGCACAATACGTCGATGACTCAATACTGGGGTTAGTTAAAAGACTTTTAGGAATCTAGTACTGAGTCACACGACGTCCAGCAGAAATAACACGCGAAAGCTGAGAAGGTACAGCAGGTTTATGTGCCAAACATCGGAAATTTTTGTTCCCAACTACTGACTTAGAAGATGTGTTATATGTAGCACAAAAAACAGTAGGTCCGAGAGCAAGTTTTTGACTCATTACAGCAGGTTGCAAGCTCCGAACATTCGGTCTAGCAGATTTTGCTTGGTTGTTATGTGATCTAGCAAGTATTCTTTGTTTCTTATCGTGTTTAGCTAGTCTATAACAAAAATCCATGACATGACCATCTCTACCACAGTAGGTACAATGAAAAATAACCTTATTATCATGTCTAGATGAGCAAGCAACACGTTTATTAGAACCCGAATGGGACAGTACTCCTGCAGATTTGAAAATCAGCTCTTTTTGTCTAGGAGCTGTTTGAATCAAACCGCTTCCTAATGACTTTACAACTTTAGGTGGGTGTGCCTTAGCATGAGCATGAGAATTAAAACCTAAACCAGTTTTATCATTACAAGACTTGGAAGAATTCAGCAGCAAGTTTAGGTTCTTATTTGCATTAGAAAACCGATCTAGTGTCCTATGCATGTCATCAAGTTTATTGGACAGATCAAAGCAGTTTTCACATGAAGTTTTTCCTTTTAGTTTGCAATTTGAACAATATTTAACTTCATGCACACGTAAAGCATTGTGTTCTGCCTCCTCGGAGGTTGAACTTGACTTGCTCGCCATGCAGCACATATTTGCCATAGCTTCTTCATCTTCATCACTACCGGTGTCCACATCACTTGAGCCGAAATCTTGAAGTGCAGAGATCATACTATGCACTATGTTGCGCATTGATAAATCTTTCTTCTTCTTATTCTTTGCAAACGATTTCTTCGGCCTTGTTTGCTTTTCTTCACGTGAAGTCGGACCTGAAAGGTTAGGACACCCCGTACGAAAATGTCCTGTCTTACCACATTCAAAACATCGTTGAGGTCCGGAGCTTCCTCTCCTTCTAGTTCTCACATTTTGCAATGCTTTTGAGAACCGAGTAGAGATGAGTGCAAGCTCCTCCTCTGGAAACTCTTCAATCTGTTCAAGGGTTAGAGAGGACAGCAAAGAGAGTGCACCACTAGATGATGATTGACTAGAACTAGACATGTCACGTTGCGAAACAAATGCAATAGACTTGTTGGGGTTTTTACGTGAGATGATGTCAATTTCATGAGTTTTCAATTTAGAATAAAGCACGTCTAAAGTAAGAGAACTCATGACAGTAGATTCACGAATAGATGTAACTTTCATCTCCCAAATTGACATATCTAATGCTCCTAACAATTGTCAAGCATTTTCAGCATCCAAAAAGTTAACATTGACACTACGCAAGTTGCTGAGAATTTTATTAAAGCGAGCAAAAAGGTCGTCAATTGACTCACCGGGTTGCATCTCAAAACGCATGTATTCTTTCTTGAACATATCTTGCCTTACCTCCTTGATCGTATTGGATCCTTCATGGTAGTCACAAAGAGCTTTCCAAACATCATATGCAGATCGGAGGTATGCAACACGGTCGAAGTCGCTTTGAGTCAATCCTTGGATGATCAAGTTGCGAGCCTTGTTGTTGTTGTCAACATCTCTCATGTTCGCAGCCGTAACTTGATCGTTGGGTGGTACATCTAAGTTCCGGTACACCTTTTCCCATATGGCGAAGCCTTGCGCCTGTATGTAGGCCTCCATCCGCGCCTTCCAAACCTGAAAATTGATGCCATTGAACACACAAGGTTTTGCGGAGTACTTCTCCATGATGGTTAGTCAAAACACGTGCAAATCACAAAGATTAGAGCACCTTGGCTCTGATACCAATTGTAGGATCGAAGAGCACGTGAAAAGCTACCAGAGGGGGGTGAATGGTAGATTAAAACTTTTCGCAGCGGAAACAACAAAAAACCCTCAGCAAAAAATCAATTGGTTAAAGAAACCATGTGTGCAAGTGTTTTCAAACGTGTTCAACCGTGACAAATCAAGTAGAGAGGTAGAGAATCAAGTCACAGATCTAATGCAACAATAATCACTTGAAAACACGAAGTAAAACTTGAGATACGATCAAAATATTAAACGAAGATCAATCTGTTCTACCCGATATAAAACAGATCTGCAATGCTGCAAAGAAACTCGTGTATCTCACAAAATACAGATCCGAAGCTCGTGAAAATTTCACAGATGATATATAATTGAGTTGTGAAGACAACACAAAAAGAATCACGCCAATCGGATCTGTAAAACTCGAGTTATGAATGAAACACCGAAGCAACGTCGGTCTGTCCAGAAACTCGGCGAGAAAGACTTGACGAAAAACAAGTCGGACGAACAAGGCACAAAAACTCCTCGAAACTATGAACTTTATTCAATAGAAACACAAGAGGAACATCCCAAAGTTCTCTACCCACGAGAGCTCTGGCCTCCCTTGCTTTTGTAGCCAGCCCTCAGGCTAAACAATCCAATCTAGGACTGCTACTCCTAATTGGACTCGTATCCTAACTTACCATAACTGCTCAGGACTCTCCTATTCGCAGATAGAAGCAATCGTGAGACTTCCAAACACCTTAGGAACGTCCTAAACATTCCTAAGACAACTCAAATTCGTGCCTAGCACGAAATCCTATCATAACCAACTCAAATCTTCCATATTTGAGCCATATCCGACTCAGCCTCAGCCTGAGTACGCAATCCAGCCGGTTGGACCTTTCCGACCAATTCTTTACGTCCACTTCTCTTCATCACGCCTTGGAACAATGTTGCCACGTCCATGCACTCCTTGCACACGTGCAAACACCTTCCAACGACGTACACGCAACCTTAATATGCACTGCCCTTGATCCAAACATGCTGCGCGACCTCCCGATCAACTCAACCACAGCTCCTCCCGAACTTGGTTGTTGGAACCTCATCTCCTCCATGAGACTAGTCCAAGGATCCCGTCACCAGCCATGTCTTGAACTCAAGCAACACCTGCACATGAATAAACAACCAATTCTTCCGAGCACAAGTCCTCGACTTGACTCACGTTAGTTCGAAAACCACAACACCTTACATGAGCACGTCACATAAGCATGTTGCAAACCATATCAAATGATAACAGCCATAACCACCAAAACACACCAAAAACTTAGCAAATTAATACTAAGCAAACCTTCCCATAAAGCATGTTTGAAACATTGCGAGTTAGAAGCAAAAACAAGACGCTGCAGTTCTACGAGTTGAACTTCACGGGGGCTCACTAAAAACAAGCTCCGGACCTCACAGAAGCTCTTCGGACCTTGCAGGAGCTCTCCGGACCTTGCGTCGGACCTTGCCAACACTTCGCGGACCTAACAAAGAACTTGTCAGACCTTGCCACAGAAGAATGTTTTGGCAATATTCAAAACTTTGAATGTTAATGCTAACTTTTATCCTAATTGCCAATGTATTCAGCACACATAGGTCTCACACACACCCATACTACGCTGGGGATACACCTAATTAATTGGCCAAGCTGCCCCATCTCAGCATGTGGTTAGCACGGTAAAGCCAGGTTACATGCTCCATTAACCGGTCCTTAGGATCTAGGCAAGTACTAAACACAAACCTGAGTCTCGTGCACCCAGCACCAACCAAACCATCCAACTTGCCTCGATCCCTACCTCTACATAACTCATAATATCTCATTCAAGAGTAAGGTAAACAAGTTGATGATCTCATATCCCACTTATCCCATTCTAAGCATGGCTAAGCATAAGTAATATGAATGAATGACATAATAAAATAAATCCCAACCCAAGCTACAAGGAAACAAGATAATGCAATTCTAGGGAAACATCCTAGCATGGGTTTCATATTTCAATTGACAATGCAAATAATTCTATCTACACATCCTAGCATAGGATCAAAGTGGTCAAGGACACTTGCCTTCTTCTTGCTGCTCTGAGAATGGAAATTCTTGGTCTTGGAAGGGAAGAACTTGCTCTGGGGCAGGTTCTACTCATGTCAACACACATAGCAAAAGAAAACAACCCATAAGACATAGTTCACACTTTCACTCCACACATACATACATGTGAAAATCATTCACATTTCTATGTGTTGTGTTTACTCTACATGTGTTGATTTCTGGTCTATATGCACTTTTAAACATATGTATATGATTTCTAACTTTTGTATTCAGACATTTATTTGCACACTTTATATATGAATTTCAATTCTAAACAAATTCTTTATATTCAATTAACACACCCTTTAGCTACTAAGTCTACATGGAAGGTATTTTCCTACTCCAAATGGGTTTTTCAGATTTTCTATCAAACCCTAAACTGAAGTCTTTGGATTTGGAAACTTCATTTATCATTTCCTAGTTATGCATACCTATTTTCCTATATTTTCAGATTTATTTTCTATGCCTAAATGTGAATTTTATTATGAAAATAGTAAGACACCTCATCTAAACAGAATAGGTTCTGTTCTAAAATATTAAATAATATATTTTTGAACTTCTCCTCTGATGTGAATTAAATTAAATTCATTTTTCCAATTTTTAGGATTATTTCCTAGCCTAAAATATGTCTTTATACTAATAAATATGAACAATCAACTAGACAGATTCATTTCAGCTTAAAATCTACTTTTAACTCATTCTAAAGTTTCCCAAGTGCTAGGAGAGTTTAAATTTAAATTTACAATGTGTTTGTCTCACCTTTTAAATTTTAAATCCTAATCACATATTAAAATTCCTAAATTTAATATCATATAGGGTTAAAAAGGTAAACTCACCCCACTACAGGGTTTATTATATTATTTCATAAATTCCCAGGGGTCTAGATACACATAACAGAGGGTTTTTTTCTTAATTTTTATTAAGCCCAGGGGCTAAAACTGATTTTTAATTGAATTTACATGAATTTCTGAATTTCCAGGGGCTAGATCAGAAGTTTCTGGGGCTAGCTCGTATTTTCCGAGATCCCCAGGGGGTAGCGCGTAAGAATCCCATCCTTTATAATGTGGGGCCGACGTGGACCGTCCGATTTAAAACAGACGGCTCAGATTAGATCGCCGACCCGGTACGCGCGGGTTTTAATTCCACCGTGCGATTTAAAATAGACGGCGCATAAGCGGCCACGTCGCTCTGACCGAGCGCGGGCGGCGCTGCCCGGCGGCGCGCGACGGCGGGAGGCGGCGATCTCGCCGGAAAACTTCGGATCTTCGTCTATTCTTCCTAAAACTGAGATTTCATGGCATAGATCGGTAGAGGGGAGGTCGGGGATCTCACCTCGGGGTTTTTCTTGAACTCGGAGGTCCTGGAAGGCGGTCGGCGACGAGGTCCGAGATGAAACAGCGGCGATGCTCGTCGGAGCTGTGTCTAGGGCGCAATCTACCGAGTTTTCTGCACCTGCGTGATTCCCCGGAGGCGGTGGAACAAGATCGGAACGTTAGATCAGAAATCCCGAGTGAAGATCGAGAGAAAACAGCCGGAGAAGCTCCGGTTCTCACCGGGAGGAAAAACAGGCGATCGGGATGAAAAAAACGGGCAATGCCGGCGCCTATATAGACGAGGGAGGGCGGCGTTCGGTTGGGATCGAGCTGGAGTCGTCCGGGACCGGGAGTCGGGCTGGTGGACGCGGATTTCCGGGTTAGTTGCGATCGGGCGCGCGCGGAAGAGTCCGGCGGTTGGCGCGAGCGGGAGGTCAGGGATGACAGGCGGGCCCCGCGTGTCAGTGAGAGGGAGAGGGGGGCGCGCGGCTGCGGGCTGGCGCGGGTTAAGGTGGGCCGGCTGGTGGGTTTCGGCCCACTGGCCAGGGTTTTGTTTTTTTCTTTTTCTTTTTCTTTTTCTTTTCTGTTTTGAGTTGAATTTGAATTCCAATTTGAATTTGAATTTCTGCACCACATGTAATACGTCCAAAAAATTTTAAATTCCCTTCTTAACAGGTTTTGGGGTGTTACATGGGTTTTCCGACTAAACGTGTCGGCAACCGTGTTCACTTTTCCCGGATGGTAGTGGATCTCGAAGTTATGATCTTGAAGAGCCCCAACCATCTTCGAGAATACCCTTGCACCAAGCTAGTTGATCGAATGAACTATCGACACGGGGCAGGGTACTTGTTCTTTATAATGACGGTATTGAGCGAATGATAATCAACACTTAATCTTAGTGTCTTGTCGTTCTTCTTAACGAACAGCGCAGAGCAATCCCAAGGTGATGAGCTTGGTCGTATAACACCGTTGCTCATAAGCTCACTTAGTTGCTCCTTCAACTCCGCTAGTTCATGGGGTGCCATCTTATACGGCCTTCGTGAAATCAGTGTTATTTCCGGCGCCAGTTCAATCTTGAACTCGACGTCCCTTCAACCGGCATGCACGGTAACTCATTGAAAACACATCGGATTTTTCACGTCCCACAGGACTATCCTCGAGTTTAATCACCCGCGTGGGGTAGATCTAACCCGTTCTCTTTGCTGTATAGAA
The DNA here is from genome assembly GCA_030760725.1 of Neostapfia colusana. NCBI lineage: Eukaryota > Viridiplantae > Streptophyta > Magnoliopsida > Poales > Poaceae > Neostapfia > Neostapfia colusana. Next base: position 62,960,585 of record JASWHV010000015.1, read on the forward strand.
CGGACTCTTCTGTCCTCTCCCAGAATTTTGATCCGTTTATCAACATTTCCATAACTCGAGTTGAATACAAAAGTTAAAGTTAACTTCAGTATATTTGCAACGAGTATTCATGTGCCTTAAGATCATCTCTGGACTAAAAGTTATGATTTTTCCGATGTTGACAGAATTCCTGGATAAAATTTGCCAGCATCTCCTTTGTATGTGGCTATCTTTATCACAGTTGTATATGCAAATACAATAAGACTCTGAACAAACTTTGAACTACAACAATGTTGCACGTTTCATAACCTTTGCAACGGTGTATCATAGGTTCCTTAAGGATTTTTCTACAAGAACTTATGGCTTAAAAACAGAAAGGTCCAGAGAGGTTTTTGCTGCTGTCCTGGTTCTGAACAGTTTGCCTTCAACTGGACTTTTCACCAACTTAACATGTGATTTTGCTCTGGAGGTCTACAAAGAAGTTGTAGAGAACTTGAAAATATTTCCAGAACTGTATCATAAACCTTAGTTGGTTAAATTTACTAAGAGTTATGCTCTGTTAAGGTCCAGCAAGAATTCCTGCCAGAAACAGAGCACTCTGTTTTTGAAATCTTTGAAGCCTAGTCATTCTCTCATTTGAATCTTAGCTCAAAATAAGAGTTCAGTAAATAATATTTGTTTCAAACTTCCATTTTTAGTTGAAAGTTAGTTCATTAATCATTTCTTCATAGGGAAGAGATTATTAAGTGTAGTACGGTGTCGATGCACCGTAAGAAACATGTCGGTACTACGTAGCCTCACCAAAGAAAATCCTAAACCGGATTATACCGGTATATCCGTTTTATCAGTGGCACTAAGGCGGTCTCTCGCACTCGTGTGCTACTCGGAATACGCACGTGGTTAGCACCTGCAGAATAGCACTCAAGGGTTGTTTTCATTTCAGGCAGGTCCATATTAGAAAGTAAATACACACGCCTGTATCATTGTCATACGGCCGTCCTTGAGTTAAGCCACGTCTCAAGGTACGTGATCGTGTTTTTACACCACACGACGGGGAACCCGAGTAGAGCGCGAACGGGTCGTCACGGTTGGGAATTTTATCACCCCAACAGATACCACCTACTGCCCTGCAGGGCACGCCGATGGCAAGCGCTGCGTATGTCCTCCTAGGCTATTTCCAGAAGAACACACTATCGTGTTACCGACCACACGATGGGGTTTCCACTTTCTTGCCTAATGCACGCCATGGACCAGTGTTTCATATGAACTCAGGAACATGAAGAGTTCAAGAGTTTCATATTGACGTCTCACACCAAGCTGTGAGATCTATACTGAACCACTTTCCTCATCAGGGGAGCTAACCGAAATTGATCCGCTTTCGGTGGCATTCGTTACCATGCTTACCTCCACGTAGGCGCATCGTTACAGAATTGAATTACTGAATAATAACACACTGTTAGCTTGCCACCTTAAGTAACTATGCTAATAATAGTCCTTATGTGGGCATACTACACGTTCCTCACTGGTATACTTCTAAGTTTTCGAAAATAAGCTCATTTCATGCGTGCTATTCCCAATGCGGCTCTGATACCACGCCTGTGGGGACCCCTTCCGGGATCCACACTCCAGGATACCCATTGGGTGGTGCCGTGCGATGCGGCACCGAACAGCATACACGAAAAGAACCATAAAGTACAAAGTCTTTTATTTCTCAAGATAATGTCATTTACAAAATATTGTACCACGAGGGTACACGCAGAGGAATATACATACACACTTACTCTAGGTCCTAACTATGCAAAAGAGAAGACGTCCAGCCCGCGGACGCTTCTTACTAGCTTCCACAAAGATAAGTGCAGTGGCAGGGTTTCCGGTGAGTTTCTGATGGCTCACCGAACAACCATCTTCATAGCAAATTTTATAACCTGCAAAACACTAATAATGCAACCGTGAGCATGATGGCTCAGCAAGACTTAACCGACACTCCTAAACATGGAACTCTACATGCAGGGATTACTAACATAGGAAAAGTATGATGCAATAACGACACGCCTACATGTTAATCCTTACTTTCAGTTTAATAGAAGCAGATAATTATGCCTTAGGCAGCCCTCACACCGGAAGTCCACAATCAAACAACAAATGCTTTCCTCCGATGTGGTGATGCCCAAAGTGGAATATAAACTTAGTGAGCTCTACAACTATAGCATACATGGTTTGTAATACAATGAACTTAAAAACTTCACGACAGCAATGATTCATTTCACTTCATCTGGAAGTTGTTACTACGTCACAACACAGTGAATAAGTGGTACTCATATAACCGCGAGGGACGATGATTCGAATCAGGACACACCCGGAATACACGACACATACACCCACCTCGAAAGACTCACATAGGAGCTCTTTCTTACGTTGTATGCAGCAACCTTTCACCCATCACTCCAATGCCGAACCAGTTCCACCGACCCATCAGAAGGGCCACTTCCTGGAACACATCGAAGTTGCTCCGCTAGCGGGTTTACACCTCTAACACCAACCCCCAAAGGACGGCCGTATAAGTTTCGACACGAGAGTACCTAAGTTACATCGGTTTCCTGGACCCCATAATTCCAGTATGCATCCGGTACTGTTCAAATTTGCTCAGCAGGGCGGCATACACATCGGTCCTTAACCGACACAAACAGAGCTATGGCAACACAGGCCCAACGTCCTGCTGCTCCTACTCTCTGCTCGGTCTCATTTTCTTTTCCAGAACTTTCATTCTCTAGAATCATACCCCGCTGAACCAACATCCTAAACTCGCGAGTAGCTTCCAACTACCCGACTTGTACCGGATCCTATACAACTTAAGCCTAGCCGAAGCTACATGAAGGTAACCTGTTCTACCCTTTAACTCCAAGGGTTTGTGGGTCATGCATTTGGAGTATCAAACACCTTGACCTAATGCACAATACATACTAGACCCATAAAAGTGATACAAAGTAAAATGTAACTAAAAAGCTGTTAAATGCAAACCACGGCTTGCCTTGGTTTTGCAGGTGACTAAAGTCAGATAATTATGAAGTTAGTTGCTGATGACTTGAAGCTTAATCACTGCTCTTCTTGCCCCTTGATCCAAGCTTCACTTCTCCTCCACTTTTCCACGTTTAATCACTACACATTATGAATATGCATATATGTTTAATTGTAAAGCTTTTGCTAACAAGTTCTAAAGAAAAGTTTAAAACTGGAACTCTGGTTAAGAATTTAAAATGACACTGGTGCTAGTGGTTTGGGTTTAAGCACTATGATCAAGTGATAAGTGTTTTTCATCACTTGGGTGTTGATCACCTAATAAGGTTGAATAGAACAGTACTGGTCCAGAGCTCCAATGGAGCTAAAATTTTCTTGTGAGTTCCTTGTCACAAAAAAGTAATCTGGACCAAAATTTAGAATTTTTCAATGAGTAGATCACTCAGAACAATTCCCTAAGCATTTAGGCAAAAAGAAATTAATTCTGAATAAATTTGCACTTTTATGCAAATTCAAGTGAACCACAATTTCAAACAAAGCTCAGGGAGCATGCATGAATTTTCCTAGGAATTGTGGAACTAAGAATTGCCCAGAACTGAATTTCCAAGTTTTTGGAAATTCTCTGGAATTATTTCTGTATTTATTTGAATACAGAAACTTGAAATCAGAATTATCCTAAGAACACCAACTCCAAATGATCTGAAACTTTTACAGGAGTTCACTAATATCCTAAAGAACATTCTGGCAAAATTTGAGGATTTTTGGAAGAATCAAACTCCCTCTAAAATTCTTTTGCTGAAAATCTTCAAAGAGTTTTCCAGACTTTAATAATGATTTTCATACAAATTGGGTTGCATATTTGGATAGAGTTTCTAAATATGAATCCAACCCAATTTGAATCACTAAATTTGGAAGTTCCTACACCAAGATATGACCTTGACAAGAATTGGTGAGAAACTGAAAATGGTTCTATTCTATTTTTCCAATTTCCAGGGACATAAGGAATTAACACCACATTTGGCCAAGCAAATGAGGTCCAATGCCTCTGAAAATTTTATTGGATTTCAAGTATATTTGGAAGGATCTCCTGCCCAAATTTGGGAATTTTCCAATACACATAACTCCTGGAAAAATTCCTACAATATTTTATTATATGAATTAATAAGCCAAATCCAGGGATTTTCATAAGTATTGGGCTGCACCCTGGATAGTATTCTCTGAGAGGAATCCAACAAAATATGTTTGAAAATTTTTGGACATTCCTACATAAAGTTATGGCTCCTCAAAGTTTAAACCAAATTAGCCAAATTCTGGAAATGTTTAAACTCGGCTGCAGGTCCCGGGCCACGTGGTGTGTTCTCAAATGAAGACACACGGAGTCACAGAGTGAACCTGCATAGCCACAGAACGATCCGGGGCCACAGAGAATCTGGTTCAATTTAAATGTGCAGCTGACGGGTGAGACCAACGGGTTCTTCTTCCTCCCGCCCCCCTTTCCCGCGCCCGCGCCTCTCCCTCGCCGGCAGCGGCGGTGCCCTCGCCGGACTCGGCTTCCCGGCCGATTCTCAGCCCGATACTCACTGCCTGGGGGTTTCCATCTACGAGGAAGCTATTGGTGCGGTGCTCTCGGGCTGCCGCTGGCCGGAAGTAGGCCGGCGACGTGCGGCAACATTCGGTGAAGCTCGGCGCCGTCGCCTGGCCCTTCTAGCCCGCCAAAAGCTCGACCGAACTGCTCTAAATCACCAGTGGGGGATGGGCTAGTTCGGCATGGCCTCAACATGGCTCAGAAACGGCGGCAAATCAGTTGTCACCGTGCGCCCGTGGAGTACCGCCATAGACGTGCTCGGCAAACCTAGAAATTGTATTGTCTACGTGTGTTTCTGAGCTAGGGTTGTGAAGAGAAAATGATCGCCATCGAGTCTAGATCATTTGTGCACAGTTTAGTGAACTAAGGACTAGAATTGAGTGGCAATTTTGAGGTTTCATACCGGAACGTCGCTTTGTGGCCGCCGGCATAATTTTCTCGAATTCTCGCTCAGTAGTCCATGGCTTGGCTTGCGATTTGGGTGGAAGCAGCGTGGACTAGCAGCGCCCTCATGGCCGTCCTCGCTTGGGCATGAAAGTCCATGGAGCGGGCTGTCCACGTGACCACCGAGCCGCTGTGAAGTTAGGTTGCTGCGGAGACGAGCTATTCTCGGGTTGGGAAGGCGGCAACTCACTGGATTTTTCACGGAGGAGGTGTAGGAGGGGTTCACGGTGTGGTTTTTAGTCTTAGCCGGCCTCTGCACGCCCGAGTTTCCCCGGCTCCCGATCAAGATCGAGGCAGCGGTGCCGTTCGGTGTTTGGCGTGTGCGCACGAGGAGGAGGCGAAGTCCGTTGCTTCTGCCTGTGCGAGAGAGGATCACGCTGGGGTTGCAGAAGACCCACGAGCAGCTCTCCAGCGCTGCTCAAGCAGCTGGGAACTGGCGGCAATTCCCCCCCTCGGTGGCGCTCGGAACAGACCTGGTTATGTTCGAGTCAGAACAGAGAAGGTGACTTCGAGTGTAAGTTTAAATGGCACTATGACATGTGGGGTCCACCCCTCTTTCCTCTCTTCTTATCCCCCAAAATTCTAACAAATGTCTCCCAAATTTGGCAGGTAATAAATTCCAACACGTAGAGCTCAAATTTGGGAATTCATTTGGACATAGGGCAAAGTTTACTCCAAGTTCAAATTTGAATTTGAATTCAATTACCCTTTTATGTCCTATTGCAAAAGCTTAGCCACCACACTTCTAAATGTTGTAAAAATTTGTATTCCCACAAATTTGGTGCTGAGGATTTCAAATATGGACTCAACTTTTAAATTTGGTTGCTGCAAATATAAACTTTGGACCCACAGTTTGAAAGCCTCTTTTGTGATGACCCATTTGAATTTGGGTGAAAAAGTTTCATTTGCTCCTAGCCCATGCTTGATCACTCTTGGTCCCAATCTAAACCTCACAAGTTCAGTTTGAACTTTGCCTTTCAAATGTGACTTCAGCTTAAATTCAAACATGGTCATAATTCACTCCTTTTTGGCTCACCCTAAAAGCAGAAATTTTCCACCATAAATCTCCTCAATTTCAAATGCATGAGGCCCCATGTGTATTCAAAAGTTTGCCGGCAATTTGAGCTGAGCCTTTGAGTCTAAAGATCTTCTATTAATTCTTTCTCATGCACATGTATGATTTACACATGGGTTTAACTCCACCTTGGTCCAACTCATTCAAAGGAATGCTTGAACCCATGTGGTTGCACCTCATGTACCCCATCCCGTGCAAGGAAGTTTTTGTAAGTCCCATTTTCCATGAACCTGAAACACAATAATGTTCAATCACCCGTTTCTTTGCATTCACGTTTTTGGGACTTTTACAGCACCAGGGCCCACAGACATATCCGCCCCGCAAGAACGCCAACCACTCGCAGGAAACGCACACGCCTCCCAAAATTTCACGGACGCGACGCCTTCTATAACTTCGCCCAGACAGACCGCAAGTTCGATGCTCACGATGATTTGAACAGCCGCGCGCTGCTTCTCTTTCTTACAACCGCATTACCTCCACATCCATTGGCTTACCCTTGACGCGACGTCGACGGGCCTTACGAATTGAAGGCCCAGGTAAGTAGGTAAGTTTATTATGACCCACTTTTGGGGCTCGATCGGAGTTCTGGGTTCTAAGGTATACCTACCATGTAGGTCAAAATGACCGCCTCGAAAGAACCATAGTGAGGGACAAACGACACGAGATGATCATCAATGGCGCACTCGGGAGCCGTGAAGCTCCCGACATCTCTAAGTCTGATATATGAGTCCCGACTTAAAGACTCATTGGTAGCCCCCCACCCCCCATCCCCCCCCCCCCCCGCCGAGGGGCCAACATCGAGCTGCCCGGGTCCGCAAACGGTCTGGAATCCACGTGAGTGTACCAAGAGGGATATTATGGAACACGGACATCAAGCCTCGGTCAGGTCAACCTGATTCCCCCGCCCTTGCAGAAAGGCAGCAGGGTTCCACTTGGATTTACCCATTAGGCAAGTCACCGAGCCCGAGAATCCGGCCATCACGGCAACTTCCTGATTGGCTCAACCCCTCCAAACCCGCGGACAGTTTGTGGACGGGGACCGAAGTGGATTCGCTAATTAAACCAAGCCCGACCCACGGAGGGGGGTTGGGGGCTATTTGATGACTCAAAGTCACGAAAGGCTCGGTGCCTGAGGCTTTGAGCTTGGACTTAGCCACTAACCAAAATAAAACAGTGATCTCACACAACTTCCGTTTTCTCTTGTCCTTTCAGGTTTTTTGACACGCAAAGAAATATGTCTCCAACCAATTCTGAACAAGCTCGGCCGAAGGTCCGGGGGCTACTGACGAGGTAACGTATCCTAGGTACCCAAGAGATGGTCAACCGACCAACCACATCAGGACACGTGGTTCCATGAAACAGACACCCAAGGAAGGAACGTGGGATGACATCACCACAAAGCCCGACCCCGAGGAGCAGAAGCAGTGGATAACCTCCAAGCCCGAACTATGAGACCGGAAGAGCGAAGCAATCCGGGCTTGGAGCCCGGACTAGAGGCAGGCGGAAGACTTAAATGCCGACGTGACAGAATGGCAGAAGGGATTTAAGGCGGAGTGGAAGGCCACACGCAATGAGACAAGCACGACACCGGGTAATCATCATGTGAAATCCCAAAGTTCTAGCAAGTGGGGCCGCAAGTCACATCGAGAAAGTGAGAGGGAATTTAAAGTTTTGAATACAACGGTGTGAGATTCAAGTGCTAAAGTAAACGTGTAACAATGTTCAAACACGAAGACCTAAATTTACCATTTGGTTTTTCACACATCCACGGTTAGCCCAGCAAATTTTCAGCTCATTTGGAAAAGGTTTCCTATTTGTTGGAATTTAAACAGGAGACAATTCGAATTTCAATTCAAACTTCAGTTTCAAATTCCGACTTCCCTGAAATTCGAATTTGAGAGCACCATTGTGTTCCTCATATTCCTTTTGGCTTATCCTCCAAGTTTGATCAAAATTGGAGTTTGTTTGCTAGCTCAAATGGAAATGGAAAGAAAAGAAGAGGGAATAGGGGGCCCACTGGTCAGTAGACTTACACCCGAAGTCTACTCGGTTATTCACTCGGGCAGCAGCGTGCCACCTCCCCGGCATTCAGCGCCCAACCAACGTTGCCTCACGCCACCTCCTGCTCTGGGTCTGAGAAAGCCGAGTGAAGCGACATGATCAACACGGCCGGCCCACGTGAACCACTCCCTCGTTCTCACCCTCCACAGCCCCGCACAAGCCGAAGAAAAGTCACTGCCGCCGATCCTCTCTGCTCACCGGCGCCCGAGCGACACAAGTGTTTTCATGGCTGATGTTCTACACAAAAAACGCCCACTCTAAGGTGCTGAACACAACCATGCTGACCTCCCGTGGAGAATTTTGCCGTTTATTGCGTCGGTACTCATTGAACCGAGCCTCACAAAAACACAAAATTCATAGTGATCACTTCCCCAAAGCTTGAGCCGAACTATAGACATGATCTAGACCCTCCCACATTTCTCTAGGATCAAGAACCATCGCATTTCATCGAGTTGTGGCGCTGTTCTTCAAGAATTTTGTACCGGTACCGGTTTTGGCCCTAGGTCGCCGATGAGCTCGTATTTGCAGCCTCTTTTGAGCTGAGGTGAGCTCGTGCCGGTGACGAGGGAGCCACCACGGTGCTCTAGGAAGAAAAAACGAAGAATTTGAGCCCTCCTAGCACGAGTGCGACGCCCCAAAGTCCAACCGCTGCTGCCACCTGTCGCCGAAGGGTTTCCGGTGACCGGGGTCCTCGGCCAACCACGGGGATGAGTTGCCCGTGGTCCAAAATGGGCAGGCGGCGAGTTTGGGGGCAGGGGAAGGCCGGGAAGGCACTTTCCACAGGACCTTGCCGGAGAGCGCCGCCGCAGCTCGGCTGTTGGCGCGAGGAGGAAGAAAGAACTGTGCAGTGGGGCCCGCGCGCAAGAATTTAAACATTTCTCCCATTTTTCAGTTTAGTTTAACTTCTATTGCTCATAACCTTTGATAGGAACCTCCAAAAATTGTGAAATAAATTCCATTGGATTCCTCTCAGTGAGTACTATCTAGGGGTGCATCCCAATTGGTATGAATATCCCTATATTTGGCTCATTAATTCAATTAATAAAATCTTGTAGGCATTTTTACAGGAGTTCTGTGTATTGGAAAATTCCCAAATTTGGGCAGGACATTATTCCAACAACCCTTGAGCTCCAGTAAAAATTTCAGAGGCATTGGATTCCATTTGCTTGGCCAAATGTTGTTTCAGTCCTCTATGTCTCTGAAAAATAGGAAAAATAACAGAGACCTTATTCAGAGAATTTCTTCAAACTTGGAAAAATCCATATCTCTGACTAGGAAGCTCCAAATTGAGTGAACCAAATTTTGTTGAATTCATATTTTCGAGTACTATCCATCAAAACAAGTTTCAGCTGATGAAACTTACTCTTTTTCTAGAATTAATTCTCTCAAATTTAAACTGTTGAGAATTTTATCTGGAGAATTCCTTTATGGAAAATTCTGAAATTTGGCTAGGATGTTCATTTGAAAATCATTGAGTCACAGGAAAAATTTCAGATCCATTCCAGTGCATTTATTCCCCCTAATGATGTGATTAATTGAACTGCCCTGAGAAAATGGAAAAATGTACAGAAACATTTTTTAGATTTTCTCTTATCTTGTTTAGGGCATAACTTTCTCTAGGATTCTTCAAATGACATGAAACCACTTCCATTAGAACCATCTCAAACTATAGTTTCCAGAAAGTAATGGTTTGAGCCATGAAAATTCCTAGAAATCCTTAGAGGCTCTAGTAATGACCAAATAAACTTTTAGTTGTACAGAGCTCACACCTTGTTTCAAATAAAACTTGGTGAAGTCTCTGGTTAGGATCCTACCAAGCCACTATAAAAATTTCAGATCAAAAGGGGATGTCTAGCTAGAGTTATGTTCTTTACATGTTCAATGTAACACATTGCATTTAAATTGACATATCGTACATTGTTTACGTGTAGTCGCTGAAGGCGAAGAGACCCCAGAAGTTTTTGACTCTGTACATATATGTAAACTGAAGGTTTGTACTATTTTGTACATATTCAATTTGTTTTCGATGTAATATACTGTTTGCCTTATGATGTTTGCTATCGGTTGTCGCATCGAGCGGTACCACCCTCTGAGATCCTGGGCGTACGGATTCCGGTCCGTCACAGGCTGGCATCAGAGCTGCTTAGGGGATAGCACAGTAATTAATGACCGTATTACGGAAAAACTTAGGATCACGATGAGGATTCACTAGTATGCCCAAGTCAGGATTATAGTAATATAGTTACTTAAAGTGGCGTGACTAACATATGTGTTATAATTCTGAATTTTGATTATGTAACGATGCACCTGCACTCAGGTAAAAATGGTAAGGAGCGCCACCGAAAGCGGTTGAATTTCGGTTAGCTCCCCTGACGAGGAATGTGGTTCAGGGATAGGTCTCACAGCTTGGTGTGAGATGTCAATATGAAACTCTTGGACTCTTCATGTTTCTGAGTTCATATGAAACGCTGGTCCCTGGCGTGCATTAGGCAAGAAAGTGGAAACCCCATCATGTGGTCGGTAACATGATAGTGTGTTCTTCTGGAAATAGCCTAGGAGGACATGTGCAGCGCTTGCCATCGGTGTGCTCTGCAGGGCAGTAGATGGTATCTGTTGGGTTGATAAAATTCCCAACCGTGACGACCCGTTCGCGCTCTACTCGGGTTCCCCGTCGTATGGTGCAAAAACACGACCACGTACCTTGAGACGTGGCTTAACTCAAGGACGGCCGTATGGCAATGATACGGGCGTATGTATTTACTTTCAAATATGGACCTGCCTGAAATGACAACAACCTTTGAGTGCATCACTATTGAGTGTTCTTCTGCAGGTACCAACCACGTATGTATCTCGTGTAGTACACGTATGCAAGAGACCGTTTAGTGCCAGAGTTGAGACGTATATGCCGGTATAATCCGGTTAGGATTTTCTTTTTGTGAGGAACATAGCACCGACATATAATAGGCATTTACATTAAATATAATGGTAACAAGGAACTAAGATAACCAAGTTTCAATAATTAGGACCCTGGTTGGGTAGGAAAATTTAACCAGTGATTAGTTTAGCTCAAAGGGATTGAAAAACAGAGTGCTCTGCTTTGGCAGCAAGGTTGCTGAACTTTAACAGAGCATAACTCACCGATTATTTAGCCAATAGGGGTGTGGGATATAGTTCTGGAAAGGAGTTTAAGTTCTCTACAACTTTGTTGTAGACTTCCAGAGCAGAATCACACCTTAAACTGGTTGAAATTCCAGATGATTGTAAACTGTCCAGAACCAGGACAGATTCAAAAACTCTCTGGACTGTTCTGTTTTTCAAGCATAACTTCTTGTAGAAAAATCTAAAATTATCATATGGTACATTTTTTGGAAAGTGTTGGAGATGTGTTACATCTTTGTAATTCAAACTTTCTGCAGTTGCAGCACGGAATTCAGTGGAATTTAGGGTTGAAAACAGCAACTCCCCAAAGGAGGTGCTGTTGAAATTCTTCCAGAAATTCTGTTGAATTTGAATTATCATAAATTTTTAACCAGAGCTGATCTGGGGGCAAATAAATACTCGTTGGAAATATACTGAAGTTAACTTTAACTTCTGTATTCAACTTGAGTCATGAAAATGCCCAGTACCAGATAAAAATCTGGGATATGTAGAAACTGCTCATTCTGGGCAGAGGGATGGACAGTTGAACTCATTTGAGAGATTGCTGTACCCTAGGGGGGGGGTTTGATTACTTCCAATGGGGTAGCACATAGTATGAGTTGTTATATTCAACTAGTGAAAGGTTTGAGTATATTTCCTACTCAAGTTTCTTTTTGCTAGAGACCATGTTTATGTCGTATTGAAGATAAAGGGTAGTATACGTGATGACAAAGCGATATTAACATCTCGTAGTGACCAAATCTAGTTGAGATGAACTTCCAAAGAGGAAGTCCATCAATTTGGATTTAACTAGTTTGTATTTGGTCTGGTAATGGTATAGCTTGTGCAAAGTTATTACATTATCTATTTACGATATGTATAGTATGTTTATTGTCATTATGCCTTTACGCCTATTTTATTGGACTGCATGAAGTTTGTTGCGGGACTGATTTTATTGTCGTATTGTTGCAGATGGTTCGTACTCGGGCCATGCATGAGGTCGGTGGCTCTAGTCAGCAAGGGGGCGATGACTCCCAGCCACCTGCCTACGACAGCACCCCGCAGCAACAACCACCACCGCGGCCTCCGCTTACACTAGCGGATGTGATCGCGGCGCTGGTGGGCAATCGTGAGGAGCAGACAGATCTGCTCCGCATGATCGTGCAGAATACGTCCCAGGCGGGGGGGGGGGCGTCAAGAGAGGGGGCCTCATGAGCCCCACACTACGACGTACTCGGATTTCATGAGTATGCATCCTCCGGTGTTCACCGAAGCGGCGGAACCACTGGAGGCCGACAACTGGCTGCGGACGATTGAGTCCAAGTTCGGGCTGCTCCAATGCATGGAGCGGCAGAAGACTCTTGTAAAAGCCCAAGAAAAGGGACTTGCAAGAACTTTTCATCACCTCACAACACCACAGTTTTTGTTGTGGATATCTTGTGAAAAATTGTGAAGAGCACGTAACCTCCATCAAAAGAGTGATTAGAGGAGAAAGCCCTAACTTTCACAAAGTAGGATTTCTACACATGAACATGAGAGGTTGAGCTCACCCCTAGGACTTAAAAAGTCTTGGGAAGGTTCAAGCCAAGTTTCATGCAAACCCAACACTTTTTGAGGCAATTTTTGGAGGCATTTGAAAAAGAGGCCAATTTGAATGTAAATTCAAATTGCAGCAACTTTCATCACTTAAATTCAAAAGTTAGCTTCATATTCAAACTCAGCATATTTTTCTGAGCAAGCCCACCAATTTTCATCCCCATTGGAGTTCATCTTGTCGGGAGCTAAATTTGCAAGAATTCAAAACTGAATTTGAATTTCAGTTCAAATGTGAAGCAAATTCAGCCAAACAAAGTTCAAATTTGAGAACTCAAAATTCAAACCAAGACTTGGTGCTTAAGTCTCACAGTTAATTGGGAGTAGCTGGGGATATTTTTCAGCAAAACAGAGGTGAAAAAATGGAAAGATAATTGGGGGAGGAGGGCCCACTGGTCAGAGGCTGTGAGCAACAGAGAACCCACTCGGTGGTCGTCGGTCAGCCGCCGCGACCGGTTACCGCCTCACGGCCGCGCCAGCGCGCGCTGGGATTAACTCGCGCCCCCTCCCGATCACCACGTACGCAGCACAAAGCTGAGTTCGCTGCCTCCCTCACCTGCCGCTCTGATCAGCGCCCGCGCATGCGAAGAACTCGCCGCAGCGTTTGCACCTCCGAGCTCCGGCGTGCACCCGCGCTGATCATTGAACGCTCGCGATCCCTGCAGCAAAAGGGAGCGCCAGGGCGCACTGTAGCGGTTCCCCGTGCTGCTCCAGCAAGCTGCACCCGACTCGGAGCGCTGTGAGCCATCGAAGTTGAAGAACCGGGAGGTAACCGCGGAGTTGAGCTTCGGCTCACCGGTGACAGCCCCATCCAGCCATCGTCGCCGACCATGTTCTACACAAGAAAAGTGTGTGGGGAACCCTAGATGGTGTAGCCGCAAACCCTTCGGCAAATGGTCCATCGGGTAGCAAGAATTTTGGAGAGTCCCAAACCCTAGTGCAACTGACCTAGCTCGGCAAGAATCCAAAATTCAGATTACACGCTGAGTCAATGATCAAGCTAGCTCACAAGTAGCTCCTACACCTCCTAGCACCCCTCCTCGAGGAAGAACCAAGCAAAACCGTCCAGAAATGGCCGAGTATTAGCCATTTCCCTAGTCGCCGGTGCAAACATGGCTCGGGTCACCGTCGAGAGTGGGTTTGCCAGCGTTTTTAGCCTCCGAGACTGCTCACGTCGGGTTCCTCGTGACCCACTGATGCTTCTCGAGCAAACCATAGACCTTTTCATGCCCCAGAGAGCGAGAACGACCTCGCCGGAGCTCTAGCCTCCGCGGTGGACGTCGCACGCCCGTTTCCGGTCACCGCCGGCGAGCTCCGACCCCCGGGACAAGTTCCACAGGGCGAGGTAAGGCTAGGCGGCCAGTTCTGGCACTGGGGGTGGTCGGGAAGGCGGTTCTGGCGAACCTCGCTGGAGTGCACCACCGCTGGACTCGCGGGCGCGCGCAAGGAGGAAGAAGGCGGGTGGTGGGACCCACCCGGAGGAGTTTAAACATTTTGGGGGATTTTCCAGTTTAGTTCAACTTCAAATGCATAGAACTTTTGCTAGGAAGCTCCAAATTCAGTGAACTAAATTTTTCTGAATTCAGAATTCTGAGTACTTTCCAGCAATACCAATTTCAACTCATGAAACTTAATAGTTTTCCAGAATTAATTCCCTAGATTTTAAACTGTTGGGAATTTTATCTGGAGAATTACTTCATGAAAAGTTCTGAAATTTGGCTGAGAGGTTCATTGGAAAATCTGAGTCCCAGTAAAATTTTCAGACTCATCCAAGTTCATTTAGTCCCCCTAAGGGGGTGATTAAGTGAACTGCCCTGAGAAAATAGAAAAAAATGTATAGAAACATTTTTCAGATTTTCTCAAATATTATTTAGGGCATAACTTCCAGTAGATTTCTTCAAATAACATGAAACCAATTCCATTAGAACCATCATAAATTCTAGTTTCCAGAAAGTAACGGTTGGAGCCATGAAAACCCCTGGAATTACTTAGAGGCTCGAATATTGACCGAATGGGCTTTTATTTGTACAAGGTTCAAATGAACTTTGTTTCAAATGAAACTTGGTCAAGACTATGGTTAGGACCCTACCAAGCCACCATAAAAATTTCAGAACCAAAGGGGAGGGCTAGCTAGAGTTATTCATAACTATTTATTCAGGTCTACACTTTGCATTTAAATTGACATATAGCATATGGTGAACATGTAGTCGCTGAAGGCGAGGAAACTCCGGAAGTGCTTGACTTCCTCCTTCCGGACGAAGACCTAACTACTGACCAGCAGCAACAAGGCAAGCCCCGGTTTGCATTCAGCTTTTTACAAAGTTTTCCATTGTTTACATACGTAGTGTGAAGTGTGTATGTGCATTAGATGTAGGATGGTTGAATACCCAATTGCATAACCAGATTTTTTTCCCAAGAGTGAGGGTAGTGTCTAGGGCCTCGAATAGACATGCTATGCTTAATGATTCATAGGACTTCGGTACAAGTCGAGTAGTTGGAATCTACTCACGAGTTAGGCTTGGGACACACGGGATTGGTTCGAGTGATGTGAGATCACCTTAGTAATGAAAATGAGACTTGGCAGGGGCTAGGGCGCAGCAAGAGGGAGTCTTGTGTGCGCAGCCCTGTACGTGTCGATTGAGGACCGATCCATGTGCGGCCCACGCTGATCAAGTTTTAACGTACCGAAGGCATGTCGGATATATGGGCCCCGATAAACCGATGTAACCTAAACCTTCGGGCGTCGAGGCATAACGCACCGATTTATAGGTGTAGGCTGAGGGCAGCCAGGTGTTAATCTGCTAACGGGCATAGAGAGATGCTCCGTGTAGGGAACCTCCTGCTCGTTTCGGTGCGACCGGTTCGACGTTTGGGCTGTTGGGTGAAAGGTTGTCCCATACGACACGGGGTGAGCGTGCTGTGTGCAGCTCCACGTGTGGGCGTACGTGATGTGCTATTCGGGTATCCCTGCAGGTGTATATCGAGTCGATTTGCCGTCCCTCACGGTTATGAGTACCACTTGTTCACTGTGTCGTGACATAGCTAAATTATGGAATATTGTGATTCAATTCTGCTGATATGTATAAATTATATTGTTACATGTGTGCCACCAAATATTGCTCACTAAATTTCAGATTCATGAACCGTTAACTTGTGGCTAAAAGAGGAATTAAGGATGAACTTGTAGGCGTGTCCTTGGCTGCAATATGTCATCCCATGTTGGTTATGAACTGCATGTAAAGTTTCATGTTTAGGTGAGTCGGTTAAGACATGCTGAGCCATCATGCTCACGGTTGCTGCTATGAGTGTTTGCAGGTGAGGATTACCCCATGGACTCGGGGTACGAGTCCACCGGCGAGGTTTGCCCTCTGTCAGGGACCACGGCTTAGTGGGAGCCGTACACGCCACGCTGAGCTGAGGAGTGAAGCTAGCGTGGGTTGTCCATAGGGCTGGACAACCTACTTTTGCTAGTTAGGTGGGCGTGAGTTGTATAAATTTAGCTTCCGCATTGATAAACTTTGTACTTAGTTGTAAACTGAAGGTTTGTACTACTTTGTACATATTCAGTTGTTTTCTATGTAATACAATGTTTGCCTTATAATGTGTGCTATCAGGTGTCACATCGAGCGGCACCACCCTATGAGATCATGGGCGTACGGATTCCGGTCCGTCACACATCATCTCCCGTCCCATCCCACTCGGTGGGGATGTACAGGGACGGAAAATAGACGTAGACCGTAGACTAGACGGGAGTAGGTGTACTCATCACTCCTATACCGCTTTGGGCTGTCTTAGGCGCTGACGCACCATGTAAACCTTCGCCCTATCTATGAGGAGCCGGTGGGCAGGTATAGGCGTCTAGGCTATAAAAGGGGTGACCCCTCCTGCTCGTTTTGGTGCAACCGGTTCGACGTTTGGGCTGTTGGGTGAAAGGTTGTCCCGTACGGCATCAAGTGAGCGTGCTGTGCAGATCCACGGGTGGGAGTACGTGACGTGCTCTTTGGGTGTCCCTGCAGGTGTATATCGAGTCGATTCGCCGTCCCTCGTGGTGAAGAGTACCACTTGGTCACTGAGTCGTGACATAGGCTAATGTATGAAATGTGATGATTCAATATTGCTGTTATGATATAATTGTATTGCTACATGTGTGACAGCAAATATTGCTTACTAAATTTCAGATTCCCAAACTGTTAACTTGTTGCTAAAAGATGAATTAAGGATGAACTTGTAGGCGTGTCCACTTGCTGCAATGTTGCTATCCTATGTTCACTGTACACCTCATGTAGAGTTTCATGCCTAGGTGAGTCGGTTAAGTCTTGTTGAGCCCTCGTGCTCATGGTTGCTGCTTAAGTGTTTTTCAGGTGAGGAGCCACCCATGGACTCGGGTTACGAGTCCACCGGCGAGGGTTACCCTCCGTCGGGGACTACGGCTGAGTGGGAGCCGTACACGCCGCGCTGAGCTGAGGAGTGCAGCTAGTGTGGGTTGCCCTAGGGCTGGGCAACCACCTTTTGCTAGATAGGCGGGCGTGAGTTGTATAATGTAGACTTCCACTGTGTAATATAAACAATAGTTTGTAACTGAAGTTTGTACCGGTTTGTACATTTAGTTTGTTTTCCCATGTAATAATTTGTCCTTATGACATGTGCTGTTGGGTGTCGCATCGTGCGGCACCACCCTCTGCTATCCTGGATGAGCGGATCCCGGTCCGCCACAACTCTCTTCGCGGTGCAGCAGCTTCATGGTGCCGCTGGTGCGTGGTGGGCGAACTATGTCGCCTCACTGCCGGCTGGCCACGCCGTGGAATGGGAAGAATTCCGGGAGGCGTTCCGCGCCTACCATATACCTCCCGGGAAATTGAAGAGGAAGTTCCAAGAATTCTTGGAGCTGAAGCAGGGCGGGAGGAGTTCCCACGACTACTCCCGTGCATTCAACCATCTGGCACAGTATGCGTCGGATTATGTCTTCACCGAGGAGAGGAAGCGAGAGCAATTCTATCGAGGGTTAAATCCCGAGATGAAGACGCATCTCGTGCAATGCAATTGCGGCACTTTCAACGATCTCGTCAACACCGCGATCATGCAGGAAGATGCTCAGCGGGAATTGGCGGCTGAGCAGCAAAAGTGCAGCGCTCCACCCAGCAGCAGGGGTGGAGCTCCTCAAAAATACCGCATGGTGTATCGGACACCATCCGGTCAGCAGTGGCATCCACCGGCGCGAGTTCTGCAGTTCAGGGGTCGCTCTTTCCAGCCACCCCCGTTCCGACCGCCGATGCCACCACCGCATCCGCAACAGCAGCAGCAGATGGTACCCCAGGCGTTTCCACCGCCACAATGCGCCCCGGGATTCCGTCCGCCGATCAGCGGAGGACCGCCTCGCTACACCTACTATACGTGTGGCCAGGCGAGTCATTTCTCGAAGGACTATCCCCAGGGGCAGCAGAGCAGCGGGCAAGCCCAATATCAGGGCAGTGCTCGAGGCCGACATCCGGTCAAGAATGGAGGTCGGCGAACTGGGGGCGTTCGCAACATCGACAATGAGGATGCCCCGGAGGGAGAAAACATGCTGGCGGGTACGTTCACTCTCAACGATCAAGCCATCATTATTTATTTGATTCTGGTGCAATCCACAACTTCATAAGTGCATCATATGTGGTTAAGCACCAACTGGAAGTCTTTCCAACCGAGTGCTATTATATGATCTGCTCACGGGGAGGGAAGATTTCAGCAACTATGATGATCCAAAAGCACCACTGTGCTTAGTTGGGAAGATATATCCCACTACTATGATTATTCTTAAGGGGCAGAAGATTGATGCAATCTTAGGGATGTCATGGCTAAGTTACCATGACGCTGTCCTAGAAACATTATCTCGGACGGTTCACCTCAACTCCTCACTACACCGTCTGCAGTCCCTCATACTAGATAATCCAGTCCCGGAAGTTTCAGCCTCCTATAATACTGAAGCTTCCAAGTTAGAGGACATCCCTGTAGTCCAAGAGTATCCCGACGTGTTCCCGGATGATCTTCCGGGCATGCCACTTGAACGGGATGTGAAGTTCAAGATATAACTTGCACCCAGTACTGCTCCCATATCACGGAGACCGTACAAAATGGCTCCGAATAAGCTGGCTGAGTTGAACGAACAGCTCAATGATTTGTTGAGCAAGGGTTTCATTAGGCCGAGTTCCTCACCTTGGGGATGCTCGGCGCTATTCGTCAAGAAGAAGGATGAATCCTTGAGGCTGTGTGTGGATTACCGGCCGCTCAACACCGTCACCATCAAGAACAAATACCCACTGCCCCGTATTGACATCCTGTTTGATCAGCTTGTGGATGCAAGTGTGTTCTCCAAGATGGACCTTCGCTCCGGGTATCATCAAATAAAAATCCGGGCGGAGGATATCCCGAAACGGCCTTCTCGATGAGATATGGCTTATAGGAATATATCGTCATGTCTTTTGGTCTCACTAACTCTCTGGCACATTTCATGTATCTTATGAACTCGGTGTTCATGCCGGAGCTGGACAAGTTTATTGTGGTGTTCATCGATGATATCTTGGTGTACTCCAAGTCAGAAGCAAAAAACGCCGAACACTTGAGAATCGTCCTTCAACGATTGCGGGACCATAAGCTCTATGCCAGTTCGGCAAATGTGAGTTTTGGATCAGCCAAGTACCATTTTTGGGACATATCATCTCAGCGGAAGGCATTGCGTTTGACCCAAGCAAAATTGAACAAGTGCTTAAATGAACAGCCCCCACTTCTGTCCATGAAATCAGAAGCTTCCTCAGTTTAGCGGGTTATTACCGGAGATTCATCCCGAGCTTCTCCAAGCTTGCTAAGCCAATGACTGAACTATTAAAGAAGGGGACGAAATATGTTTGGAACTCAGCGTGTGAAGAAACGTTCCAAGCATTGGTGAAGCATCTCACAACAGCCCCGGTCTTAGCTCAACCGGACACGACCAAGCCCTTCAACGTGTATTGTGATGCGTCTGGTATCGCGCTCGGCTGCGTGTTGATGCAAGAAGGACGTGTGGTCACGTATTGCTCACGCCAACTTCGGAACATGAGCAGCGCTATCTGACTCATGATCTTGAGCTTGCTGCTGTGGTTTTGGCGCTGAAAATATGGAGGCACTATCTCCTGGGGAATTTGGTGCATCTCTACACCGACCACAAGAGCTTAAAGTATATCTTCACCCAGAAGGAGCTGAATATGAGGCAAAGGAGGTGGTTAGAACTAATCAAAGACTATGAGATTGAGATTCATTACCACCCCGGCAAGGCAAATGTGGTTGCCGACGCGTTAAGTCGGAAGTCACATGCCCATAACCTCACCATTACACCGGTGGAAGAGGAAGAGTCGAGTTTATACTTGGTTCCTTATGGATCACGCTACAACCTTGCCCTCATCCCTACCATTAGGGAGGATATCATTGCAGCTCAGAAAGTTGACAAGGGCATGGCACATCTCCAGAGATGGATAGACAGTGGGGATATCAAATGTTTCTGGAAAGATGATGAGGGGACGCTGTGGTTCAATGACCGCATAGTCGTACCCCAGAATATGAAGCTGAGGAAGAAGATCCTTGATGAGGCTCACTTGTCTAAATTCTCCATTCATCGGGGCAGCAAAAAAATGTACCAAGAGTTGAAAAGAAAATTTTGGCGGACACGGATGAAGTGGGAAGTGGCTAAATACGTATCCGAGCGTGATACGTGTAGACGAGTGAAAGCGGATCACATGAGAAAATCAGGGCTGTTACAACCCCTGAAAATTCTGGCATGGAAGTGGGAAGATGTGAGCATGGATTTCATTGTGGGATTACCCATGACTTCTAACAAGCATGATTCCATTTGGGTAATCATTGACCGGTTAACCAAGTGAGCTCACTTTATTCCGGTGCATACCAACTACCATGCCAGCAAGTAGTGGAGTTGTACATTGCAAGGATCCTATACTTGCATGGGGTACCCAAGACCATAATCTCAGATTGAGGGGCACTATTTGTATCTCGTTTCTGGGAGCAGTTGCACGCTGCTTTAGGTACTAAGCTGATTAGAAGCTCCGTCTATCACCCTCAGACAGATGGGCAAACTGAGAGGGTGAACAAAGTATTAGAGGACATGTTGAGAGTGTGTGCCATCCACCATGGTAGAAACTGGGATGATCATCTACCATTGGTGGAATTCTCGTACAACAACGGCTATCAAGCGAGTATCAAGATGGCACCATATGAGGCTCTCTACGGTCGCAAGTGCCGCACCCCTTTGAACTGGTGTGAGTCCGGTGAAAGGGTCATGTTCGGGGTTGATGTGGTGAACGACGACGAAGAGCGAGTTTGGATGATTCAAGCCAACTTGAAGCCGCTCAATCCTGGCAGAAAAGTTACGCTGATAAGAGCCGTAGGCCGCTACACTTTGATGTTGGGGAACACGTGTACCTCCGTGTATCTCCGACGAAAGGCGTGCACCGATTCGGCGTGAAGGAGAAATTCGCTCCCCAATTTATTGGACCCTATGCTATCACCAAGAAGTGTGGACCAGTGGCGTATGGACTGGAGCTACCGGCATCTCTCAATGGTGTTCATGACGTTTTCCATGTTTCACAACTACGGAAATGTCTAAAGTATACGGCTGCTGTTCCCACCGAAGACATTGGTGAGCTGCAACTGGATTTGACGTATGCTGAATATCCGGTGGCGATTATTGATGAGAAGGCTCGGACCATGCATAATCAAACACTGTGGTTCTACAAGATATTGTGGAGCAACCACACCGCTGAGGAAGCGACATGGGAGAGCGAGGAACTCCTTCGCTCCAACTACCCGGATTTCATGGCAGCTCATCACGGGTAATTTCTCTCACATCTTTGTCTCTTCTTTTGTAATCTCGGGATGAGATTCTTTTAAGGGGGGATGTGAAATCCCAAAGTTCTAGCAAGTGGGGCCGCAAGTCACACCGAGAAAATGAGAGGGAATTTAAAGTTTTGAATACAACGGTGTGAGCTCCAAGTGCTAAAAAAGGTGTAACAATGTCCAAACACGAAGACCTAAATTTACCATTTGGTTCTTCACACATCCACGGTTAGCCCGGCAAATTTTCAGCTCATTTGGAAAAGATTTCTATTTGTTGGCATTTAAACGGGAGACAATTTGAATTTGAATTCAAACTTCAGTTTCAAATTCCGACTTCCCTGAAATTCAAATTTGAGAGCACCATTGTGTTCCTCATATTCCTTTGGCTTATCCTCCAAGTTTGATTAAAATTGGAGTTTGTTTGCTAGCTCAAATGGAAATGGAAAGAAAAAAAAGAGGGAATAGGGGGCCCACTGGTCAGTAGACTTACACCCGAAGTCTACTCGGTTTTTCACTCAGGCAACAGTGTGCCACCTCCCCGGCGTTCGGGGCCCAACCGACGTTGCCTCACACCACCTCCTGCTCTGGGGCTGAGAACACCGAGTGAAGCGATGTGATCAACATGGCCGTCCCACGCGAACCACTCCCTCGTTCTCCCCCTTCACAGCCCCGCACAAGCCGAAGAAAAGTCACCGCCGCCGATCCTCTCTGCTCACCGGCGCCCGGGTGACACAAGTGTTTTCGTTGACGAAGTTCTACATGAAAAACATCCACTCTAGGTTTCTGAACACAACCATGCCGACCTCCCCTTCTCTCTCGCACGATCGGTGGAGAATTTTGCCGTTTATTGCGTCGGTACTCATTGAACCGAGCGTCACAAAAACACGAAATTCATAGTGATCACTTCCCCAAAGCTTGAACTGAGCTATAGACATGATCTAGACCCTCCCAAGTTTCTCTAGGATCAAGAACCATCGAATTTCATCGAGTTGTGGCGCTGTTCTTCAAGAATTGTGCACCGGTACTGGTTTTGGCCCTAGGTCGCCGGTGAGCTCGTTTTTGCAGCCTCTTTTGAGCTGAGGTGAGCTCGTGTCGGTGACGAGGGAGCCACCACGGTGCTCTAGGAAGAAAAACCGAAGAATTTGAGACCTCCTAGCACGAGTGCGACGCCGCCGAAGTCCAACCGCCACTGCCACCCATCACCGAAGGGTTTCCGGTGACCGGGGTCCTCGGCCGACCACGGGGATGAGTTTCCCGTGGTCCAAAATGGGGAGGCGGCGAGTTTGGGGGCAGGGGAAGGCCGGGAAGGCACTTTCCGCGGGGCTCGCCGAAGAGTGCCACCGCAGCTCGGCTGTTGGCGCGAGTAGGAAGAAAGAACTGTGCTGTGGGGCCTGCGCGCAAGAATTTAAACATTTCTCCATTTTTCAGTTTAGTTCAACTTCTATTGCTCATAACTTTTGATAGGAACCTCCAACAATTGTGAAATAAATTCCATTGGATTCCTCTCAGTGAGTACTATCTAGGGGTGCATCCCAATTGTTATGAAAATCCCTAGATTTGGCTCATTAATTCAAATAAAAATATTTTAGGAATTTTTACCGGATTTCTGTGTATTGGAAAATTCCCAAATTTGGGTAGGACATTCTTACAAAAATCCTTGAACTCCAGTAAAAATTTCAGAGGCATTGGATTCCATTTGCTTGGCCAAATGTTGTTTCAATCCTCTATGTCTCTGAAAAATAGGAAAAATAACAGAGACCTTTTTCAGAGAATTTCTCCAAACTTGGAAAAATCCATATCTCTGACTAGGAAGCTCCAAATTGAGTGAACCAAATTTTTTTGAATTCATCTCTTAGAGTACTATTCAGCAAAACAAGTTTCAGCTCATGAAACCTATTCATTTTCCAGAATTAATTCCCTCATGTTTAAACTGTTGGAAATTTTATCTGGAGAATTCCTTTATTGAAAATTCTGAAATTTTGCTAGGATGTTCATTTGAAAATCCTTGAGCCATTGGAAAAATATCAGATCCATTCCAACTCATTTAGTCCCCCTAATGGTGTGATTAAGTGAAATGCTCTGAGAAAATAGAAAAATGTACAGAAACATTTTTCAGATTATCTCAAACCTTGTTTAGGGCATAACTTCCTCTAGGATTCTTCAAATGACATGAAACCACTTCCATTAGAACCATATAAAACTCTAGTTTCCAGAAAGTAATGGTTTGAGCCATGAAAATCCCTGGAAATCCTTAGAGGCTCTAGTAATGACCAAATAAACTTTTAGTTGTACAGAGCTCAAATGAACTTTGTTTCAAATAAAACTTGGTCAAGTATCTGGTTAGGATCCTACCAAGCCACCATAAAAATTTCAGAGCAAAAGGGGATGTCTATCTAGAGTTATGTTCTTTACATGTTCAATGTAACACATTGCATTTAAATTGACATATCGTACATTGTTTACGTGTAGTCGCTGAAGGCGAAGAGACCCCAAAAGTTTTGGACTTCCTACTTCCGGACGAAGCGCTTACATCTGAGCAGCAACAAGGCAAGCCCCGGTTTGCATTTAAGAAAGTTTATAAGTTTTTCTTTATATACATAGTTAGCTTGAGGTATTTATGTGCATTAGGTGTAGGATGGATGAAACCCAAATGCATAGCCAGATTATTCCAACAAGAGTGAGGGTAGTGTATAAGTCCTCGAGTAGTATATGCTCCGCTTAATGTGTATAGACTTTGGTACAAGTCGAGTAGTTGGAATCTACTCGCGAGTATAGGCTTTGCGACACACGGGATTGGTTCGAGTGATGTGAGATCACTTTAGTAAGAAAATGAGACTAGGCAGGGGCTAGGGCACAGCAAGAGGAAGTCTTGTGAGCACAGCCCTGTCTGTGTCAATTGAGGACCGATCCATGTGCGGCCCCACTGAACATGTTTTTAACATACCGAAGGCATATCGGATATATGGGCCCCGATAAACCGATGTAACCTAAACCTCCGGGCGTCGAGGCATAGCACACCGATTTATAGGTGTAGGTTGAGGGCAGCCAGGTGGTAATCTGCTAACGGGCATAGAGAGATGCTCCGTGTAGGGAACCTCCTGCTCGTTTCGGTGCGACCGGTTCGACGTTTGGGCTGTTGGGTGAAAGGTTGTCCCATACGACACGGGGTGAGCGTGCTGTGTGCAGCTCCACGTGTGGGCGTACGTGATGTGCTATTCGGGTATCCCTGCAGGTGTATATCGAGTCGATTTGCCGTCCCTCACGGTTATGAGTACCACTTGTTCACTGTGTCGTGACATAGCTAAATTATGGAATATTGTGATTCAATTCTGCTGATATGTATAAATTATATTGTTACATGTGTGCCACCAAATATTGCTCACTAAATTTCAGATTCATGAACAGTTAACTTGTGGCTAAAAGAGGAATTAAGGATGAACTTGTAGGCGTGTCCTTGGCTGCAATATGTCATCCCATGTTGGTTATGAACTGCATGTAAAGTTTCATGTTTAGGTGAGTCGGTTAAGACATGCTGAGCCATCATGCTCACGGTTGCTGCTATGAGTGTTTGCAGGTGAGGATTACCCCATGGACTCGGGGTACGAGTCCACCGGCGAGGTTTACCCTCTGTCAGGGACCACGGCTTAGTGGGAGCCGTACACGCCACGCTGAGCTGAGGAGTGAAGCTAGCGTGGGTTGTCCATAGGGCTGGACAACCTACTTTTGCTAGTTAGGTGGGCGTGAGTTGTATAAATTTAGCTTCCGCATTGATAAACTTTGTACTTAGTTGTAAACTGAAGGTTTGTACTACTTTGTACATATTCAGTTGTTTTCTATGTAATACAATGTTTGCCTTATGATGTGTGCTATCAGGTGTCACATCGAGCGGCACCACCCTATGAGATCATGGGCGTACGGATTCCGGTCCGTCACACATCATCTCCCGTCCCATCCCACTCGGTGGGGATGTACAGGGACGGAAAGTAGACGTAGACCGTAGACTAGACGGGAGTAGGTGTACTCATCACTCCTATACCGCTTTGGGCTGTCTTAGGCGCTGACGCACCATGTAAACCTTCGCCCTATCTATGAGGAGCCGGTGGGCAGGTATAGGCGTCTAGGCTATAAAAGGGGTGACCCGGAGCCTCCGCTCGCACAACAAAACAACTCACACGCACTGAAAGTGCATCTAGGCTAATTCCCCGTGGGTTTTGATGATTAATGACAACACTTAAGGGACTAATGAGCATTGCAAGTGTGAGTACAGGTGATTAAGAAATCTATGAAGATGGATGCTCTCAAAAAGGAAAATAGGAGAAAAAGGCAAATGCACAAGAAGAGTAGAATTTAGGGATTTAAATTCTTTTGTGTTGAGTTTAGCCTTCAAATATGATTGTGATCATAGAGTCAAGTACTGAGAATCATATAAGAGCTCTTAGTCCGAGTTTAGGTTGAGTGGAGTGAAGAATTGAGATAGCCCTGAGAATAGAGCCAGATTTTGTCTGGGATGGAAGGCCGGACTAGTCCGGAACGACGGACTGATCCGATGTAGAACGGAACAAGAGGTTCTGTGTGAGTTTGGACTTGTCCGGGGTGGAAGGTCGGACTAGTCTAAAGAATCGGACTAATCTGATATAGAACGGAACAAGAGTTTCAGACTTGTCCATCTAGGGACGGACTAGTCCGTGGAGAGTGTGTCTGAGCTCTTCAGGAGCTAAGTCCTGAAGGACCAGACTAGTCTGCTCTTTGAGGACGGACTAGTCCGCAGGCTTAGACTAGTTTGTTTCCAACCGGAACAGGAGGTTCTATGTGAGATCGGACTAGTCCTCTGTGAGTCGGACTAGTCTGTTTGGAACTTGGAAATAGCTGAAGGGACTAAGTTCTGGATGGCCGGACTTGTCCGCCCCTAGAGGTCGGACTAGTCCGATGGATCAGACTTGTCCGTTCTGAACCGGAACAATGGTTTCTGTGTGAGATGAGACTAGTCCATTGTGGACCGGACTAGTCCATAGAATGTGACCGTTTGGTTGGTAGAATGTGACCGTTTAGTTGGTAGAATATGACCGTTTAGTAGGTGAAGAATGATGTCATTGGTCCCCATAGGCCGGACTAGTCCGGACTTTTGCTGGTGGCAACGGCTAGTTCCCAGGACCTCTATAAAAAGGGGTTGCCCGGGCCTCAAAGCAGGCGACAAGAACCCTAACGCTGAAATAGCCTTCCTAGAGCTTTTCTAGTCCCCTCTCTTCAAATTCTTGAAGCCCTAAGAGTGATTCTTGAGAGTTTGTTAGTTTGTGAGAGAAGAAGAAGGGGAGTGAGCACCATAGAGCTCTTGGTTGGTTCTTTAGCACTGAGTGGGAAGTGTGCTGTTGAGGGAATGAGTTTGTAAGTGCTTTGAGCTGAGATCTCGTGGGAGCCTCAAGTTGTGAGTTGCCCCACGAATTGTTGTGAAGCATTTGTGATATAGTGGAAGAACAAGCCAACCTTAGTGGTGGCTTGTTGAGGAAAAGGTTGAGAGCAACCTGGTCCTTGGTGGACTCCTCAACGTGGACGTAGGCTTTTTTGTGAAGCTGAACCACGAGATAAATCTTGTGTCCTTGCTTTGTTGAGTTAAATTTCTCTGTGAGCGAACTAGTCATCCCTCAGGACTGGACTAGTCCACACTCTATGAACTGATCATTTTTATTAAGCCGTATTTTAGATTTTTTTGCCTATTCACACCCCTCTAGGCAACTTTCAACACGACACTTAGACTTTCTCCTCGTTCTCGTACGCGGGGAAGTCTCTCACCGGGAAGTCTCGCTTGTAACTACGGTTCCTTGTACCGTCGGAGCTAATACAAGGCCGATGAACATCCTAGACTAAACGTAGGACATGTTGTCCAAAACAGTGTAAATCCTTGTCTTTATTAGCTAGCCATCCTGTCGGAGTGTGAGCTGCGACACTCCTCTAGGCCTGCTCGGAAGCAGCCCGCGAGGTTCTTTTTTCCGGAGGGGGCTTGGCGCCCTACACGACCTGGACTCAAGAGAGCGGATGAACACCGAGATTTACATGGTTCGGGACGCCGGAGCATAATACCCTACATCCACGGGAGTGCTTGTTTTATTGCTTGATCGTGAGTGCTTGTGCGTTGTGGGATCTGGAATGCGAACTGGGAACCCTCTGCATGGTGGTCACCCCGGTCCTTTTATAGTTCAAGGTCAGGGTGGTTACAATGAGGCTTGGGGCCCGACAGGTGGTCCTAGAGTTATGTGAACCCTATACACGATCTAGGGATTTGTCCTCTGAGTGAAGTGGTCAGCGGGAGAGTTAAGTCCTGCCGTCCGGCGCACTGAGCACCGCTGACCGCGTGTCAGGTGATTATGAAGACGACGTATTGTCACCACGTCTTCTCGTCCTGCTTGGGCGGCTTCATGCCGTTGGGCGGCACTGTACTACTGTCACGCCTTGCCGTCCTGTCTTGTCACCGTAATAGCGAACAGGCAAAGGACGGAGGCGTGTGCAGTGCACCATGCTTCTAGGGAAGGCGTGAGCCTTGAATGCGAAGCCTGACAACACACTTCCTTCATGACTTCGTCAACCCATGGCCCACGACGGATCGTGGGGCACATGGCGGGTTTGTAGCTCTTATCGATGTGCTTGGTGCCAGGGGACACGTAGAAGCTCCGGACCTCACCTCAGCGGGGAGGATCGGGCCGGATCCCAGGGCACGTGTCTGCACCAGAGCTGTCCTCAGCGAGGAGGCGGCTCGGAGCCAGGGGACACGTGGCAGTTCCGGACCTTACCTCAGCAGGGAGGCTTGGACCGGAGCCCAGGGCACGTGTCTGCACCAGAGCTATCCTCAGCGGGGAGGCGGCTCGGAGCCAGGGGACTCATGGCAGCCACGGACCTCACCTCAGCGGGGAGGCTGAGGGTGGAGCCCAGGGTACGTGTCAGCCCCGGTGCTATCCTCTGTGGGGAGGTGGCTAGGAGCCGGGGGACACATGGCAGCCCCGAACCTTAGCTCAGTGGGGAGGCTCAGACTAGAGCCCAGGGCACGTGTCAGCTCCGGAGCTCAAGCGCACGTGGCAGCCCTAGGGCTGACCATGGGGCCAAGGGCACGTGGCTTACGCTGGGACCTTACCTCAGCAGGGAGGCGGGGCCCAGACTGTCTTTTAGCCGCTACACGGGGGTACCCGGTCTGCAGGATACCAACAATGGTCCCCAAGCCCATCTCGGGGGAGGCAGTGAGCCTGCAGGTGGGGCCCCCATCTCCCCAGCGTGGTGGTTTTTAACCTTGCTTTGGAAACCAAGGCGGTGGCGAGATTTTCGCGTAGTGGACGAGTGGTTGTACCTGGGAGACGAAAAGGTTCCACTTCCTTGGCATAGTGGGTGTATTTGTTAGTCGAAGCGGCAATGGGTCGTTGTGTTCACTCTTGATTGATGGGCCATGACGACGCACTCGAGGGGTTGCCTCGCGGTAGGCCTGCGACCCATTCCTCGGGAACCGCCGCATGTTCCCAAAATGTTACTCGCCTGACACCCAGTGTCTGACCGGTGGGTCTGGGCCCTACCCGTCATGGGGGTGAGTGCCAAGGTGATGTGCTCGAGGGGTTGCCTCGGGGCACTTACTGTGACAACCAACGGGTTGATCCCCATAGCTCCACCGCACCGCTCTTCTTGGGAACACCGGACGTTCCCGAGATGTTACTCGCCTGGCCCCCGTTGTCTGACGAGTGCACCTGGGACCTACCCATCGAAGGGGGAGGTGAGTATCGAGGCGCCGTGCCCGAGGGGTTGCCTCAAGGCACCTACTGTGGCAACCAATGGGTTGGTTGGACCGCTCTCCTCGGGAACCGCCGTACATTCCCGGGAGGTTATTCGGCCAACCCCCAGTGCCTGATGGGTGGCTCATTGGGGGAAGCGAATAACCCGTGGCATGCAGAGGTGGAAGCCCAATCGTCATTCCTATTGCCCTTCCAAAGGTCACGAATGTGTATAAAAGGAGGCCTTCCGATGTTGGATGGCACCCTCCCTCACCATGTGGCCTTTGTTCTCCTCTAGCGCGCTGGAAGCCTCCGCTCCTCAGCACTCTCGCCCACCAGATGCTCTCACACCAGTAGTCATCTTCGCCCACTTCTACGAGATGTTCGTGTGTCTGCGGCATTCAGTGCGACCCTCTGAGGCATCCCTCTCCTTGACGGTCCCGGATAGAAGCATAAGCCATCCTGATGGCATGCCGATGGTAAGGGAGGCCATCAGGGATAGGTTCCTCGACTTCCACAGAGTCCCTACGACAGTGTCGTGTGGGACATGTCCTCTAGGCGCCTCGTCGAAGAAGGGCTACCTGCCGGCACCGGAGGAAGGTTAAGTCTAGAGTGATCAAGCATTCCTCCATGTACTGTTGTGGACAACCGAATCCACCATGGGTGTCATTTGGCCCACACGACACTGGATGTCACCTTGCCTCAGTCCAGCATGAGTTGTTGCTGTCGTCGGTCTTATAGTAGGTGACCGTCTCTCTGCGCAGATATCGGCTTGGGGGACAACCAAGTATGGCACGGAGCACGAGATTGCTCGACTTGTAGCTGTTTAGTTCCTTAGTCATCTTGTATCCCCTTTTGTATGCCAGAACTCTGTCATTAATGAAAGCTTCTTTGTTTCAAGTCTTTCTTTGTCTTGTATTGTCGATGTAGACTTCGGACCCTTATTAGATCAAGGGTCCAGAATGACTTAGCCGACGTGCATAGTTTTCTTCTGATGTCTTGAGCTTGTTCTCCCGGGTCCTTAGTCAGCGCAAGGACCTAGGGCGCTCCAGTAGAGCCACCACTCCTTCTGTGTTCTTGGCAGAGCAAGGATTCAAAGGAAGTTTGGCCCTTGTCTTCAGCTTTTCCCAGGGAGACACATGGAAGCTCCGGACTTTTCCTCAGAGGGGAGACTCAGTCCGGAGCCTAGTGCATGTGTCGGCTCCAGAGCTTCTTCCTAGCAGGGTGAGGGCTCTAGAGCTCGGTGGCACGTGTCAGCTTCGGACCTCATTTCAGCGGGGAGGCTTCGGACCCGAGCCTAGGGCACGTATGAGTCCCGGAGCTTTCCTCAGTGGGGAGGAGGCTCTGAGCCAGGCGATACGTGGCGGCTCCGGGTTCCACCTCAGCAAGGAGGCTTCGGACTAGAGCCCAGGGCACGCATCGACTCCAGAACTCAAGCGCACGTGGCAGCCCCCGGGCTGACCTTAGGGCCAAGGGCACGCGGCTTGCCCGTTTACAGTTGATATGCTTGAGGAAGCACAAACCGCAGAGGGAGAATGCACAGGACAAGGCAGAAGTTTCTCACTTCAGGCTCTTTCTCATAGGAGGAAACAGACTGTACTAGAAGGCAGTGACCCGTGCCAGATGTCGAGAGTAGAAGGACTCCTCTAGGACTTAGCTGTTCTAGGCGCTATTCCTAGACACTATGACACCCTTTCAGAGAAAGTAAAACCCTACCACTACGCTAAGGATAGAACTTACGGAGGTGTTCTATGTTCATGGATTGGGTAGAGGTACCACATCCTCTATGGCTAGGCGCACGCACCCGGAGCATC
Organism: Neostapfia colusana; assembly: GCA_030760725.1. Taxonomy (NCBI): domain Eukaryota; kingdom Viridiplantae; phylum Streptophyta; class Magnoliopsida; order Poales; family Poaceae; genus Neostapfia; species Neostapfia colusana. The sequence goes on from JASWHV010000015.1 coordinate 62,991,890, forward strand.
ATACTTGCGTCACTCGGAAGGGGCCCTCCCAGCTGGGGGAGAGTTTGTTCCCAACTTCTCGAGAAGGTATTCGCCATAGCACCAGGTCACCCACCTCGAGCTGTCTACTCCGCACGAACCGCTGCTGATAACGCTGGAGCGCTTGACGTTATCACGCGTTTCGAATAGCTTCTTGCCACCTTTGCTTATCGACAAGGTCGATATCTTCACGCCGGAGCTGGTCCTGCGTGGCTTCATCGTACCTCGGACACAGGGTGAGCCCGTGGTGATTTCTGGGGGGAGGACGACCTCAGCCCCATACACCAGGAAGAAGGGTGTTTCCCCTGTCGAGCAATTGAGGGACGTCCGGCTATCCCATAGTGTACATGGAAGCTCTTCAACCCAATTGGCATCATGCTTCATCAAGCTGTTGTAGGTGCGCGTCTTGAGTTCCCTAAGAATCTCGGCGTTTGCTCTTTCAGCTTGACTGTTACTCTCTGGGTGAGCAACAGAAGATAGCAAACTTGGATGTCGAGGTCTTCACAGCAGTATTAGAATACTGCACTGGTGAACTGGGTCCCGTTGTTGGTCATGATTTTGTTCGGGACCCCGAACCGGCAGATGATTTACTTGATGAACTTGACTACTGACTTCTTGTTGATAGTCACTATAGGGGTAGCTTCCGACCACTTGGTGAACTTAACTACAACAAAGTAGACGTACCAGTACCCTCTGACGGATCTGGAGAATGGTCCCAAGATGTCCAGCCCCCACATAGCGAAGGGCCATGAGGTCGGGATCATCTGCAACATCTGCGCTGTGTGTGGATCTGCTTAGTGTGGAACTAGCACGCTTGCATCTCTTGACCATGTCGACGGCATCCTCGAGAGCTATCAGCCAGTAAAAGTCATGCCAGAAGGCTTTAGTGACCAGCGTACGGGAACATGCATGGTTCCCACACTCGCCTCCATGGATCTCTGCGAGCAGGTCGCAACCCTCCTCCTGGGTTATGCACCACAATAGGACGCCATTAGTGCCATGCCGATAGAGATCCCATTCTACCAGCGTGTATATCTTAGCCAACCGAGCGATCCATTCAGCGGATACACGTTCACCGGGAAGGAAATTGTCTTTCAAGTAGTCCCTGATCTCCTTGATCCATGCATCGAGACCTACTTGAGCACTTGGATCTTGAGCGTCGGGTTGCACGGAGTCCCCGGTGACGCTTACGATCCATGGTGAGCACCATGGTAACATGGCCGCTGGGACCGCCAGCTTCGAGGTGCTGGTTCCGCTCCCATCGCCTGGTTTGGCCGGCCAGGCAGTAGGTTGCAACAACTTCCTTTCAAAGACCCCCTCAGGCACCGGACCCCAAGTGGAAGCCTTCGTTGACAGGTCGTTGGCTATTGTGTTATGGGCACGGGGAACATGGCACAAGTCCAAGGATAAGAAGTCCTTCTCCAACTTCTGTACTGTGACGCCCGGTCCCGTGAAAATGGATCCGAACTAATGCATATGTGTGCCCAGGATGTTCATCACACATACACATGTAACCCACAAACTGAATTCAGAATATAACCACGAATAATAGGGTTTAAGTGCTTTATTACATCAATCTCTAACTTATTCTTGCAACGGAAGTCTCTAACTTATTCTAGCAGCGGAAGTCTTATTCTAGCAGCGGAAGTCTTGTACACGATAGCGGAAGCAAACTAAGCACGGCAGCGGCTCCATCTTCAGATCCATTCCCACAGGCAAGTTGATGGTAGATCACACGCCTAATACTCCACATGGTCTTCTAAGTACTCCTCTCCTGATGCTGATGTGGTATGATAATGCAAGGGTGAGTACATGTCGTACTCAGCAAGTGCGGGAAAAGTATGACATGTAGCTTACAACAAGGTAGAAATAAAAAGGCTCATTGCAGAAAGCAAAGTTTATTCCACAAAACATGATAAAAACAACAACTACCTTTTAGTGAATTTAATCCCAACATGTATCCAATTAAAACATCAACATACCTCCATCATGATTCTCCTATTTTCATGTCTCATCCAGACATTTATCTTTCTCAACTCTTTCTCATGCTCGTAATGACCATCTCATGATCATATCCATCTCATATCCGAAACAAAAGCTCATTGTTTCGACTCAACAGTCCGAAACCATTCTCATTACCAGGACTCAATAGTCCCGAAACTAATTCCAAAGACCAAACCATACCAGTAACCAAACCGATGACCACACCAATGACCATCCCAAACCATACCATGACCAAACAAAACATCCATCCCAAAAACCATCCCATCCAATCATGGAAGTTGGCCAGGCGCTTGTGACCGGAAGCACGGCGATCATGATAGTTTTACACTCTGCAGAGGTGGCACCACTTTACCCACAAGTTTGTGATTTTGTCACCCGTTGGCGACTATAGAACCTCCATTATACCAGTACACAACCGTCGGTGTATGGCCAAGAGATCACAAAATAGCCTTTATAAAGTGGCTACTAGATGTATGGACTCACTAAGGTTTCACCAGCAGGCTCGAATCACCATTCTCCCGCCTACGGGCCCCCTCTTGTGCCATGCAGTTCCCAGGGCAGTCCTCTCTCGACTCCTATTCCCCGCGCCTTCCACGGTCCATAACAATCTAGTAACTTACCTAATTAGTCAGCTAAGCTGCACCCATACTTGGCCTTGTGGTGGCACTGTTGTCCTGGCATGTGTGAGATCCCAAAATTCTAACAAGTGGAGCTGCAGTTCATACCGAGAAAAGAATAGGGAATTTAAACTTTTGAATTTAACGGTGTGAGCTCAAGTCGAAACTTGAACTTGCAAAAATCCCCGAACACGGAGATCTAAAGCTATCATTTGGTTCTGCACACATCCAATAATAGCCCGGCAAATTTTCAGAGCACTTGAAAAGGATTTCCTATTTGTTGGAATTTAAACTGGAGAAAATTCGAATTTGAATTTAAATCTCAGTTTCAAATTCTGACTTCACCAAAATTCAAATTTTAGTGCACCATTGTGTTCCTCATATTTCTTTTGGCCTATTCTCCAAATTTTATCAAATTTGGAGCTCATTTGCCATTTTAAACCGAATTGGGGGAGGATGAGTGAGAGGGGGTGTGGACCCCACATGTCATACACACACTGGAGTGAACCGACTTAGTTCACGGGAGAGCCGACACGTCCTGCTCGCCGGAGCCTACCGCCTTGCCAGCTCCTGCTCGGTGGATGAGGATGCTGAGTGAATCCACCCCGTGCCTCTGCAGTGAACCATTCCTCTCCCTCTTCCTCCACAGCCCCTGCACAGTCCGAAGGAAGTTGACAGCAGCCGGCGACCTTCTCTGTTCTCCAGCAACCGAGCTCCACGAGCCTCTTCGTGGCTGATGGTCTACACGAAAAAGGAGCGCCCCCAGGTGTGCAAACCAACGGTGCAAACCTCTCCTCCTTTCATGCATCACAGTGGATGAATTTTGCAATTCTTTGCTTTGGTATGCATAGAACCGAGCCCCACAATTCTTCAAAATTCGCCGTAATCAGTCCATCATCCCTTGTGCCGAGCTGGAAACATGTTCTAGACTCTCCAACGCCCCTCTAGGATCAAAAACCATCAAAAATCATCAAGAATTGGGGCTGTTCTTCGAGAATTTCGGGCTGGCACCGAATTTTGCCCTAGGTCGCCGATGAGTCCCTATTTGCAGCCATTTTTGGGCAGATTTGAGCTCATGCCGGTGATGAGGGATCCCCCACGGTGCTATAGAGCCCAAGAACCCACCTTTTCATGGAGAAATCACTGCACACGACCTCGCCGGAGCCCTAGGGTTAGCTGTGGCCGGTGCACACTGCTTTCCGGCGAGTTTTGGCCGCCGGCGACCTCACCAATGAGTTCAGCAGGGTGGAAAATGGGGGGGGCGGTCAGCAGGGGGTCCGGAGGTGGCCGGAAAGCTCATTTCCGGCGACCTCACCGGAGGCAGCCGTCACTGCTCTGTTTTGGCGCGTGGCTGGAGGTTAGGGATGACGAGTGGGACCCACTGTCAGCATTTAAACATTTTCCAGATTTTCCCATTTCAGTTCAAACTTTGGAGAGCCATAACTTTGTGTAGGAGTGTCCAAAAATTGTGAAACAAATTTTGTTGGATTCCTCTCAAAGAGTACTATCCAGGAGTGCAGCCCAATATTTATGAAAATTCCTGGATTTGGCTCATTAATTCATTTAAGGAAAATCTTGTATGAATTTTCACAGGAGTTCTGTTAATTGGAAAATTCCCAAATTTGGGCATGACATTCTTCCAATATTCCTTGAACTCCAGTAAAATTTGCAGAGGCATTGGACTCCATTTTCTTGGCCAAATGTTGTTTGAATCCTCTATGTCTCTGAAAAATAGGAAAATAAACAGAGACATTTTCAGACTTTTAACCAAGTTTGGAAAATTCATATCTCTGTGTAGGAAGCTCCAAAAATGGTGAAACCAAGTCCTATGGACTCATGAGACTCTAAAGTTTCTGAAAAACCAAATTTGGAGCATGACAAGACACTATAATTGCCATAGGATTTTAGAGAAGCCAAATAGTAAGAAAATTCCCTAGGCCACATCTTCCATCAACTTTGTCTGAAATTTTGCAAGCCATACCTCTGTAAGATATATGGTCCACTGTAAAATTTTCAGAGGAAATTGAGATCATCTCCTCTAGGTTTCTGTTGGTTCCTTCTACTACCTTTCTTATGTCCATTATAAATAGATCTTTGCATTTTCTTCAACAACCATCCACTGCCCAACTAAGAATGTCCTCTGTTCCTGTCAATAACAGAGCTCATCGCTCACTTTAGATTTGGTCTAAACCATTCTTAGTTCCTAAAACACATTTGTTTTATAATTCAGTTACTTGTATTAAAAACTATGCATATTCATATCAGTAGGAAATACGACGAAGGAGGTCGACGGGCAACTTGACTCGGAGCAGCAAGTTGAAGCTTAACTCATCACCAAGATACTGACTATAAAGTAGAACTAAACCTGCAGCAACATAAGGCAAGCCCCGGTTTGCATTTAACAACTTTTTAGTTATATTTTGCTTTGTATAACTTTTATGGGTCTAGTATGTATTGTGCATTAGGTCAAGGTGATTGATACTCCAAATGCATAGCCCACAAACCCTTGGAGTACAGGGTAGAATAGGTTACCTTCGTGTAGTTTCTGCTAGGCTAAAGTTGTATAGGATCCGGTACAAGTCGGGTAGTTGGAAGCTACTCGCGAGTTAGGAGTGTGGATTCAGCGGGGTATGATTTTAGAAAATGAAAGTTCTGGAATGGAAAATGAGACCGAGCAGAGAGTAGGAGCAGCAGGATGTTGGGCCTGTGTGGCTGTAGCTCTGTTTGTGTCGGTTAAGGACCGATGCGTATGCCGCACTGCTGAGCAAGTTTGAACAGTACAGGATGCATGTCGTATATATGGGACCCGATAAACCGATGTAACTCGGGTACTCTCGTGTAGAAACTTATACGGCCGTCCTTTGGGGGTTGGTGTCAGAGGTGTAAACCCGCTAGCGGAGCAACTTCGACGTGTTCCGTGTAGTGGCCCTTCTGATGGGTCGGCGGAACTGGTTCGGCATTGGAGTGACGGGTGAAAGGTTGCTGCATACAACGTAAGAAAGAGCTCGTGTGAGTCTTTTGAGGCGGGTGTATGTATCGTGTATTCCGGGTGTGTCCTGATTGCAATCACCGTCCCTCGCGGTTATATGAGTACCACTTGTTCACTGAGTTGTGACGTAGTAATAAATTCCAGATGAAGTGAGATGAACCATTGCTGATGTGAAGTTCTTAAATTCATTGTATTGCCAACCATGTATGCTGTAGTTGTAGAGCTCATTAAGTTTATTTTCCTCTTTGGGCATCACCACATCGGAGGAAAGCGTTTCTTGTTTGATTGTGGACTTCCGATGTGAGGGCTGCCTAAGGCATAATAATCTGCTGCTATTAAACTGAAAGTAAGGATTAACATGTAGGCGTGTCATTATTGCATCATACCTTTCCTATGTTAGTAATCTCTGCACGTAGAGTTCCATGTTTAGGAGTGTCGGTTAAGTCTTGCTGAGCCATCGTGCTCACGGTTGCATTATTAGTGTTTTGCAGGTTATAAAATTTGCTATGAAGATGGTTGTTCGGTGAGCCATCAGCGACTCACCGGAAACCCTGCCGCTGCACTCATCTTTGTGGAAGCTAGTAAGAAGCGTCCGCGGGCTGGACGTCTTCTCTTTTGCATAGTTAGGACCGAGAGTAAGTGTGTATGTATATTCCGCTGCGTGTACCTTCGTGGTACATTATTTTGTAAATGACACTATCTTGAGAAATAAAAGACTTTGTACTTTATGGTTCTTTTCATGTATGCTGTTGGGTGCCGCATCGCACGGCACCACCCAATGTGTATCCTGGAGTGTGGATCCCAGAAAGGGTTCCCCACAGGCGTGGTATCAGAGCCGCATTGGGAATAGCACGTATGAAAAGAGCTTATTTTCGAAAACTTCGAAGTATACGAGTGAGGAATGTGTAGTATGCCCACATAAGGACTATTAGTAGCATAGTTACTTCAGGTGGCAAGCTAACAGTGTGTTGCCTTCAGTATTTCAATTCAGTAACGACGCACCTACGTGGAGGTAAGAGGTAAGGTACGCCACCGTAGGCGGATCAATTGCGGTAACTCGCCATACGAGTAATAGTATGGAATGGTATACCGTGGCTTGGCACGGTAGTTAATATGAGTCTCTGAACCTCTCTATGGTTCTGAGAGCATATGAAAACGCTGATCTCCAGCGTTCTTTAGGCAAAAGTGAGAATACCCCATCGTGTGGTAAGCAACACGATAGTATGCAACTCTTGAACGTTCAATGTTCAAAGGACCATACGCAGCGCTCGCCATCAGCGTGCCTCAAAGGTCATGAGGCTGTAGGTGGTATCCGTTGGGTTGATAACATTCCCAACCGTGACGACCCGTTCACTCTCTACTCGGGTTCCCCGTCGTGTGGTGTTAAAACACGACCATGTACCTTGAGACGTGACTTGACTCAAGGACGGCCCGTATGGCAATGATACGGGGCGTATGTTTTTACTATGATATGGACCTGCCTGAAATGGAAAACCATTGTGTGCATCACTATTGATTGTTTTTCTGCAGGTACCTTAACCACGTTAGCACATGTCGTTTAGAAAACGTGTGTGAGTGATCGTTTTAGTGCCACCACTTGAGACGTATACGCCGGTATAACGCCGGTTAGGATTTATATTCAGTGAGGAAACGTAGTACCGTGAAATGTTCTTAACTCCATGGAAAAGAAAGTTTTCAAATAAAAGATTAAATTTGGAGTCTAGGATTTCATTAGGGGTTAGTGAACTCCTATATTGAACTAAGAGTCAATTGGGAGTATAGTTTTCATTTCAAACCATTAGAAACAACCTCCCCTGTTTTCAGCAGAATTTTTGCTGAACTTGAACAAGGAATAACTTTTAATTGTTTGAACCAATGGAGGTGAATGATACATTTCTGGAAAGGTTTTGAAGTCTTCTACAACTTTTATGTAGAACTCCAGAACAGAATCTCCCTCCAAATGGATGAGAATCTCAGATGAGTGTTAACTGTCCAAAAACAGGGCAGACCAAAAATGCTCTCTGGAATTTTCTGTATTTCGACCATAACCTTTTGTAGAAAAATATCTAGGGGTCATGTGATACGCCGTTGGAAAGTTTGTGATATGTGCTACGACTTTGTAGCTCAAAGTTTCTACAGATTTGGGGTAGAATTTTAGGAAATCTTGAGGACAAAACAGACACTTTCAGAGGAGGTGCTGTCAAAATTGTTCCAGATTTCTGTCAACTTTGAAATATCATAACTTCTGATCCAGAACATATATGAAGGCAAATAAGTACTCGTTGGAAAGATATTGAAGTTACATATAACTTTGATATTCAACTTGAGACATGAAACTGCCATTTTCATAATCAAATTCTGGGATTAAGGTCCAAGGATCATACTGAACAGAGCATTGCTCATTGCCCATGTAATTTAGGACGTGTTGTGGACATGAAGGTGTTATACTTCTCTAAGTTCCATGACATATTCATTAGTTATCTTTCATCATTCCTTGTTGTTGGTTGAAGAGTTTGAACAACTTCAACAATCATTGGTTATATTTCGGAACTGTCAAAAACCTCGTTTCCTTTATATATGCTGCACAGTTGATGTGATGCTTTTGCGGTTAATAATTTTGAGTTAAAGCTGAGTACACTCTTGGATATTAACCGTAAATTGCTCACTCTTTCAGTATGGATTATACTCATTCTGGGTATGAAGTTGGTGGTTCCAGTCGGGATGGAAATGATTTATCGCAGCGACGATCACTGCCATCATCAACCGGACTGGCGGAGGTGTTGGGAAGAATGGCTGAGTCTCTTGAGATGTTGGTGCAGCAGGGCATCCGACAGGAGACCTCCCAGCAAAACCCCACACTGAATACGTATCTGGATTTTCTAGCAAGACAACCACCGGTATTCTCTGAAGCTAAAGAAGCCTTGGAGGCAGATCATTGGCTCCGAGTGATTGAATCTAAATTGGGAATGCTCCAGTGTGATGAATATGAGAAGGCTTCATTTGCCGCTCAGCAACTTCATGGATCCGCTGGGGCTTGGTGGTCTGAATATCTTGCTAAGATTGCTGAAGGTCATCGTGTGACGTGGACGGAGTTTCGTGAGGCTTTCCGTGCACGTCATATTTGTGAGGGCATTGTCAAAACAAGAATTGAAGAGTTCTATGAACTCAAACAAGAAGGCATGAGTGTCATGAAGTACTTTACGGAATTTAACCGTTTAGTACAATATGCATCCTCTTATGTGCATAATGAGACAATGAAGTGTCATTACTTCTTCCGAGGCCTCGATGTGAAGCTTCGGACAAAAGTGGCACAATGCAATAAAGGGAATTATAGTGAGTTAGTCAATGCGCTATGATTCAAGAAATAGCTGAACTCGAGCACAAGGAAAGTAAGAGGAAGAGAAAATTATCACTGGCAAGTACGGATGATTATCATCAAGAACAGCCGGTGATATATTGCTTACCATCCAGGGTGGAAATTCAGTTCTTTGACGGACCACCTCAGATCCAATACTGTCCATATTCACCCATGGAGGTTCAGCCACTGCTGCAACAGCAGCAAATGAGTATTTGTGCACCCCCACCTCAGCAAAGTGCACCAGAATACCAAGCACTTCCATATGGCAAAGATCCTGAGCTCGCATCGTATAACACTTGTAGTGATGTAGAGCATATTCCTCAGGAGGGTCAAGTGACCAAGCAGAGCAGCAGTCATATGTCATCTCAAGCTGCAAAGAAATTCCATGGTCGGTCAAGGAGGACAACACTGAAAGTAGGGAACATAAACTATATGGCAGTTGAAGACGTTCCCGTAGGAGAACCCGTGTTGGCGGGCATGTTCAGCCTACGTGATCAGCCCACGCTCGTGTTGTTCGACTCGGGTGCCACACATGATTTTATCAGCAAAGATTATGTGGTTAAGCACCAAGTACCATCAACGACCTTGGCCGCATCATATCATATTAATTCACCGGGAGGTAGTAGGACAGCGGGCAGAATTGTTGCTCGAGCGCCTATTTGTTTGGATGGGCGGATATATCCTACTACTCTTATCCTGGAAGGCTTGCGGATTGACATCATCTTGGGAATGTCTTGGTTGACACATCACCAAGCTATCTTTGATATTAGTTCACGAACGGTGCAGCTGAATTCAAAGAAGCACGGGCAACATATGTTGATTCTGAGAAATGTTGCACCGGAAGTCACTGCTGTCCACACCATTGAAGTTAAGAAACTGGAGGACCTTCCAGTGGTCCGGGAATATCCGGACGTGTTTCCCGATGATCTACCGGGCATGCCGCCAGATCGTTAAGTGGAGTTCAAAATTGAACTAGCACCGGGAACCACACCCATCTCTCGGAGGCCGTATAAAATGGCACCGAAGGAACTCGCGGAGCTGAAGGAGCAGCTGAATGATTTGTTAAGCATAGGCTTCATTCGACCCAGTTCATCACCATGGGGATGCTCCGCGCTGTTCGTCAAGAAAAAGGACGAGACTTTGAGGTTATGTGTGGACTATCGTCCGCTCAATGCCGTAACTATCAAGAACAAGTATCCACTACCACGTATCGATATGCTTTTCGATCAACTAGTGGGTGCTAAGGTTTTCTCGAAGATGGATCTTCGGTCCGGATATCACCAGATAAAAATCCGGGCGGAAGACATACCCAAGACGGCATTCTCAACGAGATATGGATTATATGAGTATCTCATCATGTCATTCGGGCTCACAAATGCTCCGGCCCATTTTATGTACTTGATGAATTCAGTCTTCATGCCGGAGCTGGATAAGTTCGTCGTGGTCTTCATCGACGATATTCTGGTATATTCTAAGTCGGAGGAAGAACACGCCGAACATCTGCGTATTGTGCTCCAACGCCTACGGGATCACAAACTGTATGCGAAATTCAGCAAGTGTGAGTTCTGGATCAACCAAGTGCCATTTCTTGGGCACATTATTTCTGCGGAGGGCATCGCAGTTGATCCGAGCAAGATCGTCCAAGTGCTGAATTGGAGTTCACCGAAATCAGTCCATGAAGTCCGTAGTTTTCTCGGTTTAGCGGGTTACTACTGGAGGTTCATTCCGAATTTTTCCAAGGTCTCTAAACCGATGACGGAACTTCTGAAGAAAGGCAACAAATATGTGTGGAGTGAAGCATGTGAGGAGGCGTTCAAAGCATTGGTAAAGCACCTCACAACAGCCCCAGTGTTGGCGCAGCCCGATACAACTAAGGATTTTGATGTCTATTGCGATGCATCCGGCATCGGCCTTGGCTGCGTGCTTATGCAAGAAGGGCGAGTGGTCGCATATGGATCCAGGCAACTTCAGAATCATGAGCAGAATTATCCGACACATGATCTTGAGTTAGCTGCTGTGGTTCTTGCTCTAAAGATGTGCAGGCACTATTTGCTTGGGAACTTAGTCCACCTCTACACCGACCACAAGAGTTTAAAGTACATCTTCACACAAAAGGAATTAATTATGAGGCAGCGAAGATGGTTAGAGTTAATCAAGGATTATGAACTAGAGATTCATTACCATCCTGGAAAAGCGAATGTGGTTGCCGACGCACTTAGTCGGAAATCACATGTGCATAATCTAACCATGGCTGCAAAGGAAGAAGAAGAACTGAGCCTGCGCTTGGTTCCCTATGGGTCATTGTTTAACCTTGCCCTCATTCCTACAATTCGTGATGAAATTGTGGATGCTCAAAAGAAAGATAAGGGCATGGCCCATCTCCGGAAGAGAATAGACAAGGGAGAAGCTAAGTGCTTCCGGAAAGATGAGAATGGTACGCTATGGTTCAAGGACCGTATAGTCGTACCAAGGAACATGAAGCTTCGTAAGAAGATATTAGACGAAGCTCATTTATCAAAATTTTCCATTCATCCGGGTAGCAACAAGATGTACCAAGATTTGAGAAACAAGTTTTGGTGGACACGGATGAAGCGGGAAATAGCTAAATACGTATCCGAGTGTGATACGTGTCGAAGGGTGAAAGCAGATCACATGAAGAAACCTGGTTTGCTGCAGCCCCTTCATATTCCGGCATGGAAGTGGGAAGATGTGGGTATGGATTTCATTGTCGGACTGCCGCTCACATCTCGGAAGCATGATTCGGTTTGGGTAATTGTTGACCGATTAACCAAGTCAGCACACTTCCTACCGGTGAATGTGGGATTCAATGCCAAGAAATATGCGGAGTTATACATTGAACGGATCTTATGCCAGCATGGAGTTCCAAAAACAATAGTTTCAGATCGTGGTGCACTGTTCGTTTCTCGTTTCTGGGAACAGCTGCACGCATCTTTGGGAACCAAATTGCTTAGAAGCTCCGCATATCACCCTCAAACTGATGGACAAACCGAGAGGGTGAATCAAGTCTTGGAAGATATGTTGAGAGCGTGTGCCATCCACCACGGTAAGAACTGGGATGCTTATCTACCGTTGGCGGAATTCTCGTACAACAATAGCTATCAAACGAGTATCAAGATGGCACCGTATGAGGCTCTCTACGGCCGGAGATGTCGCACACCGCTGAATTGGTGCGAATCCGGTGAAAGAGTGACATTCGGGATTGACCTTGTCAATGACGCCGAAGAACGAGTTCGGGTCATACAAGCAAATTTAAAGGCTGCTCAATCTCGACAGAAGAGTTATGCAGATCAGCGACGTCGACCGCTGAACTTCAACATCGGAGAGTACGTATATCTCCGTGTATCTCCAATGAAGGGAGTTCACCGATTCGGTGTAAAAGGAAAGCTCGCTCCCCGGTTTATCGGTCCATTTGCTATCACGGAGAAATGTGGACCTGTAGCCTACCGGCTTGAGCTACCGACAAATCTCGCTGGTGTGCATGATATATTTCACGTCTCTCAGCTTCAAAAATGTCTCAAGAATACCACTGCTGTCCGCAATGAAGATCTCGAGACATTGCAACCGGATCTCTCTTATGCCGAGCATCCAATCCGGATTATTGATGAAAAGCCTCGGTCGACAAGGAATCGGACGCTCCAATTCTATAAGGTATTATGGAGCAATCATACCGCGGAGGAAGCAACATGGGAGAGTGAAGAATACCTCCGTTCGAACTACCCGGACTTGCTGTCCGCTCATATAAGGTAATTCCTTCTCTACCGCTTGTCTCTTCTTTTGGAATCTCGGGACGAGATTCTTTTTAAGGGGGGAGGGATGTGAAATCCTAAAATTCTAACAAGTGGAGCTGCAGTTCATACCGAGAAAAGGATAGGGAATTTAAACTTTTGAATTTAACGGTGTGAGCTCCAAGTCGAAACTTGAACTTGCAAAAATCCCCGAACACGGAGATCTAAAGCTATCATTTGGTTCTCCACACATCCAATAATAGCCCGGCAAATTTTCAGAGCACTTGAAAAGGATTTCCTATTTGTTGGAATTTAAACGGGAGAAAATTCGAATTTGAATTTAAATCTCAGTTTCAAATTCCGACTTCACCGAAATTCAAATTTTAGTGCACCATTGTGTTCCTCATATTTCTTTTGGCCTATTCTCCAAATTTTATCAAATTTGGAGCTCATTTGCCATTTTAAACCGAATTGGGGGAGGATAAGAGTGAGAGGGGGTGTGGACCCCACATGTCATACACACACTGGAGTGAACCGACTCAGTTCACGGGAGAGCCGACACGTCCTGCTCGCCGGAGCCTACCGCCTTGCCAGCTCCTGCTCGGTGGATGAGGATGCCGAGTGAAGCCACCCCGTACCTCTGCAGTGAACCATTCCTCTCCCTCTTCCTCCACAGCCCCTGCACAGTCCGAAGGAAGTTGACAGCAGCCGGCGACCTTCTCTGTTCTCCAGCAACCGAGCTCCACGAGCCTCTTCGTGGCTGACGGTCTACACGAAAAAGGAGCGCCCCCAGGTGTGCAAACCAACGGTGCAAACCTCTCCTCCTTTCATGCATCACAGTGGATGAATTTTGCAATTCTTTGCTTCGGTATGCATAGAACCGAGCCCCACAATTCTTCAAAATTCGTCGTAATCAGTCCATCATCCCTTGTGCCGAGCTGGAAACATGTTCTAGACTCTCCAACGCCCCTCTAGGATCAAAAACCATCAAAAATCATCAAGAATTGGGGCTGTTCTTCGAGAATTTCGGGCTGGCACCGAATTTTGCCCTAGGTCGCCGATGAGTCCCTATTTGCAGCCATTTTTGGGCAGATTTGAGCTCATGCCGGTGATGAGGGATCCCCCACGGTGCTATAGAGCCCAAGAACCCACCTTTTCGTGGAGAAACCACTGCACACGACCTCGCCGGAGCCCTAGGGTTAGCTGTGGCCGGTGCACACTGCTTTCCGGCGAGTTTTGGCCGCCGGCGACCTCACCAATGAGTTCAGCAGGGTGGAAAATGGGGGGGGGGGGCGGCCAGCAGGGGGTCCGGAGGTGGCCGGGAAGCTCATTTCCGGCGACCTCACCGGAGGCAGCCGCCACTGCTCTGTTTTGGCGCGTGGCTGGAGGTTAGGGATGATGAGTGGGACCCACTGTCAGCATTTAAACATTTTCCAGATTTTTCCATTTCAGTTCAAACTTTGGAGAGCCATAACTTTGTGTAGGAGTGTCCAAAAATTGTGAAACAAATTTTGTTGGATTCCTCTCCAAGAGTACTTTCCAGGGGTGCAGCCCAATATTTATGAAATTTCCTGGATTTGGCTCATTAATTCATTTAAGGAAAATTTTGTATGAATTTTCACAGGAGTTCTGTTAATTGGAAAATTCCCAAATTTGGGCATGACATTCTTCCAATATTCCTTGAACTCCAGTAAAATTTTCAGAGGCATTGGACTCCATTTTCATGGCCAAATGTTGTTTGAATCCTCTATGTCTCTGAAAAATAGGAAAATAAACAGAGACATTTTCAGACTTTTAACCAAGTTTGGAAAATTCATATCTCTGTGTAGGAAGCTCCAAAAATGGTGAAACCAAGTCCTATGGACTCATGAGACTCTAAAGTTTCTGAAAAAACAAATTTGGAGCATGACAAGACACTATAATTGCCATAGGATTTTAGAGAAGCCAAATAGTAAGAAAATTCCCTAGGCCACATCTTCCATCAACTTTGTCTGAAATTTTGCAAGCCATACCTCTGTAAGATATATGGTCCACTGTAAAATTTTCAGAGCAAATTGAGATCATCTCCTCTAGGTTTCTGTTGGTTCCTTCTACTACCTTTCTTATGTCCATTATAAATAGATCTTTGCATTTTCTTCAACAACCATCCACTGCCCAACTAAGAATGTCCTCTGTTCCTGTCAATAACAGAGATCATCACTCACTTTAGAGTTGGTCTAAACCATTCTTAGTTCCTAAAACACATTTGTTTTATAATTCAGTTACTTGTATTAAAAACTATGCATATTCATATCGGTAGGAAATACGACGAAGGAGGTCGACGGGCAACTTGACTCGGAGCAGCAAGTTGAAGCTTAACTCATCGCCAAGATACTGACTATAAAGTAGAACTAAACCTGCAGCAACATAAGGCAAGCCCCGGTTTGCATTTAACAACTTTTTAGTTATATTTTGCTTTGTATAACTTTTATGGGTCTAGTATGTATTGTGCATTAGGTCAAGGTGATTGATACTCCAAATGCATAGCCCACAAACCCTTGGAGTACAGGGTAGAATAGGTTACCTTCGTGTAGTTTCTGCTAGGCTAAAGTTGTATAGGATCCGGTACAAGTCGGGTAGTTGGAAACTACTCGCGAGTTAGGAGTGTGGATTCAGCGGGGTATGATTTTAGAAAAGAAAGTTCTGGAATGGAAAATGAGACCGAGCAGAGAGTAGGAGCAGCAGGATGTTGGGCCTGTGTGGCTGTAGCTCTGTTTGTGTCGGTTAAGGATCGATGCGTATGCCGCCCTGCTGAGCAAGTTTGAACAGTACCGGATGCATGTCGGATATATGGGACCCGATAAACCGATGTAACTCGGGTACTCTCGTGTTGAAACTTATACGGCCGTCCTTTGGGGGTTGGTGTCAGAGGTGTAAACCCGCTAGCGGAGCAACTTCGACGTGTTCCGTGTAGTGGCCCTTCTGATGGGTCGGCGGAACTGGTTCGGCATTGAAGTGACGGGTGAAAGGTTGCTGCATACAACGTAAGAAAGAGCTCGTGTGAGTCTTTCGAGGCGGGTGTATGTATCGTGTATTCCGGGTGTGTCCTGATTGCAATCACCGTCCCTCGCGGTTATATGAGTACCACTTGTTCACTGAGTTGTGACGTAGTAATAAATTCCAGATGAAGTGAGATGAACCATTGCTGATGTGAAGTTCTTAAATTCATTGTATTGCCAACCATGTATGCTGTAGTTGTAGAGCTCATTAAGTTTATTTTCCTCTTTGGGCATCACCACATCGGAGGAAAGCGTTTCTTGTTTGATTGTGGACTTCCGATGTGAGGGCTGCCTAAGGCATAATAATCTGCTGCTATTAAACTGAAAGTAAGGATTAACATGTAGGCGTGTCATTATTGCATCATACCTTTCCTATGTTAGTAATCCCTGCACGTAGAGTTCCATGTTTAGGAGTGTCGGTTAAGTCTTGCTGAGCCATCGTGCTCACGGTTGCATTATTAGTGTTTTGCAGGTTATAAAATTTGCTATGGAGATGGTTGTTCGGTGAGCCATCAGCGACTCACCGGAAACCCTGCCGCTGCACTCATCTTTGTGGAAGCTAGTAAGAAGCGTCCGCGGGCTGGACGTCTTCTCTTTTGAGTAGTTAGGACCGAGAGTAAGTGTGTATGTATATTCCGCTGCGTGTACCTTTGTGGTACATTATTTTGTAAATGACACTATCTTGAGAAATAAAAGACTTTGTACTTTATGGTTCTTTTCGTGTATGTTGTTGGGTGCCGCATCGCACGGCACCACCCAATGTGTATCCTGGAGTGTGGATCACAGAAGGGGTTCCCCACAGCATGTGCTTGCATGAACCGGTCCTTAGATCTACGGCAAGTAAACTACCATCTCATTCTACCACTTCCATGAACCAAGCTTGCCTAGATCTCCCCCAATTCATGTGCATTATCATCATCAAGTTCATATTATCATTGTTCATATAAGTGCAGTAGCTAGACACATTCTATCTCGCTTCCCATATCCCGTAGATTAGTGAAGCAAAAGCAAAAATACCATACCCGAATCATCAACTTTCCCGGCAACAAGGGTGGTTAACAAAACTAGTAAACTCCTATAAAAATGGTTCCCATCAAATTGACTCAGGCATACACAGTTTTCGCAAACAAAACATTTTCAAATATGGGATCAATATGGTCAAGGGGCACTTGCCTTGTTCCTGTGGCTCTTGTTGCTCTTGTGTCTCGATATTTTGGTGCTGTAGTCCTTCATAGGTAGCTCCCTGAGCTTCTCCTTCTACTCACGATCACGCACATACAAGATTCACAGCAATCAATCATCATGCACAAACTTTACTTAAGATGTAATGGTGCAGATGCATGCTAATCCTATGGTGTAGTTTTAGTTTGTACGTGTTCTTGCATGTTTTAATGGGCTTGCATGGGGTTTTACGACGAACAAAGGTGTAGGGATCAAGTGTGTACGTGGTGATGATCTCGACTCAAGATCTAGATCAATTCCACCGTCAAAAACCGATCAACACATGATCTGTCCACACGAAAAAGCTTATGTTCAAAGAAACGGATGCGCGATGATGTCGTAAGGTGGTAACGAAGACCTACCTCGCTTCTCCCTGGTGGCAGGGCCTTCCTCCTAGCTATGGCAGCAGCGGGGAGCTCGTCGGCGGCTCACCGGTGGGGCTCACCGTCGTCTGAACTCTGGCGAGGGGTGGAAAGTCTAACTCGGCGAGCTGGGGCTAGGGCTTCCAAGTCGCCGGCTTAGGGAGGAAAATAAGAGTACGTGGTTGCGGCCAGGGGTTTTGGATTCTATTTATAAAGGGTGAAAGAAGAGTCCTACTCCGATTGGATTTCAAATAAGAGTCCTATTCAAATTGTTTTAGATTTTAACAACTTATCTCCAATCGATTTTGATGAAGACATCAAAACAGTAGATACTCACATTGATATACAAGTACCAATCACAAGAGCACGAACACGGTTACTAAATCAGCAGGTGAACTCATTCCTAACTTCCTACACATGTGATTTTGAGAATGGATTGCTATTGAATGATTTAATTGTTATTAGGAACCATGGATATGATCAACAAGTAAAGGGAGGAGGATTTGGGGACGTGGAGAACCAGATGGGACGTCCACAAGTTGATGGAAACAGTCACCAACTCGGACTCGAGTTCAACTCGGAGTCCAGGAGCAGTCCATCTTAAAACGGACGCCCAGGATGCATACGGACTCCGTTTTGACGTTCTACATATGCATGGAAAGATGAGAAGATAAACTTTCCAATGGTTTTGGTCCCACATTAAAATTCGTCAGGAGTCGTTGGGAGTTGTCGAAACAAGTCGAATTCAGAGTTTTGTCCGGTGTTGCACCACCGTATTGGGCTTTTGGGCCTTGTATCCCGTATGAGTCCATTAGGGACACGTCTAAGGGTCTTATGGACGAACTCTAGCCTTTAAATACTGCAGCCGCCGGCCATATTCGGTGGGTTTTGCTTATATAAACAGCCGTTGTTCTACGGTTTTTGTGAAACCCCAACTTCGTGATTTTCAGATCATGTCTTCTATGTTCTTGCTCGTGTTCTCGGTTGCACCTGCAGGGATTAGCCTTCTTGGAGAGATCAAGCGTGTGTTGCACGGTTGATAACCAATGGATCAGTGGTGTAGTGATTGCAGGGGTGTTCGTACTGCTCGAGTGCCGCGGATCATCAACGTCGAGTTCTCCACCTCAATCGACCTACCTTTCGGAAGATCGGGTCTAAACCACTCATCATTTGGTATCAGATTTCAGGTTGCCCGTGAGGTACTTTGATTTCCCACTAGATTAGTTTTTGTTTTTCATACCTAGAGTCTACAGAAAAAGCCACAAAAAAAAAACATATCGTGTTTACCGATTCCTAGACCATAGTGCCTGCAATTTTCGTTTTTCAGTTTGCATTGTTGAGTTTGCATTCGTGTGGTCGAGTCTAGTTGCTGGTTTAGCTTTGTGTTTTTTGGATCGTAGTTATCGGTTTTCTTCCTTGTTTTTCTTGCTGTTCACCTATTCCACAATCCCTAAACAACAAACCGAGCCACCAAGATCGTCGGTTTGCCCTAGCTAGCCGCCTTGCGTGAACTCCCGCATCGCCAGCCCTAGAACAGGTGACATACCATTGTGCCAGTCCTCCTTGATTCATCACACAACATCCCATCAGTCGCCGTTGCTAAATTCTGATTGTTTCTCACATCCTATTGCGAGATCTTCTTCACAACCGAGTTTGAATCAACATAAAAAAAAGTAACTCGGGTAGCCTACCTTAAAACGGCCATAACTTTTGCATACGAACTCGAAATCGAGCGAATTTTTTTCAAATTAATCTACTCAAAATTTTGCAATCGATTTTCCACTGCTTCACCGTGTTCGGCGAAATTTGTTTGGTCAAATTCCCCTCGTAAGATAGACTATCCGGCCTCCGAAGTTTCAGTCTGGATTTTAAAGAATCTTACTGATTTTCTATAGGCCACATCTTACATCCAATTGAGCTGCAAAGTTGTGTGCTTTCTATTTTCGTGCTCTCGAGTAAACAAAGAATATCAGAAAAATATTAAAAAAGAAAAAAAATAGTGAAGAGAGCACAGGTATTAAAGCATTGACAATATACCCTTGAAAACAGTTGGCCTATACACTTGTGCTATACTTGTTTGGTTATATCTTCCTAATTTTCTATTTGTCTTTCTACTGCCTTGTGTTGTGCTAGGCCTAGAACACTTGTTAACCAGCAACAGTTCCTACATTGAATACTTATTCAACTTTGTTTTTTCTGTTAACGATTTTTGCTTATTAGCCACCATATTGTGCCATCCAATCTCCACTTTTCCTCTTGAGCAGAACAGGTACCTTTGAAATCACTCCACGCTTCATTGGTTCTCACCGTCCACCGTTTACCACCTGCTGTGTTGGTAAGAACACTTGTAAGAACGTGGTAAGACGCTTGAGAGAGAGAGAGGGAGAGAGAGAGAGAGAGAGAGATTGTTTCCTTCCTTCCACTTTTCACATTGCCACTATCCTTTGTAGTTGATAGGGATAACATATTTTTGTTGTCTTTTGTTTACTACTAACAATGGCAGAAGATAAAAGGGATGATGAATGTGTTCAACATGCTGAGTTGCGTGACATGATGAGGGAAATGATAGATATGTTCACCAAAACCCAAGCATCAACAGAGGCGTCGTTGACGACCTTGAATCGCCAACTTGCTGATCTTGTTGTTCGGATGGATACTCTTGAGGCGCGGCTGCCTCTCGCTGAAGATCGTGAAGACGGTGCTTATAATATGGAAGATCATAACAATCAACCACGACTTCCAAGTTATCTACGAGGTATGGAAGATAATAATCGTTATAATTACAATGATTGTCATAACAATTTTAATCGCCCTCTTGATGATCCTTTTGCTAAAGTCAAATTTAATATACCCTCTTTTTTTGGTGCTTATGATGTTGAGACATATCTTGATTGGGAGATGACAGTAGAGCAGAAATTTAATGCCCACCTTGTTCCTGAACAACATAGAGTTCGTCAAGCCACTAGTGAGTTTAAGGATTTTGCTATCATATGGTGGAACGAACTTGTTAAACTAGAACTGATCCTCCAACATGGGATAGTTAAAGGAAGCTATGCGTGTTCGT
Source organism: Neostapfia colusana (assembly GCA_030760725.1). Taxonomy (NCBI): domain Eukaryota; kingdom Viridiplantae; phylum Streptophyta; class Magnoliopsida; order Poales; family Poaceae; genus Neostapfia; species Neostapfia colusana. Next base: position 63,012,307 of record JASWHV010000015.1, read on the forward strand.
TTTGTTCCTCCTTTTCAGCGGGACCTTCGCAAAAAATTGCAGCGCTTAGACCAAGGTAACATGTCCGTAGAGGAGTATTATCAAGAGTTACAAAAGGGTATGTTGCGCTGTGGGGTAGTAGAGGACATGGATGATAAATAGCTCATTTTTATGGGGGATTGAGGCGTGAAATTCAGGACATTGTTGATTATAAGGAATATGATACTGTTAATAGATTATTTCAGCTGGCTATGTTGGCAGAAAAAGAATTGTAGGGCCGCTAACAGCAGCAGCACCAACGCACGAGGAGCACCTTCACACCGCGTTTGACATCTACACCATCCAAAACAGCACCATCTTTGAGTTTTCCTACTGCCACTACACCATCCAATGGTGGCCAACGAACTTCATCTACTGCTCCATTTCCTCGCGCGCCGGAGGGCAGCAAGACGACACCATTCAAGACTACGTCTTCCACTCCTTCCACGAGTCGAACTTCCAACATTAAGTGTCACCGCTGCCAGGGAGTTGTTCATGTGATGAAAGATTGCCCTAGCAAACGAGCATACATAGCACGAGATGATGGCGGGTATGATAGTACTTCGGATGTTGAAGATGAATATTCTCTTGCTACTAACATTGCAGGACCAAAAGATGACCACTATAGCACAGATGAAGAGGTACTTGGTACTGCAGCAACGGAAAATTATAGAAGCATAATTGTGCAGCGTGCTTTGAGCTCCAAAGTTGAGGCGGATGACAAACTACAACGACACAATCTTTTTCACATGTTTCTCATCGTCAAGGACTGCCGTGTGCACACTATAACTTGGTGAACACGGATGTGGTCAAGAAACTTGGGTTGACAACAAGAGCACACCCTCATCCATACCACATTCAGTGGTTCAACAACAGCGGTAAGGTTAGGGTAACACAAACAGTGAGGGTACATTTTTCGATTGGTTCTTACCATGATTTTGCCGATTTTGATGTCGTACCTATGGATGCTTTTTCTATTTTGTTGGGACGTCCTTGGGAATTTGATACGGATGCTATTCATCATGGTAGAACTAATAAATGTACTCTGATGCATAAAGGAAAGAAAATCACTTTGCTTCCTATGACTCCTGCTGAAATTGTAAATTTTGAGAAAAGTAAAACACGTGATGATAAGTCAACAAAATCACTAGACTCTGAAAAACAGCAAGTAATTAAGTTAAAATCACTTTCGTTGCTCACAACTAAATCTCACCTTTCTGATTTATTTAATACCAAGGGGATGTACTACGCTTTAGTATGCAAAGAAGCCATGTTTTCAATTCATGAAGTGTCCATGGCATTGCCCCCTGCTGTTGCTAACCTTTTGCAGGATTTTGTGGATGTGTTTCCCCCCGAGATACCCCCCCGGATTACCATCTATGAGGGGCATTGAACATAAGATCGACTTGATTCCAGGGGCAAGTTTGCCAAATCGTGTGGCGTACAGGGCGAATCCAGAAGAGACAAGGGAAATTCAATGACAAGTTCAAGATCTTTTGAACCGCGGATATATTCGTGAAAGCCTTAGTCCTTGTTCTGTTCCTGTTCTTTTGGTTCCTAAGAAAGATGGTAGCTGGCGCATATGTGTTGATTGTAGAGCGATTAATAACATCACCATTCGATATCGTTATCCTATTCCTCGCTTAGATGACATGCTTGATGAATTGAGTGGTGCTATTATTTTCACAAAAATTGACTTGCGTAGTGGTTACCACCAAATTAGAATGGCACTAGGAGATGAATGGAAAACTGCATTTAAAATCAAGTTTGGACTTTATGAGTGGTTAGTAATGCCTTTTGGTTTAACTAATGCACCTAGCACTTTTATGCGATTAATGAACGAGGTTTTACGTGCTTTTATTGGAAAATTTGTGGTGGTTTACTTCGATAATATCCTCATTTACAGCAAGTCGTATGACGAACATCTTAATCATTTACGTGCTGTTTTTAGTGTCTTGAGAGATGCACGTTTGTTTGGTAACCTCGAAAAGTGTGTCTTTTGCACCAATCGAGTTTTGTTTCTTGGATATGTCGTTTCATCGCAGGGAATTGAGATGGATGAGACAAAAATTGTGGTGATCACTAGCTGGCCAACTCCATCGACCGTCACGCAGGTGCGTAGTTTTCTTGGTCTTGCAGGTTTTTATCGACGCTTTGTGCGGGATTTCAGCACCATTGCAGAACCTCTCCATGAACTGACGAAGAAGGGAGTGCAGTTTCGATGGGGCGAACAGCAGCAACAAGCTTTTGATGTTCTCAAATCAAAGCTTACACAAGCACCATTGCTACAACTTCCAGATTTCGACAAGACATTTGAGCTAGAATGTGATGCAAGCGGCATTGGTATTGGAGGTGTTCTCATACAAGGAGGTAAACCCGTTGCATTCTTTAGTGAAAAAATGCATGGTCCTTCTCTGAATTATCCTACTTATGATAAGGAATTGTATGTCTTAGTGCGAGTTCTACAAACTTGGCAACATTACCTTTGGTCTAAGGAGTTCGTCATACATTCCGATCATGAATCTTTGAAGTATCTTAAGTGCCAAAATAATCTGAATAACGACATGCTAAATGGATTGAGTTTATAGAATCATTTCCATGCATCATTAAGCATAAGAAAGGGAATGAGAATGTTATTGCAGATGCATTATCTAGACGTTACACCATGCTGTCCCAACTTGATCATAAAATATTTGGTTTAGAAACAATAAAAGGATTATATCCTACTGATTTGGACTTCAAAGATGCCTTTGAAAATTGTAGAGAAGGAAGAACATGGAATAAATATATACTACGGGAGGGCCTCCTCTATCGTGCTAACAATCTATGTGTGCCTGCTAGTTCCGTTCGCCTATTACTTTTGCAGGAAGCATATGGAGGAGGTTTGATGGGACATTTTGGAGTGAAGAAAACGGAGGACGTGCTGGCCACACACTTCTTTTGGCCAAAGATGAGATGTCATGTCGAGCGCTACGTGTCACGATGCACTACTTGCAATAAGGCTAAGTCTCGACTTAACCCACATGGTCTTTATATGCCTCTTCCTGTTCCTAGTGTACCTTGGCAGGATATTTCCATGGATTTTGTTTTGTGATTGCCTAGGACTAAGAGGGGGAGGGATAGTATTTTTGTGGTTGTTGATCATTTCTCCAAAATGGCACATTTTATACCTTGTCATAAGAATGATAATGCCTCACACATTGCTGATTTATTTATGAAGGAAATTATTCGTTTACATGGTGTACCAAATACCATTGTTTCTGATCGTGATGCAAAATTTTTAAGTCATTTTTGGAGAACTTTGTGGTATAAATTGGGAATCAAGCTGCTGTTTTCAACCACATGTCACCCACAAACCGATGGACAAACTGAGGTAGTAAATCATACTCTATCCACTATGTTGCGGGCTGTTTTGAAAACAATTTAAAGGGTTGGGAGGATTGTTTACCACATATAGAATTTGCTTACAACAGGTCAGTTCACTCTACTACAAAGGTAAGCCCATTCAAGGTAGTGTATGGTTTCAATCTCCGTGCTCCTATTGATTTATTACCTTTGCCTCCTTCTGAAACTATAAATTTGGATGTTACACAACGATCTGAATTCATTCTGAAGATGCATGAAACTACAAAGAAAAATATTGAAAGGATGAATGAGAAGTATAGAATTTCTGGTAGTAAAGGTAGAAAAGAAGTAAAACTTGAACCAGGGGATTTGGTGTGGCTACATTTGAGAAAAGAACGATTCCCTCACTTGAGAAAATCTAAACTTATGCCGCGAGCTGCTAGTCCTTTTAAGATTGTTGAAAAGATCAATGACAATGCATATAAGCTTGAGTTGCCTCCCAATTTCGGGGTTAGTCCCACATTTAACATTTCAGATTTACGACCATACTTAGGGGAAGAAGATGATCTTGAGTCGAGGACGACTCCGATTCAAGAGGGGGAGGATGATGAGGACATCACAACAGTATATACTCACATTGATATACAAGGACCAATCACAAGAGCACAAGCACAGTTACTAAATCAGCAGGTGAATTTGTTCCTAACTTCCTACCCATGTGATTTTGAGAATGGATTGCTATTGAATGATTTAATTGTTATTAGGAACCATGGACATGATCAACAAGTAAAGGGAGGAGGATTTGGGGACGTGGAGAACCAGATGGGACATCCACAAGTTGATGGAAACAGTCACCAACTCGGACTCGAGTTCAACTCGGAGTCCAAGAGCAGTCCATCTTAAAACGGACGCCCAGGATGCATACAGACTCCTTTTTTACGTTCTAGATATGCATGGAAAGATGAGAAGATAAACTTTCTAATGGTTCTGGTCCCACATTAAAATTCGCCAGGCGTCGTTGGGAGTTGTTGAAACAAGTCGAATTCAGAGTTCTGTTCGGTGTTGCACCACCGTATTGGGCTTTTGGGCCTTGTATCCCGTATGAGTCCATTAGGGACGCGTCTAAGGGTCTTATGGACGAACCCTAGCCTTTAAATACTGCAGCCGCCGGTCATATTTGGTGGGTTTTGCTTAGATAAACAGCCGCCGTTCTACTGTTTTTGTGAAACCCCAACTTCATGACTTTCAGATCACGTCTTCTATGTTCTTGCTCGTGTTCTCGGTTGCACCTGCAGGGATTAGCCTTCTTGGCGAGGTCAAGCGTGTGCTGCATGGTTGATAACCAACGAAGTAGTGGTATAGTGATTGCAGGGGTGTTCGAACTGCTCGAGTGCCGCGGATCATCAACGTCGAGTTCTCCACCTGAAACGACCTACCTTTCGGAAGATCGGGCCTAAACCACTCATCATATTTGGTTGCAGTATTCAGCGTGGAAGAAATCGTGTCGGTTTCCTCAGTATCGAATACTCGCGTACAGGAGAAACCGCTTAAGATCTCATCACCTCCGTATTGATGAGCTCCGGAGGCTCCACGTGTCCAGCGGGGGCATGGCCTCCCTTTTCCGCAGAGACAAGCTCCGGTTGTGCCGCGTGTCAGACGGCGGGACCTCCCCTCTCTTCAGAGGCGAGCTCCGTGTGCGCCACATATCTTGGCGGGCGGGATCTCCCATCTCCCTCAAAGACGAGCTACGTGTGCGCCACGTGTCAGTGCTGGACCTCTCCTCTCTTCGAAGGTGAGCTCCGAGAGTGCCACGTGTCCAGTAGTGTCGGTCTTCCTTTCTCCTCAGAGACGAGCTCTGAGGCCGCCATGTGTCCAACAGCATCGGACCACCCGGAGGCGAGCTCCGAGGTCGACACGTGTCCAACAGCGTCGGACCTCCCGGAGGTGAGCTCCGAGGGTGACACGTGTCCTGCTGGGTCGGACCTCTCGGAGGGGAGCTCCGAGAGCAACACGTGTCCCGTGGGGCAGATCTCTCGGAGACGAGCTCCGAGAGTGACACGTGTCCCGTGGGCTAAGCCTTGCTTCTCCGCAGAGACTAGCTCCGAAGGCGCCACGTGTCCTGCGAGGCTCGGCCTCACTTCTCTGCAGAGGCTAGCTCCGGGGGCAACACGTGTCCCACGGGGCCGGACCTCGCCCCTTCCGCAGAGGCAAGCTCCAAGCCTGCCACGTATCTGGCGGTGCCGGACCTCACCCTTTTTGCAGGGATGAGCTCCAAAGGCACCACGTGGCCGGCGGGCCGCGGAAAGTGTCAACGGCGCTCTCGGTGGATTGGAATTGGCTCTTTTTAGCTATCTTTCAACTGTTCTACTTCTTTTAAAATTTTTTCTCTATATGAAATATGAATGCATGCATGAATTACGAAGTTGAGGGTGTTATAAACCTACCCCCCCTTAAACTGAATCTCGCCCTCGAGATTCGATAGAGTGGAGAATAGATGAGGGAATTCTGCCTTGAGGTCTTCCTCATGCTCCCATGTAGCTTCGGCTTCCGTATGATGGCTCCATTGTACGTTGCACCAACGGATCACTTTGTTCCTCGTGACCCTTTCCTTCACGTCCAAAATTCGGACAGGGTGCTCTACATAGGTCAGATCCTCTTGAAGCTCGAGCTCTTTCATCGGTACTTGTTCTTCCGGAACTCTCAAGCACTTCTTGAATTACTCCGTTATGCTTGCTTAACTGATCCATTCCAAGTATTATATCAAGCCCTTGAGAATCCAAGACAATAAGGTTGGCAAGGAAGTCTACCCCCCTTATTTTAAGGTTTACTTTTGGACATACTATATTAGTCGTCATCTCTCCACCGGGAGAATTAACCAACATAGTATATTTCAAGTGTGATATGGGTAGATTATACTTGGCAACAACTACTTGGATGATATTAATGAATGTGATGCTCCGGAATCAAATAAAACAGTAGCTGGCTTGGAGTTGGCAAGGAACATACCAATCACGACATCCTCAGCCTGTTGCACCTCCTCAGCGGAGACATGATTCACGTTGCCACGAGCGAAGTTATGCTGTCCACGGTTACCTTGCGTAGCTCCTCCATTCGGCCGGGGGTTTTGCTTGGACGCGTTGCTTGGCTGTCCAAGGCCTTTCCTCGGGCACTGACTTGCAAAGTGTCCTGTTTCTCCGCATGCAAAGCATGCCTTATTGCCCAAGACAGCAGGAACGTTAGGACGGGGGTGGTTTTGAGCATAGGCGCCCATGTTGGGTCGGGGCGCAGGAGGTAAAGGCACACGAGGTGCTTGCAGAACAGGACGTTGCTGTGGTGGTTGATTAGGGCGAAAAGTAGATGCGGACGAGCCATACTGCGGTGCAGCTGGGGGCGTGAAACGGGGGCGTACATTGCTCCATTGTGGCTGGTATGGCATCTTTCTCTTGCCCTCTTGCTCGATTTCACGGATCTTGCTCTCAACCACTATGGTTTTGTCAACTAGCTTCTAGAAGCTTGCATAGTCATTGTTGAGCAGTTGAACTTGGATCTCATTGTTCAACCCTTTCATGAACAAGTATTGCTTCCTTTGGTCTGAGTTGACATCCACGGGGGCATACCTTGACAGCTGCGTGAACTTGTTGAGGTACTCATTCACACTTTTCTTTCCTTGGAGGAGACCTTCGAACTCTTGTCTTTTAAGCATCATGACTCCAGCAGGGACGTAATGAGAGCGGAAACTCTCCTTGAACTCAGCCCAAGTGATAGTCTCCTGGTCGACATGAGCATTGCAAAGAACGTCCCACCAGTCAGCGGCTGCTCCCATAAGTTGGTGTGATGCGAAGAGAACTTTCTCCCGATCATTGCACTGAACAATAGCAAGCTTCTTCTCCATGGACTTCAGCCAATCATCGGCCTCCATGGGGTCATTAGCTTGTGCAAAGTTAGGTGATCGAGTCCTCATGAACTCTCCCAGTCGGTTGTGAGCCGGCGGTGGTGGTGGTGGTGGTGCAGGAACGGGGTTAGGGTGGTTATGGTTGTTGGCCTGCAGCTGACTCAAGGTTTGGATCATAGTTTGCATAAGCTGATTCTGCATAGCCATCAACCGTTCAAGGTTGTTTTCACCAGCCCCGGGGTTAGGATTTTCAGGAACTTCAACGTGGTCATCCTCTTGGGGTTCATGGTTGCCACGGATGTTCCTCCTTTGACGGCCGGCGTTTTCTCCCACCATCTGTGAGAGAGAGTTGAGTAGAATAGAAGTTAGAAATTTAGAGTGATTGTGGCGGACCGGAATCCGCTCATCCAGGATCGCAGAGGGTGGTGCTGCACGATGCGACACCCGACAGCACACATCATAAGGATACATTGTATTACATTGAAAACCAACTGAAATGTACAAAGTAGTACACTACTCAGTTACAAACTAGTGTTTATATTACACAGCGGAAGTTAAATTTGTACAACTCACGCCCGCCTATCTAGCAAAAGTCGGTTGCCCAGCCCTAGGGCAACCCACACTAGCTGCACTCCTCAGCTTAGCGCGGCGTGTACAGCTCCCACTCAGCCATGGTCCCCGACGGAGGGTAACCCTCGCTGGTGGACTCGTAACCCGAGTCCGTGGGTAGCTCCTCACCTGAAAAACACTTAAGCAGCAACCATGAGAACAATGGCTCAACAAGACTTAACCGACTCACCTAGGCATGAAACTCTACATGTAGTGTACAACGATCATGGGATGGTAAATTTCAGCAAATGGACACGCCTACAAGTTCATCCTTAGTTCATCTTTTAGCCACAAGTTAACAGTTCATGAATATGAAATTTAGTAAGCAATATTTGGTGGCACACATGCAGCAATACAATTATAGCATAACAGCAATATTGAATCAGCACATTTCATATATTAGCCTACGTCACGACTCAGTGAACAAGCGGTACTCGTCACCGCGAGGGATGGTGAATCGACTCGATATACACCTGCAGGGATACCCGAAGAGCACGTCACGTACGCCACCCGCGAAGCTGCACAGCACGCTCACTCGATGTCGTACGGGACAACCTTTCACCCAACAGCCCAAACGTCGAACCGGTCGCACCAAAACGGACAGGAGGTTCCCTACACGGAGCATCTCTCTATGCCCGTTAGCAGATTTCCATCTTGCTGCCCTCAACCTACACCTATAAATCGGTGTGCTATGCCTTGACGCCCGGAGGTTTAGGTTACATCGGTTTACCGGGGCCCATATATCCGATATGCCTTCGGTACGTTCAATACTTGCTCAGCAGGGCCGCACACGGATCGGTCCTCAATCGACATGGACAGGGCTGCGCACACAAGACTTCCTCTTGCTGCGCCCTAGCCCCTGCCTAGTCTCATTTTCATTTCTAAGGTGATCTCACATCACTCGAACCAATCCCGTATGTCCCAAGCCTAATTCGCGAGTACATTCCAACTACTCGTCGTGTACCAAAGTCCTATGAATGATTAAGCATAGCCTGTCTACTCGAGGACTTAGACACTACCCTCACTCTTATGGGAAACATCTGGTTATGCATTTGGGGTTTCATCCACCCTACACCTAATGCACATATACATACCTCATACTAAGTATGTAAACAAAGCAAAACTTTGTAAAACAGTTTAATGCGAACCGGGGCTTGCCTTGTTGCTGCTGGTCAGATGTTAAGGCTTCGTCCGGAAGGAGGAAGTCAAGCACTTCCGGAGTTTCCTCGCCTTCAGCGACTACACGTCAACGAGATACTATATGTCAATTCACATGCAATATTTAGATTTGAATAAGTAATTACTATACTCTAGCTAGCCCTCCCCTTTTAGTTCTGAAATTTTTATAGTAGCTTGATAGGGTCCTAACCAGAGTCTTGACCAAATTTCATTTAAAACAAAGTTCATTGGAGCTTTGTACAAATAAAAGCCTATTTGGTCAATATTAGAACCTCTAGGGAATTCCAGGGGTTTTCTGTAACACCCCAATATTTTGTTAAGACCCTAAATCATGTTAAGAGGGGAATTTAAAAAATTTTGGACGTGTTGCATGTTTTGCCAAAATTCAAATTCAAACTGGAATTCAAATTAAACTCAAATCAGAAAAGAAATAGAAAAAGAAGAAAAGAGAAAACAGAAAAAACCGGCCAGTGGGCCGCAACCCACCAGCCGGCCCAACCAGCGCCGCGCCAGCCCGCAGCCGCGCGCGCCGCTTCCTCACACTGACAGGCGGGGCCCACCTGTTCATCGTCTACCTCGCGCCCGCGCCGGACTCTCTCTCACCCGAATCAAAACCGATCGGGGATTTCTGCGAATCCCAGCCGAATTCCGCTCGGGGGCGACGCAAACTCGATCTAAACCAACCAGCCACCCTCCCCCGTCTATAAAAACCCCGGCCTCGTTCTGTTTTTCCCACGCGATCCGCTGATTTTCCTCCGGTGAGAACCGAGACTTCTCCGGCGAATTCTGGCCGATCTAAGCTCGGAAATTCCGATCTAACTCACTGGTCTTGATCCACCGCCTGCGGGGAACCTTGCAGGTGCAGAAAACTCGGTGACTTGCGGTGTAAACACAGCGCCGACGAGCCTCGCCGTGGTTTCACCTCGGACCTCGTCGCCGATCACTTTCCAGGACCTCCGAGCTCAAGAAAACCCCCGAGGTGAGATCCCCGACCTCCCCTCTACCGATCTATGCCATAAAATCACAGTTCTAGGAAGAATTCCCGAAGATCCGAAAGTTTCCGGCGAGATCGCCGCTTCCCGCCGTCGTGCGCCGCCGGCAGCGCCGCCCGCGCTCGATCAGAGCGACGTGGCCGCTTGTGCGCCGTTTATTTTAAATCGCACGGTAGGGTTTAAATCCCCGCGTACCGGTTCGACGTTATAATCTCAGCCGTCGGTTTAAAATCGGACTGTCCACGTCAGCCCCGCGTTATAAAGACTGGAAATCTTACGTGCTACCCCCTGGGGTTCTCGGGAAATAAGAGCTAGCCCCTGGAACGTCAGAAAATCATGTAAATTCATTTAAAAATCAGTTTTAGCCCCTGGACTTAATAAAAATTAGGAAAAACCCCTCTGATAAGTGTAGCTATACCCCTGGGAATTCTGAAAATAATATTATAGACCCTGTAGTAGGGTGAGTTTACCTTTTTAGCCCTGTTTAGTATTTAATTTGGGAAATTGAATATGTGGCTAGTGTTTAAAAATTAAAAAGTGGGACAAACATATTGTCATGATTAAATTAAAAACTTTCTCAGTATTTAGAAAACTTTGGAGTGAGATAAAAACATATTTTAGGCTGAATTGAATCTGTTTAATTTATTATTCACATTTAGGGACACATTTTTAAGTAAAGAATAGTTCTAGAAAATAGGGAAAATAATTGTGAAATATTTTACATCGGAGGCAAAGGTCAAAATATGTTATTAAATTATTTAGGACCAGAATCTATTCTATTTAGATGATGTGTATTACTATTTTCATAATAAAGTACACATTTATGCATAAGAAAATAAATCTGAAAATATAGCAACTAGTAAATGATAAATGGAGTTTCTAAAATCCAAAGAGTTCAGTTTAGGGTTGGTAGAAATTATGAAGACACATATGGAGAAGGAAAATACCTTTCATGCTTATTTGGTAGTAAAAAGGTGTAGTAGTTGAATATAAGGAATTTATTTAAATTGGAAACCCATGTATATAGTATGTAAGTATAAATGTGAACACAAAAGTAGGAATCATATACACATGATTAAAAGTGCATGCAAGCCACAAATCAACACACATAGAGTAACCACAACACACATAATGGTGAATGACTTTCATAAATATGAATGTGTGGTTTGTATGAAGTGGAAGTGTGAACTATGTCATATGGGTTGTTATTTTTCTTTTGCTATGTGTGATGGTATGATGTAGAACCTGCTCAAGAGCAAGTTATTCCTTTCCAAGATCAGGACTACCCATTCCAAGAGCAGCAGGAAGGAGGCAAGTGTCCTTGACCACTTTGATCCTATACTAGGATGATTAGATAGAATTATTGCATTGTCAAGTTAAATATGAAACCCATGCTAGGAAGTTTCCCTAGAATTGCATTACCTTGTTTCCTTGTAGCTTGGGTTTGGATTTATTTTATCATGTCATTTATTATTATGCATATGCTTAGCCATGCTTAGAATGGGATATTTGGGATATCAGATCATCAGTTTATTTTACCATACTCTTGAATGAGATATTGTGAGTTATGTAGAGGTAGGGATCAAGGCAAGTTGGATGTTTTGGTTGTGTGCTGGGTGCACGAGACTCGGGTTTGTGTTTAGTACTTGCCTGGATCCTAAGGACCGGTTCATGGAGCATGTAACCTGGCTTTACAGTGCCAACCACATGCTGAGATGGGGCAGCTTGGCCAATTAATTAGGTGTATCCCTGGCGTAGTATGGGTGTGTTGGATGGTGCGGGGAATAGGTGTCAGCTGGACTACCATATGAACCGCAAGGCTCAAGAGGGGGCCACTGCAGCGTGGTTGGAGCCTCTTGTATGCTGTTAGGGGTGAAACCTCAGTGGGCCCACGCTCGTCGGGAATCTCTTTGTAAAGGGTTCGTAGTGATCTCCTGGCTACACACCTGGGAAGTGTGAATGTGGTTCATAGCCACTGGCATAATGGAGGTTCTTTTAGTCCACCCGGCAACGAGGGATGAAATCACTACATGTGGGTACAGTGGTACAAACTCTACGGAGTCAAAACTATCATGACAGCCGTGCTCACGGTCAAGATCGGATTGGACTTATTCATGATTAGAGGAGTGATGGTTTTTTGGAAGTTGTGAATGTTAAGCGGAGAGCTTAACATTGGAAATGATGTTATGGTTATTTGATTATGATGATGGTATGAGAGCTTGGGACCATTTCACCTGTGTAGTAATGTAGGTGCTTAATAAGCTAAGGTGATAGGTATTAATTGTGTAGTGCTTTAACCATGAGTTCAACCTCTCCTTGTTCTAGCCATGCATGACATAACTTTCCCACACTTGCTGAGTACCATCGGTACTCAACCTTGCATATTTTGTAGGTTTATATTGCTGCTCAGGTCAAGATAATGAGGTGGTGTATAATGACCAAGACTTTGGACCCGAAGAAGGTTTCTAGGTTCATGGAGACCCCGGGCAACGCCTGTGATGGAGCCCTCAAGAATAATATTCCGCTGCTAGTTTATTTACTTGTGATGAACTTATTATTGTCCATCGAGACATTTACTATGTAAGACTTACTTATATTCGACACCTGGCTTGTAATAAATGATGCTTCACTATTTGTCATCACATGTATGAGAAAATGATCCTGGCATACATGTGATATTCACTCGGCTGTTCTTCGGAGAAACCGGGTGTGACAGAAGTGGTATCAGAGCCAAGGTTGCACGTAGGAACGTGGACCTAGGTAGAAATGGACGTATTTAAGGGCCCTATTTTCTTAAAAACTATTTTTACAAGGTGTGTGTTGAAAAGTGTTATTTAATGAGTCTTTTTTTCACCTTACCCCTAATTTTCATTGAAAATAGGATTTTTGTTTAAAAGTTTATCTAACCTAAGTTTAAATGCTTTTTGTTTTAGATGGTTCGCATGATTCGCACCGCTCACAAGTCCACAGGAGGGAGAGTTCCTGTAGTTGCCCTTGCCGAGAGAGAGGAGAGTCGTCCGGTGACGTACCTTTCCTACGGATTGGTAGTAGGAGGCTTATTGCGCCGTCTTCGGCGTATGCTCGAAGCCGCCGGCAATACGGGCAAGCTAATCATCCACTATAACTCCACCAGGACCATCCGTGAGAAGGGGGAAGAATGGAGTTCAGAGATGAGGATTATACACGAAAATCAGCTGCTTAAGATTCACCACTCTCCAGCTTGTAGAGCGACACAGGTCGATGCGGAGAAAGATGTCACCTGGGAGGCCATCACCTGCCAGAGTCACATCTATCGTCGCCACATGGACAAAACTGAGTACATGTATGTCCTCCAGCGTGAGAGTGGTACCACGGAATACAAGTACCCGCCGGTGCAGCAAGGGACTTCTCATGAGCACATGGACTTGTGCTTGGAGGATGCTGCTATGCTCAGCACTCGACTGCAGGAGTGTCAACAAGAGCTTCAGGATGTCCGGGACACCCTGAAGGAAACGGAGGTGTTGCTGCGAGCCTGCTTAAGGGCGAGAGAAAGAGGAGATGAGAATGAACTGTGTGTCACCACGAATGATACATGGACTCCTGACTCCCCAGATCGTCGGGCGATAAGGCGTCGTCGCACTTCTCCACCAGCAGCCTCCCCACCCAAAGAAGAGTCAGAAGGAAGCCGAAATGATGAGGAAGATCCCGAGGAGCCAGCTCAAGAAAACGAGTAGTGTAGAGTCCTTCCCTTAGTTAGCAAGATGTCGAATAGTCGAGTTGTTAAGTTATGGTGTGATAATGCTTGGTGTGTGACGTGAGTTGTGGAAGCCATGAGCAATTGTCCACAGCCCCGTCTTTAGATTATTTTGCTTTGGTGTGTGAACCCACATGAAATAATATTGCATTTATTTTTGTATGAGAAATGAACCCTCAGAAAAGTATAACAAAGCCCCAACACTTCAAAGTACAAACAAATGAAAGTAGTAAGATGATACTAAATGCTTTCAAATTAACATTGGTTGATTCTGCCAGATGGCCGGAAGAGGAAAAGGACGTGCTGCCAACCCCGCCAACAACAACGATGAGGCATGCAACCCTCATCTTTCTGGAGGCCAGGACCGAGGTGGTCGCCATTAAGGAGTTGATCCCCTCCACCAAATGCTGGAGAATCAAAATCAGCTCATCCAGAACTTGACTCAAGTGGTGGCCAACTTGCATCAAGTTCCACCTCCACAAGCTGCACCACGCCAACCAAGGTTGAGTGAGTTTCTAGGAACTCAACCTCCAAAGTTTGCAAGTGCTGCTGAACCTCTGGAGGCAGATGATTGGCTTAAGACCATTGAGAGCAAGATGAGGATCATACAGTGCCAAGGGTATGAGAGGGTGCTGTTTGCCTCTCATCAATTGCATGGACCTGCTGCTGATTGGTGGACCGCCTACGTGGCCGCCCATCATGACCCTGAGAACATCACTTGGGAAGAGTTCAAGCGTAGCTTCCGCAACCATTACATCCCAAGAGGTGAACTCCAAAACAAGAGGAAGGAGTTTTTGGGACTGCAGCAGGGAAACATGACGGTGAGGGAATACCTCACTAAATTTACTCAACTATCCCGTTATGCCCCACGGGACATAGAGACTGATGAGCAGAAACAAGATTGTTTTGTGGAAAGACTTACCGCAGAAATGCAGTGTGCAATGTCCTCAAATGAGTATGAAAGCTTCCAAAAGATGGTGGACAGAGCGTTTGTGGTAGAAAGGAAGCTAAAGGCCTTGGAAAATGAGAATAAGAGGAAGGCCGGGTGGTCACATCAACCCTCAGGGAGCAACACCCGCCCACGTCTGATACAGCAACCTACAGGGCAGACGAACCATGCTGCGGTACCCTATTCAGCACCAAGAGGGTACAACCCGAACTTCAGGCCACCGGCAGCACCAGCACAGCCACAACGTCAGTTTGTACAGCAGCCTCGCCCCGCATATCCACCTCGACCAGCAGTACAGGGACCTCCAAACCAACCCCAAGACAACAAAGGCCAGGCACCTAAGGTTGGGGTGCAATGTTTTAGCTGCGGTGAAGTGGGGCACTACGCCCACAAATGCCTAAAGAAGAAGCCCGCACAGCCACAACAGCAGAATGTGATGCGAGGACGGGTGAACCACGTCACTATGGAGGAAGCGCAAGAGGCACCCGACGTGGTAGTTGGTAAGTTTCCTGCCAATTTACACCTTGCAACCCTGCTGTTTGATTCTGGTGCTACCCACTCGTTCATTGCTCAAGGGTTTGTTAAGAAGTATGACCTAGCAACAACACAAATGAACCATATGCTAGCCGTAAACTCTCCAGGTGGAGAAATAAGGACAAGACAAGTGTGTCCCAAAGTGAACCTAGACATTAATGAGGTAGTATTTACTGCTAACCTCATAGTGATAGATTCACAAGGGATAGATATTATTTTGGGTATGGATTGGTTGACCAAACATAAAGGAGTCATTCATTGTTCGACCAGAACGGTGGAACTAACTCACCCTAGTGGCACAAGAGTAAAGTTCATAACAATACACGAGCCTAGGAGGGACATTAAATTAAATCAAGTTGAGGTGAAAGTTGAGGAAATCAGGACCATCAGGGAATATCCAGATGTTTTTCCGGAGGAGTTGCCAGGTACGCCTCCCGATCGCGAAGTGGAATTCGCAATTGAGCTAGTACCTGGAACAACCCCAATTTACAAAAGACCTTATCGGATGGACTCCAAGCAGCTGGAAGAACTCAAGGATCATTTGAGAGAACTGACGGAGAAGGGGTATATTCGCCCTAGTTCCTCACCTTGGGGAGCTCCGGTGATATTTGTGCTCAAGAAGGACGGAACCCAAAGGTTATGCGTGGATTACCGTGCCTTGAATGAGGTAACCATCAAGAACAAGTATCCATTACCCCGCATTGAAGACTTGTTTGATCAGTTGAGGGGAGCTTGTGTGTTCTCGAAAATTGATCTCAGGTCGGGATACCACCAACTCAAGATAAGGCAATCTGATATTCCCAAGACAACTTTCGTATCTCGGTACTGACTGTATGAATACACTGTCATGCCTTTCGGGCTAACTAATGCCCCGGCATACTTCATGTATCTCATGAACAAGGTATTCATGGAATATCTGGACAAATTTGTGGTGGTTTTCATAGATGACATTCTCGTCTTCTCCAAAGATGAAGAAGAACATGAGAAACATCTAAGGTTGGTGTTGCAGAGGCTGAGAGAACACCAACTATATGCCAAATTGAGCAAGTGTGAGTTTTGGCTGAAGAAAGTTCCCTTCTTAGGACATATAATCTCGGAGGGAGGAATCTCCGTAGATCCCGCCAAAATCGAGGATATCCAGAAGTGGAGGACCCCTGAAAATGTCGGGGAGGTTCGAAGCTTCTTGGGTTGGCTGGATACTATCGAGGGTTTATTGAGGGATTCTCCAAGATCTCAAGACCCCTCACCAAACTGTTGGAGAAGGGAATCACATTCATATGGACGCCACAGTGCGAGACGAGATTTCAGGAGCTAAAGAAAAGATTGACAACAGCCCCAGTGTTGGTTATGCCGGATATGCAGAAGAATTTCACAGTGTACTGCGATGCCTCTGGAAATGGGTTGGGATGTGTTCTCATGCAAGAAGGGCATGTCGTGTCATATGCATCCCGACAGCTCCGGAAGCACGAGAAGAACTATCCTACACATGACCTAGAGCTAGCCGTAGTGGTACACGCGTTGAAAATTTGGCGGCACTACTTGATGGGGAAGAGGACAGAGATATATACGGATCATAAGAGTTTAAAGTACATTTTCACACAGCCAGATCTCAACCTCAGACAAAGGAGATGGTTAGAGCTAATCAATGACTTTGATGTGGGCATCAACTATCATCCTGGGAAAGCAAACATCGTGTCAGATGCTTTGAGTCGGAAAGTGCAGGTCAATAAGTTGAGCTTGAAGGACATGCCTGCAGAATTGAAGGACGAGGTTATGAGGCTCAATCTATGCCTAGTAAATAGTGGTGAAGCTATCGCCATGGAAGTGGACTCCACACTAGAGCGAGACATACGCGAGGGTCAAAAGAATGATGAGAAGATACAAGAGATCAGACAACTCATCAAGGAAAATAAAGCTCCGGGTTTTAGAGAGGATGAACAAGGAACGGTGTGGCACGGAAAAAGAATCTGTGTGCCTGAAATGAAGAAGATCCGTGAATTGATTTTGAGGGAAGCTCACGATTCTGACTATTCCATTCATCCTGGGAGTACGAAGATGTACCAGGATCTCAAGAGCAGGTATTGGTGGTATGGCATGAAGCGAGATGTCGCGGAACATGTTGCCCTATGTGACATGTGTCAGTTGGTAAAAGCAGAACATCAACGACCCACGGGATTATTGCAACCACTCAAAGTGCCTGAATGGAAATGGGAAGAAATCAGCATGGATTTCATCGTGGGATTGCCTAGGACCCAATCAGGATATGATTCGATATGGGTCATCATTGATAGGCTAACCAAGGTAGCTCACTTCATCCCCGTGAAGGAAAGCTACGTCGGATCCAAATTGGCAGAGTTGTACATGTCAAGGATCGTGTGTTACCATGGAGTGCCAAAGAAGATAGTGTCGGATCGAGGGACACAGTTCACCTCAAGGTTCTGGCAGAAGTTGCATGAAACCATGGGAACCCATCTGAACTTTAGTTCTGCCTATCATCCCCAAACTGATGGCAGACGGAAAGGACCAATCAGATTCTTGAAGATATGCTGAGGGCATGTGCACTCAAAAACAATCGGAGTTGGGATAAGAACTTACCGTATGTGGAGTTTTCCTATAACAACAGCTATCAGGCTAGTATGAAGATGTCACCGTTCGAAGCTTTGTACGGGAGGAAGTGCAGAACTCCCCTATTTTGGAACCACACGGGGGAAAGTAAAGTGT
The DNA here is from genome assembly GCA_030760725.1 of Neostapfia colusana. Taxonomy (NCBI): domain Eukaryota; kingdom Viridiplantae; phylum Streptophyta; class Magnoliopsida; order Poales; family Poaceae; genus Neostapfia; species Neostapfia colusana. The sequence goes on from JASWHV010000015.1 coordinate 63,030,279, forward strand.
TTGGTCCAGAAGTACTACAAGAAGCCGAGGCGAAGGTGAGGGAAATTCGCAACAACTTGAGGATAGCATAGACACGCCAAAAGAGCTATGCCGATGTACGAAGAAGAGAGCTTGTTTTCAACGTGGGGGACTATGGCTATCTCAAGGTGTCCCCTATAAGAGGACTTCGTCGGTTCAAGGTGAAAGGAAAGTTGTCACCTCGATACATCGGACCCTTTCAAGTTCTGGAAAGGAAAGGCGAAGTGGCATATCAACTAGAGTTACTGGCTCGTCTATCGGATGTGCACGATGTGTTCCATGTGTCACAACTCAAGAAATGCCTGAGAACGCCTGAAGAGGTGTTACCCATGAATGAAGTGGATGTAGCTGAGGATTTGTCTTATGCCGAGCAACCATACAAGATTTTGGAGACAATGGAATGCCTCACCAGAAATAAAAGAATCCGGATGTGCAAAGTGCAGTGGAAGCATCACTCAGAAGAGGAAGCCACCTGGGAGCGGGAAGATGAGCTCAAGGCACAATTTCCGGAATTGTTTTTTAGAAACACCAATCTCGAGGACGAGATTTCTTTTAAGGGGGGGTAGAGTTGTAACACCCCAAAATTTTGTTAAGACCCTAAATCATGTTAAGAGGGGAATTTAAAAATTTTTGGACGTGTTGCATGTTTTGCAAAAATTCAAATTCAAACTGGAATTCAAATTAAACTCAAATCAGAAAAGAAATAGAAAAGAAAAAAAGAGAAAACAGAAAAAAACCGGCTAGTGGGCCGCAACCCACCAGCCGGCCCAACCAGCGCCACACCAGCCCGCAGCCGCGCGCGCCGCTTCCTCACACTGACAGGCGGGGCCCACTTGTTCATCGTCTACCTCGCGCCCGCGCCGGACTCTCTCTCACCCGAATCAAAACCAATCGGGATTTCTGCGAATCCCAGCCGAATTCCGCTCGGGGGCGACGCAAACTCGATCTAAACCAACCAGCCGCCCTCCCCCGTCTATAAAAACCTCGGCCTCGTTCTGTTTTTCCCACGCGATCCGCCGATTTTCCTCCGGTGAGAACCGAGACTTCTCCGGTGAATTCTGGCCGATCTAAGCTCGGAAATTCCGATCTAACTCGCTGGTCTTGATCCACCGCCTCCGGGGAACCTTGCAGGTGCAGAAAACTCGGTGACTTGCGGTGTAAACACAGCGCCGACGAGCCTCGCCGTGGTTTCACCTCGGACCTCGTCGCCGATCACTTTCCAGGACCTCCGAGCTCAAGAAAACCCCCGAGGTGAGATCCCCGACCTTCCCTCTACCAATCTATGCCATAAAATCACAGTTCTAGGAAGAATTCCCGAAGATCCGAAAGTTTCCGGCGAGATCGCCGCTTCCCGCCGCCGTGCGCCGACAGCAGCGCCGTCCGCGCTCGATCAGAGCGACGTGGCCGCTTGTGCGCCGTTTATTTTAAATCGCACGGTAGGGTTTAAATCCCCGCGTAACGGTTCGACGTTATAATCTCAGCCGTCGGTTTAAAATCGGACGGTCCACGTCAGCCCCGCGTTATAAAGACTGGAAATCTTACGTGCTACCCCCTGGGGTTCTCGGGAAATAAGAGCTAGCCCCGGAAACTTCTGATCTAGCTCCTGGAACGTCAGAAAATCATGTAAATTCATTTAAAAATCAGTTTTAGCCCCTGGACTTAATAAAAAATAGGAAAAACCCCTCTGATAAGTGTAGCTATACCCCTGGGAATTCTGAAAATAATATTATAGACCCTGTAGTAGGGTGAGTTTACCTTTTTAGCCCTGTTTAGTATTTAATTTGGGAAATTGAATATGTGGCTAGTGTTTAAAAATTAAAAAGTGGGACAAACATATTGTCATGATTAAATTAAAAACTTTCTCAGTATTTAGAAAACTTTGGAGTGAGATAAAAACATATTTTGGGCTGAATTGAATCTGTTTAATTTATTATTCACATTTAGGGACACATTTTTAAGTAAAGAATAGTTCTAGAAAATATGGAAAATAATTGTGAAATATTTTACATCGGAGGCAAAGGTCAAAATATGTTATTAAATTATTTAGGACCAGAACCTATTCTATTTAGATGATGTGTCTTACTATTTTCATAATAAAGTACACATTTATGCATAAGAAAATAAATCTGAAAATATAGCAACTAGTAAATGATAAATGGAGTTTCTAAAATCCAAAGAGTTCAGTTTAGGGTTGGTAGAAATTATGAAGACACATATGGAGAAGGAAAATACCTTTCATGCTTATTTGGTAGTAAAAAGGTGTAGTAGTTGAATATAAGGAATTTATTTAAATTGGAAACTCATGTATATAGTATGTAAGTATAAATGTGAACACAAAAGTAGGAATCATATACACATGATTAAAAGTGCATGCAAGCCACAAATCAACACACATAGAGTAACCACAACACACATAATGGTGAATGACTTTCATAAATATGAATGTGTGGTTTGTATGAAGTGGAAGTGTGAACTATGTCTTATGGGTTGTTATTTTTCTTTTGCTATGTGTGATGGTATGATGTAGAACCTGGTCAAGAGCAAGTTATTCCTTTCCAAGATCAGGACTACCCATTCCAAGAGCAGCAGGAAGGAGGCAAGTGTCCTTGACCACTTTGATCCTATACTAGGATGATTAGATAGAATTATTGCATTGTCAAGTTAAATATGAAACCCATGCTAGGAAGTTTCCCTAGAATTGCATTACCTTGTTTCCTTGTAGCTTGGGTTTGGATTTATTTTATCATGTCATTTATTATTATGCATATGCTTAGCCATGCTTAGAATGGGATATTTGGGATATCAGATCATCAGTTTATTTTACCATACTCTTGAATGAGATATTGTGAGTTATGTAGAGGTAGGGATCAAGGCAAGTTGGATGTTTTGGTTGTGCGCTGGGTGCACGAGACTCGGGTTTGTGTTTAGTACTTGCCTGGATCCTAAGGACCGGTTCATGGAGCATGTAACCTGGCTTTACAGTGCCAACCACATGCTGAGATGGGGCAGCTTGGCCAATTAATTAGGTGTATCCCCGGCGTAGTATGGGTGTGTTGGATGGTGCGGGGAATAGGTGTCAGCTGGACTACCATATGAACCACAAGGCTCAAGAGGGGGCCACTGCAGCGGGGTTGGAGCCTCTTGTATGCTGTTAGGGGTGAAACCTCAGTGGGCCCACGCTCGTCGGGAATCCCTTTGTAAAGGCTTCGTAGTGGTCTCCTGGCTACACACCTGGGAAGTGTGAATGTGGTTCCTAGCCACTGGCATAATGGAGGTTCTTTTAGTCCACCCGGCAACGGGGGATGAAATCACTACATGTGGGTACAGTGGTACAAACTCTACAGAGTCAAAACTATCATGACAGCCGTGCTCACGGTCAAGATCGGATTGGACTTATTCATGATTAGAGGAGTGATGGTTTTTTGGAAGTTGTGAATGTTAAGCGGAGAGCTTAACATTGGAAATGATGTTATGGTTATTTGATTATGATGATGGTATGAGAGCTTGGGACCATTTCACCTGTGTAGTAATGTAGGTGCTTAATAAGCTAAGGTGATAGGTATTAATTGTGTAGTGCTTTAACCATGAGTTCAACCTCTCCTTGTTCTAGCCATGCATGACATAACTTTCCCACACTTGCTGAGTACCATCGGTACTCAACCTTGCATATTTTGTAGGTTTATATTGCTGCTCAGGTCAAGATAATGAGGTGGTGTATAATGACCAAGACTTTGGACCCGAAGAAGGTTTCTAGGTTCATGGAGACCCCGGGCAACGCCTGTGATGGAGCCCTCAAGAATAATATTCCGCTGCTAGTTTATTTACTTGTGATGAACTTATTATTGTCCATCGAGACATTTACTATGTAAGACTTACTTATATTCGACACCTGGCTTGTAATAAATGATGCTTCACTATTTGTCATCACATGTATGAGAAAATGATCCTGGCATACATGTGATATTCACTCGATTGTTCTTCGGAGAAACCGGGTGTGACAGAAGTGGTATCAGAGCCAAGGTTGCCCGTAGGAACGTGGACCTAGGTAGAAATGGACGTATTTAAGGGCCCTATTTTCTTAAAAACTATTTTTACAAGGTGTGTGTTGAAAAGTGTTATTTAATGAGTCTTTTTTTCACCTTACCCCCAATTTTCATTCAAAATAGGATTTTTGTTTAAAAGTTTATCTAACCTAAGTTTAAATGCTTTTTGTTTTAGATGGTTCGCATGATTCGCACCGCTCACAAGTCCACAGGAGGGAGAGTTCCTGTAGTTGCCCTTGCCGAGAGAGAGGAGAGTCGTCCGGTGACGTACCTTTCCTACGGATTGGTAGTAGGAGGCTTATTGCGCCGTCTTCGGCGTATGCTCGAAGCCGCCGGCAATACGGGCAAGCTAATCATCCACTATAACTCCACCAGGACCATCCGTGAGAAGAGGGAAGAATGGAGTTCAGAGATGAGGATTATACACGAAAATCAGCTGCTTAAGATTCACCACTCTCCAGCTTGTAGAGCGACACAGGTCGATGCGGAGAAAGATGTCACCTGGGAGGCCATCACCTGCCAGAGTCACATCTATCGTCGCCACATGGACAAAACTGAGTACATGTATGTCCTCCAGCGTGAGAGTGGTACCACGGAATACAAGTACCCGCCGGTGCAGCAAGGGACTTCTCATGAGCACATGGACTTGTGCTTGGAGGATGCTGCTATGCTCAGCACTCGACTGCAGGAGTGTCAACAAGAGCTTCAGGATGTCCGAGACACCCTGAAGGAAACGGAGGTGTTGCTGCGAGCCTGCTTAAGGACGAGAGAAAGAGGAGATGGGAATGAACTGTGTGTCACCATGAATGATACATGGACTCCTGACTCCCCAGATCGTCGGGCGATAAGGCGTCGTCGCACTTCTCCACCAGCAGCCTCCGCACCCAAAGAAGAGTCAGAAGGAAGCCGAAATGATGAGGAAGATCCCGAGGAGACAGCTCAAGAAAACGAGTAGTGTAGAGTCCTTCCCTTAGTTAGCAAGATGTCGAATAGTCGAGTTGTTAAGTTATGGTGTGATAATGCTTGGTGTGTGACGTGAGTTGTGGAAGCCATGAGCAATTGTCCACAGCCCCGTCTTTAGATTATTTTGCTTTGGTGTGTGAACCCACATGAAATAATATTGCATTTATTTTTGTGTGAGAAATGAACCCTCAGAAAAGTATAACAAAGCCCCAACACTTCAAAGTACAAACAAATGAAAGTAGTAAGATGATACTAAATGCTTTCAAATTAACATTGGTTAATTCTGCCAGATGGCCGGAAGAGGAAAAGGATGTGCTGCCAACCCTGCCAACAACAACGATGAGGCATGCAACCCTCATCTTTCTGGAGGCCAGGACCGAGGTGGTCGCCATTAAGGAGTTGATCCCCTCCACCAAATGCTGGAGAATCAAAATCAGCTCATCCAGAACTTGACTCAAGTGGTGGCCAACTTGCATCAAGTTCCACCTCCACAAGCTGCACCACGCCAACCAAGGTTGAGTGAGTTTCTAGGAACTCAACCTCCAAAGTTTGCAAGTGCTGCTGAACCTCTGGAGGCAGATGATTGGCTTAAGACCATTGAGAGCAAGATGAGGATCATACAGTGCCAAGGGTATGAGAGGGTGCTGTTTGCCTCTCATCAATTGCATGGACCTGCTGCTGATTGGTGGACCGCCTACGTGGCCGCCCATCATGACCCTGAGAACATCACTTGGGAAGAGTTCAAGCGTAGCTTCCGCAACCATTACATCCCAAGAGGTGAACTCCAAAACAAGAGGAAGGAGTTTTTGGGACTGCAGCAGGGAAACATGACGGTGAGGGAATACCTCACTAAATTTACTCAACTATCCCGTTATGCCCCACGGGACATAGAGACTGATGAGCAGAAACAAGATTGTTTCGTGGAAAGACTTACCGCAGAAATGCAGTGTGCAATGTCCTCAAATGAGTATGAAAGCTTCCAAAAGATGGTGGACAGAGCGTTTGTGGTAGAAAGGAAGCTAAAGGCCTTGGAAAATGAGAATAAGAGGAAGGCCGGGTGGTCACATCAAGCCTCAGGGAGCAACACCCGCCCACGTCTGATACAGCAACCTACAGGGCAGACGAACCATGCTGCGGTACCCTATTCAGCACCAAGAGGGTACAACCCGAACTTCAGGCCACCGGCAGCACCAACACAGCCACAACGTCAGTTTGTACAGCAGCCTCGCCCCGCATATCCACCTCGACCAGCAGTACAGGGACCTCCAAACCAACCCCAAGACAACAAAGGCCAGGCACCTAAGGTTGGGGTGCAATGTTTTAGCTGCGGTGAAGTGGGGCACTACGCCCACAAATGCCCAAAGAAGAAGCCCGCACAGCCACAACAGCAGAATGTGATGCGAGGACGGGTGAACCACGTCACTATGGAGGAAGCGCAAGAGGCACCCGACGTGGTAGTTGGTAAGTTTCCTGCCAATTTACACCTTGCAACCCTGCTGTTTGATTCTGGTGCTACCCACTCGTTCATTGCTCAAGGGTTTGTTAAGAAGTATGACCTAGCAACAACACAAATGAACCATATGCTAGCCGTAAACTCTCCAGGTGGAGAAATAAGGACAAGACAAGTGTGTCCCAAAGTGAACCTAGACATTAATGAGGTAGTATTTACTGCTAACCTCATAGTGATAGATTCACAAGGGATAGATATTATTTTGGGTATGTATTGGTTGACCAAACATAAAGGAGTCATTCATTGTTCGACCAGAACGGTGGAACTAACTCACCCTAGTGGCACAAGAGTAAAGTTCATAACAATACACGAGCCTAGGAGGGACATTAAATTAAATCAAGTTGAGGTGAAAGTTGAGGAAATCAGGACCATCAGGGAATATCCTGATGTTTTTCCGGAGGAGTTGCCAGGTATGCCTCCCGATCGCGAAGTGGAATTCGCAATTGAGCTAGTACCTGGAACAACCCCAATTTACAAAAGACCTTATCGGATGGACTCCAAGCAGCTGGAAGAACTCAAGGATCATTTGAGAGAACTGACGGAGAAGGGGTATATTCGCCCTAGTTCCTCACCTTGGGGAGCTCCGGTGATATTTGTGCCCAAGAAGGACGGAACCCAAAGGTTATGCATGGATTACCGTGCCTTGAATGAGGTAACCATCAAGAACAAGTATCCATTACCCCGCATTGAAGACTTGTTTGATCAGTTGAGGGGAGCTTGTGTGTTCTCGAAAATTGATCTCAGGTCGGGATACCACCAACTCAAGATAAGGCAATCCGATATTCCCAAGACAACTTTCGTATCTCGGTACTGACTGTATGAATACACTGTCATGCCTTTCGGGCTAACTAATGCCCCGGCATACTTCATGTATCTCATGAACAAGGTATTCATGGAATATCTGGACAAATTTGTGGTGGTTTTCATAGATGACATTCTCGTCTTCTCCAAAGATGAAGAAGAACATGAGAAACATCTAAGGTTGGTGTTGCAGAGGCTGAGAGAACACCAACTATATGCCAAATTGAGCAAGTGTGAGTTTTGGCTGAAGAAAGTTCCCTTCTTAGGACATATAATCTCGGAGGGAGGAATCTCCGTAGATCCCGCCAAAATCGAGGATATCCAGAAGTGGAGGACCCCTGAAAATGTCGGGGAGGTTCGAAGCTTCTTGGGTTGGCTGGATACTATCAAGGGTTTATTGAGGGATTCTCCAAGATCTCGAGACCCCTCACCAAACTGTTGGAGAAGGGAATCACATTCATATGGACGCCACAGTGCGAGACGAGATTTCAGGAGCTAAAGAAAAGATTGACAACAGCCCCAGTGTTGGTTATGCCGGATATGCAGAAGAATTTCACAGTGTACTGCGATGCCTCTGGAAATGGGTTGGGATGTGTTCTCATGCAAGAAGGGCATGTCGTGGCATATGCATCCCGACAGCTTCGGAAGCACGAGAAGAACTATCCTACACATGACCTAGAGCTAGCCGCAGTGGTACACGCGTTGAAAATTTGGCGGCACTACTTGATGGGGAAGAGGACAGAGATATATACGGATCATAAGAGTTTAAAGTACATTTTCACACAGCCAGATCTCAACCTCAGACAAAGGAGATGGTTAGAGCTAATCAATGACTTTGATGTGGGCATCAACTATCATCCTGGGAAAGCAAACATCGTGGCAGATGCTTTGAGTCGGAAAGTGCAGGTCAATAAGTTGAGCTTGAAGGACATGCCTGCAGAATTGAAGGACGAGGTTATGAGGCTCAATCTATGCCTAGTAAATAGTGGTGAAGCTATCGCCATGGAAGTGGACTCCACACTAGAGCGAGACATACGCGAGGGTCAAAAGAATGATGAGAAGATACAAGAGATCAGACAACTCATCAAGTAAAATAAAGCTCCGGGTTTTAGAGAGGATGAACAAGGAACGGTGTGGCACGGGAAAAGAATCTGTGTGCCTTAAATGAAGAAGATCCGTGAATTGATTTTGAGGGAAGCTCACGATTCTGACTATTCCATTCATCCTGGGAGTACGAAGATGTACCAGGATCTCAAGAGCAGGTATTGGTGGTATGGCATGAAGCGAGATGTCGCAGAACATGTTGCCCTATGTGACACGTGTCAGTTGGTAAAAGCAGAACATCAACGACCCACGGGATTATTGCAACCACTCAAAGTGCCTGAATGGAAATGGGAAGAAATCAGCATGGATTTCATCGTGGGATTGCCTAGGACCCAATCAGGATATGATTCGATATGGGTCATCATTGATAGGCTAACCAAGGTAGCTCACTTCATCCCCGTGAAGGAAAGCTACGGCGGATCCAAATTGGCAGAGTTGTACATGTCAAGGATCGTGTGTTACCATGGAGTGCCAAAGAAGATAGTGTCGGATCGAGGGACACAGTTCACCTCAAGGTTCTGGCAGAAGTTGCATGAAACCATGGGAACCCATCTGAACTTTAGTTCTGCCTATCATCCCCAAACTGATGGCAGACGGAAAGGACCAATCAGATTCTTGAAGATATGCTGAGGGCATGTGCACTCAAAAACAATCGGAGTTGGGATAAGAACTTACCGTATGCGGAGTTTTCCTATAACAACAGCTATCAGGCTAGTATGAAGATGTCACCGTTCGAAGCTTTGTACGGGAGGAAGTGCATAACTCCCCTATTTTGGAACCAAACGGGGGAAAGTAAAGTGTTTGGTCCAGAAGTACTACAAGAAGCCGAGGCGAAGGTGAGGGAAATTCGCAACAACTTGAGGATAGCACAGACACGCCAAAAGAGCTATGCCGATGTACGAAGAAGAGAGCTCGTTTTCAACGTGGGGGACTATGGCTATCTCAAGGTGTCCCCTATAAGAGGACTTCGTCGGTTCAAGGTGAAAGGAAAGTTGTCACCTCGATACATCGGACCCTTTCAAGTTCTGGAAAGGAAAGGCGAAGTGGCGTATCAACTAGAGTTACTGGCTCGTCTATCGGATGTGCACGATGTGTTCCATGTGTCACAACTCAGGAAATGCCTGAGAACGCCTGAAGAGGTGTTACCCATGAATGAAGTGGATGTAGCTGAGGATTTGTCTTATGCCGAGCAACCATACAAGATTTTGGAGACAATGGAATGCCTCACCAGAAATAAAAGAATCCGGATGTGCAAAGTGCAGTGGAAGCATCACTCAGAAGAGGAAGCCACCTGGGAGCGGGAAGATGAGCTCAAGGCACAATTTCCGGAATTGTTTTTTAGAAACACCAATCTCGAGGACGAGATTTCTTTTAAGGGGGGTAGAGCTGTAACACCCCAAAATTTTGTTAAGACCCTAAATCATGTTAAGAGGGGAATTTAAAATTTTTTGGACGTGTTGCATGTTTTGCAAAAATTCAAATTCAAACTGGAATTCAAATTAAACTCAAATCAGAAAAGAAATAGAAAAAGAAAAAAAGAGAAAACAGAAAAAAACCGGCTAGTGGGCCGCAACCCACCAGCCGGCCCAACCAGCGCCGCGCCAGCCCGCAGCCGCGCGCGCCGCTTCCTCACACTGACAGGCGGGGCCCACTTGTTCATCGTCTACCTCGCGCCCGCGCCGGACTCTCTCTCACCCGAATCAAAACCGATCGGGATTTCTGCGAATCCCAGCCGAATTCCGCTCGGGGGCGACGCAAACTCGATCTAAACCAACCAGCCGCCCTCCCCCGTCTATAAAAACCTCGGCCTCGTTCTGTTTTTCCCACGCGATCCGCCGATTTTCCTCCGGTGAGAACCGAGACTTCTCCGGTGAATTCTGGCCGATCTAAGCTCGGAAATTCCGATCTAACTCGCTGGTCTTGATCCACCGCCTCCGGGGAACCTTGCAGGTGCAGAAAACTCGGTGACTTACGGTGTAAACACAGCGCCGACGAGCCTCGCCGTGGTTTCACCTCGGACCTCGTCGCCGATCACTTTCCAGGACCTCCGAGCTCAAGAAAACCCCCGAGGTGAGATCCCCGACCTCCCCTCTACCGATCTATGCCATAAAATCACAGTTCTAGGAAGAATTCCCGAAGATCCGAAAGTTTCCGGCGAGATCGCCGCTTCCCGCCGCCGTGCGCCGACAGCAGCGCCGCCCGCGCTCGATCAGAGCGACGTGGCCGCTTGTGCGCCGTTTATTTTAAATCGCACGGTAGGGTTTAAATCCCCGCGTACCGGTTCGACGTTATAATCTCAGCCGTCGGTTTAAAATCGGACGGTCCACGTCAGCCCCGCGTTATAAAGACTGGAAATCTTACGTGCTACCCCCTGGGGTTCTCGGGAAATAAGAGCTAGCCCCGGAAACTTCTGATCTAGCTCCTGGAACGTCAGAAAATCATGTAAATTCATTTAAAAATCAGTTTTAGCCCCTGGACTTAATAAAAATTAGGAAAAACCCCTCTGATAAGTGTAGCTATACCCCTGGGAATTCTGAAAATAATATTATAGACCCTGTAGTAGGGTGAGTTTACCTTTTTAGCCCTGTTTAGTATTTAATTTGGGAAATTGAATATGTGGCTAGTGTTTAAAAATTAAAAAGTGGGACAAACATATTGTCATGATTAAATTAAAAACTTTCTCAGTATTTAGAAAACTTTGGAGTGAGATAAAAACATATTTTGGGCTGAATTGAATCTGTTTAATTTATTATTCACATTTAGGGACACATTTTTAAGTAAAGAATAGTTCTAGAAAATAGGGAAAATAATTGTGAAATATTTTACATCGGAGGCAAAGGTCAAAATATGTTATTAAATTATTTAGGACCAGAACCTATTCTATTTAGATGATGTGTCTTACTATTTTCATAATAAAGTACACATTTATGCATAAGAAAATAAATCTAAAAATATAGCAGCTAGTAAATGATAAATGGAGTTTCTAAAATCCAAAGAGTTCAGTTTAGGGTTGGTAGAAATTATGAAGACACATATGGAGAAGGAAAATACCTTTCATGCTTATTTGGTAGTAAAAAGGTGTAGTAGTTGAATATAAGGAATTTATTTAAATTGGAAACTCATGTATATAGTATGTAAGTATAAATGTGAACACAAAAGTAGGAATCATATACACATGATTAAAAGTGCATGCAAGCCACAAATCAACACACATAGAGTAACCACAACACACATAATGGTGAATGACTTTCATAAATATGAATGTGTGGTTTGTATGAAGTGGAAGTGTGAACTATGTCTTATGGGTTGTTATTTTTCTTTTGCTATGTGTGATGGTATGATGTAGAACCTGGTCAAGAGCAAGTTATTCCTTTCCAAGATCAGGACTACCCATTCCAAGAGCAGCAGGAAGGAGGCAAGTGTCCTTGACCACTTTGATCCTATACTAGGATGATTAGATAGAATTATTGCATTGTCAAGTTAAATATGAAACCCATGCTAGGAAGTTTCCCTAGAATTGCATTACCTTGTTTCCTTGTAGCTTGGGTTTGGATTTATTTTATCATGTCATTTATTATTATGCATATGCTTAGCCATGCTTAGAATGGGATATTTGGGATATCAGATCATCAGTTTATTTTACCATACTCTTGAATGAGATATTGTGAGTTATGTAGAGGTAGGGATCAAGGCAAGTTGGATGTTTTGGTTGTGCGCTGGGTGCACGAGACTCGGGTTTGTGTTTAGTACTTGCCTGGATCCTAAGGACCGGTTCATGGAGCATGTAACCTGGCTTTACAGTGCCAACCACATGCTGAGATGGGGCAGCTTGGCCAATTAATTAGGTGTATCCCCGGCGTAGTATGGGTGTGTTGGATGGTGCGGGGAATAGGTGTCAGCTGGACTACCATATGAACCACAAGGCTCAAGAGGGGGCCACTGCAGCGGGGTTGGAGCCTCTTGTATGCTGTTAGGGGTGAAACCTCAGTGGGCCCACGCTCGTCGGGAATCCCTTTGTAAAGGCTTCGTAGTGATCTCCTGGCTACACACCTGGGAAGTGTGAATGTGGTTCGTAGCCACTGGCATAATGGAGGTTCTTTTAGTCCACCCGGCAACGGGGGATGAAATCACTACATGTGGGTACAGTGGTACAAACTCTACAGAGTCAAAACTGTCATGACAGTTGTGCTCACGGTCAAGAGCGGCTTGGACTTATTCATGATTAGAGGAGTGATGGTTCTTTTGGAAGTTGTGAATGTTAAGCGGGGAGCTTAACATTGGAAATGATGTTATGGTTATTTGATTATGATGATGGTATGAGAGCTTGGGACCATTTCACCTGTGTAGTAATGTAGGTGCTTAATAAGCTAAGGTGATAGGTATTAATTGCGTAGTGCTTTAACCATGAGTTCAACCTCTCCTTGTTCTTGCCATGCATGACATAACTTTCCCACACTTGCTGAGTACCATCGGTACTCAACCTTGCATATTTTGTTGGTTTATATTGCTGCTCAGGTCAAGATAATGAGGTGGTGTATAATGACCAAGACTTTGGACCCGAAGAAGATTTCTAGGTTCATGGAGACCCCGGGCAACGCCTGTGATGGAGCCCTCAAGAATAATATTCCGCTGCTAGTTTATTTACTTGTGATGAACTTATTATTGTCCATCGAGACATTTACTATGTAAGACTTACTTATATTCGACATCTGGCTTGTAATAAATGATGCTTCACTATTTGTCATCACATGTATGAGAAAATGATCCTGGCATACATGTGATATTCACTCGGTTGTTCTTCGGAGAAACCGGGTGTGACATTTTCATGGTTCCAACCATTACTTTCTGGAAACTAGAATTTGAGATGGTTCTAATGGAATTGGTTTCATGTCATTTGAAGAATTCTAGAGGAAGTTATGCCCTAAACAAGATTTGAGAAAATCTGAAAAATGTTTCTGTACATTTTCTATTTTCTCAGGGCAGTTCCCTTAATCACCCCATTAGGGGGACTAAATGAACTCGGATGGGTCTGAAATTTTTACTGTGACTCAAGGATTTTCCAGTGAACCTCCCAGCCAAATTTCACAATTTTTCATAAAGTAATTCTTCAGATAAAATTCCCACCAGTTTAAAGTTTAGGGAATTAATTCTGGAAAACTATTAGGTTTCATGAGCTGCAACATGTTTTGCTGGATAGTACTCAAAAAGCTGAGTTCAGAAAAATTTGCTTCACTGAATGTGGAGCTTCCTAGCAAAAGTTCTATGCATTTAAAGTTTGATCTAAACTGGAAAATCCTAAAATGTTTAAACTCTGCGGGTGGGGCCCACTCTTTAAACCGGCCCACTGAGAACACGGCCACACCACATCCCACGGGGTTTTACCCGTGCTGCCGCACCAGATGCTGGCCGCAAAGTGGATACCCGCACGAGAACAGAGACTAACCGGTGGACCCCCCCCCCCTTCGTCTACCTCGCGACCTCCCGCGCCTTCCGCGGCGGCGCTTCGCCGGAGCTCTTGCCGCCGGCCCTCTCGCTGCACGACCTCCGACAGATTTCGCCGCCTGTGCCTAACTTGGCTCGGAGAACACGCTGGTGCCCTCACCGAAGCTCGGCGATGGCCGGAACCATGCCCGCGACGGTGACAGCGGCTCTCCCTACTCCGGCGATGTCGCCCGAGCTACCCAGGGCCTTATTTTTGGCACGGTTTGCTCCTAAAGCTCTGCTGTGGCATGCTGAGCACGAAACTGGGCTCTGTTTGCCATGGAAACAGCCGGAGCTATGCGCTCACCGTCGACCTAGGCCCGATATCGGCTGTGACCTGAAAAACTCGATAACCCGAGTCCACACTCGACGGTTCTTTGTACTTTTTGATCCTAGATGGCCGTGGCAAGGTGTATATCATGTGTGTAGCTCGGTATACCCGGGGATGATCTAATACCCACGATTTTTTTATTTGGGATGGCTCGATCCTAAGAACACCAAAACTTTCCCGGGGAAATTCTCCCACGACAGTGCATGAAACGATGAACGGTTTGGACTAGCAGGATAAGCACCTTAGGGCGGTTGTTTCTTGTGTTGATCGTTGGGCACGAGGAGGCCTGTGTCGCCCGGATGCCGGTGACCAGAGGGAGGCGAACTCGGAGCGAGTTGCGGAGGTGGTTTGCGGGCAGAACGGAGACTGCGCGAGGAGAGAAATGAAGCACGGCAGGAGCGCACGGTTTATCCCTTCGGCCTGTGATCTCCCCCCCCCCTCACCGAGCAGGTGCTTGCCTGTCTGTGGCGGTCGGGCGCCGACGCCGTGGCTGGCTGGCGCGCGCTCTCGGCCGAGAGAAAAATCACCCGAAGACTTCAGTGTTAAGGCTGTTGACAGGTGGGACCTCCCCCCCTAATTCTTTTTCAAAATTTTCATTTCTGTTTGCACTGAAAATATCCCAGCTACTCACAATTGAATATGAGACTTAGCCTCCAAGTCATTGTTTGAATTTAGTTTCCTCAATTTGGAATTGATTTGGCTAAATTTGTTGCATGTTTGAACTGAAATTCAAATTCAGTTTTTGAAAATTGCAAATTTAGCTCCCGACAAGATAAATTCCAATGGGGATGAAAATTGGTGGGATAACTTAGAAAAATATGCTGAGTTTGAATATGAAGTCAACTTTTGAATTCAAGTGATGAAAGTTGCTGCAATTTGAATTCGCATTTAAATTGGCCCCTTTTTGAATTGTCTCCAAAAGTGCCTCAAAAAGTGTTGGATTTGCATGAAGTTTGTCCTGAACCTTCCCAAGACTTTTTAAGGTCTAGGGGTGAGCTCAACCTTTCACGTTCATGTGTAGAAATCCTACTTTTTGGAAGTTAGGTTTTTCCCCTCTAATCACCCTTTTGATAGTGATTACTTGCTCTTCACAAGTGTTCATGAGCTATCCACAAAACGAGCTGTGGTTTTGTGAGGTGATGACATGATCACTTTTGCAAGTCACTTTCTTGGGCTTTTACATCCCTCCCCCTTAAAAGAATCTCGTTCCGAGATTATAAAAGAAGAGACAGCGATGTAAGAGGAGATTACCCGTGATGAGATGACATGAAATCCGGGTAGTTTGAGCGAAGGAATTCCTTGCTCTCCCACGTTACTTCTTCGGCAGTGTGGTTACTCCAGAGTATCTTGTAGAATCACAATGTTCGGCTACGTGTGGTCCGAGCCTTCTCATCAATAATTGCCACCAGATGTTCATCATACGTCAAATCTGGTTGCAGCTCGCCGATGTCCTCAGTGGGAACAGCAGTCGTATGCTTCAGACATTTTCGCAGTTGTGAAACATGGAAAACGTCATGAACACCAGCAAGAGATGCCGGTAGCTCCAGTCTATACGCCGCTGGTCCACACTTCTCGATGATAGCATAGGGTCCAATGAATCGGGGAGCGAGTTTCCCCTTCACGCTGAACCGGTGCACGCCTTTCATCGGAGATACACGTGTTCCCCGACGTCAAAGTGCAGCGGCCTATGCCTCTTATCAGCATAGCTTTTCTGCCGGGATTGAGCAGCCTTCAAGTTGGCTTGAATCATCCGAACGCGCTCTTCGGCGTCGTTCACCACATCAATCCCGAATGTGACCCTTTCACCGGACTCGCACCAGTTTAATGGGGTGCGGTATTTGCGACCGTAGAGAGCTTCGTAGGGTGCCATCTTGATACTCGCCTGTTAGCCGTTATTGTACGAGAATTCCGCCAACGGTAGGTGATCATCCCAGTTCCTACCGTGGTGGATGGCACATGCTCTCAACATGTCTTCTAGTACTTGATTCACCCTCTCTGTTTGCCCATCTGTCTGAGGGTGATAGGCGGAGCTCCTAATCAGCATAGTACCCAATGCAGCGTGCAACTGCTCCCAAAAATGATACACGAATAACGCACCTCGATCTGAGACTATGGTCTTGGGTACCCCATATAAGCATAGAATTCTCGCTATGTACAGCTCCGCATACTTGCCGGTATTGTAATGTGTATGCACCGGAATGAAGTGAGCCGACTTGGTTAATCGGTCAACGATTACCAAAATGGAATCATGCTTGTTGGAAGTCAGGGGTAATCCCACAATGAAATCCATGCTCACATCTTCCCATTTACATGCCGGAATTTTCAGGGGTTGCAGCAGCCCTGATTTTCTCATATGATCAGCTTTCACTCGTCTACACGTATCACACTCGGATACGTATTGCGCTACCTCCCACTTCATCCTCGTCCACCAAAATTTCCTTTTCAAATCTTGGTACATTTTGTTGCTGCCCGGATGAATGGAGTATTTAGACAAGTGAGCTTCATCCAGAATTTTCTTCCTCAGCTCCATGTTCCGGGGTACAACTATGCGATCATTAAACCACAACGTCCCCTCATCATCCTTCCGGAAACATTTGATTTCCCCATTGTCTATCCGTCTTCGGAGATGTGCCATACACTTATCAACCTTCTGAACTGCAATGATGTCCTCCCTAATGGTAGGGATGAGGGCAAGGTTGTATAGTGATCCATAAGGAACCAAGTATAAACTCGGCTCTTCCTCCTCCACCGGTGTAATGGTGAGGTTATGAACATGTGATTTCCGGCTCAGCGCGTCGGCAACCACATTCGCCTTGCCGGGGTGGTAATGAATCTCAATCTCATAGTCTTTGATTAGTTCTAACCACCTCCTTTGCCTCATATTCAGCTCCTTCTGGGTGAAAATGTACTTCAAGATCTTGTGGTCGGTGTAGAGATGCACCAAATTCCCCAGGAGATAGTGCCTCCACATTTTTAACGCCAAAACCACAGCAGCAAGCTCAAGATCATGAGTTGGGTAATGCTGCTCATGGTTTCGAAGTTGGCGCGAGCCATACGCGACCACACATCCTTCCTGCAGCAACACGCAGCCGAGCCCAATACCAGACGCATCACAATACACGTCGAAGGGCTTGGTTGTATCCGGTTGAGCTAAGACCGGGGCTGTTGTGAGATGCTTCACTAATGCTTGGAACACTCCTTCACACGCCGTGTTCCAAACATATTTTGTTCCCTTCTTCAGCAATTCTGTCATTGGCTTAGCAAGCTTGGAGAAGCTTGGAATGAATCTCCGATAGTATCCCGCTAAACCAAGGAAGCTTCTGACTTCATGGACTGAAGTGGGAGCTTTCCATTTCAGCACTTGTTCGATTTTGCTTGGGTCAACCGCAATGCCTTCCGCTGAGATGATATGTCCCAAAAATGGCACTTGGCTGATCCAAAACTCACATTTGCTGAACTTGGCGTAGAGCTTGTGGTCTCGCAATCGTTGAAGAACGATCCTCAAGTGTTCGGTGTGTTCTGCTTCTATCTTGGAGTAAACCAAGATATTATCAATGAACACCACCACGAACTTGTCCAGCTCCGGCATGAACAACGAGTTCATGAGATACATGAAATGTGCCGGAGCATTAGTGAGACTAAAATACATGACGAGATACTCATATAAGCCATATCTCATCGAGAAGGCCGTCTTCGGGATATCCTCCACCCGGATTTTTATTTGATGATATCCAGAGCGAAGGTCCATCTTGGAGAACACACTTGCACCCACAAGCTGATCAAACAGGATGTCAATGTGGGGCAGTGGGTATTTCTTCTTGATGGTGACGGCGTTGAGCGGCCGGTAGTCCACACACAGCCTCAAGGTTTCATCCTTCTTCTTTACGAACAGCGCCGAGCATCCCCAAGGCGAGGAACTCGGCCTAATGAAACCTTTGCTCAACAGATTATTGAGTTGTTCTTTTAGTTCAGCCAGCTCGTTTGGAGCCATTTTGTATGGTGTCTGTGATATGGGCGTAGTCCCGGGTGCAAGCTCAATCTTGAACTCGACATCCCGCTCAGGAGGCATGCCCGGAAGATCATCCAGAAACACGTCGGGGTATTCCCGGACTACGGGGATGTCCTCTAACTTGAGAGCTTCAGCATTATTAATTTCTGAAACTTCCCGGACTGGGCTGTCTAGCACCATGGAATGCGGACAGTGGAATGGAGAATTCAAATGAACCATCCGTGTCCGAGTGTGCAGGACAGCACCATGGTAGTGTAACCATGACATCCCTAAGATTGCACCAATCTTTTGCCATGTAAGGATTATCAAGGTGGTGGGATATAGCTTCCTACCTAAGCACAGAGGTGCTTTTGGAATCATCATATTTGCTGAAATCTTCCCTCCCGGTGAGCAGATCATATATGTGCAGTCGGTTGGAAAGACTTGCATTTGATGCTTAACTACATAGGATGCACTTATAAAACTGTGGGTTGCACCAGAATCGAATAAAATGGTGTTTGCTTGGTTGTTGCGAGTGAAGTACCCGCCAGCATGTTGTCTCCCTATGGGGTGTCCTCATTGTCGAGGTTGCGAATGCCCCCAGTCCGCTGATCAACCTTCTTGACCGGAGGTCGGCCTCGAGCACCGCCCTGGAACTGGGCTTGCCCGCTGCTCTGCTGCCCCTGGGGACAGTCCTTCGAGAAATGGCCCGCCTGGCCACACGTAAAGCATGTGTAGCGAGGCGTCCTCCGCTGATTGGCGTACGGAAACCCGGGGCTCGTTGTGGCGGTGGAAACGCTCGAGGTGTCGTCTGCTGCTGCTGTTGCAGTCGAGGTGGTGGCATCGGCGGTCGGAACGGGGGTGATTGGAAAGAACGACCAAACGGCTGAGGTCGCGGCGGTGGATGCCACTGCTGACCGGATGGTGTCCGATACACCATGCGGTACTTCTGGGGAGCTCCACCCCCACTGCTGGGTGGAGTGCTGCGCTTCCGCTGCTCAGCCGCCAATTCCCGCTGAGCGTCTTCTTGCATGATCGCGGCATTAACGAGATCGTTGAAGGTGCCGCGATTGCACTGGACGAGGTGTGTCTTCATCTCGGGGTGTAACCCCCGATAGAAGTGCTCCTGCTTCTTCTCCTCGGTGGAAACGTAATCTGACGCATATTGCGCCAGATAGTTGAAGGCACAGGAGTAGTCATGGGCACTCCTCCCGCCCTGCTTCAGCTCCAAGAACTCTTGGAACTTCCGGTTCATTATCCTGGGAGGGATATGGTAGGCGTGGAACGCCTCCCGGAATTCTTCCCACTCCACGGCATGGCCAGCCGGACGTGAGGCGACATAATTCGCCCACCACGCACCAGCGGCACCGTGAAGCTGCTGCGCCGCGAACAGAGTATTTTGCCGCTCCGTACATTGGAGCAGCCCGAACTTGGACTCAATTGTCCGCAGCCAGTTGTCGGCCTCCAGTGGTTCTGCTGCTTCTGTGAACACCGTAGGGTGCGTACTCATGAAGTCCGAGTACGTCACCTCACGGGGCTCACGAGGCCCACTATCTTGAAGCCCCCCCCCCCCCCCCGCCTGGGATGTATTCTGCACGATCGTGCGGAGCAGGTCGGTCTACTCCTCACGACCACCCACCAGTGCCGCAATCACATCCGCTAGCGTAAGCGGAGGCGGCGGTGGTGGTTGTTGCTGCTGGGTGCTGTCGTAGGCAGGTGGCTGGGAGTCATCACCCCCCCTGCTAGCTAGAGCCACCAATCTCATGCGTGGTCCGAGTATGGACCATCTGCAACCATACGATAATAAACATCAGTCCCGCAACATACTTCATGCAGTCCAATAAAATAGGTGTAAACATAATGACAGTAAAACATGTGATACATCTCGTATACAGATAATGTAATAACTTTGCACAAGCTACACCATTACCAGACTAAATACAATCTAGTTAAACCCAATTTGTTGGACTCCCTCTTTGGAAGTTCATCTCAACTAGGTTTGGTCACTACGAGACGTTAATACTGCTTTGTCATCACGTATACTACCCTTTTATCTTCAATACGACACAAACATGGTCTCTAGGAAAAGAAACTTGAGTAAGACATATACTCAAATCTTTCACTAGTTGAATATAACCACTCATGAGTATGTTCTACCCCATTGGAAGTACTTAAACCCACTAGGGTACAACAACCTCTCAAATGAGTTCAACTGTCATCCCTCTGTCAGAATGACCAGTTTCTACGTATCCCAGATTTTGAGCTGGTTCTGGGCATTTTCATGACTCAAGCTGAATATCAAAGTTAAAGTAAACTTCAGTATATTTCCAACGAGTATTTATTGCCCTCAGATCAGCTCTGGTTTAAAAGTTATGGTAATTCAAATCAACAGAATTTCTGGAAGAATTTTAACAGCACCTCCCTTGGAAGTTGCTGTTTTCAATCCTTGTTTCACTGAATTCCGTGCTGAAAATACAGAAACTTTGAATTACAAAGATGTAACACATCTCTTACCCTTTTCAAAGATGTATCATATGATAATTTCAGATTTTTCTACAGGAAGTTATGCTTGAAAAACAGAACAGTCCAGAGAGTGTTTTAAATCTGTCCTGGTTCTGGACAGTTTACAATCCTCTGGGATTTAAGCCATCTTAAGGTGTGATTCAGCTCTGGGAGTATACAACAAAGTTGTTAAGTGCTTAAACATATTTCTAATACTATATCCCACACCTCCATTGGCTAATTGATCTGTGAGTTATACTCTGTCAAAGTTCAGCAAACTTGCTGCTCAAAACAGAGCACTTTGTTTTTCCATCCCTTTGACTACACTGATCAACTATTAAATTTTTCTACCCAACCAGGGTCCTAAGTGTTGAAACTTAGTGATTTTAATTCCTTGTTATCATTATCTTTCATGCACATGCCTATGATATGTCGGTACTACGTTCCTCACAAAAAGAAAATCCTAACCGGATTATACCGGCATATACGTCTCAATTGTGGCACTAAACGGCTCTCGCACACGTATACTACACGGGATCCATACGTGGTTAGTACCTGCAGAAGACCACACAATAATGATGCACTCAAAGGTTATTTTCATTTCAGGCAGGTCCATATTTGAAAGTAAATACAAACGCCCGTATCATTGCCATACGGCCGTCCTTGAGTTAAGTCACGTCTCAAGGTACGTGATCGTGTTTCAACACCACACGACAGGGAACCCGAGTAGAGCGCTAACGGGTCGTCACGATTGAGAATTTTATCACCCCAACAGATACCACCTACTGCCATGCAGGGCACGCTGATGGCAAGCGTTGCGTATGTCCTCCTGGGCTATTTCTAGACAAACACACTATCACATTACTGACCACACGATGGGGTCTCCACTTACTTGCCTAATACACGCTAGGGATCAGCGTTTCATATGAACTCAGGAACATGAAGAGTCCAAGAGTTTCATATTAACGTCTCACACCAAGTTGTGAGACCTATCCCTGAACCACGTTCCTCGTCAGGGGAGCTAACCGAAATTGAACCGCTTTCGGTGGCGTTCCTTACCATTTTTACCTGAGCGTAGGTGCGTCGTTAAGTAATTAAAATTTAGAATTATAACACATATGTTAGTCTTGCCACTATAAGCAACTATGCTAATATAGTCTTTACTTGGGAAAACTACCGAATCCTCACTGTAAACCTAAGTTTTCCCGTAATACACTCCTTAATTAATGTGCTATCCTCAATGCCGCTCTGATACCAGCCTGTGGCGGACCGGAATCCGCTCATCCAGGATCGCAAAGGGTGGTGTCGCACAATACGACACCCGACAGAACACATCATAAGGATACATTGTATTACATTGAAAACCAACTGAAATGTACAAAGTAGTACACTACTCAGTTACAAACTAGTGTTTATATTACACAACGGAAGTTAAATTTGTACAACTCACGCCTGCCTATCTAGCAAAAGTCGGTTGCCCAGCCCTAGGGCAACCCACACTAGCTGCACTCCTCAGCTTAGCGCGGCGTGTACGGCTCCCACTCAGTTGTGGTCCCCGACGGAGGGTAACCCTCGCCGGTGGACTCGTAACCCGAGTCCGTGGGTGGCTCCTCACCTGAAAAACACTTAAGCAGCAACCATGAGCATAATGGCTCAACAAGACTTAACCGACTCACCTAGGCATGAAACTCTACATGTAGTGTACAACGATCATGGGATGGTAAATTTCAGCAAATGGACACGCCTACAAGTTCATCCTTAGTTCATCTTTTGCCACAAGTTAACAGTTCATGAATATGAAATTTAGTAAGCAATATTTGGTGGCACGCATGTAGCAATACAATTATAGCATAACAGCAATATTGAATCAGCACATTTCATATATTAGCCTACGTCACGACTCAGTGAACAAGTGATACTCGTCACCGCGAGGGACGGCGAATCGACTCGATATACACCTGCAGGGATACCCGAAGAGCACGTCACATACGCCCACCCGTGGAGCTGCACAGCACGCTCACACGATGTCGTACGGGGCAACCTTTCGCCCAACAGCCCAAATGTCGAATCGGTCGCACCGAAACGGACAGGAGGTTCCCTACACGGAGCATCTCTCTATGCCCGCTAGCAGATTTCCACCTTGCTGCCCTCAACCTACACCTATAAATCGGTGTGCTATGCCTCGACGCCCAGAGGTTTAGGTTACATCGGTTTACCGGGGCCCATATATCTGATATGTCTTCGGTACATTCAATACTTGCTCAGCAGGGCCGCACACAGATTGGTCCTCAATTGACACGGACAGGGCTGCACACGCAAGACTTCCTCTTGCTGCGCCCTAGCCCCTGCCTAGTCTCATTTTCATTTTTAAGGTGATCTCACATCACTCGAACCAATCCCGTGTGTCCAAAGCCTAACTCGCGAGTAGATTCCAACTACTCGACTTGTACCGAAGTCCTATGAATGATTAAGCATAGCCTATCTACTCGAGGACTTAGACACTACCCTCACTCTTATGGGAAACATCTGGTTATGCATTTGGGGTTTCATCCACCCTACACCTAATGCACATATACATACCTCATACTAAGTATGTAAACAAAGCAAAACTTTGTAAAACGGTTTAATGCAAACCGGGGCTTGCCTTGTTGCTGCTGGTTAGATGTTAAGGCTTCGTCCGGAATGAGGAAGTCAAGCACTTCTGGAGTTTCCTCGCCTTCAGCGACTACACGTCAACGAGATACTATATGTCAATTCACATGCAATATTTAGATTTGAATAAGTAATTAATATACTCTAGCTAGCCCTCCCCTTTTGGTTTTGAAATTTTTATGTTGGCTTGATAGGGTCCTAACCAGAGTCTTGACCAAGTTTCATTTTAAACAAAGTTCATTGGAGCTTTGTACAAATAAAAGCCTATTTGGTCAATATTAGAACCTATAGGGAATTCCAGGGGTTTTCATGGTTCCAACCATTACTTTCTGGAAACGAGAATTTGAGATGGTTCTAATGGAAATGGTTTCATGTCATTTGAAGGATTCTAGAGGAAGTTATGCCCTAAACAAGATTTGAGAAAATCTGAAAAATGTTTCTGTACATTTTTCTATTTTCTCAGGGCAGTTCTGTTAATCACCCCATTATGAGGACTAAATTAACTCGGATAGGTCTGAAACTTTTACTTTGACTCAAGGATTTTCCAGTAAACCTCCCAGCCAAATTTCAGAATTTTTCATAAAGTAATTCTTCAGATAAAATTCCCACCAGTTTAAACTTTAGGAATTAATTCTGGAAAACTATTAGGTTTCATGAGCTGCTACTTGTTTTTATGGATAGTACTCAAAAAGCTGAGTTCAGCAAAATTTTGTTCACTGAATTTGGATCTTCCCAGCAAAAGTTCTATGCATTTGAAGTTTGATCTAAACTGGAAAATCCTAAAATGTTTAAACTCCGCGGGTGGGGCCCACTCTTTAAACCGGCCCACTGGGAACGCGGCCACACCGCAGCCCACGGGGTTTTACCCACGCTGCCGCACCTGATCCCGGTCGCAAAGTGGATCCCCGCGCGAGAACAGAGACTGACCGGTGGACCCGCCCCCCCCCCCTTCGTCTACCTCGCGACCTCCCGCGCCTTCCGCGGTGGCGCTTCGCCGGAGCTCTCACCGCCGGCCCTCTCGCTGCACGACCTCCAACAAATTTCACCACCTGTGCCTAACTTGGCTCGGAGAACACGCTGGTGCCCTCACCGAAGCTCGGCGATGGCCGGAACCATGCCCCCGACGGTGACAGCGGCTCTCCCTACTCCGGCGATGTCGCCCGAGCTACCCAGGGCCTTATTTTCGGCACGGTTTGCTCCTAAAGCTCCGCTGTGGCATGCTGAGCATGAAACTGAGCTCTGTTTGCCATGGAAACATCTGGATCTATGCGCTCACCATCGACCTAGGCCCGATATCGGCTGTGACCTGAAAAACTCGATAACCCGAGTCCACACTCGACGGTTCTTTGTACTTTTTGATCCTAGATGGCCTTGGCAAGGTGTAGATCATGTGTGTAGCTCGGTATACCCAGAGATGATCTAATACCCATGAATTTTTGGATTTGGGATGGCTCGGTCCTAAGAACACCGAAACTTTCCCGGGAAAATTCTCCCACGACAGTGCATGAAACGATGAACGGTTTGGACTAGCAGGACAAGCACCTTAGGGCGGTTGTTTCTTGTGTTGATCGTTGGGCACGAGGAGGCCTGTGTCGCTCGGATGCCGGTGGCCAGAGGGAGGCAAACTCGGAGCGAGTTGTGGTGGTGGTTTGCGGGCAGAACAGAGACTGCGCGAGGAGAGAAATGAAGCACGGCAGGAGCGCACGGTTTATCCCTTCGACCTGTGATCTTTTCTCCCCCCCCCCCCCTCACCGAGCAGGTGCTTGCCTGGCTGAGGCGGTCGGGCGCCGACGCCGTGGCTGGCTGGCGCGCGCTCTCAGCCGAGAGAAAAATTACCCGAAGACTTCAGTGTTAAGGCTGCTGACAGGTGGGACCTCCCCCCCCCCTAATTCTTTTTCAAATTTTTCATTTCTGTTTGCACTGAAAATATCCCAGCTACTCACAATTGAATGTGAGACTAGCCTCCAAGTCATTGTTTGAATTTAGTTTCCTCAATTTGGAATTGATTTGGCTAAATTTGTTGCATGTTTGAACTGAAATTCAAATTCAGTTTTTGAAAATTGCAAATTTAGCTCCCGACAAGATAAATTCCAATGGGGATAAAAATTGGTGGGATAACTCAGAAAAATATGCTGAGTTTGAATATGAAGTCAACTTTTGAATTCAAGTGATGAAAGTTGCTGCAATTTGAATTCGCATTCAAATTGGCCCCTTTTTTAATTGTCTCCAAAAGTGCCTCAAAAAGTGTTGGATTTGCATGAAGTTTGGCCTGAGCCTTCCCAAGACTTTTTAAGGTATAGGGGTGAGCTCAACCTTTCATGTTCATGTGTAGAAATCCTACTTTTTGGAAGTTAGGTTTTCCCCTCTAATCACCCTTTTGATGGTGGTTACTTGCTCTTCACAAGTGTTCATGAGCTATCCACAAAACGAGCTGTGGTGTTGTGAGGTGATGACATGATCACTTTTGCAAGTCACTTTCTTGGGCTTTTACAGTGATTTCCCCCGACTATATGCATCAAGGTGGATGGACTACATATCAACCTACATGAGGATGTGAACTCATGCCGAAGCATCCCACGTCTCTCTACTATGTGTGGATATGGACAACGTTGAAGCGTCCCACAACTCACACTAAGTACTCAAACACAAGCAATCATCACAAAAGTTCACACCACTCCTATTCAAGATTATTCAATGGGGGTCCTATGTGGTTTGGGTGATACCAATCTGTGACCTCTACCTAGGATTGTATCCTACGGTCAATGTGGTTCTAATGCCAATCTATGCACTCTACTTAGTCTTGTGTCCTATGTTCAACGTGGTTTCTAATACCACTCTATGACTAGGCCTGCGTCCTACGGTCAATGTGGCTCTGACACCAATCTGTGACTAGGCTTGCGTCCTACGGTCAACGTGGCTCTGATACCAATCTGTGACGCCCAGTCCTGTGAAAACAGATCCGGACTAATGCATATGTGTGCCCAGGATGTTCATCACACATACACATGTAACCCACAAACTGAATTCAGAATATAACCACGAATAATAGGGTTTAAGTGCTTTATTACATCAATCTCTAACTTATTCTTGCAGCGGAAGTCTCTAACTTATTCTAGCAGTGGAAGTCTTATTCTAGCAGCGGAAGTCTTCTACACGATAGCGGAAGCAAACTAAGCACGGCAGCGGCTCCATCTTCAACTCCATTCCCACAGGCAAATTGACGGTAGATCACACGCCTAATACTCCACATGGTCTTCGAAGTACTCCTCTCCTGATGCTGATGTGGTATGATAATGCAAGGGTGAGTATATGTCGTACTCAGCAAGTGCGGGAAAAGTATGACATGTAGCTTACAACAAGGTAGGAATAAAAAGGCTCATTGCAGAAAGCAAAGTTTATTTCACAAAACATGATAAAAACAGCAACTACCTTTTAGTGAATTTAATCCCAACATGTATCCAATTAAAACATCAACATACCTCCATCATGATTCTCCTCTTTTCATGTCTCATCCAGACATTTATCTTTCTCAACTCTTTCTCATGCTCATAATGACCATCTCATGATCATATCCATCTCGTATCCGAAACCAAAGCTCATTGTTTCGACTCAACAGTCCGAAACCACTCTCATTACCAGGACTCAACAGTCTCGAAACCAAATTCCAAAAACCATACCAGTAACCAAACCGATGACCACACCAATGACCATCCCAAACCATACCATGACCAAACCAAACATCCATCCCAAAAACCATCCCATCTAATAATGGAAGTTGGCCAGGCGCTTGTGACCGGAAGCACAACTATCATGATAGTTTTACACTCTACAGAGGTGGCACCACTTTACCCACAAGTTTGTGATTTCGTCACCCGTCGATGACTGCAGAACCTCCATTATACCAGTACACAACCGTCGGTGTATGGCCAAGAGATCACAAAATAGCCTTTACAAAGTGGCTACTAGATGTATGGACTCACTAAGGTTTCACCAGCAGGCTCGAATCACCATTCTCCCACCTACGGGCCCCTTCTTGTGCCATGTAGTTCCCAGGGCAGTCCTCTCTCGACTCCCATTCCCCGCGCCTTCCATGGTCCATAACAATCTAGTAACTTACCTAATTAGTCAGCTAAGCCGCACTCATACTTGGCCTTGTGGTGGCACTATTTTCCTAGCATGTGCTCGCATGAACCGGTCCTTAGATCTACGGCAAGTAAACCACCATCTCATTCTACCACTTCCATGAACCAAGCTTGCCTAGATCTCCCCCGATTCATGTTCATTATCATCATCAAGTTCATATTATCATTGTTCATATGATTGCAGTAGCTAGACACATTCTATCTCGCTTCCCATATCCCGTAGATTAGCGAAGCAAAAGCAAAAACGACCATACCCGACTCATCAACTTTCCCAGCGACAAGGGTGGTTAACAAAACTAGTAAACTCCTATAAAACGGTTCCCATCGAATTGAATCAAGCATACACAGTTTTCATAAACAAAACAGTTTCAAACATGGGATCAATATGGTCAAAGGGCACTTGCCTTGTTCCTGTGGCTCTTGTTGCTCTTGTGTCTCGATGTTTTGGTGCTGTAGTCCTTCGTAGGTAGCTCCCTGAGCTTGTCCTTCTACTCACAATCACGCACATACAAGATTCACAGCAATCAATCATCATGCACAAACTTTACTTAAGATGTAATGGTGCAGATGCATGCTAGTCCTACGGTGTAGTTTTAATTTGTACGTGTTCTTGCATGTTTTAATGGGTTTGCATGGGGTTTTACAACGAATAAAGGTGTAGGGATCAAGTGTGGACGTGGTAATGATCTCGACTCAAAATCTAGATCAATTCCCACCGTCAAAAACCGATCAACACGTGATCCGTCCACACGAAAAAGCTTCTGTTCGAAGAAACAGATGCGTGATGATGTCGTAAGGTGGTAACAAAGACCTACCTCGCTTCTCCCTGGTGGAAGGGCCTTCCTCCTAGCCATGACAGCAGCGGGGAGCTCGTTGGCAGCTCACCGGTGGGGCTCACCGTCGTCTGAACTCTGGCGAGGGGTGGAAAGTCTAACTCGGCGAGCTGGGGCTAGGGATTCCAAGTCGCCGGCTTAGGGAGGAAAATAAGAGTACGTGGTTGTGGCCAGGGGTTTTGGGTTCAATTTATAAAGGGTGAAAGAAGAGTCCTACTCCGATTGGATTTCAAATAAGAGTCCTATTTAAATTGTTTTGGATCTTAACAACTTATCTCCAATCGATTTGGTTGCAGTATTCAGCGTGGAAGAAATCGCGTCAGTTTCCTCAGTATCGAGTACTCGCGTACAGGAGAAACCGCTTAAGATCTCTTCACCTCCGTATTGATGAGCTCCGGAGGCTCCACGCGTCCAGCGGGGGCCTGGCCTCCCTTTTCCGCAGAGACAAGCTCCGGTTGTGCCGCGTGTCAGGCGGTGGGACCTCCCCTCTCTTCAGAGGCAAGCTCCATGTGCGCCACGTGTCTTGGCGGGTGGGACGTCCCCTCTCCCTCAGAGGCGAGCTCCGCGTGCGCCACGTGTCAGTGCCAGACCTCTCCTCTCTTTGGAGGTGAGCTTCGAGAGTGCCACATGTCCAGTAGCGCCCGTCTTCCTTTCTCCTCAGAGATGAGCTCCGAGGTCGCCACGTGTCCAACAGCGTCGGACCTCCCGGAGGCGAGCTCCGAGGTTGACACGTGTCCAACAGCGTTGGACCTCCCGGAGGTGAGATCCGAGGGTGACACGTGTCCCGCAGTGTCAGACCTCCCGAAGGCAAGCTCTGAGGGTGACACGTGTCCCGCTGGGTCGGAACTCTCGGAGGGGAGCTCCGAGAGCAACACGTGTCCCGTGGGGCGGATCTCTCAGAGATGAGTTTTGAGAGCGACATGTGTGCCGTGGGCTAAGCCTCGCTTCTCCGCAGAGACTAGCTCCGAAAGCGCCACGTGTCCTACGAGGCTGGGCCTCGCTTCTCCGCAGAGGCTAGCTCCGGGGGTAACACGTGTCCCACGGGGCCCGACCTCGCCCCTTCCGCAGAGGCAAGCTCCGAGCCTGCCACGTAGGCGGCGGTGCCGTACCTCACCCTTTTTGCAAGGATGAGCTCCAAAGGCGCCACGAGGCCGGCGGGCCGCGGAAAGTGTCGACGGCGCTCTTGGTGGATTGGAATTGGCTCTTTTTAGCTATCTTTCACCTGTTCTACTTCTTTTAATTTTTTTCTATATATGAAATATGAATGCATGCATGAATTACGAAGTTGAGGGTGTTACATGTACTTGGAGGAGATAAGCTGCAAGTCGTGGGTCGTTGCAACAACACTCTCCCTTGACTTGCTTGATGGTCAGCTGAAAATCACCCTTGACCAACAACTGCTGGACGTTGAGGGACAGCGCGGTTTTCAACCAGAAGATGAGAGCCTCATACTCTGCCATGTTGTTGGTTGCCTTGAACTCAAGTCGCATCATGTATTTGAACTGCTCTCCGGTTGGTGTAATGAGCATAACCCCCACTCCGGCACCTTACTTCCGCGAGGAGCCGTCAAAGAAGAGATTCTAGTAGGGCCCAGTGAAGACCGGAGCTCTGGGATTTGGTTCACTGATGTCCCGGCCCCCCTGGCTGGCATGGTGGGGGAGTCCACTCTGCCAGAAAGTCAGCTAACGCCTGGCTTTTCAACGCATGGCGCGCTAAGAAGTCCAGCTCGAACTCTGCCAACTCCGCAACCCATCTAGCCACGTTTCCAGTGGCATTGGGGCTGTGGAGGACGGTTCTCAATGGGTATGAGGTGACCACCAAGATCTTGTGAGCTTGGAAGTAATGGCACAGCTTCTTTGATGCAACGAGGACTGCATAGAGCAGCTTGTGCACCTCCAGATATCTTGTCATGACATCATGGAGGACCTCGCTGATGAAATAGACCGGACGCTGGATGATTCGGACCCTCCCGGAGGGGTACAAAGATGTGACACCCGGTTCCAAAAATGAACCAAGTGAATGCATGTGTGCCCAGGATGTTCATCACACATACACATGTACTCCACAAACTGAAATTCAGAATATAACCACGTCCGAATAATGTTTAGGTACTTTATTACATTGACTCAATGTCTCACTCATGAATGTCTAACTTATTTAGCAGCGGAAGACTCTAAACGACAGCTGAAAATGACTAAAACAGCAGGCTCCAACTTCAACTCCACAGGCATGTTGACGGTAGTGCGCACGCCTAGTACTCTGGTTGTTCCTCAAAATGTTCTTCTCCTGTGGCTGATGTATATGTGGTAATGCAAGGATGAGTGCATGTCGTACTCAGCAAGTACGGGAAAAGTATGACATGTAGCTTACAACATGGTAGGGAAGAAAAAGGTTCATTGCAGCAAGCAAATTTTATTTCACAAACATGGTAAAAACAGCAACTATTTCTAGGTGAGTTTAATCCCAACATAACCAAGTAATTTAGCAACATTCATTCATCATAATTCACCATTTATCATGCTTCAACCAGCCAATAATCTTTTTCAAGTTCATCTCATACTCATAAATATTCATATCCATCTCATTTTCGTATAACCGAAACCAAATTCATTGTCATGACTCAAAAAAGTCCCAAAACCAATCCCAATGACCATACCATAACCATAACAGAATAAACATCCCAAGTTTTGCCTCTAATCATGGAAGTTAGCCAGGTGCTTGTGACCGGAAGCACGGCTATCATGATAGTTTTACACTCTGCAGAGGTGGCACCACTTTACACACAAGTTCGTGATTTCATCACCTGTCGGCGACTAGAGAGAACCTCCATTATACAAGTACAAAATAGCCTTTACAAAGAGGCTACTAGAATGTACGGACCCATTGAGGTTTCACCGGCAGACTTGAATCTCCATTCTCCCCCCACGGGCCCCCTCTTGTGCAATTGTAACACCCGCAAATTCATTACCATGCATTGCATACATTTTTCATGTAGAGAAGCATTGTAAAAGAACTAGAAATGGATAAACAACTATAGAAATGGAGAATGAACCATAGAAATGGAGAAAGAACCATAGAAATGGAGAAAGAACCATAGAAATGGAGGAAGAACCATAGAAATGGAGAAGGGAATATAGAAATGCAGAATGGGACATAGAAATGGACAATGGGACATAGAAATGGAGAGGGGAATGTAGAAATGGAAAAGGGGACATAGAAATGGTGAGAAATGGAAAAAAGATAGCTGAAATGAGCATTCCCAAATTTCCCCCAAAATTTCCAAATTCCCCAATTCCACAAAAGGGAAATTTTCCCCACATTTGGGGGAATTTAATCCCCAATGCTGCCGCACCAAATTAAAGGGGAAAAGTTGGTTGAGTTCCAAATTGACTAGGACTCTTGGTTGAGTTCCAATTGGAGTAGGACTCCTCCCTTCCCCCCCCCCCCCCCGCTTATAAATACAACCCCAGCCCCCCCCCCCTTTTTGGCCGCAACCTCCACCTCCCCCTCCCCAAGTCGCCGACTTGGAGCCCCTCCCCTTCCAAGTCGCCGAGTTGGCACCCCCCTGACGGAGTTTGGTCGCCGGTGAGCCCTGCCAGTGAGCCCCGCCGAAAATCCCCGCGGTCGAGCCCCGCCGTCAAGCCCCGTCGTCGAGCCTCACCGTCGAGCCCCGCCATCGATCCCCGTCGTCGAGCCCCGTCGTTGAGACCCGCCGGCGAGCCCTGTCACGCCTCGCCGTCGCCGGAAAAGAAGCTGACGATCTGTCCTACCCTAATCTTCCATAGAAAATTTCCCCGCTACTGCCATTGCTAGGAGGAAGGCCCTGCCACCAAAAGGAAGTGAGGTAGGTCCCCATTACCCATCTTACGACATCGCCGCTGTTTCTACGCATCCATTTTCTTCACCCCCTTCGAACAGAAACTTTTGCATGTGGACAGATCGTGTTTTGATCGTTTTTTTTACGGTGGAATTGATCTAGATCTTGAGTCAAGATCATCACCATGTACACAATTGATCCCTACATCCTTGTTCATCATAAAACCCCATGAAAGCCCATTAAAACATGCAAGAACACGTACAATCTGGTTTAATAAAACAGCACCATAGAATTTGCATTCATCTACTCCATTGCATCTTGAGTAAAGTTTGTGCATGATGATTGATTGCTGTGAATTTTGTATGTGCATGGTCGTGAGTAGAATGACAAGCTCAAGAGGCCATCTACGAGGACCTACAGCACCATGACTTCAAGACGCTTGAGCAACAAGAGCCATGGGAGCAAGGCAAGTGCCCCTTAACCATATTGATCCCATGTTTTGAAACTGTTTTGTTTGCGAAAACTCATATGCTTAAGTCAACTTGATGGGACACCCTTATATAGGAGTTTACTAGTTTTGTTAACTATCCTTGTCGCTGGGAAAGTTGATGAGTCGGGTGTGGTCGTTTTTCCTTTTTGCTTCGCTTAACTTACGGGATATGGAAAGCTGAATTAGAACATGTTTAGCTACTGCACTCATATGAATAATGATGATGAGAACTTGATGATGATGACGATGAGCATGGAATCGGGGAGATCTAGGCAAGATTGGTTCGTGGATGTTGCTGAATGAGATGGTGGTTTACTTGCCATATATCTAAGAACCGGTTTATGCCAGCACATGCCAGGAAAATAGTGCCACCACAAGGCCAAATATGGGTGTGGCTTAGCTCACTAATTAGGTGTGTTCCTAGCTTGTTATGGACCGTTGGATGGCGCGGGGAATGGGAGTCGAGAGAGACTGCCCTAGGAACTGCATGGCACAAGAGGGGGCCCGTGGGTGGGAGAATGGTGATTCGGGCCTGCCGGTGAAATCTCAGTGGGTCCGTACATCTAGTATCCCTTTGTAAAGGCTATTTTATGATCTCTTGGCCATACACCGACGGTTGTGTACTGGTATAATGGAGGTTCTGCAGTCGCCGACGGGTGAAGAAATCACGAACTTGTGCGTAAAGTGGTGCCACCTCTGCAGATTGTAAAACTATCATGATAGCTGTGCTTCTGGTCACAAGCACCTGGCCAACTTATATGATTAGAGGCAAATTTGGGATATTTATTGGTATGGTTATGGTATGGTCATTGGGATTGGTTTCGGGACTGTTTTGAGTTATGACAATGAGTTTGGCTTTGGCTATATGAATATGAGATGGTTATGAATATTTATGAGCATGAGATGAACTTGAGAAAGATTAATGGTTGGATAAGACTTGATAAATGATGAATGTTGCTGAATTATTTGATTATGATGGATAAATTTCACCTAGAAATAGTTGTTGTTTTTACCATGTTTATGAAATAAAAATTTGCTTGCTGCAATGAGCCTTTTATTTCCATACCTTGTTGTAAGCTACATGTCATACTTTTCTCGCACTTACTGAGTACGACATGTACTCACCCTTGCATTACCACATAAACATCAGCTACAGGAATGAGTACTTCGAGGACCATGTGGAGTACTAGTCGTGCGAAATACCGTCAACATGCCTGTGGAGTTGAAGATTGGAGCCTGCTGTTTAGTTATTTTCCGCTGTCGTTAGAGTCTTCCGCTGCAAGAATAAATTAGAGGTTCATGAGTGAGACAATGAGTCGATGAATAAAGTACTTAAACACTATTTATTCGTGGTTATATTCTGAATTCAGTTCGTGGATTACATGTGTATGTGTGATGAACATCCTGGGCACACATATACATTCACTTGGTTCTATTTTTAGAACCGGGTGTCACAGATTGGTATCAGAGCCACGTTGACCGTAGGATGCAAGGCTAGGTAGAATGGACACTCTAAAAACATAGGCACGCCCCTCTAAACTGCTATTTTCAAAATTTGCTTGCTGCTGCACTTTACTTGTCAATTCAGCCACTGCAAAGTGTTATTTTCAGCCCCTCTTTTCTCTTCTTTTAGACAGCAACACTTTTGCTTTCTTGCTCCATAGCTTCTGAAGTTTTGGAGTTATTTCTACCTTCTCTAAAGTCTCTCATGTATTATTTATAGATGCCGGTGATCAGGAGCACGGCACGTATAAGTACTCGTCCACCACCACGTGGGAGTGCACTTAACCCCATTGAGGTGTCCGATGGACCATATTGGGAGGAGGTGAAGACGGAACCTCATGATGAAGAGGAAGTAAATAGCTCTATGCATGAGGAAGAGGACCCGGAGGAGATGGAACCATTCGAAGATGATTTGGAGGATGATCCACAAGAACGGCATTGGTACGCACCCCAGGAGGAGTTCCACGCGGGCTTACACCCCGTGGAGCCTCATGAAGCTATGACGGGAGGAGATGAACCTGAGGAGGAGCCACCCCTTGCTGAGACCAATAATTAAGGTGATGAATGGGCCAACCATTCAGTTCAAGAATTTCGGTCTGACGGAATGGAAGGAGGACACATATCCAAGAGCTCAAAGAATTCCTGTATTGCTGCAGCGTATACCCGGAGTATCTTCTCAAGAAAGTCCCTCGTCTCGGACATGAAGAGTGGAAGGCTGACGTAACCATCCTATCTAATGGTAGGGTTGTCACCCGGCACTTCACACCCACATGGAGAGCTACAAGGGCAGAAGCTATCGATGATGCTGCATGGGAAGCACTCACCGGACTGTGCTATGCCTTCCATGAGCAGCTTGAGGACACAACTTTTGAGCTGCACCCGTATCAGAAGAGTGGTACAAGGGAGATCATTCGACCTCACGTAACAGCTCTTTACAACCCACAAGCTGCTGACAAGTCTCAGAGGTTGCTCGTGGAGTTAGGAAACCGCTAAGCAAGCGCCAAGAAGAGATCCGTTACCTCCGGGCAAGAAGAGATCTGTTACCTCCGCAAGAAGCTGTATTTGCTGGAGAAACAAGAGGAGACTCGTGCCAACATGGAAGCAAATGGAGCACCAGCATCATCTATCCCTACATGAACAGCCGACTCACCATGGCGTGCACCCATGTATGGACCACCCCCGTCACACGGCGAGAACAGCACTGGTTTACACGATTAAGTTTAGGTTTCCCATTGAGTAAGCTGTAATAGGAACGTTTAGATCGTAGTAAGTCAAATAAGAGTGGTATGTAGAAATTTTTGTGATGGTTGCTTGTGTTTGTGTGCTGGTGTGAGTTGTGGGACGCTTCGACGAATGTCCACATCCACACATAGTAGAGAAATGTGAGATGCTTCGGCACTTGTTCACATCCTCATATAGGCTGAAATTAATAAAAAGAAGTTACTTAGCTCATACACCTTGATGCATATAGTTGGGAAATCGTTTCTCTCAAATATGAATTCTAGCTCCTACAAATATAGTATGTTCGAAAGTAAGCCTTAAAATAAGGGTGTAGTCTTTCTTACCAACCTTATTGACTTGGATTCCCAAGGGATTGACATAATACATGGAATGGATTGGCTAAGCAAGCACAACGGAGTGATTCAATGTGCTGAGAGGATCGTGCAGTTGACAAGTGAGCACGGTACTCGTATTGAGTTCGAGGCAGCCCAACCGGCAACCGAGAAGGCAGCGTTGAACCACGTCAAAGAAGCGACATTGGAAAGCATTCTGGTGGTTCAAGAATATTCAGATGTGTTCCCGGAAGAACTTCCAGTTATGCCACCTGACCAGGACATCAAATTTGCCATTGGTTTAGTACCGGAAACTGCACATATAGCAAAGAGGCTGTATAGGATGCCTTCTAATGAATTAGTGGAGCTCAAGAAGCAAATTCAGGGGCAGCTAGAAAAGGGTTTTATATGCCCAAGCTCATCACCATGGGGAGCCCCCGTGCTCTTCGTAGAAGAAGGATGGTACCCAAAGGATGTGTGTGAATTATAGGTCTCTCAATGAGGTGACGATCAAGAATAAATACCCGCTGCCCCATATAGAGGACCTGTTCGACCAAATGAAAAGTGCTCGAATTTTGTCCAAGATTGATCTTCGGTCGGGATACTTCCAGCTGAAGATTAAGCCCTCCGATATACCCAAGACTGCATTTCAAACACGGTATGGTTCGTATGAGTATACCGTTATGTCTTTTGGTTTAACGAATGCATCCACACACTTTATGTACCTCATGAACAAGGTCTTCATGGAGTACATGGATAAGTTCATCGTGGTTTTTATTAACGATATCATGGTGTATTCAAAAATCGAGGAAGAACACGAAGAACACTTGAGGTTAACATTGCAGAAACTGCGAGAGCATCGATTGTATGCTAAGTTCAGCAAGTGTCAATTTTGGCTAAAGGAGATATCATTCCTAGGCCACATCATCTCCGAGGGAGGAGTATCGGTTGATCCCGGAAAAGTGGGAGATGTTCTGAAGTGGAACCAACCGTAGAATGTGAGAGATATTCGGAGTTTCCTTGGGATGGATGGATACTACCGCCGGCTCATCAAGGATTTCTCCAGAATAGTGAAGCCTATGACTGAATTGCTAATGAAGGGGAAAGCATTTCAGTGGACACCAGCGTGTCAAGAAAGCTTTGAGGAGCTAAAGAAGAGATTAACCACAACGCTGGTTTTGGTATTGCTGGATGTGAGCAAGAGCTTCGACATATATTGTGACGCATCAAGACAAGGGCTTGGATGTGTGCTCATGCAAGAAGGACAAGTGGTAGCCTATGCATCGAGACAACTAAAGAAACATGAGCTGAATTACACCACACATGACTTGGAACTTGCAGCCATGGTACATGCCTTGAAGATTTGGAGGCATTATATCCTTGGCCACCGATATGAGATCTATACGTATCACAAAAGCCTAAAGTATATATTCACACAAACGGATCTGAATTCGAGGCAACGTCGATGGTTAGAATTCATCAAGGATTATGATGTTGGAATCAACTATCACCCCGGAAAGGCCAATGTAGTAGCTGATGCGTTGAGCCGAAAGGGAGCATGTCACCAACTCATGGTTTTGGAGCTGTCACCCAAGCTGCGCAAGGAGTTCGAACGGTTACATATCGGGTTATTGAACTAGATGGAGGTGATAGAACTGAACTCCTCGCTGGAACAAGAGATACGAGATGGCCAAGCAACGGATGAGGAAATCAAGGAAAGAATCCTACAAGGCATAGAAAGGGATTTCAAGGAAGATGAGGAAGACACGCTTTGGTTAGGGAAAAGGATTTGTGTGCCTAACGTGAAGAACATCCGCGACACGATATTAAAGGAGGCACATGACTCACCTTATTCCATACATCCCGGCTGTACAAAGATGTACAAGGACCTGAAACTTGCTATTCGTGGGATGGTATGAAAAGGCACATAGCTGAATATATTGCCTTATGCGACACGTGTCAACGAGTGAAGGCCAAACATCAAAGACCCGTTGGATTGTTGCAGCCATTGAAAGTACCCGAGTAGAAGTGGGAAGACATCAGCATGGATTTCATAGTCGGGCTGCCACGTACTCAGTCGGGTTACAACGCTATTTGGGTTATTATGGACCGGTTGACGAAAACAACACATTTCCTTCCTGTTAGAACCAAGTACCGCGTTGCACAACTAGCCGAGCTGTATATGGAGCAAATCGCATATCGCCATGGAGTTCCGAAGAGGATAGTTTCAGATCTGGGTTCTCAATTTACCTCCAGGTTCTGGAAGAAGATGCACGAAGCCATGGGTACACGGCTGAATTTCAGCTCCGCTTATCACCCGCAAACCAACGAGCAAACGGAGAGGACAAATACGATTTTGGAAGACATGTTGAGAGCTTGCGCCTTGAAATATGGGCATAGTTGGGATAGGAGCTTGCCATATGCTGAATTCTCGTACAACAACAGCTATCAAGCCAGCTTGAAAATGTCACCTTTTGAAGTATGGTATGGTAGACGATGTAGAACGCCGCAGTTCTGGAATGAGACCGAAGAAAGCCAAGTGTTTGGACCCGAAGTACTGCAAGACGCCGAAAAACAAGTCCAAACGATACGAGAATACTTGAAGGCCGCTCAGTCACGACAAAAAGGTTACGCGGACAATAGGCGAAGAAGATTGACCTTCGAAGTGGGAGACTTCGTGTATCTTAAAGTATCGCCTATCCAAGGCCAATGACGGTTCAACGTCAAAGGCAAGTTAGCACCTCGCTATATCGGGTCATTCAAGATTTTGGGCAAGCGAGGAGAGGTAGCCTATCAACTAGAGCTGCCAACGCACCTCTCCGACATGCACGACGTGTTTCACGTTTCCCAACTCAAGAAGTGCTTAAGAGTACCGGAAGAACAAGTAGCGATGGATGAGCTCGAGCTTCAAGAGGATCTGACCTACGCGGAACACCCCGTAAAAATTTTGAATGTGAAGGAAAGGGTCACGAGGAACAAAGTGATCCGTTGGTGCAAGGTACAATGGAGCCATCACACGAAATCCGAAACCACATGGGAGCGTGAGGAAGATCTCAAGGCAGAATTCCCTCATCTATTCTCCACTCTATCGAATCTCGAGGGCGAGATTAAGTTTAAGGGGGTAGGTTTGTAACACCCTCAAATTCATACCATGCATTGCATACATTTTTTATGTAGAGAAGCATTGTAAAAGAACTAGAAATGGAAAAAGAACTATAGAAATGGAGAATGAATCATAGAAATGGAGAAAGAACCATAGAAATGGAGAAAGAACCATAGAAATGGAGGAAGAACCATAGAAATGGAGAAGGGAATATAGAAATGAAGAATGGGACATAGAAATGGAGAATGGGACATAGAAATGGAGAGAGGAATGTCGAAATGGAAAAGGGGGCATAGAAATCGTGAGAAATAGAAAAAGATAGCTAAAATGAGCATTCCAAAATTTTCCCCAAATTTCCCCCAAAATTTCCAAATTCCTCAATTCCACAAAAGGGGAATTTTCCCCACATCTGGGGGAATTTAATCCCCAATGCTGCTGCACCAAATTAAAGGGGAAAAGTTGGTTCAATTCCAAATTGACTAGGACTCTTGGTTGAGTTCCAATTGAAGTATGACTCCTCCCTTCACCCCCTTATAAATACAACCCCAGCCCCCCCATTTTTGGCTGCAGCCTCCCCATCCCCCTCCCCAAGTCACCGACTTGGAGCCCCTCCCACTCCAATTCGCCGAGTTGACACCCCCCTGCCGGAGTTTGGTCGCCGATGAGCACCGCCGGCGAGTCTCGCTGTCGAGCCCCGCCGGCGAGCCCCGCCGTCAAGCCCCGTCGTCGAGCCCCGCCATCGAGCCCCGTCGTCGAGACCCACCGACGAGCCCCGTCACGCCTCGGCATCGCCGAAAAAGAAGCTGACGATATGTCCTACCCTAATATTCCATAGAAAAATTCTCCGCTGCTACCATTGCTAGGAGGAAGGCCCTTCCACCATAAGGAAGTGAGGGTAGGTCCCCATTACCCATCTTATGACGTCGCCGCTGTTTCTACGCATCCGTTTTCTTCTACCCCTTCGAGCAGAAACTTATGCGTGTGGACAGATCGTGTTTTGATCGGTTTTTGACGGTGGAATTGATCTAGATCTTGAGTCAAGATCATAACCACGTCCACACTTGATCCCTACACCCTTGTTCATCATAAAACCCCATGAAAGCCCATTAAACACATGCAAGAACACGTACAAACTGGTTTAATAAAATAGCACCATAGGATTTGCATTCATCTACCCCATTGCATGTTGAGTAAAGTTTGTGCATGATGATTGATTGCTGTGAATTTTGTATGTGCGTGATCGTGAGTAGAAGGACAAGCTCAAGAGGCCATCTACGAGGACCTACAGCACCAAGACTTCGAGATGCTTGAGCAACAAGAGCCACGGGAGCAAGGCAAGTGCCCCTTGACCATATTGATCCCATGTTTTGAAATTGTTTTGTTTGCGAAAACTCGTATGCTTGAGTCAACTTGATGGGACACCCTTTTTTAGGAGTTTACTAGTTTTGTTAACCATCCTTGTCGCCGGGAAAGTTGATGAGTTGGGTGTTGTCGTTTTTCCTTTTTGCTTCGCTTAACTTACGGGATATAGGAAGCTGAATTAGAACATGTTTAGCTACTGCAGTCATATGAATAATGATGATGATGAGCATGGAATAGGGAAGATCTAGGCAAGGTTGGTTCATGGATGTTGCTGAATGAGATTGTGATTTACTTGCCGTAGATCAAAGGACCGGTTCATGCCAGCACATGCCATGAAAATTGTGCCACCACAAGGCCAAATATGGGTGTGTCTTAGCTGACTAATTAGGTGTGTTCCTAGCTTGTTATGGACCGTTGGATGGCGTGAGGAATGGGAGTCGAGAGGGACTGCCCTGGGAACTGCATGGCATAAGAGGGGGCTCGTGGGTGGGAGAATGGTGATTTGAGCCTGCCGGTGAAACCTCAGTGGGTCTGTACATCTAGTAGCCCCTTTGTAAAGGTTATTTTGTGATCTCTTGGTCATACACCGACGGTTGTGTACTTGTATAATGGAGGTTCTGCAGTCGCCGACGGGTGACGAAATCACAAACTTGTGGGTAAAGTGGTACCACCTCTGCAGAGTGTAAAACTATCATGATAGTCGTGCTTCCGGTCACAAGCGCCTGGCCAACTTACATGATTAGAGGCAAATTTGGGATGTTTATTTGGTATGGTTATGATATGGTCATTGGGATTGGTTTCAGGACTGTTTTGAGTCATGACAATGAGTGTGGTTTTGGCTATATGAATATGAGATGGTTATGAATATTTATGAGCATGAGATGAACTTGAGAAAGATTAATGGCTGGATGAGACTTGATAAATGATGAATGTTGCTGAATTATTTGATTATGATGGGAAATTTCACC
The DNA here is from genome assembly GCA_030760725.1 of Neostapfia colusana. Lineage (NCBI taxonomy): Eukaryota > Viridiplantae > Streptophyta > Magnoliopsida > Poales > Poaceae > Neostapfia > Neostapfia colusana. Next base: position 63,071,443 of record JASWHV010000015.1, read on the forward strand.
TAGAAATAGTTGTTGTTTTTACTATGTTTATGAAATAAAAATTTGCTTGCTGCAATGAGCCTTTTTATTCCATACCTTGTTGTAAGCTACATGACATACTTTTCCCGCACTTGTTGAGTACGACATGTACTCACCCTTGCATTATCACATAAAAATCAGCTACAGGAGATGAGTACTTTGAGGACCATGTGGAGTACTAGGCGTGTGAACTACCGTCAACATGCCTTTGGAGTTGAAGATTGGAGCCTGCTGTTTAGTTATTTCCGCTGTCGTTAGAGTCTTCCGCTGCAAGAATAAGTTAGAGGTTCATGAGTGAGACAATGAGTCGATGTAATAAAGTACTTAAACACTATTTATTCGTGGTTATATTCTGAATTCAGTTTGGGGATTACATGTGTATGTGTGATAAACATCATGGGAACACATATGCATTCACTTGGTTCTAATTTTTGAACCGGGTTTCACAGCCATGCAGTTCCCAGGGCAGTCCCTCTCGAATCCCATTCCCCACGCCATCCAACGGTCCATAACAAGCTAGCAACACACCTAATTAGTCAGCTAAGTCGCACCCATATTTGGCCTTGTGGTGGCACTGTTTTCCTGGCTTGTGCTCGCATGAACCGATCCTTAGATCTACGACAAGCAAACCACCATCTCATTCAGCAACATCCACGAACCAAGCTTGCCTAGATCTCCCTGATTCCATGCTAATTAACATCATCAAGTTCTCATCATCATTATTCATATGAGTGCAGTAGCTAACCATGTTTTATTTCAGCTTCCCGTACCCCATGAATTAAGCGAAGCAAAAAGGAAAAACGACCATACCCGACTCATCAACTTTCCTAGCGACAAGGATGGTTAACAAAACTAGTAAACTCCTATAAAAGTGTGTCCCATCAAGTTGACTCAAGCATACACGTTTTCACAAATAAAACAGTTTCAAAACATGGGATCAATATGGTCAAGGGGCACTTGCCTTGCTCCCGTGGTTCGTGTTACTCAAGCGTCTCGAAGTCTTGGTGCTTTAGTTCCTCGTAGACGGCCTCTTGAGCTTGTCCTTCTACTTACGACCACGCACATACAAAATTTACAGCAATCAATCATCATGCACAAACTTTACTCAAGATGCAATGGGGTAGATGAATGCAAATCCTATAGTGCAGTTTTATAAAAACCAGTTTGTACGTGTTCTTGCATGTTTTAATGGACTTTCATGAGGTTTTATGATGAACAAGGGTGTAGAGATCAATTTTGGACATGGTGATGATCTTGACACAAGATGTAGATCAATTCCACCGTCAAAAATCGATCAAAACATGATCTGTCCACACGCAAAAGTTTCTGCTCGAAGGGGGCGAAGAAAACGGGTGCGTAGAAACAGCGGCGATGTCGTAAGAGGGGTAACGGGGACCTACCTATCTTCTTCCTCCTCTCCTCCTTGCATATGGAATTTTTCCCTTGCAATGGCAGCAGCTGGGGTTTTAATTTGGAGAAGAATAGGGCTGCGGCCAGGGCTTGGCAGCAGGGGTCTTCTTCTCCGGCGACGGCGAGGTGGGGCAGAGTTTCGACGACGGCCAAGGCAGCAACAAAGGGGTGGCGACCAGAAGAGGGAGGGGTGCAGCCAGGGGGGTGGGGTTATATTTATAAGGGGGAAAAAGAGTCCTAGGGGTGGAAACAAAGAGTTCTAGAAGTATGGGACTCAACCAAAGAGTCCTAGGGGTGGAAACAAAGAGTCCTAGAAGTATGGGACTCAACCAAAGAGTCCTAGGGGTGGAAACAAAGAGTCCTAAAGGTAGGGGACTAAACCAAAGAGTCCTAGGGGTGGGGGACAAAGAGTCCTAGAGGTTGGGGACTTAACCAAAGAGTCCTAGAGGTGGGGGATTTAACCAAAGAGTCCTAGAGGTGGGGGACTAGGGTTCCCCCTCAAGAGCTACGGCCAAGAGGTCTCCCCCCTAATTTGGTGCGGCCAATTTGGGGGAAAATTCCCCCCAAATGTGGGGGAAATTCCCCCTAGGGGAATTTTTGGGAATTTGGAGAAAATCAGGAAAAATTTGGAAGAATTTGGGAATTTTTGGGAAGGGGGAAATTTTGGGTTGGCTCAATTTAGCTATTTTATTTTCATTACTCTCCATTTCTATATTCATTTCTCCATTTCTATATTCCTTTCTCCATTTCTATATTCCTTTCTCCATTTCTACATTCCTTTCTTCATTTCTACATTCCTTTCTCCATATCTATATTCCTTTCTCCATTTGTACATTCCTTTCTCCATTTCTACCTCTTTTTAAATGCTTCTCTACATGAAAATGTATGCAATGCATGGTAGTGAAATTGAGGGTGTTAGAAACCCACCCCCCTTAAAATGAATCTCGCCCTCGAGATTCGATAGAGTGGAGAAAAGATGGGGGAATTCTGCCTTGAGATTTTCCTCACGTTCCCATGTAGTTCCAGCTTCCGTGTGATGGCTCCATTGTACCTTGCACCAATGGATTACTTTGTTTCTCGTGCCTATTTCCTTCACGTCCAAGATTTTGACGGGGTGTTCCGCGTAGGTCAGATCCTCTTGAAGCTCTAGCTCATCCATCGGTACTTGTTCTTTCGGTACTCTTAGGCATTTCTTGAGCTGAGATACGTGAAACACGTCGTGCACGTCGGAGAGGTGCGTTGGCAGCTCTAGTTGATAGGCTACCTCTCCTCGCTTGTCCAAAATCTTGAATGGCCCAATGTAGTGAGGTGCTAACTTGCCTTTAACAATGAACCATCGTTGGCCTCGGATAGGCGACACCTTAAGATACACGAAGTCTCCCACTTCGAAGGTCAATCTTCTTCGCCTATTGTCTGCATAACCCTTTTGTCGTGACTGAGCGGCCTTCAAGTTTTCATGTATCGTTTAGACTTGCTTTTCAGCATCTTGCAGCACTTCGGGTCCAAATAATTGGCTTTCTCCGGTCTCATTCCAGAACAGCGGTGTTGTACACCGTTTACCATACAATGCTTCGAAAGGTGACATCTTCAAGCTGGCTTGGTAACTGTTGTTGTACAAAAATTAAGCATATGGCAAACTCTTATCCCAACTACGCCCATGTTTCAAGGTGCAAGCTCTTAACATGTCTTCCAAAATCTGATTTGTTATCTCAGTTTGCGGGTGATATGTGGAGCTGAAATTCAATCGCGTACTCATGGCTTCATGCAGCTTCTTCCAGAACCTAGAGGTAAATTTAGAACCTCAATCTGAAACTATCCTCTTCGGAACTCCATGGAGACACACAATTTGCTCAATATATAGCTCGGCTAGTTGTGCGACAGTGTACTTAGTTCTAACAGGAAGGAAATGGGCAGTTTTCATCAATCGGTCCATGATAACCCAAATGGAGTCGTAGCCGGACTGAGTACGTGGCAATCCGACAACGAAATCTATGCTAATGTCTTCCCACTTCCACTCGGGTACTTTTAATGGCTGCAACAATCCAGCGGGTCTTTGATGTTCGGCCTTCACTCGTTGGCACGTGTCGCATAAGGCCACATATTCAGCAATGTCCCTTTTCATGCCATCCCACCAATAGCAAGTTTTCAGGTCCTTGTACATCTTTGTGTAGCCGGGGTGTATGGAATAAAGTGAGTCATGCGCTTCCTTTAATATCGTGTCGCGGATGTGCTTCACATTAGGCACGCAGATCCTTTTTCCTAACCAGAGTGTGCCTTTCTCGTCTTCCTTGAAATCCTGTTCTATGCCTTGTCAGATTCTTTCCTTGATTTCCTCATCCGTTGTTTGGCCATCTCTTATCTCTTGTTCTAGCGTTGAGTTCAGTTCTATCACCTCCATCTCGTTCAAGAATCCGAGATGCAACCGTTCAAACTCCTTACGCAGCTCGGGTGGCAGCTCCCGAACCGTGAGTTGATGACATGCTCCTTTTTGGCTCAACGCATCAGCTACTACATTGGCCTTTCCGGGGTGATAGTTGATTCCAACATCATAATCCTTGATAAGTTCCAACCATCGATGTTGCCTCAAATTCAGATCCGTTTGCGTGAATATATACTTGAGGCTTTTGTGATCCGTATAGATCTCACATCGGTGACCGAGGATATAATGTCTCCAAATCTTCAAGGCATGTACCATGGATGCAAGTTTAGGTCATGTGTGGGGTAATTCAGCTCATGTTTCTTTACTTGCCTCGATGCATAGGCAACTACTTGTCCTCCTTGCATAAGCACACACCCAAGCCCTTGTCTTCATGCGTCACAATATATATCGAAACTCTTGCTCACATCTAGCAATACCAAAACCGGTGCTGTTGTTAATCTCTTCTTTAGTTCTTCAAAGATGTATTGACACGCTGGTGTCCACTAGAATGCTTTCCCCTTCATTAGCAATTCCGTCATAGGCTTCGCTATTTTGGAGAAATCCTTGATGAACCGGCGCTAGTATCCAGCCAACCCAAGGAAACTCTGAATATCCCTCATATTCTACGGTTGGTTCCAACATCTCCCAGTTTTCCGAGATCAACCGATACTCCTCCTTCGGAGATAATGTGGCCTAGGAACAATATCTCCTTTAGCCAAAATTCGCACTTGCTGAACTTGGCATACAATTGATGCTCTCGTAGTTTCTACAACGTCAACCTCAATTGTTCTTCATGTTCTTCCTTGCTTTTTGAATACACCATGATATCGTCGATGAAAACCACGACGAACTTGTCCAAGTACTCCATGAAGACCTTATTTATGAGGTACATAAAGTATGCGGGTGCATTCGTTAACCCAAAATACATAACGCTATACTCATACGAACCATACCGTGTTTGAAATGCAGTCTTGGGTATGTCGGAGGGCTTAATCTTCAGCTGGAAGTATCCTGACCGAAGATCAATCTTGGAGAAAATTCGGGCACCTTTCATTTGATCGAATAGGTCCTCTATACGGGGCAGCGGGTATTTATTCTTGATCGTCATCTCGTTGAGAGACCTATAGTCCACACACATCCTTTGGGTCCCATCTTTCTTGTCTACGAAGAGCACGGGGGCTCCCTACGGTGACGAGCTTGGGCGTATAAAACCTTTTTCTAGCTGCTCCTGAATTTGCTTCTTGAGCTCCACTAACTCATTAGCAGTCATCCTATATGGCCTTTTTGCTATAGCTGCAGTTCCGAGTACTAAATCAATTACAAATTCAATGTCCCGGTCACGTGGCATACCTGGAAGTTCTTTCAGAAACACATCTGAATATTCTTGAACCACCGAAATGCTTTCCAATGTCGCTTCTTCGATGTGGTTCAACACTGCCTTCTCAGTTGCAAGTTGGGCTGCCTCGAACTCAATACGAGTACCGTGCCCACTCGTCAACTGCATGATCCTTTGAGTACATTGAATCACTCCGTTGTGCTTGCTTAACTAGTCCATTTCAAGTATTATGTCGATCCCATGGGAATCCAAGACAATAAGGTTGGTAAGAAAGTCTACCCTCTTATTTTAAGGCTTACTTTTAGACATCTATATTTGTAGGAGCTAGAATTTAGATTTGAAAGAAGCGATTTCCCAGCTATATGCATCAAGGTGTATGAACTAAGCAACTTCTTTCATTAATATCAGCCTATATGAGGATGTGAACAAGTGCCAAAACATCTCACATTTCTCTATTATATGTGGATGTGGACATTCACCGAAGCGTCCCACAACTCACATCAGCACACGACACAAGCAATCATCATTAAATTCTGCACACCACTCTTATTTCAAGCTACTACGACCTAAACGTTCCTATTACATCTTTATTCAATGGATTCCTAAAGTTAATCGCGAGAACCAGTGTTGTTCTCGCCGTGTTACTGGGGTGGTCCACATATGGGCGCACGCCATGGTAAGTCGGCAGTCCATATAGGGATAGATGACGCTGGCGCTCCATTTGCTCCCGCGTTGGCATGAGTCTCCTCCTGTTTTTCCAGCAAGTACAACTTCTTGCGGAGGTAACGAATCTCATCTTGTGCGCTTGTATATCGGTTTCCTAACTCCACGAGCAACCTCCGAGACTTGTCAGCAGCTTGTGGGTTGGAAAGAGCTCCTCCATGGGGTCCAATGATCTCCTTTGTACCACTTATTCGATACGGGTGCAGCTCAAAAGTAGTGTTCTCAAGCTGCTCACGGAAGGCGTAGCACAGTCCGGTGAGTGCATCCCATACGGCATCATCAATAGCTTCTGCCCTTGTAGCTCTCCATGTGGTTGCGAAGTGCCGAGTGACAACCCTACCATTAGATAGGATGGTTACTTCAGCCTTCCACTCTTCATGTCCGAGACGAGGGACTTTCTTGAGAAGATACTCCGGGTATAAGCTGCAGCAATCCAGAAACTCTTTAAGCTCCTTGGATATGTGTCTTCCTTCCATCCCGTCGGACCGGAATTCTTGAACTGAACGGTTGACCCGTTCATCACCTTCATTATTGGCCTCACCAAGGGGTGGCTCCTCTTTGGATTCATCTCCTCCCAACATAGCTTCATGAGGCTCCACGGGGTGTAAGCCCGTGTGAAATTCCTCCTGAGATGTGTACCAATGCCGTTCTTGTGGATCATCCTCCATGTCGTCTTCGAATGGTTCCACCTCTTTCGGATCCTCTTCCTCATGCATAGAGCTACTGACTTCATCTTCATCATGAGGTTCCATCTTCACCTCCTCCCAATATGGTCCATCGGACACCTCAATGGGGTTAAGTGCACTCCCACGTGGTGGTGGACGAGCCCTTATGCGTGTTGTGCTCCTAGTCACCGACATCTATAAATAAAACATGAGGAAATTTTTAGAGAAGGAAGAAATAACTCCATAACTTCAGAAGCTATGAAGCAAGAAAACAAAAATGTTGCTGTCCAATAGTAGAGAAAAAGAGGGGCTGAAAATAGCACTTTGTGGTGGCTAAATTGACAAGTAAAGTGCAGCAGCAAGCAATTTTTGAAAATGACAGTTTAGAGGGGTGTTACTATGTGTTTTAGAGTGTCCATTCTACCTAGGCTTGCGTCTTACGGTCAACGTGGCTCTGGTACCAATTTGTGACACCCGGTTCCGAAAATGAACCAAGTGAATGCATATGTGTGCCCAGGATGTTCATCACACATACACATGTACTCCACAAACTAAAATTCAGAATGTAACCATGTACGAATAATGTTTAGTTACTTTATTACATTGACTCAATGTCTCACTCATGATTGTCTAACTTATTTAGCAACAGAAGACTCTAAACGACAGCGGAAAATGACTAAAACAGCAGGCTCCAACTTCAACTTCACAGACATGTTGACGGTAGTGCGCATGCCTAGTACTCCAGTTGTTCCTCGAAATATTCTTCTCCTGTGGCTGATGTATGTGTGGTAATGCAAGGGTGAGTACATGTCGTACTCAGCAAGTGCGGGAAAAGTAAGACATGTAGCTTACAACAAGGTAGGGAAGAAAAAGGTTCATTGCAGCAAGCAAATTTTATTTCACAAACATGGTAAAACAGCAACTATTTCTAGGTGAGTTTAATCCCAACATAACCAAGTAATTCAGCAACATTCATTCATCATAATTCACCATTTATCATGCTTCAACCAGCCAATAATCTTTCTCAAGCTCATCTCATACTCATAAATATTCATATCCATATCATTTTCGTATAACCGAAACCAAATTCATTGTCATGACTCAAAACAGCCCCAAAACCAATCCCAATGATCATACCATAACCATAACCGAATAAACATCCCAAGTTTTGCCTCTAATCATGGAAGTTGGCCAGGTGCTTGTGACCGGAAGCACGGCTATCATGATAGTTTTACACTCTGCAGAGGTGGCACCACTTTACCCACAAGTTTGTGATTTCGTCACCCGTCGGCGACTGCAGAACCTCCATTATACCAGTACACAACCGTCGGTGTATGGCCAAGAGATCACAAAATAGCCTTTACAAAGTGGCTACTAGATGTATGGACTCACTAAGGTTTCACCAGCAGGCTCGAATCACCATTCTCCCACCTACGGGTCCCCTCTTGTGCAATTGTAACACCTGCAAATTCATTACCATGCATTGCATACATTTGTCATGTAGAGAAGCATTGTAAAAGAACTAGAAATGGATGGTTAACAAAACTAGTAAACTCCTATAAAAGGGTGTCCCATCAAGTTGACTCAAGCATACACGTTTTCGCAAATAAAACAGTTTCAAAACATGGGATCAATATGGTCAAGGGGCACTTGCCTTGCTCCCGTGGTTCGTGTTACTCAAGCGTCTCGAAGTCTTGGTGCTTTAGTTCCTCGTAGACGGCCTCTTGAGCCTGTCCTTCTACTTACGACCACGCACATACAAAATTTACAGCAATCAATCATCATGCACAAACTTTACTCAAGATGCAATGGGGTAGATGAATGCAAATCCTATAGTGCAGTTTTATAAAAACCAGTTTGTACGTGTTCTTGCATGTTTTAATGGACTTTCATGAGGTTTTATGATGAACAAGGGTGTAGAGATCAATTTTGGACATGGTGATGATCTTGACACAAGATGTAGATCAATTCCACCGTCAAAAATCGATCAAAACATGATCTGTCCACACGCAAAAGTTTCTGCTCGAAGGGGGCGAAGAAAACGAGTGCGTAGAAACAGCGGTGATGTCGTAAGAGGGGTAACGGGGACCTACCTATCTTCTTCCTCCTCTCCTCCTTGCATATGGAATTTTTCCCTTGCAATGGCAGCAGCTGGGGTTTTACTTTGGAGAAGAATAGGGCTGCGGCCAGGGCTTGGCAGCAGGGGTCTTCTTCTCCGGCGACGGCGAGGCGGGGCAGAGTTTCGACGACGGCCAAGGCAGCAACAAAGGGGTGGCGACCAGAAGAGAGAGGGGTGCGGCCAGGGGGGTGGGGTTATATTTATAAGGGGGAAAAAGAGTCCTAGGGGTGGAAACAAAGAGTTCTAGAAGTATGGGACTCAACCAAAGAGTCCTAGGGGTGGAAACAAAGAGTCCTAGAAGTATGGGACTCAACCAAAGAGTCCTAGGGGTGGAAACAAAGAGTCCTAAAGGTAGGGGACTAAACCAAAGAGTCCTAGGGGTGGGGGACAAAGAGTCCTAGAGGTGGGGGACTTAACCAAAGAGTCCTAGAGGTGAGGGATTTAACCAAAGAGTTCTAGAGGTGGGGGACTAGGGTTCCCCCCTCAAGAGCTGCGGACAAGGGGTCTCCCCCCGAATTTGGTGCGGCCAATTTGGGAGAAAATTCCCTCCAAATATGGGGGAAATTCCTCCTAGGGGAATTTCGGGGAATTTGGGGAAAATCAGGAAAAATTGGGAAGAATTTGGGAATTTTCGGGAAGGGGGAAATTTTGGGTTGGCTCAATTTAGCTATTTTATTTTCATTACTCTTCATTTCTATATTCCTTTCTCCATTTCTATATTCCTTTCTCCATTTCCACATTCCTTTCTCCATTTCTATATTCCTTTCTCCATTTGTACATTCCTTTCTCCATTTCTACTTCTTTTTAAATGCTTCTCTACATGAAAAATGTATGCAATGCATGATAGTGAAATTGAGGGTGTTACAGAAGCATCTTCTTGTAGAGGTTCAGGACTCGAGGGCCCCCGGCTCTAGGGCCCGGGACTGCACTGTGGGAGCTCGGACCCAGGTGCACACCAGTTGTGAGGTCTAGGCGATTGAGGCCCAACTAATTCTCCTTGGTGAGGTGCGGGACCCGGGGGCCCTTGGCCCTCTAGTCCGCGATTGCACTCTGGGAGCTCGGACCCAGATGCACGCCTGTTGCCGGGTCTAGATGGCTGAGACCCGACTTGTTCTTCTTGGGGAGGTCCGGGACTCGGGGCACCCAGTCCCCCGGGTCCGGGACTGCATTCTGGGAGGTCGGACCCAGATATGCATTGATCATCTGGTCCACCTATTTGGGACCTGATTACTTCCCCATCCCAAGGATTTTCTGCACAGTATGAGCCCTAGGAATTTAGACCAATGGCAGCAGGAGCATCTTCTAGGACTTGAGGGCGACGGAGTTCTGGTCGCTCCACGACCAGAACCATGCTCACGACCTCGGTTGTGGCAGCGATGTAGAGGAGCAGTGACTCGCCTTGTTCAGGGGCCACCATGACTGGTAGCGTTGTGAGGAACTTCTTCAGCTCCTGGAACGCCTCATCCACCTCTCGGTCCATACTAATGGACCAGACTTGCGTAGAAGCTTGAAGAACGGAAGAGCCCGCTCGACCAGTCTAGAGATAAAACGACTGAGCGCAACCAAGCATCCGGTAAGCTTCTGCACATCCTTGATGCGGGCAGGGGGCCGCATCAGTTCTATAGACTTAATCTTCTCTGGGTTAGCTTCGATCCCTCGGTGTGAGACCAAGAAACCGAGCAGCTTCTCGGCAGAGATCCCGAAGACACATTTGTCTGGGTTCAACTTCGTGCGTGTGGAACGCACTCTGTCAAAGACTAGGGCTAGGTTGTCAAGCAGAGATGCTTGCGACTTAACCTTCACTATGATGTCATCGACATAAACCTCTACCAGGTCCCGAATGAGGTTCCTGAACGTCTTGTGCATTGCACGCACAAAAGTGGGAAGGGCATTCTTAAGACCATAAGGCATGGACACATAGCAGTATAGACCATCTACTGTGATGAAGGCGGTATGTTCTTCATCTTCTCTAGACATAGGTATCTGGTGGAAACCTGAGTATGCATATAGGAAACATAGTAGATCACAGCCGAATGTGGAATCGACTATTTGGTCTATACAGGGGAGAGGGAACGGATCCTTCGGACATGCCTTATTGAGGGTGGTGTAGTCGATGCACATGCGTAGCTTCCCGCCTGCCTTGGGGACGACAACAGGGTTGGCCAACCATCGTGGATGATGGACCTCTCTGATGAAGCCATCATTGAGCAGCTTCTTGATTTCTTCACGGATGAAGTCTTGCCGCTCGATGGATTGCTTTCGGGGCTTATATTGGACCGGTCGGGCGTCGGGATGGATCTTCAGTTGGTGCTCAATCACCTCCCTAGGGATCCCGAGCATTTCCGACGGTTGCCAGGCAAACACGTCGACATTGGCCCTGAGGAAGGTGAGAGCGCGTCTTCCTATTTACCTCCCAGGCCCCCAGCGGTTCGGGCGGTCTGGGCGATATCAGGACCAACTTGGACGACCTTGACTGGTACGTCCTCGCCATCCGAGTGCTGCACACGGGGTGCAGATGTCACCCCTCGCTGACACATGCTTGGAGGCGGTCGGCTAGCTTCAGCGTGACCGGAAGCGGCCTCCTGCGCCGCTGCCAGCGCTTGGAGCTTTTCTAGCTCCGAGACAGCCGCGGGGCGGTCACCGTGGATCTTGAGGACGCCACTCGGGGTTGGCATCTTCAGGACTAAGTAGTCGTAGTGGGCTACTGCATGAACCGGTACAGAGTTGGTCTGCCGATTATGTCGTTGAAGGGGAGGCTAACCTCTGCAACATCGAAGATGACGCTCTCCGTACGATAGTTCTCAGGCATCCCGAATGTCACTAGGAGAGAGATGCTACCGCACGGGAAGATTGGGTCCCGACCTACCCCCGAGAATGGTCTCAAGGGAGTAAGCTGGGACATAGGGATTTGCAACTTCTTGAAAGTTGCAAGACTGATAACACTGAGGGCCGCCACACCATCGATCAACACGTGGTAGAGATTCACTTTGGAGATGGTTGGGGCGACGAGGAGGGGCAGCTGCCAGGCGCCTGCCATGTTCTCGGGGCAGTCGGAGGCATCAAAGCTGATTGACGTCTCCATCCATTTGCGATGTGGCGCCGGCCCCGTGACTGTGGCGGCTGCTGCCACTGCTCGACGGAGGGTCTTGACGGCTCATCTGGACGAGATATCGGAAGAACCCCCGTACATCACACAGAGTGTGCCGGTCGCTTGGCTGCCGGCTTGGCTAGACCTGCCCGCTCTGGAGCGGGGGGGGGGGGTAGCCTCGTCATCTCCCGCCTGGAGACGACGGCGAGCTGCACGAGGAGGCTCACCATGGGAGGTGATGTTCACCATGGTCGCGAGGAGAGCGTGGAAATCCCCCCTTCCTGGTGCGCCAATGTCGTAGTGTGAGCTGCGACACTCCTCCTGGCCTGCTCGAAAGTAGCCCGTGAGGTTCTTTTTTCGGGAGGGGGCTTGGCGCCCTACACGACCTGGACTTGAGAGAGCAGATGAACTTTAAGATTTACGTGGTTCAGGCCACCGAAGCGTAATACCCTACGTCCACGGGAGTGTCTGTTCTATTGCTTGAGCGTGAGTGCTTGTGCATTGTGGGATCTGGAATGCGAACCGGGAACCCTTTGCAGGGTGGTCACCCCGGTCCTTTTATAGTTCAAGGCTAGGGTGGTTACAATGAGGCTTGGGGCCCGACAGGTGGCCCCAGAGCTATGTGAACCCTATACACCATCTAGACCTTCGTCCTCTGAGTAGAGTGGCCGGTGGGAGAGTTAAGTCCCTCCGTCCGGTGCGCTGAGCGCCCTTGACTGCGTGTTAGGTGATGATGAAGACACCGTCCTATCGCCGCGTCTTCTTGCCCTGCTTGGGCGTCTTCATGCCGTTGGGCGGCACTGTACTGCTGTCACGCCTTGCCGTCCTATCTTGTCACCGTAATGGCGAACAGGCAAATGACGAAGGCGTGCGCAGTGCGCCATGCTTCTAGGGAAGGCACGAGCCTTGGATGCGAGCCTGACAACGCACTTCCTTCTTAACTTCGTTGACCCATGGCCCACGACGGATCGTGGGGCACGTGGCCCTCTGGAGCTCTTATTGACACGCTTGGTGCCACGGAACACGTGGCAGCTCCGGACCTCACCTCAGCGGGGAGGCTCGGGCTGGAGCCCAGGGCACGTGTATGCACCGGAGCTGTCCTCAGTGGGAAGGTGGCTCGGAGCCAGGGGACACGTGACATCTCCGGGCCTTACCTCAGCGGGGAGGCTCGGATCGGAGCCCAGGGCACGTGTGAGCACCGGAGTTGTCCTCAATGGGGAAGCGGCTCGGAGCTAGAGACACGTGGCAGCCTCGGACCTCACCTTAGCAGGGAGGTTGAGGCCGGAGCCTAGGGCACGTGTCACCTCCGGTGCTGTCCTCTACGGGGAGGTGGCTCAGAGCAAGGGACACGTGGCAGCCCCGAAACTTACCTCAGCGGGAGGCTCGGACCGGAGCCCAAGGACACGTGTCAGCTCCGAAGCTCAAGCACACGTGGCAGCCTCAGGTCTGACCACGCTGGGGCCCGCCTCGGCAGAGAGGTGTAGCCCAGAGTGGCGTAGATACCCGGTCTGCAGGATACCGACACATTCAGATAAAACACGAAATATCGACGACCTAAAATAGTTCTCTAGTTTGGATAGTCCATTGGAGATCTTTATTGCTTGCTACAGAACCATCCCATTTTAGTTTTTAGGTCTCCGGGTGTTCCATTGGAGTCAGCACGAGTCAGCATGTTTCGTCTTCGTCGTTCATCCTCCCGGCGAACAGGGACTCGCAGGTTCGCCGACCCTCCTTGTCCGTTTCCTCTGGCCAAAGCGATCCCAGCCCTAAACCGACCTCGCCGGCTTCCGATTTCCCTCGGGCCTCGCGATGTCCGAGGTCGTCGACTCACCGCGGGCGCACCGCTCGCCGCCGCCCCCGTCGCCGTGGCCTTCGATGCCGCGCACTCACTCCCAGCACCAGCAACAGCCGCGCGGCCGCCCGCAGCCCCCACCCGGCTCCGACCCCTTCGCCTTTGGCGTCATCGCCTTCCTCGGCATCTGCTTCGTCCTGGTGAAGACCCCTCCTCCATCCCTAATCTCAATCTAATTTCCTCTGATCGCGCTTGGCTTGGGCGCGCGACTGCCTGATCAGAGGATGGGTGGCGCGGTCTTCAGTGTATGCTGGTGTGATCCTGCAACGGGGGACTTCGAGTTAATGGTAGATTGTTGCTTGTTGGGGTTTAGGTTTCGTGCATTGAGTGCTGATTCAGTCGCTGCGCTTAGGAACTGTTTGGTAGTTATAATGTGGATCAATTTTGTGCACTCTTGAATTGATTGGGCGGGTAATGCTTGCTGATTTGCTAAATCTAGTTGATATCTTTGCCTTTTAACGTGCCTCATTTCTTCAGATAACTGTGCCTTTTGATATTGCTTACTCCTCTCTCTCATATACGTTCCCCTGAAAAATAGCGAGCTGTTTGGGTTAATGTCAACATGTTATCACTTGATAGTCGCGTTTTACTTAGGAACTGTTTCTTATCAGCCCTTTTAGAATTTTTTTACACAATGTGCTAAACATATTGACTGTATGGACTTGTTTATCAACGTTTGAACACTAGACTCCTGTATTCTCTCAAATGGTACCTTATTGATCCTTCTCTTTGGTACATTACTTGAACTTGTCAATGTGTGGTAACAACTGAATTATTACAATGAGACTAGATTATATCCAAGCAAGAACGTAGTTGGATGTTGTCTACTAGGGTTTAATTTTGGTGCATTGGGGCTGGTTTGGTTGATTCAATCAGTGCCCTTATTTATGTAGTGATATTTACAGTGTGTGCTTCAAATAACTAGATGTGTGATACTTGACAAATTCAGTAGTGTGTAGAAGTTCCCAACATGATTGATCTCTGTGCCTTTTCTGTTGCCGTATACAGTAGTGAATTACACTTTCCAGAATGAGATGAATTATGTGCCTTTGACATTTCTATAATTTTAGGGGGCCTCTTTTTGATGTTGCTGATTTCTGTCTCTGAAACATACATGCCATCTTGGCTCATATTGCCAATGGAATCACAATCTTAGTTTCGATTCTGTACTTTTCACTCTTGTAGTCCCGTAGGGATTTCTTTCTTACTTTTATAGAAAATGTTTAGATCTAAGTTCTGTACGTGTCTGTTTATCATTCTTTTATTTGGCGAGGTCTTCCTTTCGTTGCACTTATCTCCCTTGTTCATCGTCCTCCTCGAAGCGGAACATTTTAGAGTTTACATATCAGCTAAGAAAACAATTCAGAAAGTTAAAATACGGTTTTATGTTGCACACAGTAATTTTTTACAGTAGACTTTTATTGTCAAACGAATAAAAAATGAGCTGAATCAAAATTACATACTAAATACCAATCTTGTTGGTGTAGTGTGTAATCTTGATGTGCTGCGGACCAGCCTGGCCCTGTGCATGGTGCGGCCTGGTTTGGCCGGCGGGCCGGGGAGTCGTATTAGAGTAGGACTCCTAGTTTTGGATAGACTAGATCTGCAGCTGTTTTGTTGAAATATAAGTGAATTACCCACCCTTCTCCATCAGTTTAAGCTTTTGGGTCAACTGGTTGGTGCATAGTAGCTTAACATGGTATCAGAGTCAGAGGTCTCGAGTTTAAATCCTAGCGGAAGCGATTTATTAAATAAATTGCAGCCAACTTCTATTCCACGTTTGCGGTGCTAGGGAGTTTGCGCGTGAGGGAGAGTGTTGAAATATAACTAAATTGCCCATCCTTCCCCTTCCCCATCACCTTAAACTTTTGGGGTCAACTGGTCGGTGCATAATTGCTTAACATGTTTAAATTAGGAAGAGGAGTTTTGGATAGAGATAAATTGCTTGTAAACCAGACTTGGACGCCTGCTCCCCTATCCCCTCTTCCATAATTAGTTTCCTCTCTCCTCTCCTCTCCTCTCCTTTCCTCTCTGGTGCCACCACCAGCCCCCTACGCACGCCTGCTCCCCCCCTCTCTGCACGCGCCGCCGTGCATGCAATAAAACAGTTTTGGTGAACCCCTTACCAGAATTCCAACAATTGGAAAGTATATCAACGTGATACAGGGCTGCAATTTGCAAACTGCGCCAGTCGTAGTGCACAATATTGTTCATATATCCTAGTGCGCAATATTGTGCCTGTATGTTTGCTGTCCTCTTTTGAACAATATCAAATTATCTATTTAATATAATTTCTTCGGCCAATTTTTAAAAATGGACGACAATTCTAAAGTTCACAAGTGCATAAAAAGGGCAATACACTCATTGGTACAATATTCATTCACAGACCACACATGTAATTTATGTTAGAGTTAATCTTGTTTTTTGGAATAGTGTGAGTCATATTAGGATAGGAGCCAATAAATAAGACAAGAAATCAAAATTCATAGATTAGGCATGTCATGTAGATGGAAAGGTTGCTGCCATTTAGATTAGTAAAGGAATAAATGAATCATCCTATTATTATTGCTGATTTTGCTCACTTATATTTTCAACATTTGGTATCAGAGCTTAGATTGAAGATCCAATCTCATCACTCTTAGAATGATGTGCTACCGGGGGCGGCCAATCCAGCATGGTCGAATGGATATTAGGCAGCAGGCGCTTCGCACGCGAAGATTGGAGCGCATGTGGGAGGGATTGGGGGTGTGGGGCTGCAAATCCGGCATGAGTTATGCATGGATGCTTGGAATGGTCGAGCAGGCGCACGACCACCAAGGGCGCGACTTCTGTGGACGACGGTTGGATCGAGGACCTCAAGCGAGCGGGGCAGAAGAATGCGGCAAGGCGTGGCTCTAGATCGAGCCGAGGCAGGTGTGAATTCGGCGGATCTCGATGGCCAGACCAGGGGGTGGGGTCAACGACGCTCGACTCATGCGGATCCGCTGAATCAAGACGACACATAGGTCCGTGGAGGCTGGGCCATAAGGCCTTGATGGCAGATGGAGGACGACAAATGTGGTGGCCCAGGGGTCAGCGTCACGAGGCGGGTTTGTTTCTGGTGGCCCCGTGCATCTTGCTTTCTTCTTGACGGCTCGGGGCTTGTTGAGCCAAAACGAGATGGCGAGTTGGCTTCGACTAGTGTGCACATGCGGCTGCTAGGCGACAGCCAACGCTTTGCTCTAGGCTTTCATGTGACGGTGAGTGGTCAAACGGATCGAGAGATGATCTCCACAAGACCAACGATGATGTGGATACGGATTAGGAAAGCAGGCCGTTGCTACATCGTGCGACTGGGTCGAGGGGAAGCTAGAGACCCGCATGACACGGCGGCTCATAGCAGGATCGATCATGGATTCAATCGATGTGAGCACGGTGAGCGAGACAACCTTGTGGAGTTTGGCGTGGTGTCACACCCGGTTTCTCCGAAGAACAACTGAGTGAATATCACATGTATGCCAGGATCATTTTCTCATACATGTGACGACAAATAGTGAAACATCATTTATTACAAGCCAGGTGTCGAATATAAATAAGTCTTACATAACATACGTCTCGATGGACGATAATAAGTTCATGACATATAAATAAAACAACAGCGGAATATAAATCTTGCGGGCTTCGTCACAGGCGTTGCCCGGGGGACTCCGTGAACCTAGAATCCTTCCTCGGGACCAAAGTCTTGGTCATTAAACACCACATCATTCTCTTGACCTGAGCAGCAATATAAACCAACAGAAAAGCAAGTTTGAGTACCGTGGGTACTCAGCAAGTATGAGAAAGTTATGTCATGCATGGCTAGAGCAAGGAGAGGTTAGACTCATGGTTAAAGCACTACGCAATTATTACCTATCACCTTAGCTTATTAAGCACCTACATTACTACACAGGTGAAATGGATCCAAATCACTCAACCCATCATCATTATCAAGTAAACATAATCTCATCTCCAATGTTAACCTTCCCGCTTAACATCCACAACTTCCCAATTCATCAATCTCTAATCATGAATAAGTTCAAGCCGCTCTTGACCGTGAGCACGGCTGTCATGACAGTTTTGACTTTGCAGAGTTTGCACCACTGTACCCACATGTAGTGATTTCATCCCCCGTTGCCGGGTGGACTAAAAAAACCTTCATTATGCCAGTGGCTGCAAACCACATTCACACTTCCCAGGTGTATAGCCAGGAGATCACTACGAAGCCTTTACAAAGGGATTCCCGACGAGCGTAGGCCCACTGAGGTTTCACCCCTAACAGCATACAAGAGGCTCCAACCCCGCTGCAGTGACCCCCTGTTGAGCCTTGCGGTTCATATGGTAGTCCAGCTGACACCTATTCCCCGCACCATCCAAAACACCCATACTACGCCGGGGATACACCTAATTAATTGGCCAAGCTGCCCCATCTCAGCATGTGGTTGGCACGGTAAATCCAGGTTACATGCTCCATGAACCGGTCCTTAGAATCCAGGCAAGTACTAAACACAATCCCGAGTCTCGTGCACCCAGCACCAACCAAATTATCCAACTTGCCTCGATCCCTACCTCTACATACCTCATAATATCTCATTCAAGAGTAAGCTAATTAAATTGATGATCTCATATCCCAATTATCCCATTCTAAGCATGGCGAAGTATAAGCATATAAATAAATGACATGATGAAATAAATCCTAACCCAAGCTACAAGGAAACCAGATAATGCAATTCTAGGGAAACTTCCTAGCATGGGTTTCATATTTCAATTGCCAATGCAAATAATTCTATCTACACATCCTAGTATAGAATCAAAGTGGTCAATGACACTTGCCTTCTTCCTGTTGCTCTGAGAATGGAAAGTCTTGGTCTTGGAAGGGGAGAACTTGCTCTGGCGCAGGTTGTACTCATGCCAATACACATAGGAAAAGAAAAACAACAATCCATAAGCCATAGTTCACACTTTCACTCATGCAAACCACACATACATACATATGGGAGTCATTCACATTACTAAGTGTTGTGGTTACCCTAGATGTGTTGATTTTTCACCTACATGCACTTTTAAACATATGTATATGATTTCTAACTTTTGTATTCAGATTTCTGTTTGCACACTATATATGAATTTCCAATTTGAACAAATTCTTTATATTCAATTAATACACTTCTTAGCTACCAAGTTTGCATGGAAGGTAATTTCCTACTCCAAATGGGTTTTCAGATCTCCTACCAAATCCTAAACTGAAGTTTTTGGATTTTGAGACTTTATTTATCATTTTCTAATTATGCATACCTATTTTCCTATATTTTTCAATTTATTTTCTATGCCTAAAAGTGAGTTTTAATATTAAATAGTAGGACATGTCATCTAAACAGAATAGATTCTGATCTAAAATATTAAATAATATATTTTTAAACTTCTCCTCTGATGTGAACTAATTTAAATTTATTTTATCAGTTTTTAGAATTATTTTCTAGCCTAAAAATATGTTTCTAGAACTAATAAATATGAACAACACTTAGGCAGATTTCATTTCAGATTAAAATCTATTTTTAACTCATTCTAAAGTTTTCCAAGTGCTAGGAGAGTTTAAACTTGAATTTGCACATGTGTTTGCCTTACCTTTTAAATTTAAATCCTAGTCACATATCCAAATTTCTGAATTTAATATCATATAGGGTCAAAAAGGTAAATTCATCCTACTGCAGGGTCTAATTTGCTATTTCATAAATTTCCAGGGGTCTAACTACACATAACAGAGGAGTTTTCCTAATTTTTATTAAGTCCAGGGGCTAAAACTGATTTTAAATGAATTTACACGAATTTCTGAAGTTCTAGGGGCTAGAACAGAAGTTTTTGGGGCTAGCTCGTGTTTTCCGAGATTCCCAGGGGGTAGCGCGTAAGAATCCCGACCTTTATAACGTGGGGCTGATGTGGACCGTCCGATTTAAAATAGACGGCTCAGATTAGATCGCCGAACCGGTACGCGCGGGTTTTAATTCTACCGTGCGATTTAAAATAGACGGCCCTCAAGGGGCCACGTCGCCCTGGCCGGAGCCAGCCCGCGCGTGCGGCGGCGCGCGGCGGCGGGGGGGTGGCGATCTCGCCGGCGCAGCCTCGACTTTTGCCGCTACACGTTAGAACTCGCATCTTTTTGCATGGATCGGCTGCGGAGGGGTAGGGGATGCTCATCGAGGGGTTTTCCAGCACTCGGAGGCCCTGGAAGTCGGTCGGCGGCGAGCTTCAACGGCGACGATCTTCGGTGCACGTCGGGGGGGCCGTTGGGGCGCAAGACACGTCGTTTCCTTCACCTACAGGGCTCCCCGACGGCGGTGGAACGTGATCAACACGTTAGATCAGGGAATTTGAGCAAGGATCGAAAGATATCGGCTGTAGAAAATTCGGTTCTCACCGGAGAGAAGAACAGCCGACCGGGGGGGGGGACAGGGCAATTGTCGGCGTTTAAATAGCCAAGGGAGGGCGGCGATCTGTTGAGATCGAGTTGGAGGCGTCCGGGACCAGAAATCGGCTGGGGGCGCGGGTTCCCGGAGATCGGTTGCGATCGGGCGAGAGGGAAGAGTCCGGCCGTTGGGGGCGCGCGGGGAAGGAGATGACATGCGGGCCTCGCGTGTCAGTGAGAGGGAGAGAGGGGGGCGCGGGTTCGGGCTGGCGCGGGGGATTGGGCCGGCTGGCGGGTTTCGGCCCACTGGCCGGTTGGGGTTTTTCTTTTTCTTTTTCTTTTTTTTTCTTTTCTGTTTTGATTTGAATTTGAATTCCAGTTTGACTTTGAATTTCTGCACCACATGCAATACGTCAAATTTTTTTTAAATTCCCCTCTTTAGCAGGTTTTGGGGTGTTACAGCTCTACCCCCCCTTAAAAGAAATCTCGCCCTCGAGATTGGTGGTTTTAGGAAAACAATTCCGGAAACTGTGCCTTAAGCTCGTCTTCTCGCTCACAGGTGGCTTCCTCTTCCGAGTGATGCTTCCACTGCACCTTGCATAGCCGGATTCTTTTATTTCTTGTGAGGCGTTCCATTGTCTCCAAAACCTTGACTGGTTGCTCGACATAAGACAGATCCTCTCCTACGTCAACCTCATTCATGGGTAACATCTCTTCAGTCGTCCTCAGACATTTCTTGAGTTGTGAAATATGGAATACATCATGCACATCCGATAGGCGAGCCGGTAGTTCTAGTTGATATGTCACTTCGTCTTTCCTCTCCAAAATCTGAAAGGGTCCGATGTATCGAGGTGATAACTTCCCTTTCCTCCCTTTCACTTTGAACCGACGAAGTCCTCGGATAGGGGACACCTTGAGATAGACGTAGTCCCCCATGTTGAAAACGAGCTCTCTTCTCCGTACATCGGCATAGCTCTTTTGTCGTGTCTGTGCTATCCTCAAGTTGCGGATTTCCCTCACTTTCGCCTCGGCTTCTTGTAGTACCTCGGGGCCAAACACTTTACTTTCCCCTGTTTGGTTCCAAAATAGTGGAGTTCTGCACTTCCTCCCATACAAAGCCTCAAATGGTGACATCTTCATACTAGCCTGATAGCTGTTGTTATAGGAGAACTCCGTATACGGTAAGTTCTTATCCCAACTCTATTGTTCTTGAGCGCACACGCTCTCAGCATATCCTCAAGGATCTGATTGGTTCTTTCCGTCTGCCCGTCAGTCTGGGGGTGATAGGCAGAACTAAAATTTAGATGGGTTCCCATGGTTTCATGTAACTTCTGCCAGAACCTTGAGGTGAACTGTGTCCCTCGATCTGACACTATCTTCTTTGGCACTCCATGGAAACACACGATCTTTGACATGTACAATTCTGCCAATTTGGATCCGCTGTAGCTTTCTTTCACGGGAATGAAATGAGCTACCTTGGTTAGCCTGTCGATGATGACCCATATCGAATCATATCCCGATTGGGTTCTAGGCAGTCCCACTATAAAATCCATACCTATTTCTTCCCATTTTCATTCAGACACTTTGAGTGGTTGCAATAGTCCCGCGGGTCGTTGATGTTCTGCTTTCACCAACTGACATGTGTCACATAGGGCAACTTGTTCCGCGACATCTCGCTTCATGCCATACCACCAATATCTGCTCTTGAGGTCATGATACATCTTCGTACTTCTAGAATGGATGGAATAGTAGGAATCATGAGCCTCCTTCAAAATCAATTCACGGATTTCCTTCACCTCAGGCACACAAATTCTTTTCCCGTATCACACCGTACCTTGTTCATCCTCTCTGAACCCGGGGGCTTTATTATCCTTGATGAGTTCTCTGATTTCTTGTATCTTCTCATCATTCTTCTGACCATTGCGTATGTCTTGCTCTAATGTGGAGTCCACTTCCATTGCGATGGCCTCACCACTATTCACCAGACATAGATTGAGTTTTACAACCTCTTCCTTCAATTCTGTAGGCATGTCCTTTAAGCTCAACCTATTGACCTGCCCCTTCCGGCTTAAAGCATCCGCTACGATGTTCGCTTTCCTAGGATGATAGTTGATGACCACATCAAAGTCGTTGATCAACTCTAACCATCTCCTTTGTCTGAGGTTGAGATCTGGCTGTGTGAAAATGTACTTTAAGCTCTTATGGTCCGTATATATCTCTGTCCTCTTCCCCATCAAGTAATGCCGCCAAATCTTCAACGCGTGTACCACTGCGGCTAGCTCTAGGTTATGCGTACGATAGTTCTTCTCGTGTTTCCGGAGCTGCCGGGACGCATAAGCCACGACATGCCCCTCTTGCATGAGAACACATCCCAACCCGTTTCCAGAGGCATCGCAGTACACCAAAAAGTTCTTCTGCATATCTGACATAACTAGCACTGGGGCTGTTGTCAATCTTTTCTTCAGTTCTTGAAAACTCGTCTCGCATTGCGGTGTCCATGTGAATGTGATTCCCTTCTCTAACAATTTGGTGAGGGGTCTCGAAATCTTGGAGAAACCCTCGATGAACCGTCGGTAATACCCAGCCAATCCTAAGAAGCTTCGAACTTCCCCGACATTTTCAGGGGTCTTCCACTTCTGCACATCCTCGATCTTGGCGGGATCTACGGAGATTCCTTACTCCGAGATTATATGTCCTAAGAAGGGAACTCTCTTCAGCCAAAACTCACACTTGCTCAACTTGGCATATAGTTGGTGTTCTCTCAGCTTTTGCAACACCAACCTTAGATGTCCCTCATGTTCTTCTTCATCTTTGGAGAAGACGAGAATGTCATCAATGAAAACCAGCACAAATTTGTCCAGATATTCCATGAATACCTTGTTCATGAGATACATGAAGTATGCCGGGACATTAGTTAACCCGAAAGGCATGACGGTGTATTCATACAGCCCGTACCGAGATACGAAAGCTGTCTTTGGAATGTCGATTTGTCTTATCTTAAGTTGATGGTATCCCGACCAATGTTTTCAAGTCGCCTAGTCGACCCTAGTCGCTTGAGGGGCGACTAGATCGACTAGGACGACTAATCGTCGACTAGGGCGACTAGTCGACCCTAGTCGATCCTAGTCGACCCTCTATTCGTCCTGTCTATTTTTTGTTAAAGGTTTCTAGTCGACCCTATATATATATATAATCATATATATATAATCATATATTAGCAGTTTACAACATATTATATATATATGTGTACAGATATATTTATAAACAAGAGCATTCTCCATTAGTATTACACAAGAGATATATAGACTAGATGGATAAAACAGTCAATAGTTGATTAGGAGAAACATATACTATTATACTCACAACACAAAGGCAGAATTAGAACTTCTGTTTTTGAACAGCCCAACAAACAACAAGAATTAAAACACAGAGACAATAAAAACAGCAAGAGTTCACATTTATGCACTATTCTAATAGCAAGAGTTTAGAAAGACTAAAAAATAGACAAACAATTCATAATTTAGTTCATAAAAACAAGAGTTCAGTTCAACAACAATTTATTCTAAAAAAGCATGTCATCATCAAGTTGGAAGCCTCCATTTTTTGCTGGGATCGAAAAGAGCAGAGGAGGAGTTAAATAGAACAAAGGAGAGAAGGTACTAAACCCTAATGGGCTAGCAGCAGGAGGCCCATATTTTTTTCCAGCAAGTCAGCTTGATCGCCAGACCCGCTAGTCGGACGACTAGTCACCCGACTAGGACGACTAGTCGGACGACTAGGTTTCTAGTCGCCCTGATCGAGTCGATAGGCCTGATCGTGATCAACTGGGCGATAAGGATGACTAATCGCGATTAGTCGGACGACTTGAAAACACTGATCCCGACCTGAGATCAATTTTTGAGAACACACAAGCTCCCCTCAACTGATCAAATAAGTCTTCAATGCGGGGTAATGGGTACTTGTTCTTGATGGTTACTTCATTCAACGCACGGTAGTCTACGCATAACCTTTGGGTCCCGTCCTTCTTGGGCACAAATATCGCTGGAGCTCCCCATGGTGAGGAACTAGGACAAATGTAGCCCTTCTCTGTCAATTCTCTTAAATGTTCCTTGAGTTCTTCCAGCTGTTTGGAGTCCATCCGATAAGGCCTCTTGTATATTGGAGCTGTTCCAGGCACTAGTTTAATCGCGAATTCCACTTCACGATCGGGAGGCATACCTGGCAACTCCTCCGGAAAAACATCTGGATATTCCCTGATAATCCTGATCTCTTCCACTTCCACCTCAACTTGATTGAGTTTAAGGTCCCTCCTAGGGTTTTGTACAGTTATGAAATTCACTCTTGTGCCACTAGGGTGAGTTAGTTCTATCGTTCTTGTCGAACAATGGATGATTTCCTTATGTTTGGTCAACCAATCCATACCTAAAATAATATCTATCCCTTGTGAGTCTATCACTATGAGGTTTGCAGTGAATACTACCCCATTAATGTCTAGATTCACCTTGGGACACACTTGTCTTGTCCTTATCTCTCCCCCTGGAGAGTTTACTGCTACCATATGATTCATTTGTGTTGTTGCTAGATCATGCTTCTTAACAAACCCTTGAGCAATGAACGAGTGGGTGACACCAGAATCGAACAACAAGGTTGCAATGTGTAAATTGGCAGGAAACTTACCAATTACCACATCAGGTGCCTCTTGCGCTTCCTCCATGGTCACGTGGTTCACCCGTCCTCGCATCACATTCTGCTGTTGTGGCTGCATGGGCTTCTTCTTTGGGCACTTATGGGCGTAGTGCCCCACTTCACCACAGTTGAAGCATTGCACCCCAACCTTAGGTGCCTGACCTTTGTTGTCTTGGGATTGGTTTGGTGGTCCTTGTACCGCTGGTCGAGGTTGATATGTGGGGCGAGGCTGCTGTACGAACTGACGCTGCGGCTGTGCTGGTGTTGACGGAGGCCTGAAATTCGGGTTGTACCCTCTGGGTGCTGAGTAGGGTACCACAGCACGGCTCGTCTGCCCTGCGGGTTGCTGCATCAGACGTGGGCGTGTGTTGCTACCTGAGGCTTGGTGTGACCATCCCGCCTTCCTCTTGTTTTCATTTTCCAAGGCCTTCAGCTTCCTCTCCACAACAAATGCTCTGTCTACCATCTTTTGGAAGCTTTCATACTTGTTGGAAGACATTGCACATTGCATTTCCATAGTAAGTCCTTCCACAAAACAATACTGTTTTTGCTCATCAGTTTCAATATCCCGTGGTGCATAACGGGATAGTTGGGTGAACTTAGTGAGGTATTTCCTCACAGTCATGTTTCCTTGCTGCAGTCCCAAGAACTACTTTCTCTTGTTTTTGAGTTCACCCCTTGGTATGTAATGGTTGCGGAAACTGCGCTTGAACTCTTCCCAAGTGATGTTCTCGGGGTCATGATGGGCTGCCACGTAAGCGGTCCACCAATCAACAGCAGGTCCATGCAATTGGTGAGAGACAAACAACACCCTCTCATACTCTTGACATTGTATGATCCTCATCTTGCTCTCAATGGTCTTTAGCCAGTCATCTGCCTCCAGAGGTTCAACAACACTTGCAAACTTTGGAGGTTGAGTCCCCAAAAACTCACTCAACCTTGGTTGGCGTGGTGCAGCTAGCAGAGGTGGAGCTTGGTGCAAGTTGGCCACCACTTGAGTTAAACTCTGGATGAGCTGATTCTTATTTTCAAGCATTTGGTGGATAGGATCAGCTTCTTCACGGCGACCACCCCTGTCTTGTCCTCCAGAAAGATGAGGGTTGCCGACCTCATCGTTGTTGTTGGCGGGGTTGGCACCACGACCCTTTCCTCTTACAGCCATCTATCATGATCAACCAAATGTTAACTTAAAGCATTACGTATTAACTTCCCAAATTGCTTGTTTAAACTTAAACTTTTGATGCCTTAATATATTAAACATTTGCTGAGGGTTTCACGTAGATTTTTGGAGTCACGTCTCACGCGAAAATAAATGCACTCTCAATTCATAGGGGTTCACACATCAAAGCAAAGCAATCTAAAGACGAGGTTGTGGACAAATGCCCATGGCTTCCACAACTCACGTCACACACCAAATATTAACACATAAATAACTAAGATATTGACTCGACTACTCGATATCCTGCTGGAATAAGGGAAAGAACTCTAAACGACTCGTATCACTAAGCTGGCTCTTCGGGTCTTCCTCATTATTGCGGCTGCCCTCTAATTCCGCTTTGGGTGGGGAAGCTGCTGGTGGAGAAGTGTGGCGACGCCTGCTCGCCCGGCGGTCTGGGGAGTCAGGAGTCCATGTGTCATTCACGGTGACACACAGTTCATTCCCATCTCCTCTTTCTCTCGCCCTCAAGCTGGCTCGAAGCAACGCCTTAGTCTCCTTCAGGGTGTCACAAACATCCTGAAGCTCCTGCTGACACTCCTGCAGTCGAGTGTTGAGCATAGCAGCATCTTCCAAGCACAGGTCCATGTGCTCATGGGAAGTCCCCTGCTGCACTGGCGAGTATTTGTACTCCGCTGTACCACTCTCCCGCTGGAGGACATACATGTACTCAGTTCGGTCCAGGTGGCGACGGTTGATGTGACTCTGGCAGGTGATGGCCTCCCAGGTGACATCCTTCTCAGCATCGACCTGTGTCGCCCGACAAGCTGGAGAGCGGTGGATCTTGAGCAGCTGATTTTCATGGATAATCCTTATTTCTGAACTCCATTCTTCCCGCTTCTCACGGATGGTCCGGGTGGAACTGTAGTGTATGATTAGCTTGCCCGTATTGCCGGTGGCGTGGAGCATACGCCGAAGACGGCGCACAAGCCTCCTACTGCCAATCCGTAGGAGTGGTACGTCACCGGACGGTTCTCCTCTCTCAGGGCAAGGGCAACTACAGGAACTCTCCCTTCGGTGGACTTGCGGGCGGTGCAGATCATGCGAACCATCTAAAACATAAAGCATTTAAAATTTAGATAAGAGTTAAATAAAAATTGTATTTTGAATAAAAGTTGGGGTAAGATGAATAAAGTGACCCCATTAAATAACACCTTCAACCCACACCTTTGTATAGGTCCACGTTCATTTCTTCCTAGGTCCACGTTCCTACGGGCAACCTTGGCTCTGATACCACTTCTGTCACACCCGGTTTCTCCGAAGAACAACCGAGTGAATATCACATGTATGCCAGGATCATTTTCTCATATATGTGACGACAAATAGTGAAGCATCATTTATTACAAGCCAGGTGTCGAATATAAATAAGTCTTACATAGCATATGTCTCGATGGACGATAATAAGTTCATGACATATAAATAAAACAACAGCGGAATATAAATCTTGTGGGCTTCGTCACAGGCGTTGCCCGGGGGACTCCGTGAACCTAGAATCCTTCCTCGGGACCAAAGTCTTGGTCATTAAACACCACACCATTCTCTTGACCTGAGCAGCAATATAAACCAACAGAAAAGGAAGTTTGAGTACCGTGGGTACTCAGCAAGTGTGGGAAAGTTATATCATGCATGACTAGAGCAAGGAGAGGTTAGACTCATGGTTAAAGCACTACACAATTATTACATATCACCTTAGCTTATTAAGCACCTACATTACTACACAGGTGAAATGGATCCCAATCCCTCAACCCATCATCATTATCAAGTAAACATAATCTCATCTCCAATGTTAAGCTTCCCGCTTAACATCCACAACTTCCCAATTCATCAATCTCTAATCATGAATAAGTCCAAGCCGCTCTTGACCATGAGCACGACTGTCATGATAGTTTTGACTCTGCAGAGTTTGCACCACTGTACCCACATGTAGTTATTTCATCCCCCGTTGCCGGGTGGACTAAAAGAACCTCCATTATGCCAGTGGCCGCAAACCACATTCACACTTCCCAGGTGTGTAGCCAGGAGATCACTACGAAGCCTTTACAAAGGGATTCCTGACGAGCATGGGCCCACTGAGGTTTCACCCCTAACAGCATACAAGAGGCTCCAACCCCGCTGCAGTGGCCCCCTCTTGAGCCTTGCGGTTCATATGGTAGTCTAGCTGACACCTATTCTCCGCACCATCCAAAACACCCATACTACGCCGGGGATACACCTAATTAATTGGCCAAGCTGCCCCATCTCAGCATGTGGTTGGCACGGTAAAGCCAGGTTACATGCTCCATAAACCGGTCCTTAGGATCCAGGCAAGTACTAAACACAATCTCGAGTCTCGTGCACCCAGCACCAACCAAATCATCCAACTTGCCTCGATCCCTACCTCTACATAACTCATAATATCTCATTCAAGAGTAAGGTAATTAAATTGATGATCTCATATCCCAATTATCCCATTCTAAGCATGGCGAAGCATAAGCATATAAATAAATGACATGATAAAATAAATCCTAACCCAAGCTACAAGGAAACCAGGTAATGCAATTTTAGTGAAATTTCGTAGCATGGGTTTCATATTTCAATTGACAATGCAAATAATTCTATCTACACATTCTAGTATAGGATCAAAGTGGTCAAGAACACTTGCCTTCTTTCTGCTGCTCTGAGAATGGAAAGTCTTGGTCTTGGAAGGGGAGAACTTGCTCTGGGGCAGGTTCTACTCATGCCAATACACATAGGAAAAGAAAAACAACAATCCATAAGCCATAGTTCACACTTTCACTCATGCAAACCACACATACATACATATGGGAGTCATTCACATTACTAAGTGTTGTGGTTACCCTAGATGTGTTTATTTTTGACCTACATGCACTTTTAAACATATGTATATGATTTCTAACTTTTGTATTCAGATTTCTGTTTGCACACTATATATGAATTTCCAATTTGAACAATTTCTTTATATTCAATTAATATACTTCTTAGCTAGCAAGTTTGCATGAAAGTTAATTTCCTACTCCAAATGGGTTTTCAGATCTCCTACCAAATCCTAAACTGAAGTTTTTGGATTTGGAGACTTCATTTATCATTTCCTAATTATGCATACCTATTTTTCTATATTTTTCAGATTTATTTTCTATGCCTAAAAGTGAGTTTTAATATTAAATAGTAGGACATGTCATCTAAACAGAATAGATTCTGATCTAAAATATTAAATAATATATCTTTGAACTTCTCCTCTGATGTGAACTAATTTAAATTTATTTTATCAGTTTTTAGAATTATTTCCTAGCCTAAAAATGTGTTTCTAGAACTAATAAATATGAACAATACTTAGGTAGATTTCATTTCAGCTTAAAATCTATTTTTAACT
The DNA here is from genome assembly GCA_030760725.1 of Neostapfia colusana. NCBI lineage: Eukaryota > Viridiplantae > Streptophyta > Magnoliopsida > Poales > Poaceae > Neostapfia > Neostapfia colusana. The sequence goes on from JASWHV010000015.1 coordinate 63,100,763, forward strand.
CATTCTAAAGTTTTCCAAGTGCTAGGAGAGTTTAAACTTGAATTTGCACATGTGTTTGCCTTACCCTTTAAATTTAAATCCTAACCACATATCCAAATTTCTGAATTTAATATCATATAGGGTCAAAAAGGTAAATTCACCCTACTGCAGGGTCTAATTTGCTATTTCATAAATTTCTAGGGGTCTAACTACACATAACAGAGGGGTTTTCCTAATTTTTATTAAGTCCAGGGGCTAAAACTGATTTTTAAATGAGTTTACACGAATTTCTGAAGTTCCAGGGGCTAGAACAGAAGTTTCCGGGGCTAGCTCGTGTTTTCCGAGATCCCCAGGGGGTAGCGCGTAAGAATCCCGGCCGGCCTTTATAACGTGGGGCCGATGTGGATCGTCCGATTTAAAATAGACGGCTCAGATTAGATCGCCGAACCGGTACGCGCGGGTTTTAATTCTACCGTGCGATTTAAAATAGACGGCCCTCAAGGGGCCACGTCGCCCTGGTCGGAGCCAGCCCGCGCGCGCGGCGGCGCGCGGTGGCGGGGGGTGGCGATCTCGCTGACGCATCCTCGGTTTTTGCCGCTACACGTTAGAACTCGCATCTTTTTGCATGGATCGGCTGCGGAGGGGTAGGGGATGCTCACCGAGGGGTTTTCCAGCACTCGGAGGCCCTGGAAGTCGGTCGGCGGCGAGCTTCAACGGCGACGATCTTCGGTGCACGTCGGGGGGCCGTTGGGGCGCAAGACACGTCGTTTCCTTCACCTGCAAGGCTCCCCGGCGGCGGTGGAACGTGATCAGCACGTTAGATCAGGGAATTTGAGCACGGATCGAAAGATATCGGCTGTAGAAATTTCGGTTCTCACCGGAGAGAAGAACAACCGATCGGGGGGGGGGGACAGGACAATTGTCGGCGTTTAAATAGGCGAGGGAGGGCGACGGTCTGTTGAGATCGAGTTGGAGGCGTCCGGGACCAGAAATCGGCTGGGGGCGCGGGTTTCCGGAGATCGGTTGTGATCGGGCGCGAGGGAAGAGTCCGATCGTTGGGGGCGCGCGGGGAAGGAGATGACACGCGGGCCCCGCGTGTCAGTGAGAGGGAGAGAGGGGGGCGCGGGTTCAGGCTGGCGCGGGGGATTGGGCCGGCTGGCGGGTTTCGGCCCACTGGTCGGTTGGGGTTTTTCTTTTTCTTTTTCCTTTTCTGTTTTGATTTGAATTTGAATTCCAGTTTGAATTTAATTTCTGCACCACATGCAATACGTTCAAAAAATTTTAAATTCCCCTCTTTAGCAGGTTTTGGGGTGTTACACATGGCAGAGACGGATTCGGCCAGAGGTGTATCCTACATTCGTGGTAACGGGATGGCTGTGAGCATCTCATGTTGAGGTATGCCTGGGATATAAAGATGTGTTCCATTTCGAAGTTGAGTGCATGAGATGTAAAGATGTGTTCCATTCCAGAGATGAAGATGTGTCCATTTCGAAATTTGAGTGTAGACTGGAAAATTGTGTCCCGTCCTGGGGATGTAAGATGAGTGGCATCCCAAAATTGAGTGTGGGGTGGAATTGGTGTGTCGCCATCCTAAAATTAGTGCAAGCATGTGTTGAGACGATGGAGTGTCCATCGTCTTAACTAAGGTGTGTTCTAGAAACAATATTAAGGGGTGATTGTTATAATTAATATTATTTTTTTAGAATAGTGAGAGTCATATTAGGATAGGAGTCCATAAATAAGGCAGGAAATCCAGGTCATATAGATGGGAAAGTTGTTGCCATTTAGATTAGGAAAAGATAGTTCTAGTGGATTATAAAAGTAGAGTCCTAGATGGAAAATATCAGGGTGTAATCGGCTCATAAAGCTGGCCAATCTGTGAAATAAACGAATCCCCTCATTATTGCTGATTTTCTCTCATCCGGATTTCCAACAGTTCATTGTTGGTTCATAATGTTTATTTGACTACACTATTCCTTTTCCTATGAATTTTGTATATTTTAATCAATTTATTTGCATTGCCAGATAGGAAATTAATTAATTCTTCTGCCTCTAGTACGTTAGTGTTCGTTGAAGTGCACTCAGTTCAGAATTCATAGAGGAGCTTAATCTTCTAGTGTACAGTGGACGGATTCTTCTATTGATGCAAAGGCTATAGAAGCATAAAGCCATAAACTTGAAATCTTTTGAACGACTCATTCTTTGTTAAATATGCAGATTTCACTCTCAGTTCCATCAAGTACTCCATCAAGTTCCTGAAGGGCATATTGGGGTATATTGGAGAGGGGGCGCTCTTTTGAAAACAATCACTCCTCCAGGTACCCTTTTAGCTGTAATGTTCATGATTTCATTTGTTTGAATGCATATTCACAATCTTTCTACTTTTCCACAAGGGTTTCATTTGAAGCTGCCTTGGATCACCCATTATGAGCCAATACAAGTTACACTTCAAACAGATCAGGCAAGTTAATACCACTCTTTGCCCTTTGTTTTGTCATCCTTCTGACCACCAATTATTGTAGTTTAGTCCAACTGGTGATTGTATCTGTTTGTTTGGATCACAATCTTTTGTTTTCAACTCTTCAGTTGAAATATTGCTTTGTTTCTTGAGTTTGTGTTAAAAATATTGTTATGCCACTCATTGTAATAAACATATGAGTTTGTTGTCGGAATTTATTCAAGCTTTTCATTTGGTAGACCAGGTTAGAGATATCCCTTGTGGAACAAAAGGTGGTGTCATGATCAGCTTTGACAAGATAGAGGTATAATATTGCTCTTCTTGTGATGACTCTGTTTTACAATGACTCTCTGCCTTCTGAGCTGCTTAATCGTTTGCTGTGCATGTAGGTTGTGAACCGCCTCCGTAAAGATTTTGTGCATGAAACCCTACTCAATTATGGTCTGCATTACGACAAGACATAGATATATGACAAAATTCATCATGAGATAAACCAGTTCTGCAGTGCTGACAGCTTGCAGCAAGTTTTCATTGACATGTTTGATCAGGTTGGGGAATCCTTCAAGTAAAACCAAATTTGTTCTTTCTTGTACAGCTTTGCAACAGACTTTCTTGTACTCGCATTTATGGGTCACCTGTCCTCCATCCTCCTAAAATGTCAGATTGATGAAACAATGAAAGAAGCTATTCAAAGGGATTGTACACGCTATGCTCCTGGCACTGAAATCATCAGTGTTTGTGTTATTAAACCAAACATCCCTGGTAGTATCAGAAGAAATTTTGAGCTTATGGAAGAGGACCGTACAAAGGTATGGAACTCATATGGTGACTTTGAACATTCACGGATTGTTTATCACTTAACGTACACTGCTTAACTTATATGTTCAACTATTGATTATTAAGTAACAATGATGCTCACAAGCTTCGAAAGCTGGTTACTCTTAGGAGTAGATGAATATGTTATATGTGTGTCGAAGTGTGTGGTCGACACTTCCCCCGGACCTGCTCTGGGCAGCCCGCGGAGGTTCTTTTTCGGAGGGGCTAGTCGCTTGCGGAGAGCTTAAGCATTAGGGACGAGTGAGAGAGAAGTTTGACACGGCGAGTTTTACGTGGTTCAGGCCGCCGGAGCGTAAAACCCTACGTCCACGGTGAGCAGAGACGCTCGCTATATTGCTTGTTGCTCAGAACCGGAGTCCTGAGCTTGAGGGTGAGTGATGTCTCGGGTGCGAGTTCATAGAGTTCGAACCCCTGCTAACGTTGTCTACCCGAGCCTTTTATAGTCCAAGGCTCGAGCGGCTTACAAGGTGGGCCCGGGACCCGACAGGTGGTCCCGGGGAGATTTCCTGCCATCTACCGTATCTGCAGTTATGCCGGTAGTTGTCTCTGGCGAAGGCTTCCGAGTCTTCGTTCTGCCGTTCTGCCCATGCCGCAAGCTAGTCGTAGTGGTTAATGATGGCAGAGGTGGCATGGGATGTCTTGTCGCTGTGTTTATTGGCGGGCAGACTCTGATACGGCGCGCCAGTCTGCGATGTGACTGGGCGCAACGACACCTGATAGAGGCGTGCTCTGCGTCTTGGGAAGGCGCGAGTCTTGAATACCTTGTACGGGCAAGGTATGACGCGTCTTTACTCTTGCTGCCTACCGCGTGGGGGCAGGCAGCGCCGCTCTGCTGGCCACGTGGCGGGCCCGGAGCTCTCCTCTGAGGAGAGGGAGGTCCGGCCCCGCGGGACACGTGGAGCCTTCGGAGCTCTCCTCGCGGAGGGGGGTGGTCCGGCTGCTGCTGGCCACGTGGCGGGTCCGGAGCTCCCCTCTGAGGAGAGGGAGGTCCGGCCCCGCAGGACACGTGGAGCCTCCGGAGCTCTCCCCGCGGAGGGGGGAGGTCCGGCTTAGTTGGTCACGTGGCGGGTCCGGAGCTCTCCTCTGAGGAGAGGGAGGTCCGGCCCCCGTTGGACACATGGCGCCTTCGGAGCTCACCCCCGCGGAGGAGGCGAGGTCTGGCCTTCTAGGCCACGTGGCAGGCCCGGAGCTATCCTCCGAGGGGAGGCGAGCTCCGGCCCTGTCGGACACGTGGTGCCTTCGGAGCTCGCCCCTGCGGAGGGGGCGAGGTCCTTAGGCGGTCTCACTCTGTGCGCGGGGGTACCCGGTATTGAGGGTACCGACAGTGGCCCCCGGGCCCACCTCGGGGGAGGTAACGATCCCGGGGTGGGGCCTTCTTATTTCCGCGCACTTCCTTGTTTTGAGTATTCCCTGTGCTGATAGGGTCTTGACGGCTTCGGAGTTCAGCTTCTGAGGAGAGGGTGAACCCTGGCATCGGAGCTCAGCCCTGTTGTGGGGGCGGAGGTCCGGAAGTCATCGGAGCTCAGACCCACGGAGGGCGTGAGGTCCGGCATCAGGGCTCGCCTCTGAAAGGAGGGCAAGGGTTGGCATCGGAGCTCGGCCCGGCTGTGGGGGCGGAGGTCCGGAAGTCATCGGAGCTCAGGCCCACGGAGGGCGTGAGGTCCGGCATCAGGGCTCGCCTCTGAAAGGAGGGCGAGGGCTGGCCTCAGAGCTCGGCCCGGCTGTGGGGGCGGAGGTCCGGAAGTCATCGGAGCTCAGGCCCATGGAGGGCGTGAGGTCTGGCATCAGGGCTCGCCCCTGAAAGGAGGGCGAGGGCTGGCATCGGAGCTCGGCTCGGCTGTGGAGGCGGAGGTCCGGAAGTCATCGGAGCTCAGACCCACGGAGGGCGTGAGTTTCGGCATCAGGGCTCGCCTTTGAAAGGAGGGCGAGGGCTGCCATCGGAGCTCGGCCCGGCTGTGGGGGCGGAGGTCCGGAAGTCATCGGAGCTCAGGCCCACGGAGGGCGTGAGGTCCGGCATCAGGGCTCGCCTCTGAAAGGAGGGCGAGGGCTGGCATCGGAGCTCGGCCCTGCTGTGGGGGCGGAGGTCCGGAAGTCATCGGAGCTCAGGCCCACGGAGGGCGTGTGGTCCGGCATCAGGGCTCGCCTCTGAAAGGAGGGCGAGGGCTGGCCTCGGAGCTCGGCCCGGCTGTGGGGGCGGAGGTCCGGAAGTCATCGGAGCTCAGGCCCACGGAGGGCGTGAGGTCCGGCATCAGGGCTCGCCTCCGAAAGGAGGGCGAGGGCTGGCATCGGAGCTCGGCCCGGCTATGGGGGCAGAGGTCCGGAAGTCATCGGAGCTCAGGCCCACGGAGGGCGTGAGGTCCGACATCAGGGCTCGCCTCTGAAAGGAGGGCGAGGGCTGGCATCGGAGCTCGGCCCGACTGTGGGGGCGGAGGTTCGGAAGTCATCGGAGCTCAGGCCCACGGAGGGCGTGAGGTCCGGCATCAGGGCTCACCCCTGCGGAGGGGTGATGTGCGCCTTCATAGCTCAGCCCAGTGTAGGGCGCAAGGTCCGACTTCGGTGTTCACCCCTAGGGGTAGCGACCGGCTTCGGAGATCGCACCTGCGATAGGTGTGTCGTCCGGCATCGGACCTTAGCCCAGTGTAGGGCGCATGGTCCGGCTTCGGTGTTCACCCCTGTGGGGTGGCGACCGGCTTCGGAGATCACACCTGCGATAGGTGTGTCGTCCGGCATCGAACCTTAGCCTAGTGTAGGGCGCATGGTCTGGATTCGGTGTTCACCCCTGTGGGGTGGCGACCGGCTTTGGAGATCACACCTGCGATAGGTGTGTTGTCCAGCATCGGACCTTAGCCCAGTGTAGGGCGCATGGTCCGACTTCGGTGTTCACCCCTGTGGGGTGGCGACTGGCTTCGGAGATCACACCTGCGATAGGTGTGTCGTCCGGCATCGGACCTTAGCCCAGTGTAGGGCACACGGTCCGGCTTCGGTGTTCACCCCTGTGGGGTGGCGACCGGCTTCGGAGATCACACCTGCGATAGGTGTGTCGTCCGGCATCGAACCTTAGCCTAGTGTAGGGCGCATGGTCTGGATTCGGTGTTCACCCCTGTGGGGTGGCGACCGGCTTCGGAGATCACACCTGCGATAGGTGTGTCGTCCGGCATCGAACCTTAGCCTAGTGTAGGGCGCATGGTCTGGATTCGGTGTTCACCCCTGTGGGGTGGCGACCGGCTTTGGAGATCACACCTGCGATAGGTGTGTTGTCCGGCATCGAACCTTAGCCCAGTGTAGGGCGCATGGTCCGGCTTCGGTGTTCACCCCTGTGGGGTGGCGACCGGCTTCGGAGATCACACCTGCGATAGGTGTGTCGTCCGGCATCGGACCTTAGCCCAGTGTAGGGCACACGGTCCGGCTTCGGTGTTCACCCCTGGCGGGTGGTGACCGGCTTCGGAGATCACACCTGCGATAGGTGTGTCGTCCGGCATCGGACCTTAGCCCAGTGTAGGGCGCATGGTCCGGCTTCGGTGTTCACCCCTGTGGGGTGGCGACCGGCTTCGGAGATCACACCTGCGATAGGTGTGTCGTCCGACATCGGACCTTAGCCCAGTGTAGGGCACACGGTCCGGCTTCGGTGTTCACTCCTCGGGGGTGGCGACCGGCTTCGGAGATCGCCCCTGCGATAGGGGTGTCGTCCGACATCGGACCTTAGCCCAGTGTAGGGCACACGGTCCGGCTTCGGTGTTCACCCCTCGGGGGTGGCGACCGGCTTCGGAGATCGCCCCTGCGATAGGGGTGTCGTCCGGCATCGGACCTTAGCCCAGTGTAGGGCACACGGTCCGGCTTCGGAGCTCACCCCTGCTGAGGGGGTGAGGTCCGGCGCTGCTCAGGGGCCCTCCCTTTCCTGTCCCTTAGCCTTATTTGGCTTACTGTCCCGAGCCGGAATACGGGGCTTGGGTAATCCAGTGCACTTGGTCCCGGAGGTCTGGCCCCCAGCCTTAGTCAGGGTGTAACTGTCCGGCCCCCTAGTACTCAGACCGCAGCGCTGGGGGGCAGAGTGCGCATGCTTTGGGTGCAGGACCGGGCAAAGCAAGGCTCCTGACCCCCCGGTCTGGCGTAGATCTTTTCCTGGAGGAGACCAACTGGCGTTACAGTACCCTTACAGGGGGAGGTCCAAAAGGCCCCCGGGCCTCTGGCAGGTACCCCAAGCACTACCGTCTTCGGCAGGATGGCAAATATCGACTATGCGTGAGAGCAGGAAAGAGGAACCGAGTGTACAATGGATGTACACTATCTAGAGCGTGGGGAGGTGATCATATAAATTAATGCGTAATTTAAATAAACACCTAAGTAAGCATGGTGAACTTACTGGGGTAGCGTCGGAGCGCATGTCTTGGGCTCCCATGCACGGATCGGTGGCGCCAGGGCATCTGCTGGTACTGCGCGATCTGGAGTGGAGGATTGACGGCAGCAGCGTCGAGGTCGTTGACGTCGCGGATCCACTGCTGGGTGGCCCCCTGGAGGGCGTCTTCAGTAGGCGGATTGTCCAGGAGCGCTTCTGCGGCGGCTAGCGCGCTTGCTTGAGCGGCACTCACCGTCGCGGTAGACCATGAGGTTGATGGAGTTCGTGTTGCCGGAGTCGGCTGCTGGCTTCCAGCTCGCACCGACACACTCCGTGCTGAGTGTGTCGAGACGTAGTTCTCGCTGATCACCGTTCATCGAGAATGTGGGCCAGGAGAGCTTGCCGCTGAAGGAAGCTTCGTCATCTTCGTCGGCGTAAGCTCGTCGCGCAAGGGAAAGGCCCCCTTCCTGGCGCGCCAAATGTCGAAGTGTGTGGTCGACACTTCCCCTGGACCTGCTCTGGGCAGCCCGCGGAGGTTCTTTTTCGGAGGGGCTAATCGCTTGCGGAGAGCTTAAGCGTTAGGGACGAGTGAGTGAGAAGCTTGACACGACGAGTTTTATGTGGTTTAGGCCGCCGGAGCGTAAAACCCTACGTCCACGATGAGCAGAGGCGCTCGCTGTATTGCTTGTTGCTCAGAACCGGAGTCCTGAGCTTGAGGGTGAGTGATGTCTCGGGTGCGAGTTCACAGAGTTTGAACCCCTGCTAACGTTGCCTACTGGAGCCTTTTATAGTTCAAGGCTCGAGCGGCTTACAAGGTGGGCTCGGGACCCGACAGGTGGTCCTGGGGAGATTTCCTGCCATCTACCGTATCTGCAGTTATGCCGGTAGTTGTCTCTGGCGAAGGCTTCCGAGTCTTCGTTCTGCCGTCCTGCCCATGCCGCAAGCTAGTCGTAGTGGTTGATGATGGCAGAGGCGGCAGGGGATGTCTTGTCGCTGTGTTTATTGGCGGGCAGACTCTGACACGGCGCGCCAGTCTGCGATGTGACTGGGCGCAATGGCACCTTATAGAGGCGTGCTCCGCGTCTCCGCGTCTTGGGATGGCGCGGGTCTTGTATACCTTGTACGGGCAAGGTATGACGCGTCTTTACTCTTGCTGCCTACCGCGTGGGGGCAGGCAGCGCCGCTCTGCTGGCCACGTGGCGGGTCCGGAGCTCTCCTCTGAGGAGAGGGAGGTCCTGCCCCGCGGGACACATGGAGCCTTCGGAGCTCTCCCCGCGGAGGGGGGTGGTCCGGCTGCTGCTGGCCACGTGGCGGGTCCGGAGCTCCCCTCTGAGGAGAGGGAGGTCCGGCCCCGCAGGACACGTGGAGCCTCCGGAGCTCTCCCCCCGGAGGGGGGAGGTCTGGCTTAGTTGGTCACGTGGCGGGTCCGGAGCTCTCCTCTGAGGAGAGGGAGGTCCGGCCCCGCTGGACACATGACGCCTTCGGAGCTCACCCCCGCGGAGGAGGCGAGGTCTAGTCTTCTAGGCCACGTGGCAGGCCCAGATCTATCCTCCGAGGGGAGGCGAGCTCCGGCCCTGTCGGACACGTGGTGCCTTCGGAGCTCGCCCCTGCGGAGGGTCGAGGTCTTTAGGCGGTCTCACCCTGTGCGCGGGGGTATCCAGTATTGAGGGTACCGACAATGTGTTTGGAGGTATCTTCCAGTATTGATTATTGAGCTTTGCTAGTGTGTAGCTTTATTATTTTAGGATAGTTACATATCTATTCCCACTGGGTCTGTCCTCTCTTACGATACTTGTTATGTTTATGGTTTGGCAAGATCTTTTCCTCAAGCCGACCATATCTCCAGCTGTAAAACATCTGTTGTGTCGTATATGTTTTGGAAATTGATACCTAGTTTATCAATATATATAGCACCTGGCAGCCCTTCGCATTCTGTGCATGGTGTTCTTCAATGTCTCTCAAACTCTTGCCAACCTCTTATCTTGTGGTATCATATCAAGACAATGATGTTTTATTAGATCATGTAAATTTGCAAAGCATGGTACTACAGATCTGTTAAAAAAAGAAAGGGCAGCCCGGTGTATGTAGCTCCCGCTTGCGCAGGGTCCGGGGAAGGGTCCGACCCACTTGGGTCTTTTGTACGCAGCCTTTCCCTGCATTTCTGCAAGAGGCTGTTTCCAGGACTCGAACCCGTGACCTCATGGTCACAAGGCAACAGCTTTACCGCTGCGCCAAGGCCCCCCTGTACTACAGATCTGTTAGATTAGGCATTTGTGAGGCTGATTTCATGGTTGAAGATTAAATGTGCATCTTATATACTAACAAAAATGAGCATTATTTCGCTTTAGTACTTCCAAAAAACACAATTCTTGATATCTACATTGGTTCAACTTGAATCTATATATTCTGTAAGCTTATAGTATCTTCTATGCATAGGCACTGATCACCATTGAAAAACAAAAGGTAGCAGAGAAAGAGGCAGAAACACAAGAAGATTGCTTTATCTGAAGCAGAGAAGAATGCGCAGGTGAGCAAGATCTTCATGGAGCAGAAGCTGATGGAGAAGGACAGTTCCAAAAGGCAGCAACAGATTGACAATGAAATGTTCCTTTCACGAGAGAAAGCACTGGCAGATGCAAACTACTACAGGCATGGCTAGCATTACCATTTGTCTTTCAAATTTACTTTGTTCATTAAGATCCTTATATTTTTCGACTAACTGCATTTGGTTTGGCCTGTCCAGGGTCTTGAAGGAAGCAGAAGCTAATAGACTTAAGCTTACCCCAGAATATCTTGAGCTGAGGTTCATCGAATCAATTGCCAATAACTTGAAGATTTTCTTCGGTGATAAGGTACTGAATGTGCATACGCTTTTCTCTTGTCTGTATGTTTTCTGAAACCCTTGGCTGAAACATGAACCACTTCTCTGCAGATTCCAAACATGATCATGGATCAAGGGTTGCTTAAGAGTAACCTCAATGATGTTCCAAGGAAGGACCTATCTGAGATGTAGAAGCTTGTTCCGTGAATACACAGGCTAATTTTTGTGATCCCACTTGGTAGATAGGATTCTCATGAGGCCGTCCAGTACATTAGAAAGCCAAAAAAGGAAGAAATATCAGGAGTCGATCTTATGAAAGAGGAGCAACGTGGAAAGGTTGCAGTTGGTATTATGGAAGAAAACCTTTTGGATTATTATGTATAGTACTCCGTAGCATTGGTGCCGCTGCTGGAGCGACCTAGACGTTGATAACTTTGTTAAAATATAAGTGAATTGTCTATCTTTCTTCATCAGCTTAACTTTTTGGGTGCAACTGGTCGGTGCATAGTAGCTTAATATGGTATCAGAGCCAGAGGTCTCGAGTTCGAATCCTGGCGGGCGTGATTTATTAAAATAAATTGCGGTCGACTCCTATTCCACGTTTGCGGCCCAAGAGAGGCTGCACGTGAGGGGGAGTGTTGAAATATAAGTGAATTGTTTACCTTTCTCCATCAGCTTAACCTTTTGGGTGTAACTGGTCGGTGCATAGTAGCTTAACAAGGTATCAGCTAGATAATCAAGGATTAGGGCTTAACCATAATCCTCCTCCCTTGATGGCTGCGCCGCCGCCACAGCCCCTCCACAGCGCCCCGCCGTCGCAGCCCTCCCTCTGCGAGCTGCCGCCGCAGCCCTACCCCGGCCCGGCGCCTCCAGGTTCGCCCAACGCCTTCGTGCGCCGTCGCCCAGCCCGCCGACCCCCAAGCCGGCAGCGCTGCCACCGCCCTCCGCCCGCGCCGTGCCGGACGGCAGCGCCCCAGACCGAGCGCCCTACCCCCCTGCCCGCGGGAGGCGGCCGCCTGCCGTCTGCCCTGCTGGTCTGCCACACGAGGTGCCCCAGTCGCCACCGCCGCTGCAGTGCCTCTAGCCCACGCATTTGCGTCGCCCGGCGGGGCCGCCGCCGCCGCCGCCGGCGCGTCTCCAGCCCACGCAGCCGCGCCCTGGGCCGCAGCGCCCTGGCTGCCGCCAGATCTGCGCTCGGGCCGCCCGATTTCGGGCAGAGCCGGCGTACGCCCGGGTCTGGGCTTGAATGGCAGGCGCCCAAGGGCGCCGCCACCGCCCCGGGGAGGGCTGGCGTGGCCGCCACCACCCCCTAGCCAGATGGCGCCGCGTCACCACCCTGGGCCACCGCGCAGCCGCATCTGGCCGCCGCCGGCGCTCTTGCAGCCCCCACCGCCCATCCAGCCCCCAGCGCTGCCACCCCTCGAGCCGGGCTCGCTGCTGCCGTCTGGCCCGCCGCCGTCGCCCCTGCAGCACCCCACGACAGCGCCGCTGCTTGGCCCGCAGCAGCTGCAGCCACGCCTTGGGCCGCCGGCCCTGCAGCCCCCCATAACGGCGCCGCCTGGCCCGCAGCCGCCGCCGGCCCCTGGCCCATAGCCGCTGGTGTATCTGGATCGGCTGTTGCCTATTCGCTTGGCACGACCGTCGAGGGTCCACGCGTGTTGTCTTCCTTCCCGGCGCCGCCACCGCCGGGGCATGTCGTGACCCATTCAACACTGTCGGTCTATCCGCGGGGTCTCACGCCGTCTGGCCCTGACTGGGTGGTGGACTCCGGTACCTCGTACCACACCACCCCTGACGTCGGTATCCTCTCCTCTACCCACCCTTCCCGTCCCTCTGATCCTTCATCTATCGTTGTTGGGAATGGGTCGACTCTGTGAGTCACCTCAGTAGGTGACTCGGGTTCGCCGGATTCGTTTCAACTACGTGATGTTCTTGTTGCCCCTGACATCATTCAACATCTTCTTTCCGTTCGTCGTTTTACTACTGACAACCATGTTTCCCTTGAGTTTGATCCTTATGGTGTAACTGTGAAGGATCTTACTACTCGACGCTTTCTTTTTCCCTGTGATAGTATGGGTCCCCTGTACACGATGCGTCTTCCTGCTTCCGCTCCGCCTCTTGCCCTGACTACAACAGCATCTTCGACCATTTGGCATCGTCGGCTTGGCCACCCCGGTGTTGATGCTATGTCGAAGTTGTCTGGTAGTTCAGCGATTTCGTGTACTCGGGGTACTCATGAGTCTCTTTGCCATGCTTGTCAGTTGGGTCGCCATGTTCGACTTCCTTTTCCGCACTCTGTCACTCGTGTCGAGCACACATTTGATTTGATTCATTGTGATCTTTGGACTTCACCTGTTCTTAGTGTCTCTAGATGCAAGTATTACTTGGTGGTCGTGGATGATTT